>JAQPPZ010000669.1:1447334-2894668 GCA_028583015.1 Wollemia nobilis | reverse complement strand
ATACAATAAAAACATACACATATATATTGTCGACTTTCGCGATGATGGTATGGTTCCAAAACCAAAATTGGAATTTTATGCCTAGCGCAAGTCCTCATCTTCATATTTTCTGACCATTTTCAAAAATTAAAAAATCAACCATGCAATAAAACTATCTCTTTTTGGATTTCGCGATGATGGTATAAGTCTATACCTACATATTCTATGCCTAGCGCAAACCATTGTACCAATTTTTATTTCCCCATTCATTTAAAAATCATAAAAAACATATGACTTAAATCATTATGTTACACAATCATGCTTTAAAACAAACAAACACCTATTCTATTTCATGTCATCATGTCAAACTGCAAATTTGCAACCATGGTATAATTTCTAAGGAATTATTCAACATTTTATCACACTTAGGAATTTATGCCTAGCAAAAGTCATTTTAAAATATTTCATGCATAATATTTTCATGGAAGTGTCTGAAAACAAAATCATCATCATCATTTGCATCATCACACCAAAATCTTAAGACAGTCTCTTAAGCACTCTTTACTTTTTAACAATATTTCTATACTGGGATTAGCTTGACGACCGAGTGAGCGGCGACTCCATGAAATGGTCTATAATAGCGACAATGTCCTTTGAAATTATTGTTAAAAGTCTTTTTATTTTTTATCAAATCACCACATCACAACAACCAATTTGTTACATCAGATTATTTCATTTAAATTTTTCAAGCATGACATTTCAACCATAATATTTCCAACGACATAATTACATGAATCATCAAATCAATCAATCAAAACATTAAAGCTTCATAAAAACATATAAACAAGTCATATCATCATAAGACAAGTCATATGATCAAAAAAATATCATATATATATATATCAAATATATGTACATCATCTCAAAAATAGATTGGTATGCCACAATCTACATCTTGGCATACTCAATCCTCTCAATCAAATATACAATCTCTATGTAGTGCAGTAGCCTAGCCTCGAGAACCCCTCGAGCTCTCAGCCTCATCTCCTCCCCCGCCCTGAGGTGGAGGAGGTGGCCCCATCGCAGTCCGTGTGGTGCCATGAGTCCTGGATGCCGATCGTGATGATGTCCTAGATGACCCCATCATGACAGGCTCTGCAATATGAGCTGGTAATGGCACCCTCTGCTCTGCTGGCATCGCCTGGTAATATAGAGCCTGATAGAATGTAACCTGGGTGATAGCGCATGCTAAATCCTGAGTGCTCGCTCCTCCGCCCCGAGCTCTAAGCCATGTAGCCTCATCCTGCAATGTCTGCACCTGAGCCCGCAGGCGGGCAACCTCAGCTCGGAGAGTCGCTGTCTCGTTGCTCTCCCTAGTGTCGACACCCTTGCCCTTATCGGGCGATGGTGGCCTCTCTCTCTATGGAGAAGGGGGTCTCTCCTCCCTCCTCTCCTACTGTCGCGGCCTCTGCTGAGCCTGTGGCCTCCTCTGCTCTCTCCCGCCGTGACCCTGTGCTACCTCAATGGCTGCCTGGCGCCGCCTCCCCATCCGATGCACAACTACGTGAATTGGACCCTGAGCCCTCGTCATCCGAGGAGGGTGGATGCCTGTGTACCAGGCATCATAGCCGTCGGCTACCCCAGCGTCGTCCCCATCCACTAGCTGAATGGGGGCATCATCTACGTCCTGACTCTAGAATCGTTGCATATCTGGAGCCCCGCTAACTGTAGTGTTATCCCGGACAGTCCAAGAAAACTTGTAGTCTCTCAGAGATGGAATCCCCTACTGTAGACCGAACTACCTCAAAAATTGGTCATACCGATGGAGCTCCACCTCTCCCCTCTCCATCCTCAGCCAGCAGACTCACCTGATGCGAGCCAGCTCCTATCCATCCTTGGCCCACCCTGGATGATCTCTCCAAGGCCTCCAGGTGATCTGGTCGGAGACGAGGTCATCTAGTAGTCTCCGGGACACTGGTAGATCTATCCACCGCTGTGCCCCTCTTCGGAGCCACCAATAGAAAACTCGGGGCCTCTCCCCGTCAATCCCTGTCAGTGGAAGCCCTACCGGCCTCCGCACCGCGATGTGCTCCCAGCACCAAACCTGTAGTAGCGATGTCATAACCAGACATCGATCGCCCTTGTACACGACCCCATGCAGGATCCTGTACAATCTACAGAGCACAAAGCTCCCCCAAGAAAATATGTATCCGTGGTCTCTCATGTCGTAGACCACATCTATCAGTACCCATGGTATCCTGCATCCGCTCTGGTGGCACAGCAGAAGTCCACCTACCACCCCAGCCAAAACCCGTGTGAGTCTAGATGCCCCAGGCATCTGGCGTAGTGACTCGATATTCACTCTGCCCTTCTCCAGGGCGAAGCTCGGATCGCCACACAGTCGCATCATCGCGTGGCCCTGATTGGCCATGGGGGTGATCAGTCATCCTTGTATGGGGATCCTCAAAATCCTCCATACATCCTCCAGTGTGGGAGTCATCTCCCCTGTCGGTAACCGAAAATAGGAAGAACCCGGATACCACCTCTCTGCTAGGGTTGTCAATAGCCCCATGTCTGTAGAAACTTGTGGCATGTCTGCCACGTGCTACAAGCCGACCTGTGCCAGCTGATCTCGCTCTACCTGCGACAGGGCGGCCAAGTCATCCCTCAACCCGCCGTATTTCCATTCTCTGCTCTTTAGTAATCCTCTCTGCAACATAAATCAAATCAACAATAAAAATCATTAATAAATCATTCATTAAAAATGCAAGTCAAAATAAGTTCAATTTCATAAATGATGATATCGTCCACAATTGGACGATATCATCCCCAATTTGAGCAAATTCGTCTCCGATTTCGCTAGCCGAAATCGTCCCCTTTTTGACGAAATCGTCCCCCTATCATCGATTTCGCCCTTCAACGAAATCGAGACGATTTCGTCTCGATGACGTCGACGGCCCAAAAATGGCCGCGATGCTCAAAAATCAAGCACATCTAGTCTAAAAAGCATTAAATTCTAAAGTAAAGCATTCTAAATTCAGTTTAGACCCTTACCCGTAGTCCGCGTCGGACCTCTGTCGATCTGTGCGCTGTCTCGACCATTTTTGTCTCCAGAGCTCTAAAAACCAGAAAACTATAAAAATGAACAGTAACAATGAATTAGGGTTTTACCCTATTTTTCTTAATTTTATTCAAAAAACAATTAAAAACAATTAAAAATTTTGCTTTTTCGCGTTTTTACCTCAAACCTTCGATTTGGGTAAAAACACGGAGGGGGCACCATAGTAAGCTATCGTACGATTCGACCTAGAATCGTCGCCTAAAAATGGGAATAATTTTTGCTTTCTCGTAGATCGAGAAGAACTCGTATTTAACGCATTTTCTTCGGAAAATTCGCTAAAGAGGGGGCAAAATGTAGCACCCTAAAATTGGCGCAGTAAAACCTTAATAATTACAATTACTCTAGTAAATATTTAAATTCAAATTTAACCCCCAAAACCGCTCCCAAACCACCGTGTAATCCGTTTCCTCCTTTCCCGTGCCATTTTTAGAGTTTGTTTTGACCGTTTGACGATATCATCGCCGATCAGACGATATCGCCTCAGATCGAACGATTTCGTCTGGACTAGGACGTCCAGACGATCTTGTCCCAAAATTGATTTTTCTCAATTAGCCTCTGTTCCAACGGCGTCTCTAATCCGGGCAGAAGCGTGTCTGCACCGTTAGAGACCCTCCCCGTTGGAGATCTCCCAAATTGGGATGATCTCCAACCTCCTAACCTCCCTCCTAAGCCTATTTAAACTTAGGCCCTCCCCTTAACCTACCCCTGGCTGAATTTTCCTGTAAATCGACCTTCACACGCATTAGAATAATCTATATTATCATCTACATTTGTTGCATCCAATTTTCTTGCAGGAACCTTGTCATTTTTCAGCCGGAGCAAGCTTACATCGTCGGAGACGATCCTGTTCAGATCGGAGATGATCTTGTCAAATCAGAGATGATTTCGACTGCAATCATCATTGGGGGCAATCAGTGCCCAGAGTTTGCATTTTCCTCTTTTCATCTGCTGTTTTATTCTGTAACTAGCTAGTTTATTTATTATTTTTTGCTATTCTGCATCTTGGAGTTCACCCATGTAGTTTAATTGCATAATGAAATCATAATTAATTATTAAAACATTGTAATTTGCTTGCATTCCTATTTAGGATTATCTGTTAACGTCTTTATTATCATTTTACATCTTTATCCTCTATTAGCATTGCTGTATTTTTTGTATTTTGTGTCCATTTCTCTGTTTGCAGGTCTCTGACGAATTCGTCAGATCTCAGACGATCCTGTAGGTCGGAGATGATCCTTTCTCTTCAAACATCAGAATCTCCATCAGACATCCGGATCAGGTATGGCTCTGTAATTTAGCTCTTTCTCTCTGTTTCTGTTCATATTTGTCTGCTGTATTTCATCTAGTCTGCATTTTCATAATAGATCAACTTAGATTCATTTGGCCAAACCTAGGACTCGAATGTTTAAAGATAAAACTGAACACATTAAACACATTCCCAACCTAGGCGTGGAAACTGCCATTCAAACGTTTCCTGGTGAACCCACCATCCGTCGAAAAATCACCATAATACACCTCCCCCGAGAGGCGGGACCTTCGCAAGGCCTCTCAGTCCGAGGTACCGCGCCATCCTTTTCCCATCCTCCTTCCGGGCATGGATCCTATAGCCTGAAGGTAAGGATGCAAAAAATTTGGAGCGATACAAAACCCTTTGGTCAAACCAAAAGCTCCAAGGATTTCCGCAATCACTTGGTCAATCCCCAAATGCCCCAAAGGTGTCCATAAACCCTTTGGTCAAACCAAAAGCTCTAAGGATTCCCTTACTCGCTTGGTCAACCCCACAAATGCCCCAAAGGTATCCATAAACCCTTTGGTCACACCAAAAGCTCCAAGGGTGCCCATAACCGCTTGGTCAAAACTAAATCTTCAAACAATAAACAAAAAACAATAAAATCATCAAATAAATAACAAAAAAAATTGCATCTTCATTCCATGCATACTCATAAAACATCAAAAATACAAAAATATAGGTTGCATTAGGCATCATATTCATACATTGCATATTTGCTGGTTATACAAGTCAAAAGCACCATAGACTATCCTTACTTGACAATCCCATTATCTTCCACATCACATCACTTTTATTAATGCTTACATCCCACATCACACCATCCCATTTTTTTTAGCATGAGTCAGTTGTCTCCTAATGTATTTAGGGTTTTCGTCATTCAGCTGTCTTTACCTTTCTAGCCAAAAATTGTACACAGTGAAACAGATTTTACATAGGAAAATTTTATTTGGGTCACACCTCGTTATGTAATATCCCTACACAAATTTACACATAAAATAATTCCTAAGTTGTGTGAACGCTAGAGAAACCTACAAAGCAGTCTAGGGTACCATCGGTGAAAGATTAGCCTATTCATCCCCCTATGCGAATGGTTCAAGAATGCTAAGAATTGACAAAAGGACAAGCTCTTCCCTATCCATTCCTCTTAATCAATAGTGGTTTCCATCACTAACAAAAATTCAAAAATCATCATTGGTTCCTAAGGTTGTAAGGATTCGTACTACACGTCCCTACAAAGGATGGGTAGTCGTCCCCAAGGCCTAAAAGGATCAATGACCACTCCAAAAACAAAACAAACCATTTCCACAAGCCATCATCACAATCACCTTTGGTCTCTCAGGTCGTAAGGATTCGTACTACACGTCCCTGCCAAGGATGGGTAGTCATCCCAAAGGCCTAAAAAGATCAATACCCCCATTTCATAATCTCCATACTACCCGTTGGTTCCCAAAGTCATAAGGATTCATACTACACGTCCCTGCCAAGGATGGGTAGTCATCCCCAAGGCCTAAAAGAATCAATGTTATTCCCCAATCACCTTACAAAGCTCAAGCCAAATCAAATAACAGTGGTTATCACTACTATTTAACATCCTTGCTCCAAAAAAAAAAAAAACAAAGAACAAAATAAACAGTGATTTTCATCACTTTGTATATGAGCAAATATCCCCAACCATTGAACCGATTAAAAAAAAAAAACCTGAACTTGAATCCCTAGAATTCTCAGCATTTGAAAACCATCTAGGTGATCCTCATTACGGGTTTGGTGGATAGCCTACTTGGCAATAGCGGTATCCTACCCGCATGACGATATGTCTGTCACATTAGCCTTGCATGTGAGCAGACCAATGTTTGCATGTGGATGAGCTAGCTTATGGTACCCTAGATTGTCCCATGGATTAATCTTGCTAAATCCAACAACGAAGTTAGTGGAGCTAGTTAGGTGATCCTCAGTACAAGTTTGGTTGATAGCCTATCTAGCACTGGCGGTATCCTGACAAATACCACATAAACGAACTCAATTGCACACACAGGGATGTGAAATAACTTGGTTAACCTCCAAGTTGGATTTATACCTTGTTCAAAAGTCTTGCGAGATAAATGCACAATCTTGACTAGTTAGTTAAAATATCTGAATCTTAGTAAAGCTTAACTAAATTATAACAACTGGTACATTTTATTCCATACATCATCATCAGAAAATATGCACACTACAAAAACAAAGTTTTCACATGCAAGGTTATTCCACACAGTCATCCCATTAGTTTAGCAAGTCAGTCAAGTCTTGTACAGTCTAAGGTGTATCGACAAATAATCAACAAATAATTTCATTCATTCCATATGCACACATCATACAAATTAGAACCATCGCATTTATACAAGCATTTGCATACCATCAATGTAAATACATGTCCATAAAAAAACACCATGAAAAGTTCATAAAAACTAAAAACAAGAGTCGTCTGTATATAGATCATCAAAAATGCCCGCAGACTACAAATCAACTGGTCCTATGACCCCGTAAAAACAACCAAAAACTCAAAAACCCCCAAGCCTAGGGCGTCGGCCACCATGATCATGTAGGATCGGTGCAACGAGAACTACCCCCTGTGGTGTGGGTCCTATGGGACCTCTCAGGGTGACTGCTGCTCGCCCTTGCATCATGCCTACTAGTGCCCCCATCATCTAGCCATCGATGACGGGATGATGCTGACTGCTCAGTATCACTATCTCTTGTCTGCTGTGAAGAACCCCCTCTAGGAGGCTCAGGTAACTGCCCACACAGGCAGATGATATCTCCCTTCATATCCATTCGATGTCGATGCTAGTCTACCTCCTGTCGACGCTAGTCTGCCTCTCGCCGAAGCCAATCTGACTCCCGTTGATCCCACTCTACCTCTCGTTGACGGTAGTAAGCTACTACATCATCGCGCTGTGCTAGTTGCATCTGCAGTAGATCCCTCTCTCGTGCAGCATTGGTGTCCCCCTCCTGTCGATGGGACGTAGCCCATACGGTCTCCCACTTCGCCAGCTAAGTCTGTAGGAGATCTCTCTCCTGCAAAGCCTCTCCCAGCTCCCCATCTCACCTTCGCAGCAGCTCCTCTAATCATGCTATCTCTGCACCCTGTCTTACCTCCGCATCCTTTGAACCTGCCTGAGGCATAGCTGAATCCAGGACAACAGCCTGCTCTGGCTCTCACTGCTCTAGGACATCCTGCATCTTTGACTGATCCGGTACCCCAAAATCCCCTCCAACATCCTCAACCTCCACCATGTTTGCATCATCACGTAGTACTCCCCAACCCTCATCTGGTGCTTTCGCACCCTCATCCCCTGCTACTGTTGCCTCTGCACCGCAAAGTGGCCCCTCGGCTCTCCACTATCGCAAGGTCCACCACTGCTCATACTCGGTAGTAACCTCGACGTCATCCACATCTGGGATGTTAATCACCGTATCTAAATCCTCGCCAAGTGGTGCAACGACTGGCCGATCCAGAGTCCTCTCATCCCCCCTGCATCGATAGACCGTGGGTTCACCAGGCATCCCCTGGCGCACCCCAAACTATCATGTGACTCAGACATATGGGAACAACTCCTACTCAGTCCCATGCCTCCCAATCAGCCACCACTCCCTCTGTACCTATCGAAGCCACTCTCCAGCCTCTGGCCAGGCTGGACAGTCTCGATAGGGGTACCAGGACACCTCCCCTGGAGTAATCTGAGTGAAGGCATCGGAATAATGCCCTATGGCACCTGCCCATCGTCGACTCTGACCCTGCTCCTCCGACCTCTACCACAATACCCTGTATCCAATCTCCTAGTTTGCCATCTCTGCCTGAGTCATCCAGGGCAGCCCCACAGGCCTCTCCATTGCTATGTGCTGCCAAGCCCAACACTGCAACAAGTAGCTGCAACTGATCCCCTTCTGCTTTCGATAGCGGACCTCGTACAACTCATCATAAAGTTGTGCTAACAGAGTCTGTCCCCATCTCATAATCATTGGTGTGTCTGTCGGACACTCCACCAGCCTGAACACCACCTCTAGCAGGTTCCATGGGAACCTCGCCCCCGACGAGTCGAGAAGCAGCATGTTGGAAATGAGGCCCATGAGTAATGCGTGCCTCACTCCCAACACACCCTTCTATAACCACCATCGAACCAGTATGCCACCCATCTGACAGTCGATCTTTGCCCTCTCCACTGGGGCCTCCACACCCAACTCCTCCCCATGCCCAAAATAGCGTATCAGTGTCGCTGTCCTCCGATCCCGTGGCGTCGTCCAGATCGACAGTCCATCTATTGGAATCCGAAGAATCCGATAGATATCCTCCAAGGTCATCGTCATCTCCCCTGTTGGGAGATGAAAGGTATTAGTCCGGGGATCCCATAGATTGATCAGGGCCGTCAGATAGGACCGATCCCCGACTACCGGCTCCAGTCAAGTCACTTGCTTAAGCCCAAGGGCGTCAATCCAGTCCTAGTCAGCCAAGGTCAGCGTCGCATGCGCTTCAGTAAAAATAGTCGGCACCCGGTGTCGGCTCTTCACAACTTGCGAAAGAAAACAACATAAAAACATTAAAAACAATGAAAACTGTACAACTCTAACATGTATATACAAATAATGCATTCAAAATGTACAGCCAAAAACAAAGCACAAAATTCAAAAATTATTTGTCAGTCCTAGGGTTTCTAATCCTAACTGATAAATTCCAAAAACACAACACTTTACAAAAATTAATTTGTCAGTCCTAGGGTTTCTAATCCTAACTGATAAATTCCAAAAATAATTACAAAAATTTACAAAAATTATTTGTCAGTCATAGGGTTTCTAATCCTAACTGATAAATTCCAAAAACACAACAAAACTTTACAAAAATTAATTTGTCAGACCTAGGGTTTTTAACTCTAACTGATTAATTAAACCATAAAAACCAAGCACAAAATTCAAAAATATTAATTTGTCAGTCCTAGGGTTTCCAATCCTAACTGATAAATTCAAAAATACAACCAAAAATTCAAACTTTAACAAATTAATTTGTCAGACCTAAGGTTTTTATCTTTAACTGATTAATTAAACAACAAAAACACTTACAAAATTAAAAAAATTAATTTGTCAGACCTAGGGTTTTTAACTTTAATTGATTAATTAAACAAAAAAACACAACAGTCAACTAGGGTTCACGCTACGCTTTTCGCTTAGTTTTACCCTACGTTTTTTTAACTTACAGTTTACCTTTTGGTTTCATTCAGGTTCAATGCAGTTTGTAAGTTCTGTTTTAACCTAACTTTCTAAAGTTCAGTTTTCAACTAAACTTGTGATCTGTGTTTTAACTAAGGTTAAATTCCATTTTCATTTAAGTGTTCATAGACTAGGGTTTTTCATTTTTAAACCATAAACAACCACAAAAACAAACTAAAACAAAAAACAAAAAACAAAACATCAGACATAAGCAAAATGCGATTTTTCAATTGCAACAAAAAAATAAAGAGGAAGGAGTACTCACTGGTATCGCTTCGGCTCCGTCGCTCGATCCGGTATGAGAACTCATGGTCGCAAGAAAAATTTTGTAGTGCTTCGCTTCACCGAATCGACCTCCTCCGCCTCAGAGCTCCAAATAACTAAGAACAACAAATGCAAATGAGCCCAAAACCCAATTTTGGCCTTTAAAAAGGCTTTTTGAGCCTGTATTCGTTACCCCCTAGGACAAGCGCTCAGGTTAGCACTTGTACCACCCTAGGACGAATACTAAATAGGAATTCATCCCACCCTAGGACGAATACAAAGCAAAAATTTCAAAATCAGCAAAAAACTGCACCAAAATGCACCAAAAATAGCCCTAATAGTGTCTACTCATAATGCTTTTGCACTGGACATTTCGGGAATGCAAAACCGATGTCGGGGTCACAAATCCTCACTATCCTATTCCCTAAGAAGGCTATCATAGCCGGACCGCTCCACGGGAAGCCGAATTTTTGAGAATTTCATCCCCAAACGGCGTCACCAAAACGGGTCAAAACCCACCCAAAAATAGCAATAACATTGTCGAACGAAGGCGCTTTTGCGCCTGACATTCTTGGCATCCAAAACAGACATTGGGGTTACAAATTTTCACTATCCTACTCCCTACGAAGGCTACCATAGCCGGACCACTCCACGGGAAGACGGATTTTTGTCAATTTTAGCTTCAAGATGCGTTGTAAAAAGGGTTTAAACCTACCAAAAATAGGTCTAAATGTCAGAAAATTGCATGCACATTCAATGCTAAACAATTGAAGGCACCATTACCTAAGTCATCTTGGGTCAAGCGACTCGTCGCTTTTCTCATGTCGGTCATTCCCTCATCGATTCATCGCTTGAGGGGGTAGTCACACTTAGTCACCAATCAACAACAACATACCCAATCTTGGAAATGACACGCATTGAAAGGATCATTGCAAAAGACAATCACACCCCTGCTTGGGGTAGCAAACAAGTAGTTATCACAAGCTGATCAAACACTTGGCATTCGTGAATCATGAACTCAAGGTTCCCACAGACAAAAGGTTGCGCCCTTTGCCTATTCATGACTGATCAATGTCCAAGTTCAAGTAACACCTCACTAAACAAGGTTAACACTTGACTTTAGTTCCTTAGCTCGTCAGAAGCAAGGATTCAAGAATGCGTGCCCTTTCCATACTTGGGGCATCAAGAGTTGGTTAGGTTACTGAGAAACCCTAATCATTAGTGCTTTGGTTGTATATTTTTGCTCGACGTTGCGCCTTGCACAGCACTTCCCAAAAAGGGGCATCTATAGACACCAAAACATCACCAATCCGATTATGTGAGAATGAGCGCTGATCGCATTGACACAAACAGTCCCTAGGGCAGCCCCCAGAGGTTAAACAATGGTCCTAACCACTTCCAAAAGCAGTTTTAGAGGTCAAAGGTAAATTTGGCACATTTTTGGCACCTTGCTATTTGTTCATCCCACCCAGGGACGAATACAAACTGTCATTCGTCCCACCCAGGGATGAATACAGAATTCGTCCCAGGGTGAGGCGAATATAAGGTTTGCATGGCAAAAAAAAGTCAAACTTCGGCAACTCCGCCAGTTAACTGAGGCTTCAAGCCATGCAATTGCGAGGACTAGATTTTATTTGAGAAGAAAGACTTCAGTAATGAGTGTCTTTATTTTAGAAACATCATGCAAGACGATTTTGTAACAAGGAGTTAGCTTTTCTCTCAAAATCGGACATGCAAACTCGAGTGGCGCCCTCGCATGCGCAATTCAAACAAAGAGACCCTAAGGTCTATAAATTGGGGAGTTTTCCCACCCAAAAGATATACAGAGAAGGAGCATTTGAGCAACGAAGTGCTGTCAGTTTACTTATGATTTGTGCTTTTACATCCATAATCTCTTAATCAAAAGGGAGGTTATTGGGTGACTTTTGGAGGCACGAATCAAGACCCGAAACCCAATTTTTTTGGCCACAATATCCTACCAATTTGTCGATAACACATCACAATAGGTTTCGGACTCATCCCAAGTGGATTGGTGTCGAAACAAAGTCTTAACCAGCGGGTGGTTTGCCTTCGGGCACCCCCTGCCTTATTGTAGGTTTATTCATCTCACTCTGAAACGATTACCAAACTGTTGCAGGTTTTATTCGTCCCACCCCGAAACGAATACTGATCTGTATCGAATTTGGTGATAGTTTCTTTTGCAGTATTTTGCTAGTTACATGATTATGCTTCTATCAAAATTTCAGTCTATTTAGATTCATTTTAATCATCGTTATATTTATCTTTTATATTCATTAACAATACTCTTTCAGATTTACGAGTTTCATTATCATACACAGGTGCTACTGACAATTTGTTGTTTCTTTGAACGCAGGAGCAGCAACAAGGATTAAAGATTCATCAATACCAGTGGCGACAATAGTTTGGCCTGCCCATTTCACATGTGGGCACGTGAAAGGAGGAAAACTAAATCCATGATTGTAATTGAAACTATGTTAACGCTCCTACCCCCTAAAAGGGAGGAGACGTATTTGTAACCGAATTGGAAGAGTATAAATAAAAAGGGTTGTGCTTTCTATACTTCCTTTTATCTCATTTAAATTCGTCTCTTTTCTTTCATTTCATGCATTTCACTTTATAGGACCTTAAGCGTTAACTTTGGGTTTTGAATACATCGCATTAGTTTTCCTTTCAATCTTTCGAAATCTCATGCTTTCAGAAGTAAATACAAACAAAAGCAAGATCATGATCTTCTCCATTCAAAAAAATAATTAAGAGGGTTATTTTGAAGTAACAAAGTACAAGTATCTTTGGATAAAATTCAATAATAAGATCGATTAGGAAATATATAAAATGAACACAATATTGGGAAGATGGAGAGCACTTTTTGCATTACAAAAAAAAAAGATGTTAAATTATGGGATTGGAAGACTAAGAGTTCTAATTTAGCTACTAGTGATACCAATGATGGATGGGTTTGAAGTATGGGATATTTTCTTATCAGACTCAAATGGAAGCAAATAGAGAGGATTTAAAAAAATGATTATAAATAAATTTTAAATTAAAGAGTCAGTTCCATATGAGATTCTTCCATTAAAAGAATTTACCTTCTAGGATATTTAAAAAAGTAACAAATGGATGCAAACAAATGGCATAAAACTATAATAGAATAAGATTTGAATAAAACAAAGAAAACATGGATCAATTAAAATAACAAGAGTATCAAAAATAGAATATCAACTTAGATGGAGGGCCAAATAATAACAAATATATAAAGACATTTGTTAAAAAAAAATTAGAGCAACTATATGGAAAAATTTAGAAAGAAAGAGAGATTATCTAGATGAATTTAGTCCTACATATGATCACAACCAAAAGTTATATATAGATAAAAAAATCAATTGCAAAGCAAATATGATCATGACCTAACTAAGAGTCAAGTAACACAAAATTAGATGTAAAAAAGGTAGATGGAAGAGACAAGAAGATAAATAAGAGAGAACATATATCTTTTTTACTTCATGGATAGTTGAGAAATATAAGCATTTTATTTTGGATGCAAAGCATATAGTGATATTCAAGCTGGTTATGTTGATAATCTAGTACTGGAACCATTGTAAGAAATTTATGAAGAGAATAAAGGAGAAAAAAGTTGAAAAACTTGTCAGTCAAATTAGTAATGAAAGATGAAAGTTGTAGAAAGAAAAAAGACTAGATTAGATTTTGGGTTGAGCTATGGTTCTTTTTAAAGCTCCTATCCAATAGGTTTCTTTGAGCCTTATGGACTCAAAAAAATATTCTATGTAATTTCATTCCGCCCTAGTCTTCATAATGTCTTTATATGGATTGAATATTGTTATCATTATCATATTTTCCTTTCAATAATTAAAACTTAGAGTCCATTTCATGACAACCACCACTAATATAATTGCAAGATCTCATTTAAAAAAACACATCAAATTTTAAGCATATAGTAACTAGAAATTAAATGTAATTTTCTTGCAAAAGGTTAGGATAGAATGAATTTTTTGATAATCAAATCACCAAATCCCACTCATTTAGATGTTTTCATACCTTTCTAATTTTTCCATAAAAATTTAATCATATTTTTCACCAAACAAAATTATATTTTTTTGTTGTTTTTATAGTTTGTTTTGATGTTTTGTTATTTTTTTGTTTTTTAAGTTTTTTGTTGTTTTTATGCTTTTATGTTATTTTTGTTTGTTTGTCTTTGCTCTTGTAGTTGTGTTTGTTTGTATTTTTGTGTTTGTTTGTTCTTTTTTTTTTTTTAGACATGCTTGTTGAGTGTGCCAAAGAGGGTAGGCCAGGTGAGAGCCCTGGGCATTTTTGGCGAAATAGATACCCCTGCCTCCTTGGGACTTACCCAAAAGTGTCATCCCATTTGGGGTGTTTTCCACAAACAAACAAAAATATTTTTTGTTGTATTTGATTGTAAATTCATCGTTAATAATAATTATGTGAAGATAAAGAAAACATTCTTACATTTTCCTAATTATAAATTCCTTCTTTTTCAATCATTAAGCTCCTTCATTATCAAGACTATATATATTTGCAAAGGTCTAAAGTTACAATATTTCTTAGATAGAAATGAGTTGAATTTAGGGTAAAAGAAATAATCCAAGTAAAAAATACATCGTAACCAACAATCATCAATTGAGCAAAAGGTTCTCATAATCCAAGAGAATCATTTAATTTTCAAGGAAGTAGTCAAACAAATTTTGCAAAGGGAGGAAAAATAAATAAGAAGGAAATAATCAATATCAATAATTTAAATATACAATTTTAAAAGACATAAAAAAGGTGAAAAATATCTAAACTTAGGAACAAAGAAAAATGTAACTTTCTAACAAATGCATGGTATGATGAAGAATGTAAAGCAACAAGGAGAGTTCTAAAAGAACTCAGTAAAAAGAGGAAAGCAAAAGTCTATTCAAATAGATAGAAAAAGGTAAAGGAGGAATATGCGAGTGCAAAATGAAGATAATAAGCTATTTAGGAAAGAGTAGTCCAAATTTATTTTGTAAGGAGCGTCAATAGAAAAAAACAAATAGAAAATAACATTAAAGACAATCAATGGCTAGAATATGCAAAATAACTATCTAAATAAATGCAAAAAGAAGAGGTATATTGGGAATATATTAAAAATCAAGGAATAGTTAAGGTTTGTGATATGGATGAACTACATGAAAAATACTTAAATGAGGAGTAGAAGATTTAGAAATATACATCAAAAGGGTATGTAATCATACTATACAACATTGATTTTTTATGGATTCGACAACAAGTATAAAAATACCTCTCTTCAAAATTGTTTATATAGATAATCCCTCAAATTATTAGACCATTATGGTCAATCCTCTCTTTATAGAGTTGTTTGGAAGCATGGTTTGGAGTAGAATTAGTAATTATTCAAAAGGACAAGTATGTTTTAGACTAAAATTCTAGACAATAGACCACATCATCACTTAGAGATATATTATTGAAAAATATAGAATAAAAAAGGATGTGTTTATTGCTGTATTTTGGAATTTAGGAAAGAGTTTGACAATAGTGTTCATAAGTAAGCTACTGAGTAGAATGGAAGACTTGAGCATACAAACAAAAGTATAGAATAGGAGTGCATAGACTCTATCAAGAGGTCCAACCTAAAACAAAAACACAAGCAAGCCTTTCAAATTTATTTAGAAATGACATAGCAGTTAGACATGGATTCCTATTATCCCTTGGTGTATATATTGATAAATTAGAAGAATGACTAAATTTGAAGAAAGTAGATGATGTTCATTTGGAAGATATGTCGCGAGACTTCTTTTTTAAATGCAAATGATCATATTTTTATTGTAAAGATCATCATGGTATTTGAGAGATAATTTAAAGTCCTTAGAACACGGAGATAGCATT
Source organism: Wollemia nobilis (assembly GCA_028583015.1). Classification (NCBI taxonomy): domain Eukaryota; kingdom Viridiplantae; phylum Streptophyta; class Pinopsida; order Araucariales; family Araucariaceae; genus Wollemia; species Wollemia nobilis. The sequence goes on along the minus strand of JAQPPZ010000669.1, from coordinate 2,878,853 downwards.
GAAGTAAATAGCAAAAAAACCAAGATCATGATCATCTCCAATCAAAAGAAAAAATTAGTTAATTTTTTATTTTGAATAAGGTCTTCTTGAAGAAGTAATATAATACACATATCTTGGGATAGACTTCAATAATAATCTCAACTAGGAAACTTTCATAATAAAGAGAATATTGAGAGGATGGAGAGCACTTTTTGCATTACAAAAGAAAAGCAAACATGTTAAATTATGGAACTAGAAGACTAAACGAGTTTTACTTTGTCTACTTGTAGTAATAGTGATGTTGTATGGGTGTGAAGTATGGGCTAGAAACTTATTAGACTCAAAATGGAGGCAACTGGAAAGGAGTTGAAAACATTTAATTACAAACAAATTCAAAATTAAAATATTCAGTTACATATGAGATTCTTCTAGCAAAAAACGTATACCTTCCTTATAGAAGTAATTACTAAAATTCTTTTTCTAAGATATTTGAGAAAAGTCAAACAAATAGGTTCAATAAAATTGTCTAAATTTATAATAGAGTAAGATCTAAAAAAAAGAAAGAAAATATAGATGATGCAAAAAAAGTGGAAGAAAAATGAAATATCAACTTAAATGAATACCTAAATAATAACAAAAACATTCATTAAAGAAAAAAATTAAAACCAATATATGGGAAATAAGTTTAAAAGAAATAAAAATATTATCTTGTTATATTTAACTTTATATACAATCAAATACCAAAAGGCCTATATAGAGAAAAACATCAAATGAAGAACATAGATGCTCATGGTCCACATAAAGACCAAATGACACAAACTTAGATGTCAAATAGATAAGGGAAGAGACTAAAAAAATAATGAAATGTGAGAATATGTATCTTTTGTACTTTAAATATATTTGAGACAAAGAAGGATATTAATTTAGAACGCGATATATAATGATTTTTGATCTTATGATGTTGATGTTCTAATAGAAAAACAATTGCATTTATTTGAAGAGGAAAAAAAAATCATCATTAAAATTGAAAATAAAATTTCAAAGTTGTAAAAAAAAAATATTAAATTAATCCGCCTATGTGGGGGGAGTTGGAGAGAAGTGGGTAGTTGAAACTCTCGTGTTGGAGAGGCCCCAGGTTCAAATCTCTCCCTCTCATATGTTTGCAGATATGCTATGTAATAGTTACTAGGGAACCCACTGGAGGTGTGTTTATCCACCCGCGCTTGATGTAATAATGAGTTCCTCTCATATGTTTGCGGATATGCTATGTAATAGTTACAAGGGAACCTAGTGGAGGTGTGTTTATCCACCGCTTGATGTAACAATGAGCTTTAATGAAAGGTCGACCAACATTTTAAAAAATATATTAACTTAAATTTTTAACTAAGTTTTTTTTGGTTACATAGCAGAGTTGGTTTAAAGATCGACCAACATTTTAAAAAATATATTAAATTAAATTTTTAACTAAGTTTTTTTTGGTTACATGGCAGAGTTGGTCAAAACCACACTATTTTTTAGTAAAAAACAAGCGTAAGGTTCAAACCACGTGAAATGTTGCTCCCACAAAACCTATTCTACTTCATTATTGTTATTTATTATTTATTTTTTGGTTAGTATAAAAAACCCCTACGACCAACACACAGTGTTGAGCAGTCTCCTCCGGGGTTCACCCAGATTGGATAGGCCCCATGGAACGGAAAGTCCTAGCTTCTAAGAGACACGGGGAACGATTTTCCTTAACAAAGGTTTTTGTCCCAGGAGGACAACACAATAGTTTGACTAAGTTATTTTTGGTTACATAGCATAGTTGGTCAAAACCACACTATTTATTTTAGTAACAAACAAGTGTAAGGTTCAAAACACATGAAATGTTGCTCCCACCAAACCTATTCCACTTCCTTATTGTTATTTTTTATTTATTTTTTGGTTGGTATAAGAAACCCCTACGACCAACGCACAGGGTTGAACAGTATCCTCCGGGGTTCACTCGGATGGGATAGGTCCCTTGAAATGGAAAGTCCTAGCTTCTAAGAGACACGGGGAACGATTTTCCTTAACAAAGGTTTTTGTCCCAATGGGACAGCGCAACGGTTTGACTAAGTTTTTTTTTTGGTTACATAGCAGAGTTGGTCAAAACCACACTATTTTTTTTTAGTAACGAACAACTATAAGGTTCAAACCACATGAAATGTTGATCCCACCAAACCTATTCCACTTCGTTATTGTTATTTTTTATTTATTTTTTGGTTAGTATAAGAAACCCCTACGACCAACGCACAGGGTTGAGCAGTCTCCTCCGGCTAGCCTGAGGGGTTCACCCGGATGGGATAAGTCCCGTGGAACGAAAAGTCCTAACTTCTAAGAGACACGAAAAACGATTTTCCTTAACAAAGGTTTTTGTCCCAGGGGGACAGCGCAACGGTTGGTTCAAACCGCAACGCGGGTGACTGTGTGAGGAGGTGAGTGTGTGGTGGTTGTGTGTTAAATTTCATATTTCCTATTGACAAGCACAACTCTAGGCTTCGTAAGGGGTCATCGTTGGGGTTTGGTTGGTTCAAACTGCAACGTGGGTGAGTGTGTGGGGAGGTGAATGTGTGGTGGCTGTGTGTTAAATTTTATATTCCTATTGATAAGCATAGCTCTAGGCTTCATAAGGGGTCATGGTTACAATTTTTTTGACCATTTAGTTATTGTTGAACCAACGTTGTTGGTATGAAACATTAGAAAATTCAGATCAGACTACTACCTTTGATTTAGTTAACATTTTGTAAACATATAAACATGTTAGAAAGTTCCACCTTAATACTCATAATCTCTTTCTATGGTCTAAATATTATTATATTTTCATCTTTTCTTCGAAATAAAAGTTCACTTTTGTCACATCAACCCTTACAATAATTGCACGATCTCCTTTAACAAATATAGTTGCCGTCCATTGAAGGCAATTTCATCGGAGAAGGTTACGACGGAAGAAACTTATTGCCAGTCAAATCGCCAACCATCCAACCACTTAAATTCTGGCGTACCTTTCCACTTTTACAATTAAAATTCAACGTCCTTTCTTCACCAAACAAATTTGTCTTCTCTTCTCTCCGTTCAATTTTGACTGCAACTACCCCGTCACTAATAATCTCTAAAGAGGAAGAACATGTTCTTATGTTGCTTTGGATCATTGGTTCTTTAGTTTTCAATCATTAACCTCCTGCGTCATCAACACTGTATATTTTTGCAAAGGCCCAAAATTGGAATCACTGGCTGACAAAAAAAAAACCGGTTGTTTTAAAAGTGAATATCTTTTTGTTAGCCAGGGCGGCTTAGGAAGAGTTGAAGTTCGAATCTAAAGAATGATTTTGTCTCCCATAACATGATACAAATTCCTGTAACATGCCATGTAAAATGTCATCCAAAATTAGTAGTAATCATACAAGAAAACCATCACATCTGCTTTATTCATTATAATTATAATTATAATTATATATATTTCCTCTTATCTAAAGGCTTGAGGTCAGATGTACAGAAAGATGTCCAAGATTCTATTGACTTCTTGCCTGTTGTTGGCAGGTGAAATAGAAGAAATTTGATAAATGGAACTTGTTTTATGTTGGTCGGCCACCTGCCGTTTATGAGGATGGTAAATTTCAGTTTTGGGTTAGGCCATTGTCTTCAAAGAAGAACAATACTGATACGGTTTACGATCATTAAAAATAAAAAGATGACAGATTGAGGAAGGTAAATTGCATCAAATCCGAGTCAAGTCTTGTCTAGTTGGGTGCCGACTTAGACCTGGATTATACGTTTTGAACCGCGTCTCACATTTGAATTCCAAAAGAGATTTAGGTTTGAATTTTGGAGGAAGCCAACCTTTTACAAAGTAGTAGTCTGCTATGAATCTTTTGAGTGCACAAACTTCGAAGACAGGTGGCCTTCTTCTCATGCCGGATACGTTTGTTGGAAGGCGGTCTGAGGTTTGAACCCTCCCTTAACTAATTACTAAAAATATTAGCTGTAACAAACTCTCCTCTATAATCAAAATATAAATATATAATTTTATCTTTATTTAATAAATTAAAATTTATAATGACATTTATAATATAAGTTTTAAATTTATAATTTTTTTTTTTTTGAAAAAATCCCAAAAAAAATGCCACTTTCGGGTAAGACCCAAGGAAGCAGGGGTATCCATTCCGCCAAAAACACCTAGGACTCGGACCTGGACTACCACATTTGACATACTCAAGGAGCAAACAAACACACAAAATCAATTTAAAATAAGTAAATAACAACAAAAATAATAAAATAAAATAAAAAACATGCTCCTTGAGTGTGTCAAAACCAAAATCACAACCAAACACGTACAATAAGATAAAAGAAACCACAACACAAACCACATAGAAAAACACAAGAACCACATAACAAAACACAAACAAGACAAAAACAATAGAACACTAAAAAGACATAACAAAAAAAAAACATGAAAAATAAACACAACAAAAACCTAAAAAAAATAAAAAATAAAAATAAAAAACAACAAAAAAAAGACAATAAACAAAAACAAAAAACATAGAAAACACTCACACATAAAAACACGAAATAACACAAACAAAGAGAAACCCAAGAACAAGAATGAAAAAAACACAAGAACAATAACAAAAAACATAAAAAAAAAACAAAACAACAAAAACACAAGAACAACAAAAAACAACACAAAGAACACAAAACCAAAACAAAAGAACCCACCCACCTTAAAAAACTAAACAAAAAAAAAACAAAAAAAAAAAAAAAAAATTGAACATAACAATGACCTATCTAGACCAGAAGACTATTAAGGCAAGAATCAACAAAGGAAACAAAATAAAGAATAGAATGAGCTAGGGAACTAAAAAAAACTGAATGAACCAAAGAGAAGCAAAAAAAAAAAAAAAAAACAAGAAGAAACTAGGTACCTTCAGAACTTGAGTCATCCAAAGAAATGATAGAAAGAAGAGCTTCCCTAATTTGAGAAGCCCACCATATAGGAGGGTGGCCATAACAAGTAAGATCACATTTGTCCAAAGCCCAATTAGCTAAAGCATCAACACTCTTATTTTGATCTCTGACCACATGATTGTAATCAACTTTCAAAAATCCCATTTGGATTAATTGAATCTTCTCAATAATTCTTTTTATTCTCCAATCCACCTTATGATTCTTAAAAGGAGTCTTCAAGAGATTAATCATAAGTTGAGAGTCAGACTCAACTAACACCTTTTCCCATCCAACCTTAGTAGCCTCTTGAAGGTCTCTGAGGATACCATACCACTCAGCAAGGTTATTGGAAAGGATACCCAAATTCTGAGCAAAAGTAAAAACTAGGGAGCCATCTGAAAGTCTACTAATTCCTCCTACACTAGCTTTTCCAGGGTTCCCTCTAGAGGCTCCATCAGTATTGACTTTTCCAAAATTCTTAGGAGGAGGTTTCCAATTTCTAGTCATATCCATCTTACTAATACTCACATTCCCTTTAAGTTGGTTGCCCTTAGAAGATTTAATCTTCAATCTTTGCATCACTTGATACCATCTTTGGTGGGAGTTTTGAGGGTGATTAAGGAGTTGATGGACTGATTCAACTAAGTTGGCTATGGTCTTTTGCCAAATATAGTGAATATCCTTCCTATCTTGATTAAAAATTCAGTTGTTCCTCTCATTCCAAATATTCCAAAGAAGAATGGTAGAACCCATCCAAACTAATTGCCTAATAAAGTGATCAACACCCTCTTGATTAGGCCAATCCCTCCAAAGCTGTTCAAAAGTAAAAAAATTGGACCACTTGTAAGCCAATTAAAGTGGCCATTCTCCTCCATAGCTCAGAGACTAAAGTACACTCAATAAAAATATGGTTGAGATTTTCTACACTCTTCACACATTTCACATCTAAAAGGGCCATGAAAACCACGCTTCATAAGTTGCTCACCAGTAAGCACCCTACGATGCTATAAAATCCAATTAAAGAACCTCACCTTAGGCCAGAGCTTTTGAGCCCACAATCGAGAAAATATGTCAGAAGAATGGTTGGGATTATTATGGCATAAGGTCAAATAACCTTGAGCAACTGAATACTCACCCTTAGTAGTGTTGTTCCATCCAAAACAATATTTTTCATGGGACCAATATGAAGGATACCTTGGATATCTTGTATTTGCCTTTCTGGGATTTGAATAGACCAGTCCTCAATAGGGATCCAATATCTACCAACCTTTGAATTACCAGTATGGTACCGACTGTAATTAGCCACCTTTATCCAATTAGCTCAGTGAAGCTCCTCCATCCAAGGCCTCCAATTGGGAAACTGAGTTATCAAAGTCTTGTGACCATCTCAAGAATCTGTCCAAAAATTTGCCTGTTGACCATTATGAATGATCCAAAATTATTTTTTCTTTATCAAATCCTCACCAGTCTTAAGAACTGCTAAAATGGGAGAACCTTTGGTAGGAAGTTGATAGCGAACAAGGTCAAAGTCCTTAGCATATTTAGCACGGAGATTATTGGCCCAAAGAGCATTGAGGTTATGCAACATCTTCCAATATAATTTAGCATCTAAAGCTTTGTTGTTATTAATAGAAGACCGAAATCCTAACTCCCCTTCACTCTTAGGAAGACATAAAGTATCCCATTTCACGAAGGCCCATTTTCTTTTCTCCTTAGTAGTTTGTTAATTTTATTATATAATTTTTTTTATAAATTTTTTAATAAATTTTAGTTTTTTTTAAGTAAAAATAAAATTTATGAAATTTAAAACTATAAAAAATAAAACCTAAATATCTAGCGCAAATACTCTACAGTTACTAACTAAACTATTTCTTTCAAATTCTCAGTTACTGCGATGTACAGCTGTTCCTCCTCCCTCGTAATTGGAAATCGAAGGCTGTTCTGAAAATAATGGTTACTATATTGTGGCACTAAGTATTTACCGAGATCTTTATAATGATTACTCTATTGACGCACCACTTATTTACTGGGATCTTTATTTATCTTTATATTTTAGCACATTATCATTTGAATGGAGGTTTAGAATGAGGATTAGAGTTTGCATGATATTTTGGATTTATATACAATATATTTGAAGAATTGAACTTGTAAAGAAAAAATATGTTTAAAATATATATTTTATTATTTAGATATTTAAAAAAATCAGTGTTATATGGGGACGCGTTCTCGGTACCCCGCATCCCAGCACGGGGACGGTATTAGGGACATGTCTCCCGTCCCTCTCTTTTGGGAGATGGTTGGGAAACGTCTTCAGGGACGTTTTAGGACTATGACCTTCCGTTCTCGAAATGTCCCATATTTTAGGGTTTCTTTAGGACCGCCAACCATCCCCGAGGACAACTGTGGTTGGGCATCATCAACCAAAAGAAAAAACAAAAAACAATTACTTGGGCATCAAATTAAATAGATAAAATTCAAAGATAAATTGAGCTTTAAACCCTAATGCAATGCATGTCATTTTTATTCTTCTTCTGTAAATGTCCTATGCCTTATTTTATTATATTGAATTTATTTTGAATTTCAATTCTTCGAAACTTGACATGAACTTAAACCTTGTGACAACACAAAACAGTGCATTAAACTATTAACAACTATTAATTAATCCAAAAAGAGAAGAAAAATGATATGGTGAATAAGGTGGAAACAATGCTTAGGTTCAAAGGTCATGGTTTGCAAGTTGGTTCTATTATCATTTACTTCTTTGCATTTGCGCAGCTGTTTAAAATCTTGTGTTAAATTTATATGGCTGAAATTACTTATAACATCCATAAACCCGAAGGTTTCTCTCGATTTACTATGCAAAAGCCTAATAACATTGAATCAATATAAAATATGTACTGCCATTATGAAATTTTTATTATTATCCCTTTATTTTTGATGCAGTAAGATGCGTAATATTATTTCTCTAAGAATGAAAACCCTACTATTGGTATCAATTGTAAATATAGCTTGATTGGTATAACAATAAAGGTTAAAATATTTTAGATATAAAATTTAAGGTTCAAATGTTCAATGTTCAATGCTTTTTATAGTAGCTGACCATTTATGCTGACATATTTGAACAGTTAGTGACTGTGATGTTATTCTTGAATATTGGCGGCTGAAAAAATGATGACTGTTATAAAATTATAAGTTATAACCTATACTTATTGTTTGAATGTTAAAAATTAAAAGTTAAAAGCTGAATAATGTAACATTCATTAATTAAGCATTATAACTATTAGAGATTGACATATTACACTTGATATCCTTGGTTGAACCTTAAGTTATATTTGTTGAAACAATTAAATATCTGCATTTAGTAACTAATATCAATATGAATATCCTAATATTTGTTGTGTTTAAAATTTTGAATTTGTAGATTATTCTAAATTTCTAAAAAAAAAAAATTTCATAGTATTATACTAGTCGTCCTTAGTCGTGCCCGAGTTGTCCCCTAAAATCGGCCTGTCGTCCTCTGCCATCCCCCGAACCTTGTCCCCCTCCATTCATCCCAGGCTCGTAGAACCTTGAAATTGTATGAAAATTAAAAAATTTAATATATTAATATTTAATTTTTAAAATAAAAAATATTGTATTATTTTTACTAAGAGAATTTTTAATTTAGTTATAATAATTTTGAAAAGTATTTTTTAATTATTTAAAAATTTATATGTAAAAAAGTTAGAATATGTTGCTAAATAAATATTTTTAGGGTAATTATAATTCCAAATTAATTTATAGGTTGAAATCAGGAGATCATAAGATTTAAATCATAATATATAAAATAGATCTATAAAGTGAATTGCAAAATATCTTATATAAAAGCACATGTGAAATTGTAAACTACCTTATCTCATGAAAATAAAAATAAAAATAAAGTGTGATAAATATATGATTGATAATGGTAATTAGTCTAAAGCTTATTCTAATTTCTGAGCGAATGAATAAACCAACAATAATAGCTCTTAATGTATTTAAAAAAAAAAAAATCATTATAATTTATACTTATATAGTATTTATTAAATTTTATTAAAAAAATACTCTCTAAAATTTCATATTTTTATAATATTTTATTTAAACAAATATATTATATTTAATATAATTATTTTTTATGTTTAAAATCTAGTGAATTATAAAGTAAATATTACATATTATAAATTTTTTAAAATTAAACAAATAAAATTATAAATAATTTAAATATTTTTATGTGCTTAATTTAAGGGCATTTATGATATATCCAATATCATATATCGAGGTAGTTAAAATAATATATATTACAAGTAATGTATTGTTAATTATAAGGTATGAATAAATTAAATTTAAGTAATATGCATTTGAGGGATGGAAGAGGAAATATAAAATACAAGAAAAAATTCATGCTCAGTTTTCATCTTTTAAAATAGAGTTAAGTATATTTACACACTATACATATATACATACATGTATAGATATTTTAATATGTATTTGTAGCCTTGTTATAAAAAGTTTGTAAATTGATGATAAATATAACATGGTGTACCTTTGTCCCTATTCCAGTTGAAGAATAGCACTGATGGTTCTAATTAAAGTGCTTATACTATCATTTAACATAAATGAAATTACATGTCTTCTCACATATAGCTAATTATATTTGGTTGTACTCTCTTTGGAGTTTCAAAGATTGTTTGATCTGGATTAAGAAAGTTCTTTTTCTTTTTCCAATTATTTTGATGAGAGAACTATGATCTCTACCAAAGATAAAATATATTGTCATTATGATTTTTATTGTCATTTTTCTATAATGGAAGATTAAAAAATATTAAATTAGTGTCTCATAGATATCCATGTTCACATTACAAACAAAAGTAGCTTTATACCTATTTCATTTAGAGATGATGGATTTAATATAGATATTGAAAATAAAATTATTGTTGTCATATAAAGGGAGTGAACTACTCTAAGATATTTGTACTTGTAGCTAGGTTGGACTCAGTCAAAATGATTATTTCCATTGTAGCTTCATATGGATGAAATTGCATTAGATGGATGTGAAGAGTACCTTTTTTCTATGTAGAAATTTAGGAAGAGATTTATAGATGGTAACCACTTAGATTTGAGCTAGAGGGCCCTAATTCATTGGTATGTTGCCTAACCTAATATTTGAGTGGTCTTAAGCAATCTCCTCAAGCTTGGTGTGAGAAAATCCATTCTTTCTTCATTAGTTGTAGATTTTAGCAATGTGAGACTAATCATGATGTTTATATTCAACATTGTAATGAAGAAACTATGGTAATTGTATTGCATGTTGATAAATTTCTTATCATGGGTAGCTTCATTGCTTTGATTTAGGAGATGAATTCATTACTTCATTCCACCTTTGAGATGACAAAGTTTGGGCTCTTGTACTACTTTTTAGGAATCCATATTGATCAGTCAGATTTTAACATTACTATTTCTCAGTCCAAATATACTTTGGAGCTTCTTTAATAGTTTAGGATGGAGGATTGTAGGCTTTATAGGACCCCCTTTACCTTATGTTTAAAGTTATGGGTTGATCTTACTACACCCTTGGTTGATGTTAAATTGTATTGATGTCTTATAGGTGGTCTTCTTTACCTCACTCACACTAGACTAGATATAGCCTTTTATATTAGCTACTATTCAAGGTACATGCAAACTCCTTGGGAGATTCACTATTTTATTGGTTCTTATCTAATTTTGATAGGATTTTTAGATGTTGATTGGGAAATATAATTGGATAAATGATGGTCCACCATAGGATTTGTGTTCTGCTTAGGACCCAACTAGTTTCATGGTGTCCAAGATGTCAATCCACCATTTCTTAGTCCTTTATGGAGGCTAAATATTGTGCTTCCAATGAGTTAGCCAAGAATATTAGGAGGATGTTGATGATTTTATAGGATATTGGTATTTCTTAAATCTCTCTAGTTCCTCTTCACTTTGATAATTAAAGTACTATCCTACTTGTTCACAATTTTTTATTTCATTAGTGGATGAAGCACATTGAGATATGGATGCACTTTATGTGACAATTTCAATCTTGTGAGATGTTAGACATAGTGTTTATTCCTTCATTAGAGTAATAGATATTTTGAAAATAAGAGCATGCCCTAGGTCACCTTTATGTGCATGTAGGAGCGTCTAGGAGTAGGAGAGTCTCCCTTAAGGGGGAACAAAAATAAGGAGCTCTCTCCATGTCCGCTATTTAGCTTAAGGGAAATATTTAAGTATGTGGTGGTTAAGCTTGTATTGAGGCCATGGTCAACTATTTGTTAATTTTTCTCTTTCAGTCCATATAAACTACAAAAGAAACACTTTTATTATTTTTAAATATTTTTTTCTTGAGGGTCGGTCTCATAATCTTAACCTAAAGGTAAAATATAATTGGGTATAAGTGCCCCTCCTCATCAAACATTTTATTATCAATTGAGTGTACTTTTTCTTCTCTTTGAGTTAATATATTTTGGTTTCTATAGACACCCCATTATATACTATGAATTTCTTTTGACAAGCAATACTAGGTAATATTTTATTCCATTCATTTCTAGAAACTACTATGAAATCCAAAATTATATGATAAATCTCTAAATTATTTCATAGCTATGTTGAAGGAAGGTATTTTACAAGATATGTGGCTCAAAAACTTGGTCAAACAATATCAATTCATGAATAATTGATATAACCCTACATTAATTATTATTATTATTATTTTTTAAACATGGTGGAACCGATAGCCGCCACGAATCCGGGAAGGTTGTCCATATTTTATTGCCGCCACAGTATTCTGCATTATCTACCTTGAAAGCCGTCACACAGATCTTCATGTAGTCCGTCCCTATAACCGCCATGCCACAATCATTTAAAACCTTTTACACCGCTGAAAGCACCAGGAAAGGGACAAGTGTTCAGTCCGGCGAGGCCCGATATTTGAACCTTGGACCTCCATCCACTTATGGGGTTTGGATGAATCAATTGGTCTACACCTCGTACCTAACCCTACATTAATTATTAGAACAATATCTTTGACAACAAAAAAAAAGTGGGCAATAGCTCTAGTCCACCTAACCCTACCTATGATGAAGTGAGAAAGGTAACCTTTTAGTTAGCTAAAGCTAAGAATAATTTCATTCATACTAAGAGGGAAGGGATTGATAATTTCTAAAGATAACATGAATTGAATATTTACATCATCCCAAGTATCAAATTCATTGATGAATCATCCTCAAATTCCAACTTTAAATAAAAATCTCCCAAGGTTACAAAAGTAGCCTCATTCTTTTTTAAATGCAACTTTACCCAATTTTTATGTCCTTAGAAAATCCTAGTATCTTAGTCCTTCATATAGTCACCATAGAAAAGCATTAGTAGGTCTTTTTTGGGTGTATAGTTTCACTCGAAGACTATATTTATACTTTAGAGGTAATGTTTCAAATAAAAATTAATCATGTCCCTCTAACATCTTAGAGTTTTAGATATACCTCTCAAAACCATAATTCAAATCCTAATATAAATCCTAATCCAATTCTGAAATTAACTATTAATCAAAATAATTTTCTTAGTAATCTAATATGATCAACATTTCAATTGGTCTTGGTAAAATATATCCCTAGGAATTGTAAGTACATCTAATCTAATATTAATGTAATCTTAAATACTTTCATTCCAAATTATCACCCTCAATCAATTCTATTTTCATAACCAATATAGGAGATCCCTTTTTTCAACTTTTTATTTATCAATAATAAACTTCTTAGTCTGAAATAACATTTTTTTCATCCAATATATCAACCTTATATCCAAAATTATGATCTCGTATGAACTCTAAGGACTTACCACCTAAATTGATCAATTATGACAATATATGGATATAATATAAACTCCTTCCTCTAGTAAAAGGCACTCATATGAGGACCTTCACCTTTCATAGCTTTTTAAGCTTTCCATTCCAACTTTAAAACTCCTAATGTTTAATTGTATAAAGGAAAATAAGACCCAATAAATCATTTTTTTGACTACTTATTGACATAATCGATGATGAAAAATTACTTCTCAAATATTATTTGAGAGATAAATTGACCCAACATTATACTAGTATTATTAAATACATGTCATTTTCTTAGATGCTTCAAATACCTGGTAGAAATTTTTGTTAAACAATTCTCAATATATATGGAAGATGAGGTCAATGACCTATACCAAATAAAACAAGAAAAAAAAAAGGATCCCCATATTGCTTAAAATATGGGGAACCATAGTAGAGATATTTTAATATATACCTCCATAAAAGGATCTCTTGGATATGTTTATTTCAAACCTATATGAATCGTTAGCCTTCTATCTAGAAACAACAAGTATCTCCTCTTTTGAAGAGGCCATAGATAGGTCCAAAAGATTAGAAATTTATTTCATCAAATAAGATAACTAAAGACAAAATAAAAAGGACAAAAACAAATCATGTCCTAGTAGAAACCAAAATAGTAATCCCAAAGGTCAATATATCTCCTCAAAAATTCATCAACTTATTGGTATATCTTGATCAGGGTCTTAAGTGAATGAATAGTTACTCAAGCATTGAACCTAAATAAATTAACCTTTATCATTGGATCAATAAGGTTATTCATATAAACACATATTTCCATAAATATTATATTTTACTAATAGGACATCCTTCACTTTATATTAAAGATAAAATCAATGATAAATTTGTGAAAATAATCTTTGTCTATCATGGCTCTAGATTGAATAATATAATCTAAAAGTTATTAGCCATTTTGGTCTACCTACAAATAACCTTGAAAACTATAATCTCATCATTTGGGCCTTTAATAATGGGGAATAAGTGGCTAGCTATACAATAGTCTTGTATCTCAAAGTGGGATTTTAGACTCTTAGCATTGTATTTTATCCTATACTTTGTGATTTTCCTTAAAATATCTTTTAAGTTGATCCTAGGTCCATGAGATGTGGGTGGTCCTATCCACTCTCCATCAATGTGTAAAGTATGAATACAAATGTCAAACTTTTAATATCCCTATTGAACATAGGCCCTTCAAATACTATAAGTAAAAATGTATCCTCATCTAATAGAAAAATACGTAGTGACTTAAAAACCCCTTGTCAAATAGGATAGTCCAACAAATATTCATGTAATTATCAACTAATAGAATCATTATTCTTCCTTCAAAATTAAAAACAACCATAATTTAACTTTAATAAATTAGATAGTTTATCTATGTTGTAACTCTATGTATTCCAAGCTAATACATGCTACTTCTTAACTTCCTATAGTGGACCTTGTCAAACTCCCATATTAGCCTAGGATATTAGCTCTCTAATCCTTAGGAATAATTAGAAGCAAATGTAAAAATGTACAAATTATAAGTTGTTCTTTCATCTATGTTAGAGTTATCAATGATGAGAGCATGATTGGTAGAAATTGTTATCTTAGTCAATAATAATATGCTTTATGTTATTTGTCTAATTATTTTCATATCCAAAAATAAATATTGGCTAATATGGGTTACCATGAAAAGTGTTTAGGCCTTTATGAACCCCTTCAAGTAGAATCCTGGCTAGGTCAACTTGGAATAGGTTTTAACCCACTAAAACATACCCTAATTAAATATCTATTTTAAAATATAAGTCTAATACGATAGATCATTGTGATCACATATTCCTACATATTACTTTCTATTTAAATGGTTTATACTAGAATCATGAAGATTTTTGCAATATTTAGTGTGTTATCTTTGACAATGACTATAGTTATTTCACATATAACTATGGTGTAAATTGCAAACACTAATTTATATTGAACTCGTTGTTGATGACTCCTCTTATGATTAGAAATAAGCTAAAATGAATCCCATCCCAACCAACTCTCAAGATGTCCATTCATCATAATTATCATCACCAACATTGTCATCATCCTCCTCATCATCAAGTATGATTCAAGCACATATCATGTTGCCACACTTTATGGAAATTTTTTAAAAAATCCCATGAACATCATCAATCTCAAATGAGATTATGCCTAAAATAAGAAAATGCACATACTTTTATCTTTGTATTGGCTATTTGTTGAATTTTGTTTAACTTTTGCTTGATTTTTATTGTCTTTATTCTCTTTTCTTGATTAATGTTAACTATGTTGATTTTTACTTAAAATTGTATCAATGATAACAACTTTTATTTTACATGGTTTTAATGTTTTGTTGTCTGTAAGTGTTTCATGTCAATTTTTGAGTTTCTTTATATTTTATCAATTAGATATATATACTTATATATTTTATTTCTATGTTTTATAGTTTTTTTTTGTGTGGCTTTTTATTTCATATTTGATTACATTACTTGTTATTGTAAATATGAAATTTGAATCTATAATGACATACATACTATGCTACTATCTAGGATTAATTATTTTTTAATTTTTTAGCTCGCTGGTATGAATAGTTATCCATTATAATTATGCTTGTCGTGACTATATTTTCTAATATTTACAGAGAATGTAAATGCATGGATAGCATATAAAAGTCAAAGTAAAACATGAGCGAAAACCCATTAATTTATTTGATTAGCTTTATTAACAATATACTTATATCTATATATATCTATCTATCTATACACACACACAAACACACACAAAAATTATACATTTAGATAGATAGATAGATCCACAAGGATATATGTATCCTAGTTCATGTGGATGTTATCTTTACCATCATTTAAATTAATAATTCTTATGTCCTTAAGCCTAGTTGACTTGTACCTAAGAGGAGAAATATGGGTTACATTTTTTTATTTGGTCAATTCATCCAATTTGACAAGTGTATTAAGTTCTTCCCTTTTCTTCTATTATCATATTTCTTCCATTACTCAACTTAAAATGTTTAATCTAAGCATATAATCTATATTTATGTGGTTTGAGATAAATTAGGAGTGAAAATTAAGAAATTAATATTGTATTCAACCTTAGGAATAATAGGTTACATTGGTATTTATACTCATAAAAATAAACGAACTTAGGGAATATAGGGAAGTTAGGGAAATAGAAGAAATAGGGAGGGAAAGAGAAAGGGAAAATGAGTTGCTTCGCCTTGCCGCCCTTGCCGTCTAGTCCTGCCCAGTCAGCTGTCGTCCAAGTCAAACTTACCTGCCCAGTTAGCTATCGTCCAAGGAGGTAAAAGGGGTAAGATCCAAAGCTTACCATTGAAACAATTTTTTTACCTTTTTTACTCCTTTTTGCTCCTTTTACTAGCTTTATTTCCAACATTCTCCCCCTTAAAGTTGAGAGGACTGACTATACAGTCTCTCAGCTTTATATATTGAGCTTTAGCTATACCTTTGGTGAAGATGTCAACAATATTATCCAAAGTGTTACAATATTGAAGCTCAACTATTTGTTGTTCCACCATATCTCGAATGAAGTGATACTTCATATCAAAATGCTTTGATATGCTATGGTGGACTGGATTGTATGCCAATTGAATGACACTTATGTTATCACAATACAGTCGAGTTGGACCACTCTGAATTTCTCCAATATCTTCAAGAAATTTTCTTAACCATAGGGCCTGAGTACTAGCATGAGTGATGGCTATATACTCAGCCTCAGTTGATGACAATGCTACAACAATTTATTTCTTGGAACTCCATGTAATTAGTCCTGATCCTAGACTATAATAATTCCCTGATGTAGATTTCTTGTCATCTATGTTGCTGCTCCAATCACTGTCACTGAAGCCAACTAATTTCATAGAATTACATTATTGGTAATAGATTCCAAAATCCAATGTACCTTTTACATATCTTAAAATTCTTTTAGTTGCTTGTAAATGCAGCACAGATGGACTAGCCATAAACATTAAAACTAGAGAACTAGCATATAGAATATCAGGCCTGGTGTTGGTGAGAAACATCAGTCTCCCAACCATGCTTCTGTAAGTGGTCATGTCAACATTTGATGCTCCATCGTACTTGCTCAATTGGATCCCATGTTTAGTAGGAGTTGCAACTGATTTGCACTTCTCCATGGCAAATTTCTTTATCATGTCTCGTGCATACTTGTGTTGACATATGAAGATCCCTTTATTTTATTGATGCACTTACATCCCTAGGAAGTATCATATTAAACCAAGATATTTCATCTCGAACTGTTTCATCATGGAGTTTTTGAACTCCATATTCATTTTATTGTTACTACCCATAAATATTAGATCATCCATATACAAAAAAACTATGAGAATGTCTAATCCATGATTTAGGTAGTACAAATTTGGTTCACTTTTGCTTCTTGTGAATCCATACTCATTGAAATAGCCATCAATGCATGAGTACCAAGCTCTTGGTGCTTGCTTGAGGCCATAAAGTGCTTTCTTCAATTTGTAAACAAGGTTCTCTTTTCCCTATTCTTGGAAACCTTGAGGTTGTTGAACATAAACCTATTATGTCAATTATCCGTTAAAAAAATAACTCTTTACATCCATGTGTTGAACATTCCATCATTTATGGGCTGCTAAGGAAAGAACTGATCTGATTGTCTCTTGTATTGCAATAGGAGCAAAAGTTTCCTCATAGTCAATGCCATATTTTTGAGTAAAACCTTTTGCTACAAGTCTTGCCTTATGCCTCGCAATGCTTCCATCAGCATTGTACTTGGTCTTGTAGACCCATTTACATCCAACATATTTTTTACCTTTGGGTAGATTTACTACCTCCCATGTATCATTATTTTTTATAGAGGTTATTTCCTCTTTCATGGCTTCTTGCCATACATTTTGAGTACATGCCTTCTCATAGCTAGTTGGTTCTAGTTGTGCACTAGCCAATAAAGCATAATTGACTACATCTCCTCTAGGTTCTTGGGAGTTATCATCCCCATACAATTGCAAATTCTCAAGTTGTTGCAGAACTGAATTCATTTCACTAGCTTGGATTCTAGTGAATCTTCTTTGGAAATTTTGATCCAACATCTGAAAGGAATGATGATGTTGTAAAGTTCTTCTACCTCTTGATGGAGAGTAAATGTCCATCGGTGAAGAATTTACTGATCTCTATGGAGAAGGACTTGAACTGGTGGTTGATGTACTTGATGTAGTACTCCTGCTTGGCCTTGGAGGGTGTGGTGTGCCTTTCTTGGGAGACACCTACTGTACCTGTTGTATTTGTGAAGAATTTACATCTTGGGACTCACCATCAACAAAAATTCTTTGATGACTCCATTCTCCCCCTTCATCAAAAATTACATCCTTGGAGAGTATAACTTTATGAGTCTTGGGATTGTAGAGTCTACATGCCTTTTTAGACTCACAATACCCTACAAATATATAAGCTTAAAATTTTGGATCAAGCTTCTTCCTTTTCTCATCAAGAATGTGTGCATATGCTAAAGAACCAAACACTTTGAAGTGCTTTACATTAGGTTTCTTTCCATTCCACGCCTCATAAGGAGTGACACCATCTAAACTAGAAGTAGGACTTCTATTTAGAATATATACACTGGTTATTATAGCCTCTGCCTAGTACATATGAGTTAGATTCTTAGTCTGTAGCATCGATATTGCCATCTCAACTATGGTGCGGTTTTTTCGCTCTGCCACACCATTCTGTTGTGGGGTATAGGCAGTGGTAAATTGCCTTTTGATCCCACTTGATTTACAATATTTCAAGAATGCTTTTGAGGAGTATTCACCTCCTCGATCTATTCTAAGACATTTTATATAATTCCCACTTTGATTCTCTACATTGTTTCTAAAATCCATGAAGCAATCAAAATCTTCATCTTTATGTTTCAAAAAATAAATCCAGCATATTCTAGAGAAGTCATCTATGAAAGTGAGAAAATAAGAAAAGTTTTCGAGACTCTATGTTTGCATTGGTCCATAGATGTCTGAATATACTAAGTGAAGTGGATAGCTGGCACTCCACGCTTGTCCTTTCAGAAACTTTGACCTTGAGTGCTTTCCCAAAGCACATCCTTCACAGACCTCCTTTTTTTCATTGATTTTGGGAAGTCCTGTCACCATAGCTTGAGAAGTTAGAAGTTTCAAGCTAGCAGAATTAAGGTGCCATATTGTAAGTGCCAAAGCACACTTGGATTTGTTATAGCTACATTTATAATTTGAGATCCTCCTGGCTCATCAAATTTGAGAGGGAATAACTTGTTCTTGGTCATGGGGACCTGTGTGATGACACGATTACAATTATTTTTATCAAAAATGATACATTGTCCTTCATCAAATACAAGCTTGTAATTGTTCTCCATCATTTGCCTAGCGCTTAGCAGATTGTGTTGGAGCTTTGGAGTGTAATAGATGTCATGCACTTTATTTAGTCCTTCTTTGGTTGGAACCTCCATGGCTCCAATACCCTCTACTCGCAATGTTTTATCATCCCCTAATTTGATTTAGGATTTACAAGTGGAATCTAGAGTAGCAAATAAATTTTCTTTGCCACTCATATGGTTTGAAAAACCAGTATCCAGAATCCATGTGTCATTTAGATTATGTTCTGATTGTCCATATGACAGAAAAATATTAGAGGTATCATCTTCTCCATAATTACCATATTGACTACTACTACCTTATGAATATTTTGACCAACAGTCGCGAGCAAAGTGACCTGGCTTGCCACAATTGAAACAAGATGATTTGGACTTGTCACTTCCTCGCCCTTGATTTCCACTTTGTCCTGGATTTCCTCCTCGATTTTTTTTCCACCTCTTTGTTTATTGCCTCCTCTATATGAGTTGCCTCCTCTATTGGAATTGGCTCCTCTGTATGAGTTGTCTCCTCTATAGTTGCTTCTGCCTCTACCTCTTTGCTTGCATCTGCATTGACCTCTTCCCCATCCTCTTCCATTATTTTCATTGGAAGTGAAGACCTTATCATCGCCTCCATAGCTGGTTGAAGGAGTTTAAGGAAAAATCTCTTCATGTGACATTAATGATCCGATTAATGCATCGAATGTTAAAAGTGAAAGATCTTTAGATTCTTCTATAATTATGGCAATATGGTTCCATTTTTGTGTAAGTGTTTGCAACACTTTTGTTACAATTATCTTAGGCTTGATTGCTTCCCCTAGTGTAACCATTTTATCTACTATTGCTTTTACTCTAACACAATAATCACTAACTTTTTCATCATCTTTCATTCGGAGATTTTCAAAATCTCTCTTCAGTTTTTGAAGCCTTACTTGCTTCACTTGATTACTACCTTGGAATCCATCACTCAATGCTTTCCATGCGTCTTGAGCAGTCATACAAGCAACAATTCTAGAAAATATGCTTTTCTCCAATGCGGCTTGGAGATGAGAAAGAGCATATGAGTTGCTCTTTTTCTCTTCTTTTTGAGTTTTCTTGTCTGCTGCATTAAGTGTGGTCCAGTCTGTGGGTTCTGTATAGACTTCCTCTATGATGTCCCACAAACCTCTTCCTATGAGTAGGGTCTTCATCTTTATAGACCAGTACTCATAGTCATAACCATTAAATTATGGGATAGGTAAGCTATTGTGTGAGGCCATAGTTACCAAAAAACTCTCTTTATTTCATGGTTACAAAAGTACTTTGCTGAATGAAAGAAAGAAGAAGGAAGAGATTACAAATTTAAGTCAAATCTAACTTGTTATACTCTATCATTGATTGCTTTCTCCTCTTGATGTGGGGATGCGATCTCTTGATTTGCAAAGTTATCTGCCACTTCTTCTTCGTCGTCACTTATTGGTATGATTTTTGGTGATGGTGGTTCTAGGATTTCCACTGAAATGTTGTAGTGTGTGTACTCTGATTCTTGTGGTGTAGCTTGGATGGATTCTGATTGTTCAAATTGACTTCTAAATGAATTATCTTCAAAATACGCTTCATACCCTGATTCAGGATGCCTTTGATGTGTGATTACTGTGTTTTGAAGTTGACTAAACACAATGTTGAGTCCATAACCTCTTACCTTTTCATCAAACCTTTCTGCACCTTCTCTTGCTAGAATTGCACATAAGGCATGATAACACCCATTAGGTCTGATCATAAAATACCTTTTACAAAATACTAAGCCTCTTAGGCTTATTACACACTCTTTCCTCTTAGGAAAGTTATCAATTTCTCTTTCAATCTCTGAGTATTTCACAAAAAAGTGAAATGTACAATCTCTTTGTGGATGACAATATTAAGCCTTCAAGGCTTTTACAAAAAAAATTTTAAACTTTAAACTTATTAAAAAACATTAAATATTTATATTTAATAAAAAAGTAATTTTATAATCATTAAAACCTAAGTTTTAAAATAATTATAAATTAATTTTTATTAAATTAATTTTTATTAAATTAATATTTATTAAATTAATATTTAATAATTTTAAATTTCTAAAGTTTAAATAATAAAAAAAAATTTAAACAAAATTTATCTCTAGCCCATTCGAACCCATGACCTCTTGATAGTCACAAAACCTTAGACCAATGCGCCATGGAGTTTAATTTAAAACTCAAAGGATTCACGATCCTTTTCAACTATGCTTTCTAGGCGATTTCAAAAAAACAAAGCAAAATAGTGCCCAGTGGGATTCAAACCCGTGACACCCAGATCACAAGCGCTGTGCCTTAGCCGCTCGAGCTACACCCATGGCTAAGTATAGAGGAGGAGGGTTTTGTATTTAAAAAGCTCTTGTCACTGATTGCAAAGAAAAAAAAAACAATAATACCACATTCAGTAGGATGGAGGTAACGCAAGGGTTTATAACCCTGGGTGTGCGCCTTTTAAAACGATTGCCTTTGGGCAATCAATGATCGCCCATTTTTTCTCTGATTAGCCAACCGTTCCTTGCCACGTTTCTCACTTTGCTGCCACTTTATCTGTCTGCATCAGCTTCTGATGCAGGAGCATCCAGCGATAGTAGAGCAATCTTGTACCTTTCAAAACTTTTTGTTTCAATTTTTTTTTCTAAGTACTTTTCTTCAGTTCTTTCCAAGGGGGAAGTTTGTGTAAAGCAAGGGGGAATGGGGTCGTGAAATCGTGACATGTCACGAAATCGCGACCTCAAAAGCTACGAAAGAGGTAAGGGCAAGTTTCTTCGTGATATCGTGACGTCGATATCGCGACAATATTTCAGAGCAAGGCGTAGGGGGGAGTCCTGTCGCGATATCGCGACAGGTAGCGATATCGCGACCAGTTATAAGTTGCCACATGGTAGTGTTTCCAAAGCAAGGCGAAAGACAAGGATAAAGGCGTCAGCAAGGTGCAGGCAAGGGTGGGGGGTCGCGAAATCGTGACCCCAAGTGGCTCGACATGACGAAGGCAAAAGGGGGTCGCGAAATCATGACCCCAATGGGCTCGACAGGGTGAAGGCACTTTTGGTCACGATATCGTGACATGTCGCGATTTCATGACCTATCGCGATATCGCGACCAATAAGAAGACAGACCGAAGTTTGCACGTGGACGGCCAGGCAAGGCTGAATTTGACACGTGGCTGCCACGTGTGTTAAAAGTAGCGCAACCAGTTGGGGGTAAGGTTGAAATTGACATGCGAAAGCATACATGTATTAAGTCAAAGATGTCGACCATGCATATGTTTCTTTTTATTATTATTTTTGGTAGAACGACAATTACAGGCAATGGACTTTATGGTTGGGACAGCGGTACAAAAGAACAGTCAGAACAAAACGGCGGTTGCAGGTCAAGGGAGGCCATTAATGCAAGCTTCATGGCGGATCGGGCAGTTGCCCATTTATGGCAGACAAATTTGAAAACTCGGCCAAGGGGGAAAAATCGAATTTGAAATTTGTTAGGTAGGGGGCATTAATTGCTAGAGGGTCGAGACCTCGATAAAAACTCGTTTTAATGTTTTATTGAAGGTGGTGGACTGGAGAACGGGGAGAAGTAGCACAGTTAGTGAGACCGAAGCCGAGCTTGGTCATTGTAAAGCCTGCGGGCTGTTTTATTTTGATGTGTGTATAATTTTCAAAAGATTTTAATGAAAAGCATGAAATTTTTGAAGGTGTGATATTTCGGTCCCCATCAGTGGTATCAGAGCCGGAAGTTCCTGAGTGTGTGACAGATCGCCGGACGTGAGGCAGTCGCACCAGGATCTGTGGGAAGGCTCGTGAGAAAGTGAGAAGATGCCTCCGAGAAGAAACCCCATTGGTGGGAGAGGCATGGCAGCAGTAGATTTCCAAGCTTTGCAGTGGCAAGTTCAGGCCTTGCAAGAAGAACTGCGTAGAGGATACGAACCAAGAAGAGATGCAGACAGTGAAGATGAAGCGGATGAAGAAGAAAATCAGTTTGAAGAAGAAGAAGAAGCTATGGATCCGGCACAAGCCAGACTGTATAAAGCCATATCCCAGATCGGGAAGAGGCCGAAGATGGAAGTTTCCACGTATTCCGGGAACTTGAATCCGGAGGAATTGATCGACTAGATCAATGACTTAGAAGAATATTTTGAATATGAAGAAGTTGAAGATCCCGAGAGGGTCAGATTTGCCAAAACTAAATTGAAAGGTCATGCCAGCATATGGTGGAAGGGAGTACAGCTGGAACGAAATAGAAGAGGAAAAGAACGGATAACAAGATGGGAACGGATGGTAGAAAAATTAAAGAGACAGTTTATTTTGACAGATTATGAGTTGGATCTGCTAAGAAAAATGCAGGGTTTAAGACAGATGAATAAAACTGTTCAAGAATATACGGAGGAATTTTATAAAATCTCCATCAGAACCGGCCATTTAGAAGCAAGTAAAGAAAAGGTGGCCCGTTATATTAATGGGTTGAGACCCAGTGTTCAGGAAGAGTTGAGCTTGGTTCGGGTGAGCACCATTGAAGATGCTTACCAGTTTGCTCTGAAAGTTGAAGAAAAACTGAACATAAAGTTTGAGAGCAAGCAAAGAGGAAGAGGGAACGGAGGAAAGACCGGTGGAAGAAAAGAGGAAGGAAAGGAAGAGAAGAAAGAAGAGGTTAGCAGCAGCCGAAATCAGAAAGAAGATGAGGAACCCAAATCGCAAGTTCAGAACAATGGCTACCCAAGAGGAAGAGGTAGATCTGGACGCGGGTATGGAAGAGGAGTGTTTTGGGGAACATGTTTCCACTATGGAGAAGAGGGGCATCGGGCATATGAGTGTCCCCAGCACCCCGAGAGAGTGAACAAGAAACAAGTGGGTCCTGCCAGAGTTGCTGTGGCAGCAGAAGATGCTGAATCAAAACATTCTAAAGAAGCTGAGAAGGGAGAAGCCATGATCGTGAGGAGAACCATGCTGATTGATGAAGACAAACCTGAGCAGAGGAGAAGCCTGTTCCACACACGGTGCAAAAGTGCAGGCAAAGTCTGTAATGTTATTATAGACAATGGGAGTACAAATAACTTAGTCTTCGAGGAGATGGTTGCTAAGTTACAACTGGAGAGAAGGAGACACCCACATCCATATCGGATTACGTGGTTGCGGAAGGACCACAGAGCATGGGTCCGTGAATAGTGTTTAGTCACATTCCATATTGGGAGATACCAGGATGAAGTCCTGTGTGATGTTTTCCCCATGGATGCTTGCCATTTGCTGTTGGGAAGGCCATGGCAGTTTGATCGGAGTGCAGTGCATGATGGTCGTGCAAATATGTACTCCTTGATGAAATATGGAGTGCGGCACAAGTTGAAGCCATTACAGACAGTGGATGAGAAGGTGTGCAACAATGCCAGGATTTGTCTGGTAGAGGGCAAATTTTTTTTTTGCCAGGAGACGAAATTTGAGCAGGTTGCAAAGGCAGATGACTGTTTGGAGGTGTTATAGAAGATGCGGACAGAACAACATAGAAGTGAAGGTCACTTCTCCTTTTTACCCCAGGTGTCTGATGCAGGAGCATCCGGCGACAGTAGAGCAATCTTGCACCTTTCAAAACTTTTTGTTTCAATTTTTTTTCTAAGTACTTTTCTTCAGTTCTTCCCAAGGGGGAAGTTTGTGTAAAGCAAGGGGGAAGGGGGTCACGAAATCATGACATGTCACAAAATCGTGACCTCAAAAGCTGCGAAAGAGGTAAGGGCAAGTTTTTTCGCGATATCACGACAATATTTCAGAGCAAGGCGTAGGGGGGAGTCCTGTCGCGATATCGCGACAGGTAGCGATATCGCGACCAGTTATGAGTTGCCACATGGCAGTGTTTCCAAAGCAAGGCGAAAGACAAGGATAAAGGCATCAGCAAGGCACAGGCAAGGGTGGGGGGTCACGAAATCGTGACATGGCACGATTTCGCGACATGTCACGATTTTGCGACATGTCATGATTTCACGACCCCAAGTGGCTCGACATGACGAAGGCAAAAGGGGGTCACAAAATCATGACATGTTGCGAAATCGTGACCCCAATGGGCTTGGTAGGGTGAAGGCGCTTTTGGTCGTGATATCGCGACATGTCGCGATTTCGCGACCTGTCGCGATTTCGTGGCCAATAAGAAGATAGACCGAAGTTTGCACGTGGACGGCCAGGCAAGGCTGAATTTGACACGTGGCTGCCACATGTGTTAAAAGTAGCACAACCAGTTGGGGGTAAGGTTGAAATTGACACACGGAAGCATACAGGTATTAAGTCAAAGATGTCGACCACGCATATGTTTCTTTTTATTATTATTTTTGGTAGAATGACAATTACAGGTGATGGAATTTATGGTTGAGATAGTGGTACAAAAGAACAGTCAGAAAAAAATAGCGGTTGCAGGTCAAGGGAGGCCATTAATGCAAGCTTCATGGCGGATCGGGCAGTTGCCCATTTATTGCAGACAAATTTGAAAACTCGACCGAGGGGGAAAAATCGAATTTGAAATTTTGTTAGGCAGGGGGCATTAATTGCTAGAGGGTCGAGACCTCGATAAAAAATCATTTTAATGTTTTATTGAAAAGCGGTGGTGGTCTGGAGAACGGGGAGAAGTAACACAGTTAGTGAGACCGAAGCCGAGCTTGGTCATTGTAAAGCCTGCGGGCTGTTTTATTTTGATGTGTGTATAATTTTCAAAAGATTTTAATGAAAAGCATGAAATTTTTGAAGGTGTGATATTCCGTTCCCCATCAGCTTCTGAGTCATCCAATCAGCGTGGGTCTTATTATTCTCTCACCATGTGCCACTCTCTGATTGGTACTCCTGTGTTGCTCCTGTCTTCGCGTGCTTGTTGTGCTGGCCTGCTCCAGACTTTACCTTGATCCGCATGCTTCGGGATTCTCTCACCTCGAGCTACGTGTTATGGGCCCCATCTCAACCTCGCTACGGGATGTGTGCTATGGGCTTCTCTCTCCTCGGTCCTCGAGCTTCCCTTGCCTTCATATTCATGCCCTCTCAGCTTCGGTTCTGATACCAGATGTGGTTTGAGATAAATTAAGAGCAAAAAATAGGAGATTAATATTGTATTCAACCTTAGGAATAATAGGTTACATTGGGATTTATACTTGTAAAAATAAAAGAACTTAGGGAATATAGGGAAGTTAGGGAAATAGAAGAAATAGGGAGGAAAAGAGAAAGGGAAAATGAGTTGGTTCGCCTTGCCACCCTTGTCGTCCAATCCTGCCCAGTCAGTTGCCGTCCAAGTAAAACTTACCTGCCCAGTCAGCCACCGTCCAAGGAGGTAAAAGGGGTAAGATCCAAAGCTTACCGTTGGAACATATTTTTTAGCTTTTTTACTCCTTTTTTCTCCTTTTACTAGCTTTATTTCCAACAATTTATTCATTTATGTCCACAATAATTAGCATGGGATGATACCAATAAAGATTAGTTGATTTTTATTTTTACTAGGATTATAATGCTAGTGGATTATCATACACATTTTCATAGTATCATCCTTATATATTATATTTAACTTATCATCAGTATCTCTATTTTACTATCCACCTAGATAAAAAAGGTTTAGTTTTATGTATATCTTTAAAAATATTTATCCTCTTATTTCAATTCATCCAATTGCGATATTTGAAATCATTTAAGAGATAGTAAATACTTATCCTTTCATATTCCCATAAATTTCTTTTGTACATCTATAAAAATTCATTCTAAAATCTACTTCAACTTATATTTTTAATTTACTATTCACCATCAAGTGATGAATATTATTGTTTTATAGGTGTTGATGATAGTGAGTTCATGAATTTATGTCCCCTTATCCTCAAATATACCTTAAATATTTTTAATATAGTAAAGTCCACAAATAATCCCTTACTTGACTAAGATAATATTTTATCAACTTCATATACCCCTTTAGTTAGAAGGATATCTATTTCATCTTAGCCATAAATTTTATTAATATTGCTTTAGTATCAATGCAATGTTTAGGGTGGTCTCAATAGTAAGGTATTTAAGCACCTATGTAGGATCATCAAAATAATATAAAATACATACAATCATGGGGAAATATGACCCTCATAATCTTATCCAAGTTGATTTTTTACCCATTCAAAATGTAGGGTGGCCTTAATAGGAGGGCATTTAAGCACCTATGTAGGATCATTAATACCATATAGAACTTCATATCCCCATCCATTATCATCAACATATTGTATCATATATAAATCTATCAAGATTATCTTTGGCTTATGTAAATTATGCATCCAACGCAATATGTATATGGTTGTACAAAATTGTAAATTAAACATAGTCATGTTTAGCTAAAATTTTATCTTTTAGGAGCATGAAATTGTTTATTTTTATAGTCCATATAGGTTTGATGTTTTCAAAACAAATATATTTTTTTTTTTTAATAAATCTGAAGTCCCATGTGCTACAATAGAAGTCCTTACGCATATGTATAAGGAAAATCTTAAGTATGATATAAAACAATATATTTCATTAAGCATTTGTTCAAAGCAAATAAAAATCTAAATCCCTACATGGAATAGCTAAATATCTTGATCATTTGTTTAAGGTAAATAAAAATTTTCACGTGGCATAGTAGAAGTCCTTGAGCATTTTCTAAGAAAAATAAAAATTATAAAGTCCTATATGACACAATACATATTCATAAAAAAAAATCAATTCAAGTAAAAAATTTAAATTCCTATATGGTACATCAAAAGCCCTTAAGCATGTATTTAAGAAAAATTCAAAGTCCCTCTAAGCCTAGCTAAATTGATTTTTTTATATAAAATGTATCTCTCAAGATAATTAAATCAAAATATTTTATATATCGAATGTCCCTCTTGGAATAACTAAAACAATATATTTTATATATCCAAAGTCCCTCTAGGTAAAACTAAATAAATATCTTTTATATGTTGAAAGTCCCTTAGGGGTACAACTAAATCAATATTTTTTGTATATAATATGTTTCCTTGGGCATTAAAAAATATATAAATTTGTATATAAAGTATATATTGTATATATAAAGTCTCTTCTTGGGTGCAATTATCAACATTTACAATCCTTGAGTTGTTACCCAATGCAAAATATCTTATCTTTTACAACTATAAGCGCTTGATAAATATTCAAGGCTGATTTATCATTTTATTACCCATCAACAAAGTTTTTTTTTTTATTTGTGGAAAACATCCCAAAAGGGATGCCACTTTCGGGTAAGACCCAAGGAGGCAGGGGTATCCATTCCACCAAAAACACCCAGGACTCGGACCTGGACTACCACATTTGACATACTCAAGGAGCAAACAAACACACAAAACCAAATTAAAAAAGTAAATAACAACAAAAATAATAAAATAAAATAAAAAACATGCTCCTTGAGTGTGTCAAAACCAAAAGCACAACCAAACACGCACAATAAGATAAAAGAAACCACAACACAAACCACATAGAAAAACACAAGAACCACATAACAAAACACAAACAAGACAAAAACAATAGAACACTAAAAAGACATAACCAAAAAAAACATGAAAAATAAACACAACAAAAACCTAAAAAATAAAATAAATAAAATAAAAATAAAAACAACCAACAACAGACAATAAACAAAAACAAAAAACATAGAAAACACTCACACATAAAAAAATGAAATAACACAAACAAAGAGAAACCCAAGAACAAGAATGAAAAAAACACAAGAACAATAACAAAAAACATAAAAAAAAAACAAAACAACAAAAACACAAGAACAACAAAAAACAACACAAAGAACACAAAACCAAAACAAAAGAACCCACCCACCTTAAAAAACTAAAAAAAAAAAAAAAGAAGACAAAAGAAAAAAAATGAACAAAACAATGACCTATCTAGACCATAAGACTATTAATGAAAGAATCAACAGAGGAAACAAAATAAAGAATAAAATGAGCTAGGGAACTAAAAAAACTGAATGAACCAAAGAGAAACAAAAAAAAAAAAACAAGAAGAAACTAGGTACCTTCAGAACTGGAGCCATCCAAAGAAATGATAGAAAGAAGAGCTTCCCTAATTTGAGAAGCCCACCATATAGGAGTGTGGCCATAACAAGTAAGATCACCTTTGTCAAAAGCCCAATTAGCTAAAGCATCAGCACTCTTGTTTTGATCTCTGACCACATGATTGTAATCAACTTTCAAAAATCCCATCTGGATTAACTGAATCTTCTCAATAATTCTTTTTATTCTCCAATCCACCTTATGATTCTTAGAAGGAGTCTTCAAGAGATTAATCATAAGTTGAGAGTCAGACTCAACTAACATTTTTTCCCAACCAACCTTAGTAGCCTCCTGAAGGCCTCTAAGGATACCATACCCCTCAGCAAGGTTACTGGAAAGAATACCCAAATTCTTAGCAAAAGTAAAAACTAGGGAGCCATCTAAAAGTCTACCAATTCCTCCCACACTGGATTTTCCAGGGTTCCCTCTAGAGGCTCGATCAGTATTGAATTTTCCAAAATCCTTAGGAGGAGGTTGCCAATTTATAGTCCTATCCATCTTACTAATACTCACATTCCCTTTAAGTTGGTTGCCCTTAGAAGGTTTAATCTTCAATCTTTGCATCACTTGATCCCATATTTGGTGGGAGTTTTGGGGGTGAATAAGGAGTTGATGGACTGATTCAACTAAGTTGGCTATGGTATTTTGCCAAATATAGTGAATATCCTTCCTATATTGATTAAAAATTTGACTGTTCCTTTCATTCCAAATATTCCAAAGAAGTATGGTAGAACCCATCCAAACTAACTGCCTAATAAAATGATCAAAACCCTCTTGATTAGGCCAATCCCTCCAAAGTCTGTTCAAAAGTGAAAAAATTGGACCACTGTAAGCCAAGTAAAGTTGCCATTCTCCTCCATAGCTCAGAGGCTAAAGTACACTCAATAAAAATATGGTTGATATTTTCTACATTCTCTTCACACATTTCACATATAAAAGGGCCATGAAAACCACGCTTCATAAGTTGTTCACCAGTAAGCACCCTACGATGCAATAAAATCCAAATAAAGAACCTCACCTTAGGCCAGAGCTTTTGAGCCCACAATTGAGAAAATATGTCAGAAGAATGGTTGGGATTATTATGGCATAAGGTCAAATAGCATTAAAATTAATTTATAGTGGAAAACACCTCTTTTGGGGTGCCACTTTCAATAGGTTGGGCATAGGTGGAATGGAGCATTTTCGGCCTCTACCAAAGACATAGGACATTCCTAACTATACCATATATCTGTAGGATAGAGACAAGGGAAATGGAACCTGGGTCAGCCTCTACCAACACCGAGGGCATTTACCACTGCACCACAACAAGCAGATCCCCATCAACAAAGTTTGAAACATGGGGATCTCAATATATTTATATTCTTAAGCATATCATTTAAGGATATTTTGTTATATCATTGAGTATGTTATATGTGTTTTATAATTATTCTAGATGCATACATGATAGATTAAATAAAAACCAATCATATTTAGTAACTATTATTTTTTTGATATGCAACTAAACACTTATCATTCATTTAAACACATCATAGAATCATTAAAGAATTACGTCATCACATAATATATCACCAATAGAGCTCTATTAATTGTATCATATACAAGTATAAAATTGGGTCAGCCTCACAATAAATTACATCTAAGATGTGGTAGCTAGTGTAAGCCAACACTCACCACCTAGTTGAGGTTGAGGTTATTTCATCCCAATGGTAAACATATGAGTATGATATTATAATTGAGAACTTATTAGGGAAGTATTACAAGAATGATAATCCAACCTCTAATTAGCTAGAATAACCCCACAACATGCTTCTAATAAAATATGATCTTGGTTATCATCGCAATTAGGTCCTTCTACAAATTTGTTATCATATCCTAATGTACCTACTCTATATTATCCATATACCTCTATAAATATCTAAGGCTATCCTAAATAATTTCGGCCACCTGTCCATCCCCTATCCCATTGGCACTCACCTAGTTTTGTTACATATTCATCCTTATCATGCTCAGTGGCCAATGCATCTAAAAAAATCTATAAACCAAAAAATATATTCTAGCAAGTGGTGTCTTTCCCTAAATAGTTTTGAAATGGTATCATGTTGGTTAGTGAATTGAATTTCCACTCAATTTATCTCATAAATAAATTTATCTCATAGCTAACTAATCTCACTAAGAGTTTATCTAATCCCATAGGAGTAGAAAACATGTATCTTTCTATCATAGTGGTTATTGTGGTCTCACTAATTAACCTAACATTTATGCTATGTGTACCATCACCATTAGGTATGACCTCATCCTTTATTATGAGCTATGGTGTAGGTGCAACCCATCTATATAATCCCTTATCATCTACCTCAAACAATGTCATAACCTCAATAATGGAGCCATAATCCATATAGAACGTGTATATATATTAGGTGGAAATGCCTTTCTATCTTCTTTAGTCTTTGAAGTTCTATTATCTCTAGAGTCTTTTTTCTTCTTGTTAATTCTTTCTCAATCTATCTCTTTCCTCCATAAAAGAGTAGATTACCCTATACCCCAACTTTGTGTAGCACCCTAACTTTATTATCATTCACTCTCTACATCAAATAGGGCCATCATCTTAACAATATAGGAATGTGTTTTGGAGTCAATATACTTGATGAATGATATTCTATATAAATTTATAGGGTTCTTTGTGATCATCTATTTGGATGACATCCTTATGCTCAGTAAGATATCAAAATAATATTATAGTACATATGTCAAGTTTTGGACACTATATTCCATAATAAGCCTCAACCAAATCTAGGCAAGTGCACCTTTAGTATCACACAAATATCCTATATGAGATACATCATCATTTAGTGGGGAATACATGTATACCTAGAGAATATCCATGTCATCTAATAATAGCCAACACGTAAGATTACTTCCAAAACAAGTTTATCTTAGAATTTGACATGTTTCATGGATTATAAACCAATTCATGCATGGGAACGTGAAGTTGCATTGGGATTTGTAGTAGCAATTGGAGTTTGAAGAACTAAATTAGTTCCTTTATTTAGTATTAGACATCACTCATCCCTTTGAGTTTAACACTATTACATCCAACTATGTACTTGGTGTCATATTGATCTAAAATGGGTATTCAATGGTATACCATTTTGAGATGTTATAATTCTATTCCACTTATAATAAAGAATTGCATGCCATTATTCAAGTTCCATGACAATAATATAATTACGTCAGAAGTAAGAAACTTTTTGTTCACTCAAACCA
Organism: Wollemia nobilis; assembly: GCA_028583015.1. Taxonomy (NCBI): domain Eukaryota; kingdom Viridiplantae; phylum Streptophyta; class Pinopsida; order Araucariales; family Araucariaceae; genus Wollemia; species Wollemia nobilis. The sequence continues at coordinate 2,846,266 of JAQPPZ010000669.1, read as the reverse complement.
TAGGCCTTTATTATTCTTATATTCATAAAGTAAACTAAAGAATCCTAGGCATATGTAATGGATGAATTACCTATAACAACTCTACCTCGTGACCAAACATCATAAGGAAAAGAAGAGCCAAATAATAGACTATCTAAGTTATCTATTGATATAGATATTATTTTTAGCTCTTGATGCCAAGGGATATGGTGCCTATTTTTGGTAAGCATTATATCCATTATACATTGATTTTATTGACATTAATTATAAGTTACTAGAATGTAAATTTATGTTAGAGCCATCACCTTTAAGAGGAATCATGTCAACTACTAATCTTGGAGGCTCACCATTCCATGGTAGTTAAACTTTTTTGTATTAATAAAATACTTAAGGTACTAGATTAGTATTTCCACTAGTCATACATGCACTAATATATGGAGGTGTATGTTTACTCCTATACTCCCCATAACATTATTAAACCAATAAATATAAATCTTGGATTGTATAGTATCCTATAATTTCTTCTCAAACCTTAATATACCATTAACATATATTTTTTATTAGGGTTGATGACCATAATAACCAACATGATTAAATATTGATGGTCATGGATAGGTTTAGATAGATGGATATCATGAACCATGTTAGAAAAAACATTGATGTTTTGGATACTACTTATCTATTCTTAAATAGATTTGAGATCACTTTGGCCTACCTAAATCCATTATATCATATTGGTACAATAAAATCCTTAGCATCATAACAAACCACAGGGTAACAACCTCCAATAATTTATCAAGCACCAAATACTAGTGTTCTTTCACAACTGCCACTAGTCATAGTCCTGTAAATTTCTATGGAAGTCACTCATCTCCTTACTCCACCCAAGGTTTTGCTCTAGTTATGGGTACTTACGACCTAGGATTTAATATTGATTTAGATTTTACGGCATGAGGTGCTTTTAATTTCCTTTATTAGCTACATGAATTTCATACTCTTTGCATTGGAATGCCCTCCTTTGAAGGTGGTAATCCACAAGGGTGGCTGGATAAGATGGATAGCCTTATTTGCCTAAATCATTATCCTAAAATAAGTCATGTAGCATTAGCAACTTCTATGTTAGGAACCCAAGCTCATCAATGGTTGTTACGGTAGTTTTTCCAACATGGATTTTTTTTTATGGTTTAACTTCAAATAATTATTTCTCTAAATATTTGAAAAAGGATCTTCCACATCATTTGTGGTGTATCTTATGCAAAAAAAGTAATAGGAATAATGGAGGAGTATTGCCCTAAGTTCATTAGTTTTCTCATCTACTCCTACCAATTTATGAGTTCAAATTATGATTTTGACAAAACATTTATATATCTTCTTCACAAATAAATATATGACAAGGACATGTTTCATAAATTTTTTATTAAAAATAATTACTTGCATAAAATCATATAAATTTATTTTTTCTTCTAGACTACATTTAATAATAAATAAATAAATAACATGTAACTAATATAAAACTACATGAAAATTACATATTTAAAATTTATAAACTATATAAAATTTATATTTAGATAAATTGTATTTTCAAGTATTTGTTATACATATTTATTGTAGTAAATTATACCATACCTTTCATATGGTATTAAATCATGGTTTTAGATAAACTACAACGTATTAATTTATTTTATTTGTTATCACACCCATAGTTGAATCTAGGATCCTAAAGTAGCAACAATGTGACTTAAGGAGAAGCATTGGAGAAGTAAGTTGTAACTCAATATTGAAGAAACAAGTTGAAATGTTAATGAGAGAGAAATCTCAATGTAGGAATATTAGGTTTGAATAGTAGTTGGTCCATACCTTTAACAACATATGAGGACCAACCTTACAAAAGTGAAATTAAATATAAAAGTAATAGGAAAGGCTCCCAAAAGGAAAGGATAATTTAGACGAATCATTAGATGAATGCTATGTGAAAGAAGCAAGGCTACCACACATGAGAGAAGAACATGAATGTTTGGAGTAGCAAAGCTATGTTGTAAAGGGAAAAAGAAGGAACTATCAAATCTATTCAAATATATGAATATTTGAAAAGCAAAATATAATGTTACAACAAGCAATAAAGTGAACCTTTTATACAATAATATATTTTATTGCACTTGGGAGATGTAGTGACTAGGTTGTTAGTTTTTTATGAGTATGTGATATAGGAAATGCAAACACAAGATGTAATATAATAAATTTGTGCTATCTATATGATAATGACACTAACATATGCAAGAAAATAAAGAGATAAACTTTTGCAATAACTTAAAAATATGTCATTAATGAAAACTTACAAAAATATTACAATTTAGTATAATGGAGGACATGAACACTCCATAAAATATTTTTGAAGGAACTACATTGTACTCCTCTACCAATATATACTATGCACTCTCTATATTATCTACCCCTTTTCACTCACTATAAGGCCTATATATAGGAAGATAAGTTCCTTGGTCGTCACTATATCTTTAAATCATGTGACTCATATACATGTGGACTACATGCACATTTACATCACTGCACATTCTAACACTAGTGCATTTATTACATGCTAAAGTAACTACCCAGACTTTACTCTAAAGTAAACTCCTACTCTAGCAGTGTACCAAAGGTGGTACATTAGCATGTACCCAATAATGTAATATACTCTAACACCCCTTGTATTATATTATTTGGATATTGAAGACTTTAGTCTTCAATTTGGATCTTCATCTTGGTTCTGGAATTTGAGCTCTTATCTCTTGCTTCCTTCATTGTCTTCTCTATCCAAATCTATATGAGTATCTTGTTCTGGTTCTTCTTCTTCTTATTTAGTTTGTAAATGGCCAAGTAGTGCATAGTTTTATTTTACTCTCATTATTTTAATTGTAAACCTTCCATTTCTTCTTCTGGTTTATTGATATATAGGTTCTTCATTCTCACCAATCTATTCCTTATTAAATGCATTAGTATTATTTTGAAACACAAAAATATCTAGTGAAGTTTCAATAGAATCCAGAGCATATATATTTATATGGATTTATCCAATAGATTCAATCTCATTTTGATTTATAATGTGACACATATTAACTTCATTTATGTGTCTGAAATCAATTATCCTTTTTCTCTCTACTATCTTTGCTATTGAAATAAGATTAGATGATAATCCAGGAACATATGTTACATTATGTAGTAGAAATTTTGGAAATTATTTACTAGGTGTTACACACCCATATCCATGTATGTGATAGAATTTTCCATCTGCAATTTTCAACCTATAATTGTTAGTGACTTCAACATAATCAAACCATTGTAAATTTTCTATCATGTGATGACTTGCACCAAAATCAATATACCAATTGTAATTTTCATTATGAATTTATTGAGTTTTAAGTGATTTTACATATTTGTTATGGTATATTGGATGGATTCTAATATTAAGTCCTCTTGTAGTGTGCATTGTGATGAAATGTCCCTCTTGTTATTTTTACCATTGCAGTATATGATAGGATTATTTTAGCAATTTAGTATTTTCAGAACACTTTTGATAGATCCTTTGTAGTAGACTACCTTATGACTCCCTATTTTAGAGTATGTGAACTATCTTGATAAAACCTTTCTAAGACTTAGGTTTTGTAGGATACTTATGTCTTCTTAGTGATTAGAATATACTCTAATCTTGGTAAAATTCTTAGCAAGTAATAGTTCACCTTTTGAGTTGATTTTGTAATGTTTTGGGAATGATAATAATCAGCTCCTATTCACCTTATTTCTCCTATTGATTTATGCACTTATCAATTTTATGGAGTTATCTATGGTTGGATTTCTTTTGTACCTTTAATGTGTATGTGAGACAAGTATAACCAATTAATTCTAACTCATTGAGCAATCAATGATTTTTCTTCTTTTCAACTTTCATTTCTCAACAATTTAATTTTCTAAATTCCAATTAGTTAAAGTTTGATGTAGTATTACTTATATCTCCCTAATTTTGAGTTTTTAGAAAATAATAATATTTGCAAACTAATGTAATTTTTCCAATTTTAACCACCTTAAATCTCCTATTATGATTATTGCAAATATTATGAAACTTGTATTTCAATTAGTATATTTTAAAATACCTTCATGAGAATATAAGCTTCTACTATGAAAGCAATTACTTATCCTTTCAATGAAATAATAATATTAACCTTATATTAAACTCCTTATAGTTCCTTATGATTAATTGAAAGCTAATAACAACTTATACATATACCTTTTCAAACTATGATATGTTGCGTATGCATCAACCTTACTTTCAATTTAACTCCACACTACACTCTCTTTGATTTGTGTATGCTTTGAAATTGCTTTCAATTTAACTCCATGCTGCACTTTCTTCGACTTGCATATGCTTTGACTTTACTTTCAATTTAACTCCATACTACACTCTCTTTGAATTCAACGTGTTATGTTGAATGTCCTTTGGTTTGACTCCTTAATCCATGCTTTGGCACAATAATGCTTGACACTGTGTATGGTAGAGAGTATGAAATGCTTATGGGCTTCCTATGAGTCTTCTCCTCCTCCTTAGGTGTGCTTTGACATAATTGATAGTGCTTAATTTGCGATCTTCCCCATCTATTTGTTCTCATTTAATTTTAGGTGCTTTAATATACCTCAATCAACTTTAAAAACCTAGCCATGTGGTGCTCTTGCATTTTGTTCTTGGTGAGTGTTTGTTTGGTAAACCTTCAATGCTCCTCTTTCCTGTGCAATAATTGATATGCCTTAAACACTTCCAAGATGAGCATTATTTCTATTTTGGGTACTTTCTACCTATGTAGGTGTTAAAAAGAGTGCAATATGCCTTCGTTTGTTGTGCCAAGTGGCACAAGATGCCTTGGTTTGAGATAACAAGTAACTCTTCCTTTCATTGCATATAATGCTACCTTCAACATCTCTTATGCCTTATATATTTCTTGTTAGTGAATGCTTTTTGTATCTTGTTCTTCAACACTTTCTTTCAAGTAAACAATGATGCTATGAGGTTGGATATAGCTATGGTGGATTATAGGGTATTTCAATAGAGGTTCTATGGTGCTCCAATGGTGGATTCAGGTGTTTCCTCTCCATTGGTGGTTCTTCCAAGTTGTAGTTTAGGTAATGCACCTTTGATTTCACCTTGTACCTTACTCTTCTATGCTTTGAAATGTGTTATTATTAGCACCCTATTTTTTATGTTGTGTGTAATGATTGATAGTTTTATTAAATGGATACTTGTGCTATATTTCAATATAGATATTGAGCTCCTTGCATGGGCCTTGATGCTACAGGTTTATTATGTCGTAGACGTTGGATATAGTAACAATTATGGTATTTTTAGACACATTAAAACCCAACTATGTGAGCATTTTGTTAGCTCTCCCTTACTTGAAGTTTTCTCCTCAAACTTCGATAATGGGCCACTCTAAGATTGTATCTTAGATTCTTGTTATAGTATCTTCAAGACACTCTTATTTTATCCCTTTTTGTTGTATTTGAAAGGACAAGATTGATTCCAATGTAATGCAAATACTTTTGCAATAGATAGAATTAAGTCCCTTAATTTGCACCAAAGTTATACGTCTCCTTAAGTCTTCTTGTTGAAGCTTTTCCTTACTTCTTCGATATGGTGGATTCTTGCTCTAATCCTTGAGAGCAAATAATAATGTATTATTACCTTCCTTACTAGACAACAATAACCTCTAACTCCTTTACTTAGATAACTACGAAACAATAAATCCAAGCTATTAATCATGTAACTTAACTTTACACTAATTTTCACTTCAACTAAAATACTTAGTGCATATTTAATAATCTTTAAGAAAGACCAATATAGTACAATAGCAATATCTCCTCATTACTTCTATAAATGAACTCTTAAAGCACTATAATTTATGTTTTAGAATGTAGTCTTATTTACTTCAACTTAGATAATAGGAAGATGATATTTTTCTTTCATTAAAAATATATCTAACTCCTATTTTAATATGTAGGTATTAACCTTAAAAGAAACTATCTTCTGCATTCCCTTGAATATTCTAATATATAACCTTATCCTTGAAACTTTTAACTCTAATATGGTGCTTAACAAATCTTAATAATGAACCAAAAATCTGAAGTTTAACTAATGAACCTTTTGCACCAAGGTTTCTTACCTTAACAAACTCTTTAGATGAAGGATTGCAAGGTGATTAGATTTATCTTATTGTTACATTTTATTGGATGAACTTGTAGATCTTCTTTGTTGTTCAAAATAACTTCTCAACACACCAATTTGCAACTTTGTACATCCTTATATCTTATTGCCTGATACTATAGTTTGGTGGCTTCAACTCTCCTTCAGGATGTATCCTGAAAATCAAAAACTTAGTAGTTATTGATGATGTCCAACTTATTACTTTCTTACTATCCTCAAATCTAAAAATTTTAGATCTCAAAGTAGTCAATCTCTCCACTGAAATTTTACCCTTGAATCTCAAAAATTTGGTAGGGAACTCCTCCAAATTGCAGCTAAGATTTTCCTTCAAGAACCCTTAAGTTTTCTACTATAGAAATTAGCATTTTTCCTTTATTTGAATGAGCCTTCTAGACTTTAAAGGTAATTTTTAAACCTCTTAGGTTTGGTAGTAATATATAGATACTTTATCCTTCAACCTTCTTGTTGAATTCTAACTTTAATATAGGCCTTCTTATCAAGAATTTGAAAGTCTTGAGGTCTTCACCAATCTCCTCAAAAATTTGGCAAGCTTCTTGCCAAATCCTTCTCCCTTGGGCTTGTTGTCAGATGGCAATAATTTTCCCAAGTTCTTCCTTTATCAAGAACTTCTCCTTGGTGGTAAATTTTTTCAATGATTTATCCTAGGAACTCCTTTAATGGCCTTCTTTGAATCTCCTTCAATGAGGCTCTCCAAGCCTTCTTCTTCTTTCTCCTTGAGACCTCTTCTCTAGGGTCTTCACTCTTGTAAATTCTTTGGTCTTTCTCAATGAGACCTTTTCTTCAACATTCTACTATAGAATTTTTTCAAAGATATCTCCCTCTTGGATCTCTAAAATCTACTATTTCAAAATTAGGACTTTTGCTAGTACTTCTCTATCTCTTCCAAAAATGAAAGTTCTTCAATGAGACCTCTTATAGGTCTCTTCAGCTTCTTAGGTTGATTTATTCTACTCCTTCAATCTGCTATCTATAGTCTTCAATGGATATCACCAGCCTCCAATCTTCTCTTGGAATATTCTCTAGGTTTTCTTCTTCCTCTAATATGTAATAAGGCTCATATGGCCTTATCTTTGCTTCTAAAATCTACGCGTCTATAATCTCTAGCAATGGGATCTTTTCTTCAGGCCTCCAAATATTTGATTTTCCTCTTGTTGATTTTGGTTTTGGATTGATTACAAATACAATATTCTTCCTAGCTCTTTTATAGGAAACTTTCCAACTTTCTTTGAGTCTCCTTTTTTCTGCAACAAAGTAATAGGATTGTAATGAAAGAAACTCTAAATTTAGAGATAATCAATCTTAACTAGTTGATTTGTTAATGTAGTGGAATTAATTTTAGAGTCTTAGTGTTCATGAGTTTTTTTGCAACCTTGTGGAAATACTCTATCCAAATACAATCTCAAAAATTCTAAAAATAAGATTTTTGGATTTTTCTCAATCTCACATGTGGATTTCCCTATTTCCTATCAATCTACCATGTGCTTTAATACCATTGTTAGTTTTTGATGAGTATATGATATAGAAAATGTAACCACAAGATGTAAGATAATAAATCTATGACATTTATGTCTTAATGGTACTATAATATGCAAGAAAATAAAGAGATAAAATTATGCAATAAATCAAAAATATATCATTAATTAAAGCTCATGAAAATAGTACAATGCGGTATAATGGAGGATATAAACACTCCACAAACTATTTTTAAAGGTACTACATTATACTCCTCTACAAATCTATACTATGCACTCTATATATTATCTATCCTTTTTTCACTCACTATAAGGGCTATATATAGGAAGATAAGTTCCTTGGCCCTCACTCTACCTTTGACTCTATCCTATGACTCATGTACATATGGACTACATGCAAATTTACATCATTGCATATTCTAACACTTTTGCATTTATTACATGCTGAAGTAACTACCCAAAATTTACTCTAAAGTAAACTCCTACTCTAGTAATGTACCAAAGGTGGTACATTAGCATGTACCCAATAATGTAATATACTCTAACATAGGTAAAGGTTATCATAAGGATATTTCTAGTTGGATCATAGGTTCACACATATTTTGAAGAAGAAAAATAAAGACATTAATATTTATGTGAGCAATTCAAAAATTTATAAAGACACTCCTAATAATTACATAAAAATTCAAGCAAGTTAATTGAAGATGTGTAAAAGCATGTGGAACAACCAGTAGGTGTGCATGCAACAATAAGATGATAAGAGAGTTTTGTTTCAAGAAATATAAAAATAGATCATTGGGTATTAAGGGGGAGAATTTTGGAGAAAATAATGCATAATGTAAAGATCACATTAAAATTAATTTCTTAAAGAAGACGAAGAAAAGTTAAAAATATGAGAAAACTATAGTAAAACTTGAAAGGTAACTAGAAAAATAAAAAAATAACTATAGAAATAGAAAGATAGACATAAAAATAGAAATGAATAACTTGTTGCTAGAGAAAGTTATTATTAACGCTGTAATGATTTTATATATTGATGTATTTTACTATCAATTAATTTATCCATTCGTCCCTTGATGGATCATTTAGCATGTACATCATTCATAGTTAGACTAGATCATATAGGATGAAGTTGGATGACAACAAATACTGTCATATCATAAATAATATTATATGAAACTAAATGACACCAAAATTTGTTATAATATTTATTAGTTCATTGAAATGTGTTAGTAGAATTATACCCAAATTTATCAAATCAAATTATATTATGTAAAGCTTTTATAGCATACCTTTCATATGGTATTAAATCATGGTTGTAGAGAAACTAAAACATACTATTTTATTTTATTCGTTATCACACCTACAGTTAAAGCTATAATCCCCAAGTAGCAATAATGTTACTTAAGGAGAAGTATTGGAAAAGTAAGTTGTAACTCAATATTGAAGAAACAAGTTGAAAGGTTAATAAAAGAGAAATCCCAATATAGGAATCTTAGGTTTGAATAGTAGTTGGTCCATTACTTTAACAACATATGAGGATCAACCTTACAAAGTTGAAATAAAATATAAAAGTAATAGTAAAGGCTCCCAAAAAGAAAGAAATTTTTTTGAGAACCATTAGATGAATGTTATGTGTGAAAGAAGCAAGGTTACCACACATGAGAGAAGAAACATGAATATTTGGAGTAGCAAAGTTATATTGTAAAGGGAAAAGAAGGAATTATCAAATCCATTCAAAGATATGAAGATGCAAAGCAAAAGATAATGTTACAACAAACAATAAACTGAACCTTTTATACAATAATATACCTTAACGCACTTTGGAGTTGTAGTGACTAGGTAAAGGTTATCATAAGGACACTTCTACTTTGATCATAGGTTCACACATATTTTGAAGAAGAAAAACAAAAACATTAATATGTGACAAATTCAATCATTTATAAAGACTCTTGTAATAATTGGATAAGAATTTAAGCAAGTTGATTGAAGATGTGTAAAAGCATGTAGAACAAGCAGGTGCACATGCAACAATAAGATGATAAGATATTTTTGTTTTAAGAAATCTAAAAATAGATCATTAGGTATTAAGGAGAATAATATTGGAGAAAATGATGCTTAATGTAAAGAGCACATCTAAAAATATTTTCTTAAAGAAGAAGAAATATTGAAAATATGAAAAATATTTAGTAAAAATTGAAGGTAACTAGGAAAAAAACTATAGAAATAGAAAGATAGATATAAAAATAGAAATGAATAACTTGTTCTTAGAGAAATTTATTATTAACATTGTAATGATTTTATATATTAATGTATTTTACTATCAATTGATTTATCCATTCATCCCTTGGATAGATCATTTAGCATGTACATCATCTATAGTTAGATTAAATTGTATAGAGTGAAATTTGATGACAACAAAGACTGTCATATTAAATAAAAATATATAAAAGTAAATAACACCAAAATTTGTTAGAATATTTATTAGTTTATTTAAATGTGTAAGTAGTAGAATTATACTCAGATTTATCAAATCAAATTATATTGTGTAAAGCTTTTGTGTTATAATTTAAATAAATAAATAAATAATTTTTTTTATGGGTAAAAAGAGTTTTAAAATTCTCCCATAACATTTTACAAAAATATGAGGGCTAGGAGATGGTCTCTTGACCGAATCAAAGCAAAAGCAAGAAACCCTCTACGGGTCAACAAAAAGGAGCTATAAAAACCAACAAAGGGCCCACGCAGAGGCAAAAGAGGAAGCCTTTAGAGGTGAGAAGAGAATCCGATGGACGAGGAAGAGAGAAGACTAACTATAACCCAAAAACCTCTTGACAAAAATCAAAAACCTCGCAATCACCAATGTTGTAGGCATCATAGCTTGCATCAGTCCGGCCATCATCACCCACCAAACTTTTGAATTCATCCAAAATTTTGTACTAGTATTTGTACTCCTCAATAGGGAGGAGGTCATCTTGGTGGCTCTAGAGAGAGCTTTCATGATGTCATGAAGTTCTTGAAGGTAGCCCTTATCAGAAAGAAATGGCCAGCAAGACATATGAGAAGCAATTAAAGACTGCTTGGAAGAGCATTCCAGGGAATGACCTCACTTGGAGACAAGAGTGTACTTTTAATATATCCAAGCAGGAGTGTACTTTTGATATATACTTTTACAACTTTTAATATGAGAGTAGTTCAATAAATAAGTGTGACTAAAAAAACCATTATATATTTATTTTTATTTATTCATATGAAAAAATATATAATAGTTTTTAATTAATGCTACCTTAATTAAATTTAAAGAGTTTTTGAGACACACCTAAACAATATTTTGATTCATCTTACTTTATTGAAGAAAAAAAAAAATGCATCTTCTTTTTGAAGAAAAAAAAAAAAATGCAACTTCATTTTAATTCATGCTACCTTGGTAAAGTAAATTAAATTCGAAGAATTTGTAACATGCACTCAGGCAATATCTTTCTCATTTCACTTTGTTTCACTCGCTTCTCCGTTTCATTAAATACAAAAGTCTTTCTTGATGCAACAACATAAACAATTTTAGCATAACAACTTTTATTTTCTCCGTTGTAAAAGTAAAAACATTATTTCAGAGAACAAATTATCTCAAAATAAAATATTTAACAGAAGGATGGAAACTTCGTGCGAGACTCAGACGTGATACAGAGATCATTTAATCCAACTTTGTTTAATACGCGCCATGTTATTTACGCCGTACGCCAAGAAGGCAAACAAGTACGATATGGAAGCACCTTAAAAACTACAGATGAAACCGGATCATCCATCGCCATTACAATCTTTTATCGGCATTTCACAAATCTTCACGAACTGTTTAAATTAGTATTGGCATAAAATTGAAATTACAGTATGGCTAGCGTGCTTTAAACAGTTTGCAGGAGGATTAAAATCGAGAGCATTTTAACCATTATATTGCGAAAGTTTTACCTCACCCAGAAAAAACCCGGTTCACTTCATGAGCAGCAAGATTCTTTCAAGATTTTAAAAGGCGAACTGAGACATTAAGTGAATTGAAAAGGGTTGAATCTCCATCATTTTTACATTTGATTAATCCTGTGTAAGAATCTGTTCAATACAAACTCAAGGACAGAAAAAAACATATCGAAGAAATAACGTAAAAAGGTTTGATCAGCATTGAGGGAGATCATGTGGTGGAGGCAGAATAGATTGTTGAGGGGTTGGCCCATTCTCCACCATAAACGCCATAGCCAGTCCCCATGTCGTGTGTACCTCCAGATGACAGTGCATAAACCATACCCCTGCGCAACATCATGAATTCATAAATATTATTAACAAATATATAGTTAATGAACCTAGACTAATATTCTTAGTTGAAGAGTAAGTATAGTTAAAACTCTCCAGTTGAATCGAGAGGTTTCAAGTTCAAATCTCTCACATCATGCTGCTGATAATATATATACATAAAAGCTTACAAATCATAAAAAATAATATTCTCTAAGGTTCGAGGTATAAATTAATTAATTTGACCAAACCCCATAAAATTAAAGATATCTAGGATTCAAATCTCTAACCTCCTCCTACTTAAACTAAAAACATCCTTTTATGTATTTGGGCATTTTACCTGGATTATCGGCTCTAAATCTCACAACCGTCCATCCGCCGGTTGGCACACCAATTGTGTTCCGCATAGGAGGATCCACGATATTGAAAGACTGGGGATCTCTGTTGGAGTCGAAGTTTCCAAATCCTTGTCCCACCACAAAGAAATTGTAGCCATGGATGTGTATTGGATGGTTTTCGGTTCCCATCATGCTGGTATCCTGAAGAATCACCTCGACGTTTGCATTGTAGGGAATGACGCTGACCCTCGTGCTGAACTGGGGATTCATGTTGAGCGAGAGGTTTCGATCCGTGTAGTCGAACCGGTAGGGCGGCTTGCTGGGAAAATCCGGGGTGAAGACGCCGCTGATGTTGTGGTAGGCCGCTTGAAGAATCGCGATGTGGGGATGAACGAAGGATTGATTGTTCACGGATGCCGTAAACTTTCCTCCATAATAGCCTTTGCAGATTTGGCCCTCTGGACAATCTTGGAGGTTGAGGGCGACCGTGAAGAAGAGGCGGGTGTCGACTTTTTGGGGGACGTCTGAGGGGTATTCTGGGGAATTGAGGCTTCTGAGGCTGGTGGAGAATTTTGTGGCCAGGTTTGTGTCTCTCATCTTTGGAAGTGATGGCATGATGGCGTTGTGGGGTTGAGATGATTGAAGTCCTGTGTATTCTAAGATTGCTGTGGTGGTTGTGTTGTCAAATGGTACGTCTGAGGTCACGTATGGCTTGGCCGCCATCAGGTATCTTGATTTTGGCTGGTCGGCCACCATGAGGACGCTCATGGTCTGGCCCGGAGCTATCAGAATTGAATTTGTGGTGTATGGCTTGGTGTAGGCTCCGTCGATTTCTATAACGGTCATCGTGTGGTTGGCTATGGCGAAAAAGAGTTCGTCGTTCAGAGCTGCGTTTACGATTCGGAGGAGATATCTCTTCCCAGCATCGACTTGTTGTACGAATGTATCTGCGAGAGAAGATTGAGAGTTCAAGATAGTTAAGAGTATTTGAATCTAAGATTTATTTGCCATCCGTAACGAATTTAAAAAGTAGTAGATAAGTATTAACGTGAAATAAAATTTGAATCATGAAATATGTGATTAAACTTGTATGATCACATTAATTAGAAAGTAAGAGGACCAGCCTTCATACACATGTCCAAACTCGATGTTAATAGAGGTGAGGAATCCTGTAGAGTGGAACTAAGGACTTCACTTTTAAACCTACTACCCCATTCAGAAAGAGTATAACAAATTTTGGAGTTTATAAACCACTCAAATCCCACAATATAAACTGTCAAGAAAACAGAAATGATGCTATAATCATAATTTTAAGTATAAGCTTTGATTGAGTACCTTTAGCTGAGCAGGGAAAGAGTAAGCCCGGTTGGCCGTTGATGGTATATGCATCAGATACATCCGGACCTGCGCCATTTTGGGTGGCTGTTTGTACCATGGTTTCTACATCTTCGTTCCACCATTCCCCTGCAACAGGAAAAACAAGAAATTTAGTTTTTTTTTTTTTCAAATTGAGGTTCAAATAAGTTCACAGCATAAAGTAAGCCATGACCATTGTTTGCAGACAAGAAAAACAAAAGACAATACATGAAGTGTTACTGTGGATAGATATGACCTATTAAATAGTAAACGATATCTCACAGTAGTAAAATCATAAGAAGAGATGAAACGTGAGGTATAGGCTATGCTACGTTAAGATTTGTTAATTTTTATTTTAGCTTATCTACCTGCTCTCTCATCGGTGGAAGATTCGTACGTGTTTTTGTTATGTATATTTTGTTGAGTTGGCATTACAGTAATGAATTACTTACTCCAGTAGCTTCTTTGGCCTACTAGGCATTATCCTATACTGAACTGTTTGATGCGAGCTTGCCAGCTTACCATTAAACTCATGTATACTTAGTATCAATTTCATTTAAAAAGATGATTAAAATGAGAAGTTTTCAAAATTTCACCCTTCTTATATTTTAATACTTCATCTCTTATTTTTAATTTTGAGATAGATTTATTAAGATTTGGGCTCCAAAATTATAAAGCTGTTTTTTGGATTTTTTACCTGTTACTTTCTAATCAATTAATATAATAATACAAATCTAATGACATATTCTATAATTGTTCAATGCTTAAACTATAAATTAAGATAGCTAGCTATCTATCTATATTCGTTTGCATGAGCTTCTAGGAAGCTAACCAAAGGAGAAAAAATAAATAAATAAAATGAAAAGAACGTTTAACGTGCACATCTCATAGGTTGGCACGATAGAAAATGTGTTTTATTTTATTAGATATTCTTCTCATAAGGATTTGATTTACAATTCTAAAGAGTCCACAATATATTAAACTCCACTCATATTGGATTGTGTAGAATATAGTTTGAGAATAGCTTTTAGACCATTGTGATAGAGATGCTTACAAGTTAAGAAGCTTACCGAATAGTATTGGAGCTTCAGCATCAGGTTTAGGAAAAGGATATGGAACGCCTTTCCTTGGATAGATATTGAAGGCGCCATGAATGGAGGCTCGTTGCCAAGATATGTGAGCATGCCAGAAGAGAGTGCCTATCTGTTGAGTTATCTTGAACTTGTAGGTGTATGAATGGCCTTTTCGTATCGGGCACTGCGTTATGTATGCCGGCCCGTCTGCCCATCCTGTCCTCAACTGGCGAACTCCATGCCTAAAAAAATTGAACACACCAAAGCCCAGCAAGCAGAGCTCACATAAAAAAGCTCAGAAACCAACTTACACAACCTAAGCAATTGAAATGAAGGCGTAAACAATTGAGTTGATACCAGTGTATAGTCATGTTGTCCTCCACGTGATTCGTTACTTTGATGACAACGTGATCACCTTCGTTAACAGCAATGGTCGGTCCGGGGAACTGTCCATTGATAGTGAGGAGCGATTTTGTGTGACATAAGCGAGTAACATTTTGATATTGCACCTGCCAATCACGAAATCCTTGTTACAATAATTAAAGAATTTAAGCTCAACCATTTCTTTTGTTTGTAGAAAACGTCTCAAAAAGGATCCAACTTTCGGGTAAGACTCAAGGAGGTAGGGGTATCTCTTCTGCCAAAAACACTTAGAGCTCGCATCTGGCCTACCACCTTCAGCACACTCAAGGAGCATGCCTAAAACACAAAAACAAACAGACACAAACAAAAATAAACATAAAAAATACAAATAAAAAACACCATCTTCAACATACTCAAGGAGCATGTATAAAACACAAAAACAAACCCACACCATGTATAAAAGATTTGTGCCTTTCAGATCTTCCAACATTTTTTCCTTCCCACCCAGTGAGAAACACAATAGAACTTAATACTGTAATTAACAACATGACAAGAAACTCACATGGAAGTCGAAGTATTTGATCTTGCCCTTGGAAGCAGCAATTCCAACGGTGAGTAACAGCAGCAACGAAAAGAACAATGGGTATTGGAACTTCATCTTTTCTTCTCTCTTCCTCTAAATTTCTCAGAAAAATTCTTTCCAAGACTGGGAAAAAACTCAGTTCAAAATATTGAATAGATTCAGCATTGAAGGTGGCAACAAATTCGAATGGGGAATGCACTGCCACTAGTACCTATAAATAAAAATTGACATACAAAACTGCCAGCTTCTCACTCTGAATCTGGACTAAGGTCATAGTTGGTGGTTGGTAAACAAAATTTTAAAAAATTAGAGAGAAGGAGAAGACGAATTGCTACTCTCTTTGCCATTCTAATCATAGAATATCCAAAAAAAAAATTGGATGATGTTTATTTTTATAAAATATAGACTACATCACTTGGAACCAAATTAAATTGCCATTCATTTTTTTTCGTTTTAAAAAAAAAGGATCTTAGGTCACAATAATTTTGAAATCTTTAATCCTTGACGTTGGTTTGCATTTTGGTCTATGCCCTTTCAGCTGTTAAAAATCCAAAGATAGTAGCCATGATGTACCAACCTTCTGCACTATGGGCGGCTGGGGACGCCAAATTTTTCCACAAATAATTATGACAGAACGAAATTCCAACGGAGCCTCGCGATTTTCAAATACCAACCCACTCAAGGACAAATTTCTGACCACAAGGGTGGCTTTCACAGCTTTCGCCATTTATCTGATTGTTTTCCTTTCATAATCAAGATGTCAATATCTCTGTTTGGTTTCCAACAACCAATTTGTCTTGGTTAAGCAGTTCTACTTTGATACGGCCTCTCACTGGTCTTTCATCACCGTCTGGTAGATTAAAAAAATCTTGAGTGGTCTCCAACCTTTTCTGTTTTTTAATTTTTTTGAGAACCAAGCTACCATTTTCGTGGAAACTTGAAGACCTTAGTGGGCTGACCAGATCTTGCCGTGGGTGTGGTGTATGACCTGTTGGGCATGAAACGAGCCATATATTAATTGCTTTTCGATTTATGGATATAGGGGAAGCTAGCTATCATAGTAGAGTCCATTTTTCGAATTTAAAAAGCAAGACATCGCTCGCCCACGTGAAAAAGTTGCAGATATTGACCCTCACCATATTTCCTCTTCGAAGAATTCAACGCTTCTTTTTTAGGTTGTGGCCAACCAAAATGGGCATTGGTGGCGGAGAAGACCCCATTTTATTTTATTGCCCTAAAGATAAATAGTTTTTAATATACGAAAGATTAAAAGGATAAGTACTAGATTATTTTAGCTTTTGATAGTGTCAGGATTCAACTTTTTAAAATAATTTTATTTTTATAATTTATAGTTGGTAGTAAAGATAAAATCAATTGATTAGAATTGAAATAACTTATCCAGCCATTATCAATTAACCTATAATTTTATTTATAAACTCAAATAAATTAAATTAAAAACCACCCATAAGTTGTTTTTCCCATGTTAGAAGACCTTGCGGCATGTGGACGCTGGCATAGTCGGCATGTATATATATATATATATAAAAGTCAGTTAAAATAATTAAATAAGAGTAGTTGTTTCTATACTTTGAACTTGGCTTTTAATTGGAAACCTTTCATCATCAATTGTAATTGAAAAATCACAGATTTGGTTTGGGAATAATATAACTGTTAAGATTTTGGTTCTTTTTCAGGAGATTGTGTATGATTGTGTGTTTGTGAAGGGATGGGTGTGGGTATGATTGTGTGTTTGCTCCTATTGATAAGTTCAACTCTCACCTTTATGAAAGTCATAATTAAAATAGGGATACCCAACCTTAAACATAGTTGTCACAAAGATTTCTCACATTAACTTAATAAAAAAATCACAAGCATACATTTCTTTTTAAAATTTAGTATTAATGTTATAACCAATCTACTAAATGAGAGTTATTTAACACTTATTTTTAATATTTATTATTATTGTTATAACCAGGTCACAACATAATCTCCTCGTTGAGAGTTATTTAGCACTATGTATTTGAGGATACTTAAAAAGGGTGTCACCAACAAGATTATTCTTTTAGTTTGTCATTTAATTATATTATTTAAAAATAAAATGATTAAAAATTTATAAATATTTGAAAATGAAAAATTAGGAGGTAAACTAAGTTAATATAATGAGCTTCTACATCTTTTAAAAATGTTTACAATTATTTTATATTGTCTATCTTCTATAAATTTTATTTTATATTTTTTAAAATTTAATAATGTTAAAGAATTGTTGTGTTCAATTATTTTTTAATAAAAAATTAATATTTTAAATATAAAATTATTTGTAATATGAGAGTTAATTGAAACTTATTAATTTTAGAATATTAAAAAATAAGTAATATTTATAATATATTTTAAGTTTTTATTTTAAAATAGTGTATTTATTAATCTTATTTTACATAAGACAAAATTATATATTATTAGTGGTTTTATTTTTTTATATTTTTTATTTGATAATCACTTTGAATAAGTGTATATATCAATGTTGTCTACACACGACACGAATTTATCATTAATGGGGGCCTTTGTTAGTAAATCCATTAATTATCATATATTATTTTAAATCTTCATTTTAAGATCTATCTTGCACAGTAAATTGTGATATTAATAGGATTGTTGCTAGCAAATTAAGTAGAAGTTTTTGGTACTAGAAAATCACTTTGTTTATCCACTCTCTAAGTACAATTTATTTTTAAACCATCTTTTTGATAATAATGTCACTACATGATCTTAGTAATCAAACTGGTTCTTTCCTAATCTTTATGGCAGCAACATATACTACATCTAATACAAACAATATAATAATGAGTTATCTTATTCATTTAGCTAACTATTATTCAAAATAGAATAATTACACAGTATAAGCGTCTGTAAGTGTACGTCGGCTTTATTATCTATATCTATATCTCTTGCCATAATTGCTTTAATAAAATCATGAAAATAGAAATACAATTACCATAATATTAGTATCATAAGATGTAAACCTTACCACCCTACAAATATCTAATTATTCACTTAACAATCATTTAATATTTTTTAATTGGATATGACATAAATAGTCCATTGAATGTGTTATGTCTTATTTTATGCATACCATTGCATACATAAAAGAGCTTAAGAGTTTATGGATCTACCATATAACTTATCAATGTAGGCCATCTTCTCATGAGTTTCAGGATTCATTTCAATTCATAACTTAAATGCCACTTTTAAGGGAGTTTTCATTGATCTTTAAGTCTCCACCTCAAACTCATTAATAATATTAATAATATAGTTATTTTTGGTTTTTTGATATATAGAAGCAATGGTTACAATCACGATTTTTAGTAACTACCAGCACAGCTGGTAGGGTTCAAACTATCTACGAAGGCTCCTAGGACTTCCACTGTCTCGATACATGGTAACCCGGCATGAGATGGGGACCGCCGGACGCACAGGGGTTGCACCATCATCATCAATCTGGTGCACCACTCAAAGGAATCAGATCTGGGCTACTGTCTGTGCATGGGCAAGCCCGTGGGATTGGAACCTAGGTCTCCTCTCGGTAAGCGCCCCAACTTACTGATAGGGAGCCAAAATTACAGAGAAGAAAAATAGTTTTTATTTTATTCAAATGCAGCAGATAATTACTGTTACAATAGAGTATTATAGTCACAACAGAATATTACATAAGTCGCAAAAGAGTTGTGACTCTACAAAATTTATCAAATCTGGAAATACAAAAAAAATATTATTGTTCCAGCCCTCCCTATGCATGCCTTTGCTCTCCTTTTTAAAGGTTCTCCAATGACGCTCCATTTCCAGCTAGTGGCCCTTCGTTTCCTCTTCCAGAACCTTTCGTTTTGCCTCCCCATGTCGCTTCGTCGTCCAGATATTCGACACGTCTCCCTTTTCGACTCTTAGTCTTCGGCTCGTCCTTCGATGCAAAAATACGACATGTCACAATATCGTGACATTTTGGCTTCCCTGCGCTCCTTCTCCCTTTCGGTCATGATATCGCGACATGTCACGATATCACGACGTTTTCTCTTCATCTCTGCCTTTCTCGCCTTCGGGTCGCGATATCGTGACATGTCGCGATATCGCGACATTTTCTCTTCATCTCTGCCTTCCTCGCCTTTGGGTTGCGATATCGCAACATGTCACGATATCGTGACGTTTTCTCTTCCACCACTGCCTTTCTTACCTTCGGGTCGCGATATCGCAACATGTCGTGATATTGCGACATTTGCCTTCGGATGCCCATGCTTATCTACTCTGGTCATGATTTCACGATAGTCACAATTTCGCAACATGTCACGAAATCGTGACATTTCCAACAGTGTCCCCTCTCGCTGCTCTTTTGTCATGATTTTGTGACAGTCACGATTTCATGACATGTCACGAAATCGTGACATTCCCATAAGCGTCTTCCCTTAGCTGCTCTCCGTCGCGATTTTGCGACGGTCATGATTTTGTGACACGTCGTGAAATCATGACCTTTTTCAATGGAATTTCTTTCTCCTACTGACTGTCACGATTTCACGACGTCACAAAATCATGACTTTTTCAAAGGCATTTTCTCTCTCTTGCTGACTGTTGCGACAATTTTTGCTCTGCACTTTCTCTCCCCCCTTCTTGAGTGGCAAAAACTTAGAAATTTTTTTGTTGATGCAAGATTGCGCTGCTGCCACCGGATGCTCCTGCATCAGAAACCCGGGGTTGATGGAGAAGTGACATTCACTTCTATGTTGTTCGGTCACCGTTTTTTGCAACATCTCCAAATGTGCACCTGCCTCTACAGTCTGCTTAAACCTCGTCTCCTGGCAAATTTTTTTTTTGCCTTCTACCAAATAGATTCTGGTGCTGCTGCACACCTTCTCTTCCATTTCCTGTAATGGCTTTAACTTGTGGCGAACTCCATTCGTTGTCACAAAGTACGTGTTGGCATGACCATCATGCACTGCACACTGATCAAACTACCATGGCCTTCCCAACAACAAATGGCAGGCATCCATGGGAAAAACATCACACAGGACCTCATCCTGGTATCTCCCAATATTGAACGTGACTAAGCACTATTCATGGACCCATGCCCTGTGGTCCTTTTGCAACCATGCAATCTGATATGGATGCGGGTGTCTCCTCCTCTCTAGCTTGTAACTTAGTAACCATCTCTTCGGAGACTAAATTATCAGTACTACCATTGTCTATAATAACATTACAGACTTTGCCTAAACTTTTGCACCTCGTGCGAAACAGGCTTCTCCTTTGTTCTGGTTTCTCCTCCTCATTCAACAAGGCTCTCCTTGCAACCATGACTTCTCCTCTCTCTACCTCCTCAGAGTGCTCCGATGTAACACTGTCATCAATGACTGCAGCTCGGGCAGGGCCCTTAGGCCTCATGTTTTCCCTCTCTTGGCGTTCAGGACACTCATACATCAGATGTCCTACTTCCCCACACTGGAAACAGGTTCCACGAAACCTTCTGTCTCCATTTCCTCGACCAGGTCTACCTCTTCCTCTTGGGTAGTTATTCTGATTACGGTGTCTGTAATCATTATCTCCCTTCTGGTCCTGACTGCTGCTAGCTTCAGCTTCCTTCTCATCTCGTCCTCTATCCATTTATCCACTAGTTCTTCCACCAGTTCTTCCACCATGATCCCTTCCTCTCTGTTTGCCATCGAATCTTCTGTTCAATTTCTCTTCTACCTTCAAGGCTAACTGGTATGCATCTTCTATGGTGGCTATTCTGATCAAGCTAAGTTCTTGAATGTTCATTCTCAACCCGTTGATGTATCTGGCTACTTTCTCCTTATTAGCTCCTGAATGGCCAGTTCTGATAGAGATCTTATAGAATTCTTCTATGTATTCTTGGATAGACTTGTCGGACTACCTCAAACTATGCATCCTCCTCAACAGGTCCAACTCATAATCTGCAAAAATAAATCGTCTCTTCAGTTTCTCCACCATTCGGTCCCATCTGGTTATTTTCTCCTTTCCATTTTTATTTCTTTCGAGTTGTACTCATTTCCACCATAAACTAGCATGGCCTTTCAATTTTGTTTTTGTAAATTTGATCCTATCAGGATCTGCAATCTCCTCATACTCAAAGTATTCCTCCATATCGTTGATCTAGTCGATCAACTCTTTTGGGTTGAGATTCCCAAAATATGTAGAGACATCAAACTTCGGTCTCTTCTCAGCCTGAGATAGAGCTTTCAACAATCTAGCTTCAGAAGGATCTAATGCTTCTTCATCATATGATGGACCCTTAGTTTCCTAGGCTTCATCATCATTCTAGTATTCTCCCTTTGGTTCGACCCTATTTCGCAACTCTTGCTGCAGGGCTTGCACTTGCCTCTACAACACTCTGAAGTCTTCATCCTATGCTACATTTCTCCCATGACCATAATTTATTTTTGGAGGCATTCTGCTCACTTCTCTCACAAATCTCAAACGGTCCTGGTGTAGCCGCCTCACTTTCGGTGATTCGCTCACATGCTTAGGGACCCTCACTCTCTCTTCTCAGAACCCTTCCACAGATCCTGGTGCAAACTGCCTCACATTCAATGCTTTGTTTGCACACTCAGGAACTTCTAGCTCTGATATCACTTTATAAGGAACCAAAATTACAGAGAAGAAAAATAGTTTTTATTTTATTCAAATGCAACAGATAATTACTGTTACAACAAAGTATTACAATCACAGTAGAATATTATATAAGTCACAAAAAAGTTGCGACTCTACAGAATTTATCAAATTTGGAAATGCAAAAAAAAATATTATCGTTCCAGCCCTCCCTATGCATGCCTTTGCTCTCCTTTTTAAAGGTTCTCCGATGACGCTCCATTTCCAGCTGGTGGCCCTTCATTTCCTTTTCTAAAACCTTTCGTTTTGCCTCCCCATGTTGCTTCGTCATCCAGATATTCGACACGTCTCCCTTTTCGACTCTTCGTCTTCAGCTTGTCCTTCAATGTGAAAATATGACATGTCACGATATCATGACATTTTGGCTTCCCTGCGCTCCTTCTCCCTTTCGGTCATGATATCGTGACATGTCACGATATCGTGATGTTTTCTCTTCATCTCTGCCTTCCTCGCCTTCGGGTCGCGATATCACGACATGTCACGATATCGCGATATTTTCTCTTCATCTCTGCCTTCCTCGCCTTTGGGTCGCGATATAGCGACATGTCACGATATTACGACGTTTTCTCTTCCACCACTGCCTTTCTTACCTTCGGGTCGTGATATCGCGACATGTCGTGATATTGCAACATTTGCCTTCAAATGCCCATGTTTATCTGCTCTGGTCACGATTTCATGACAGTCGTGATTTCGTGACATGTCGCAAAATCATGACATTCTTATTGGTGTCTTCCCCCTGCTGCTTCCTTGTCGTGATTTCGTGACATGTCGTAAAATCGTGACATTTCCAACAGTGTCCCCTCTCGCTGCTCTTTTGTCGCGATTTCATGATAGTCGTGATTTCACGACATGTCGCAAAATCATGATATTTCCAATAGTATCCCCTCTCGCTGCTCTTTTGTCATGATTTCACGATAGTCGTGATTTCATGACAGTCACGATTTCATGACATGTCATGAAATCATGACATTCCCATAAGCGTCTTCCCTTAGCTACTCTCCGTCGCAATTTTGTGATATGTCGTGAAATTGTGACCTTTTTCAATGACATTTCTTTCTCCTGTTGACTATCGCAATTTCGTGATGTCGCAAAATCGTGACTTTTTCAAAGGCATTTTCTCTCTCCTGCTGACTGTCGTGATTTTGCAACATTTCACGACAGTCATGATTTCATGACATGTCACGAAATCATGACATTCCCATAAGCGTCTTCCCTTAGCTGCTCTCCATCGCGATTTTGTGACATGTCGTGAAATCGTGACCTTTTTTAATGGCATTTCTTTCTCCTGCTGACTATCGTGATTTCGCGATGTCGTGAAATCGTGACTTTTTCAAAGGCATTTTCTCTCTCCTATTGACTGTCGCGATTTCGTGACATGTCGTGAAATCATGACAGTTTTTGCTCTGCACTTTCTCTCCCCCCTTCTTGAGTGGCAAAAACTTAGAAAAAATTTTGTTGATGCAAGATTGCGCTGCTGCCATCGGATGCTCCTGCATCACTTACCAATCCACCTAGACCCACAGACAATAACATAGTTATTTTGACTAAGCTATGTTTTTTTTCTATTTTTTTTACCTCTATAACAAGATAGTAATGCATTATACTAGGATTTATTATGTCAAATTCTTTGAAAATAGTAATTTTGATGTCATTTACTAACTTCGCAATGTCACCAAATAAAACTATATCATACATATATAATACTGAATTAAAAAATCCTTACCAAATTATTTATAATAAATATAATTATGAAGAACTTTTTTAATACAATTTTTTGTACATTGTTGAGTCGAGGAATTGTCCTAACTTATAAATTAAGTTTTTTACCCCCAATCTGATTTCTAACAAGGTTGGATGGGATTGCCAATGGTTTCTCTCAACCTTTGTATTTAGGTCAACTCCCAACTCTCCTCACGTAGATCACTAATCTAAACTAAAATGCATAAAAATAAAGTATGAGAAAAAAAATTACATGAAAAGTAAAGTAAAAAAATAAATTAAAGAGAAATTTAGAGTGCAACAAATTGAAACTAAATACGACTTCTACATCATAGTGAGGATAACCTTTAATCAACCAACACATGAGTTGTCAAGTAACACCAATGTCCACCCATTAATTTGATTATGAAATTGATAAGAAAATGAAAATATGGGCTATAAAGGTTGTGCCACAATCACCATGTACTCAGCAAACTAGAAGGGTATTTCCACTGATGGAATGCATAAGGACTTACCAGTTTCTTATAATCTCATGATTACAAAGCACAATGTGGGTTTCACAAAGTGTAGCTCTAAGTTCTCATGGCAAAAAATATAGTTACAATGAGGTCCCTAGTATCATATTTATAGTAAATATTTTTCCTAAGTTACCTAGGGTGAAAAATAATTTCTCCTAATAAAAATAAAAACTTGGGGATAAATTTAGAAAAAAGTTCACCTCCAAATGTTACATACTTCTAATAGGATTATAAGGATTTAAAAATAACTTTGTGTGATACTACAGGCTAAAAAATCACTTTAAAATACTCATCTCATGAATTGTATTGATTTTTACTTTTACATCTATTCAAGCGATTTTCTCATATTTTACAAGCAAATTGACTACTTCTATTGTCCAAATGACTCCTTTTATCCAATAAACCCTTAAAGTGAGTGAATAGCTCCTTTGAGCCAATAGACCCCCTTAAATGAGCGAATCCCTCCTTCAAGCCAATCAACAAAAAAAATCAAGGAAATTGGTCCCTATTCATAGTTGGCCAAATTTTAAAATCTTGGGTTTTTTTATTGTTTGATCTCCTCTAATATATTTCTCCCTAAATTTGGTAAAATTTATAAATGTAGTGTCAATATACTACATTTATAGTAACTTCATGGGATGCCAAGCATGATTGGCATAATATCCTATAACTTATCTTTATCCTTGGGCATCAAGTTTGCAAAATTGATATCTAAGTTGTAAAATTACCAAAATTGTTATTTCTCCTCTAATTAGTCCTTAGTGGTAGTAGCCTTAGCAACTTCTACCACTCACTATCATCTGACCAGTATACTGCCTCAATGCTTTTTACCTCCCACATCAAGTCTTTCAAAATATTTTCTAATAACTCTTCTTTTTTAGTTAGCTCTTTCAACTTGGCATGAATTGTATTTATATTCTCATATGTTTTAGTTACATTTCCTTGGTTGGTGTGGTCTTATTATTCAATAATATTGCTTATGATATCATCATATAGGACATGCTTCCTTTCATTCAAAATATCAAGCATTTTAACAATAATCAACCCTTATATCTTCTTATTTATTTCTTACACTTAGGTTTTCATGAATGCCAAGTTATATTTGTAGATATGTAGGTTCTTTTGTACATCCAAGATATATCTTAATTTCTTGATGAGTTTCTTACAGTCTATCCCATGTTATTATGCTTATATTGGGATCATTGATGCAAGGAGTTTCAAGACCTCCTAATGTTCCTCTCTTGCAAATAACTACCCTTTTACATGTTCAATGATTTCATCCACTTGTTCTAGGATTTATTCTACAAAGGAAGTCAATCCTCGTTGAACTAGTTCCAAAAGATCTTGACGCTATGAATTTTCTATGTTTTCTTTGGATCTATGGTTGTCTCTTCATGTCTTAAGGCTATATATTCTTTGATTTGTTTATCTTTCCATTCCAATATTTAGATGAGTCTATTCTATTCTTTTGTCATTTCCTACATGACTCCCTTTTTAGTATTGACAAGTTGGTTTTCAAGGTCCTTGACTTGCTTCTTCAACTAATCTTTCTTGAAAACCTCCTTCTTTAGCCTTTTATTTTCTTGCTAGAGTTGATCTCTTTCTACCTTTAGTTTTACCAATTTTACTTCTAGTTTCTTATATTTCACTTGCATTGCTTTATCCTTAATAGCTAGTTAGCCATATTTTATCATCACATCACATATGAGTTGGTCAGACAATCAAAAAACTTGGTATGGGTCCAACTTATCTAGATATTAGTTAAGTCAATAAGAATTGATGTTAACTTCATGGGGTTTATTTTTAAAGTCTTGAAAAAGCACACTTTATATCCCTTCCTTGACTGTTAAAAAATAAAGAGCATTAAGGCCTTGGAGATCTTTTTGATGAGTCATTTATAGTCCTCCTTCCATCTATTTTCCTCAACAACAAGAACATAAAATGGCTTAATAACATCAATTTCTATGTTTGTGTAAGTATAGTTTATTCTAGGCCCTTTAATTTTACTTGTTTATAAGAAAGCTCCTAGAAACCCATCTCCTTCAATAGGGATAATGGACATTGTTGCATGCATAAAGAGTTGTCATGCTTGGAATAATGGGTATGTGAAAATAGATGGCATGGTGATAAGAGTAAATTAAGTATGGAAAATGGATCATAAATAAGGGAGTGCTATGTGATCCCAACTTAACCCAAGAGTGAAAAATATGTGACATTGTATGTGTGACTAAAGTCTTGTTATGGTGCCTTCGATGCATGGTAATGAAAATAAAGCAATAAGGGATGATTCCCATAATGGGTGTGACTATTGTGGGTAGGGTGCATATAGAGGAACTTTGAGGTAGGGTGCATCCTAAATAAGTAGGTGCTACATTGGTGGATGATGAAAGAAGTGTAATTAAAGAATAGAAATGGGAAAAAGCTGGGATAGAGGAAGAAAAAAGGGTAAAAAGAGAAAGGAGAGTGAAGATAGAAGAAAAAGTGATAGAAGGTGAAGCAATGGATGATGAAAGTTGAGGGATAGTGTGTGTAGTTGTTTCCTTTGTACTAGTTATTCCTAACTTAGGAGGGGAACTTCCTTGAGGAATTTTCCCCTCTTCAATTTTAGTTTTATGTTGGTAATTTATTATTTTGGCCACCTCACCAAGCATTCACCCATACATTGTAAATCCTTTTTACCCCTTCTTCATAATCTATATTATCAATAAAATGACCACTATTAGAGTCGATATAAATGAAATGAGGATCCTTAATGTTGTTTTCTAGGCTTGAGCTTGTATGAAGTTCAGGTTCTTGCCACTACTTCCATTATAATACTATCCCTTTTAGAGCCTTTAGGCTACCTTTTATCCTAGGTGGTAGAAAAATTGGCATCAAGTGGATCATATATTGTAGACTTGGTCATCATGTCCATTTTGTACCTCATTCTCTACTACACAAGATTTTTCTTATTTATGTACCCTAGTTTCTAGAGTTCTTCCAATATCTAATGATTTAATTTAATTTCTAGGCCAAATTCATCCTCTTACTTTTGTAAAAGGTATGTTGCTCTTGGAGGTTTCATGTTCTTATATTAGCTCTAAATTACATCTTCATATCCTTGATTTCTCCCTAGAGTGATAAGGGTTGTCTCATAATTTAGATTGGCTTATTGCTGAACATCATTTTTTTCTCATGGGCAAAAAATATATCCAACTTCCTATCTATGAGCATATTTTTATAAATTTTATTTGGGTCATAGTACCAATGGTCTCTACATTCAGGGTTATGCATAAGAGGTAGTACCAAAAAAGTATTTATAAATTTGGGATGAATCAAGGTGAATCATGTATAAACTGTGGGGCGAAATTTTCAAAATTTTGCAAAAATATTATCAAAATATGGCGAATTTTAAAAAATTTTACACATAAATTATAAACATATTTGGGACCATGTTTGACCTATTAAATCATATTCAAAATTCATAAAAATACCACCATTATATCAGCCTTGAAAAGAGCTTTCCAACGAGTACAAATATGCCTATGTTTAGATATATTTTGATGCCTAAAATTATAAAATGATTGTCAGTCACCATCTACCACTTGCCATCTTCCACTCGTCATATGCCACTCACCTTGTGCCACTCGCCATGTACCACTCACCATATGCCACTCGCCTTGTGCCACTCGCCATCTTCCAGTCGCCACATGGTGACTGACAAAAGGCAACTGGTAGATGGCGACTGCCAAATGGTTACTGATAATCATTTTATAATTTTAGGCATCAAAATATATTCAAATATAGGTATATTTGTACTCATTGGAAAGATCTTTTTGAGCCTGATCTAATGGTGGTATTTTTATGAAGTTTTGAGATGATTTAGTAGGTCAAAATCTACCTTAAATGACATTACCTCCTTATCACCATCTTTGGGACCATGTTCAACCTATTAAATCATCTTCAAACTTAATAAAAATACCACCATTAGATCTGGACTGAAAATATCTTTCCAACAAGTACAAATATGCCTATATTTGGATATATTTTGATGCCTAAAATTATAAAATGATTGTCAATCACCATATGCTAGTCGCCATCTACCACTCGCCATATGCCACTCGCCTTATGCCACTCACCATGTACCACTCACCATATGTCAGTCACCATCTGCCAGTCGCCTGATGCCTAAAATTATAAAATGATTATCAATTGCCATTTTCCAGTCACCATCTGCTAGTCGCCTTATGCCAGTCGCCTTCTACCAGTCGCCACATGGCGACTGACAGAAGGCGACTGGCATAAGGCGACTGGCAGATGGTGACTGGAAAATGATGATTGATAATCATTTTATAATTTTATGCATCAAAATATATCTAAACATAGGCATATTTATACTCGTGGAAAAGCTCTTTTCGAGCCTGATCTAATGGTGGTATTTTTATGAAGTTTTGAGATGATTTAGTAGGTCAAAATCTACCTTAAAATGACATTAACTCCTTATCACCATTTTTGGAACTATGTTTGGCCTAGTAAATCATATTCAAACTTCATAAAAATACCACCATTAGATCGGTCTTGAAAAGATCTTTCCAATGAGTACAAATATACATATGATTGGATATATTTTGATGCCTAAAATTATAAAATGATTGTCAATCGCTATTTTCCAATTAGCATCTGCTAGTTGTCATATGCCACTCACCTTGTGCCACTCGCCATCTACCAGTAGCCTTATGCCAGTCACCTTATTCCAACCGCCACATGGCGACTGGCAGAAGGCGACTGGCAGATGGCGACTAGCAGATAGCGACTAACAAATGGTGATTGATAATTATTTTACAATTTTAGACATCAAAATATTTTCAAACATAGGTATATTTGTACTCATTGGAAAGCTCTTTTCGAGCCCGATATAATGGTGGTATTTTTATGAAGTTTTGAGATGATTTATTATGTCAAAATCTACCTTAAATGACATTACCTCCTTATCACCATCTTTGGGACCATGTTCAATATATTAAATCATCTTCAAACTTAATAAAAAGACCACCATTAGATCTGGATTGAAAATATATTTCCAACAAGTACAAATATGCCTATGTTTGGATATATTTTGATTCCTAAAATTATAAAATGATTATCAATCACCATATGCTAGTCGCCATCTGCCACTCACCATATGCCACTCGCCTTGTGCCACTCACCATGTGCCACTCGCCATATGTCAGTCGCCATCTGCCAGTTGCCATCTGTGAGTTGCCTTCTGCCAGTCACCATTGGTGACTAGCAGAAGGCAATTGGCATCAGGCGACTGGAAGATGGCGACTCATAATAATTTTATAATTTTAGTCATCAAAATATATCCAAACATAGGTATATTTATACTCATTGGAAAGCGCTTTTCGAGCCTGATCTAATGGTGGCATTTTTATGAAGTTGTGAGATGATTTAGTAGGTCAAAATCTACCTTAAAATGACATTAAATCCTTATCACCATTTTTGGAACCATGTTTGGCCTATTAAATCATATTCAAACTTCATAAAAATACCACCATTAGATCGGGATTGAAAATATATTTCCAACAAGTACAAATATACCTATGTTTAGATATATTTTGATGTCTAAAATTGTAAAATGATTATCAGTCACCATTTGCCAGTTGCCATCTACCAGTCGCCATATGCCACTCACCTTGTGCCACTCGCGATGTGCCACTCGCCTTGTACCACTCACCATCTGCTAGTCACCTTATGCCAGTCACCTTCTACAAGTCACCATATGGCGATTGGCAAAAGGTGACTGGAAGAAGGCGATCCCTAACATTACCATTTGTACATACTCTTTGAATTTTGATCCAGCTCTAGTGGGATCCTAATATTGGAGGGTAGATCTTGTTTCTTTAAATAAGAAGTCAAGAAATTCTACCAATATGTATTGGTTTACCTATAGTAAAATTCATTTAGGGTTTTGGGGCTATAGGAGATCGATATGGATGGGTCATTAGTATTATTTAGCATACTCCTTATGATTCCTACTCTCATGTAAAATATATCCTTTGTCCATTGTAAGAGTTTAAAGCTTTTGGTTGTGGGACCATACTTCTTTGCCACTATTTCCACCAATTTTTTTCAACTCCAAATTTGAGGTACTATATTCATCATGAAAATTAAGGTTCAAATCTAGCTTATAATCCATGAGTCAGTTTGGGGCCCAAGTTGTACCTCCTTAGGAACTATTCTTCAACTTTCCCTATGGGGTGTATTTAGGTTCTCTCCTCCACCCTTTGGTTTGCTCAAAATATTCTTTAGGTCTTTTGGAAGGTGGAAAGCCTTGTATCTTTCTCTTCCCTCTTTTTCTTTTGGATTTACCTCTCTAATGTCTTGACCTCTACCATAGTGATTATAATTATGGAGAATGGAATGGTGAGGTGTAGAGAAATAATTATGGAAGGCGGTGATATTTTTTGTGCTTTTGATAATGAGGGGCTAATGAAAGCAGATGTATTATCCATGATGAGAAAAGGATGGAAAAGATTAAAAAATGGGTAAATTTGGCCTTTTTAGAGTAGGAATGATTTGATTATTAATTTGAAGTGATTTAATTTTAAAATAGTAGTAATTCTCTAGTTCGAGGAAATTAAAACAACTAGGAAGGGGGAGTGTTTAACTCAAAAAAAATACATCTATTTTCTTAGAAATATGGAGCATTTTACTTGGTTAAGGAGAGTGATTCACTTGATGAGTTTGAGTGTTTTACTAGTATTTTGTGAGCAATTCACTTATGTTCACAGGCTTAGGTAAATTTTAGGTTTTCCCTCCATTATTCTTAAGCAATTTACTCAGATACCAATGGGAAGATCCTATGGTGTTATAGCCCAATTAACCTTTGTCATGTGATTAGATGTTGGTGCAATTTGCAACGTGGAAGAGGGGTTTGAGATGTGCATGTGTATGGATAGTGAGATTCCCTTTGCATCCTTAGGGATTTTATAGTCCCTATGTAGCAGAAACTCTACTTGTCCTTTGGCTGAGGTTACTTAGATAGGGTGATTGACCCTAATTAAGGCAAGTGAACAGCCAAATTTTACTAAGTAAATCACTTGCTCTTTTTTCCAACATCAATGTGATAAACTACTAGTTAGGGATAAAAAAATATATTCTTGATGTAAAGATAAAGTTTGAAACACAAGTAAAAATATGAAAGTAGTATGCAATGGAAGTAGGAGGAGAGGAAGATACTTGTTGAATTAATAACTGATGATATGTATATATATTATTTTGGTTTGAATTCTTATTGTTATACAAATCAAGGGTACTTTCCATTGAAAAAAATAGGCAACATTAATCCCTCCATGAAGGTAAGTCTGAGCATTTGGAACCACAATTTTAGCAATTTGGTAGGGCTTGCTCCATAACAAGTTAAACTTGTGATGTGCTCCTATTTTTTCTCATTATTTATCCCATTTGAGTGCAAGGTCTTATTATTTATATTCTTCTTCTTCTAGGGCTAGTAGTTCATTAAATCTTGTTTGCATAGGTTCAGCATTGGTGTCCTCCAACTCAAGCTGCTATAACATTTGGATGGAATGGATCTCAAGGTTAATTGGAAACACTACCTCCTTTTCATATACTAGCTTGTAGGGATATGACTTGGTAGATGTTTTTGGTGTTATTCTTCCTACCTATAATACCTTACACAACTTTGTATTCCATTCCCCTTTTTACTCTGAAATAGTCCTTTTCAAAATCTTGGTGATGCTTTTATTGATTGACTTAGCCAATCCATTAATTTGAGGATTGTAGTTGACCAATGTTTTGAGTAGGAATCCATACTCAAAGGTAAATTTTATCACTTTTTATCCCTTAAAAAAGGTGGTATAATTTATGATGATGGTGACAAAAGTTCTAAACCTGATGATGATATCTTCAATTAATTAGGCCATCGTCTTTTGATTGGATACTTTGGTTGGGATCACTTTGACCTATTTGGTAAATTTGTTTGTACCTATTGTTAGAAATTATCACCATAATAGTTAGCATGAATGCAATTCAAAGAGGTTACAACCACTTACAACAAGGTAATTGCACTTGGGTAGTTAATGTTTGTTATACTATACTAGGAAAGGCAATCATGTAAAAATATTTTTAGTACAATAATTAAAGTTCATCATAGCAATTTATCAGTGGTATCGAGCAGGTCAAAGGAAAATACAATTGTCCTTCTAATTTATCATCCTCTTAGTTTGACATATGTTGGCAATTTTGGGTTTGAGATCCTAGCTTCTTGTCTATGAGTTGTCATTGATGTCAAAAGGAAATGGCATTAATGTTAAGAGGATGTGTTGGCTTCAAAGGTGGAAGATTCCAAGAGAATCCGGAGAGATTCCATTGGCAAGGGTTTTTCATTAAAACCAAGTTAAATGGTTTTTATTAAAACCAATGGAGGTTCTCTTTATTATTTATTTAATTATTATTTAAAACCCTTCAAGGTTTTAATTAATTAATTATTTAATTAATTAAGGGAGAAATTATTTTTAATTTATTAAAAATACTTAAGGGTTTTTAAACCCTTTAGAAAGCAAATTTCGATTAAATTCGAAATTACTTTTCTTTGCAACCGACGTGTTCTAAAGTCCACGTATGGACTATAAATATGAGAAGGTTCCTAAGGTTAAAGCTACTTGGAAAATCGAAGGCAATTAATTGGTTTGGCTGCGATCGAATGTTCTGTTTACGCTGCGAAAGAGGAGAGCTCGTGGTTTGAAAAGCTTTCGAAAAGCTTGACCGTTCATGTGGAAGGAAGTCCGTCTTGGACTTCGTAAGCCTCTTGTGGGCTAGTGGCAGCGAAGGCTGCGTTTGGGCCTTGCGTAGGCGGAGGTCTGCGTTTCGATCCCCGCGGAGGGAGCTGTGCATGGATTAGTCACGTTTTTATTAAAACGTGTTTTGTGCCGCGAATTTTGGATTCTTCAAGGGCAGCCATTATAAGGTGTGATTATTTTCTTGATATGATTTTTGGCATTGTTTAGCATTGTTTAAAAGACATAGGAGAAATAAGGGGATATTTCTTTGGTTGTATTTTTGAGATTAGTCTTTTGCTATGCTAAATTTAAAAATGGAGATATAAGGTGTAAGTTTTGGTTGTTGTGTTTTTGGCTTCTTTGGTGGTTGTTTTTAAAGAAGAGGAGCTAAAAGGTGTATTAAGGAAAGTTTTTATATATGCTCATTTATCTTGGTTCTAACCCTAACTTGGTTGGAAGTTTGAGGGTTGTGTGTGGTGACAGCTTTAAGGATCAATTTTCTTCTACTCCAAAAAGGTATGGGCACATTTTTCTTATGAGTATGATTGGTGTATGTTTTTCTGAAATAAGGTTGGAGTGAAAAGGTTTTCAACTAGGTTTCCTTTGGTTGGGTGTAAATCCTATTTTCTGGTTTGTTGAAGACTACTTATGCATTGTTATCCTTAAGGAGAGTTTTTGGTGAATGCATAATTTTTGGTTTGAGATAGTGGAAGCTTTGTGCACTAGGGTTTATATTTGTGAGTCTAGCTACTTGCATTGAGTTGGTGGAACCCTTGGTTGGCTGTTTTGAGTTTGATGGTTGAGTTGCTTCCATAGAGGTTGTTTGATCAAGTTATTGCTTTACTTGATTCATGATATTGGGCTTACTCCATTGAGTTGATTTGAGCAAGTTATTCTTTGCATTTGGTGATATTGTGTTGGTGGCTATTTTGTTCAAATATCTTTGGAGGGAAAAGGATTTCTACTTGTTTCCTTTTCTTGTGATGATTGGTTGAATGCTTCAAGGTTGATGTTGAGTTGAATGGTGTTGGTTGACTAAACCTTGTTTGATGAGCATTGTTGTTGAAACCCTAATTGATGGTGAAAAGAACATGAGTATCATTGTTATGTGATTCTTTGCATAGTTGGCAATTGTTGGGGTTTCATGTTCTTGAAAGAAAACATTCTATCCTATCCATTTCAGATATTGAGTTGAGTTTTCAGATTTGAGATTGAGATTGAGCTGAGTTGATTTGAGTTGAGTTTTGAGATTGGGATTTGAGTATAGAACATATTGAGTCTCTAACAATTCTCTTTATGCTTCTATGAGTTTGACAAATCACATTGGGTCTCTAACAATTCACTTTGTGATTTCCTACTAAGAAAGTTTTTCTTGGTGAGCTTGCTGAGTTTTTGGACAGGTTCCAGTGGGGACTTGTGAGCAGTTTTTGGACAGGTTCCAGTGGGGACTTGTGAGCAGTTTTTGGACAGGTTTCGGTGGGGACTTGTGAGCAGTTTTGGATAGGTTTTGGTGGGGACTTGTGAGCAGATTTGGACAGGTCCTAGCAGAGGACTTGTGAGTTGAGTTTGATAGTTCTATCAGAGAACTTGAGGACAGAGGTGCATTGGTTCTATGAGAAGAACCTGAGGACAGATTTGGCAAGTCTTTGAGAAGGCTTGTATGTAGAGGATTGATTTGTTCAAGAGTTGGACAGATCTGACAAATAGAGGAAGACTTGTACTAGACCGATTGACTGTGTTTGGTACAGGTTGTTGAGCTGTTGTGGACGTGATCATAGAAGGCAGAGGTCTCTTAGGCTAAGCATTGAGGATAGGAGGTCTTCGATGGAAAGGAGTTCCACGTGTTGGCAAGAGGTAGAGGCAGTTGATCTTCTGAGGGATCATTTCCAGAGTAGAGGGGAAGGTATCTCCTTTGAGCAGAGGCTCATAAATTCTGATTGGGGGAAGGTATCTCCTTTGAGCAGAGGCTCATAAATTCTGATTGGGGGAAGGTATCTCCTTTGGGCCGAGGCTCATAAACATTGTAATTGGGAAGGATTCCCAAAGAACTTTGAGATAACTTTTAGAGAAAAGTTTTGTGGACGTAGCCCAACCATTCAGGGTGAACCACGTTAAAATTGGTGTCACTTTGTGGATGATATTATGCATTGCTTTGATATTGCTTTGGGTATATTGCTTTACTATTTTGAAGTATAAAGGAAAAAGTAAAAAGAGGTCTTATACTTGTTCACCCCCCTCTCAGTATAAGCTTGTGTTCTTCAATTGGTATCGGAGCGGGTGCCTTCGAAAAGTTTAACGACTTGAAGGAAAAGCTAGTAAAGAACACAATGGATCATTCAAGTGGCAATGCTAGCACCTATTCTTGATGGGTCAGATTTTGGTCTTTGGAGTGCAAGGATGAAGGTTCATCTAATGGCACTTGGGAATGAGGTTTGGGAAGTGATTGAAGATGAGTACACTATTCCTGAACATGGTCCTAATACTAAAGAAGAAAGGCTCCTACATCACAGCAATTCAAAAGCAATGAATGCAATCCCGAAAGGCTTACAGAAAGCAGATCTCACCAAAGTGATTCACCGCAAGACAGCTAGTGAAATGTGGAAACAGTTGAAGGTGGTTCATACAGGTGATACAAATGTCAGAAAGGCCAAGTTGAGACACTTCAAAGGTATGTTTGAACAACTCAAGATGAATGATGATGAAAATATTAGTGACTACATGCTTCGTATGGATGAGGTTGTTAACTCCATGAAAGACTTAGGTCTTGAGCTTGCTGAAAATGATGTTTGTGATAAGATTTTAAGATCTCTTCCTAATAGATTTAGTGAAAATATTTTTGCTATTGAGGAAGCTAAAGATTTGGATAAGTTGAAAAAGGATGAGCTCCATAGTATACTTGCAGCATTTGAGTTGAGAACTCAAGTGAAGGTTGATGTCAAGAAAGAGGCAACTTTCAAGGCTACCAAGAATTCCAAGGGTAAACGACTTCAAGATAGTGATGAGTCTTCTAGTGATGAAGAGGCATATTACAGCAAGAAAGGCAAGTTCTCTAGAAAGCACAAAAGTATGAAAAATATAAGATGTTTCAATTGTGGAAAGTTTGGTCATTATGCTACTGACTGTACTATTCCCAAGAATGAAAGTGATGAAGATAAACAGGATTCTAAGAGCAAGGATTCTAAAAAGCACAAGCATCACAGGAAAAACAAAGATGAGCACAACAATCAAGGAAAGAGGTATTCTCACAAGCACAAGAAGAGTTTCTACCTAGACAAAGCAAGTAAGTGTTCTAGTAGTGATAGTGAAAGTTCTTCAAGTGATAATGAAAATGAGATGTTGTTCATATCAGAAAAGGAGGAAGAACCGAAACATAGATTCATTATCATGAAATGTCTTAGATGTGGAAATT
Source organism: Wollemia nobilis (assembly GCA_028583015.1). Classification (NCBI taxonomy): domain Eukaryota; kingdom Viridiplantae; phylum Streptophyta; class Pinopsida; order Araucariales; family Araucariaceae; genus Wollemia; species Wollemia nobilis. The sequence continues at coordinate 2,809,470 of JAQPPZ010000669.1, read as the reverse complement.
TTGGTCACCTTGAGGATGATTGCACAAATAATGATTTGGTTTCTAGTATGTATGAGGATGCTTCAGAAAACTATAAGGAAGATGCATGTATGGTTTTTGAAAAGGGTAGCACCTCTAGTGATAAGAAATCTGAAAAAGGCTTTGATGATTCAAAAAGCAAACAAATAAAGGATCTTGAAAGTGAACTTATTAGTGCTCTTAGTGTTTTGGAAAAGGAAAGAAAGAAGAATGCTAGACTCAAGGATAAGTTAGATGAATGTTGTATGGAGAGAGATGATCTTATAGAAAGTCTTGACTTCTCTATAGCTAAGACACAAGAACTCAAGGATGAGTTAGAGTCTAAGGTTCTTGAGTATAGTGAGTTAGAACAGAAAATGGCTTCTTTGAAAGAGGAAACTAAAGAGTACAAGGATAAGCTTTACAGGTTTCAAGATAGCTCCAAAAAGGTTAAGTCACTCATCAAAGGTCAAAGAAAGACAACAGATAAAATAGGCCTTGGTTTTGTTAAGCCACACAAGGAACAAGTTGGAGAGTCTAGTAAGAGACTCCAAAAGGAAGAGAGTTCTGATGAGGAAAGTATTTCAGAAAAGGAGTCCTTGAATGATAGATGCACATAAAATAGAATTCAGAATGAGAAGAAGAAGTTTTCAGAACCTAAGAGGTCAATTAAAGGAAAGTTTCAAGGCGGATGTTTTGCTTGTCACAGGTTTGGTCACATGGCTTCACATTGCATGGCTCAAGTGAAGGAGGTAAATGACAGTTTCAGAAGTGCTAGTTACTTTCAAGGGTATTGCTACTCTTGTCAATAGTTTGGGCACAAGGCAATTTATTGCAAGGCAAATAACAGGAACAGGGTTAGTCAGAATAGGTGGATTCAAAGAACAGGTATGCCTCAAAGAAATAACATTGTTACTTGTTATAAGTGCAACAATGAAGGTCACATAGCTAGACAGTGTAGAGCTGAAATTCCAAGGTACAAGAACAGAAACAGTGGCATGATCAGGTCCAAGGATCAAGGCATGGACAAGAACAGGGATGAGAACAAGAACAAGAACAAGGATGAGAACAGGAATATGGACAAAGAGTTCAAGAGAAGGCCCGATAAGGAAGTTATAGACGCTGATGATGATCGGTGCCTAATGGGAGTTTTACTCCCACCCCAGAATTAATCACCTCATCGGGAGGTGGGGGAGGGACTAAGCTAAGAGGCTCATTCTTAGTCCCGAGCCCCAAAGGTGACCCTTTGCCATTGATGACAAAGGGGAGAGATTTGAGTAAGGGGGAGAGCCTCAAGACAGGGGGAGCTGTTTATGTTGAGTTTCTGTGTTGTTGAGAAGCATGGTTTGCCATCAATGACAAAGGGGGAGATTGTTGGCAATTTTGGGTTTGAGATCCTAGCTTCTTGTCTATGAGTTGTCATTGATGTCAAAAGGAAATGGCATTAATGTTAAGAGGATGTGTTGGCTTCAAAGGTGGAAGATTCCAAGAGAATCCGGAGAGATTCCATTGGCAAGGGTTTTTCATTAAAACCAAGTTAAATGGTTTTTATTAAAACCAATGGAGGTTCTCTTTATTATTTATTTAATTATTATTTAAAACCCTTCAAGGTTTTAATTAATTAATTATTTAATTAATTAAGGGAGAAATTATTTTTAATTTATTAAAAATACTTAAGGGTTTTTAAACCCTTTAGAAAGCAAATTTCGATTAAATTCGAAATTACTTTTCTTTGCAGCCGACGTGTTCTAAAGTCCACGTATGGACTATAAATATGAGAAGGTTCCTAAGGTTAAACCTACTTGGAAAATCGAAGGCAATTAATTGGTTTGGCTGCGATCGAATGTTCTGTTTACGCTGCGAAAGAGGAGAGCTCGTGGTTTGAAAAGCTTTCGAAAAGCTTGACCGTTCATGTGGAAGGAAGTCCATCTTGGACTTCGTAAGCCCCTTGTGGGCTAGTGGCAGCGAAGGCTGCGTTTGGGCCTTGCGTAGGCGGAGGTCTACATTTCGATCCCCGCGGAGGGAGCTGTGCATGGATTAGTCACGTTTTTATTAAAACGTGTTTTGTGCCGCGAATTTCGGATTCTTCAAGGGCAGCCATTATAAGGTGTGATTATTTTCTTGATATGATTTTTGGCATTGTTTAGCATTGTTTAAAAGACATAGGAGAAATAAGGGGATATTTCTTTGGTTGTATTTTTGAGATTAGTCTTTTGCTATGCTAAATTTAAAAATGGAGATATAAGGTGTAAGTTTTGGTTGTTGTGTTTTTGGCTTCTTTGGTGGTTGTTTTTAAAGAAGAGGAGCTAAAAGGTGTATTAAGGAAAGTTTTTATATATGCTCATTTATCTTGGTTCTAACCCTAACTTGGTTGGAAGTTTGAGGGTTGTGTGTGGTGACAGCTTTAAGGATCAATTTTCTTCTACTCCAAAAAGGTATGGGCACATTTTTCTTATGAGTATGATTGGTGTATGTTTTTCTGAAATAAGGTTGGAGTGAAAAGGTTTTCAACTAGGTTTCCTTTGGTTGGGTGTAAATCCTATTTTCTGGTTTGTTGAAGACTACTTATGCATTGTTATCCTTAAGGAGAGTTTTTGGTGAATGCATAATTTCTGGTTTGAGATAGTGGAAGCTTTGTGCACTAGGGTTTATATTTGTGAGTCTAGCTACTTGCATTGAGTTGGTGGAACCCTTGGTTGGTTGTTTTGAGTTTGATGGTTGAGTTGCTTCCATAGAGGTTGTTTGATCAAGTTATTGCTTTACTTGATTCATGATATTGGGCTTACTCCATTGAGTTGATTTGAGCAAGTTATTCTTTGCATTTGGTGATATTGTGTTGGTGGCTGTTTTGTTCAAATATCTTTGGAGGGAAAAGGATTTCTACTTGTTTCCTTTTCTTGTGATGATTGGTTGAATGCTTCAAGGTTGATGTTGAGTTGAATGGTGTTGGTTGACTAAACCTTGTTTGATGAGCATTGTTGTTGAAACCCTAATTGATGGTGAAAAGAACATGAGTATCATTGTTATGTGATTCTTTGCATAGTTGGCAATTGTTGGGGTTTCATGTTCTTGAAAGAAAACATTCTATCCTATCCATTTCGGATATTGAGTTGAGTTTTCAGATTTGAGATTGAGATTGAGCTGAGTTGATTTGAGTTGAGTTTTGAGATTGGGATTTGAGTATAGAACATATTGAGTCTCTAAAAATTCTCTTTATGCTTCTATGAGTTTGACAAATCACATTGGGTCTCTAACAATTCACTTTGTGATTTCCTACTAAGAAAGTTTTTCTTGGTGAGCTTGCTGAGTTTTTGGACAGGTTCTAGTGGGGACTTGTGAGCAGTTTTTGGACAGGTTCCAGTGGGGACTTGTGAGCAGTTTTTGGACAGGTTTCGGTGGGGACTTGTGAGCAGTTTTGGACAGGTTTCGGTGGGGACTTGTGAGCAGATTTGGACAGGTCCTAGCAGAGGACTTGTGAGCTGAGTTTGATAGTTCTATCAGAGAACTTGAGGACAGAGGTGCATTGGTTCTATGAGAAGAACTTGAGGACAGATTTGGCAAGTCTTTGAGAAGGCTTGTATGTAGAGGATTGATTTGTTCAAGAGTTGGACAGATCTGACAGATAGAGGAAGACTTGTACTAGACCGATTGATCGTGTTTGGTACAGGTTGTTGAGCTATCGTGGACATGATAATAGAAGGCAGAGGTCTCTTAGGCTAAGCATTGAGGATAGGAGGTCTTCGGTGGAAAGGAGTTCCACGTGCCGGCAAGAGGTAGAGGCGAGTTGATCTTCTCGAGGGATCATTTCCAGAGTAGAGGGGAAGGTATCTCCTTTGAGCAAGAGGCTCATAAATTTTGATTGGGGGAAGGTATCTCCTTTGAGCAGAGGCTCATAAATTCTGATTGGGGGAAGGTATCTCCTTTGGGCCGAGGCTCATAAACATTGTAATTGGGAAGGATTCCCAAAGAACTTTGAGATAACTTTTAGAGAAAAGTTTTGTGGACGTAGCCCAACCATTCTGGGTGAACCACGTTAAAATTGGTGTCACTTTGTGGATGATATTATGCATTGCTTTGATATTGCTTTGGGTATATTGCTTTACTATTTTGAAGTATAAAGGAAAAAGTAAAAAGAGGTCTTATATTGTTCACCCCCCCTCTCAGTATAAGCTTGTGTTCTTCAACATACAGAGAATACAATTCACTCCATTAATAAATTAGAGGTAATAAAATTGAATTTCTTATAGATCAGGGAGATTACCTAGATAAATTCTTCAATTTACATTCTAGTATTCTAAAGACAAGGTATCATCAATGTCTACATTCTTTGAGAAGTAAATTAGTGAGTGTGTGGAGGATAAACCTCAAATACATAGCAAATTGAAACCTTTCTTATTAAGGAGTCTAAACGCTTTCTTATCCCTATCAAGAAGAATGTTGGAAGGCTCATGTTCATTACCCATGAATAGTCATTAGAGAAAAGGTCTTGAACCCTAATATTGTAGGGATTCAAACTAGGAAACTACTATTAGAACTACCATTGTAAATTCCTTTAAGGATACCAAGAGAGTCACATGGACCATTGACCATTCCAAGATTATCATAATTATTAATTTTAGAAATATGGAATACACATAAATCTCATGCCTTAGGTGAGGTACTAAAAAATATTCTAGGGGATGAAACATGCGCCTCCATCCCTAGACAAAAACCCAAGTTAAAATAGGATCAAGAGCTCTTTGTTATAAAATTTGTTTTTATTTTTATGCATGGCATTGATAACTTAATATCCATATCCCCTATCAGGTTGCACTATTTAATCCAAAAATATTGGTCACTACTTTTGTGGTCTCAAGGATGTTTCCAATGATAACTATGGTTACAACCTCTTCCTCTACTAGTGGGCCTTCATCATTACCATCATAGGCATCACCAATGGCTCCATTACAGACCACATTTAGTTTTTTTCCTATCTTATATATGGGCTTTATCTACTCTATGGTCTCCCACTAGGTCTAGTCCCTTAATGGATGGTTGAGTACCTTCACTAACAACAACATAATTCTTTCTTAAAGTATATTTATGATGTTGCTTGTTTGACTATGGATATTGTTCATCGATGGGCACCTAAAATTTCTTTTGGGACTCCTAGATTGAGTCTAGATGTAGGTGATAATCACCATGGATATCAAATGGATGCTTAATTCTATTGGGGTAATGGTCATAGTTTTGTTGATAAGGCATATAATACATCGAATAGGTCATGGTATCCATAATGACATAATAATTTACTATAAAATTCAAGGTACAACATGATTATTTCCTCTTACCTATGATAGTAACTCTTATTTGATGAGTTAGTGTTGGAATTCAAGCATAAATTAAAAGGAGTCACCATTAATAATTGACACTTGGCACCATTGGAGGAGAGACACTATACCTCAATCCCTGAGTATCAACATTTAAATAACCAATAATTTTGAATTATCCCACATAAACTATGGGAAGGATTATTGAAACCTATAATTTTTACTTTTCTCTTTTTGTTACTTGCAAGTAAAAAGTAAATTCATATAACATTTTATAGCAATGGAATATTCCCTAAAGATCCTAGTTGGAGGAAGAATCCCCCTGTCTATTTTTTCTCTATAAGACACTAATTTCTCACAATTTGATGCATCAAAAAAATTACACACACACATACATTCATCAAAAATTATTTTTCAAGGTTAATCCAATGGAATTGAAATTTTCTAATATTATGAAGGTTTGACATGGATAGTATTGTATAAAAGTTCTTATTTCTTAATTCCTAGATATTGCAAGGGAATAATTATTCTTCTTGGAATGCATCTGTTGGATGACCTTGGAAATACTATCTTACCAGGGGCCATATGGGTCGTCTATTTTCTACCATTGTAAAAGAGAATATTTATTTCAGATGTGGTTTTAGATCAAGTTGTCCTCTCGTTATGGGTTATCATGCTAGACTGGTAGTGTTCTAGATACTTCCTTGTCTATCTTTGGCTTCGGTGAAGTTCTTCTAGTGTTCGATCTTGGGAAGATCCCTTACACAAGGGAAATTTTAAAATTTTTGGTTTGAGCGAGATCTCCTTGCTTTGATAGGATTTTTCAAATTTGAATATCTTGTTTGAGAGGCAACCTTTCTTAGGAGAGAAATTTTAATTTAAAATTTTTATGGATCTTGTATCTTCTTAGTCCTTAGTATGTTTTTATGCCCTCTCTTTGGGATTTATCTCTTTGTAAAAATTTTGGGGTTTCTTTCAAAACCCCTTCCAATCAATAAAAAAAATTACTCTACTTGGAAAACCAAACTTAGAACTCAACTTGAGTTTGATAAAATGTGGGATTTGTAAATGGGTCCATTACCCATCCTAATATAGATGATGAATAATAGATAAAAATTGATAAAGTAGATAGAAAGGCTCAGTTGATCATCATGTTTAATGTATTTGATGAAGTACAACCATACATTCATGACTCGAACATAACCATTGACACAAAGGACATGCTCTATATAGTATTTGAGGCAAATAAAAAAATCAAATCTTGTTCCTTTAAATCCATCTTCATTGCTTAAAAATTAATAATGGACAAAAAATCAAATTATTCTTGAGGTAATTTGCAAAGCTACAAGCACCACTATAAGATTTAGGAGAAAATGTGTCTAATGATACACTTGTTCCCATTATTTTTAGATCTCTTCCTTTATAGTATAATGTGTTTGTGACAAATTTGAATGTCACTAAGAAAACACCAACATTTAAAAATTTGGTGAATCTACTTCAAAAAGTAGAGGCCTCTCATACATCACAAGATGAAGATCAAGTTCATTCAAATTAAAAAGGGAAGTAGCCAACCAAGAAAGGCATGGTACCTCAACATCTCTTCCAACATCAAAATATAATTTTTGAATGCAAAAAGCATGTAAAATTTATGGAAGTAATGGCCATTCATTTAAGGAATATTGGCACAACATTTTCACAAATGGATCCTCTTCTCAAGTAATTCATTTGTAGTATTAGTAATTACCAATGGATAAGAAAAATCCATATTGGAAGAATATGCATCAACAACATAGTAATTTTGTTGAAGGCAAACACTCAGGAGAAGAAGAAACTTACCACTTACGAGAAGAAGAGCATGTATTTGCTACTTATGTTGAAAAATTCAATCCAGTGTTGTTTGGCATGTCAATTTTTAAGCAACTAAACATATAATCAGTTGGAAATATTATTTGTAGACATTATAATATTCTAGTCATATAAGAGAGGTCTCTCTAGGTGATGACACATCCTATGACATATAAGGCATAGGATATGTAAAATTTTAACTTGAATCACATATATGCAAGGTAACAGAAGTTTTGTATGCTCTAGGAATCACTAAAATGTTTCTCTCCAAATAAATTACTCAACCATAATTTGAAGGTTGAGTTTGACAAACGATAGGGATCCAAGGTATGTCTCATTTGTGATAAATCTAAGAAGTATAAGATTATTGTATTTGATGAGGGAATACAAAAAAATATTTGAGCTTCATATATTTCATCATGACAATCTAGTAATAATTATAAACTCTAATATTTTTACATCACTCTAGCATTGATAATTTTATAATCTAAGTTATGGCCATATTAGTGCACTTAAAAATAAGCATATGGTTATAGGTATTCCTTATTTAAATAAATCAAATTAAATTTGACCTATAATGCTTAGCTAAAATGCAATGTCAAGATCCATTTGACTCTTTAGAATTTGAAAGCAAAGGGCCTCTTGATTTGGTCCATACTGATATTTGTGGACCTATAGCTTTGAGCTCTAATAGATCCAAATATTTTTAGATTTTTTCTCATGATCATACTTGCAAAATGTGTAAATTATTTTTGTAGAATAAATATGAAGAAATTTTCTACTTCAAATAGTTTAAGGCTCATGTTAAGACATTCACAAGTCATCAAATCCATGTCCTGCAATCAGATCAAGGGGAGAGTTTACTATAAATGAGTTTTTAGATTTTATAAAGAAACATGACATTCATCAATAATTGATATCTATTTACACAGTGTAGTAAAATAGTGTTATTAAATGTTGAAATAGAATCATCATGAAAATGATTCATTCCATGCTAAAGGATTCTCAACTTGCACCATGTTTTTGGGTAAAATTGGCATGTATTATAGTCTACTTGCTCAATCATTCCCCCGCTACATCTCTAGATCACATAAATATAAAAGAATAATGGATTCAACATAAACCATCAATATCCTATCTTCATGTATTTGGATATACAACATATATGCATTACTTAAAGGAAAAGAGATAAAAACTGGATGAGAAGTCTTATCAATTTAGGCTACAACAATATATCAAAAATCAAGATATTATAATGTGGCTACCAAAAAACTATATATTAATCATAATATCAATTTTATGAGAAATAAAATTCAACATCTTCACAATAATATTCATCTAACTCTATTTTAGTAATGCTTCAAAGTGATAAATATGAAGAAGATGCTAAAAAGAAAAATTTTAGGAACAACAATGATAAATACAATGATGGATATATGTACCATTCTGATCTACCACATCACACATGAAAAATACTCAAATGGTACATTAGCACATTAAGAACCTCAAGGATAGATGGAGTTCCAAACATATCTACCATAGGACCATGGACACACAACATGGATCATGACGAGATAAATATAACCATAATGAGTTTTTCTAAACCATATACAACTTCAAAAGCTCTTTAATCTAATTATTTGAAGAATTCTATGAATATTGAACATAAAACATTGATGAAGAACAAGACTTGGGAGCTTGTTGATCTTCCACCAAGGAAGAAGTCTATTGGATTCAAATGGATTTTCAAGATCAAATATAAAATATATGGAAGTATTATAAATACAATGCTTGACTTGTAGCCAAGGGCTATATGCAAAAAGAAGATATCTACTATGAAGAATCATTTACACGTATAGAAAAAACAAAGACATAATATTTACTCTAGCTACAAAGTTTCAAGGGAGGATTCAATAGATAGATGTCAAAAGTGCCTTCCTTTATGGATATATAAAAGGTAAATTCTACATGAATCAACTAGAAGTATTCATTACATTTGGACAAGAAAAAAAAATGTGTAAATTGATTAAATCTCTCTATGGTCTCAAAGAGGGTTCTTGATCCTAGCATATAAAAATAGATAAACTTTTTTAAAAAAATGGCTTCAAGATAAAGACATATGATCCAAATTTGTATGATAAGAAACAAATAGGGAAGGTTGTGATCGCCATGTATATGTGGATAATTTTGTCACCATAATAAGTTTTAATAGAATTATTCTTGTAACAAAGGATGACTTGAAAAGCTCATTTGACATGACCAATATTGAACTATTGTATTATTGTTTAGGATTGGAAGTGTGGCAGACACATCACCATATATTTATCTCATAAATAAAATATGCCAATGAACTTCTTGATAAGTACCTCATGAATGACTCAGACCCATGATGAATCCTATGGAACCAAGACTACAACTTGGTACTTGATTCTTGTCCACCAACAAATGCAACTCTCTATCACTAGTACAATAAAATGTAGTTTCAAGTTAAAAATATTTTCATATCACCTAGTCAAGGTAGCTAAAGGAAATAATCTCATTCAAGAAATATTACACTTAGGAAGAGAAATACCCTTTTAAAAATATTTATAATATTATTGCATGGTTATATAGAGATCTTAAAGTCTACAACTACAATATTATAGAGGATACAATTGAATTGGAGCCTAATTCTAAACATTTTCAATATAAGAAGAGACAAGTGAATCCAAAGATATAAGTAGTGATGAAAAGGAGTTTCTCAAGCTACTATAAGTGTAAATTATATTCTTGATCAAACACTCCACATAGGTTTCCCATCTAGTCATAGTACATAACAAAAATAGGGATATAAGGTAACATGTCGAATTCAAGATCTTGAATATATCATATTTGAAAGATAACTACCAATTTCTTTCTATCAACCAATTATTGCAGAAGGTTGTAGGGTCATATATTTTATCACTCCTAGATGGTTTATTTGGGTACAATGAAATTTAGGTTAACACTAAAATCAACATAAAAATACCTTCACCACCAAATGAGGAATCTTCACCTACCAAAAAATATCATTTGGGTTATCAAACATAGGAGAAACCTTCCAAAGAGTAATGGACATAGCATTCACCAAGCACATAGGGGATATTATTCTCATATATCGTGATGACTTGATAGTATTTTCCATAATCAGGAGAAACATATTGATCATATCAAGTTAATCTTCAAGAGATATAGGAAGTTTGGTATTTCTTTCAACCCTAAAAAGTCTTTCATGATTAAAAAATGAAAATTACTAGGTCATGTAGCATCCAAAAAAAAATATTTTTTTTTTCGGTAAAGAAAATTTGCATTAATATAAGGGTTTTGGAAGGGGCCCAAAAACCTTAATACATACAAAGTGAAACTTAATTACATCAGGCTTAACATCCAACATTGAAAATTTTGTTAAAAATTGTGATAAACCCAAAAGATAAAAATCGAAGGACCTACAGTATAGAAGGGATGATCCCACCCAAGGGTCACTACCATACCAAGGGAGGACCCCACATTCGAGTACGATCCATAAATTATTATTAGAGGTGGTGTGGATCTCCTCTTCATCCTTGAATATGGTACTAAGCTATACATGGGTTGCACCAAGGTCATTCACCACCTTCTGGAGGATGGTCCATTGGGTCTTAATGGTTTTGGCAATCGAAGAGAGGGTTGTTGTAGAGCTTTCCAGGTGACTGAGAACCGCATTGTAGAGAGTAATATTATTATTCATAGCGTTCATAAGTCCTAAAGCACCAATGTCATCGGTGTTCATCTCCATCCAAGTAGAAGATTTTACCACATCATTTTATTTAGCTGGAGAAGAGTTAGATTTTTTTCCCAACTCATTGGTTTTAGCTAGGGAATTTGAGTTAGATTTGATATTTTTAAGCCACGGAGAGACACGCATGTAGGAAGAGCTAGGATTTTGGATAAGTCTGGATGAATACCACTTAAACGCATACGACTTATGCTTATAAATTTCTAGGGACTTGATTTTGATCAAAGGAGCAACAAGGGAGGGGAAATTAGGGTCCGAGTCATTGTTGGGGACCTCCTAGATGTGGGTTGTACTATTGGAGCTACCGATGAACTTGGAATAGGTGAGTAGGTGGGGGGTAGAGGGAGGAAGCAAAGGGATGAATGACAAGGATCTGGGTGGGGCTGGATGAGAGGGACTAGGGTAGACTAAGAGGGGCCAGGGGTAGACTAAAAAGGGCCAGGGGAGGTAGGGTGGGAGGTAATAAGGGGGGTGAGGGGAGCAGAGGGATAAATGGAGGTGGAGGGGGCAAGGGAGGAGGGGGGGCAACAACAAAAAAATATCTTTTGAAAAATCATCAAGGGTGTGCTTGTAGGAGATGTAGTCCAGGCCTTGGTGGATAGTATAGTGGATTTTCCCAGTGTAGATATTAGTGACAAATAGTTTAGTGTATTCAAAAAAATATTTACGGATATATCCATTGAATTTAATCCATCCAAGACCTGTTGTTTCCCATTTTCATTAAAGGGATCAGGTTATTCCTATATCAAATCTAGTTTATAACCAAGTTTATCATTAATTTTGCTCAAATGGTTAGACCTATAATCAATATATCAAAAATATATTTCTTCTTATATTGGAATGAATAATGAAAGAAATATTTTATAGAGGTCAAGGATACCATCACCAAATCTCCTATCTTGATTAATCTAGATTTCTCCAAAGAATTTAGACTATATATGTTTGGTACCAATTAGACAATTGAAGTTGTCTTAATCTAAATGAATGATTAGGATGAAGAGAATACCATATATATAATGATTCAAAACCTTCACAACTATTAACAAATATATACATTGACTTGAAAATAATTATTTTTCAGCATGAAGGCCTTGAAAAAGTTTAGCTACTACCTTTTTCAAAGGAATACCACTTTTTTTATAATACACCCTGATGTTTGGTTTATTATATTATATGAAAAACTAGGACAAACAAGGATTGGATGGATCAATAAAGCACAAGAATTTTATATTGAGATCAAACCCACTAAGGCAATCAATGGGAGGACTTTATGCAAAAGGCTAGTGGAGGAAGTTTTTAAAGAAATGGTTGCTTTAGTTGAAGAGATAAATATAAACAAAGGAACTAGATTTATGAGAGATATGTGAAAATACACAACTATTGGAAAGGTCCATGGGGAGTTATTAGCAAAAGAGAGATCTAGATTTATATAAAAAATGACATAATGTACCTTAAAAAATAAAAAACTAAATGCTCAAACCGTAGAATGGAAGAAGCAAATCCTAGGCTACCACTTGGTGATCTATGATTCATTGGTGCACTCTTCATTTTTACCATTTTAGCTATTATAAACTAGTGTGTTTCCAACACTTTCTTCATTTTTATTGGTCAAAGGTATTTGAATATGAACAAAATGTTTCATGGTGCATATATAATAGCCATTTTCAACCACCTAGTTAGCCTTATTTTTTCATGAATTTGAAAGTTTCAAAGAAATCTTCCATGATATTTGAACCTAAGCAACTACTTTCCCAAGACCCTTGGCCTATACAAGGAACATTATTAGATTATAAAGCCACTAACTAAAAAATATATCTAGTAATGAAGTACAATAGGCAAAAAGAAAATATGGTGTGATTTGACCCCATGACTTACAGCCTCAAGGACACTTCATATATCCAAATTTCTATACACATCTATTGATATAATCTTGTCTATAGTCCAATAGAAACAAAAAATTAGTTTATCTTTGTTGAACAAAAGAAGTTTTCATAGGGTTCCAAACATAGAACCTCTCCCCTTTCTCTCCAATGATTCATATGCAAACCATTGTACCACACATTAGTTAGCAATCAAATAACCAAACACAAACTTTCCCTTTATGTTTGTTAAAATACGCTTTCATAAAACAACTACAAGCAAATTGAAATCATGACTTTCCAAAAACAGCATTTGAAAACATAACCAACTTCCTATAGCATTACTATAAGGATAAATAGGTTAATTGATAAATTGAGAACTCTATCAATCCAAGAAAAAGAGAAAGAGTTGACTGCTTTGCATGCACACCTGCACACAAATATGTATGGTGCCAAAACATAGCACATTTGAATTTAAAAAATTTCCTTTATTTTCTTCAATCCTACCATATCCAAAATAGAGTAATAAATAATGGTAATCAAAATACAAATTCAGTTTTTTAGATGAAGGATTAGAAGTGCTTTGATAATAATAAAACAAGAACTTTGGAAAAAAAAATCGAATTCTTTAGATATTTAAAAGATAAGAAATCTTTATTTGATCTTGTTTTAGAATTCAAAAGAAGGATCATAAGATCCAAATTAACTCTCTATGTGATCAAGCAATTTTACTCCATACCTACTTTGATACCAAGTTGGAATTCATAATATTTTCTAAAAATGAATAAAAGCAATTCATCCAATCAAATATTATGTAAAGCATAAAATTATAAAAGAATAGAAAAAATCCACAAAGACTTAGGGACACCCATGCACATCATGATCACTAGATTATCCATAGACACAATTCACAACACTTCAGTAATAAAATAAGGAGTGGCGAGGTGGTATTTATACCAATACAAAGATCCCAATTACATAAATGAGTTTAACCATAACAAGATTAATCATGACCCATAGGTATTATATATAGATAAATTTTAATACGTTCAATACAATGTACAATGAATGCCCTTATATATATATATATATATTTGTCATCAATGAGATCATTACAGTTATCCTAAACCAAAGGAACACTCAAGATGAAGAGCATTTGATATCCTTCATGATTTAACTACCTTTTGTAAAGCAAGATCACTATTTTTGCAGTACACCTCATTGTATGATCTACTATATTAGATGGAAAATTAGGAGAAAAGAAGACTAGATGGATCAATAAAATACAATATTTTTCTATTGGTATCAAAACCACTAAGTTAATTAGTGGGACAAATTTATGCAAAATTATGGGAAGGGTAGTTACTAGGTTGCTCTATTTGAATCTATGAATATCATTGAAAGAAGTGGATGAATAGGAGATATGTTCACATGCATGGCTACAAGACAAGTCCTTAAAGGATTGTTAGCTAAAGGGAGAGCTAGGCTCATACAAAAGGCAACACATTACTAATTTATGAACAATATATTGTTTAGAAAAGGATATGTTGGCATTCTAAACTATTGTGTGGAAGAATATAAATAGGACAATCTAATTAAGAAGTACCATGATGAAGGAGGAAACTTATTTGCATCCATGGTAGCTCACAAGATATTAAAATTTGGATACTATTGGCCTACTATTTTCATCACTTCCTACCAATAGGTCAAGTACTACGAGTCATATTGCATGTTTACAGGAAAAAAATAGAGCTTCAATGTCTTTGAATCCTATTATTATTTAAAAACCATTACAATAGTGGGGCATTGATTTCATAGGCAAGAGCAACCCATTATCAAGTGCAGGCCATGGATGGATCCTCATAGATGATATGATTACTTTGATAATTTGCATTATTATATTCGAAATATTTATACATGATTTCCTTACTGAGTATAGCATAACAAGCATTAACTAACCAGGAACAAGAACCTTGTATTGAGTGGTTTAAACACTTAAACTTACATTTATGCTAACCAGGATGGTAATATTTATGAAGAGGTTGACCATACCATTATTGATGAGGGTATATTGTGTAGATAGGAGGTGGATACAAATATTATCGAGGGTATAGATATGCAAGGTAATAAGGTGGGGGCTATAATTATGGACAATTGTAGTAATACCACTACTAGTTAGAGGTAATGTTGGTCCTTGGGTGTTTTCTTAGGATACTCATGACCCCATTTTTCTAGCCATCAGTTGCATATTCTAAGAAAATTTCACGTTTAAGCATAATATCCCTATTATACCTAAGGATTAACCTAGAGGGATGTTGGAAGTATTTGACAAGATATATCTAGGTGGGTTTTGGGTTGTGAAAGTACTTGTACGAAGTATGTTTTGCATACCAAAAATTAATGGTTGTTTATAGAATTGATTCACAAAGAGCGATTTATTCATAAGGTTGTTTACATCAATTGGCATTTGATACAAATTATTGATGTGAATCATAGTAAGGGGAAGAATCAACCAAAGATAATGAATAACTCATTTGTTGGATTAAGTGACTAGTTTCGCTTGATATTAAGGAATAAATTATCATCACCATAGTACATGTTGAATATCTTCTCACAAGAAGCTCAACATCTTGATATCAGAGGTGGTGTAACAACTTTATATTTATGATAGATTGATATAGTTTATATACCTTTGTTAAATAGAATAAAATAGAATTCAGTGGCTTATACAAGTATTCATTATAGGAGAGATGTGTTATCTATACAATATTCTCTCATTGGCCCCTCAGTTTAAATTATAGAGGGTATTGAAATATTTATAATTTGACCTTATTAGGACAAGGTCAATAATGATGAAGTATATATGAGTGCTCTTGATGTAATCCTATGGGCAAGTGCTTGGGGACCAAAAATGGTCCTTATGCTTTGAGCACCATGACCACCTACATGTGGTTCATCAGTTGTGTTTAGTGCTCATGCCTTGCATAGAGCACCAATTTAGGAAGTTTGGGAGCATGGGATATAGCTCCCTCATATGACCTTCAAGGATTTTTACCAAGGTTGGCTTCTTGTTTGAATGTGATATTTAATGCACCATTGTGTTCCTATGCTAGCCTAATATATCAGGTCTTTGGCTAGAAAATGGGTTAGAAGGAAAAATAATAAATGACTTAAAGTAAATAATGAGTAAAGAAAACTATCAAAACCCAAATTTCTCCATCTATATATCTTAACTTAAAGGAGTTAATATTTTACCACAAGTTCAAGGCTACATTTTATAATAACCACACTTCTCCATAATAAGTTTCCACTTAAATTATTTTTGAGGCACACCCATCCTTACATTTTACATAAATCCAACTATGTAAAAGTACTAAGTGTATACACCAAGTCAAGATATCCATTATCATTGTTACCTAATGAGCTAGCTTGATGTTCCCCTTTTCATCCTATTGAAAGGAGCATGCCAACCTCTATACTCTACTTAGATCCTTTTAAGTAGTTGATAAATGCATGTAGGGATTCAACTAACCTTCTCATTTCCATAATGAGCTAGCCATCCCTTTTGCAAGCCTCATTGATAAATTAACCCATGGATTTTTTGTGTTTATAACCTTCCTCATTTCTAAATAAAATTTTCCTAAAATTTCCCAAATTGTGCTTATTTAGATGTCTCAAAGATTCAACTCTATGATTATCCCTTTATTGAATTTACATACTCTAAATAATCCAAGCCATTACAACTGCTTATAAAAACCAATCTCAGTCAATCACAAGGATAATCATCAATTACGTATTGCTTTTAATGTAAACATTAATACTCCTTTTAGTGAGTAAAAAGCATATAGGGGTTCCAATTTGAATATAACAGATTCATGCATTGATCAAATATAAATAAAATACAAAGCCATTCCTCATTTTATTAAAAGTAATTATTAAATAAACACAAACCATCTGTTATGTTCTTATTCATATATAATTATAGATATATTAACTTGATGATTTGGTTACATAGTGATTACAATCTAGTTCTAATAAACCCTTCTCAATATGACAAAACATTCATCATTCTCCTAAACGTATAGTCTTCTAACCCATAACCCGAAGGACCACCATCATAGGTTGTCACATGAAGGCAATAGATAGCGTAAAAAATAACAACACGTAAGATATGGAAAAAATTCTCATCTGGAACAAAAGTGGTATTTGAGACCTCTTTTCATCGATCATACATGTAATTGTCTCGTCCACTACTTTATCATTTTCTTGCATTCTTAATATGTGAGGTCCTTTTTATAGCATACAAGGAATCTATAAAATAAGTTCAGTTTCATCTTTCAAGTACGGTAAAAAAATAAACTCATTTCCTTTACAAATTTTAGCACCAACATAACATACTTCTATACCTTATTTATTTTACAACAAAAGGCTCCATACACTAAACAAGGATGTCATATTTATTCAATAATAAGTCAAATATTCATAAGAAGCTCTATTTTTTTTTTTCTAGAAGTAAATCCCATCTAAACTTTCAATTACTAATAATTTCAATTGCATAACTTCCACACTGAATTCATAATATAATGTAAATGAAACTAATAGTCAACTCATTCTAAACTCACTAGAAAAGATCCAATGTGAGGGCCTTTCATCTCTCATGCATGATTCATTATTTCATCACTTTAGTCATAAAAAATATAACATGAAAAGCACTAAGCCATTATTAAGCTAAACAATAACTATCTGATAGCTTCAATTACATTCACAATTTATAGAACTCAACTGTTACAATTCTCATAGTTATAACATTATATCCCTTGGTTTAGTAATACATTGTCCACACCAGTCTCACATCCTTATATTAGAAATGTGTGAAAGATTACTATTATCCATTCAAAGCATCCAAAAATCCTTTTCCCTTCTTATAATACCATTTGAAGCGGTGATGGTTTTACTTCTAAAATTCAACCCTTGTATCAAACCTTGATGAGGGCATCAAATGAGAGCCTAGGGTTTAGGTTCTTTAGTTAGGCTAGGTCTTAGGGCTTGGTCTTATTTTTAATATTTTTATGTAAGTGAGACTTTTCTCACGTAGCTACTCGCCTTCTAGATTAGGTGAGTTGGATTGATATTTATCAATCCCAAATAATCTCCTTCGGATGCGAGCCGACATTCTCCATTTGGGAGTTCGTTGCTCCTTCGTAGGAATTTGGTTTGTAATTTTTGGGCCTATATTAAGCCCTTTGTTTTAATTTAATAGACATGTTGGTTTATACCATAACAGTGGTATCAGAGCGCACTACAACAAATCCATTGGCCTTGTCGATCGAAACTGACAAATCATGTGCAAACACAGGGGTTACGTGGCCATCGAGGTTGCAGTCCTCGATGTTGTTGTTGCTATCTTAGTGGTGCAGGCCTGCAATTTTTACCTGTGCTACCCTTTTTTTTTTTAAAACGCCTTTCAATTTTTTTTTTAAATATTAATTGATCACCAAGATCAATTTGTGTAGTAAAATTTTGTAACAACTTAAAAGCAGTAAAACTTAAAGGCAAATTAAGCCAAAAAAATGACCAATACAAAAATTGAATTTGTAACAAGCTTTGACAAAAACTTTTTATCTATGACAGCAATTATACAAAAAAAAAAAGAAACCTTTAAAAAAAGGAATGAAAATTAGGCAAAAATAACCCAAACTAGGATTATGGAGACCAGAATGACTGGAATTAATATTTTAAAAAAAGGGCATCGTAGGCAAAAATTGTATGCCTGCACCACCAAGACAGCAGTGACATCATCGAGGACTGCAACCTCGGTGGACGCGTAACACCTACATCTACAAGTGTTTTTTTAGTTTCGATCGACAAGCCACCGATGATAGGAGATCGACATCCCGATCATCAGAGAAGCTAGGCCAACAGATTTGCTTTAGTGTGCCCTAACTCGGTCCGATAGAAACTGATAAGAGATATGTGCTTCACTATCTTCAAATGCACCTCTGATCTATGTTTGCCATTTTATATCAACAAACAGATGCCCTGCACATTGCATGTCTACATTAGCTTGGCCCCATGTAGATCCGGTCGAACCCGACCTATCACCTCTACCTGGGAATAAAGAGATGCCACTCTCATTTGGTGAGCAACAATAATTGCTTGCAACACTTGGAGCTTACTATTAAATTTTGTCAGATTTGTGTAATGCTCTATGATTTTAATCATGACAAATTCAAATTTTACCCTTGAGTTTCCTCTGGCATTTTATAGCTTGACGCTTGATGCAGTAGGAACTTACAGTTTTAATCTGACGTGATCCGTTGGCACACTGGCTGAGATCTTAAAATTGGGTGTATTTTCTCTCAAGCCCGACATTCCTGCATGGAATTTGCTACCTTACCTTAAATTTACGTGCATAAGGGTGGTTCACCTTTCTTGTTGGCATTGATAGTGGTTCCAATAACACATGGTAGTTTATTCATCTTAGTAAGCAATGTGATCTACAGTGGTTTTTTAGTCCCACATTGTACATGGGGAAGACTTTGAAGGCTTAATAAGATTCATACCTCCCTTTATGAAGTAGCCAGTACACGCTGGTTGTGAGCGTGTGCACTGATTATTCAGTTAAGGTGCCTCCCTTGGACAGCGTTGACCCCAACACTTTGATTGTGGTCAACTTGACCACCCTTTGATAGCGAGTAAGGACAGTTGACCAACTTTGGGGGATAAAATTTTATTTAAAAAAAAAATCACTTTTTTAAATTTTGCAAAAAAGGAGAAAAATATTTAAGTGCTAATTCAAATTTTCCCTTCAAATATTGTAAAAATTGCATTAAATCATTTTGATTTTTGTAATTATTTGGGCAACTAGCACTATTTTTGTAACCCCTTCGCATATTTTGTAAACTCTCCTTGTAATATCCCTAGCATACACCAGAGGACAAATGGCTCAGGATTTGGCAGAACAAATGGCTGCAATCACCGTAGTCATTAGTACTTTGGCCGATAAGGTCAACGATATTGCTTATTATAGTGGTCCTAGTCAATCGCTTGACCTTCGTGTGAAAGCAAAATGTGAGGTCAAATTTTATGATGGCTCCTATGATCTTGAGGTTCTAAACAGTTGGATTCTCGACATGGACATGTGGTTTACCTACAAAAAAATACCAAAAGATGAACAAGTTTCCTTTGCTCTTTTAAAACTTTCTGGCATAGCCAAAGTTTTGATCACGGATCGCCTAAGCAATAAAAATCCAATTGATAATTGAGATGATTTGGTGAAGACTTTGACATACACTTTTATCCTTCAAACTATGCAGAAGATCTTGAATTTCAATGGCTTCAATTGAGTAAGGGCTACAACATGAATGTCCAAAAATACATCGGCCTATTCAAAAAATTGAGAATTTTTAATGGTATTCATGACTCTACTGCTAAGCTAATCACAAAATTCAATATTGGATTGCAGGAACCACTTTTTAAGGAGTTGAAATACTACTCCTATCATAGATTTGAACATAATATACAATCAAGCACAACTTTCGAAGAAGAAGCTTGTTGCTCAATCAGGTGGATCTTGCTCTTCAGACTCCACCAAAGCTTCCAAACAAAAGCAATCTCCACAACAACATAATAAGACTTCTTCCTCTTCTTTCTCTTCTTCTACCCCTTCTTCTAACACTTCTACTCCTTGTTTTGATACTAAGAAATCCTATGATTATTTTAAGAATAAAGGTCATATAGAATCTGAGTATTTTAGGAAGAAGAAGAATATTATTATATAAGCTCAACTAGAGGAAACACAAAATCGGCCTATTGAGGCTACGAGAGAGCGACGCCCTTATCTAGAGCTTCGAGGGCTTAACAATCATACTTTTTTGACACACAATATGATTGAAAGAGTTCGTGACCATTTTTTTGTCACATGTGCCCACTTAAAACACAATTACTTTGTAGATTACATAATCGACAATGGATCCCAAACAAACTTTATTTCTAGAGCCATCGTTGATTAGTTGAATTTTCCTATACAATCCCATCCTCATCCATACCCACTTTCTTGGAAGTATGCGGGTACCTCCTCCATGATTACAGAAACATGCACTGTGTATTTTGCATTTGGGCCATGCTATGTGGACAAATCCACTTGTGATGTGACTCCAATTGATTGTTGTGATCTCATTCTTGGAAATCCCTATCAATTTGACAAATGGGCTCAATATGATGCTTATAACAATACCTATACATTGCATCATGAGAACAAGAAATTTATCATCTCTTCCATGAAGCCCACATACAATTATGCAGGTCCACACCATACAACATTGGTCTTTTGCAAGCCAAAGGACACACCAACTACAGTCACACAAGGAGGCTCCTCCTCCTGCTGCTTTGGTTGCTCCTCCTCCTACTTCTATTGTGCACTAGGTTTCTGAAATGAAGCAGCCTTTGTCATCATTACCATAGGAGAATCATCCTCCACCTCGTCCATAGGCTTTCACTTTAGTTGGACCTCCATTCGTGACCAGGTGACACCCTCTAGCATCGGCATCACTTGGAATTCTTGACATCTTTAGTGCTCCTGCCCCTTCGACACATAATTTTTTGCTTTCACTCCCTCTAGCTTGAGTTCTTCAACCTCCACCCACTACTATTGTACAAGCATTAGAGTCCAATGCTTCCTTTGTGGGGAGGTATGATGAGGGCATCAAATGAGAGCCTAGGGTTTAGGTTCTTTAGTTAGGCTAGGTCTTAGGGCTTGGTCTTATTTTTAATATTTTTATGTAAGTGAGACTTTTCTCATGTAGCTACTCACCTTCTATATTAGGTGAGTTGGATTGATATTTATCAATCCCAAATAATCTCCTTCGGATGTGAGCCGACATTATCCATTTGGGAGTTCGTTGCTCCTTTGTAGGAATTTGGTTTGTAATTTTTGGGCATATATTAAGCCCTTTGTTTTAATTTAATAGACATGTTGATCTATACCACAACAAACCCAAACCATCTATCTAATTCCTGCGAGATACTAATGGGTTAACTAAGGACCATCCTAATAAATTCACTTCTAGCTATTCAACAAACCCATGCACTCATCGCTAGCTAAAAAGAAATCGTAGGAGATTCGATTCTAAGTTATGCTAATGTATTCACACAATTACCTCAACAATTAAATAACATCAACTGATAGCCTTTCCACCTATACATGGCTTCCTAGACATCTTGTGCATTCTAATATTAATAAAAGCTTTTGCCTACCAACACATTATGATTTTCTATACATACCAACCAGAACTAACCATTCGTTTTGTTCAACTAAATTTTATCTTCAAAGAACAAAAACCACTTTGAAATGAGCATCATAGTACACCAACCATCAGCACCCAGATACTTTTTTACTAGCACATGATATAGCTAGTATTTAAGAGATAATTCTTCTATAGTGGCTACAATTAATAGGAGACAATCAATATAAATGTGTGGTGTACAAATGAAATGATAATTCTATTATCAAACATCCTATCTATGTTTAGTTTCCTTTCCAACATTAAACTAATTCTTTAAATTATAGTTTAACAAGGAATCCTTAGTTAAATTACTTGGAAAACATGGTGTGATCTCCACAAAAATCTGAAACCAACTGCAATCCTATCACATCTCTTCAGTTCTTTCTTTGTATTTAATTCTCCTAATTTCTTCTTCCCCAATATCTCACTTCTTCTTGCCCAAATGTTTTGATAATCTACTTTTCAATCCTCCATAACTCCACCTCCTAGAGAATACTTTGAGGAATGAGTGTAATTACTAACTCATGTTCACACATCCCTCTCTAGATGGAGTACACCAATAGGAAACAACAAAAAAACAAGGTATCCAATAGTCTATGGTGTTTAACACAAATTTTTCCATGTGTTTTCATCTACTCAAGTTTTGGTTTAGAAGCAAACTCTACCTAGTTAATAACTTCATCAACACTCAAGCAAAGAGGTATTTAGTTACTTTTAATATGATCCACACCTTTAAAATATAAGATACATAAATATATTTTTGTAGTGGTTAAAACATGACATCTTAATGAAAAGCCTTTCATTAATACTATTTTTAAATAACCAAAGCATTTAGTCTTCTCTATTTATATTAACACTATAAATTCGAGTGCAAGATATCTTTTTTTTAAATGGAATAACAAAAATAAACATTTATTACTACATATATATAATTATTTATATATATGTATATGAATATATACATTTCATAATCAATGAAACACTATTAGGCCCATGGAATCTCTCCTTAAAATGGTTTTAAGAAATGCAATCATATCAAGGAAATATTATTGATAGCAAACACATTTTCACCCAAACTTAGCTTTTCCATGCTGGCCATGATATGCAACTATATAGAAAACACATTTTTTTTCTACCCCAAAATTAGACCCTAGACGATCAGCCCATCCAACAATAAATCATTAAGTTCAAACAAAAATATATCCATAAAAAAAAACTACCAAAGAAGGGTCATGACATCCTACCTCTCTTAGGCTTAACACAGTCCTCTATGTTTTAAACCATTTAGTCATAAAATATCAATTACACATTGTTCTCAAATAGGTACAAAATTTTTCTCTACATATCTGCCACTTTCTTCCAAGTAACATTTCATTCAGAGTAATGGTTCCACTAGACCTTGCATTGCTCTAAATTTCCTTTCCTCATTGATTTGGAATGGAATTAAATAATTTTTACTAGTTCAACCTCTATTGCCTCTGGATTCACCATCTGCAATCTAGACAAGTCTCACACATGATTAGGATTAGCAATGTACTTTCTAAGTAAATATATGTGAAAGGTGTCATGAATCTTTGATAGGTAAGGCAATTTGGTATGTCACAAGACTAATATTTTTTGTAATTTCAAAGTGCTTAGTAAAACAAGGATCTATTTTTGTGGACTTAATAGCACTCTTCCTTGGTTTCACTCTAAAAAACACTCTATCACCTGAAACAAACTCTTTTGGTGACCTCTTAAGATTGGCATAACTTTTTTGATGATCTGTAGCTTCTTTAAGCCTTTCCTTGATCATCCTTAAATATTTCTCCATTTCCTTGACCATATTTAGTCCAAGCACAACCCAGTCCTTTGTATTATCCCATGAGAACAGTGTCCTACACCTTATGCAATATAAAGTTTTGAATGGATCAAAACCTAAGGTTGATTGATATCCATTATTGTAGGTAAATTCTACCAAGTGAATATAATCTTCCTATTGGGTCTTATGATCCATACAATACATGTAAAGCATATCCTCTAACACTTTATTCACCCTATTAGTTTGGATACCATTTTCTAGTTGATATGCAAAACTAATATGTAGCCTAGTACCAATAGCACGATGTAAGGCTTGCCAAAACTTGTATGTAAACCTTGATTCTCTATCCAAAATGATCACCTTCTAAAAAAACCATGGAGCCTAAATATTTCCTTGTAAAATCTATTAGTCACAACCATGACATCATCCTTGGTATTTCTAAGTATAAAATGTGCAACCTTGGTTAGTTTGTTGACCACAACTAGGATTGCATCATGCTGGAACCTAGTCTTTGGCAACCCTACAATAAAATCCATTGAGATCACCTACCATTTCTATGTAGGTACATCATGAGGATACAGTAGTCCTACATGATGTATGTGTTTTGCCTTAAATTTTTGGTATTCCAAATATTAAGTGACAGATTCAGTTATGTTCCTTTTCATTCCTAGCTAGTAGAAATCTTTCTTCATGTTCTCTCTCATTTTTCCCCTCCTAGGTGGGAATAATATGGAGATCTATGTGCTTCATTCATGATAATATTTTTTATATCACCAGCCTTAGGAATTACTACCTTGTTCTTAAAGCATAAGAAATCATATTTGATGTTGAAATCCTTATTTTTATAAGACTTCATTTCCATTATCTATGTTGCATTTCCTTGAATTTATCGATAAAGTCAATGTGGATATGAGTTAGAACAACTATGTTTCTTCTCTTGTTGAGTGTATTTATAACTTTATTTTCCTTCCCTTTGATGTATTCAATACCAAAATCATATTCAGTAAGAAATTCCATCCACCTTCTCTACCTGGCATTTAGCAAGGGTTGAGTAAATATATATCTCATAATTTGACAGTCTATCCTCAATTCAAAGGGTCTCCCCTACCAAATAATGTTGCTAACTTTTAAGAGTAAAAACAATCAATCCTAAATCATGGGTTGCATAGTTAACCTCATGTTATTTCATCTTCATTGAACCATAAGCTACCACTGCTTTGTCCTAGGAGAGCACTCCACCGAAACCTTCCAAATATGCATCTGTGTAACACCCCAATACCCCAACTAGTTTAAGGGATGTCACTATTTACTTCTATATATAAGTAATTAACAACATCAAACACCATTACACAACAATAAATCAATTTATCTAATTTAGAAAAAACCAAGAACAATATCTATTAAATCATCTATTCAAATAAAACATAAGAATCAACAAGCAAAATATACATTAAAATAAAGTATGAAAAATACAATAGATAGATACATTAAGCAAATAAAAATAGAGACTCAACACCCATAACACACATTATATATCTTGGGAAAAACCCTTATAGAAAAACCTAGCCTCAATTGTTTCCTTTATTGCATAAGTTTGGTCTTTTACAAATACAAGGATCCCATAATCCCTTTCTCCCAAATATATGCCAATACAATGCATAGGAACTCACAGTTCCCACAACTTTACTATGAATTGCTATTTTAATCCACATAATCCAATTTATTTTATCAAACTAACTAAATTCACATACCTTTAGTTAATTCAATAATCTAATTTTGTTTATCAAACTAACTAAAGTCCCATACCTTTAGTTAATCCAATAATCCAATTTCATTTATCAAACTAACTAAAGTCCCATACCTTTAGTTAATCCAATAATCTAATTTCATTTATCAAACTAACTAAAGTCCCATACCTTTAGTTAATCCAATAATCTAATTCTATTTATCAAACTAACTAAATCCCCATACCTTTAGTTAATCCAATAATCCAATTTCATTTATCACTACAAACTACACTAACATACTTAGCATAGTCCATAACTTTGCAATATAAATTATGTTAATCACATTCTAACATAATCCATATTTGCAATAAAAACTATGTTATACCATCTTATAACATAATCTATATTTTTGTCAATATAAACTATGTTAAACCATCTCATAACATAGTCTATCTTTCTTAATATAAACAATACTAATCCACCTTATAACATGATTTATATTTCTTAATATAAACTATGTTAAACCATCTTATAACATAATTTATATTTCTTGCAATACAACCTATGTTATCCATCCTATAATATAATCCATTTTTTCATATACAACTATGTTATCCATTCTATAACATAATACATTCTTTTAAATAGAACTATGTTATCCATCCTATAACATAATCCATTATGTTATATACAAACTATGTTATCCATTTTATAACATAATTCATTCTTTAAATACAAACTATGTTATCCATCCTATAACATAATCCATTCTTTCATATACAAACTATGTTATCCATTCTATAACATAATTTATTCTTTTAAATACAAACTATGTTATCCATCCTATAACATAATCCATTATTTAAATACAAACTATGTTATCCATTTTATAACATAATCTAGGAGTTCCAAATATAAACTATGTTAAATTACCTTTATAACATAATCAATGAATTCCATGAACTATTTTAAATTACCTTTAAAATATAATATATATATATATATATATATAATCTAAACTATGTTAAATAACTATTACATAATTCATATTTTCTCTTTCATATAAACTATGTTAAACAACTATAACATAATCAATATTTTCTTTTTCATATAAACTATGTTAAACAACTATAACATAATCCATATTTTCTCTTTCATATAAACTATGTTAAACAACTATAACATAATCCATATTTTCTCTTTCATATAAACTATGTTAAAAAACTATAACATAATTCATAACCTTGCATTATAACTATATTAATTACCTTTTCAACATAATTCATAACTTTGAAATATATCTATATTATCCACACTATATAACATAATTCATAACTTTACAATATAACTATATTATCCACACTATAACATAATTCATAACTTTGCAATATAACTATGTTAATTACCTTTTCAATATAATTCATGACTTTGCAATATAACTATGTTATCCACACTATAACATAATTCATAACTTTGCAATATAATTATGTTAATTACCTTTTAAACATAATTTATGACTTTGCAATATAACCATGTTATCCACACTATAACATAATTCATAACTTTACAATATAACTATGTTAATTACCTTTTCAACATAATTCATAAATCTATATTGAATGCATAATGATTGAACATTAATACTATATTATAATATTTCCATAGTTTATCTGTATAAAACTATACAACTATATCTGAATGCATTTCGTCAAATTGTAAAACCATATTATAATCTTTCAAATATAAACTATATTTGAATGCATTTCATTAAATTATAAAACCATATTATAATATTTCCCATACAAACTATATTTGAATGCATTTCATTAAATTATAAAACCATATTATAATATTTTCAGTACAAACTATATATGAATGCATTTCATTAAATTATAAAACCATATTATAATCTTTCCAATAAAAACTATATCTGAATGCATTTCATTAAATTTTAAAACCATATTATAATTAACAACTTAGAATTATACCCTAAATTCCATACTCTTTTTTATAGGAAAGCTTTACGATTATAAAACAATTATAATTAACAACATAGAATTATATCCTAAATTCCATGTTATCTTTCACAGGAAAGCTTTGCGATTATAAAACAAAGGTTGAACTTTAAATTACTTTGACCCCTCTAAAGCATAGAGACTTTAATTTAATAATAAAAGTTTCTCAAACTATCATAAAGATCGGGTAATTACTATAGTGAAACAATGGTTGCACTAGCTACGTGGGGTGGTTCTAACATCGCACCAAGATCCATGGCAAATCCTAGGTTGAATGGATCAGATTGCCATGTCCAACACAAGGAGGGGACGTTCATTTAAGAACTACAATAGGTAAAAACTAGATGTCTAGCACTATCAAAAGTAGGTTGATATCAACAAATTATCGCCCCAAATGACATTTGATCCTATCTAAACACAACCTACATACTATGTGCATGGAGGAATAGATACACATGTATTGAAGCTCCAAAGGCACGACAATATGTTCTACCCAACCACAGATATAGGGGGTAGAAATCAGGTTTGACCAAACTAAAGGTAACAAATGAATTTGAGTCAGAACCAGGTAACCAGAGCAACCCATGAAGTACAAAAAAAGGGTTAAAATGAAGAAGCAAGTCGATAGGATTGAAACAAAAATATACCCACCAAGTTAAATTTTATCCAAAATTCGTATGGGGTTTCAAATTTTTAATCAATATCCCTACATCATAAAGAAAAATAACATAATATTATTTAGCTATGCATGGGGAAAATCCAATCTTTTTCGCCTTTGATGTCTCCTCTTCAACTGATTCTCTTTCGATCTTTCTTCCCCAAACCAAAATTCGCCTTCCTTTTTTTTTCCAAATCCTTCGTCTCCCTTCTTCAAGTATTTTGCCTTCCTTACTTATGTTCATGGCGACCCATACTCCACCGTCCGGAATTTCCATCCAATTAATGCCCATCAACATATCTTGAAGGCCCTCATTTTTCTTTTAAATGCATTCCTATCCGCTTTGCAGGATGCCCATCCTCCATGTCAAAAAGTCTTTCCCATAATGAATACGGCCAACCTACCCTTAAAGACTCCCCTCTTCCCAAGGTGGTCAATCAATTCGCAATAAAGACCTCATGGCAATAGGGTAGATATTTTTCAAAATATCTATAACAATATTATTTTATAATCCAAACAATATCTCCACATATTATCTTTCTTGAATAATAGTCCTTTTAATATTTGAATGGGTATAATTTTATAATATATATAATGTTCTTTTATTTATAACAAGTTTTTATTATAAATGACTTATTATTATATAGCTTTTTATAATAATATTTTATTATAATATCCTTGTATAATAAATGACTTATTATTATAAATAACCTCCTACAATAATAAGACTACGTACAACTTATATTCTAACAACACATAGTTTTCCATGCCATAAAACCATCCAGGGAGGGTCATGACAATCTATACATATAGAAAAACTGCCCTAAGGGTCTGGTATTTTTAGTATGGGAGATATAATGAGTTTTTGTTTGAGAAAATAAAAAGGTACCTCACATTTATCCATCCACTTGAACTCTTTTCCTTTTCTCTAAAGATTAGTTATTGGAGTGGTTATTTTGATGTAATCCTTCACATAGTACCTATAATACCTAGCCAAACCCATGAAGCTTCGTACCTTGATCACATTTGTGGGTGATATCCAACTCAATATGGTATCTATCTTCTTGGGATCCATAGCTATTCCTTAAGTTGATATGATATGTCCTAAGTATTACACTTTCGTTACATAAAAGTTATAGTTAGATAAATTCCCAAATAATTGATTCTTTCTTAGAAACTCTAGTATAATATTAAGGTGTTTATTGTGCTTTGATTTTTCTCAATAATATATAAAAATATCATCCAAGAAGAAAAGGATGAATTGATCCAAATACTTCTTGAAAATGTTATTCATCAAGTTCAAGAATAATGTTGGAGCATTCAATAGACAAAAAGGTAAGACAATAAACTCATAATGTTCGTATCTAGTTTTAAATATTATCTTATGGGTATACTCCTTACATATTCTTAGTTGATGATAGTTAGATTTTAGATCGATCTTAAATAAGATGGTAGCATCCTTCAGCTGATTGAAAAGATCTTCAATCCTAGGTAGCGAATATATGTTCTTAATAGTTGACTTGTTAAGCATCCTATAATCTATGCACAAATGCAAATAACTATCCCTTTTCTTGATGAACAACACTGGTGCACCCCATGATGATACACTTGGTCCAATTAATTCCTTCTCCAGCAATCCTTGTAACTATACATTCAACTCTTGCATCTCAATCGAGTCCATTTTTTAAGGAGCTCTATGATTAGGTTTTGTTTTAGGATGAAGTTAATTGTGAAATCGAATTTACATTTAGTTGGTAATCCAGGTAAATCCTCTATAAATACGTCTCTAAAATTCTAAATAATTGGGTGTTTCTCAAACACCTCTTCCTTATTTTCATCCTCTAACTCATTTAACTTCACTACATAAATTGTTCCTCTCTTAATTACCTTCTTAAGTTGTATTGTTGCATTATAAAGAGGATCTAGGGTCGAAAAGTCCCTTGCAAGCTATACACCCTTTGTACTTTCTTGCCATATTTTGAGTATTCAATCCATATATCCTATAAATAGATTACAGTGTTATGTTCTTGTAACTAATCCATTCCTAGCACTATGTCAAATGCATGCAATGGTGCTACATACAAGCATTCAATGATTATACCACCCGATAGGGTAATTTCCACCATGGGATAGCACTAATTTACAGAGTAGGTTTATCCTAAATCATACTCGATCTTCCATCCATATGCTAATATTCCTTGCCTTTTTGGTATATATTTAATTAAGCTATTGGAAACAAAACTATCGGTAGCACCACTATCAATTAAATTTTTAACATTTCTACCAAATATCTTACCTCTTATCAGCAGTGGAGTGGATTTCCCCTCTAGATATTGATTTCTTATTGTTGCATAAATCTTGTGTGTAGGTTCCTTATGTGCATAATCCTTGTAGTCAGGTTCTTTCCCCTTCAAACTCAACATTGATCTGTACGGACATTTATTAGTATAGTGTGGTCCACCATAATCAAAGCATCCATCCTTAGGTCTTGAGTGAGTTTTCTACTTCTACACTTCTACTTTTACTAGTAATGAAGGATTGTCCTAACCTTATGATTCTTTTCTTGGAACTTCTTCCTAAACTTGCCCTACTTTCTATCATTTATTCTATCCTATATAGAGAAATTTTTGTTTGTTTTCTCACCTTCCCACTTCAAGAACTCTACACTATTTTTTTTTATTAGTGTCTCTTTTTCCTACTCAAACACCCCTTTGTAATTGAAGTAGGGCTTAAGATAGGTCTCCACTTTCCTAGCCAAGTCATAGGCCTTATAAAGGGTATTCGGTTCTCGCATGTTCACCTCATACATTATTCTAGGATCTACTCCTAAAATAAATTTACATTTTCTCATTATACGTTGGAACATATTTCAATAGCTTAACAAATTTTTGATAATATACCTCCACAATCCTAATCCCCTATCCAAGTTTGATGAATTTCTCAAATTTTTGGGTATAAAAATATTCGATGAGAAATATTTCTTTGAAGGCTTTTATAAAATCCCCCCATTTCAAATCAACTACAACCTCAATTCCTTTTTCCCACTAAATGTTTCACACCAACCCAAACCAATTCCCTATAAATGCAAAGTAGCATAGGACGTTCAAGCATCGGTGGAATAGTTCTTCATGTTACAAAAGTCTCTATCTCCTTCAGCCAAGCCTCAAATTTATCATCATCTTCCTATCTATTGAACTTACAATATTTTAGATGTTTCATATCCTTGCCCAATTTTACCTCTAGTTGAATTCTAACCTATTCAGCATCTGAATGAACTTCATTCTCTTGTCCCACTCTATTTTTTCTATCTTGTGAATCTCAATTCACTACAACCTCCAATATTTATTTCTGTGTTTCCATGTATTCTCTTAGTAAGGCAACCGTTGCAGTGAGGTCCTCCCTCTCATTATTAGGAGCATTCATGCCTATATCTGGAGTCTCTACCTCTATATTATTTTATCTTATTTGCCTCATTGATGGGGCAACACTCCCTCTCCTTCTCTTGGGCAACATTGTCCCTAGCCACACATAGAAGATATAATAGTGATCAATTCACAATTACTTATTTAAATTGCTTCTCCTACTAGCAACTATATTCCTAGTTATCCTATCTAGACCATCAAGGACTACTTTTAATAGATAGATTATTCTTATAGGTATAGTCTCTATATGGTTTGCATCCTATTACAACCCAATTATTCTTGCACAAGGAAACTTGTATCCCTACGAACCAAGCACTCTAATACCAAATATCATAATCTAAATTTCCCCATCTATCTATCTATATATATTATCTTAACTAAAACAATTTGATCTCTTACCACAAGTTCAAGGCTACATTTCCTAATAATCACACTTCATAATAAGTTTCCACTTAAATCAATTTCAAAGCACACCCAACCTTATGTTTTACATAAATCCAATGTAAAAGTACTACATGTATACATAAAGTCAAGGTGTCCATTCCCATTGTTACACAATGAGCTAGCTTGATGTTCCCCTTTCATCCTGTTGAAAGGAACACGCCAACCTCTACACTCTACTTAGATCCTTTTAAGTAGGTGATATATGCTTGTAGGGATTTGACTATCCTTCTCATTTCCATAATGAGCTAGCTATCCCTTTAGTAAGCCTCATAAGTAAATTAACCCATCGATTTTTTGTGTGGATAATCTACCTCCTTTCTAAATAAGTTTTTCCTAAAATTTTCCAAGTTGTGCTTATTTAAACATCTTAAATTATTCAACTCTAAGATTATCCCTTTATCGAATTTACGTCCTCTAAATAATACAATCCATTACAACCGCTTATAAAAACCAATCACAAGGATAATCATCAATTACATATTACTTTTAATGCAAACATTAATACTCCTTTTGGTGAGTAAAAAACATATATAGGTTCCAATTTGAACATAATGGATTCATGCATTGACCAATATAAATAAAATACAAAGTTATTTCTCATATGATTAAAAGAAATTCTTAAATAAACACAAACCAATTGTTATGTTATCCTTCATATATAATTATAGATATTTTAACTTGATTATTCGGTTACACAGTGATTACAATTTGGTTCTAATCAACCATTCCCAAGATGACGAAACATTCATCCTTCTCCTAAATGTATAGTCTTCTAACCCATAACCTGAAGGACTACCATCATAGGTTATCACATGAATGCAATAGATAGCCCAACACATAACAACACATATATTTTGTAAAAACCTCTCATCTGGAACAGAAGTGGTTTTCAAGACCTACTTTCACCGATCATACTTGTAATCGCCTCATCCACTACTTTCTCATTTTCTTGCATTCTTAATACATGAGGTCCTTTATATATAAAATAAGTTTAGTTGCATCTATCAAATACGGTTAGAAAATTAAACTCGTTTCCTTTAGATATTTTAGCACCAACATAACAAGCTTCCATACCTTATTTATTTTACAGCAAAAGGCTCCGTGTACTAAAAAAGAATGCCATATTTATTCAATAAT
This sequence comes from Wollemia nobilis, assembly GCA_028583015.1. NCBI lineage: Eukaryota > Viridiplantae > Streptophyta > Pinopsida > Araucariales > Araucariaceae > Wollemia > Wollemia nobilis. The sequence goes on along the minus strand of JAQPPZ010000669.1, from coordinate 2,776,179 downwards.
AAACCAAACATTCAGAAGAAGCTCTATTTTTATTTTTGTGGAAGTAACTCCCATATCAACTTTCAATTACTAATAATTTCAATTGCATAACTTTCACATTGAATTCATAACATAATGTAAATGAAACTAATATTCAACTCATTCTAACTCATTGGAAAAGATCCAACATGAGGGCCTTTCATCTCTCATGCATGATTTATTATTTCATCACTTCAGTCATAAAAAATATAACATGAAAAGCACTAAGCCATTATTAAGCTAAACAATAACTATCTGATAGCTTCAACTACATTCACAATTTACATAATTCAACTGTTATAGTTCCCAGAGTTATAACATTAGATCCCTCAATTTAGTAATTTGTTTTCCACACCAGTCTCACATTCTTATATTAGAAACGTGTGAAATATTACTGTTACCCATTCAAAGCATCCAAAAATAATTTTCCTAGCTTACAACATCATTTCATAGTGGTGACGGTTTTACTTCTAAAATTCAACCCCTTTCTCAAACCCAAACCATCTATCTAATTCTTACAAGGTACTATTGTGTTAACTAAGGACCATCCTAATAAATTCACTTCTAGTTATTCAACAAACTCATGTACTCATTTCTAGCTAACAACAAATCATAGGAGCTTCGGTTCCAGGTTATGCTAATGGATTTTACACAATTACCCCAATAATTCTTTAAATAACAACAACTAATAGCCTTGCCCACCTATACATGGCTTCTTAGACATCTCGTGCATTCTAAGATTACCAAAATATTTTTCCTACCAACACATTATAATTTTCTATACATACCAACAAGAACTAACCATTTATTTCGTTCTTCTAAAGTTTCTCTTAGTAGAACACAAACCACTTTAAAATGAGAATCAAAGTACAACAACCATAAACACTCAGATAATTTAAAATAGCACATGATATAATTGGTATTTAAGAGGTAATTCTTCTATAGTGGCTATAGTTAATAGGATATAATTGATCTAAATATGTGATGAATGAATAAAATGGTTATTCTATTATCAATCATCCCAGCTATGTTTGGCTTCCTTTCCAATATTAAACTAATTCTTTAAAAATACAAACTATCATAGCTTACAATTTAACAAGGAATCCTCAAGAAAATTACCTTGAAAACATGGTGTGATCTCCACATAAGTTTAAAACCTACTGTAATCCTATCACCTCTCTTCAGTTCTTTCTTTGTCTTTCATTATCCTAATTCCTTCTTCCCCAATCTCTCACTCCTTGTCCAACTTTTCTTATAATATGCTTCTCAATCCTCCATCACTCCACTTCTCGAAGCATTTGTTGAGGAATGAGTGTAATTACTAACTCATGTTCACACATCCCTCTCCATCTAGAGTACGTCAATGAACAACAACCAAAAAACAAGGTGTCCAACAATCTATGGTGTTTAACACAAACATTTCCAGGTTTTTTCATCTACTCAAGTTATGGTTTAGTAACAAACTCTACCTAGTTAATAACTTCATCAACCCTCAAGCAAAGAGTTTTTTAGTTACTTTTAATATAGTTCATATCTTCAAAAGGTAGGATAGATAAATACATTTTCATAGTGGTTAAAACATGACATCTTAATGAAAAACCTTTCATTAATACTATTTTCAAATAACCAAAGTATTTAGTCTTCTCTATTCAGACTAACACCATAAAGTTGAGTGCAAGATAACTTTTCTTTTTGAAAATGGAATAACACAAATAAAAATTTATTACTATATATATAACTAATTCTATATATGTATATGATTATATACATTTCTTAATAAATGAAACACTATTAGACCCATGAAATATCTCCTTAAAATGGTTATAAGAAATGCAATTATATAAAGGAAATATTATTGATAGCAAACACGTTTTCACCCAAAATTAGTTTTTCCATGTTGGCCATGATATAAAATTAAAAAAAAAACACATTATTTTTCTACCCCAAAATTAAATCGTAAATGGTCAGCCCATCCAACAACAAATCATTGAAATCAAATAAAAATTTATCCATAAAAAAAAAACTGCCAAGGGAGGGTCATGACACAATCCTACTTTAATAAGGTGATGTTCCAAAGGTTTTAAACTCCTTGCATCATGATAGGTTGAATGAACACATGCATCATAGTTAATAATGCACAAGAAACACGATTTCCCAAAATATGAGTTGCATCAGACAAACACACATAAGAACTATGATAGAAAGAAAAATAGTCATAGCTTTTCATATATTTAAATGTTGAAATACATACATGATAGAGAAAGAGACTCAAAACTAATCAATTTAAATTACTCAAAGCTTGATCTAGGTTGTAATACAAAAGAGGGTGAAGGAAAACCACATATGAGGATAGAAACTAGGCATAGGCGTGGATGGATTTTGATACTTGACAATGAAGAAAACATAAGTAATTATAGATAAATATTAGGAATATTTCCCTCCCATAATTTAAAATGTTTCTTTCAAAATTATTGCCCACATACTTATGCATTGATGGTGCATAATCCTAAGGTCCCTAGAATTAGATCTATTTGAGAAAATATCTTGTCACCCATGCTGGTAATCTATTTTAGAGATTTCCTACCATTAATGTTGTTAGGTTTGCAGTTCCTCCTCAATATTTTATAGGTTGATGTCTTTAACATTGTACCCCCTTGTAGGAGGAATACCATACATATTGGAAGACTGAAAACCTTGTACAATGTGTAGGGTCTATAATTGCAACTCCAACTATGGGGTATGAGGGGATAATGGCTCTACATGTGATGGTTCAAGGATGAGTGCCCTTACCCCCTCCATATGTAAAACCCAACCTCTTAAACTATCAAAGTCTAGGTGGTGTGGACTTGACTAGGATTTGTATGACTATCCTTTTACATGTATCTTTCCTTTTTTACATTGCCTAGAATTCCAATCCTTGAATTCTTATACCCTTTTGGCCTAATTGTCATTTCTTATAGCTAAATTTTATTTTCTTCCATTCGATGTCTTGGTTATCACCTTTATCCTATGATGTCATTTTGTGTAAATTGGATGGATGTGTCCAAGTTGTTTTTCTCTTCTAGTTATAACTATTTTGCATACACTATTACTTTAGGTAAATAGCTTTGACCTAAAAAGTTTGGTTACAACGCTTATGAACTTACCTCTACTCTCTACTAAATTTTAAATTGTTTTATTCCCATTAGAGTCCTTTACCCAAGGTGCAAGTCCCCCTAAGTGTAGAGATAATTCACTATAGTTACCATAGTGCATGTTGAATATCTTCTCATAAGACTATCAACATCTTGATCTAAGAGATGGAGTTACAAATTCATGTTTAGGAGAGGTCAATCTAGTTTATATACCTCTATAAACTAGAATATAATAAAATCCAATGGCCCATTTCATAATTCACTATAGGGGAGATGTATCATCTTTAGTATATTCTTTTCTTGACTCCTCAATTTATATTATAGGGGGTGTTGAAATATTTTTAATGTGAACTTATTAAGACAAGGTCAACAATGATGAAGTGTCTATGAGTGCTCTTGATATAAGCCTATGCAAAATTTCTATGTAATCCTTCAAGCATCTTTATATAATCCTATGGGAAATTTCTATGTAAGCCTTCATGTATCATGATGAAATCCTAAAGGAATATTCATGTAAGTCTATGGGCATATTTCTATGTAAGCCTATGGTCATCTTCTATGTAAGCATACAATCATATTTCTATGTAATCCTACAAATATTATTTTATGTAAGACTATAAGCATCTTCATGTAATACTAAGGGCACTCTCAAGTATTCATCCTTAGTGGTGTTGGTTAATCCACCTTTATGGATAACCTTACTTAAAGGGTAATTTTTTATTATTTATTATAAGTTTAACCTCAAGGTTAAGTTAATGTTAGCCTAAGGTTAACCTCTCATTGGGTTTTTGGTATCACTATAAATACCCCTCAATGAGCAATCATTTGAAACATATTGTGATATATAAAAATATTGTGAGGGTACCAATGGAAACCCACCCCTTATTTATTCTTTCATATCAAGGCATTTATCTCTTTCTCTCTTTTTTCATTTATATACTCTTATTTTTTACTCTTAATTATTTTTGTACATATGATTGTGGTGAATGTATGTTTTGTGATATTTTTAGAAAATATTACAAATTCCAACATGTACAAGTGATATAGATCATTAAAACAATGTTTATTTTTCAACGTATGTACATGTCTCACATTAGGTCAATATTATATTCTTCAATATCTATAAATTATTGTAATGGGTCCTCTTCCTACTACATCATAGGTATTTTTGTATCCTAGGGAGACTCTTCTTTTACTATAAATATTTATAGACATTAAAGCACTGCATATGAGTATAGTAGAAAAAAAACAACGTGATTTTTTTTAAATATCTACTTGGGTAATAATCCATGGAAATGCTATGGGTTGTCATTGAGATAAGGATTATATTTATAAACCCCCTAGGATATTCTCAAAATTTTCAATTTACCCAAATTTCATTTATTTTTAGCAATAACACCTTCCCTTTACATCCATGACATATCTCTAAATTATCCTTTAGATTAATTTCCATCCTTAGAATATTTAAAGACAATTATAGTACCTATTTTAATACGTACAATCACATAGAAGATATTGTCACTAGAATACATGCAAAAAACTAAAATTTTATATTTTTGGACTAGTTATACCTTTTTTTGCAATTCCTTGGTTGTTTTGAATTTTTTTGACCTAATTCCAATGCAACTATCATTAGTCAATCAAAGCTTTTGTTGAGATAAAACCAAAAAATATTTTTGTATGTATGTATATAAAATATATCATTTAGTTGTCATTAAAAACCTAAAATCCAATTTCAAATCATGAGGTATATAAATAATTTAAAGTAATAAAAATTTCCTTCTTACTCACACTTATAAAATAATATAGATCATCAACCTTATTACTTGCAAACCATGTTAGAAGAATATTAAAATGGGCAATTTATAATAAGTAAACTATTACTATTGTATCATCAAAGGATTACATAAAGTTAGTGTTAAAGCTTTTCAAATATACTCCTTTCTTTTTCCTAAAAAATATTCCTCCTTTAGATCCCCATTCCTATTTTAAAATCATTGTGAAGATCCATTAGCTGATAAAATTATTATTAATAATATGATCAAGGTTTAAGGATTCAAACATAAATAATCAAGGGCATTAACTTTGACATAATGTCAAGCTTTTATTTATGTAGTGACTATAATTTTCTTTTCATCTTTCTATTTTGTTAGCACTTTCATTTTTTACCTTAATTTGCTTATATTTACTCAACTTATCTCAAATTTACTTTGATATTTGATCTTAGAAACTCTCCATTACCAATTATGTGGTTGTGTTACACTAATCATGTTAATATATACAATTCATTCATACTTGATATTTATATATTTATGTATTCTAATCTAGTAACCTTCCTCATTTTTATCCCTTTTAGTTGTTTTTTACTCAAATTTAATTTTTAGTAATGTTTCTTTTACTCAAGGGTGTAATTCTATCTTCCATCCATTAGCTAATTTAATTATTATTTATAATATGATCAAGGTTCAAGGATTCAAGCTTAAATAATCAAGAACATTATGTTCAACATCAAGTCAATCTTTTATTTATGTGGTGATTACCATTTTTCTTTCATCTTTCTATTTTATTAGTACTTCACATTTTTACCTTAATTTTCTTATATTTACTCCACTTGTATTGAATTTACTTTAATATTTGATCTTAGAAACTCTCTATTACCAATTATGTGAATGTGTTACCCTCATCATATTAATCTATCCATTTTAGTTCATATTTTAGATTTCTATAGTTACATATTTCAATCTAGTAACCTTCCTCATTTTTATCCTCAACGGTATAATTATGTCTTCCTAGACATGTACAAGTTTTTCAATATATTTGTATAAACCAAATGTGAACCACTACTTGTGAATGTATAACTTTTATATTTTCAATTTAGAGAACCACTAATTTAGTTCATATGGATAAAGAATATTATGAACTAAAAATACCAATAAAGTGTTCAAAATTATTTATCCTAGGATATTTGACTATGCTAATGAAGAAGAAATGAAAAAAAATCAAGTTAATATTGTATATGATAAATATACTAACTAGAAATAGGATGAAAAATTCAACCCACATCTCCTCCTAAAAGTAAAATTTTACAACCTCCTCTTAAATAATATAAAGAGCTAATTCAAAGGGATCCCATATTAGGTACACATTACATATTTATCTTAGATATGTCTTTCTTTATTTGTAAGAAGAAATTATCAATGTGAATAATCTAACCTTAACATAAATCATGAATAAGAATAAAGTGTGGAAAGTGAAAAAAGTACCATTAATAAGAAAATCTAGTTGCCAAGTGACACATATAACCATAGAAGGAATGCTACAAGCACATATTAAACTAAAAAAATTAATAAAAGAGGAGAAAATTAAAATTTTCCTATAAGTTTAAGAACAAAAAAATATCAAATCCATGGTTTAGATACTATAGAATAAATAAATCAAATGAATACACTTATATATGACCTTTTAAAAAAAAATTTAAAAAGATATTATATAAAAAATGTAAATAAAATAATTACAAGTTTTATAATTCCACTATTATCAACACAACATTAATATGAAAACAAAAATATTGTATGCCTCCTCTTCCCTATCCTTCTAATATATAGGATGATAATATTGACAAGTTGATGTGGACTATGAGACTTGAACTCAAAATTGTAAAATATCAAATTCCACAAAGCCAATCATAATTGATTGAATGACCATGGTGATTTTTATATATAGGAAGACCATTTTAGTTGTGAAAAATAAAGAATTATTCCTCTAGATTATCCAAAAATGCCAATACATTAAGATGTGTAACAAGTGAACAAACACAATTTAAGAAAATTGGTCAATGAAACTTTAGCACCCATGTTGTAAACATTAGATTATTTCAATTCCCACTAATTTTATATGGTGGAATGTAATAACCATAATTTTATTAAAGGTATTTTGAAATACATATAAAGATTGGTTAGATAGAAATCCTAGTGCTACAAATATATTTTTAACTAAATCCTTTAGGTGAATCACCTTAGATCAATATATAGATTTTTATATGAGATCTATCATAAGCTTTAAGCAATTAACAAATTATGTTTCATGTAAATTTGGTACTATAGCAACCAATAATGTGCACTATGAAAATCCATGACTATGAAATTATTATAATTCATAGTAGTTACTAGAAGCAAATGGAACATCTTACCCAATTTTCCTAAAAAATAAATACATACAAAGCAATGCACACAATGTATGGGGTATTTGTGGACACCAGATAATATCATTATCAAAGAATAAAATTACACTTCATCTGATAATTAAATTGTTGGTATGATGAAATATTCGTCCCCAAATACAAATTACCTTTATATCAAAATTAAGTAACTAACCTTTAGGATTAAAATAATAAAATATTACAAAAATATATTTTTCAATATTTACAAAGGCCCAAAAGGTTTATGTTGTATAATATAATACAAAAGTCAACCATGGCCTCAAAAGAAGCTTAACCACCACTTATTCCAACATTCCCACTTAAGTTAAATAGGGGACATAAAGAGAGACCCTTATTTGACATCCCCCCTTAAGGGACACTCTCCTACACCAAGTAGCTCCTACATGCACATAAAACTAATATTAGAAATTATTATGGTCAAGATATCCACTACTTATGCAAAAAGGTATGAAAATTAGATCAACCATCCTATGTTCATGAAGCCATGTCACAAATGCATCCAAATCATGATGCACTTGGTCTATTGATAAAAAAATAAATTGAGAATAAGTTGAATGGTGTTTTGATTTCATATCAAAGAGTTACTAGAAAAATATAAGGAATGATAATCTCCTCCAAAATCATGATCATCTAGAAAATATTGTTACCTACCTCATTGGAAATAAATATTTATATTTCATAGAAGAATGAGATATAGTGGATTTGTGTTTGGAACACCAAGAAATAAGGAAAGCTTATAAATAGAACACAAAGCTTATGGTATATCACTACCCATCCAAATCACTAGTCCAATCAACATTTAAAAATCCTATTATAATTAAAGAAAATCCAATTGAGTAATGAATTCCCATCTAATAAGCCCCCTAATGTATCCAATGATCCTCTTGGCCATAAACCAAAGAATTTCTTAGGAGGAATGAAACTATGTAGAATTTTAGTTGATAACAAAAGCCATATTGGTCCATGTATGGGTGAGATAAAGAATCCCACCCATAAGAGACCAATACAAAGTAGCATCCATGAAGGGAATTATAAAACCAACCTAACACATTAGGTCTGAAGTAAAAGAAATCCAAGAAAACATGTATTCCTCCATCCTAAAGCACTAAAGAATATCCAATGCATATTTGGACTATGAAATGGTGATTCTAGAATCTGTTTGATCTATCTAAATCCCCAAAGTTAGTGTAGGAGCCCTAAATATGTCATCTCAAAATGTGGAACAAAATTGTGAATTCATATTCTACTCAAAGTAAGAGAGTTGTTGATAATGGGAAGATTATCAATTTAAATAATAATAACCAAATCCTTCCCATATTAATGTTTGATGTAAACATCATGTTGAACCTCACAGTTCCTAAAACCATGATTGAGAAAAAAAAGTGATTCATCTCATACCAAGTATAATATGCCTACTTAAATCCAAATGCAAACCTAGTCAATTGATAAAACAAAGAAGTAGCTCCATAAAGCTTAAACCTAAGTGTTTTTTGCATATAGATATCCTTATAAAGATCAAAATATATAAATACACTCTTCGTATCCATTTTACATACCTTCCATCCATAGGAGGTTGCTATAGAGAGAATCATCTTGAATAAATTCAACCCATTAGAACAAATGTATCTAAATAATTAACTCCCTCATATTGAAAGAATCCCTTAGCAACAAGGTGTATCTTATGATTCCCTACCTAAAAATCTAAATTATACTAAGTCTTATAAACTTATTTGCATCTAACCACATTCTTCCCTTCTAGAAGGAGAACAAGATACCATATCCTATTGTTTATCAAATCCTTATACTCTACAAGCAAAACATCTTCCCACTCTATTGACCCTTACCCTAGGAATATATAATATAATCATAAGAATGGATAATTTTCAAGAGTAATGCTCAAGAAAGAGCCTTTATATATCACTTTAGTGTAGACACCAAAACAGCACCTATCCGATTATGTGACTGCAAACACTGATCGCATTGACACACACAGCCCCCAGGGCAGCCCCCAGAGGTTAAACAGTGGTCCTAACCACTCTCACAATAGTTTTGGAAGGTCAGGAGTCAATTTGGCACCTTCAGGCACTCTGCTCCATACTCGTTCCACCCAGGGATGATTACAAACTGGTATTCGCCCCACCCAGGGACGATTAGCAGTATTCGCTCCAGGGTGGGGCGAATAGCAGGTTTGATGGGCAAAAAGTCAAATCTTGACAAATGGCAGCTCAGATCCACCACTTAACTCTTCCTTCATTGCATGGGAGTGTGAGTGAGCATTTTCGAGCATTAGAGGAAGTTACAAGGGCAGTCATGGAGCCCCTAATCAGGGAGGAATCTCCTTCCCCCTTGGGAGGCATGATTGCCAAGTGGCGCCTCTGCATGCTCATCCAAAGAGACCTCCAGGTCTATAAATTGGTGAGTTTTCTCACCCCAAGATATACAGAGAAGGAGCATTTTGAGCAACGAAGTGCTATCATTTTACTTCCACACACACACCTTTTTGATTTGTGCCTTTCACATCCTTGATCTCTTTTGGAGAGGAGGTCATAGGGTGGTTATTGGAAGCGCAAATCCGGAACCAAAACCCGACATTTGGCCACTATATCCTACCAAATTTTTCAAAAATACCCCACAAGAGGTTTTGGACCCATCCCAAGTGGATTGGTGCTGAAATCGAGCCCCAAACGGAGGGCGTCCTGCCCCCGGGCGCCCCCCACACTGCTATAGTCCTAATCGCCCCGCCCCGGAGTGATTAGAAATCTATGGTAGATTTCCTTTCTGTTATTTTTGCATTTGATTCTATGCTGCTTAGATAGGTTGTCATTCAAATTTCACATCGTTTTGAGCATTTTTGATCATGTTTCTATTATTTCTCGCCTTTACTAACATGCAGGTAGCATCATCAAATTCCCGGTGATAGAGGCCAAATTGGGAAAATCTGACCTTCTGGGTCTTCCCAAAATACCCCCAATTAGCTAACCCCCAACTTTGTAGGTGATTTGGAGCTTCCCGGATGTGACATTTGGGACAGTGCTTTTTGACATTTTGTTGTAGGTCTATTCGTCCCGCCCCAGAGCGAATACAAATATGTGATGAATTTCCTAACTGTTCCATTTGCAGTGTTTTCCTTGTGATGTTTTGATGCCCCTATCAAATTTTTAGTTCATTTGGAGCTATGTTAGTTATCATTTTATTTACATCTTGCTTGCACTAATTGAAGGCATGGGGATTGCATGTTTTATTTTATCTACAGGTGCTACTGACTATTTTCTATTTCCTTGAATGTAGGATCTAGACATTGGAGGAGCAGCAAGGAGTCAAAATTCATATACACAAGTGGCGGTGACATTTTGGTCCGCCCATCTTACATGTGGGCACGCGGAAGAAGGATGGCTATCCATGGATGTGACAAGAAACATATTTAACGCTCCTATCCCTTAAAATGGAAGGAGACGTATTGTAACATGACTTTAAAAGCATATCAATAAAGAGGGCTGTATTCCATATTGCTTTTATCTCATGTCGATTCGTTTATGTTCTTTCCTTTCATGCATTTTCAATATATAGGCTTTTAGCGTTAAGTTTGGTTTTACATGCATCGTACTTGGCATTCTCCTTTTTGTTTTCGTATCCTCATGCTTTCAGTGGCGATCATGGTGGGACCCTTGTCCTCTATTTTTAAGATCAGAAATCTGATCAAAACTTGATTGTTTTTGCTTGCAGGTACCGAGTTTTCAAACGTTGGACTACTGTTCGTTCCAACCTGTGGCGAATACAGACTTGGAATTCGTCTTACCCAGGGACGAATGGGCATTTGCCCCACCCTGTGATGAATATAGTCCTTTTATTCATCCCACCCAGGGATGAATATCTCTCTATGCAGTTTCAGGATAGAAACTCAGAACCAACAGATTTGGGCAGAGAAGAGGTAAGGGTCTTGAACTCTTTCTGTCATTTTCTGTTTTCTATTTTCTATTTTTTTGGTTATTTGCTTGCTTAGGAAAAGTTGTACTGCATGTTTATTTTCTTTCATGCAAAATAAAAAGAACCCCACACATCACATGGCAACATAAACACCAAGGAGCTGGTCGTAAAACCCCAGCCCTTGATCAAGACCAACGATGGATTTCATCACCACCTTGGCTTGAATTTTGCATTCATAACCCCGATCGCTACTATTGCTAGACGTAAATCCTGATGAAAGCTGATCGAGTGTAGCTGGGGTGATTCCCAGTGCATGAGGATAAGTCTTCTATGGTAGGTGTCAAAAATAGGGTGATTCCCCTTTCGTACCACCTATGTTCCATGTACCATCTGCTCTCACGTACCAATAGTTTCCCTCACGTAAGGGTGGGTATATAGAGAGGTTGGTATATCATCCTGGCAATGGTATATCGAAGGGGCGACCATTTTTGGGAGTCATAAGAGCCATCATATTGCATTTAAATGTTCTTTACAAAAGCTTTCAAAACAAAAATCAAAACACACTAAACCAGGTTTAGGGCACACCTTTAATATTTAAACGAGATAATCATTGCTTTGTGTGTGTGATATTTTCTATTTAGTGTAGCATAAAAATCATAAAAAAGAAATAAAAATCTATGCATCTTGTAGGAAAACACCACCATGGTGTACACCCGTAGCCAAGCCCAATCACGGGCGGGAGCTGCAGAGAGTGTACAAGGGGGCACAAGTCACCTCCGCTATAGCCCCAAGGACTTGGTCATACCACCTTGGTGGCCTGACCCACAAGAGAGTCCACATCATGCCATTTTAGAATGGGACTATAGAGGCACCCCTTTGAGGGACACACCCATCCAACATAGACCCTTTCAGGAGGAGTCCTTACATGTGGCACTCAATATAAATGGGAAGGCTCCCTTAGAAGCTCGGTATGAGTGGCCACCGCATGATGAAGTGCTAGAATAGCATAGGGTCCATGAGGAGAGGCCACATGATTATGTCATCCCTCCTTTACCCCCCATCACTATTAGGAATAATAAACAAAATCCAGAGCACAAGGCTCTTCAAACAGGGTGAGCCAACTCTGCCCGCCCCTTTCACATATACGAAAGGGAGCATGAGGAAGACCATTACATTCCTTAAGAGCAATACATAGCATGGGAGCAATGCACCTCTACACCTGCTATCTACCAGAATCACCTACCGAGGCCAGAGCCTCGAGTGAATGCCACCAACCTCGATAGAGGGAAGCGACCTATAGAGATCTCAGATCATCATGACCAAGATAAATGCGTAGGAGAGGCATCTAGGCCTCCTAGACTCAATATGGTAGAACAAATTGACTTGGAAGTCACCAAACATGCCGCCCACCAAGCGTAGATTACGCAGCTTGAGCAAGACCAACAGTAGCTAGAGCATCTATATCACCTTAGCAAAGAGCACATTCGATGCCAAACAGATGAGCTGCTCCATAACATGGTGCCTGAGAGGGTTCCAACCCCTCGCACCCAAAGAGCAGAACCATATGAGAGGTGCAACCCCTTGGTGCGAGACAGGTCCCCATGACCTTACCAAGTGCTGCCTCCGAGACCTCCTAGACCTGAGCGGGAGGCCACTCCCAGGAACAACGATGGGCACCCTCCGCAGGGACCCACCCATGGTCATAGGTCTCATCCAAAAACTCCTCAAGAAGCCTATGAGGAGTATGAGCAAGAAGAAGAGCGGGCCGAAATGCCCTACCAAGGCGGAGGGGCTGCTATCCGGCCACCCCTCCATAGGCCTCAAGTTTCCCACAACCCACAACAGGAGCAAACTAAGGAGGAAGAGATTAAATCTTTCGATGCATATAAAGCGCTGCTAGAGCATTTGGAGTCTATGGAGACCAAGACTTCTGGGCCCCAAAAGCCCACTTTATGCCAACTCCGTAGTCATCCTGTGCATCCATCAGTGCCGACACCCCCTTACCCTGAACACTTTAAACTGCCTCAGTTGGCAATATTTAGAGGTGAGGAGGATGCCCAAGAGCATGTGACTAGATTCCTGAGCCAATGCTTTGGCATTCAGGATAATGATGCTTTGCTGTTAAGAACATTCATCACCACGTTCGTAGGCCCTACCTCGGATTGGTTCACTCAATTGCCAAAGCACAACATTAGCAACTTAGATCAGCTAGTGGATGCGTTCCTCGAATGCTTCACCTTCAACACCAAGAAGAAGGCATCACTAAGCGACCTAGCCAGCCTCAAGCAGTATGAGGAAGAAACCATGGCGGCCTATGGGAACCGGTGGAGGACTTTGCTTTCCAAGCTACCCTACCTCCCTCCTATGTCCGACCTCACCCAAATGTTCTCAAAGAGCTATTTGAGATCGATCTCTGTGCTATTGTAGCTACAGCAATATGCCACTTTAGAGGAAGCTCTGGCACAAGCCAGAATCATTGAAGAGATCAAGATTCAGGATGGCGAGATAGCCAAGCCAAAGAAGAAAGAATGGTCTAAGAACACCAAAATAGGGACCACGCAACAGAAACCCATTGTGGTCAATCAAGTTGCTATAAACGTCCCTAAGCCTGCACAAGCAACACAACCCCAAAAGGCTAACTATCAGGCGGTGCCTCTTAATAGTTATGACAAAGAAAATTAGAGGCAAGAACAAAATCAGCAGCATCACCCTAGGCGACAATTCACACCTTACACAGAGTCCAGAGACTCCCTGTTTGACCGCTTGTCAGTGGCAAACTTGATTAACCTGCCCGAGATTCAACCCATAGACCCCAATGCACCAAAACCTAAGGGCTACAGGGAAGACTTGTACTGTAGGTTCCATAGACGGAAGGGACATGACCTTAATGCATGTTGGAAGTTTAAAGGCTTGGTGCAAGACCTAATAGATAACAAGACATTAGCGGTAGATAATCCCGTGGCACCAAGCAATCAACAAATGGAGGTCTTTAAAGACCCCTTGCCTACCCATGATGCATAGGCAAAGACCCTACAAGTCAATGAGGTCACATAGAACTGCCCCATGCAGGGGTATGTAGGGATGATCAGTATAGTGACTCAGAATAGGAGGTACCCGAGCATAGCTGCTCCCGCGATAGCTACAAGAGAGGTGCCAACAATGTCACAACCACAATAGCACCTTGCACCACCTCCTCCACCTAGACCAATGGCCACAATTCAGACCAAACTCACCCAGAGTTTGAGGACCACGTCGGCTAGGCTCTCCATCTACGAGCTCATACAACAATCAACGCCCCATCGGGAGGCTCTAATGGAGATACTAAAAGCCATCGAGTTGCAGCCCCACGAAGCAAACTCCTTCAACAACTTTGTGGGACATGTCAAATGATGCACTGAGCCAGTCATCACCTTTCGAGAAGATGAATTGAAATCAATGGCTGGTGACATGGCGGATCCACCCCTGCACGTCATCGCGCGGGTCAACGGGATTCCGTACAAGAGGGTATTGGTGGACACTGGCTCATCCAGTAATATCATTACAACAGCGGCCTTGAAGCACCTAAAGTTGCCCGCATCTCACATAGTGGCCTCCACCTATACTCTACGAGCATTCAATGATGCAATATGCTCGATAGTTGGCACAATTGTCCTACCCATCCAAGTGGGACAAAAGACTATACCTACATTGTGCCACATCTTGGAAGGTGAGATGGCCTATAACATCTTGCTAGGTCGGCCATGGATCAGGGACATGAAGTGTGTCCCTTCGATAGCTCATCAATGCTTAAAGTATACATTTGAAGGGCAGGTGCATGTAGTCCCGATGGACTTGGAACCCTTCAAGTATTGCAATGCGGTGCAATTGATGCCACAATCGACCCTTCCATCAATGCATTTGGATTTTTAGTTGAATCCATCTAAACAGGGTCCGATTCCGTAGGCATCCCCATTGACAAGTCCATCAAAACCCCAACCGGGTCCATCTTCATCGTCTGGTCCTTCACCAATGATGCCACCTATGGTGGCCACACATAAGGACAAGGGGAAGAAACCTCTGGAAGAGGCACAACCTTTGGAAGAGGTACAACCATCAGTATCAACCATCTCTACTGAGGAGATGCCTAGCAGAATGGAAGTCGAGGCTCCTAGTTCACCCGACATGGAGTGGACTCAGGAAGAACTTTCGTTCCCTCCCCCTCAATCACCAACAATCACCATTGAAATGGCCAATACGGGCTTGGGGGAGTACCTGGTGTGGAACATTGTAGCAACACCCACACTTGAGTCCATGCAGGACATGGGGAGACCTCGCCTCCCCATAGGCACTATTGTTCCTCTAGGCTACCCACCAAACCAGACAAACTTTGTGTATGGGGGCCTTGATCATGGTATTGAACCTTGCATGCAAGAGGATGAAGATGAAGAGCCTTTTGTAGAAGATGTCAACTATTTTTCCAACCTAGATTTTGCTTTGAGATACCTTGGCCAATGCAATTGGCATGGATATGGGTTAGGCAGATATGAGCAAGGAGTGCATGTTCTTTGCCAACCAAGATACCAAATGCCATACGACAAATCAGGGGTAGGGTTCAACCACCCCCTACCCTTGGACATCTTGGTAGAGAACATGCAAGGCCTAGGGATAGGCAACAAGGGGGGATTGGCATTAGATCCATATGCCAACCCTAATACAACATATACATTGGGGGATTATCTCCCATTATTGACAACCAACCTTGTTGACCTCAACAACCCTTTCCCTTCGCTCGAGAGAGGAGAAAGTTTGAGGACTCACCTACAAGAGGGGTATAGACAAGGTCAGGAAGGATCTTCAGAAGATGAGTCAGAATATGAGGTAGCACCATGGGACCCCTTCGAATCAGATAGCAATCACTCACAAGTGACCCCCATGGATGATTATCAGGAAAGCCTCTTGGCAATGTTCCCTTTGGCGGCTCCCATCGAGCAAGTGCCACCACAAGAAAATCAGGCCCCACCGTAGAGAGCGAAACAACCCCAATGGGGCCAGATCAATTTGCTCGAGCAAGATGAGCCTCTAATGTCGCAAATAGTTGTTGGAGCCAATGAAGGCCTTTGGATCTCTGATAGTGATTATGAAGATGAAACTGAGATGGCCTATCTCAATCATATGCGACAACAACAATACCCCTTGGAGATTAATGACATATTTGAACAACTAAACATAGTGCCAGGGCATGAGTGGCACATAGACCCAACGCAGTGGGACCAAGTGTTGAATCCACCACTTTGGGCATACGGAGAGCACCTACCACCCAGAGACCCTATAGCGATATCAGTGCCGAGGGCAGACCCTATCTTCCTATCCGCACATAGGGCCGATCCATTCATGCCAATACCTCCAGAGCCAGATCCGGAGCATAGAGAACATCCAGAATGTTTGAGTCATCACACCCATGGTAATGGAGACCAAAATCATTTCATCAACATGATCTCCATTGACTTAACCGCCCCCATCCACAATCCGGCCGATCCAACATAGTCATTGTATTTAGACATAGATGCCATAGACTGGGATCACGTCAATTCACCACCATCCCCATCATAGTACTGGCCTTTCGGTGAGATGCTTCATTTCACCCTAGGGCCAACTCAGGATATCTTCCATGCTGAAGAGGGACCCGAGGTTCCTAATGATGATTTAAACTCAGCAAATGATATCCACTTGATCCCAACTCCACACCAGTTGGAGGACGGATCCCACATGTCGGTCGAGGAGACGACTGACGTAGACATCGGCTCGGATCCAATGAATCCATAGATTATCAAGTTGGGGGTAAGTCTATCCCCCGAAGAGCAAGCCGACTACATTGCCCTTCTCAAAGAGAAGAAGGAGGTTTTTGCATGGTCCTACAAAGACATGTCGAGGCTAGATCCATAGCTAGTCATGCATAATCTAACGCTTGATCCGACAGTCAAGCCAGTTAAGCAAAAACTATGTAAGATGCACCCAACAGTGGCCTTAATGGTCAAATATGAATTACAAAAGTTGTTGGATGCACAGTTTGTCATCTGCATGGATTACCCACCATGGTTGTCCAACATGGTGCCCATCAAAAAGCTTGATGGGAGGATTCGCATATGCACTGATTTTTGAGATCTAAACAAAGCGAGTCCTAAGGATGATTTCCCCTTGCCAAGCATCGACGCATTGGTAGATGCTACAATGGGCCACGAAATGCTTTCCCTCATGGATGGTTTCTCGGGATACAATCAGATTCGTATCAATCCCGAGGACCAACTAAAAATGGCGTTCACAATGCCTTGGGGGACATTTTGCTATAAGGTCATGCCTTTTGGCCTTAAAAATGTTGGCGCCACCTACCAACGTGCCATGACGTACATCTTCCATGATCACATGCATAAAACTTTGGAAGATTACATGGATGATTTGTTGGCCAAATCTCTTTTGTGCCCGGATCATCTCGATGACTTAAGCAAGATCCTCGATCGCCTCATGGAACATAAAGTCAGACTGAATCCCAAGAAGTGCGTATTTGGCATCACATCTGGAAAACTCTTGGGTTTCATAGTCTCAAAATGAGGCATCGAGGTGGACCCAAACAAAGTCAAGGCAATCCTTGAAATGCTTCCCCCAACTACCATCAAGCAGCTCAAAAGCCTACAGGGAAAGGTCACGTCAATCAAGCGCTTCATAGCGCAGCTATCTGACAAGTGCCGACCCATGAATAAATTATTGCACAAGGGGGTAGCATTTCACTGGGATGACGAGTGCCAGTCAGCCTTTGATGACATTAAACAATACTTGGCTTCACCGCCAGTATTGGCACCACCTAGACCAGGAGTGTCATTCTACTTATACATCTCAGCTATTGAGGTGGCACTGGGTGCCATGCTAGCCCAAAAAAATGAACTTCACAAAGAACAGGCTACTTACTATCTTAGCCGCACCCTGGTCAGTTATGAACTTAACTATGCATACGTCGAGAAGCTCTACTTGGCAGTGGTGTTTGCTACCAAAAAGCTATGCCATTACATGCTGAGCAACATGACGTATGTTGTGTCTAAGGAGAATCCATTGCGATACATGATGAGTCGTACTTATCATAGTAGCCGCACGACGAAATGGATCATGTTGTTGACGGAGTTTGACATAGAGTTTATTGGACAGAAATCCATCAAAGGTCAAGTCATAGCCGATCAACTAGCAGAGGCTCCCCTCGAAGACGATCAGCCTCTGGTCATAGAACTACCCGATGATGGGGTCTTCCATGTCTCAGAATCGCCAGATTCTGATGAGCCTGAGTCACAGGCCGACATAACCCTATTTTTTGATGGTTCTAAATGTGAGCAAGGGGGTGGCACGGGAATTGTATTCTTCACACCGCAAGGGGCTCCAATGCCTCTGTCATTTAAATTAGACTTCCGTGCACCAACAACAATGCAGAATATGAAGCCTTGCTCATAGGTCTTCAGACAACAATCACCATGAACATCAAATGATTGAACATCTTTGGTGATTCACTGTTAATTGTCAACCAAGTCAAAGGGGTATTCCAATGTAAATGCCCAGTTCTGTAGGCCTACAAAGCCCTTGTGGACAAATTCTTGGCAAATCTTGAATGGTACGACATCGAGGCACTCCCTCGGTCATCGAATCATTTTGTGGACACTATGGCCTCCTTGGGGTCACTAATCCCGCAAGACATTTCTGGTGATATGACAACCATTCAAGTCAAAACACTATCGCAATCAGCGATGGAGCATGCAAGCTCTGACTTAACGCCAGGAATCCACCTGATCCAGATTGAACCATCCCCGGACACGTTCTCTCGAATCCACGATTGTCTGAATCATGCCAACTGGGGGTCCTTGTTCTCCCCTACTCCCCTTAATAGCAACACAACGCTATTCTTACAAGTTCTTTCCCGCTCAGCTTTTGCTAGGGATGAACTTCAAGAGGGATTGGCTATTCATACTATCGAGGTTTTCGATCAGTAGGATTGGTATACACCCATAAGGGACTACCTCAAGTTAGGTAACCTCCCACTTGGATTGACGCATGCCACAAAATGAGCATTCAAACAGAAAGCGGCAAAGCATGTCTTGTTAGGAGACATTTTGTACCATCGTAGCTATGAAGGAATCCTCCTTCATTGCTTGGACCAGCAGGAGTCCACTTGGGCGATCACCCAAGCGCACGATGGTACATGCGGTGGCCACTTCAGTGGTATGGCCATCGCAAAGCGCATTCTCTGCATGGGCTATTATTGGCCATATTTAGAGCGAGATTGTTGTGCATATGTAAGGAAGTGCATGAAGTGTCAACACCATGCCAATTTGACACACGTACCTTCTCAGGCCTTGCAGCCGATCCAATCAGCTTGGCCATTTTTGTAGTGGGGTTTAGATCTAATCGAAAAGATCTCCCCTACGTCGTCAGGCCATCACACGTTTATCATAACGGCCATAGAGTACTTCACCAAATGGGTGGAAGCAATTCCGCTTACCTCTACGACTGGAACCCGCATTTCAGAGTTCATTTTACATAATATCATATGTCATTTTGGTATTCCATCCAAGATAATCTTGGATAATGGGACGTCATTCAAGAACAAAGACGTGCGTGCTTTGACCACAAAGTACAAAATTTAGCATAGTTTTTTGACACCCTATTATCCATAGGCAAATGGGCAAGCAGAGGCGTCAAACAAAATGCTAGTTGCCATCCTCAAAAATATAGTCATAGATAGTCATAAGGATTGGCACATTCAGATCCCACTTGCCCTATGGGCTTATCGCACTAGCATTCGGACGCCCACTAGGGCAACTCCATTTTTGCTCGTGTATGGCTCCGAGGCTGTCATGCCTCTCGAGTTGGAAATTCCTTCCCTGCGCATATCAATGCAAGAGTTCATCGATGATGACACTGCATGGTAGGCCCGGTTAGACCAGCTTACGTTGCTCGATGAACGACGCGTTAATGCTCTCGAGCATTTACGTATCTATCAAGAGCGACTTAAGAAGGCATACAACATGAAGGTTCACCTGAGGGACTTTCAGGTTGGTGACTTAGTCTTAAAAGAGAACCAACAAAATTCTAACTTGCCGCCCCATCTAAGGGACAAGTTCATGGCAAACTGGTTAGGTCCTTATGTCATCGATAGTAAAATAGGACCTGGAACATACCGGCTAGCCTCTCTTGATGGAATCAAGGAACTAGAACCCTTGAACATCAGTCATTTGAGGCCATTCCATATTTAAAAGAGCCATAGCCCAAACCAAAAGCTCCAAGGATTCCCACAATCGCTTGGTCAATCCCAAAATGCCCCAAAGGTGCCCATTATCCCTTTGGTCAAACCAAAATGCTCCAAGGATTCTCGTAATTGCTTGGTCAATCCCAAAATGCTCCAAAGGTTCCCATTATCCCTTTGGTCAATCCAAAAGCTCCAAGGATTCCCATAATCGCTTGGTCAATCCCAAAATGCCCCAAAGGTGCCCATTATCCCTTTGGTCAAACCAAAAAGCTCCAAGGATTCCCACAATCGCTTGGTCAATCCCAAAATGCCCCAAAGGTGCCCATTACCCCTTTGGTCAAACCAAAAAGCTCCAAGGATTCCCACAATCGCTTGGTCAAAAATAAGAAAATTCAAAAACAATAAAATCATCAAAAATAACAAAAATTTGCATCTCATTTCCATGCATGCTCAAAATCATCACAACAATAAAGAGCTCTTTTTGCATCTCATCTTTATACTCACACAAATAAATCCATCAAAAACACAAAAATAATAGCTGCATTAAGCATCACATCCATACATTACATATTTGTGGTCATAAAGGTCAAAGGCACCATAGACTATAATTACTCGGCAAATCCATCTTTTTCCACATTTCTCCATTCTATAAATAGTCCATCAAAAATAAACACCATTCACATCTTTTTCGCCATATCATAGTCAGTTGTCTTCTAATGTATCAAGAGTTTTGTCATTCAACTGTCATTAGCTTTCTAGCCACATACTGTACAAAGTCAGATAGATTTTACAAAGGTAGAGTTCTACTTGGATCACACCTTGTTACGTAGCATCCCAACACAAATTAAAACACATAAAATAATTCCCAAGTTGTGTGAATGAAAGATGAAACCTGTAAAGTAATCCAGGTCACCATAAGCGAAATGGTTATCTTGCTCATCCCCCTGTGCGAATGACCCCAAGAATGCTGAGAGTTGGCAAAAGGACAAGCATCTTCCCTACCCAATTCCCCAAGAATCCCAAGTTCTCAAAAAGTTGCAAAACATCACAAATTTGCAAAAGTCAAAACTCCAAAAATTTTGACATCACCACCAAAGTGCATACATCAAAAGGCACATACAATAGTGATTCTCATCACTCAATATTCAAAATCCCTTGCTCAAAAGAAAATATAATAAAAATAAACAGTGATTTTTATCACTACAAAAGAGCAAGTATCCCAATACAATTGAAGAAAAGAAGGGAGTCGAACTTGAATCCCTGGAACTCTCAACATTCAGAAGGTCATGAAGTAAACCTCAGTACCGGTTTGGTGGATAGCCTATCGGTCACTGGTGGTAAACCTCCCGCATGACGATATATCTGTCACATTAACTTGTGTACAGATCAATGTTTGCATGTGGATGAGCTAGCTTATGGTATCCTAGATAGCACCATAGATTAATCTGACTAAATACAACAAAGGAGTTAGTGGAGCTAATTAGGTGATCCTCAGTACAGGTTTGGTTGACAACCTATCTGGCACTAGCGGTATCCTGACAAATACCACATAAACGAACTCAATTGCACACACAGGGATGTGAAATAACTTGGTCAAAGACAAGTCCGATTCATACCTTGTCCAAAAGTCTTGTAAGATAAAATTACAATACTGGCTAGTTAGTTAAAACATCTGAGTCTCAGAAAACCTTAACTACATTCTAAACCAACTGTGCAATCTTTCATCCTTGAATTGCCATCAAAAAATACAAAAATAGCATGTATACATAAAAATTCATTTACCACAACAATCGCCTAAGACAAAAAGCCATAAGTTCTAAACAGTCTATGGTGCCCCCACCAAAAATCACAAATTTAATTCATCCATTCCATTTGCATATCATAAAAATTAGAAACATTTGCATTCATCATAACATATGCATCCATCAACATAAATTAACATGCATACATACACATTCAACAATCATTGTGCATAACATCAAATGCCGACATGTGTATAAATAAAATAAAGTCATCTGTATATATATCATCAAAAATGCCCATAGGCTACAATAACCGGTCATTTGACCCCGCAAAAATCCAAAATCTCAAAAACCCCAAGCCTAGGGCATCGGCCACCATGATCACGCAGGATCGGTGCGACGGGAACTACCCCCATGGTGTGGGTCCTATGGGACCCCTCAGGGTGGCTGTTGCTAGCCCCCGCATCATGCCTACTAGAGCCCCCCTCATCCAGTCGCCTACGTCGAGAGGATGTTGACTGCTCTGTATCGCTCCCTCTCGAGTGGCATGATGATCCACCTCCACTAAATGTAGGGATCCACCCATCGAGGTGGCTAATCTCTGCCTCCAGCTCCAATCGATGCCGCACCAAGTCCATCTCCCACTGATGATACATAGCCAAATTCTCATTGCACTATGCTAGCTGCATCCGTAGGAGATCCCTCTCCCGTGCAGCATCGGTATCCCCCTCCCATCGATGATACATCGCAAGTGCGTTCTCCCGCTCCACTAGCTACGTTCATAGGAGATCCCTCTCTCGTAGTGCATCCTCGAGCTCCTCATCCCACCTCTAGAGTAGCCCCACCAATCATGCATTCTCAACGTGCAACCCTACCTCCATGTCCTCTAAGACTGCTTGAGGCATTGGCATCTCTAGAACAACAGCCTCTCCGGCTCCCACTGCTCTGGGACGTCCTGCATCTCTGGATGATCTAGGAACCCCAAAATCCCCCCAAAATCATCCACCTCTACCATATTCGTGTCCTCCAATGAACCCCCCAACCCTCACCTAGTGCCTCTACACCCTCATCACCTGCTTGCCGCCTCTGCACCTCCTAGAGGTCCCTCTCCTCGCCATCATCGTAGTGTCCACCATTGGTCATACTCTATGGTAGTCCCGATGTCATCCACATCCGGGACATCAATCATTGTATCTGAATCCTCACCCAATGACGCAATGACCGGCCAGGCCAGAGTCCTCTCGTCCCCCGATGTCGATAGACCACGGGCTCACCAGGAAACCCCTGGCGCACCCCAAACTATCATGTCACCCGACTATAAGGGAAGAACTCCTACTCGGTCCCATGCCACCCAATCAGCCACCACCCCCTATGAACCCATCGGAGCCACTCTCCAGCCTCAAGCCAGGCTAGACAGTCCCGATAGGGGCACCAGAACACCTCCCCTGGAGTAAGCCGAGCGAAGGCATCAGCATAGTGCCCTACGACACCTACCCATCATCGACTCTACCCCTGCTCCTCAGACCACCACCATAGAGCCACGTAACCTATATCCCTATCCACCATCTCCACCCGAGTCATCCATGGCAACCCCATCGGCCTCTCCATCGCTATGTGCTGCCAAGCCCAACACTACAATAGAAAGCTACACCCAATACCCTTCCACCTTCGGTAGCAAACCTCGTACAACTCATCGTAGAGTTGTGCCAGTAGTGTCTGACCCCATCTCATAATCATAGGTGCCTCCGTGGGACACTCGACCAACCTGAATACCACCTCCAGCAGGTTCCATGGGAACCTCACACCCGAAGAGTCGGGTAGCAGCATGTTGGAAATGAGGCCCATCAATACTACGTGCCTCACTCCCAACACACCCCTCTCAAGCCACCATCATACCAGAATACCACCAATCTGGCAGTCGCCCTCTACCCTCTCCACTAGGCTATCCACACCCACCTCCTCCCCATGCCCAAAGCATCGTGTCAACACTGTTGTCCGCTGATCCCGTGGCATCATCTTGATCGGCAATCCATCTATCGAAATCCATAGAATCTGATAGACATCCTCCAAAGTAACTGTCATCTCCCCTATTGGGAGATGGAAGGTATTAGTCCGAGGATCCCACAAGTTGATCAGGGCCATCAGATAGGCCCGATCCCCGACCACCGGCTCCAGCCGAGTCACCTGCTTGAGCCCAAGGGCTTCAAGCCACTCCCAGTCAGCCAAAGTCAGTGCCTCCCGTGCTTCAGTGAAAACTGTCGGCACACGATACCGGCTCTTCACAATCTACAAAAGAAAACAAGACAAAAACATTAAAAACCATGAAAAACTGTACAACAAAACATGAATATACAACAATGCATAAAATAATGTATAGCTAAAAATAGCTAAATGACGAACAACAAAATTCACAAAAATTCAACAAAGAAATGATTTTTCCTAGGGTTTTATAACTAACGATAAATTAAAAACAAACAAAAAATTCAAAAAATAATTTGTCAATTCTAGGGTTTTTAACTCTAAACTGATAAATTAAAAACAAACAAAAAAATTCAAAAAATAATTTGTCAATTCTAGGGTTTTTAACTCTACACTGATAAATTAAAAACAAAAAAAAAATAAAAAATAACTAGGGTTGAGCTACGTTTTTAAAGCTCAGTTTTACCCTACGTTTCTAACCTAAGTTTTGATCTTTGTTTAACTAGGGTTAACCTAGGTTTTAAGCTAAGTTTTGATTTTTGTACACTAGGGTTTCTTTTAGTTTATCATAAATGAATTTGATCCACATGGTTTCCACTAGGGTTTCAACCTAAGTTTTAATGAAGCCATAAAACTAAAAGTCACACATCACAACACACATTTAACTAGGGTTTTCATTTTTAATTTGAAAAACAAACTACAAAAGGAACAAACAAATAAATTGCGGTTTTCAAACTGTAACAAACAATGCAAAAATAATAAAGAGGAAGAGCACTCATCGGTCTCGCTTCGGCTCTATCGCTCGATCCGGTTCATGCACTCATGGTGGCAGGAAGAATTTGGTAGTGCTTCGCTTCGCAGAATCAACCTCCTCCTCCTCAGAGCTCCAAATCGCCAGAAAATTTGAATGCAAATGAGCCCAAACCCTAGTTTTGGCCCTTAAATAGGCTTTTAGGCCTGTAATCATTCCTCCCTAGGATGAGCACTCTAGTTAGCACTCATCCCTCCCTAGGATGATTACTAAACTGGTATTCGTCCCACCCAGGAATGAATACAGAGCAAAAATTTCAAAAAACAGCAAAAATTGCACAAAAATGCACCAAAACAAGCAATAAAATTGCCCGATGAGAGTGCTTTTGCACTTGACATTCTGGGCATGCAAAATAGATGTCGGGGTCACAAATCCTCACTATCCTATTCCCTAAGAAGGCTACCATAGCCGGACCGCTCCACGGGAGGACAGATTTTCGAGAATTTCATCCCCAAATGACGTCACAAAAAGGGTCAAAACCCACCCAAAAATAGCAATAACATTGCCGAACGAAGGCGCCTTTGCGCCTGACATTCTTGGCATCCAAAATCGATGTTGGGGTCACAAATTGTCACTATCCTACTCCCTAATAAGGCTACCATAGCCGGACCGCTCCACGGGAAGACGGATTTTTGACAATTTCAGCTCCAAAATGCGTCACAAAAAGGGTTCACACCCACCAAAAATAGGTCTAAATGTCGGAAAACTGCACACACATTCAATGATAAACATCTGAAGGCACCCTTACACAAGTCATCTTGGGTCAAGTGACTCGTCACTTTTCTCATGTAGGTCATTCCCTCATCGATTCGTCGCTTGAGGGGGTAGTCACACTTAGTCACCAATCAACAAATACACACCCAATCATGGAAATGGCATGCATTCAAAGAATCATTGACAAAGACAATCACGCTCCTGCTTGGGGCAGCAAACAAGCAATAATCACAAGCTGATCAAACACTTGGCATTCATGAATCATGAACTCAAGGTTCCCACAGACAAAAGGTTGCGCCCTTTGCCTATTCATGACTGATCAATGTCCAAGATCAAGTAACACCTCACCAAAAAAGGTTAACACTTGAATTGAGTTCCTTCACTCGTCAGAAGCAAGGATTCAAGAATGCATGCCCTTTCCATACTTGGGGCATCAAAATTTGGTTAGGTTACTAAGAAACCCTAATCATTAGTGCTTTGGTTATCTATTTTTGCTCAGCACTGCGCCACGCACAACGCATCCCAAAAAGGGGCATCTGTAGACACCAAAACAACACCTATCCGATTATGTGACTGCAAACACTGATCGCATTGACACACATAGCCCCAAGGGCAGCCCCCAGAGGTTAAACAATGGTCCTAACCACTCTCACAATAGTTTTGGAAGGTCAGGAGTCAATTTGGCACCTTCAGGCACTCTGCTCCATACTCGTTCCACCTAGGGACGATTACAAACTTCTATTCGCCCCACCCAGGGACGATTAGCAGTATTCGCTCCAGGGTGGGGCGAATAGCAGGTTTGATGGGAAAAAAGTCAAATCTTGACAAATGGCAGCTCAGATCCACCACTTAACTCTTCCTTCATTGCATGGGAGTGTGAGTGAGCATTTTCGAGCGTTAGAGGCAATTACAAGGGCAGTCATGGAGCCCCTAATCAGGGAGGAATCTTCTCCCCCCTGGAAGGCATGATTGCCAAGTGGCGCCTCTGCATGCTCATCCAAAGAGACCTCCAGGTCTATAAATTGGTGAGTCTTCTCACCCCAAAATATACAGAGAAGGAGCATTTTGAGCAATGAAGTGCTGTCATTTTACTTCCACACACACACCTTTTTGATTTGTGCCTTTCACATCCTTGATCTCTTTTGGAGAGGAGGTCATAGGGTGGTTATTGGAAGCACAAATCCGGAACCAAAACCTGACATTTGGCCACAATATCCCACCAAATTTTTCGACAACACCCCACAAGAGGTTTTGGACCCATCCCAAGTGGATTGGTGCCAAAATCAGGCCCCAAACGGTGGGCGTCCTGCCCCCGGGTGCCCCCCACACTGCTGCAGTCCTAATCGCCCCGCCCCGGAGCGATTAGAAATCTATGGCAGATTTCCTTTCTGTTATTTTTGCATTTGATTCTATGCTTCTTAGATAGGTTGTCATTCAAATTTCACATCGTTTTGAGCATTTTTGATCATGTTTCTATTATTTCTCGCCTTTACTAACATGCAGGTAGCATCATCAAATTCCCGGTGATAGAGGCCAAATTGGGAAAATCTGACCTTCTGGGTCTTCCCAAAATACCCCCAATTAGCTAACCCCCAACTTTGTAGGTGATTTGGAGCTTCCCGGATGTGACATTTGGGACAGTGCTTTTTGACGTTTTGTTGTAGGTCTATTCGTCCCGCCCCGGAGCGAATACAAATATGTGATGAATTTCTCGACTGTTCCATTTGCAGTGTTTTCCTTGTGATGTTTTGATGCCCCTGTCAAATTTTTAGTTCATTTGGAGCTATGTTAGTTATCGTTTTATTTACATCTTGCTTGCACTAATTGAAGGCATGGGGATTGCATGTTTTATTTTATCTACAGGTGCTACTGACTATTTTCTGTTTCCTTGAATGTAGGATCTAGACATTGGAGGAGCAGCAAGGAGTCAACATTCATATACACAAGCGGCGGTGACGTTTTGGTCCGCCCATCTTACATGTGGGCACGCGGAAGAAGGATGGCTATCCATGGATGTGACAAGAAACATATTTAACGCTCCTATCCCCTAAAATGGAAGGAGACGTATTGTAACACGACTTTAAAAGCATATCAATAAAGAGGGTTGTATTCCATATTGCTTTTATCTCGTGTCGATTCGTTTATGTTCTTTCCTTTCATGCATTTTCAATACATAGGCTTTTAGCGTTAAGTTTGGTTTTACACGCATCGTACTTGGCATTTTCCTTTTTTGTTTCCGTATCCTCGTGCTTTCATTTAGATATGGAATTGGCTAAGCATCCTTTAAAATCATCTTAACCCACTTGGGTGTTGGACAAACTAAGGAATAATCATGTACACTTTATGACAAAGTAACATTAAAAGCTAAAATTGAAAAATCCAAATCAAAATCACTACTTAACTCATCGTGCAAAACTAAAGCACTCTAAATTGGTGTGTCATGTACATAATTCATTAAATCTAGAAATGTGGGTGCTACTCATGAAGGGGTCAAATGCATGGGAAATGAATATTCACTTGAAGATGAAAATGAAGATGCTTAAATGAAAATAGACCCTATCAAAATATCTAAAGAAGTATCTAATACTAAATCAATCAAATAATAAGAAGATTATTCTACCAAAATCTTAAGTTATGGATTGGAATGTGCACCTAGAATAACCTTAAAAAAATGGACATCTCCCTAAATCAAAACTTTACACCTCTAAGGGTCATAAAGGCAATATGCCTTTGAGGCATTTGAACACCCCACAAATATATATTTGTGACTCTTTGATATCTATTTATTTCAAATGTATTTGGGTATGTAAGCTCATTCTAAATATGCAAAGATATATAATTAGGATACATTAGGTTTACTCTTTTCAACCTCTTAAGAGCTTTCATACCCTAAACTAATGCACCTTGCTAGGGCCATAAATTTTACTCCGAGTTTCTTTTTTACCCCATTCTTTTTTTAGAACATGCAAAATTGCATGGAGAACTTAAAAATAATTGCCCTTTGCGTTTGCGAGTCAAAAATACCTCTATGAGGCCCAAAAATGAGCTTTTAATGTAATATTTAGTTTTCACAACTGAAAAGCTATCATAACTATTAGTGTAAAACTAGAGTGGGCTTGCTATCTTGGGGTAGTGGGTATTATTGAATAACATGTGCATGATTCCATTTTGGATGTCATCCAAGTTTTTTTTGGGTTACTAAAAATAGCAAGTGAGTTGCTAAAAATAGAAAGTGACTAAAAATAGTAAGGGGGTAGCGTAGGCTAGGGTTTTTATTTTTGGGGAGTATAAGGAGTGGGAGACTCTATTGTAAGGGGGGTGTGAATTTAGATAATGAAAGGAAGCATTTGTAGGTTTCTTTTACTGGTGTATTTTGTATGATGTCTTGTCTTATAATTTTACCCTTGGAGTCCATTGTGAGTCTCCTGTAGTGAATTTACATCATAAACAACCCTAGCGGTAACACTACTGATAGTATATGTTGTAGACACCAAAATCTAACCACTTGCCATCCATCCTGATTTTCCCATAATTTACACCCATTATTCATATATATTTATGTATATTTATTTTATATATATTTAAATATTAATATTTTATGTATTATATTTTTTATATAATTTAATAAATATATATTTACCAAAGTGAATTAATCCCAGCCATTCGATTTCACTTAATCCTATCCATCCAACCATGTCAATCCATGCCACACCCTAGATTTAATATCCACCCTCTGATATGCTTTTATCTCATCCACACGATTAGTGTTGTTGAAACCCTAGCATGCCCTAGATTGGATTATTAATAGGAGCCATTTTGATGGCTCAACCCCTAAAAAAAGTTCTTTGGAAATTCTTGAGTCCTTGGCTACCTGAGTTCCATTCTTGTACCTGAGTACTATCACCTTGCATCCTCGCTTGCCATATCATATGCATCTATCACCACCCCTCTCACCCAACAAGATCTACTTCTGCAGACTTTCCTCTAGTCATAAAACACCCTTGGATGTTTTTTGTCACCGCCTAGCACCTCTAGGTGCTTCCCCTCCACTGCCAAGAAACTCTAGGCACCCTTCACCATTCTTGAGCATCCACGGATGTTTCTTGTAGCCATCGAGCACCTATAGACATTTTACACCAAAATTCTAAAGTCCCCCTAGCCTTCGAGTAATGCTAGGGCATCACCTCGCCAATCCACTACAACATATTTCATCAGATCAAAGAATGATAGATAAGCAAGGTAAATATTTTTAATATTATTTCATTTTATGCACTTTCAATTATGTTCATGATATTTACATCATATAGCTAGGGACACTTTCAATAGTGGATTTAAGATAAATAATGAAGCTAAATCTTGGGTAGCTTTGGAAGGGTTAAAAATATGCAAACAAATGAAATGGAACAAAGTATGGATAGGTGATTAAATCATAGTAATAAATGCAATTTTGAATAAAGCAAAGGCTCCATGGAACATACAAGATATAATTGTGGAAATTTGAAAGTAGTTTTCACAGGAAATTTATTAGACGTTTTTCGCAGGACTGCCCAAACTACTAAACTCGTTTTGGCCATATCTCACTCATCCGGACTCGGATTGAGCTGAAATTTTGAGGGTAGATGTCTGAAAAACCCTAGAACGTCTCCACCAATTTTCATATCATTTGGAGCAACACAGATCCTAGCGCATCCCTATGTGTGAACGATATATTTGGCAAGCGGCTATGCGAGGGTTTCATCTGGGTTGAGTGCAAGCATCTCCGGAGGTTGGTTTTTAGGGCCTTCGGGCCCTAGAGACCAATATTTTTGTGGTTTATGCTCAATATTTTAGCAAGAAATGTTGCAGGGGATACAATATGGGTTAGAAATTTGTCTTTCAACAGATCATACTATGAACTTGAGTGACAATGGCTTCCAATTTGCTGCACAAAAGAAAAGTGAAAACCATACCTTTCCACGACGTCTAGGGCAAGGATTAAAGAGATCACGAAACAAGTTTCAAGCAGTTGATCAAAAAATGGCTCATATCTCAAGTGAATCTGGTGCTAAGGTGCACCCACAAAATAATTCTATTATGAAAACCCCTGTCAAGGGTAAGAATTTTGAAGACTCAATCCCAAAAATGAATTTTAGGGATGCCCTTCATGGTGGACAGCCTCAGCCCAATGCTAATATCAATATTAGGGCTTCCCATAAACCTCTAAGAATGCCTAAGATTGATCCTAGGAAAATGGAGTCAGGATGTCTTAAAGCAGCTGATGGAACTCCTATTGTTAAGCTTGATATGGGTAACATTCAGATTGGCATTGAAGATTTGGAAAAAAGAGGACTAATTTGTTGGTTCATGGGTTTTCGTCTGAGTCTATCTGCTTTCAAATTTTGGGCTACAAAAATCTGGAAAACTAAAGGTGAGTTACAAATCTCTATTTATCCAAATGGTTATTTTCTTGTTTTATTTGCTAATAATGAAGATAGAGAGAAAACTTTTCAAGGGGGTCCTTGGTTTTTTGGAAGGGCGGGGCTTTTCATGAAGCCCTGGCATACTAAATTTAAAGCCAAAGAAGAGATGCCTTCTATAGCTCCCGTGTGGGTTAGACTCTTTGGCCTCCCTATTGAATTTTGGAATCCTACTATTTTTTCTTCAATTGGAAACTCTTTAGGAACTTTTATGATGATCGTTGATTGTACTCAAAATTTTGAACATATTATTTATGCTCGGATTTGTGTTTTAATGGATTTTGACAAACCCCTACCTAAAAATATCACATTACAATTTGGGGAAGACACTTGGGAGCAAGTAGTGGACTATGAGAACATTCCTTTTCGTTGTAGAATTTGCCATGAATATGGTCATTTGGCCAATGCTTGCCCAAATAAAATTCTTGATCAAAAGAAAGAAGATATAAACTCAACAGGTTTCCAAATACCTAAGAAGAAGAACACTCGAAAAAACCAGTTATGAAGGATCAATCAAAGTCATCTGCTAATATGTTTGAAATCCTTTCCACAAATGATGTCCCAAGTGAGGAAGAGGAAATAATGGAAACTAAAATCTTAGAAACACAATTTAAATATGAAGGGAAGAACTCAAAGATAAACCAACAAATCAAAGGTTTTCAACAAAAAAAAAAAGGAGAAAATTTACACAAGAAAAACAATATTTCAAATGTCAAAACTTCAAATAATGCAGGTCCCAATATAGACTCCGTTGAACCATCTAGTAAAATTTTGGCTGTGTACGAGCATTCTTCAAGGTTAGAAGCCATCTCAGATTCAATTGGAATAAGTCAAGAAACAGGGAAAAAAATTGAAGATGGATTCTAATCAAAAAGTAGGTTGCAAGACCAATCAATATCATATGGTAAAAGAAGGTGAAAAGCTTGTAGAGGAAGGTAAGATTAATGCCCTTCCCAACTTTTTTAGCCCTGGTATTAATGAAGATCATCACTTGGAATATTAGAGGACTCAAAGGGAGTCTTTCAAAACAAAATGAAATTAGAAGAATGATTCGGATAAATCATCCACATCTTGTTTTCCTTCAAGAAACAAAGATGTCAATGGAGGATATGGACTTAATTGCCGTAAAATTTGGCCACTGGAAAAGTGGTTTCCCTCAGTTCCCAAGGGACTTCGAGTGGCATTGCTTGTCTTTGGGACCCAAAAGAGGTAGTTATTCACCATATGGTTGGCAGTTGGGGTTTGTTGGCTATAGCTATTCAAAGTAGACATTCCAACCAGATTATGCTCTGCATTACTGTTTATGCTTCAACTTCTTTGGAGGAAAAAGAAGACAGTGGAAGGATATTACTCATATTATCTCTCATTTTCCTAAATCTTGGATCTTGATCGGAGGAGATTTCAATACCATCCTCTCTAGATGAGAAAATGGGGGAAATAGAAATTTGGACAAAAGCACTGACCTCATGAGCGAATATATTGCAAACCTCCATCTTGTGGATATCCAACCAGATAATGGCCTTATGACTTGGTCTAACGAAGGCAAGGCTTAGCTTGTATAATGGAGAGATTGGATAGGTTTTTGCTCTCTAAAAATTTCTTAATCCATGGTCACATTCCTAAAGTGAAGACTCTTAATAATGTTGGTTCGAATCATTGGCTAGTCATGGTGGAAATGTGGAAAACCAATGTGAGTTTCTCTCCTTTTCATTTTCAATTAATGTGGCTTAGAGACATTTCCTTCAGACCTCGTGTGCAACAATGGTGGAAGGAAGGTAAACCTAGGCATGGGACTAAGATGTTCTGCTTTTGCCAAAATACTGCAATACATTAAATCCAAAATCAAGACTTGGAACTAGAAAGAGTTTGGGGATGTTCATAAAAAAAACATGAAGTTATTGCTCATATTGAAAATTTGAATAAGAAAATCCATTTAGATGGCCTCACAGAGAAGAGAAGTGTAGATGAAATTAAACTCACAACTCAGTTAGAGGAATGGGAAAAAAGAGAAGAAATCTTATGGAAGCAAAAATCTAGAATTCAATGGCTCAAAGAAGGAGATCGAAACACAAATTTCTTCCACAAATATCTTCTAGCTCGAAGATCTCACAACTTTATTTCTTCCTTAAAATCAGATTCTGGAGATGTTGTTTATACTTGGGATGGCATGAACTCTATTGTTGTTGATTACTTTTCCAATATTTTTGTTGCTACTCCTCTTGACTCAGCTTCACAACAAAATGTTCTTCAAGAAATCCCTTCTCTTATCACTTCTGAGGAGAACTCTATTTTGACTGCTCCTGTTACTATCAATGAGCTTCAACAAGTAGTTTTTAAAATGCAAAAATGGAAAACCCCGGGTCCTGATGGTTTTCCTATTGAGTTCTACCAAGAGTTCTGGGATATCCTTCATGTTGATTTATTAGAGGTGGTGGAAGAAGCCAGGAAATCCAAAGAAATTTTGAAGGTTATCAATAAAACTTATATTACTCTTGTTCCAAAATCTCAAGAGGTTGATCATATCTCAGCTTTTAGACCTATTGCTTTATGTAATGTTCTTCTCAAAATCATTACTAAAATCATGGCAGAAAGGTTGAAGCCTCTTTTGCATAAGATTATTTCCCCAGAGCAAGGGGGTTATGTGGAAGGACGTCAAATAGTAGATGAGATAGTTCTTGCTCAGGAAGCCATCCATTCCATGGATATGCAAAATTCTCCTTCCATGTTCATTCGGTTAGACTTATCCAAAGCTTATGACAGAGTGGATTGGCACTTCCTTATCAAAGTTTTGAGGCAATTTGGTTTCTCTAAGGATTGGATGGATTGGATTATGGGATGTATCTCTTCGAGTTTCCTACTTAGTTCTTATCAATGGTAGGCCTTCTTAGTCTTTCCCAGCTTTCGGAGGTATTAGGCAAGGTGACCCGCTATCCCCTTATTTATTCATCATTCTTGTTGAATGCTTGGGTAGGACTATAACCAAAAAGAGGGAAAACAAAACCCTTGAGGGAGTTACCATTGCTCATGGAGCTAGACCTATCTCTCATCTTCAATTTGTGGATGACTCTACTCTTTTAGGTAAAGCTACAATTAAGGAAGCTTCTAATATTAAGCAAATCATTAGCTATTTTTCTAAGGCTATCGGGCGAGTTGATCAATGAAGACAAATCTAAAGTTATTTTCTTTCACTCTGCTCGCTAGACGAGAATCCATGGTCTTGGATAAATTAAGATATAAGAAGACCTCTCTTCCAATCACTTATTTAGGTATTCCCATAAATATTCAAAGGCAGAAAAATAAATATTGGAATTGGTTGTTGGACAAAGTCAAGAAGAAAATTGGAAAGTGGACCAACAAGTGGCTTTCTTCTAGGGGTAGAATCACCTTGGTAAAATCAGTCCTTCAAGCTATTCCTATTTATGTTTCTTCCATTTTGAATATCCCAAAGGTTGTTCTTCGAGAATTGGATCAAATCAATCATCGTTTCCTTTGGAGTGGTACTAAGGAGAAAATAAAATGGGCCTTGGTGAAATGGGATACTTTATGTCTTCCTAAGAGTGAAGGGGGGTTAGGATTCCGGTCTTCAATTAATAACAACAAAGCTTTAGCTGCTAAATTATATTGGAGGATGTTGCATAACCCCAATGCTCTTTGGGCCAATAATCTTCGTGCTAAATATGCTGAGAAAAAAAGTCCTAAAGACCTTGTTCGCTATCAACTTCCTACCAAAGGTTCTCCCATTTTAGCAGTTCTTAAGACTGGTGAGGATTTGATAAAGAAAAAATTATTTTGGATCATTCATAATGGTCAACATGCAAATTTTTGGACAGATTCTTGGGATGGTCACAAGCCTTTGATAACTCGCTTTCCGATTGGAGGCCTTGGATGGAGGAGCTTCACCGAGCTAATTGGATAAAGGTGGCTAATTATCGTCGATACCATACCGGTAATTCAAAGGTTGGTAGATATTGGATCCCTATTGAGGACCGGCCTATTCAAATCCCAGAAAGGCAAAGACAAGATATCCAAGGCATCCTTCATATGAGATCCCTCTCTTGGTCCCATGAAAAATATTGTTTTGGATGGAACAACACTACTAAGGGTGAGTATTCAGTTGCTCAAGGTTATTTGACCTTATGCCATAATAATCCCAACCATTCTTCTGACATCTTTTCTCGATTGTGGGCTCAAAATCTCTGGCCTAAGGTGAGGTTCTTTAATTGGCTTTTATTGCATCGTAGGGTGCTTACTAGTGAGCAACTTATGAAGCATGGTTTTCATGGCCCTTTTAGATGTGAAATGTGTGAAGAGAATGTAGAAAATATCAACCATATTTTTATTGAGTGTACTTTAGCCTTCGAGCTATGGAGGAGAATGGCCACTTTACTTGGCTTACAGTGGTCCAATTTTTTTACTTTTGAACAACTTTGGAGGGATTGGCCTAATCAAGAGGGTGTTGATCATTTTATTAGGCGCTTAGTTTGGATGGGTTCTACCATTCTTCTTTGGAATATTTGGAATGAAAGGAACAACCAAATTTTTAATCAAGATAGGAAGGATATTCACTATATTTGGCAAAATACCATAGCCAACTTAGTTGAATCAGTCCATCAACTCCTTAATCACCCCCAAAACTCCCACCAAATATGGGATCAAGTGATGCAAATATTGAAGATTAAACCTTCTAAGGGCAACCAACTTAAAGGGAATGTGAGTATTAGTAAGATGGATAGGACTAGAAATTGGCAACCTCCTCCTAAGGATTTTGGAAAAGTCAATACCGATGGAGCCTCTAGAGGGAACCCTAGAAAAGCCAGTGTGGGAGGAATTGGTAGACTTTCGGATGGCTCCCTGGTTTTTACTTTTGCTTGAGAATTTGGGTATTCTTTCCAATAACCTTGCTGAGGGGTATGGTATCCTCGGAGGCCTTCAGGAGGCTACTAAGGTTGGATGGGAAAAGGTGTTAGTTGAGTCTGACTCTCAACTTATGATTAATCTCTTGAAGACTCCTTCTAAGAATCATAAGGTGGATTGGAGAATAAAAAGAATTATTGAGAAGATTCAGTTAATCCGGATGGGATTTTTGAAAGTTGATTACAATCATGTGGTCTAGAGATCAAAACAAGAGTGTTGATGCTTTAGCTAATTGGGCTTTGGACAAAGGTGATCTTACTTGTTATGGCCACCCTCCTATATGGTGGGCTTCTCAAATTAGGGAAGCTCTTCTTTCTATCATTTCTTTGGATGGCTCCAGTTCTAAGGTACCTAGTTTCTTCTTGTTTTTTTTTTTGCTTCTCTTTGGTTCATTCAGTTTTTTTTAGTTCCCTAGCTCATTCTATTCTTTATTTTGTTTCCTCTGTTGATTCTTGCCTTAATAGTCTTCTGGTCTAGATAGGTCATTGTTTTGTTCATTTTTTTTTCTTTTTTTGTTTAGTTTTTTAAGGTGGGTGGGTTCTTTTTTTTTGTTTTGTTTTTGTGTTCTTTGTGTTGTTTTTTGTTGTTCTTGTGCTTTTGTTGTTTTTTTTTTTTTTATGTTTTTTGTTATTGTTCTTGTGTTTTTCTCGTTCTTGTTCTTGGGTTTCTCTTTGTTTGTGTTATTTCGTGTTTTTATGTGTGAGTGTTTTCTATGTTTTTTGTTTTTGTTTATTGTCTGTTGGTTGTTTTTTATTTTTATTTTTATTTTATTTTTTTAATTTTTTAGGTTTTGGTTGTGTTTATTTTTCATGTTTTTTTGGGTTATGTCTTTGTAGTGTCCTGTTGTTTTTGTCTTGTTTGTGTTTTGTTATGTGGTTCTTGTGTTTTTCTATGTGGTTTGTGTTGTGGTTTCTTTTATCTTATTGTGCGTGTTTGGTTGTGCTTTTGTTTTTGACACACTCAAGGAGCATGTTTTTTATTTTATTTTATTATTTTTGTTGTTATTTACTTATTTTTAAATTGGTTTTGTGTGTTTGTTTGCTCCTTGAGTATGTCAAAGGTGGTAGGCCGGGTCCGATTCCTGGGTGTTTTTGGTGGAATGGATACCCCTGCCTCCTTGGGTCTTACCCAAAAGTGGCATCCCTTTTGGGATGTTCTCCACAAATAAAAAAAATATAGCTAGGGTTTCTGTATTGATTATAGAGGACCTCACATTGTGGAGCCCTTACAAATTCTACTAACCCATTTTCTATTTTTATTGTGTGCACATCTGGAAGTGTTACATTAGCATTGTGTAACTGCTTAAGGTGGAGTGGCCCATCATCGGATAACTAGAATCCCACTCACTTTTTTTGGAAGTAGAGATGCATTTTAAGACACCATTAACATTGTTTACTAGGGTTTTGGAGAACCCTAGCTATTGTAAAATTTGTATCAAAGAATTCAAGGATTCTTATTATAACAATGGAGTTTTGAGACTCTCCCCATTAATAAAAATTATTCATTGTGCAATACTCTTTTGAGTTCAATTTATATCTTGTTATTTGGTGTTGCGTTTTTGTCTTCACAAATGGTGATCACGATGGAACCCACTAAGGGTTTCTTTTTCTTATTTTCTTTGCTAATTTATTTGTTTTTTTGTCTTGTTTTGCAAGATTTTCAAAGGTGTGAATCGAGCATTTTTGCTAGTTAGAGTTTTTGAAGACTTTTAGGAAGTTACAGAAGGTGCATGAACACCCGACGGTGCTCAAGGGCTATCCAAAAATACCCATGTGTATTTCAAAAATGTCCAAGGGTGTTTTTACAGAGAGTTGGAGCATAAATGTAGGCTATTTTGTAAGTCTACTATTAAAACCCTAGCTTTTCTATTTATGTATTCTGATAATCTTATATTTTTTTAGATTTATAAGCTAAAAGGAACATCATTAATTAATCTGGGAAAAGAATTCATATTAGCTTAAATATTAGGTTTCATATTAGTCATTTGCATCCATCCAAACTTTCTATTTGAATTTTTTGGTTTTATGCTATATTCACAAATTGAAAAATATTGCATTCTGATTTCATGTGAATTGAAAAACCATATAATTAGTTTATATTATAGGGTTAGGGATTCGTATTTTTTTAGGTCTAATTAGGAACATTATTCATATACCAAATGTATCCATGTACTTGGGTGATTCCATACGAAGGAATAGACGAACCCCCCAACTGTGTAGAGTAGGTCTTAAGCGGTGTACTCTACATCCTTTGGGAAAATGGTGTTATGGGTAATGGCTTCTAATTTAGACTATCGAAAGTAGTTATCTTTCTAACATTGTATGAACACAATAGCAAATCAAAAAATTTAAAAATAATCACACACTACATGATTCACATTTACTATCAGTGGTTGGATTTCATCACCAGTCATTACTTAAGATATGGTGACGGTGGCTTTCATCTCCATCCACCAATCTCTGCCCTTAGAAACCTTAGGCCACCCCCGAGTAAACTTGTTGGATTTCATCACCAGCAAGAATCTCATTGCCTTAGCTTAGCCATAGTTTTTACCTTTCTTTGGTTAATTCATATTATCATATTTGAATCACACAAGATCAAAATCTAAGAAAATGAAAGAACATTAAAAGGAGATAATCAATGAATGAGGTAAGACACATGTGTTAAACAAATTTAGCATTGATTGTTTATTTTTCTTGTGAAATATAAATTTTGTGTTTCA
Organism: Wollemia nobilis; assembly: GCA_028583015.1. Classification (NCBI taxonomy): domain Eukaryota; kingdom Viridiplantae; phylum Streptophyta; class Pinopsida; order Araucariales; family Araucariaceae; genus Wollemia; species Wollemia nobilis. The sequence continues at coordinate 2,737,067 of JAQPPZ010000669.1, read as the reverse complement.
TTTTACTGCATAATTTATATTTTGGTTTATTTGCTTTATGGTATTAACAAGAAAATAAAATAAAGCATTAAATCAATATAATTCAATGTAACCTTCAACCACCTTCCCTACCACTTCTTTGGTATATTCTCTAAATGTGACACAAGTAGACATATCTGCAGGACCCTCACATTCCTTATCACCTACAACATTTCATATGCTTGTTCCCTAAGTAGACTCAACCCCACCAATCCTTGATCACCACATTACCCACATAGATACAAAACGAGTAGAAGCTCTTATGAAGTATTCTAACTATATCTTAGATTCAGTCCCCAACTCACCTAGAGAAGATCCTACTTCACAACAGGAGCTCTTGTGAAGCAATATTTTGTATTGATTTAGACCATTCTAGAATACCACCTTTATTTTCCAATTAAGATAGAACAATATTGAAATAATCCCTAAGAATCTATAGACTACAATGAATCATCATTGTATTTGACAAAAATATGCTAAGATTCTTTCAATATTTTTCAAGAGAAGTAACTAAGGTTGGAGCATATATATTTTAAACCCCAACTTTAATGTTTTCCTCTTTCCTATAAAATAGTCCAACAACCAAATTCCTTTTTGCTTCTAGTAATTTCCCATGTTATTTGTATTTATCTAAAATTATTGCAATAATACCTAAAGCTCCTATAGAAGAAACTACTAGACAATCACTCATCTCTAAAATATTCTTAAAAGTGTCCTCACATTATTCATTACTTAATTATATTTTGTGTATTAAAATAAATATGAGACTATAACAAAATATTAATTTATTCATAACTCTTTTTAGGGGTCTTATTCATACCCCTAATATTCCATGATATCATTTTCATCATCATCACTTTTTATTTTTATTAGTGGTCTTAGCCCCACTTCTTGTTAACACTTGCGATATTTTTATTTGGCTTCTGAAATTGATATTCTTTTGAGTTTCCTTTTATTTTTCTTTTTTTTTCTTTGATGGCCTTCCTCTCCTCTTTCTATTTCCCCCAACACTCTCATCTTCATCAATCTCTTATATTTTTCCATATTTTTCATAGTGAGACATATCCTCTAAAGATTTATGTTGTCCTAAAGAATCTAAAGTGCAAGAAATAACCTCATTAACACTATCTTTTTTATGTTGCCTTGAAAACCCTAAAGTGTTAATCTCAATACTTTCATATGTTGGATTGTAAATACTAAATTACCCATGATATCCTCCATATGATTTTCTTTATTGTGCTACTATGCAAACCCTAAAGTGCATGGAATATCCTTTGTACTTCTTTCATTTTTATTGTAAGAAAAAGATTTTATGCCACATGATAAAAATAAAGATGATTTACCTAGATTAAGTTTGACCTCCTTTACCTCATTCCCTTTAAATTTTGCATCCTCATATTCCTTTGCTTTTAAAATTGCCTTCTCATCTTCCTTTTCATATTTAAATCCTATATTTGAACTTACACATTGTACGTTCTCATCCCTCATGTTATTGTTTCTTCTAATGTTTGATTTTAGTGGTTTGTAATGGTATTTACCATCTAGTGATGTAGAGGAATATTTCTTACCACTTTCTTAGGAGTGGAAAATCCTTAATTTGACCTATCTTCTCCTATGATATGATCTCCTTGTTTCATATTGAAGTTACCCTCATACCCAAAAAGTTTCATCTCTTTATCCATCATTCCATGGTCTTAAATATAGTATATCTTTACCCCTAAACCAAGGGCCTCCATCCATTATTTTATCCCTTATTTCTTAACTAGAGAAGATAATGTGCAAAAATCCTCTTAAAAGAAAAGTCATGAAGTAATTTGAATTCAATCCCCACTTCCACTTGATCCATTTTTTAATCTCAAAAACACCTGGCCATTATCTATGCAAAATCATCTCATGATAATCACTTCTAAAGTAGCATCTGCTACTTTAAAAAAGACTTTTTTGTCATGTTACATAGATTTTCTTCACATAAGTCCTTTAGTATTTAAGTTTCTCCTAAGACCTAAAACAAGAAAGTGGCAGTGCTCATTGATCACACTTTATTCTCTACTTTCTTCTTCTTGCTCATGCTTCCTACTTGTTCCTAGCTCACATTCGCTCCTAGATTAATATTAATATTAGTAACAATTTATTCAAACCACTTTAAAATTATGACTATGCTACAAATAATATATATTAAAAAATAAAAATGAAATGAAATATTATAATCTCTCCTTACATATAATTTTTCAAATAATAAAAACAAAAAATTTAATTAAATTTAAAATTCTTTTAATAAAAATAATATAATATTTTAATTTTAAAATATTATATTAAAATACAAATATTATATATATATATATATATATATAATAAAATATACCTTTTAAAAATATTTTATCTTCCCAGGTCCGATTTTCAATTAGATTGCATATACCTTCGATGCCAAAATAACATACAAACTCTAATCCCCATTCTAAACCTCCATTCGAATCATAATGTGCAATAATATAAAAGTAAATAAAGATCCTAGCAAATAATTAGTGCCACAATATAGTAACCATTATTTTCAGAATAGCCTTCGATTTCCAATTACCAATTACGAGGGAGGAGGAACTGCTGTCCGTCACAGTAACTAAAGTTCAAGAGGACTGAGGATTGCAGTATGTTTACAGAAGAACCAACAAACTGGAAAATTACTACTATGGACGGAATTATAAATGTAAAACTTTCATTATAAATCTCTTCAGTATACATATATAATATATATATATAATTATTGGTCAGCTAGCTACCGTCGGAATTCAAATCTGAAACGGTGGTTCAAAACATATAATTCAAGGCTTAAGTGCTCTTAGCTAGACAAGACTCTTACCTCATTTTGACTCGCAATTTACCTAAATCTGTCATCTTTTTATTGTTCTTCTTGGAAGGGAATGACCTAACCCAAAATTGAAATTTACAATCCTCATAAACGGTAGGTAGCCGACCCACATAAAATAAGTTCCATTTATCAAATTTCTTCTATTTCACCTGCCAACAACAGGCAAGAAATCAATAGAATCTTGGATATCTTTCTGTACATTTGACTTCAAGACTTTACATGAGAGAAAAGATATATTTTTTATAATAAAGAACAAAGCAGATGTGATGGTTTTCTTGTATGAAGTTCAATTCTTCCTAAGCCTCCTTGGCTAAGAAAAATATATTCATCTTCAAAACAACCCGTTTTGGTCCGGCAGTGATTGCAATTTTGGGCCTCCGCGATGACGAGGTTAATGATTGAAAACTAATGATCGAGAGCAACATAAGAATATTGTTCTTCCTCTTTAGTGATTATTAGTGACGGAGGAGTTGCAGTCAAAATAAAACGGAGAGAAGACAAATTGGTTTGGTGAAGAAAGGCTGTTGAATCTTAATGGTAAAAGTGGAAAGTTACGCAAGAATTTAAGTGGGTGTTGGTGATTTGACTATCAAACAGTTTATTCCGTCGTAACCTTCTTCGAGGAAATTGCCTTCAATGGACGGCAACTATATCGGTTAAAGGAGGTCGTGCATTTATTGTAAAGGTCGATGTGACAAAAGTGAACTCTGAACTCTAATTTCCAAATAGAGTTAGGGATAATAATAATAATTGTTGTACACTTGTATATGTTTGTTGAAAGTAGTTTTTGTGGTTTAAATAGTGTAATTTAGTAGTTAATCAATATCAATATATAAATAATAATAATAAAATAACTCCAAAAAGATAATATTTAGATCATATGAAGATAGTATGAGCATTATTTTAAAACTAAAAAAATGAAAAACAATTTTTAACAGACTTTAAATTAATTTATATATTTAATAATGTTTAACATATAAATATTTAATTTGTTTTATCTTCAATCTAAGATAATATAACTTGCAACTGTTCTAATTTGGTCCCTGAGGGCTAGGTGGATTGGTAAGTCATTGGGCACTTACCTGGAGGAGACCTAGGTTCAAACCTCGCGGGCATGCCCAACCTAGCATAGGCAATAGTTTAATCTGAATCCTCTGAGTGCTCGTCAAACTGACGACAGTAGGAACCCTATGTAACCGGTGGTCTCCATCTCAAGTCGTCGCGAGCATGCCCAACCTATAGTCTGATCTAAATCCTCATCAAACTGATGATGGTACGAACCTACGGTCCCCATCTCACGTCGGGTCAATGTTAACCAGATGGTTCTCTGTGGTTTGAACCCTGGGCTAGCAGTTACTAAAAATAGTGGTTGTACCAACTCCCCACTATGTACCAAAAAAAATAATACCATTAAAAACTATTTTTTGTACTTTTAAACCTTCCTATTACTTGTAAATAGATATTCTACCACTTATAAGTTTAATTTACTTTTACGGGAATTTACATTTTTAAACTATCATGCTTCAGATATGAAATCTAAGGCTTGGATCCAAAAGAGGTGGATAACACATACAATAAAATTAAAATAGTTTAAGTGATCTAACATATATAATATTATTCGTGTTGTAAAAATGATTTTAGTTAATTAACTTGAAAGATTTTTAATTTTAAATATAACTATTATTTTCATAAAAATAAATACATTAAATATATATAAAAATAATCATATAAATTTATTATTAAAATATTATTATACTTTATATTATATAAAAAATTTACATTAAATTAAACCTTTAAAATTACAATTAAAAAAATAATATATTTAAAACTTGCGGACTGCCTCTACCCATGAGAGTCTTAATGAGTTACTCACAAAACATTTTGAATCATATTTTTTCATATGAGTTCTCGTGAGTACTCTTACCACTTTTAAAACTATGATTTTGAGTATTAAGGTGGAATAAAATAGAATATAAGGTGTTCTAACATTTACAAGGTTGAAAGCAAGCAATGGGATAAGTATACAAAATGGTAACTTAATTCAAAAATTAACTCAATAATTTTCCTTTGTGTAACTTTTGAATTTTTATTATTTATTTTAATAATGAATTTTTTTATTTTTTTTATTTATCCTCTTCAAGTAATTTATGCAATGATTTCACTATGAGAGCATCAACATAACTAGTTAAAATTACTATATTGCTTTTTAAATTTTTTTTTTTTTCGTCTTAAATACTTCATTAGCACAAAAGATACGTATTATCTCCTTTCATTTCTTTTTTGGTCTCTTCTATTATTTATTTTACATCTAATTTTGTGTCAGTTGGTCTATACTTAGACCTTAAATATCTTTGTTCTCCAGTTAATGTTTTTCCCTATTTAGGCTTTTAGGTAGTGATTGTATGTAAAGTTACGTTTAACAAGATAATATTCTTTCTTTCTAACTTTTTTTCCTATATGGATGTTTTATATTTTTCATTTAGTAAATGTTTTTATATCCTTGTTATTAATTAGTATTCATCCAAGTTTATAATCTATTTTTATCCACTCATTTTGCTTCACCTATATTTTCTTTCCTTTTTTTAGATCTTCTATTATAACTTTAGTTTTATGAATCATAGTAATTACTTCTATAAGGAAGATATATGTTTATACTAGAAGAATATCATATAGATTTGAATATTTTATTTTGAATTTATTTGTAATAAAAAGTTTTGAAATCCTATCTATTTAGCTCCATTTTGAATGATAAGTTGGTAGCCCATACTTCACACCTATACAACATCACTGGTACAAGTAGTAGCGAAAATAAAACTCATACAGTCTTCTAGTACCATAATTTAACATCATTTCTTCTATTTTTTAATGCAAAAAGTTCTCTCCATCCTCTCAATATTCTCTTAATTCTACATGTTTATTGTTTGAGCTTATTATTGAATCATATCCCAAGATATTTATGTTATATTACTTTTTCAAGAAGACCTTATTCAAAATAAAAAATTAACTAATAATTTTTTCTTTTGATTGGAGATGATCATAATCTTGGTTTTGTTGGTATTTACTTCAATGCTACCTCCTCGTAAAAGTGTTCTAATGACTTTAAATTCTCTATCAAACCCTATGACAATATTACAATCAAAATATGATCATTTGCATATAAAAAATAAGCCTCGCCACATATCTTCCCAAATGAACATCATTCTCTTAGTTTAAATTTATCCATTCTTCTAATTTTTCAATATATATATATATCAAATAAGATAAGGGATAATAGGAATCCTTGTCCAATCATTATGTCACTTCTAAAGAAATTTGAAAGACTTACTTGTGCTCTTGTTTTAGGTTAGACCTCCTCATAGAGTCTATGCACTCATATTCTATACTTTGTTTTGTATGCTCAAGTCTTCCATTTTACTCAATAGTTTACTTCTCAACACTAATGTCAAAATATTTCTTGAAATCCAAAGAAAAATAATACGCATTTCTGTTGTTATTCTATATTTTTTCAATAATATATCTCAATGTGATGTTGTGGTCTATTTTCTAAAAATTTAGTCTAAAACCTACCTGTCCTTTTGAATACTTACTAATTCTACTCCCAAACTTACCCCCAAACAACTCTGCAAAGAGAGGATTGAACATAATGGTTCAATATGAAGGATTATCTATATCTCCACTCTTGAAAAGAGGTATTTCTAGACTAATTGTCAAATCCCTGGATAATTTTATTACATATCCTTTTGATGTATGTTGCTAAATATTTTCCTCCACATTTTAAGTACTATGCATGTAGTCCATTCATATCACAAACCATACATATTCATATAATTTTAATATATTCCCTATATGTCGCTTCTTCTTGCACTTATTCTTACAATTATTTTACATGTTCTAGTAATTGGTTATCTTTAATGTTATTTTCTATTTGTATTTTTTCTATTTAAGTTCCTTACAAACTAACTTTGGAGTGCTCTTCTCTAAATAGCTTAATTCATTTTCATTTTGCACTCACATATTCTTCTTTTACCTTTCACTATCTATATGTATAGGCTTTTATTTTCTCCTTTTTATCAGGTTCTTTTAGAGTTGTCCTTGTTGCTTTACATTCTTCATCATAACATCCATTTGTTGGAAAGTTACATTTTTTCTTCTTCCCAACTTTAGAAATTTTGCATCTTTCTAATGCCTCTAAAATTGTATTTTTAGCTCATGGATCTTGATTTCTTGCCTTATTATTTTTTCTACCTTTCAAAATTTGTTTTACTACCTCCTTGAAAATTAAATGATTCTCTTGGATTTTAACGACCTATACCTCAATTGACGATTGTTGATTAGGATGCATTTTTTAATTGATGATTTCTTTTTTCCTATGATAATTTTATATACAATGGTTGTGGTTTAATTTTAGTTTTATTGGGTATTTTTTAGTCTCTACTTCCATTATATTCTCTATCAGGATCTATGAGCAAATAACATAGTCAATAAAGCTTGACTCATTGTAAATTTTTCATCGTCAACAAAATCATTCTTCATATTTGAATTTCAACTCTTCTTAGCCCACCTTAGCTAATATATATATATATATATATATACCTTAAATCAAACCCATTTTTATTTGAGAATGGTTGTAATTTTGGTCCTTTGCAAACATATATAGTCTTGACAATTAAGGAGCTTAATGATTGAAAAGGAAGAAATGTATGATTGGAAAATCATAAGAATTTATTTTGTATCTTTATAAATTTATTAGTAACGAGGGAATTACAATCAAATACAATGAATATAATTTTTCTTGGTGAAAAAAGCCATTAAATTTTAATCGAAAAAATAGAAAGGTATGAAAGAATTTAAATGGGTGGGATTTGGTGATTTGACTATCAAGATGTTCATTATATTTTAACCTTTTTCAAGGAAATTACCTTTAATTTCCAATAAATATATGCTTTACATTTGATGTGTATTTTTTAAATGAGGTTTACAATTATTTTAAGGATGACCATCACAAAGTAAACTTTAAGTTTGAATTACTAAACGATAGTTATAACAATATCCAAACCATATAAAGACATTATGATCACTTGGATGGAATAAAATTACATAGAAGGCTTTTTTTAATTCCATAAGGCTAAAATTAATCTATTGGATGGAAACTTTAAAAAGAACCATAGCTCAACCCAAAATCTAATCCAATCTTTTTTCTTTCTACAACTTTGATTGTTTATTACTAATTTCATTGGTGAATTCTCCTACGTTTTTCTACTTTATCCTCTTCAAAAAATTCTTGCAATGGTTCCAATACTAGATTATCAACATAACTAGCTTGAATATCTCTATATTCTTTGCATTCCAAAATAAAATGCTTCTATGTCTCAACTACCCTTTAAGTACAAAAGGTATATGTTCTCTCGTTCAATTTCTTCCTATGTTCCCTTTATTTTCTCTCAATTAGGCCATGAGCATCTTTGATCTCTAATTGATGTTTTTACCTATATATTCCTTTTGGTTGTCATTGTATTTAGGACTCGGCTAGATAATATATTTCTTTCTTTCTCACTTTTTTCATATGATGGCTCTAATTTTTTTCTTAACAAATTTATATATACCTTTGTTAATATTTGGTCATCCATCCAAGTTGATATTCCATTTTTTAACCACTTGTTGTTTTAGTTCATCCATATTTTCTTTGTTTTGTTTGAGTCTTCTTCTATTATAGTTTTATGATATTTGTTCAACTTTTTTCAAATATACTAGAAAATAAATTATAGTAGTTGCTTCTGGAAGGTGCATTTTTTATGGAAGAATCTCATATGGAACTGACTATTTTATTTCAAATTTATTTGTAATCAATTTTTTATAATATTCTCTATTTTCTTCCATTTGAGTCTAATAAGTAAATATCCCATACTTCACACCCATGCAACATTTTTTTTATTTTTTTATTAATTGTACAATGAGGGTTTTGAGAGGCTCCCACAACCTAAATATCAATCTCCCAAAGGAGACTTACAAGAATCAACCCCAAAATGGGTTACCCAACCAAAGTAGGGTTTTGAAAGGGACCTCACAACCTTTTACATCAGCTCCGAATGGAGCAACCAGCCATCAATTTAAAAATCTTGCAATCCCATGCAGCCACAAACCAATAACCACGTGAAACAAAGCTATTTTGAAATTTAAATTTAAATCATAGTTATTGCTCAGTACTAATGACATAAATATTGCCTAATGGGAGAAAGAACTAGGAACCCTATATTCCTGCACTACAAACTAATCGACCAAACAAACCAAACCATAATTCAAAACCAGGAACTAAAAAATATTTCACAATAGCTCAAATTCTCAAAGCCTAGAAAATATACACATCCTCCTTGGGGCATCATACCCAAGGCAAATTCTAGCACAAATGCTACCCAAAAATTCAAATTTAACAATCCACCCTAACAGTAGCAAACATTTTGATAAAAAATCAACACCCCACCTACCGAGGGACCGATCAACATCCAACATGCAGATTCCTCTAAAAATCACCCACCTTCTGGGTCCAAACCAATAGGAAACCACCACATCATAGGTAATGTAGGACATCCATCTCAGTCCTTAAAATATGGGATTTATCAATAAATCCTCGATTGAACGAACCAACCCTCATGAGACCATCATCCATCCTAGAACCCTAAAACATCACAAGGGAAATGAGGACCCACATCCAAAAATCAAGGTATTTTCTACAAATCCTTAGATCTCAGCAATAGTGCTTATATGGAAAGGGCCAAGGAAAATGACAAAGGAAACATGAATCCAATAAAAAAGCTAATAATCTAACACTCACGAATTTGCATCTCTCTTGACTCCAGAGAACAACATAGTAAAACTTCCAAACCTCCATATTTGAACAACGACCAAGGCCATGGAGCAGGGTTTTGGAAAGGACCCAAAACCTTGAAACTTGTGGGTTCAAACCCCATAGAAATTTGATAATAATAAACTCCCCACCCAACCAAATGCACAAAAATGAATTGGAAAAAGCTAGAACAGAAAACTCTAGCACCATCATCGGATCACTACCAAGCAAAAATAATGCACCGCCACTGCCTAGCCAATTGCATAAGAGTAAATTAAAAAAAATTGGAATAATGGACTCTGGTACCAACACAGAGTCCCTGCAAAACAAGAGTAATTCTCCACCACCAACATCGTCCGAACCAACATGTACAAACCTCACTTGCAAAACCTCTATTTGAGAGGTAATTAGGGACTCCAACTCAGCTAGAGAAAAATAGAACTCCAATGAGAAATCTATAGGATCAAACTGAGGAGGTTCCCAAGCCACAACAAAGAGAGCTTCAACCTCAAATCGAGAACCCAAGAAGAAATCAATGAAGCCCTTAGTTATGGTCAAGCCAACCAACACCATAGTGTCCATCGCTAGAGAGTTCCCAAGCCCCAACAAAGAGGGTTGTTTTGTATGTTATGTTTTGGTTTCATGCCCATGCAACATTATTGGTACCACTAAGAACCAAAATAAAACTCTTATATTCTTCCAACCCTAAAATTTAACATCTTTATTACTATTTTGTAGCACAAATAGTGCTCTTATATTCCTAATAATTTTGTATTCTATATGTTTCCTAGTTGAGCTTATTATTTAAGTATATCCAAATATGTTTATAGTTTGTTACTTCTTAAAAAATATCACCTTAAAAATAAAAATTAACTATTTTTTCTCTTTTAAATGGAGACGAACATGATCTTGGGTTTTTTGGTATTTACTTCAATGCTAATGCTACCTCCTAATAAAAATGCTCTAATATATTTAAATGCTCTCTCAAACCCTATGATGACCTTGCAATAAGAATAAAACTATTTACATACATAAAAAAGAAGCCTTGTCATATATGTTCCCAAATGAACATAATTCTCTCCATTTAAATTTAGTCATTTTTCTAACTTGTATTAAATATACCAAATAATATAGGGAATAATGGCATCTGTGTTTAGCCCCTATGTCACTTCTAAATAAAATTAAAAGACCTATTTATTTTATTATTTTGGCTTTGAACTCCTTATAGAGCCTATGCATTGCACTCTATACTTTTTACTTCTTCGAAAATACCCCTTTCAAAATAAAATATTAACTGTTTTTTTTTCTTCTAAATGGAGATAATCTTGATCTTAGTTTTGTTGGTATTTAATTCAATGTTACCTCCTTATAAAAATTATCTAAGGTATTTATATTCTCTATAAATTCTATGATGACCTTGAAATAATAATGAGACTATTTACATACATAAAAAGAACCCTCGCCATATATCTTCCCAAATGAAAATAATCCTCTTCATTTAAATTTAGTCATTCTTCTAACTTGTAATAAATATATCAAATAATATAGGGAATGATGGAATCCTTGTTTAAACCCTATATCACTTCTAAATAGATTGAAAAACTTATTTGTGTTCTTATTTTAGGATGGACCTCCTCATAGACCTCCTCATATAGTCTATGCATTGCTATACTATACTTTTTTGGTATGCCCAATTCCTTTGTTACACTCCATAGTTTACTTATTGATATTGTGTCAAACTCTTTCTTGAAGTCCATAAAATAATAATAAATTTATCTTTCTTTCATTCCATTTTTTTAATGATAATCTAGACTATTGTTGAGTGTTTTAGTCTAAAATTAACTTGACCTTTTAATTCATATAATTATTTTGCATATTCTAGCCATTAGATTTTTATAATGTTACTTTATTTCTGTTTATACAATATAGCTTTGGGTTATTCTTCCCTAACTAAGTTAAGTATTCACATCTTGCACTTACATATTCCACTTTTTTTTGTCACTATCTATTTCTATAGACTTTTGATTTTTTTTTCTTTATTTTGTTATTTTAGAGTTCTCCTTGTTGGTTTACATTCTTTATCATAGGATGCATTTTTTGGAAAGTTACATTTTCCTTCTTCCTAACTTTAGAGCTTTTGCACTCTTTTAATGCCTCTAGAATTATATCTTTAAATCGCGGCTCTTGATTCATTGCCTAATAATTATTTGTTCTTCCCTTTGCAAAATCTATTTTACAACTTCCTTGAAAACATTAATAGTTCTCTTGAGTTATAAGTACCTTTCTATCAATTGATGATTATTCGTTGGGATGCACTTTTAAATTTGTTGATTTATTTCTTGTCATTATAGATATATACACACTATTTTGTGATTTGATTTTAATTTTTTTGGAGAGTATTCAATCTCTATTTTTACTATCTTCTTTATCATACTTTATGAGCAAATAACATAGTCAAAAAATATTTCCCCCTTGTAACTTTTACATACTCAATAAAATCATTCTTTGGGCTAAAACTTCAAATTTTACTAACCCACATTGACTAAGAAAATATATATTCACCTTAAAAATAACTTGTTTTTGTTAGGCAATGATTTTAATTTTGTACTTGCACAAAAATATATAGTCTCAATAACAAAGGAGCCTAACGATTTAAAATAAAGTAATGAATGTTTGGGAATGCCATGGGTATTTTTTCTTCAAATTTATCAATTTATTAGTAATAATAACATTACATTCATAAGATGGCAAAGAGAAGATAAATTTGTTCAATGGAAGCCTTTGAATTTTTTATTGTAAAAATAGAAATACAAGCAAACATTTGAGAGGGTGTAGGTAGTGATTTTATTTTAAATAATTATATTATATCATAATCTTTATAGAGAAAAATTTCTTTAATGATCGATAATTAAGAGAGAGGGACCAATAGTCAAACACCCTAACTTAAGGGTTAAAATTGGACATCTCATTACCATCTAAGACCCAATTTTGTATCTAAGTGGTAGGTGGATGTCTTGTTGTATTACATTTTTGGGTTTATAAAATTTGGATAAGTGGAAGCATAGGTGGAACCACATTCTTTAAGGATTTTTTACTTGTAAAGAAATTAGCCCTCCTCAATTGTCAAAACCTTCCCACCCAAACCTTAAAAAGTTGATTACTATTCAAAATACAATTTTCAAATGGGATATATATGTTATTACTTAGGATAGATGTATGGTGTTACATATATTCTCACATATGCCACCTAAAACACCATGCCCACCTCCATTCATAGAATTGTGTAAAAGGGCACCTATCTCTATACATGGACCACATAGATTAGGATGTTCTAGACATTATCTCCTTTTATGTGAACATAAGCATCTTTTCTTTCTATCTAGCTCTTCAAATCAATGAACATAGGTATCATTTTTTTCTCTAGTTTAATATTTTTATTCTTTAAAATGCTTTTTGGTTGTTCTTCCAAGTTCTCATACATAGGTAATTCTTTTTTGACATGTTATTGTTCATCCTCGTTGATTTATGGGGATTACATAGGTTTGAGAGCTTTCCTTTGTACTTCACCTAGTTGGATCTATTATTGTAGGTACTTTTTGTCATAAAATGTTATGTTAGGTTTTGTATTATAAATATATTTAGGGTAAATTCTTAGGGTTTTTAAAATTGGACATTTATATTATTAAGTGTTTTAGGGAATTGATGTTTTTGGAACTTTATGCTATCAAGAATATGGATATATTGAATATTCATTTATTTTTAGAATGTTTAGGTTAAGGGAATACATAGCTTCATTGGCTTATGTGCATGCTTCACCTACTCTTAGGATTTATAAAATGATTATTTTAGATAATTAGGTGTTTTAGGAAATTAGGGTATTGAGAATTATATCCTTTTAGAAAAAGGTATCTTTTGAATTCTCACTAGTGATTTGATTCATTTAGCCATATGTATGTTTATCCTTGTGATATTACTAGGATTGCACATCTTCAATGTCTTTCCCTCCCAGTTTAATCACTCAACCTTTTCATCATAGATATCTTTTTGTCCTAAAAATCATATTAGTTTTTATATTCCAAACTACATTTAGGGTATACTATTAGGTTTTGGGAATTGTGTGTTTCATAGTATTTGGGCATTTTACAAATTTGGGTTTTTTAGGAAATTGAAATTTGGGGAATTTATAAAAACTTAATGTTGAAGTGATTTGGGTTTTAAGCAATGATTCACTAGATTTTGGTGTCTTAGGAAATTGCAAGCTTCTAAAATATGGATATTTTAAATTTTTATTGACAATATATGTATTCATTATTACTATATTTCTATTTATTTTATATTTATTTATGTTGCCATTAAATACATATCTAATTGTGCTTACACAATTGACTACCCAAATTGTATTTTTTTTTTTTGTTGAGGGTAAAGAGGGCTTCTCAAATCCAAATACCTTGAGTTCTTTTTTTCAACATAGAGTTCATATTTCAAGTATGTCTTATAATGAAATATTTAAGTTAAAAATTCTTGTATCTAATGTTCTAAATTTGAAAATAGTTTGATTATAAGATATTTTAATTTTATTCAAGTTTCAATTTCAATGAATAGAGTATTTAGATTAATATTTTTATATAATTTTATCCTTTTTAATTGCATTTTTATAATATATAATATATAAAAATATTATTTATTATACAATTTTATATATAATATTGCACTTTTATATACAAGTTATAATATTTGGATGTATTGATATCGACTCTAGGTGAGATATTGTAGCTCACTAAGACAACACTTCATACTTTAAATGTGATTTTTTTTGTTTGTGTATGTTGCAACAAATTCATTGTTGAAATTGTGTTCTCGTTAACATCTAGCTAATTATTATTCATGTTATTTTACTTATAATTGCTTGTATTTTCATAATTCAAAGGAAAACAACATATTCTTTTTGTGAGGGATAAAGATTTAGTAGGAATTGAGTGTGTACTTGCCACCTAGAACATCTTTATTATTACTTACGATAAAAGGGGTTAAAAACCTATCTTGTTGTGTTATAACAAAACTCATAAATTGTAAATGAATATTTGATAGTTGTTCTAAAGAAGTCACGAAACAAAAACATGGAAGTAATTGAAAAGTTATTTAAAATTATCTAAAGGTTATCTAAAAATTGTTTGAGGATCAGTATAAAAAATTGATGTTCACATTGTATAAATTTTATTTTTCTAATGTGGTCTCTATCAACAAAATTATGCTAAATATCATAGTATTAATTTAACCTTAAAATTTTGGTTATAGTTTACGCCAAATATGTATTTTTTAATCACAAATTGCATGTCATTGCACATTTGCATATTCTGTTACCAAAATTTTATGTATGTTTACTAACATTCATGGTTGTTTTGGTCGAAATACTATCCATAAAAAATTATGTGATAAACCTAAAATATATTACATCTAGCTTATATCAAATGGTAAAATTAATATTCTTAGATAGTCAATTTTGCATCCAAGGTGGCAATGGTAGTAGCTCTTGAGGTGTTTTATATGGACTTGGGATCACACTAGTAGATACACGAGGATTCGTAATATGGTCTTGATTTGTGACATAGGATAAAAGTTGATGAAATACTTATAGGAACGTAATATCATAATATTATTGAAATATGAGAATTGCTTGTAGGAGGATCAAAGTTATATAATGTGCACTGGATCCCAACCATTTTTCTTAGTAGTATATATTGATTAGGTAATGAGTTTATAGGGTTACTCAAATACCTTTTCTTATCTATTTCTCCATTTTCCCTTTCTCATTCTTTCTTCCTTCTATCTTGTTCTATTTGGATTTGATCTTGCTCTTTACTTTATTCCCTTTATTACCATAGAAGAATCTTATGTATTTCTTTGCTTATTTTTAGAAGTATCTTTCAATTTTTTATTGTTCTCTCTTTTCCCTTATAGTTATTTTGAAATCTCTTTTCTCCTTAACTTGTTCCTTATTCCATTGCTTAAGGACATCTAGATATTTCTTATTTTGTTATTGATCATTAAAAAGTTGAATGTACTTTTCAGATATGATGAGTTGAGAGTGTCTAGGTGTGACATCATAGTTTATCTTTATGTTTTCTTTCACCAAATATTTTGTAAGATTTAAAAATAAACAAATTTTATTATGCTGATTCTTTCTATTGAACATTCTCCAAATGGAGTTCCATGAAACACACTATAATCCACTACCTAGAGCTCTTCAATAACAAACCATTAGGATGAACCTAAATCCAAAACAATGTCATTCTATTTTTAAAAAATTATGCTAACATAATAATGAAATACAAGTTACAACTCATACAATGGATGTGGAGAGGGAATCAACAACTATTGGTCTTGTATTTTAAATTCCATGTTAAAACCTAGACTCACTACATCCTCCTTCATATACTCAGGTTAGCTCACTTGAGTTGGAAAAGGAAGACCATTTTTATGCATTTCATTACCCTCATCAAATATCATATTTGTATGGTCATTGATATAATTGTCTTATTCAGTACAAAGTAATTTATGATTTAATTTATAGATAATACAATATATACTCAATTAGTTTATACAAACATTTCATTAAATTTTTAAGAAAGTAAAAATCTTAATTAAATAAAAGGTGAAATACTTGAATTTGTGATTGTTATGCATTGTTTATACTATGGACTTGGGCATTCACAACTTGATCAACAACTTCCACTTGCATTTATTCCACACTAATCCTTGTAAATCTAAGCATTTTTTATGTTGCTTAAGCCTCTTGTTTTGGATTCTGTTGAAATGCATCACTAGGTCTCATGTCTTTAGAGACTACCTAAGGGTCAAGAGGTCAAATACCAATCCTTCTAAATAATACTTTTATATTTTTAGGAAAAGTGTCCTTATTGAAGGATTTGTTTCCTAACTCTCTCAATCCTACCTATGTTATCTTAATTCTACTATGTTTAGCCATCCATACACCATGTTCATGATTGAAAAAGGAATTGAATGGTGAAAACATGTGGATTTTCAATGACTAAATCTTGTGTATGGAATTTTTCAAAGGGTCAATACCTAAATCCTTGGATTCATTAGTTATGGTTAAAGCAACATAACTTTCATGCCCATTAAAAATAAACAAGTGTCCATTTATCAAGGATAATCCATTAGAAATAAACCTAGATAAGTGATGGAGCTAATTTAGGAATAATTCCTTATGCATCCATGTAAGAAATTGATTCATAATTTATAATGTCATTCTTCAACTGCCATTTTTTTCTTAAATTTATAAAATCTAGAAATGATTTGACCTACTACATTCATTTAATCTAAAATTATAGTCTATTTTTGAATGTTTGGTAGCATATAAGGTACACTTCTACTTCAATTTTTTGTACATACATGCATACTATATTTTTTATCAAATTGTAGGATAGCCTCATCTATATTCGATATTTTATTTATCCTATAATAATTGAAATTATACAATTTTTCAATGTGCCATAAAATATTGTCATATTGGATGGATACAAAATCATGGATTCTCTATCCAATCCTTCAACCATCCTTAAAGTCAATTTTGGATGTCATTTTTTTAAATAGCCCATCTTGTCTTATCAATTGAACCATATTTGAATCGAGTGGGACTATTTTGATAAACATGGAGGATATGAATCTTTATTTGGATAATTTTCAACCCATGTCCCAATTCTTCCATCTCATACCACCAATCAATGATCCCTTGATTCTATTCCTTTATCAACATAGTTTGTGAACCCTTTTTTTAGTTGTAATAACATCATTTACCTAATAAAATATGCTAAGTGGCATACCCCATTTTTTGCAACCCTTATTGAGTATCCATTTTCTTCAATTGTCAACATATCTAATAACAATATCCATGTTTATTATAAAACAATTTTTTTGCACCAAATGTTTTTGTAGCCACTCCAACATTTACTTGAATAGTTGCTTATTTAAGTGGTGGACTATTATTTTATCGACCATTATTTTTCTCACCATATCTAACAACTAATCTTGTTCCCCTTATATTTACACCCACAAACCTTATTCTCTTCACTACCCTTTTGGACCTACAAATTGTTTATAGTGATTGGATATGCAATAGAGGATATGACATAACTCTAAAACATTTATGTAGACTTTAATGTGATAGTGAAAGATAATACGAATAAATAATTGCATGACAATAAAATGGATTTATAGACTGTATGAGCTAAATTGATACATATAGTTGCATTTGATTAGTTATTGTATGTTTGTGCATATTGATACATATAAATTTATGCTATATATTATAGGTTCTTTTGGATTAAAAATTAATAGTTGGAATTTGATCCAAAAATTTAATGTGATGTAAACCAGGTTTCTGGATGACTAATAAGAGTATAAATTGTATCAAATGTATTTTATAGAAACCATTATTTAAATTATGTTTTACAATTTTTAACATTTGGGAGAGCCTTATATTTTTTGTTTTATTTATTTATTTGTAGGTCATTAGATAGAAATGGTGGATGTTTATAGCACTGAATTTTATAGGATGGGCATTGTAAGGTGATAATTTGAGCACAATTCCATTAATAGTTGATAGACATTTCTCTTTATGTTTAACAAGTGCATTTATATGTTACAAACATGGACCTATATCATAATTTAAAATTTTTGATGGTTGTACACTCTGGTCTTTGAATACGACATGGAAGAGTGATAAATTGTATAATTAAACTTATTATATATATATATATATATATATATATATATATATATATATATATATATATATATATATATATATAAAAGTTAATTCTTAATATTTTTGAGAATATTTTCCTTTTGTTAGGTTAAGAATTTTTGTAAAAAGCACTCTTCTATTGATAAATTAATTTTAATGGGTGTGCATATCTCTTAAATACATTGTATTATTCAAATATTTTACTAAAACACCATTCTATGAAATACATTGGTTATTAAATTATAGTTGGCTAAAATTTTATCGTTGAGTAAGGCTATGCTAGAATTTCAATCTAATTCAACTGTGGATGACGCACATGTTGAATGATCCATCCAAATATAAAATGCATAGCAACACCAATATAACAAGATCTTAGGTTTGATTCCTAGCTACTTCATACACTTATAGCATGTGAGAATCAAAGAAATAAAAAGATAAATTCTAAGAAGATAAAAGAAATAAAAAGTAAACATAATTTCTATATTCTTGTGAGGTGGAATATAGAGCAACAAATGAAGCAATTAGGATTTATATTTACAATGTTTTGCTTAAGCTTGGAATTGTCCAACATTCTCCTACTACTATATTTTGTGATAATAAAATTGTCATATAGGTTGCAAAGAATCCTATTTTTTATTTTAAAATAAAATATGTGGATATTGATGTTCATTTCATTTGAGGTTTGGTTTGAATTTAAGTTTTAATTTAGAATATTACTACATTGATGAACAAATAGGTAATATCTTTACCAATATTATGATAAAAGATAATATCAAGCTATATGGAATTATTGGAATGATAGAGGTGGACATTATGGGGGTAATGCAAGATTTTTAATGAAATAGTTTATTTAGATTAAGAAAGGAAATAAATTTAATATTCTAGAAACATGATTTTTCATCAAGGGAAGAATTTTCAAGATAAGGAATTATCTAGAATCTTAATTTTAGATATGTGACATCTATAAATTACTTGCTAATTTGTCATTTGAATAAAGAGGAAAAATATTTATCATCATATTTGAAAGTTGGAGATTTTTAGGTATTGCAACATGTATTTTCCATGGATCTTTTCTTGTAAAAGAACAATTTTTATTTTGACCATGATTTTACTATATATTTTTGTTAATTTCCTCCATTTTGTGGATGTTAAAATTATTGTAATAAATTATAGATTTCCATATTGTGTAATATGTTCCTTTATTCTATGTTACAATTGCTTGAAATATGATTCCTTATATTCCTATTAAATTCTTTCCTAAAAGAGATTTGAATAGGTTCATTAATTAAATAATTAAATAATGACAAGGATAGTAAACTATTTAATGAATATTTAAAGGTTGTTATTCTCCATGAAAGTCGGCATTATATATAAAATATAAATTTTGAAGTTGGATCAAGATTAGATGATCTTATAAATTTCCTCCTTAAATATAAAAAATATATGCTTTTAGTAATATGGAATGCCTAATTTTAAACACCAACTAGACAAATTTGTTGGAATATGATTTCATTAGAAAATAACCTCTTGATCCTAGAGGATATACATGTTGCTAGACAATAGCATGAGATGGATGGTATGAATATTTACAATTAAATAAAAAAATAACAATGAAAATAATATCTTAGAATATTAGGGGAATGGATAAGAACCCTAAAAAAAAGTATTAAGAAATTGTGAGGTTGTTATAGATAAGATATTTATAGATATATAAGTTGGAAAACAAATATTTTAGCCATTAGCAGAATTTAAATTTTAGAAGGCATCTAATATATAAAGAGTTGATTATAGAAACTTAGTCATTTGAGGAAGATGGATATTGATAGAAAGGCAAATGAAGAATAATTTTGATCGAATGGTAAAGTGGGATATGCTTTATAATGAGATCAATTTAGTGTTTTGTTTTTGTGAGGAAGATGGAGATTGATAGAAAGGCAAATGAAGAATATTTTTGATCGAAAGGTAAAGTTGGATATGCTTTATAATGAGACCAATTCAGTGTTTTGTTTTTGTAATGAGAGTGGCCCTCAATAGAAGCCACACATAACTTATTTAAAAAAAAGAAAAAAAGGGTCTCCAACATAACCAATAAAGGTACTTGCCAAGTATTTGGTGAGATCAAGATCAGGCACGACTCTCGGGTGATTTTGATGGTGTAGAACCGCTTGGTCGTGGTTTCTCAGACCAAGGTAGCCCCGTAAGGGGTTTTTCACTAAATTAAAAAAAAAAGGATTGGAGCTTGCACTATCTACTATATCCTTTGATATTCAAAAATTTTTTACTTCCCTTTTGCCTTATGAATTCACTCACAACATCCATATATATAGCCGAGGAAGGAGGGAAAAATTTACCTAATGCATTAATTAATAGATAGGTGGCACTCTAATAACTGAACAACTATAGCTACTATGAGTAAATAAAAGTGATTCAAAAATTGATAATGGAGTCTAATAATTGTGGATAACAAGATATGTTAGAAGAGTGGGTGAAATATGGATTAATTTCCAACAAGGAAAGATGTCACATAATTTATCTACTTGGTGTGATACTTTAAAGTTCTAATCATCTTTATATCCAGTACACTCCATAATTTGGTTACTCTACTCCAAGCACTTGTTGCCAAAAAAGTTACATATAAATAAAATGAGCATCTTGAATGAGGATGATCATCTTCAATTTCAATACAATCGATAATAATCCTCTTTGTCTTTTTGAACACATAATTCAATTATTCATCTTAATATTTTTTAACACAATTCAATTCCTCATCTTCATCTTTATCAGGATCATCTCTTCTTCTCTTGGGTCTCTATATCCTTGTTTCCACTCAAGGTAAAGATAATTTTATAATATCAATTCAAACTTTTAACCATTCCTGAAAGCCTTCTATAATAAAAGGATAATCGTTAGGACCCTACAACATAAATTAAAAAAATATTAATAAAATTACCAAAAGCATTGTCCATTATCAATGCAATTCATTACAACATAAATTTTATTGACAAAGGAGAATAAATTATTTTTTTCAAATTTAAAAAATATTAATAAAAATAAAATTGATGATCAAAATTGAAAAGATTATAATAAGGTTAAATTTTACAGTAAAGTAAAATGAAATTGTAACGACCCAAAAAGGAAACAAATAGAAAAATACAAAAATAGAAAGAAAAAAAATTACTATGGAGAGAGGTACATGAACTCTTCATGAACCCCTAACAAAACCACTATTTTCCTAAAGTCTCGATCTCCTAAGTTTTTTTGAAAGCTACATCTCATGAGGTACCCTAACACAAGTTCGTCTGTGTAGGCGTATCATGTGTTACTGCAAATAAGTCTATCTTTCCCATAATTTTTTATGAGCTAGAGTTATCACCCTCCATCCATCAAAGGTATACATGCATCTCCATGCCATACACAAATCATCATGTGTAGGCATGCTATGAGTATTACGAGTTAAGATATCTATCTCGTCTCCATGATGAGCTATCTTAACTCAGATGTAGTCTCTCCACAACCTAGTCCTTTATCTCCCTAAGGGGTCTCAATTCCCTTAGGTCTCCTATGTTCACCCTAAGGGAGTTCTCAATTCCCTTAGGTCACCTCTGAGTTCACCCTAGAACTCTACACTTAGATTTCTAACATCAAGTAATCCAAACAATGATACAACTAGATACCACATTATCAAAAAATAATCACCAAGCATCTAGAACACAAGCAAGATTAACTTTAAAAAGAATCATCTACATAACATAAAAAATATGTGGAAGGTGTCATGGATTTTGGATAGATTAGGTGGTAATGCAAGTCGATATGCAACCAGGTTGATCTTTTCCATTATCTCAAAGGGTCCCACAAAGCATGGATCCAACTTCATGGATTTGATAGCACTATTCTTTGGCTTAACCCTTAAGAACACCTTATATCTAATAGAATACTCTCTGAGAGTCCTTTTTAGATCTACATAACTATTTTACCTATTCACAGCTTCTTTAAGCCTTTGCCTAATTTCCTTTAACTGTTATTCTATTACCTTGACCATTTTTGGACCAATATCAACTCGATCCTCTAGGTTATCCCAAGAAAATGGTGTTCTACACTTTCACCCATACAAGGCATCTAAAGGTGCCATTCCTAGCGAGGAGTGATATCCATTATTGTAGGCAAACTCTATCAAAGGTAGACAATCTTCCCAATGAGATTTTTGATCCATGCAGTACATGCGAAGCATGTCTTCCAAAACTTGTTGAATGCAAGGTGACTCCCTATCCCCTTATTTATTCATCATTATTGTTGAATGCTTAGGTAGGGCTATAACAAAAAAGAGAGAAGACAAAACCCTTGAGTGAGTTACCATTGCTCATGGAGCTAGACCTATACCTCATATTCAATTTGTTGATGACTCTACTATTTTAGGTAAATCTATACTTAAGGAAGCTTCTACTATTAAGCAAATTATTAGCTATTTTTCTAAGGCTACCGAGCAATTGATCAATGAAGACGAATCTAAATTTATTTTTTCACTGCTCTGCTAGACAGTAATCCATAGTCTTGGATAAATTAAGATATAAGAAGAACTCCCTTCCAATCACTTATTTAGGTATTCCCATCAATATTTGAAGACAGAAAAAAAAATATTGGAATTGGTTGTTGGACAAAGTCAAGAAGAAAATTGGAAAGTGGACCAATAGGTGGCTTTATTTTGGGGATAGAATCACCTTGGTAAAATCAGTCCTTTAGGCTATTCCTATTTATGTTTCTACCGTGTTGAATATCCCAAAGGCTATTCTTCAAGAACTAGATCAAATCAGTCATTGGTTCCTCTGGAGTGGTACTAAGGAGAAAATAAAATAGGCCTTGGTGAAATGGGACACTTTATATCTTTCTACGAATGAAGGGGGTTAGGATTTCAATCTACTATTAATAACAACAAAGCTTTAGCTGCTAAATTATATTAGAGGATTTTGCATGACCCCAATGCTCTTTGGGCCAAGAATCTTCGTGCTAAATATGCTAAGAACAAAAATATTGAAGATCTTGTTCGCTATCAATTGCCTTCCAAAGGTTCTCCCATTTTAGCAATTCTTAATAATGGTAAGGATTTTATAAAGAAAAAATTATTTTGGATCGTTCAAAATGGTCAATAGGTAAATTTTTGGATTGATTCTTGGGATGGTCACAAGCATTTGAGAACTCAGTTTCCTGATTGGAGGCCTTGGATGGAGAAGCTTCATCGAGCTAACTGGATAAAGATGGCTAATTACTGTCAGTACCATAATGGTAATTCAGAGGTTGGTAGATACTAGATCCTGATTGAGAATTGGTCTATTCAAATCCCAAAAAGGCAAAGACAATATATCTAGTGCATCCTTCATATGAGATATCTCTCTTGATCCCATGATAAATATTGTTTTGGATGGAACAACACTACTAAGGGTGAGTATTCAGTTGCTCAAAATTATTTGATCTTATGCCATAATAATCCCAACCAATCATCTGATATATTTTCTCAGTTGTTGTCTCAAAAGCTTTGGCCTAAGGTGAGGTTCTTTACTTGGATTTTATTGCATTACACGGTGCTTACTGGGGAGCATCTTATGAAGTATAGTTTTCATGGCCCTTTTAGATGTGAAATATGTGGAGAGAATGTGAAAACTCTCAACCATATTTTTATTGAGTGTACTTTAGCCTTTAATATTTTGAATAGAATGGCCACTTTACTTGGCTTACAGTGGTCCAATTTTTTTACTTTTGAATAACTTTGGAGGGATTGGCCTAATCAAGAGGGTGTTGATCATTTTATTAGACAGTTAGTTTGGATGGGTTCTACCATTCTTATTTGGAATATATGGAATGAAAGGAACAACCATATTTTTAATCTTGAAAGGAAGGATATTCACTATATCTGTAAAAAGGCCATTGCCAACTTAGTTGAATCAGTCCATCAGCTCCTTAATCACCCCTAAAACTCCCACCAAATATGGGATCAAGTGATGCAAATATTGAATATTAATTCTTCTAAGATAAACTAGCTTAAAGGGAATGTGAGTAATTGCAAGATGGATAGAACAAGAAATTGGTAACATCCTCCTAAGGATTTTGGAAAAGTCAATATTGATGGAGCCTCTAGAGGGAACCTTGGAAAAGCTAGTGTGGGAGAAATTGGTAGACTTTCAGATGGCTCCTTGGTTTTTACTTTTGTTGAGAATTTGGGTATTCTATCCAATAACCATGTTGACGGGTATGGTATCCTTAGAGGCCTTCAAGAGGCTACTAAGGTTGGATGGAAAAAGGTACTAGTTGAGTCTGACTCTCAACTCATGATTAATATTTTGAAGACTCCTTCTAAGAATCATAAGGTTGATTAGAGAATAAAAAGAATTTTTGAGAAGATTCAGTTAATCAAGATGATATTTTTGAAAGTTGATTATAATCATGTGGTAAGAGATCATAACAAGAGTGTTGATGTTTTAGCTAATTGGGCTTTGGACAAAGGTGATCTTACTTGCTACGGCCACTTTCCCAGATAGTGGCCTTCACAAATAAGGAAATCTCTTCTTTCTATCATTAATTTGGATGGCTCCAGTTCTGAAGGTACCTAGTTTCTTCTTGATTTATTTTTGCTTCTCTTTAGTTCGGTCAAGGTATTTTAGTTCCCTAGCTCAAACTAATCTTTCTTTTGTTTTCTATGTTGATTCTTGCCTTAATAGTCTTTTGGTCTAGAAAGATCATTTTTTTTAAATAAAGGGGTAAAAATTTATTGATAAAAAGTCTGGATTACAGAGTACAACTGAGCTTCCAACCAGGACTCAAATAAACAACCAAACAGGCTAAAGACACTAGACTAGAATGACACCCGGAAAAGACAACAAGAACAAACCACATTAAGTTTGTACATCCTTGTGGATCAACTCCTACAGGCGTTGAGAGTCCCCAGATGAGAGACTCTCCCAATTATCGATACTCCAAGGATCCAGCAGCCCATAAGCCCTTTTGGCCAGGTAATTAGCAACCACATTCCATTCCCTTGGAATGTGCACAAAGGATATAAATTTGAACTCTTCACTCATTCTAAGAATCTGAAGGGCTACAAAGGCCAACTGCCAATTAACTTTTGGTCTAGAAAGGTCATTGTTGTGTTCTATTTTTTTATTTTTATTTTTCTATTTATGTGTATGTGTTTTTTTTTTTGTCTTTTGTTGTTGTTCTTGTGTTTTTGTTGTTCTTGTGCTTGTGTTTTTGTATGTTTGTGTTAATTGGTGTTTTGTGTTTTGGTGTGTGAGTGTTTTCTATGTTTTTATTTTTCTTAGTTGTCTATTGTTGGTTGTTTTTTATTTTATTTTATTTTATTATTTTTTAGGTTTTGGTTATTTTTGTTTTTCATGTTTTTGTTGGTTGTGTCTTTCTAGCGTTCTATTGTTTTTTTTATGTTGTTCTTGTGTTTTTTCTGTGTAGTTCGTGTTTTTTTTTTTTTTTTTTATCTTCTTGTGTGTGTGTTTGTTTGTGATTTATATTTTTGACACACTCAAGGAGCATTTTTTTTATTTTTATTTTTTTAATTTTTTTGTGTGTTTGTGTTTGCGTGTTCTTGTTTTTTGTTGTTTCAAGTTTACTCCTTGAGTATGTCAAAGATGGTAGGCTAGGTCCGAGCCCTGGGCAATTTTGACGGAAGAGATACCCCTACCTCTTTGGGTCTTAGCCGAAAGTAGCATCCCTTCTGAGATGTTTTCCACAAAAAAAAATAAAAAATTGTAATTCAATATTATATATGCATGATATATTTTTATTTGGTGACCTTATGAAGTTAGTAAATGATAACAAAATTATTATTTTTCAAATAATTTAACATAATCAATCTTAATATGATGCATTATTATCTTTTCATAGAGGTAAAAAAGAATAGAAAAATAAAATAAAAAATACATGGTTTAGTCAAAGTAACTATATTATTAATATTTTTAATGAGTTTGAGGTCGAGACTTAAATATTAATAAAAACTCCCTTACAAGTGGCATTTAAGTTATGAATTGAAATGAATCCTGAAACTCATGAGAAGATGACCTACATTGATTAGTTATATGTTAGAGCCATAAGCTCTTTTATGTATGCAATGGTATGCATAAAATAAGACATAACATATTCAATGGACTAAATCCAATAAAAAATATTAAATTATTGTTAAGTGAATATTTAGATATTTGTAGAGTGGTAAGGTTTACATCTTATGGTAATTGTATTTTTATTTTCATGATTTTATCAATGCAAATATGGCTAGAGATCTGGATAATAAAATATTATGATAATTGTATTTTTATTTTCATGAGTTTTTCAATGCAAATATGGCTAGAGATGTGGATAATAAAATCTGCATATGCTTATACACACATACTTAATTATTCTATTTTGAATATTAGTTAGCTAGATGAATAAGAGAACCTATTGTTATATTGTTTAGATTAGATGTATTATCTCTTGGAATAAGAAAGAACCAGTTTGATTACTAAGATCATGTAGTGACATTACTAACAAAAGAATGGTTTAGAAATAAAATTTATTAGAGAATGTATAAACAAAGTGATTTTCTAATGCCAAAAAATTCTACTAGCAACAATCCTATTAATATCACAATTTACTATACAAGATAGATCTTAAAATGAAGATTTAAAATAATATAAATGAGAAAATAATTTAACGGATTAAGTAAGAAATGTGATTATTAATAATATTTTTATGTTGTGTATAGACTGATGTATAATAATTATCAAGTAATATTACTTGTAAAATAAAATTAATAAACACATTTTAAAATAAACAACTTAAAATATTTTATAAATATTACTTATTTTTAAAAATTCTAAAATTAATAAGTTTCTACAACTAACTCCCATATTTACCTATACGTCGGTAAATATTATAATCTTAAATAACAAACTAGAAGAATAATCATTGTCACCATAGTGAGCTTTGTTAAGCCCCTCACCATTTTTAAGTATCCTCAAATACATAGTGCTACACTCAATGTCAAATACATAGTGCTAAATAATACTCAATGACAAGATTATATTCAAGTAAAAAATATGAAAAGTAATATCGCTTTTAAAAAATCACCAATAATATATAATTTTGGTTGTAAACATAAAATTAATAAATGCATTATTTTAAAATAAACAATTTAAGGTTGAAATTTATAAGTTTTTAATATTTTTTTAAATAATATAATTATATAATAAATTAGAAGAAAAATCATTATCAGCTGTTGAGTTTTGTTAATCCCCACGCCATTAAGTATTTTCAAATACATAAAGAGATTCCAGGTTCGAATGTTTACTTATTAAAAAGTTGAATTGGATATCCAAAATCTAATTAATAATGTTGATGTGGACAACACAGAATCCAACTTCCAAGTGACTTTGATGGTGTAATCTTGATATTTGATGGTGTAAAACCCGTAATCTTGATCTCTTGACCCAGACAACCCTAGAAAAGGGTTTCGTTTTAAAAAAAGACTCGCGATTACGTTGTGAACTGGTTATAACATAAATAATAAATATTAAAAAGAAATGCATGCCTGTGATTATTAATTACAATTGATGAAAGCAGGTTTCCAAGTAATTTACATTTTCACCACGGTCTTCCTGTTTGTAGTGCTCAAACTATAGAAACGACTACTCTCTTATTTATTTATTTTGGCCGACTATGCCAGCGTCCACATGCCTTAAGGTCTTCTAATATGTGAAAAATTTTGACATTCAAATAACATGCCTATGTTGATCCATTAGAATAAGCTTTAGTTTAAAACAACCTTCAATTGAGGTTTTAACTTTGGACGCTATAGTTAAAAAGATAGTCGGATTTCTAATAATACAATGTTTATTAATGAATTATCTTAATGCTAAATTTTATAAAAAGAATTATAATTTTTATTGAGTAAATACTTTATATATATCTGCAGTGGCAGTGGCGATTGAACCAGGTCGCAAGTTAAAAAGTGAAAATCATACACAAACACAACAAAAGTTGAAAAATGAATCTTTATCTTTTAATCATTCGTATGTAATATATTTATTTCGTTGAGAATTTATATGAGAATGGTGAACGATACACTGACAATATCAAAGGTTAAAATAATCTAATAATTATTCATTTAATCATTCGTATATTGAAAACTATTTATCTTTACGTTAAAAAATCGGGTCTTCTCCGCCGCCAACGACCAGTTTGGTTGGACAAATAATAAGAAGTCTCTTCAAAGAGGAAAGCACGGTGAAAGTCATTATGTGCAACTTTTTCACGTGGGTGAGCGATGTCTTGCTTTTTAAAATCGAAAATGGACTCTGCTATGATAGCTTCCCCTATATCCATAACTCGAAAAGTAATTAACATATTTTTCAGATGGCTCGTTTCACTGGCTCAGAACTGTTTAAGCAAGACAAATTGGTTGTTGGAATCAGAACAGAGATATTGACATCTTGACTATGAAGGGAAAACAGTTAGATAACATTCAGATAAATGGTGAAAGCTGTGAGGGTGGCGTTGGCAGCCCCCCTTGGGGCCAATAATTTGGCCTTGAGTGGGTTGGTATTTGAAATTCGCAAGGCTTCGTTGGAATTTCGTTCCGTCATAATTATTTGTGGAAAAAATTGGCGTCCCCAGCCGCCCATAGTGCAGAAGGTTGGTACATCATGGCTACTATCGTTGGATTTTTAACAGCTGAAAGGGCATAGACCATGCAAACCACCGTAGAGGATTAAATATTTCAAAATTATTGTGACCTAAGATCTTTTTTTCCTAAAACGAAAGAAATGAATGGCAATGTAATTTGGTTCCGGGTGATGTAGTCTGTGTAAACATCATCCAATTTTTTTTTTGATATTCTATGATTACAATGGCAAAGAGAGTAGCAATCCGTCTTCTTCTTCTCTCAAAATTTTTAAAATTATGTTACCAACCACCAACTATGACCTTAGTCCAGATTCAGAATGAGAAACTGGCATTTTTGGATGTCAATTTTTATTTATAGGTACTAGCCGCAGTGCATTCCCCATTCGAATTTGTTACCACCTTCAATGCTGAATCTATTCAATATTTTGAACTGAGTTTTTTCCCAGTCTTGGAAAGAATTTTTCTAGAAATTTAGAGGAAGAGTGAAGAAAAGATGAAGTTCCAATACCCATTGTTCTTGTCGTTGCTGCTGTTACTCACCGTTGGAATTGCTGCTTCCAAGGGCAAGATTAAATACTTCGACTTCCATGTGAGTTTCTTGTCATGCTGTTAATTGCAGTATTAAGTTCTACTGTGTTTCTCACTCAGAGGGTAGGAGGGAAAAAATGTTGGAAGATCTGAAAGGCACAAATCTTTTATACACCATGTGTGTTTGTTTTTGTGTTTTAGGTATGCTCTTTGAGTGTGTTTAAGGTGGTGTTTTTTATTTGTATTTTTTGTGTATGTTTTTGTCTGTGTGTGCTTGTTGTTTTTTTTGTGTTCCAGAAGGTCGTAGGCCACATGCGAACCCTGAACGCTTTTGGCAGAAGAGATACCCAACCTCTTACCCGAAAATTGAAATGTTTTCCACATACAAAAATAGTTGAACTTAAATTCTTTAATTATTCTAATGGGGATTTCGTGATTGACAGGTGCAATATCAAAATGTTACTCGCTTATGTCACACAAAAACGCTCCTCACTATCAATGGACAGTTCCCCGGACCGACCATTGCTGTTAACGAAGGCGATCACGTTGTCATCAAAGTAACGAATCATGTGGAGGACAACATGACCATTCACTGGTATCAACTCAAACGTTTATGCCTTCATTTCAATTGCTTAGGTTGTGTATGTTGGTTTCTGAGCTTTTTTATGTGGGCTCTACTTTCTGGGCTTTGGTGTGTTCAATAATATTAGGCATGGAGTTCGCCAGTTGAGGACAGGATGGGCAGACGGCCCGGCATACATAACGCAGTGCCCGATACGAAAAGGCCATTCATACACCTACAAGTTCAAGATAACTCAACAGATAGGCACTCTCTTCTGGCATGCTCACATATTTTGGCAACGAGCCTCCATTCATGGCGCCTTCAATATCTATCCAAGGAAAGGCGTTCCATATCCTTTTCCTAAACCTGATGCTGAAGCTCCAATACTATTCGGTAAGCTTCTTAACTTGTAAGCATCTCTATCACAATGGTCTAAAAGCTATTCTCAAACTATATTCTACACAATCCAATATGAGTGGAGTTTAATATATTGTGGAGTCTTCAGAATTGTAAATCAAATCCTTATGTTTTGATAAGAATATATAATTAAATAAAACACATTTTCTATCGTGCCAACCTAAACGTGCTTTTCGTTCTTTTCATTTTATTTTTTCTTTGTTCTTTTTCCTTTGGTTAGCTTCCTAGAAGCTCATGCAAACGAATATAGCTATCTTAATTTATAGTTTAAGCAAGAACAAGTAACTCAACTATAGGGCGTTGAATTATTAGAAGAAGGGTTACTAAAGCCGAAAGTAAAAAAGAAGAGTAAAGAGGAAATGTTTTGAACAGAAGTCAAACATACAGGTAGAAAATACTATCCGGTGTTTTGAGTTTGTCATTTTATTCATCCAGTCTCATACTGTATGCGACATAATTTTGGGGAGCAAATCCTAATAAATTTATCTCAAAATTAGAAATAAGAGACCGGTTACTAAGAGGTAAAAAGGGTGCAATTCTGAAAACGTCTCATTTTTATCATCTTTTTAAATGAAATTGATGCTAAATACACATGAGTTTAATGGTAAGCTGGCAAGCTCGCAGTAAACAGTTCAGTATAGGATAATGCCTAGTAGGCCAAAGAAGCTACTGGAGTAAGTAATTCATTACTGTAATGCCAACTCAACAAAATATACATAACAAAAACACGTACGAATCTTGCACTGATGAGAGAGCAGGTAGATAAGCTAATATAAAAATTAACAAATCCTAACGTAGCATAGCCTATACCTCACCTTTCATCTCTTCATCTGATTTTACGACAGTCACATATCCTTAACTATTTAATAGGTCATATCTATCCAGTGTAACACTAAATGTATTATCTTTTGCTTTTTTGTCTGCAAACAATGGTCATGGCTTACTTTATGCTGTGAACTTATTTGAACCTTAATTTTTAAAAAACAAACAATAAATTTCTTGATTTTTCTGTTGCAGGGGAATGGTGGAACGAAGATGTAGAGACGATGGTACAAACAGCCACCCAATACGGCGCAGGTCCTGATGTGTCTGATGCATATACCATCAACGGCCAACCGTGCTTACTCTTTCCCTGCTCAGCTAAAGGTACTCAATCAAAGCTTATAATTAAAATCAGGACCATAGCATCATTTCTGTTTTCTGTAATGGTTTATAAATCTTAACATTTGTCATACTTTTTAAATGTGGTAGTTGGTTTAAAAGTGCAAGTCCTTGGTTCCATTATATGAGATTCTTCATCCCTATTAACATCAAGTTTGGGCATGTATGTGGAAGGCTCAGTTAATATGATAATGCAAGTCTAATAACATATTCCCACTCTGTGGGATTCCTCACTCTTATTAATATCGAGTTTGAGCATGTATGTGGGAACTGGCCCTCTTACTTTCTAATCAATTAATATGATAATACAAGTCTAATAACATATTTTATAATTAAAATTTCTTTACCTATCTACTATTTTTTGAATTCGTTACCGATAGCAGATGAATCTTACAAATTGTCTTAACTATCTTGAACTCTCAATCTTCTCTTGCAGATACATTCGTACAACGAGTCGATCCTGGGAAGAGATATCTCCTTCGAATCGTAAACGCAGCTCTGAACGACGAACTCTTTTTCGCCATAGCCAACCACACGATGACCGTAGTAGAAATAGACGGAGCCTACACCAAGCCATACACCACAAATTCAATTCTGATAGCTCCGGGCCAGACCATGAGCGCCCTCATGGTGGCCGACCAGCCAAAATCAAGATACATGATGGCGGCCAAGCCATACGTGACCTCAGACGTACCATTCGACAACACAACCACCACCGCAATCTTAGAATACACAGGACTCCAATCATCTCAATCCCACAACGCCATCATGCCATCACTTCCAAAGATGAGAGACACAAACCTGGCCACAAAATTCTCCACCAGCCTCAGAAGCCTCAATTCCCCAGAATACCCCTCATACGTCCCCCAAAAGGTCGACACCCGCCTCTTCTTCACGGTGGCCCTCAACCTCCAAGATTGTCCAGAGGGCCAAATCTGCAAAGGCTATTATGGAGGAAGGTTTACGGCATCCGTGAACAATCAATCCTTCGTTCATCCCCACATCGCCATTCTACAAGCAGCCTACCACAACATCAGCGGCGTCTTCACCCCGGATTTTCCCAGCAGGCCGCCCTACCGGTTCGACTACACGGATCGAAACCTCTCGCTCAACATGAATCCCCAGTTCAGCACGAGGGTCAGCGTCATTCCCTACAATGCAAACGTTGAGGTGATTCTTCAGGATACCAGCATGATGGGAACCGAAAACCATCCTATACACATCCATGGCTACAATTTCTTTGTGGTGGGACAAGGATTTGGAAACTTCGACTCCAACAGAGATCCCCAGTCTTTCAATCTTGGCGTCCCTACCGGCGGATGGGCGGTTGTGAGATTTAGAGTCGATAATCCAGGTAAAATGCCCATATACACAAAATATGTTTTTTTTAGTTTACATGGTGGCTGGTCAAGATAAGAGATTAGAGGATGAACTCTGGACATCCTCGTCCTTAC
This sequence comes from Wollemia nobilis, assembly GCA_028583015.1. Lineage (NCBI taxonomy): Eukaryota > Viridiplantae > Streptophyta > Pinopsida > Araucariales > Araucariaceae > Wollemia > Wollemia nobilis. Next base: position 2,703,797 of record JAQPPZ010000669.1, on the reverse strand, counting down.
GGGGTTTGATCGAATCAGACCTGACCTTAATATACAATATTACTTTGGGTTCATTAACTATATATTTGTTGATAATATTTATGAATTCATGATGTTGCGCAGGGGTATGGTTTATGCACTGCCATCTGGAGGTACACACGACATGGGGACTGGCTATGGCGTTTATGGTGGAGAATGGGCCAACCCCTCAACAATCTATTTTGCCTCCACCACATGATCTCCCTGAATGTTGATCAAACCTTTTTACGTTATTTCTTCAATATGTATTTTCTGTCCTTGAGTTTGTATTGAACAGATTCTTACACAGGATTAATCAAATGTAAAAGTTATGGAGATTCAACCCTTTTCAATTCATTCTTTCCACCCGGCCTTTACTCCAGCTACTTGAATGTCTCAGTTCGCCTTTTAAAATCTTGAAAAAATCCTGCCGCTCATGAAGTGAACCGGGTTTTTTCTGGGTGAGGTAACACTTTCGCAATATAATGGTTAAAATGCTCTCGATTTTAATCCTCCTGCAAACTGTTTAAAGCACGCTAGCCATACTGTAATTTCAATTTTATGCCAATACTAATTTAAACAGTTCGTGAAGATTTGTGAAATACCGATAAAATATTGTAATGGCGATGCATGATCCGGTTTCATTTGTAAGTTTTAATGCGCTTCCATATCGTACTTGTTTGCCTTCTTGGCGTACGGCGTAAATAACATGGCGCGTATTAAACAAAGTCTTTCTAAATGATCTCTGTATCACGTCGAGTCTCGCACGAAGTTGCCATCAATTAGAAACGAAACACTTTTAAATATTTTATTTTATGTGGACTCTTCATCTGTATTAATTTTGAGTAGCGGGGATGTAGTTGGTCTTTTGCTTTTTAATCAGTTCATGTGATGCTGTTCCCACACAAACTGTTTATTTCTAATAACATATTTCTATATTAAAATTTTGTTCCACTTTAATACCTTTTCTTCTGAAATAATGTTTTAACTTTTACAATAGAGAAAATAAAAGTTGTTATGCGAAAGTGTTTATGTTACAAGACTAAGAAACTCCATTATATTAAGGAGAAGTTTAAAGTTTGGAACAAAAAAGTCTTTGGGAATATTTTTGAAACCAAACAAGTCATCATTAACAAGCTCAATGAAGTTGAAAGGCAACTTCAGGTGGGTATTTCTTCTTAGAACATTCAGACCCAAGTGGGCGTTTCTTCTCAGGATTTGAAAGACAACAAAAAATCTCTTCTTCCTAAATTTCACAACATTTTGGGCAAAGAGGTGATATTTTGGAGACATAAATCCAGGGCTTTATGGTTGAGAGCAGGGGACTCCAATACCAAGTTCTTCCATGTGTCCACCCTCAAACACCGAAGATCTAATAGAATTAGAGAACTTCGTAGAAGAAATGGAACCATGACCACTGACATTCTGGAGATCAGAGCTAAAGCTATGGAGCACTTCCAGGATTTTCTTGGGCCTTCCCACCTATGCTCTCCCACTGTTTCTGAAGCTCTTCTTCACCATATCCCTAACCTTTTCCCCTCTGAGTTTAACACCAAAATTATCATCCCTCTTCTCAATATCCTCGATAAGGCTTCTGGTCCAAATGGGTTTCCCCCAAGATTCTTTCAAACATTCTAGGATATCATAGGACCTGACATCACTGGTGATAATCAGGAAATCTAGAGCACCAAATCCTTACCAAGAGATGTCAATTCTACATTCCTAACCCTTGTTCCCAAATCCTAGGAATGTCAGTCCCTCTCAGACTACCGGCCCATCAGTCTTTGCAATGTCCTTTACAAAATTCTTACCAAAATAATGGCCAATCGCCTAAAGGAAATTCTTCCCCAAATCATAGACCCGTGTCAAGGGAGCTCTGTCCAAGGGTGACAAATTACTGATGGTATCATCACCATTCATGAGCTAATCCACTCCATCTCTAAAAGCAAAAAACCAAGTTTTTTTCTCAAATTGGACATGAATAAAGCCTTTGATCGAGTTTCCTAGGATTTTCTATTAGTTGTCCTCTCCAATTTTGGGTTCCATGAGGACTGTATTAGACTCACCAAGGAATGCCTCTGCACAACCTAGTTTTTTGTCCTTGTCAACAACTCTTCAGCTGGCTATTTTAAAATATTTAGGGTATTGAGGCAAGGAGATCCCATGTCTCCATTCCTTTTTATTATCCTTTTTGAATCCTTAAGGCGAGCTCTTAATGAGACGTGTGCTAATGGGGCTATGTTTGGAATTAAAGCCTCTTCTAATATTGCTTCACTTTTCCACCAGCAATTCGTGGATGACACTATTTTGGCCACCCAGTCCTCTGTCCCTGAACCACAGGTCATCAAACACATTCTCAATGACTATGAGGAGGCTGTAGGTCAAAAAATCAACTTCATAAAGAGTAACTTGTATTTCATCAATACTCTTGAAGAAAGGTAGCTCAAAATAGCTTATATTATGGGATGCAACATTGCAAATATACCAGCCACCTACCTCGGCCTTCCCCTCTTTTAGGGCAAACCGACGAAGGCAATGTAGAATGGAGTCATTCAACGCATCATGAAAATTTTGGCAGAACGAAAGGGTTCTTTCCTCAGTTAGGCTGCCAAAGCAACTTTAGTCCATGCTTGCCTCCAGAGCATTTCGATCTTCTTCATGTTGGTCTTCAAAGTTTCCAAAGAAGTATACTAGCAAATTGAACACATTCAAAAATAGTTTCTCTAGTCAATGTCAGAAAATAAACATAGATTTCCTTTGGTAGTGTGGGATAGAGTTTGCTCAAGGAAGACTCACAAGGGCTTGGGATTTAGGAAAGTTTCCTAAATGAACATGGTGTTATTATGCCAACAGGGATGGAAAATTTTGTCTGAATCAAAATTCCTGTGGGTTAATATTATCAAGAGCAAATACCTTCTCCATTGTTATTTTTTTGCAAATACAATGTCCTAATAGTTTAGCTTTTTGGAATACCTTGTCTCACACCAGAAGCATCCTTACCAAAGGCCTCATATCGCTATTTGGGAATGGCAACCTCATTAGGTTTTGGGAGGACTTGTGTATCTTTGACCATCCTCTCATAAGTCATCCTGGGATTTGTCTCCTAAATCCTCTTCTTGATCGGTCTGCCAAGATTTTTATTTCCAACTTCATTATATTTGATGGTAACCAGCATCCCTCCTCGAAACATATTCCTTCTTCCATTGATATCCCTAGCTCTACTAATGCAGCCAAAGCCCTATCAAACTTGATTAGAACCTATATTATTCCTTCTATATCATCTCAATATTCTGTCCTTTAAGGATCCACTGATCACGATTGTTTTAATGTCAAATTTACCTACTTCCTCTAGGAAGAACCTCTACAAGATTGATTTCTAGTTAATCTTATTTGGCTTCACCACCTTATTCCCAAAGTTGTATTCTTCTTCTGGCTTATTGTACAAAACAAATTTTTAACTTTAGATAGTCTATTTCATCATGGGTTAATCCTTGCCAATAGGTGCTATATGTGGTATTCTGATTGGGAGTCGATCCCCCATATTTTCCTAAATAGTCCTTTCACCTCTTCCATTGTGTCTTCCCTCCTATTGGAGTTGAGTATTTCTTGGGCACCTCCTAACTCCATCATGGACCTTTGCTACCAGTGGCCCAATCCCTTCCACCATATCCGCCTCCACTTTTTTAGTCTTTCTTTCTCCCTCATTTTTGGTGGTAAGTGTGGCTCGAGAGGAACAACAGGGTCTTCAACGATTCTTCCTGTAGCCCAGCTTCCATACTATCCAAAATCCTTACCTTACCCTGGGAGAATGCTAGTCTTGTTTCATATCCTGATAGTCGAAGCCATGATATTGAGACACATCTCCTTTCTTCGTTCAACCTTCTTATAGGACCTTCAAAACCTCAATTCCCCAAAGTTGATAGATCCTCAGTTCATTAGGTCCTACCTCCTCCAAGTTGGTTCAAACTCAAATTTTATGGAGCTGCTAAAGGTAACCCAAGAAAAGTTGGCATGGAAGGTATCATTAGAGATGACCAAGGTAGAATCCTTCTTGCAATTATCAAGGCTATTGGTGTCCATTCTAATAACTTTTTTGAAGCTGGAGCTTTGGACCAGGGTCTCTCCTTAGTTTCCAATAAATAATTCCTCAATCTTATTTTCAAAGGGATTCATTAAATACTATAAACTCTGTAAAGGGTTCCTATCCTCCAGCATGGTTTGTTGCTTCTACTATAGACGAGTCGAAAAGGATTCTCAGACTCTTTGACCAATCCCTAGTTTAGCATATTTACAAAGAAGGAAATGGAACTACTAATTTGATGGCAAACCTAGGCTTGAACAAGATAGGCCTCTAAGTGTGGGATAGTGATTTCCCGAGTGAAATCATCAACTTTAACCTCCACCATGATGTTTCTATTCAATAATAGTTTTTTTCAAACTATTGTCATGGTGAGGTGGTGCCACTATGGCTTGTAGAATTAGGTTAATCAGCCTCCCATGTGTTCTTGTGGGGGAAAATTTATCTTTTTTCTAACACCTCATGTTCTTGGGTCATTAGCTGGGAGACCCTATCCATTCGAGAGTTGGAATCTCATAATCACAGCTTCTTTGAAGCCTAATCAAGGCTCTTTGCTCGATGAAGGTTTGATGTGTCGTTTGGCCCATGTTGAGGGTCGAAGAAGGTAGCTCTTGATGAATCATTTTTCAATCATAGATGGTAGTTGTTCATGGTTATCCCTAGCAACTCCTTCCAGCCTGATCATTGAAATTTCAACTATTGAGAAAATTTGAGGGTTCAAGGTTGCTTTATTTTTTAAGTCAATCCAACATGTTTCACTTCCAAAGTGGCTCGTGAGTGGACGCCCTTTATTTGGAGTCAGTTCAATATCAATTGGAAATGCAAATACAGGTAGGAGGCTAATTTGGATTTCTTTTTTCATATTCATGTTAGTTTCTCAACCATTTCCCTTTGTTGCATCCCCATGCACTTCGGTAATCCTCAATGGGTGCTAAGTTGTACCTCATCCTCATGCAAGGTGTTCATCTATCCTTCTTGGCAGGTTCTTAGTGGTGCTTTGGTTTCTTGACCTATTGTGGCACGTGTTGCCTTGTGCATCAATTGTATGCTCCTTCATAAATGATCCACATGAGCTATCTGGTCTCGTGTTTGCGGTTTTATTCTTAGCTTTCTTCATCCTCACACCAATTCTATTAATAATCATCTCTAGTGGTACTTGGGGAGTGCTACTTCAGGTGGTCTCAAAAATCTTGGTGAGGGCGATAGGGTGGTTTTAGTTAGGAGGAGCAAGGATATTTTAGACGACATCGTTTCTGTTTTGATGATGCTGTTAGAACCTAAAACTCTTATTTTAGACCCAATCATTGAGGAGATTCTTGATTCCCATGGCTTCCTTCATTTTCTTAGAAAATTTAATGGGCATTATGAGGAGTTGTCGATGGAACTTGTTAGTTCTAGGGATAGTGGGAATGTTACTTTGAAGGGTATGTCCTTCTGCATTACCTCTAACTTAATTGTAGAAGTGTTTGGGTTGGTGAATGATGGGGAGTGCATCAGATGTAACAAACACTTTGTTGTCGTTGAATTGGGTTACTTTCATGATAAAGGCAAATATTTGACCAAAGAAAGCAGCTTTTTCATATTTTCACCTTTTTTCTTCTTCATTAAGAAACTAATTTTAGATATGCTCTTTACATTAAGAATGATTTTCTCCAACATTCTCCCCTTTAATACCTAATGATCTAATCTAAGATTTCTTGAAACAAAACTCTTTTATCATCTTATTGTTGCATGCACACCTTGCTTGTTGTTCCACATGCTTTTACACATCTTCAACCAACTTGCTTGAATCCTTATCCAATTATTAGGAGTGTCTTTATAAATTATTGAATTGTTCATATAAATATTAATATATTTGTTTTTCTTCTTCAAAACATGTATGAACCTATGATCCAACTATAAGTGTCCTTATGATAACTTTTATCTAGTCACTACATCTCTGAAGTGCATTAAAGGATATTATTGTATAAAAAGGTTGACTTTATTATTTGTTGTAACATTATCTTTTGCTTTGCATCTTCATCTCTTTGAATAGATTTGATAATTCCTTCTTTTTCCATTTAGAACATAACTTTTCTACTCTAAATATTCATGTTCTTCTCTCTTGTGTGGTAGCCTTGCTTCTTTCACACATATCATTCATTTAATGGTTCTTCTAATTTTTTCTTTCTTTTTGAGAGCCTTTCCTATTACTTTTATATTTTCTTTCAACTTTGTAAGGTTTGTCCTTGTATGTTGTTAAATGCATGGACCAACTACTATTAAAACCTAAGATTCCTACATTGGGATTGCTCTCTCAGTAATATTTCAACATGTTTCTTCAATATTGAGTTACAACTTACTTCTCCAATACTCTCCTTAAGTCACATTGTTGCTACTTGGGGATCCTAGCTTCAACTTGGGGTGTGATAACAAATGAAATTAATTAGTATTTTATAGTTTCTCTACAACCATGATTTAATACCATATGAAAGGAATATTATAAAATCTTTATACAATATAATTTGATTTGATAAATCTAGGTATAATTCTACTATCAAATTTTAATGAGATAATAAATATTATAACAATTTTTGGTGTCATTCGATTTCATATAATATTATTTATGATATGACAAGTTTTGTTGTCATCCAACTATATTCTATATGATCTAATCTAACTATGGATGATGTACATGCTAAATGATCCATCCAAGGGATGAATGGATAAATCAATTGATAGTAAAATTCATCAATATATAAAATCATTACAACATTAATAATAACTTTCTCAAATAATAAGTTATTCATTTCTATTTTCATGTCTATATTTCTATTTCTATAGTTATTTTTTATTTTTCTAGTTACCTTTCAATTTTAACTATAGCTTTTTCATATTTTCAACATTTTTTCTTTTTATTTAAGAAAATACTTTTAATGTGCTCTTTACATTATGCATCATTTTCTCCACCATTCTCCCCCTTAATACCCAATGATCTATTTTTACATTTCTTCAAAAAAAACTCTCTTACCATATTATTGTTCCATGCACACTTGCTTGTTGTTCCATATACTTTTACACATATTCAATCAACTTGCTTGAATCCTTATCTAATTATTAGGAGTGTATTTATAAATTTTTAGAATTTCTTACATAAATATTAATGTATTTGTTTTTCTTCTTCAAAATATGTGTGAAACTATGATCCAACTAGAAGTGTCATTATGATAACCTTTGCCTAGTCACTACATATCCCAAGTGCAATAAAGTATATTATCTTTTGCTTTTTCTTTGCATATTTGCAATAGTCACTTTATTGTTTTTTGTAACATTATCTTTTGCTTTGCATCTTCATCTCTTTTAATAGATTTGATATTTCCTTCTTTTTTCATTTAAAACATAACTTTGCTACTCCAAATATTCATGTTCTTTTGTCTTGTGTGGTAGCCTTTCTTTTCTCACACATAGCATTAATCTAATGGTTCATCTAAATTTTCCTTTATTTTTGGGAGCCTTCCCTGTTACTTTTATATTTTATTTCAACTTTGTAAGGTTGGTCTTCATATTTTTTTAAAGGTATGGACCAAGTACTATTCAAACCTAAGATTCCTACATTAGGATTTCTCTCCCATTAGCCTTTCAACTTGTTTCTTCAATATTGAGTTACAACTTGCTTCTCCAATACTTCTCCTTAAGTCACATTGTTGCTACTTGGGGATCCTAGCTTCAACTATGTGTGTGATAACAAATGAAATAAATTAATATGTTACAGTTTCTCTACAACCATGATTTAATACCATATGAAAGGTATGGTATAATTTACTACAATAAATATGTAGAACAAATACTTGAAAATACAATTTATCTAAATATAAATTTTATATAGTTTATAAATTTTAAATATATAAATTTCATGTAGTTTTATTATAGTTACATGTTTTTCATTTATTTATTATTAAAGGTAATCTAGAAGCAAAAAAAAATTAGATGATTTTGTGCAAGTAATTTTTTTTAAATAAAAATTTTATGAAACATGTCCTTGTCATATATTTATTTGTGAAGAAGATATATAGATGTTTTGTCAAAATCATAATTTGAACTCATAAATCGGTAGGAGCAGATGAGAAAACTAGTGAACTTAGGGCAACACTCCTCCATTATTCATATTTACTTTTTTTGCATAATATACACCACAAACTATGTGGAAGATCCTTTTTCAAATCTTTAGAGAAATAATTCTTTGAATTCAAACCATAAAAGAAAAATCCCATGTTGGAAAAGCTACCATAACAACCATTGATGAGCTTGGGTTCCCAACATAGAACTTGCTAATGCTACATGACTTATTTTAGGATAATCATGTAGGCAAATAAGGTTATCTATCTTAGCCATCCACCCTTGTGGATTGCCACATTCAAAGGTGGAAATTCCAATGCAAATAACATAAACTTCATGTGGCCAATAAAGGAAATTAGAAGCACCTCATGCCATGAAATCCAAATAAAGAGAAAATCCTAGGCCGTAAGCATCCATAACTAGAGCAAAATATTGGATAGAGTAAGGATTTGAGTGACTTCTATAGGAATTTGGAGGACTATGACCAGTGGTAGTTGTGAAAGAACACTAGTATTTGGTGCTTGATGAATTATTGGAGGTTGTTACCCTATGGTTTGTTGTGATCCTTAGACAAGAGGAGGCATAGTAGTGGATATTTATAGGACTCTTTGGATGTTATTCAAGTACATGGAAAGAAGTAATCATTTGGTCTTGATTACTCAAGAACATGATAATGAAGTAATTGTTTGTTCTTGATTCAAAATATATGTACATAGGTAACGATTAATAGCACTAGAAAGATAATTATCAATTGGATATGTAGTAGGAGTGATCAAGAGGTTTGTTAAGAGTAGGAGAGGAAGAACTCAAGATTTTGAGAGGAGGCAAAGCCATGACGTTTAAGGAAGAAAGAAAACATTGGTTCAATCTATTGATATTTGGGAAAGAGTTGTGATGCTTACCAAAATTTTTGGGTTGGCACTTCTTTCTACCCATACAAACATCCTCTAAAAGTTTCGTGAAAAATACCTCTTACTTTGATCAACTTCAAAAGATAATTGTAAATAAGTAGGTACCCTACAAGCATCCTAGGATATTCACCTTCTAAAAAAGTGTTGTTGGAGATACCCATTATTTTTATCATCTTGAAGAGATGATTACAATGGTATAGTTCTCTCACAAGGGTCGAATGACACTTAATATATATTTTTTGGACTTGAGAAAAGGAAGCAACAACAATGATATCACAATATTCTAGAAGATAATTACACTAGAATATGGACCAAAACAAATTTATGAGACAATTCCCAAGAACCAAAAATTAGTAATTTTCAACAAAGGTTTTGGAATGGTTTGTCTACCCTTTTGTTACAAATTTGCACCCCAAAAGGAGTCAATATCAAACCTTTGATACCACTTATTACAAAATTACTTCAAGAATTACAACAATAGTAATAGTCGGATGTGTAAATAATATTATTCAACTAATATTAATAATTTAGATCTAATTGTTAGAAAATCAAATATGCAATAGTCAAAATCCAAGTTCAAATTAATGTAAATCCTTAACCACTTAGAGAGGGTGAAGTCTCATAACCACTTGGAGAGGACAAAGTCTCATATGCACAATAGATGTGACTAAGATTTGAATATGAAACATGATCCCAACTACCAACTAACTCTTCCTATTAATAGATTAAATTAATAATTAACCCTAACCCTAATTCTCAAGGGTTGAGTATCTAGACGTTGGTCCGTTGGTCCCTAGCTATGGCTATATTGGATCCATTACATCAATCTCTTTAAAATTTCTAGATTATTCATAATGATAATTATTATTCATAGGTTTATATTCCTATGGAGAACTTTAATTGCAAGGAATAATCTAAAAGATAATTTTCTTAATATTTCCATAGAATTCTTAAAGTGCAAGGATCATCCTCCATAGTACTTACTTTTTTGTGCTATATCAAAACTATTAATTTTTATTTATATTATCTATATATATTTTTTATTATGATGTTCTTGAAACCCGAAACTAAATCATTAAAAAATTTAGGTGTTTTCTAACGTGGAGAATTTGAAGTGCAAGGAATAGTCTCACAAATACTTTTTCTTTATGTTGCTTTAGAAACCCTAAGTCCAAGTAAATTCTCTATAGTAATTACTTTCATATATTACCTTAGAAACCCTAAATATACATAGATATCCTCCATATTCATTTCCTTATGATGTTGATGTTGAAAACCTAAAGTGGAATGGATACTATCTATATTACTTTAACTTGTATTAAGAAGAGATGATTTTATACTATTTGAGAAAAATGGAGATGATTCACATAGATTAAACATGACCTCTTTTGCCTTCTTTGTTTTCAAATTTACCTCCACATATTTTGTTGCATATTTAGTTCCACCAACCTTGAACTTATGCATTGTACTTTCTTATCCCTCTTATCCTTTGTTATTCTAATGGTTACTATGATTAAATGCAATGGACTTCACCATTTAATGATGTAGAGGGAATTTCTTTACCACTTTCCTTGGAGTGGAAACTCTTTGATCTAATCTAGCTTCTAGTTTGGTATGATCTCCTTACTTCATCATGAATTTTATCTCCTGTCTAAAATTTCACATATCTTTCTCTATTTTTTCATCCATTTTTCCAATCTCATAATATGTATAGTATTAGAATATAATATTTTTTATATTTCACTTATTGATTCTATTCTATTGATTCAAATTTAATATTAATATAAATAGAAAAATATATTAGGGTATATACAACATACCTTTGTTCCTTAGTAATTTGTTCCTCTTGGATAAAATCCCTTACAATATTACCACTATTCTTCAAAATCCGCACTAAGTTAATAAGTTAATATGGAAATCCAAAAAGCTCAACCCACACTAGAAGCCTTTTAAATGTTTCTATATTCATAGAAAATTTCATTCCATTGTCTTATATGTAATGCATCTCTCCCCCTAAACCAAAGGCCACAACTATTATTTTATTTGTAATTTTTAAACTAGAGAATATGATGAGGAAAACTCATTTTGGAATAGAAGTCATGGAGCATTTTTAATTCAACATCCACTTCCATTTGATCCAACTTTAGATCTCCAAAAAGCCTACCAATATCCATGAAACTTACATATTAACCCTTTACTTTTAAGAATCTTGATTACATCCTTGATCATCGTATGCATGATAATTGCTTTTTAGTATAACATATATTACCTAGATAGGGTTTGCCATAGATTCATTATTTCTCATGTCCTCCACTAGGGAATCCATACTTCTAAGGTATCCTTACTCTTAATTCAGAATTTTGAGAATGACTCTCCTACCATGCTACATAGCTTTTTCAAAGATACGAAACAAAAAAAATAGGCTCACTCCTTGCTCACACTTGTTTTATATATGTCCTCCAACGCTCATTTTGTACTCTACTTTAAATATCTAAAACAAGAAAAGATGAGGCTTTTTTTTGCTTACACCTCACACTCAATAATTAAACATCTATTAACATACATAATAAGATCTAATTTATAAAATAAAATATATATATAAAATATTCTTAATTTCAAATACTAAAAATTTATACATTATAATATAAAATTATAATAAAAAAATTTAATTTTTAATATAAAGAAAATACATTTTTATAAATATTTTAACATTACAAGATTGATTTAAAGTTTGAAATTGTCAAGGTGTTTATTAAAATTTTAAAATTATTCATTCCCATATGTACTTCATTCAAGAGGTTCAATTTTTCAAATATACTCCATGCATATTTTATGATCCACCTTAAACGGATTTTAAAATAACATGCAAATCTAATATCTTCCTAAACCTACATTTAATTAGAAAAAGGAGTTGATTATGAAAACTTAATAGTTTGAGGAAGATGGAAAATATCTTTGATAGAAAGGCAAATGAAGAATATCTTTAAAGTTAGGTATGCTTTAATTAATTTTTTAGAAATGTAATGAGAGCAATGTAATATTTTGATTTTGTAATGGGAGTGGCCCCCAATAGAAGTCACATAACTTATTAATTTTTTTCTTTTATAATATTTAAATATTTTCGTGAATCATTTATTATATGATAAATATTTATAAATAATAATTTTATATAACCTTAATTGTATATTTATATATTTTATTAAATCATATATCATATATGATAGAATTATATTGTTTGATTAAAGTTCCATATAATTTGATTATTAGAGTAATTGTATTATCAGTTTCAAGTTAATTTAATTGTAGATGATCTAAATATCAAATGATTCATCCAAAGATCAAAGGTAAATATGCCTCAACATAGATATTATAAGCTTGATTCGTAGTTGGTCCATACCGTTAGAGAAAACAATTTGGATTTGTAGTGTTTTAATTAACCTTGCACTTGTTCAATGTTTTACTACTATATATTATAATAATAAAAGTGTCATACATGTTGTAAACAATTAATTATTTTATTCTTAAATAAAATATGTGCAGATTGGTATGCATGATATCCGAGATCTTATTCAAGATTAAATTCTCAATTTATACTATTACTACATTAATGAAAATTAATAGATATTTTTATCAAGATATGATAAAAATCAAGTTTTATAAATACACTACATAATATAAGGAACTTATATTAATATAAAGTAACATTACAAATATTTAATACAAGGGTTTAAAATTATAGCATGCAGAGCACTCTATTCTACCAAGGAAGCAAGAGATAACCTAAGAATGAACATTATAGAAAAGAAGACAAAAGCTACAAAATAGGATAGAAATCCAAACACTAAAGAATATAGAAAGGAGTTTCCACCTAATCTATATATAAGTCCTATAAAAAATATAAAATTAGTTGGAAGATTAATCACTTTACATTCCAACTATTCAAGAACCAATTTTAGTAATAATTTGTAAATTGTGTCTCCAACTTCCTCTACATTAAGTGTTAGTCATCAGTTGAATAGGTAGCTAAATTGATATATTACAAAGATGTGTTAAGCATTGTGTGCTTCTATATACTCTATCCCTCGAAGACCAGATGGGGATACATGCATTTGATACCAAAGGTTTTTTGTTATTCATAGGTTAGAACCAAAGACATCATGATGTGAAAAATGATTTGAAGCTAGCTTGTTTAGTGAAGATTCTACATAGGCACCAAGTTCTAGAAGTTATGTTAGCAATGAAAGAATAATCCTTTAAACTCAAAATATTTATTTGACTTGGAAAGCAATGGTCCTCATTATCTCAACATCCATCATTATAAAATGACTCTTGAGTTAGCCAGGAGTGTACATCTTTGCATATACTAGAAGTTGTCACTATTTTGTAATCTTGAATAAGTTGTATCCTTGGCAAGTAATTTTTCTTGTTAAATCAATCAATTAGTCTATTACTACACATTCTAGCTTTGTTAAATCCAAAGCTATTTGGATGTTGTCTTGCTATTCGCTCTACTAGAGAAGGTAAGTATCATTTGAGGAATTCTACATAGATAATAGACGCTTTCCCAAGAACGATGGTAAATCAAGAACACAAGCATTCTTGCCTATATGGCACTGAATGGTATAAGGAAAATAACATAGAGGTTTGATATTTTGGTATATGAAAGGTGATGGCCACTTGGGTGATAAACCAAATATGTATAAAATGGTTTGTTAGTTGTGGATGTGTGATTGGACCTATTATAACAATGTTGGATATAAGGTTAAATATCATCTGATAAATGAGTGTGATTATTATTGTACATATTTATAAGGTATAGTAAGATTTGGTTAACTACATCTATTTATCCATTAACAATAAAATATAGTCAAATGTTGGACCTTGGTTCTGAAGAGGTTACAAGTATGTTGGCAAATATTGTTAAGGAATCTATTATCCCTATCTAATACAATGGATTCAAGTAGGCCAAAGTGAACCCAAACCTATTTAAATGCTAAATGAGTAATATCCAAAACATCAATACTCTTATTGTATGGTTCCATGAAAGTCATCTTGATAAACTTATCCATGACCATAAATATGAAATCATGTTGAAACTTAGTGTGAATGGCCCTACGTACGAGGGTGATTATGATTATACATCTTGATGAGGTGCACTAAGATCCTGTAAACCACCTCTATTTTCCAATTAGTATATTGATAGAATATAGTAGAATACTGGAGCTAGGTATCCAAGAGGTTACAAAGGTGATGCTAAAAATTACTAAGGATTTTATAGTACCAATATGATATAATGGATTTAGGTAGGCCAAAGTGATCTCAAATATATTTAAGAATAGATAAGTAGTATCGAAAACATCAATGTTTTTTTCTACATGGTTCATAATATCCATGTAGCTAAACCTATACATGACCATAAATATGTAATCACGTTGGTAATTATGGTCCTCAACCCTAAAATATATGTTGATGGTATATTAAGATTTAAGAGGAAATTATAGGATAGTGTAAAATCCAATATTTCTATTTATTGGTTTAAGATGGGGAGCATAGGAGCGAACATACACCTCCACATATTAGTTCATGTGTGGCTAGTGGAAATACTAATCTAGTACCTTAAGTATTTTATTAATGCAAAAAAAATTAGCTACCATGGAATGGTGAGCCTCCAATATTAGTAGTTGACATGATGCTTCTTAAATGTGATGGCTCTAATAAAAAATTATATTATAATAACTTATAATTAATATCAATAAAATTAATTTCTAAGGGATATAATACCTACCAATAATAGGCACCATATCCCTTGGCATCAAGAGTTGACAATAATATCTATATCAATAGACAACTTAGATAGTCTATTATTTGGCTCTTTTTTTCCTTATGATGTTTTGTCATGAGGTAGAATTGTTATAGGTAATTCATCCATTATATATGTCTAGGATTCTTTAGTTTACTTTGTGGATATAAGAATAATAAAGGCCTATGGTTTGAGTGAACAATAATTTTCTTACTTATGATGTAATGATATTTTTATCATAGAACATGAATAATGACATACAATTATTTACCATAAGTGGAATAGAATTACACTATATTTGGTAACATCTCAAAATAGTATACCATTGAATGCCCATTTTAGATCAATATGGCACCAAGTACATAGTTGGATGCAATAATATTAAACTCAAAGGGATGAGTGATATATAATACTAAAAAAAGGAACTACTTTAGTTCTTCAAAATTCTATTGCTACTACAAATCCCAATGTAACTTCACGTTCCCATGCATGAATTGATTTTTAAGCCATGAAACATGTCAAATTCTAATATAAACTCATTTTGAAATTAATATTAGGTGTTGGCCATTCTTCGATGACATGAATATTCTCTATGTGTACATGTATTCCCAACTAATTGATGATGTATTTCATATAGGATATTTGTGTGATGCTAAAGGTGCACTTACCTTAGTTGAAGCTTATTATGGAATATAGTATCCAAAACTTGACATATGTACTATAAATATTCTTTTTATATCTTACTGAACATAAGGATGTCATCCAAATAGATGATCACAAATAACCCTATAAATTGATATAGAATATCATTCATCAGGCATATTGACTCCACAACCCATTCCTTTATTTTTAAGATGATGGCCCTATTTGAGGTAGAGGATGAATGATAATAAATCTAGGGTGCTACACAAAGTTGGGGTATAGGGCACTTTACTCTTTTATGGAAGAAAGAGATAGATTGAGAAATAATTAACAAGGAAAAATATTCTAGAGATAATAGAACTTCAAAGACCAAAGAAGATAGAAAGGCATTTCCACCTAACATATATACAAGTTCTATATGGCTCATGCCTCCATTATTTAGGTAATGGCATTGTTTGAGGTAGAGGGTAAGGGATAATATAGATGAGGTGCACCTACATTGTAGCTCATAATAAAGGAGGATTCCATACCTAATGGTGATGGTAGACATAGCATAGAGGTAAGGTTAATTAGTAAGACCACAATAACCACTATGATAGAGAGATATAGGTTTGCTACTCCTATGGTATTAGATAGACTCTTTGTGGGATTAGTTGGCTATGAGATCAATTGAATTAGAAGAGAAATTGATTGGAAATTCAAGTCACTAACCAACATGATACCATTTCAAAACTATTTAGGGAAAGGCACCACTTGCTAGAATATATTTTTTGTTTATAGGCTTTTGTAGATGCATTGGTCATTGAGCATGATAAGGATGAATATGTAACAAACTAGGTGAGTGCCAATGGGCTAGGGGATGGACAGGTGGCCGAAATTATTTAGGATAGCCTTAGGTATTTAAAGAGGTATATGGATGATATAGAGTAGGTACATTAGGAGATGATAAAAAATTTGTATGAGGACCTAATTGCGATGATAACCAAAATCATATTTTATGAAAAAGCATGTTATGGGGTTATTCTAGCTAATTAGAGGTTGGATTCTCCTTATTTTAATCCTTCCCTAATAATTTATCAATTATAATATCATACTCATATGTGTACCATTGGGATGCAATAACCTCAACTAGGTTGTGAGTGTAGGCTTACACTAGCTACTACATCTTAGATGTGATTTATTGTGAGTCTGACCCAATTTTATACTTGTATATGATACAATGTATAAATCTCTATTGGTGATATATTATGTGATGATGTGATTCTTTAATTATGCTCTGGCATTTTTAAATGAATGATAATTTGTTAGTTGCATATTAAAAAAACAATAATTACTAGATATGATTAGTTTTTATTTAATCTATCATGTATGCAACTAGAATAATTATAAAACACATATAACATATTCAATGCCATAATAAAATATCCTTAAATGATATGCTTAAGAATATAAATATATTGAGATCCCCATGTTTCAAAATTTGTTGATGGGTAAGAAAATGATAAATCAGCCTTAAATATTTATCAAGCACTTATAGTCGTAAAATATAAGATATTTGTGCATTGGATAGCAACTCAAGGATTGTAAACGTTGATAAATGCACCCAAGAAGAGACTTTATATATACAAGATATATTTTTATATACAAATTTATATCTTTTTTAATGCCCAAGGAGACATCTAAAATACAAAATATATTGATTTAGTTGTACCCCAAAGGGACTTTTAACATATAAAAGATATTTATTTAGTTGTACCTAGAGAGACTTTAGATATATAAAATATTTTGTTTTACTTATTCCAAGAGGTACATTGGATATATAAAATATTTTGATTTAATTATGTTGAGATGGACCTTTTATATAAAAAAATCAATTTAGCTATGCTTAGAGGGACTTTGATTTTTTCTTAAATACACGCTTAAGGATTTTGATGTACCATATAGGACTTTAAATTTTTTATTTGACTTGAATTTTTGAAGGAGATGTATTGTGCCATATAGGACTTTAGATTTTTTTATTTTCCTTGAGAAAATGCTCAAGGATTTCTACTATACCATGTGAAACTTTTTTATTTGCCTTAAACAAATGATTAAGAGATTTAGTTGTTCCATATAGGGATTTAGATTTTTATTTGCTTTGAAAAATGCTTAATTATTTTTATTTTTTTATATCATAGTTTAGATTTTCCTTAAACATATGCTTAAGGAATTCTATTGTACCACATGGGACTCCAGATTTATTAAAAAAGAAAAGATTTTTTGTTTATTTTGAAAATTTCTAAACTATATGGACAATCAAAATAAACAATGTCATGCTTCTAAAAGATAAAATTTAAGCTAAACATGACTATGTTTTATTTTCAAATTTGTACAACCATATACATGTTGCATTGGATGTGTAATTTGCATAAGCCAAATATAATATTAATAGATTTATATATACAATATATTGATGATAATGGATGCGTATATGAAGTGCTAGATGGTATTGACGATCCTACATAGGTTCTTGAATGCCTTCCTATTAAGGCCACCCTACATTTTGAATGGGTAAAAAATCAACTTGGATAATATGATGGAGGTCATATTTACCCCATGATTGTATGTATTTTATATGGTTTTTATGATCCTACATAGGTGCTTAAATACCTTCCTATTGGGACTACCCTAAAAATTGCATTGATACAAAAGCAATATTAATAAAAGTGATGGCTAAGATGGAATAGATATCCTCCTAACTAAAGGGGTCGATGAAGTTGATAAAATATTATCTTAGTCAAGTAAGGGATTATTTGTGGACTTTACTATCTTAAAAAGGTTTATTGTCAAATAGATGATAACAAACATTATATAGATAAGTTAAAGATCATGGATATATGTTTTGGATAATTAAGAGACAAGTTTAATGGGGTTAAGTAGATAATGGATGGTTATATGAATTACCCTCATTATTTTATATTTTTAGATAGTTTTGATGATTATAAATAAGTGTCTAAAATCCCTTCTATTGAGGCCACCCTACTTGTTGAGGGTGATGTCAAAAGTCACCCATAATTATTAAATTAATATGTGAGTTGTAAAATAAAGCACATGAAAAATATATTAAATTGAGTGCTTTATTCATGCAAATTAATATTTTTAGTTAATTTAAAAATAAATAAAAAACAACATGCAAAGTGGCATAATAAAAGTTGTTTTTATAAAAAGCTAGTTTTTAGCTTTTTTAGCTTTTTTTAGCTTTTTTGCATGATCAAGGCTGATTGATCATTATATATTTTGTAATTGGAATATTTTTGAATGTGAGAAGAACATGAATATTTTAGTGTGCACAATTGTGGAGCTTTTATGTGGATTTTTTAAAGTTTATATTTGTGTGCTTTTTTAATTCTAGATAAAAAATTCTGGTTTGGACCAACAACATAGTTTGCTGAAATTGGAGCTTTTGGTTGAGGATATTTCATCATTTGGCATTCATATTTGGTTTAGCTTAATCACTAAACACTCCTGGACCATTTTTGGGTGATATCCATGCTCCATTAATGTTCTTTTTATCTTAGATCAGAATTACTTTATTGTTGTTTTTTATCTCTCCACCTCAAGAACTTTCATTTGGTATCAAAGCAAAGTTGTGTATGTGATTTCAGAATTTGCAGGTATAGCTACAACAAGAGAGGGTGAATATTTTTTATTCCCAACATCCTTTACAAGAGTTTGGATCAGAAATACTTGTGGCTATTCATTTGCTATCATGGCAACAACTAGTACATCCTTAAATATACCTACATTCAAAGGAGATAACTTTGAGTACTAGAGAGATCAAATGAGGAGGATATTTGTATGGAAGGAAGTTTGGAAAAGTATAGTTCAGCCATATAATCCTCCTAAGGATTGGAAAGCTCTTCCTAAAGATCAAAAGAACACATTAGAAGAAGAAGAAAAGAATGATGCTCAAACTTTCTTCTACTTGTAGAGTGTGATAGATCCAAGCATCTACCCAAGGATAGCTAGTTGTAAGAATGCACATGAGGCATGGACAACCTTGGAGACATCATATCAAGGCTTAGAAAAGGTAAGATCATCAAAGCTCTCAACATTAAGAATCAATTTTAAAAATATGAAAATGCATGATGATGAGAATGTTGGAGACTATTGTATTAGAGTAAATGATATAGTGCATAGAATGAGAGTGTATGGTGAAGTCATGGAATATAAAGTAGTAGTAAGAAATATTTTGAGATCCCTAACTCCAAAGTGGTTGCATATTGTCATTACACTTGAGGAGTGTAAAGATATGGACCAAATCAAGGTTGAAGAGTTAGTGGGTTCTTTATTGTCCCATGAGGATAAAATGAAAATTTATTCAAATGAATTAAATCATGCACTAGAGTCCAAAGTATGGGTTTCAAAACCAAATAAAAAACCCATAAATCAGAATGTAAATTTTTCTCAAAGTTTAGATCATAAAGGGAAGAACCAATCAAATTCAAAGTGGAAGGGTAAGAAGGTCATCACTTGTCATTATTGTAAGAAACCAAGTCACATGATAAAATATTGTAGGAAACTAGCAGTCAAAAATCAAGCAAACCAAGATGGGGGTGAGAAAAAGGCTTACCAAGCTGAGAATAATGATGATCAAATTAATTATTCTCTTTCATGTAATTCAGGTTTAGATGATAAAAGGAATATGTGGTTTCTTGATTCAAGATGTTCTAACCATATGTCATGTTTTAAGGATTGTTTTGACAAGCTAGATGGTTCATTCAAGAGCCAAGTTCACTTAGGAGATGGGAAGGTGATTCATGTCTAAGGGAAAGGGAGTATGCCTATCACCACAAAGCATGGGAAGGGTGATATCTGCAATATTTATTTAGCTCCAAACATGAAGCACAATCTCATGAGTGTTGGACAACTAGTAGAGAAAGGATTCAAGCTACTTTTTGACAATGGAGAATGTTTGATATATGACAAAAAGAAAGGTAAAAAATTGATTGGAAAGTCTATTATGTCAAAAAATAGAATTTTTCCATTGAGAATAAATATGTTAAATCAGAATTCTTGCTTTTCTACCATTGAGGAATCAAGCATGTTGTGGCATTCTAGATATGGTCATTTAAATTTCAGAAGTTTGCATGTTCTTTTTAAGAACAAGATGGTTGATGGTCTTCCAAGGATTGAATCCAAATTTAAGGAAGCATGCAAGGCATGTATACTTGGAAAACATCATAGAGAAATATTTCCAACCAGAAAATGGAGAGCTACCAAGAAATTAGAATTGGTACATTCAGATTTATGTGGGCCTATGTCTTATCCTAGCATAGGCAAAAATTTATATTTTATTTCCTTTATTGATGATGCTACCAGACTAATGTGGGTTTTATTTTTGAAGATCAAATATGGGCTATTCTCAGCCTTCAAGATATTCAAGGCATTGGTTGAAAAGGAATCGGGTTGTTCTATCAAGGTGTTAAGAACTGATAGAGGTGGGGAATTTTGTTCATAGGAATTTCTAGATTTTTGCTCTTCGTATGGAATAAAAAGGTATTTTATTGCTCCCTACACACCACAATAAAATGGTGTTGCAGAGAGAAAGAATAGAACAATAATGGAGTCAGCAAGAACCATGTTGGAGAACAAGAAGTTGGAGAGGAATTTTTGGGCTGAAGCAGTGCAAACAGCAACCTACATCCTGAATAGAAGTCCCACAATGGTGGTGAAAAACAAGACACCCTATGAAGCATGGTATGGTAAGAATCCCATGGTGGCTCATATTAGAGTATTTGGTTGTTTAGCATTTTTTCACATTGATGATGCTAAAAGGAAAAAATTAGATCCCAAGAGTGAGCCTCACATTTTTATAGGTTATAGTGATGGTAGTAAAGCTTACAAGTTTTTCAATCCTGTTAGTAAGAAAACTGTTGTTTCTAGGGATTGTAATTTTTTTGAGAATGATGTGTTTTTGATCATAACCAGAAGAATGTAGAGGTTATTAGTGAAGGGGGGCAAAAATTTTATGGAGAAATGGAGGTCAATCAAGATACTCCACTAGTTCCTAGTGTTAATGGCAATAATACTAGTTCTTCCCAAGAGACTAGTTTACCATCAACTTCAACCCAAGTAAAAAAAAAAAGGTTGTTGCTTTCACATCCAACAAGTCAAATGTTGGATAAGAACTATCAAAGGAGAACAACAAGACTTCAAGCTCAATTAGGTAATAATCTTGAAGATATTGAAGATGAAATGACTTACTATGCCTTATCTTGCATTTCTAGTGAACCAAGGAACTATGTAGAGGCTAGTCAAAGGAAAGAATGGGTTGAGGCCATGAATGTTGAGATGGAGGCCATTGAGAGAAATGAGACATGGAATCTCATTCAGCCTACTAGTGACATGGATATCATTGGTACAAAATGGTTCTACAAGACCAAGTTCCATAGTGATGGAATAATAGACAAACACAAAGCTAGACTAGTAGCAAAAGGGTATACACAAACATATGGAGTAGATTATGAGGATACTTTTTCTCTTGTGGCTCGCCATGATACTATTAGATTGATGCTTTTAGTTTCTACTCAGAAAGGATGGGAAGTTCACAAAATGGATGTCAAGAGTGCATTCTTGAATGGTGATATTGAAGAAGAGGTATATGTGGAGCAGCCACAAGGTTATGAAATAAAGGGTAAAGAGCATTGGGTATACAAGTTGAAAAAGGCACTTTATGGGCTGAAACAAGCTCCTAGGGCTTGGTACTCAAATATAGATGGATGGTTCTCTGAAAATGGCTTTGAAAGGAGAAAAAATGAGCCAACTCTTTACATAAAAATTGTTGACACTAACGTGTTGTATGTTTGTCTTTATGTTGATGATCTCATTTTTACAGGAAATTCAAAATCTATGATACAAGACTTCAAGGAGAGCATGAAGAGTGATTTTGAGATGTTTGATCTTGGAAAAATGAAATACTTTCTTGGCATGGAAGTACAGTAAATGGAATATGAGATCTTCATATGCCAAGCCAAGTATACCCAAGACATGTTGAAGAAATTTTTATTTCTAGACTGCAAGGTGGTTGATACTCCTATTGCTAGTGGGGAGAAGCTTATGAAAGAGGATGGGAGTCCTCTTGTTGATGAGAAGACTTTTAGAAGTATGGTGGGTGGATTTATGTACCTTACATTCACAAGACTTGATATTACCTATGCAGTTTCACTAGTTTCCCGATTTATGAGCTTACCAACTCAAAGGCATATGCAAGCGGTGAAATGAATCTTTAGATATGTGAAGGGAACCTTTGATCATGGTATACACTATAGATCAGCAATATATTCAATTATGGTTGGGTATGTTGATTCATATTTGGGAGGTTCTATTGATGATCAAAAATCTACTACAGGGCATTGTTTCACCTTGGGAAGTGGGTTGATTTCTTGGTCATCCAAGAAGCAAAGTGCAGTGGCTTTGTCTTCCACTGAAGCTGAATATGCAGCCCTTACTTCAGCTTGTACTCAAGGGATTTGGCTGAGGAGAATATTGAAGGATTTTGGTGAGACTCAACATGAGCCTACCAAAATATTTTGTGATAACAATGGGGCAATACAATTGTCCAAAAATCTAGTTTTCCATGCAAGGACCAAACACATAGAGTTGAAGCACCATTTTGTTAGAGACTTGGTACATGATAAAAATTTTGTCATTGAGTATGTTAAGAGTGAGGATCAAGTTGCTGATATACTCACAAAGGGGCTATTGAAGGTGACTCATGGGAGACTCAAAGAAATGTTGGACATTTCTTCCTTTGACATCAAAGGGGGGATTGTTGAGGGTGATGTCAAAAGTCACCCATAATTATTAAATTAATATGTGAGTCTTAAAATAAAGCACATGAAAAAAATATTAAATTGAGTGCTTTATTCATGCAAATTAATATTTTTAGTTAATTTAAAAATAAATAAAAAACAACATGCAAAGTGGCATAATAAAAGTTGTTTTTTTATAAAAAGCTAGTTTTTAGCTTTTTTAGCTTTTTTGCATGATCAAGGCTGATTGATCATTATATATTTTGTAATTGGACTCTTTTTGAATGTGAGAAGAACATGAATATTTCAGTGTGCACAATTGTGGAGCTTTTATGTGGAGTTTTTTTTTTATATATATTTGTGTGCTTTTTAATTCTAGATAAAAATTTCTGGTTTGGACCAGCAACATAGTTTGCTGAAATTGGAGCTTTTGGTTGAGGATATTTCATCATTTGGCATTCAGATTTGGTTTAGCTTAATCACTAAACACTCCTAGACCATTTTTGGGTGATATCTATGCTCCATTAATATTCTTTTTATCTTAGATCAGAATTACTTTATTGTTGTTTTTTATCTCTCCACCTCAAGAACTTTCACCTACATTTTGAATGGTATAGAAGCAATTCAAATAATAATATGAGGTTCAATTTCCCTAATATATATATATATATATATATATATATATATATATATATATATATATATGTGTGTGTGTGTGTGTGTGTGTGTGTGTGTGTTTTAGATGATTTTTTTGATACTACATAGATTCTTAGAATCACTTCTACAAAGGTCAAACTACATTTTGCATGGGTATGAATGCAATATTCATAGAGGTCATTATTCCTATTAGATTGGTATTATCCCATCTAAAGGGGTAAAGGAATTTGGTAAATATTATATGGATTGATTAATTGATTGATAATATGATTAAATTACTAACTAATCTAGTTTATGGTGAAAGATATGATAATAATAATAAAACATATTTTAAGGTTTCTATCAGCAAAGTGTCATGATTTTGATCATTATGAATCAATTAGACATATGGTTCATCCTTTGATTTTAAACTTATATATTAAGCAATTATATGAATATGATAGATGGTTTGAAATTAACAAGGAAGTTGTGATCAAGTACTATTTGCTACCACTAGTGTAAAATAATATTTATCATTTCAATCAATGACATACAATACTCATACTTTGAAATATCTTAAAATATTTTATGAAACTATTATATTATGTATATTTGAGGATAAGGGAACATAAAATCATGATCATTCACTATCATCAACACCTATAAAACAATAATATTCATCACTTGATGGTGAATAGTAAAATAATATATAAGTTGGAGTAGATTTCAGAATGAATTTTTATAGATGTACAAAATAAAATGATGAGAATATGAAAGGATAAGTGTTTACTATCTCTTAAATAATTTCAAATATTGTAATTGGATTAATTGAAATAATAGGATAAATATTTTTAAATATATACATAAAACTAAACCATTTTTGTCTAGGTGGATAGTAAAATAGAGATATTTATGATAAGTTAAATATAATATATAAGGATGATTATGAAAATGTTAATGATAATCCACTAACATTAGACTCCTAGTAAAAATGAAAATCAACTAATATTTATTGGTATCATCCCATGCTAATTTTTGTGGATATAAATGAATAATTATAGATTAGATGTTTAGATTAAATATTTTGAGTTGAGTGATGGAAGAAATATGATAATAGAATAAAAAGAGAGAACTTACTACACTTTTCAACTTGGATGAGTTTACCAAATAAAAAAATGTAACCCATATTTCTCCTCTTAAGTACAAGTAAACTAGGCTTAGGGACATAAGAATCCTTTCTTTAAATGAAGGTAAATATAACATCCACATGAACTAGGATACACATATCCTTATGGATCTATCTATCTATCTATATATATATCTATCTATCTATCTATATGTATAAATATGTTTATGTGTTTGTGTGTGTAGAGAGATAAATAGATATAAGTATAGATATAGATATATTATCAATAAAGTTAATCAAATAAATTAATGGGTTTTCGCTCATATTTAGCTTTGTCTTGTATATGCTATCCATGCATTTACCTTCTCTACAAAAATTAGAAACAAAATTCAAAACAAGCATAATGATAATGGATAACTATTCATACCAACAAGCCAGAAAATTTTAAAATAACTAATCCTAGATAGTAGCATATTATGTATTTCATTATAGATTCAAATGTCATATTAACAATAACAAGTAATGTAATCAAATATGAAATAAAAATCCACACAAAACAAACCATAAAATATAGAAATAAAATATATAAGTAGATACATATAATTGATAAAATATAAAGAAAGACAAGTATTGACATGAAACACTTGCAAACAACAAAACTTTAAAACCATGTAAAATCAAAATTGTTATCATTGATACAATTTTAAGTTAAAGATCAACAAAGTAAAATTTAATCAAGAAAAGATAATAAAGACAATAAAAATCAAGCGAAAGTCAAACAAAATTCAACCAATAGCCAATACAAAGATGAAAGTATGTGCATTTTCTTCTTTTAGGCCTAATCTCATTTGAGATGCATGATGTTGATGGGATTTTTTAATTTTTTATCATTAAGTGTGGTAAGATGATGTGTTCTTTAATCAAACTTGATGAGGAGGAGGATGATGGCGATGTAGATGATGATAATCATGATGAATGGATATCTTGAGAGTTGGTTGGTATGGGATTCATTTGATCTTATTTCCAATCATAAGATGAGTCATCAACAATAAGTTCAATATAAATTAGTGTTTGCAATTTACACCATAGTTATATGTGAAATCACTATAATCATTTTCAAAGATAACACACTAAATATTACCAATAAACCATTTAAATAAAAAATAATATATAGGAATATGTGATCACAATGATCTATCTTATTAGACCTATCTTTTAAACTAGATATATAATTAGGGTATGGTTTTGTGTGTTAAAACCCATTCCAAGTTGACCTAGCCAGGATTCTACCTGTAGGGGTTCATAAAGGCCTAAACACTTTTCATGGTAACCCATATTAGCCAATATTTATTTTTGGATATGAAAATAATTAGAAAATAATATAAAGCATATTATTATTGACTAGGATATCAATTTCTACCAATCATGCTCTCATCATTGACAATTCTAGCATATATGAAAGAACAACTTATAATTTGTACATTTTTACCTTTGTTTCTAATTATTTCTAAGGATTAGAGACTTAATATCCTAGGCTAAGATGGGAGTTTGACAAGTTCCACTATAGGAAGTTAAAAATTAGCATCTATTAGCTTGTAATAAATAGAGTTACAACATAGATAAACTATCTAATTTCTTAAAGTTAAATTATGGTTGTTATAAATTTGAAAATAGTATAATGATTCTATTAGTTGATATTTACAAAATATTTCTTTGACTCTCATATTTGACAAGTGGGTTTTAAGACACTAGGTATTTTTCTATTAGATGAGGACAAAGATATACCTTATAGTATTTGAAGGGTCTATGTTCAATAGGGATATTAAAAGTTTGACATTTGTATTCATACTTTACACATTTATGGAGAGTAGATAGGACCATCGACATCTCATGGATCTAGGATTAACTTAAAATATGTTGTAAGGCATATCACAAAGTATAGGATAAAATACAATGCTAATATTTTAAGGGATTACTTTGATAGGTAAGATTATTGTAAAGCTAGTCTCTTATTTCTCATTGTAAAAGGTCCAAATGACAAGATTGTATTTTTCGAGGTTATTTTTACGTAGACCAAAATGGCTAATAACTTTTAGATTACATTTATTCAATCTAGAGCCATGATAGACTAAGATTCTTTTCACACATTTATCATTGATTTTATATTTAATATAAATTGAAGGATCTCCTATTAATTCAATATAGTCTTTATGGAAATATGTGTTTGTATGAATAACCTTATTGATCCAATGATACAGGTAAATTTATTTAGGTTAAATGCTTGAGGAACTATTCATTCACTTAAGACCCTAATAAAGATATTCCAATATGTTGATGAATTTTTGAAGAGATATATTAACCTTTGGGATTATTTTGGTTGCTACTAAGACATGATTTATTTTTGTCCTTTCTATTTTGTCTTTAATTATCTTATTTGATGAAAGCAATTTCTACTCTTTTGGACCTATCTATGGCATCTTCCAAAGAGAAGACACTTGTTGTTTCTAGATAGAAGGCTAACTATTCATAGAGGTTTGAAATAGAGATATCCAAGAGATCCTTTTGTGGAGGTATATATTAAAATATCCCTACTATGGTTCCCCATATTTTAATAAATATGGGGATCCTTTTTTCTTTTCTTTATTTTATTTGGTATAGGTCATTGACCTCATATTCAATATATATTGATAATTATTTAACAAACATTTCTACCAAGTCTTTGAAGCATCTAATAAAATTACATGTATTTAATAATACTAGTATAATGGTAGGTCAATTTATCTCTCATATAGTATTTGAGAAGTAATTTATCATCATATATTATGTCAATAAGCAGTTGAAAATAACAAATATGATTGATTGGGTCTTATTTTCCTTTATACAATTGAAAATTAGGAGTTTTAAAGTTGGAATGGAAAGCTTAACAAGCTATGAAAGGTGAAAGTCCTTATATGAATGCATTTGACTAGAGGAAGGAGTTTATATTATATCCATATATTGTCATAACTAATCAATTTAGGTGGTAAGTCCTTAGAGTTCATACAAGATAAGAATTTTGGATATAAGGTTGATAGATTGGATGAAAAAAATTATTTCAAGCTGAGAAGTTTATTTATGATAAATGACAAGCTGAAAAAGGATCTCCTATATTGGTTATGAGAATAGAATTGATTGAGAGTGGTATTTTGGAATGAAAGTATTCAATATTACATTAATATTAGGTTAGATGTACTTAGGATTCTATTGGAATTTTTGCCACATTGTTTTGTTGTTGTTCATACAAAAATCTCTACAAGTTTTGTGCCAAAGCAAAGTAAGAGAAAAATGTCACGATATCGCGACATGTCGCATTTTCATGACCTGTCACATTTTCGTGGCATCTGATGCGAAAAAAAGCTAAGCATAGAAAATGTCACGATATCATGACATGTCGCATTTTCGCAACCTGTCACGTTTTCGTGCTAGAAAACAGCAAAGTGAGCAGTAACGGCAAAGTTGTCCCGACATCGCGACATGTCGCATTTTCGTGGCAGACGGTGGCAACTAAGCAAAGTTATTGGAAAATGTCACAATATCGCGACATATAGCAGCAAAGGGAAGCGCCAAGGAAAAATGTCGCGATATCATGACATGTCAAATTTTTGCAATAGAAAGCAGCAATGAAGGAGAAGACAAAAAATTGTCATGATATCGCGACATGTCGCATTTTCGCAGGGCGAAATTTGAAAAGTACAAGGTGTCAAAAACATGTCACAATTTCATGACATGTCGCATTTTCGTGGGGCAAAAGCAGAAAAGTACAAGGTAGGAGAAAATTGTCGCGATATCACATGTCACGTTTTCGCGGGGAGAAAGCGAAAAGGACAGTGCCAAGTACGGATTGTCATGATTTTGTGACATGTCATGATTTCGTGACTTGTCACATTTTCACGACTTGGAGCAGCGAAGGAACAAAATGAAGGCGGATGTTACGATTTCGTGATACGTCATGTTTTTGTGACTAAAGGCAATGAAAGAGCTAAGCGAAAGGAGAATGTCATGATTTTGTGACATGTCATGATTTCGTGACTTGTCGCATTTTCACGAAAGTGAACGAAAACAAAGCCAAATGGGGGAAGATGTCACAATTTCACGACATGTTATGGATACAAATCCAAACGGAGGAAGATGTCATGATTTTGTGACTTGTCACATTTTCACGAAGTGCATGAAG
This sequence comes from Wollemia nobilis, assembly GCA_028583015.1. Taxonomy (NCBI): domain Eukaryota; kingdom Viridiplantae; phylum Streptophyta; class Pinopsida; order Araucariales; family Araucariaceae; genus Wollemia; species Wollemia nobilis. The sequence goes on along the minus strand of JAQPPZ010000669.1, from coordinate 2,674,506 downwards.
ACAAGAAAGAATCAAGAGGAGGATGTCACGTTTTCACGACTAAAATAAGGTGAAGGGCAAAGTGGTAGAAACATGTCATGGTTTCATGACATGTCACGATTTCATGCAATACAGCAGCGAAGGAGCCAAGCAAGAGGAGAATTTCATGATTTCGTGACACGTTGTGTTTTCACAGAAGTGCAAGAGGATGACAGCCAAACAGAGGAAGATGTCACGATTTTGCGATATGTCGCGATATCACGACTTGTCACATTTTTGCAACAAGGAGCAGTCAAGGAGCCAAGTGAGGAAAATGTCACGATTTTGTGATATATCGCATTTTCATGACTGGTAGCAACAGGAGAAAGCAATAAGTTAAAAATGTCGCGATATCGTGACATGTCGCATTTTTGCAACAAAAGCGACAACAAAGGTCCAATAAGGTTATGTCCGTATTTTTTTAGAGTGCATAGGAGTTCGGAAGGAGAAAATGAGGATCAAATGAAGTAATGCTTTAAATGCTCTCCAACTGATTTTGAGATCGAGGTCAAAGAGGCTCCAAGATTAAATGTTTTGTTGTTTACCTATGTGTGTAATATTAGAGAACGTGTTAAATCAGTTTGTTCTCGAAGCCACCAAAACTAAATATGCCTCTGGTATTAAAAGTTCTTGTTCGTGATATCCTAACACTTCAACCATGCCTCGAGAAATAGTCATTTAATAAATAAATCTGGTCCCTTGTTTTCGTTCGATTTTCAATTTTGATCCATAAAAGCAAGGAATGTGATTTCTCCGAGGGGGATTGTTTCTCTTTTCAAGTGCATATTTTGTGGATCTCCTCTTCAAAATCTGTTTTATGTTTTAAATGCTACGATGCGAAAGGGAGAGGGAAGACCTCTATAAATACTAATGTATATCTCAAGAAAAAAGGAGGACCTTTTTGCAAAATTTGAAGCAAAAATCCTAAGTGCATTTTGCTCTATTCTTAGAGTCTTTTGAGTTGGTGATCCAAACTGTTGTTCATGTGATGCTTTCTATGTGATTAACTTCTGCTTAGTCCAGTGTTAAAATATAAGTTGAATTTTGTTGTTCTGAATTTGGCTATGTTTTCATTTTAACATTTGAAGTATAATTGAAGGCAAACTTATGGTCAATGTTTGATCCAATTTCTGTATGTGCATTCTAATAATTAGTTGTTGCTTATCGTAGGGATCTAGTTTGAGGTTATTTGCTATCTAAGGTTGTTCTCCCTATCAACTGTTAGCTTTGACCATATTTCCATCTCTTTCTGTTATTTCTAACCCTTACCTTAAAATCAGTTTTAGATTAGTTTGGGAGCCAGCCCTCTCTAGAGATTGGTCCGAGAGACTTCTCTTTCTCTCGACCTTTCAATTTTGGCCGGGTCTAGGGCACATTGTGACCAAAAATTTTTGGCACGCCCAGTCAGACTCATAAGTCTCATATTTTGACACACAGAGGAATCAAGATTTTGATGAACTATCTTGACCTCAAAGCGAAGATTATAAGTTCATCTAGTGATTCTACTGAGGGCGACTATATAGTGCCTAGAAATCTCCAATCGTGAAGCTGGTGAAAATATTTTCTTCATGATCATGAGATCAAGTGCCAAAAAATCATAAGACCCAGTCAAATTCTTTGATATCGATGTTCAAAATTGGAGGGAGCGCTCAAGATTGGTAAGTCCTGTGAACCCATCATTTGCTATCTCTTCGCAGGTGGTAGGTCATTTTGTGCCATCTATGACTCCTCCTAGTACTGCTACGAGCTTGCTAGTACATCCAAATCCTATAGTGTAAATGACTGATCAACAACCTCCACATCAATTTCTTGCTTGGAACCATTCGGGACCGTTGGACCTGCCTTTTCAAAATCCAGTTCCTGCTACAGCATTGAAGGCTTTGCCTACATACGATGGGACTAGAAAGACCATGTATGAGCATGTGTCAGATGTGGCATCCTTGGCTATAATTCAAAATATCACACACAAATATGTCATGATAAAATTGCTCGTGTTGTCACTCTGAGGTAAGTTATTGTGTTGGTATAGATCCTTGTCTCCTAACTCCATAGATTCATGGGATCAATTAGCAGAGATGCTAATCCAAGGGTTCCATGAGCAAGTGGACCCATTTTCTTTGTTGCATCAATTTACTAATATCAAGAGGCATCCTCAAGAGGAGGTAGTGGATTTCAATGTTAGGTTTTATTGAACTTGGTAGAGAGTTCCTGATGGTCTCTACCCTACTAATGCCAAGCAGTATTTTACTATCTTAGGGCTTTCCACTCAGATATTAGTATGAACATTAGGATTTCCAACATTCAAACCTTTCCTGCAGTATATTCCCAGGCATAGAATGTTGAGGCCGATCTGATTGCCATTGGGAAATTGCCTCTAAAAATGACTATACCCATTTTTCTCGAGCTTCTATAGTGCCAGCTTATAGGTGCAGCCTCCACATCTTCCACTGCTCCATCCATGTACCCTTCATCTTCATGGAATCCTCCCACAACTTTGATACCTATGATTCCCATTCCACAGTTAACTTCTTCAATGCCAACTCCTGCATTACCTTCTCCACCAATTCCATTACCTCTACCGGCGCCACTTGTGTCCTCAAGCCCAGATCCTCAATTGGCTATTTTACAAGAAATTCAGTCAACCATGAGATCCCTCACTAACAAGATGACATCTATGGAGCAGAGAGAGGCGAAAAGGAACTATCAGCCATGAAGATTTATTCCAGTGGTAACTAGAGAGCAAGTTGCTCCTAGCAAGGTTATAGAGAAAGTACCTAAGAGGAACTCAGCGATCCTAGTAAGTGAAGAGGCTGGTCCTTTTAAAGTTTCACATGAGCCATCTTACTAGTGTTCTTCATGCAACGACCCACATGATGATTCCACTTGCATGGTCCACCAAAATTATTTACAAGTTCTTACGGGGAGCCATGTAAACATGATTCGAGAGGTGGATCATAATTCCACGATGTCTCCTGAGGAATACATTGCAGTCTTGACACACAGCAGCAAGAAACCAATGGTGGTAGATTCGGCTAAGATGGATCCATTGAAAGTGCCTCCTACACAAGAAATAAAGCAAAAAATACCTGCAAAGACTCATGATCCTCCAGCCCTGTAACAAGACCCACCTATTTTGTCGAAGGATTCACTTCCATCACAAGCAAGAGAGGGGTTGCAAGCTAAGGCTTCTACCTCCCAGCCGCAAGTAGAAACAAAGGAACAAGCTAGAGATATGTTGCGATGTCCATCATTAACTAAACGATAATGAGTGGAGACCACCCAACAATATAGAAGCAGATTTGAATCTGCTAGTGGAGGGAGAGAGCCTATTTCGATGGAGTACAACATCATCAAAGAACTCAAAAGGATACCAGCCAAGGTAAGTCTATATAACACCTTGCAGCTGCCTGGACAGGTGAATCTCTTACAAGAATCTCTAAATACCACACAAAGTAAGGGGAAGGCTCTAGGCCAGATAGTTATGGCTCAAACTCTGACCTCTTCAGTCATCGAAAAAAATAGACCACCACCTTTTTATCTTTCATTGCGAATGGAGGGACATGTGGTGCATAATTGCCTCATTGACTCAAGAGCAGCTACTACTATCATGCCTAAGGCAGTATGTTATGTCATAGGCATGGAATATACAAGTACTAGCATGGGAGTTTTGTAGTTAGATGGTACCTCAGTAAAGACGGTGGGCATGATTAAGGATGTTCCTATCTCCTTGCACACCAAGCCTCAGATTACTGTGATCCAAGAGATCATAGTAGTGGACCTGGAGCCATGTTTTGGTATGTGTCTCTCTCGAGAGTTCACGACTAAACTCGGGGGTTACATTTCTTTGGATTTTACTCATTTGGAGGTGATCCATAAAGGTAAAAAGGTGAAAATTTTCAATGAGAAGCCTTCCACATTTCATGTGGAGAGAATAGATGAAATGGACAGGTTAGCAAATTCGGTGCACATGATGTCTGAATAATTTGGTGAGCTTTACTTAATGGAAGAAGTTTTGGAAGAGCTCCACCCAAAAAATGAATTTTCCATTGCCAATTTCAATGCCATGATGAAAACAGACTTAGGGTGTTACTCCATTTTTAAGCCTGAAAAGGCTCAAGTAAAGAATGATGAAAGTCAAGACCAGCTTTGGAAGCTCTATTTCGATGGAGCACAATGTAGAAATGGCACTAGATATGGGATTGTTCTAGTATTACCTTTTGGGATTCAATGATCCTATTCATATCGTTTGACCTAGAGCTGCACAAATAATGCAGCAAAATATGAGGCTTTATGCCTAGGACTCAAGAAGGCTAAAAAACTTGGAGCACGATAGTTGTAAATCTTTGGTGACTCCGAGCTGATTGTTAATCAGGTGACCAATAAGTGTGTGTCCAAGCACCACTATCTCAAGAACTATCGCAACAAGGTCTGGAACCTGTTCGAATCATTCTCTGCTCTCAACATGCATTTCATTCCATGAGAACAAAATAGACATGCTGGCCTACTAGCTTCTTTGGGAGCAAATTTTTTGCCAATCGACCAGGTGGTGAGAAGGCCAAAAATAGTGAGAATGGTGTATAGGCCCTCTGTCCCAGACAAGGACACCTTTTGGCAAGTCTTTGATATCGATGAGCAAATTGTTAACTTTTTGGTTAAAGAAGCTACCACCATCAAGGGAAGGACTTTGGAGCATGAAGAAACTGAAGGTCTGATTCAGTTGCAAAATAACCACATTCCTAAAGGCCTTATTACTCTAGAAAGCTTGTTTGATCAGAATGATCAGTCCAAGAAGCATCGGATCAAGGTCGATGAAAAGGAATACATGGAGCTTCAGTTGGAGGCTGATAAGGTCATCAAAATTGGGACTAATTCTACTCCCACTGAATTGCAAGAGATTAAAAAATTGTGTCAAGATTTTTCTGACATCGTGGCCTAGAGCTACAAGGATCTAAGGGGATATGATAAAGAGATCATTCAACACACTATCGAGCTGAAAGAAGGAGTCAAACACTTCAGGCAGAAGCAAAGACCGGTGAACCCAAATATTGAAGCCCTCATGAAGGCCAAACTTGTGAAGATGTTACAGGCCAAGATTATATATCTGATTAAGCACTTAACTTGGGTTGCTAATTTGGTTTTGGTCCATAAGAAAAATGGAGATATACGACTGTGTGGATTTTTGAAACTTGAACCAAGTATCCTTGAAGTATCACTACCCATTGCCTCGCATTGATCAGATCCTTCACATTGTTGCTGGGGGTCAACGCTTTTTATTGCTAGATGGATTCTTTGGATACAATCAAATTTGGGTCAGGGATGAGGATCAGCACAAAACCATGTTCACAACCAAGTGGGGTACCTTTGCCTATCAGTGCAAGCCCTTCAGATTTTCCAATGCTGGGGCTACGTTTCAAATAGCCATGGACATCACATTTGGGGAGATTTTAAATAAGATAATTGTCATCTATCTCGATGATATGACTGTCTTTTCACATAAACAAGAAGAATATTGTTCTCATTTGAGGCAGATATTTGAGAAATGTCAGTATTTTGGCATTTCCATCAACCCAAAGAAGTCCATTTTCATTGTAAAGGAAGGTAAGCTCTTGGGACATGTTATCTCAAAGAACGGTTTGGCAATTGATCCATCGAGAGCTGAAGCTTTGAAGAAACTATCGCACCTTGCCAATAAGAAAGAGTTGCAATCTTTCTTCGGGAAAATCAATTTTGTCAAAAAATTTATTTTCGACTTTGCCCGAGTAGTCAAGCCCATGACTAAGCTATTAAAGAAATATGCGGAGTTCAAGTGGACAACTCAGAGGAAAGATGCATTTCAGGAGATTAAAGATAGAATTGCACAAGCCCCTGTGTTAATCAATCTGGACTATTCTAAGGACTTTATTATGTACATAGTTGGAGAGGACGAAAGCTATGCTGCAGTGCTTACACAGAAAGGAGACGATGGGGATGAAAGACCCATTGCTTTCCTTAGCCATGTTATCTTACCCCATGAGGAGAAATACAATTTCATTGAGAAGTAGGTCTATGCTATCATGAAGTCTCTCAAAAATTTTAGGCACTTTGTATCTCAGATCAAGACGATCGTCTACGTCATCCACCCCGATGTAAGGAACTTCATCATTCATGGTGAGATGGGCGATAAGCGAGCTGGTTGGATCACCAAAATTCAAGATTTCAATGTTGAGATCCATCCAACCAAGTTGGTACGAGGTAAGGCCTTATGCCAGCAATTAGCAAAAACTGCGGCCTCTGAGATAGTTGATCATCAAGTGAACGACCCTACTGAAGAAAGGAATCTACTAAACATCTTTGCACAAGGCCAAGATTGGTCAAATGACCTTGTTGAGTATTTTTCAATGGGTAGATGTCCCCCACAATTAAATGCTTCTCAAAGGAGAAGGTTTCACCTACAAGCTCTTAGGTATGTATTGTTTCCCGAGGGATTGTTCTTCAAAAATATTGATGGAGTTCTCCTAAGGTGCATTAAGGAACCCAAGAAAGCTAGACTCTTGGAGGAGTTTCATTCTGGCATGTCGGGAGGACATTACACTGGTAGGCCTATGGCCTTAAATATTATTCGGGCTGGTTACTATTGGCCAAATTTGTTCATGGATACTTTCAAGATTGCTCAAGCTTGTGACAAATGCCAAAGGTATACGGGACAGATCAGAAATGCACCATTTCCCCTACATCCAATTCAGGTAGAAGCACCTTTTCAGCAGTGGGGGCTCGACTTTATTGGGATCATTGATCCAAACTCTTCAGTCGGACACAAGTACATCTTGATGGCTACTGATTATTTTACAAGATGGTCTGAGGCCATTCCAACCAAGGCTACAAATCAGGATGTGGTTATCACTTTCATTGAAGGACTGATCACTCATTTTGGCATTCTTGATGCCATTATCACAGACAACGAAACTCCATTCATTGGAGCTAAGCTAGGATAATTTGTAAACAAGTACGGTATTTTTTGAAGATATCCTCTAATTATTACCCTCAGGGGAATGTCTTGGCGGATTCTACAAACAAGAACTTGCTACAAATTTTAAAGAGATCCTTGGGGATAATAAGAGATCATGGCACCTTTTGCTGAATCAAGCCTTATGGGAAGATAGAATTTCGATCAAGAAGCCTATCAAGACTTCACCATATGCCTTGGTATATGGGAAAGAGGCAAGATTGCCTATTCATTTAGAATTGCCTGCCTTTCAGTAATTGAAGTAATTCCTAGACGATGAATAAAATATGGATTCCATGAACATACGATTGGCTCAGTTGTTGCAGTTGGAAGAGCAATGTTCTTTGGCTTATGATGAGTTTGCTAAGCATTCATAGGTGGTTTCAAAATGGTTTCACAAATGTTCTACTAACCACACATTCAAATTGGGTGACTTAGTCTTAAAGTGGAATGAAAATAAGGCCAAGCCAAGGATGCACAAGAAATTTTATGCTCTGTGGGAGGGTCCATTCCAGATTTCTAGTACAGGTGTAGCAAATTCATTTTATCTTGAGGACTTGGAAGGTAATTCACTTCCTATCTCAGTGAACAGATTTCATTTGAAAGCCTACATTTCATGATGTGAAACACAATGTTACCTTGTACATACAAAAAAAAAAGAAAAAAAAATCGTCAACTTTGGCTCCTTTTGCACACGAGCCCATAGGTATGTCTATTTCTCTCTCTTTTTCTTTTTCCTTCCCAGCAGATAGTGGCTTCCATCTACTTCTTTCTTCCACTTCCTTATTTTCATTTTCTTATTCTCCCACTCCTTCTACTGTACATAATCAAGCCAATACTATTGTTTCTACTCCCCCCTCTGATGTTCCCATTTCTTCACTTCCCCTTTCTTCCAATCCTTTGTCTTTTGAGCACTTCTCCACAGTTCCCACCGCTTTCTCCATCCCATCTACTTCCATTTCATTATTTGTTTTCATGAAATCCCAATAACTGGTAGCACAGTAACGCCCTCTTCAGTTGATGTATCTACCGCTTCTACTCCTCCATATTCCACCATTCCATCATTCGCCATTCCTGTTCTATGGCCTGCACATCTATCGATCATCACCTCATTCATTCCCATTTTTGCAACCCAAGTGCTTCTCACCACTGCCATGGAGACCCTTTCACAGCACCTAGTGATTACCCAGCTCAACTAAGCTAGACAAAATGTAGTAGTTAAAGGAATAAGGAAAGTTCTACTATTCCACAAATTTCTGTTGAAAGTCCTATTTTAAGTACCAAGCGCCAGCCAGAGCTTGTTGCAGTAACCCGTAGAAATGTTCAACTTCAACTAGCACTCACTTCTTCTGCTCCTCTAGATTCTTGACTCTGTTGCCCAATGAATAAGGGCCTGGGGTTCGTGCATACAGTAGAACTGTATACCCCGAGAGCCACCAAGAATGTTGGCATTTTTACCACATTGTTTTGTTGCTATTCATACAAAAATCTCTACAAGTTTTGTGCCAAAGCAAAGTAATAGAAAAATTTCACGATATCGCGACATGTCGCATTTTCATGACCTGTCACGTTTTCACGGCGTTCGATGCAAAAAAAATCTAAGCATAGAAAATGTTGCGACATGTCACATTTTTACGACCTGTCATGTTTTCATGCTAGAAAATAGTAAAGTGAGTAGTAACGAAAAAGTTGTCGCGACATGTCGCATTTTCATGGCAGATGGTGGCAACAAAGCAAAGTGATAGGAAAATGTCGCGATATCGTGACATATAGCAGCAAAGGGGAGCACCAAGGAAAACTGTTACGATATCACGACATGTCAAATTTTTGTGATAGAAAGCAGCAATGAAGGAGAAGACAAAAAATTGTCGCGATATCACGACATGTCACGTTTTCGCGGGGTGAAAGTTGAAAAGTACAAGGTGGCAAAAACATGTCATGATTTCGTGACATGTCACGTTTTCATGGGGCGAAAGCAAAAAAGTACAAGGTAGGAGAAAATTGTCGTGATATTGCGACATGTCACGTTTTCGTGACTTATCACATTTTCAAGGGGAGAAAGCGGAAAGGACAACGCCAAGTACAGATTATCACGATTTTGCGACATGTCGCGATTTCGCGACTTGTCACATTTTTGTGACATGGAGCAGCGAAGGAACAAAATGAAGGTAGATGTCGCGATTTCATGACACGTCACATTTTTGAGACTAAAGGCAGTGGAAGAGCTAAACGAGAGGAGAATGTCACGATTTTGTGACATGTGATTTCGAGACTTGTCGCATTTTCGTGAAAGTGAACAAAGACAAAGCCAAACAGGGGAATATGTCACGATTTCATGACACGTCGTGGAGACAAATCCAAATGGAGGAAGATGTCACGATTTTATGACTTGTCGCATTTTTGCGGAGTGCATGAAGACAAGAAAGAAGTAAGAGGAGGATGTCGTGTTTTTGCGACTAAAAGAAGGCGAAGGGAAAAGTTGCAGAAACATGTCATGATTTTGTGACATGTTATGATTTTACGCAATACAACAGTGAAGGAGCCAAGCAAGAGGAGAATGTCGTGATTTCGTGACACATCGCATTTTTATGGAAGTGCAAAAGGACAATAGCCAAATAGAGGAAGATGTCACGATTTCGTGATATGTTGTGATATCGCAACTTGTCACATTTTCGTGACAATGAGTAGTCAAGGAGCCAAGTGAGAGGAAAATATCATGATTTCATGACATATCGCATTTTTGCGACTAGTAGCAACAGGAGAAAGCAGTAAGTTAAAAATGTCACGATATCACGACAAAAGCAACATCAAAGGTCCAATAAGGTTTTTTTCGTATTTTTTTAGATTGCATAGGAGATCATAAGGAGAAAATGAGGATCAAACGAAGTAATGCTTTAAATGCTCTCCAACTAATTTTCAGATCGAGGTCAGAGAGGCTCCAAGATTAAATATTTTGATGTTTACCTATGTGAGCAAGATCGGAGAATGTGTTAAATCAGTTTGTTCTCGAAGCCACCAAAACTAAAGATGCCTCTGGTACTAAAATTTCTTGTTCGTGATCTCCTAACACTTCAACCATGCCTCGAGAAATAGTCATTTAATGAAGAAATTTGGTCCCTTGTTTTCGTTCAATTTTTATTTTTGATCCATAAAAGCAAGGAATGTGATTTCTCCGATGGGGATTGTTTCTCTTTTCAAGTGCATATTTTGTGGATCTCCTCTTCAAAATCTATTTTATGTTTTAAATGCTTCGATACGAAAGGGAGAGGGAAGACCTCTATAAATACTAATGTATATCTCAAGAAAAAAGGAGGACCTTTTTACAAAAATTGAAGCAGAAATCCTAAGTGCATTTTGCTCTGTTCTTAGATTCTTTTGAGTTGGTGATCCAAACTATTGTTCATGTGATGTTTTTTGTGTGATTCACTTCTGCTTAGTCTAGTGTTAAAATATAAGTTGAATTCTGCTGTTCTGAATTTGGCTATTGTTTCATTTGAACATTTGAAGTATAATTGAAGGCAAACTTATGGTCAATGTTTGATCCAATTTTTGTATGTGCATTCTATGAATTAGTTGTTGCTTATCTTAGGGATCTAGTTTGAGGTTATTTGCTATCTGAGGTTGTTCTCCCTATCAACTATCGACTTTGGCCATATTTCCATATCTTTCTGTTATTTCTAACCCTTACCTTAAAATCAGTTTTAGATTAGTTTGGGAGCCAGCCCTATCTAGAGATTAGTCCGGGAGACTTCTTTTTCTCTCGGTCTTTCAATGTTTTTCGGATCTAGGGCGCATTTTATATGACTAGGCGGGTTTGTGACCAACAGATTCCTAGGGATATATGTTATCAAAAACCAATTTGAAATGTTGATTATATTGGATTACTAAGAAAAATATTTTGATTAATATTTAGTTTAATATTTGGAATAGAATTTATATTAGTATTTGAAATATGGTTTTTAGAGGTAGATCCAAAACTATAAGATGTTAGGGGGACATGTTTAATTTTTATTTGAAAAAATTCCTCTAATGTAGAAATATAGTCTACGAGTGAAACTATACACCCAAAAAAGGATCAACTAATGCCTTTCTACGATGATTATAGTGATACGAAGGGCTAATATACTATGATTTTCTAAGGAAAATTTTTGGGTAAAGTTACATTTACAAAAGAATAAGGATAATTTTGTAACCTTGGGAGATTTGGATTTAAAGTTGGAATTTTAGGATGATTCATCAATGAATTTTACACTTGGGATGATATAAAGATTCAAACATGTTATTTTTATAAATTATCAATCCCTTCCCTCTTAGTATGAATTAAATAATTCATAGCTTTAGATAACTCAAAGGTTATCTTTCCCACTTCATCATAGGTAGAGTTAGGTGGACTAGAGCTATTGACCACTTCTTTTTCCTTGTCAAAGATATTGTTCTAATAATTAATGTAGGGTTCTATAAATTATTCATGAATTGATATTGGTTGACCAATTTTTTGAGCTACATATCTTTTAAAATACATTCCTTTAGCTATATTTATGAAATCATTTAAAGATTTATCAAATAATTTTCGATTTCATAGTAGTTTCTAGAAATGAATGGAATAAAATATTGCATAGTATTGCTTGTCAAAATAAATGCATAGTATATAATGGGGTGTCTATAGAAACTAAAATATATTCACTCAAAGAGAATAAAAATTACACTCAATTGATAATAAAATGTTTTATGAGGAGGGATATTTATATCCAATTACATTTTACCTTTAGGTTAAGATTATGGGTCCGATCCTCAAGAATAAAATATTAAAAATAATAAAAGTGTTTCTTTCATATTTTATATGGGTTGAAAGAGAAAATATAACAAATAGTTGACCATGGCCTCAAGAGAAGCTTAACCACCACATATTTCAATATTTTCCCTTAAGCTAAATAGGGGATATATTTTGGTTCCCCCTTAAGGGACACTCTCCTACTTCTAAACACTCTTGTATGCACATAAAGGTGTCCTAGGGCAAAATCTTGGTCAAAATATCTACTACTCTAATGAAGGAATAAAAACTATGTCTAACATCTCACAATATTGAAGTCATCACATAAAGTGTATTCATATCTCAATATGCTTCATCCACTAATGAAACATAAAATTATGAATAAGTAGGATAGTACTCTAATTGTCAGAGTGAAGAGAAACCAGAGAGATTTAAGGAATACCAATATCCTATAAAATCGTCAACATCCACCTAAGATGTTTGGCTACCTCATTGGAAGCATAATATTTAACCTCTATAAAGGACTAAGAAATGGTGGATTGCCATCGTGGATACCATGAAACTAGTTGGGTCCTAAGTAGAACACAAAGCCTATGGTGTACTGTCATTTATCCAAATATCTTTCCCAATCATCATATAAAAATCCTATCAAAATTAGATAAGAACCAATAGAATAGTAACTCTCCCAAGGAGTTTGCATGTACCTAGAATAGTAGATAATATAAAAGGCTATATCTAGTCTAGTGTGAGTGAGGTAAAGAAGACCTCCTACAAGAGACCAATATCGTTTAACATCAACCAAGGGTGTAGTAATATCAACCCATAAATTAAAACCTAAGGAAAATGGGGTCCTAGCAAGCCTACACTCCTCCATCCTAAACTATCAAATAAGATCCAAAGCATATTTGGGCTAAGAAATAGTAATGTCAAAATCTAACTGGTCAATCTAAATTCCTAAAAAATAGTACAAGAGATTCAACTTTATCATATCAAAGGTGGAATGAAATCATGAATTAATTTCCTAAATCAAAGCAATGGAGCTACCTGTGATAAGAAAGTTATCAACATGTAATAAAATTACCATAGTTTATTCATTATGATGTTGAATATAAACATCATAACTAGTCTCACATTGTTAAAATCTACAACTAATGAAGAAAGAATGGATTTTCTCACACTAAGCTTGAGGAGCTTGCTTAATACCACACAAAGATCAGGTCAAGCAACATACCAATGGAGTAGGACCCTCTAGCTCAAATCTAGGTGGTTACCACCTATAAATATCTTCCTAAATTTCTTCATAGAAAAAGGTACTCTTCACATCCATTTAATGCACTTTCATCCATAGGAAGCTACAATGGGAATAATCATTTTGACTAAGTCCAACCTAGATACAAAAGCAAATATCTCAAAGTATTTCATTCCATTTTTATGACAAAAATAATTTTATTTTCAATGTCTATAGTAAATTCATCATCTCTAAATGAAATAGGTATAAAGTTACTTTTTTTTTCAATGTGAACATGGATACCTATGAGATAGTAATTTAATATTCTTTTAATATTCCATTATAGCTAAATGACAATAGAAATCATAGCAACAATACATTTTATCTTTGGTAGAGATCATAGTTCTCTCATGAAAATAATTGGAAAAAGAAAAAGAACTTTCCTAATCAAGATCAAACAATATTTGAACTCCATAGAGAGTACAACCAAATATAATTATCCATATGTAAGAAGACATCTATGTTAAGTGATAGTATAAGTACTTTAATTAGAACCATCAATGCTATTCAACTAGAATAGGGGTAAAGGTACACCAAGGTTATATTTATCTTTAATTTACAAACTTTTTATTACAAGGCTACAAATACATATTAAGATATCTATACATTTATGTATATATGTATAGCGTGTAATATACTTAACTCCAATTTAGAATATGAACACTAAGTATGAACTTTTTCTTGTATTTTATATTTCCTCCTCCATACCTCAAATGCATATTACTTGAATTTGATTTATTTATACCTTATAGTTAACAATACATTACCTGTAATATATTTTATTTTAACTACCTCAATATAAACATATAGTATGATGTTGGATATATTATGAATCCCTTAAATTAAGCACAAAAATATTTAAATTATCTAAAAATTCATTAGTTTAATTTCAAAAAAAATTATAATATATAATATTTACTTTATAATTTAATAGATTTTAAACATAAAAATAAATGTATTAAATATGATATATCTGATTAAATAAAATATTATAAAAATATGATTTTTTTTTATTTGGTTATTGTGAGAAACTCCTATGACTGAGGAGGGCTGAACAATCAGATCTCTCGTAAAGCCGAAAGCTATACTTATCAATAGAAAATTTAACACAAAACCACCACACATCCCCCTCACACACTCACCCACGCCACGGTTTGAACCTTGAACCTTTCGAAGAAAATCCAAAGCCCAAATAGTTGCACTCCATCCCAAATGCTTTAAAAAATAAATAAATACTATATAAATATAAATTATAATGAAACTTATTTTAAAAAAATAATTTAAGAGCTATTATTCTCTTTATTCATTTGCTCACAAAGTAGGATAAGCTTTACACTAATTACCATTATCAATCATATTTTTAGGACACTTTATTTGTTTGCATGAGATAAGGTAGTTTACAATTTCGCATGTGCTTTTGTATAAGATACTTTGCAATTCTACTTTATATATTATAATTTAAATTTAAATCGTATGATCTCTTGACTTGATCCTATAAATTACTTTTGAATTATAATTACACTGACAACATATTCTAACTTTTTTACATATAACTTTTTTAATAATTAAAAAAATACTTTTTAAAATTATTATAATTAAATTTATTTTTTTAATAGTAGCTTAAGGATATTACTTGTATTATGGATAATGTAACCCGAATTCAATCCTCACACCAAATACTTATAAAAAAATCGATGAATTTTTCATGATAACAAGCTTACTGTTCATCAGCTTTGGCAGCGAATCATTGGTATGATCCAGGAAACTGTCTCTTCCACATGTCAGATTAGTCTTCCTTTGGTGCAGTCGGAGATTTTGATGATGCAAAATTTGGGATTTGTGGAGAATGGTCCTCGTCCTGTTATTTCATCTAGAAACCGAGATGGAAAAAAAATGCAGAGAGATGGGAGATGGCATCCTCCTCCTCCAGGGGTGTTCAAGATCAATACGGATGGGTCTTCTCGAGGTAATCCTGGGCATGCTGGTATCGGAGGAGTTGGGAGAGATAGTGCTGGGAATGCTTGTTTCATTTTTTCATGCTATAAGGGGATACACTCTAATAATTATATGGAGGCTCTTGCTATCTGTTGTGCTTTGGAACAAGGGTTGGCTATGGGTTGGCAGAGGATAATCTGTGAGTCTGATTCACAGATTATTATAAATTTGTTAAGTACTCACCATCTTGATAATGTTCACTGGAGGTTGACTGTGGTTGTTCGACAGATTCTTCAACTCTGTTGTAATTTGGA
This sequence comes from Wollemia nobilis, assembly GCA_028583015.1. NCBI lineage: Eukaryota > Viridiplantae > Streptophyta > Pinopsida > Araucariales > Araucariaceae > Wollemia > Wollemia nobilis. Next base: position 2,659,198 of record JAQPPZ010000669.1, on the reverse strand, counting down.
GTTTATCTCTTTTGTTCACATTCCTCGGGAATGGAATAGGGTTGCGGACTGTTTGGCCAAATGGGCTTCTCAGTTTCAGGGGAATTGTTCTGTTAAGGGTTGGGATAACCTCCCTTTAGACTGTTCTCAGCAACTTCATAATTTACTTGCTGAGGATATGTTTGTTTGAGGTTTTTGTTGGCTATTTTTACTAGTTGTTTTTTCGCTACTGTAAGGTTTCTTTGATCTAATAAATTTTTACCCCTCTTTTATAAAAAAAAAATACTTATAAAAAAATATTACTAAAATAAATATATATAAATATAAATAATTATCGTACAATAAAATATACTTTATATATTATAATTTAAATCGTATGATCTCTTGACTTCATCTTATAAATTACTTTAGAATTATAATTACACTAAAAATATATATTTGACACATATTTTAACTTTTTTACATATTAATTTTTAAATAGTTAAAAAATATTTTTTAAAATTATTATAATTAAATTTAAAATTCTCGTAATAAAATTTTTTACAGTGTTGGATTCCATAAATTAATAAACTGAAAAATCATTACCATTAACGGAAGGAATTATAAATTTAAAACTTTGATTATAAATCTCTTCACCCAACAGTAATTTTCTTGTAATTTTAAATTATATATATTTTTTCTTATTTATAAATTTATTATAAATTTTAATTAATTAAATATTCATAAGCACTCTATCAACCAACTTATAGATCAACTACTGTCGGAATTCAAATCTGAAACGGCCGTTCAAAACGTATAATTCAACGTCTAAGTCGGCACCCAGCTCGACAAGACTTGACTCGGATTTGATGCAATTTACCTACCGAAATCTGTCATGTTTTTTCTTTTTAGTGATTGTAAACCGTATCAGTATTGTTCTTCTTTGAAAAGAATGGCATAACCCAAAATTGAAATTTACCATCCTCATAAACGGTAGGTGGCCGACCAACATGAAACAACTTCCATTTATCAAATTTCTTCTATTTCACCTGCCACCAACAGGCAAGAAATCAATAGAATCTTGGACATCTTTCTGTACATCTGACCTCAAGACTTTAGATGAGAGGAAATATATGTATATATATATATATATATATATATTTTAATAATGAATAAAGCAGATGTGATGGTTTTCTTGTATGATTACTATCTACTAATTTTGGATGACTTTTTACATGGCATGTTACAGGAATTTTTAACATGTTATCGCAGACAAAATCATTCTTCGGGGTCGAATTTCAACTCTTCCTAAGCCGCCTTGGCTAACAAAAATATATTCACCTTAAAAGCAACCGGTTTTTGTCAGGCAGTGATTGCAATTTTGTGCCTCCGCTAAGATATACAGTGTCGATGACGAAGGAGGTTAATGATTGAAAACTAAAGAACCAATGATCGAAAGCAACATAAGAATATGTTCTTCCTCTTTTGAGATTATTAGTGACGGAGGAGTTGCAGTCAAAGTAGAACGGCGAGAAGACAAATTTGTTTGGTGAAGAAAGGCCGTTGAATTTTAATGGTAGAAGTGGAAAGGTACGGCAGAATTTCAGTAGGTTGATGGTTGGCGATTTGACTGTCAAAAAGTTTATTCCGTCGTAACCTTCTATGAGGAAATTGGGGGCAAACCGGCAAATATATTTGTTAAAGGAGATCGTGCAATTATTGTAAAGGGTGGATGTTACAAAAGTGAACTTTTTTTTTCGAAGAAATGATGAAAAAGATAATAATATTTATATTATAGAAAGACATTATGAGTATTTTTTTTTATAGAGTTGGTTATGGTCACTATTATTTAGCAACTCGTTAATGCAGGGTTCAAATCACAAGGACTTCCTTCAAAACAAATTTATCTTCTTGTTTTTGTTGACTTGGTGTGAGATGGGGACCACTAATTGTTCAAGATTCGTACCATCGTCACTATGATATGCACTCAGATGATCGGAGCAAACTACTACCTTTGCAAAGGGTTGGCTTCCCCCAAGGTTTGAACCTAGGTCTCTTTTTGATAAGTGTCTAGCCACACATGCACTTTCCAATCACATGCACTTTCCAATTCACATAGTCCTTGGTTTTTTTTTTAATCAAGGCTTCTATGACCTTTCCTCCTATTTATGAGTATTAAGGTGGAACATAATAAAATATAAGGCTTTCTAACATCTACAAGGTTAAAAGCAACCTATGGGATAGGTTCACATAATGGTAACTTAGTCAAAAATTTAAGTTAATAAAAAAAAAATTACAACTTTGAATTTTTATTTTCAATGATGAATTTTTTATTTATTTATTTTTTCCTTTTAAAATAATGTATGTAATTATTTTACTACTAGAGTATCAACATAACTAGTTCAAAAATCATTAAATGTTTTACACTATAAATTCAAATCTTATTTTTTTGTCTCAAATATCTTTAAAGTACAAAAGATACATATTCTCTCCTTTCATTCCTCTTTCGGTCTCTTCCACTATCTATTTGACATCTAAGTTTGTGTCATTTGGTCTTTACCTAGGCCATGAGCATCTTTGCTCTTCAATTGATGATTTTCTCTATATTAGGCCATTTGGTGTGATTTCTACAAAATTGTTTTTCAAAGTGTTTTAATATTTTAGTGGTAGAGGAAGCTAGGGTTTTGAGTATCATTATGACCTCCAACTCTGGCAGACCAATGCACAACATTAGCACTGCATAAGAGAATGCATGCATTAATGGCTCCTCTCATTCAATTGTGTAGGTTTGTGTTGAGAATGGTCCACAAGGTAACCTTTGTTCTCTTGATGTAATTATTTCTTTGCCTGAAGTTGATTCTGCATGTCACAATTTAGAATCTCTCACCCTTGTCGGGTATTTTGTTGGATGCATCCTTAATGAGTCTTCCCTTAGGGCTTGGGTTAACACAACTTGGACTCCTCATGGAGTCAAGCTAACGATGGTTCAAAACCTTACAAAGGGATTTTTTCTATTTTGCTTTGCGAAAATTGAAGCTCTCTGCTTGTTTTTTCTCCTTGGACCCATGACTTTTTTGCTTTTGAGAAAATATCTACCAAAGTCTTTGTGTGGGTGGAATTCCTAGGATTCCCTCTACCTTTGTGACCCTTTCTCAGTCGCATAGCAGCCCCTCTTGGGCATGTCATTTTGGTGGAGGCAGACAAAAATTTTCATGCATGCCCTCAAAAACATGTTTGTGTTGAGATTGATTTTTCTCGATATCTCAAGAAGTCTATTGACATACAACTTGGTGACACAATGTTATCCCAATGGGTCCTCTACATTAATTTTTCCAACACTTGTTTTTGGTGCCAATCCTTAGCACACAAGATCAAATATTGTCCCTTGATGTTGCATAACAGGGACAAGCAGAGCCCCACCACACCGAGTGCACCCACTCCTCAACCTTAGGAGGATGGTTGGACAACTGTGGAAGGGCGTAAAAATACACATTTGGTTGCTTCTAAAGGTACACAATCCAAGTCAATACATGTCTCACAACCGGTAAAAAAGGATATGAAAAGAAAAAAGTTGATCCTACAACTGAAACTATCAACAATGAGGCTTCTCAATCTCAATAGAGGTATGCAGTAGTGAGGCTTCTCAATCTCAATAGAGGTATGCAATAGTGCTTACTGTAGAGTCCTCTATTACATTTCCCCCAACTAACGCTAGATGCTTCCACAGCTCAAGAAGGGTATCTGCAGAAGAAGATGTTGCTCTAGAGAAGTGACTTCATATGACCAATGTTTAGTTGGGCAACAACTATAGTGTGTTGGAGTATCTTAAAGACAGTGAGAATATGTTGTTGGATGCAGATCCATCATCAATGGAATTGGTAGTTCCTCCAAAGGAAGCAAAATCTAAAGTTACCTCTCCTTCTATGTGGTTTCGACGTTTTCATAGTCCTCAACAATGGAAAGAAGATGAAAACACTTTACCTGAAAAATAGTTTCACCCATCTGGCCCAAAAGTTCCAATAATTTTGCATTGGGAAAACATAATTCTACCTGAGAAGATGTAATTCTTGTTAGAGTAATATTCCATTAGTTGGGATATTTACCATTTACTCCACAAGGTAAAAGAATATTTACATTCATCTTTTACCATTTACCATGAAGATATTTCACTATTGGAAATATCTTATGGTTAAACTAGGTAAGTACCTAAATATCCCATGTTAGATATTTAGGTTAGTGTTATGGTTAGAACTCTCTACCTAGGTTAGTGGTTAGCTACATGTCTCTCCTACCGTGTTGGTTAGCGAGATAGACGAGATTAGGTTAGCTTAAATCTTATAAATAATCCTATCACTCATATGTTAATGTTAATGTTCAATTTATAATTTGGACTTACCTTGGACCTACATTGGCATCAGAGCTAATTGTCGAAACTCACCTGGTTTCCCCCTCGGCTCTGGACAATGCGAGATTCTCTTGCTCCATACGGGTTGCTCCTCGAGCATGGATCCCGAGGTGGATTTGACAGGCTGACGATTGGCAGACACAACCTTGGGCATAGATCCCAAGGCAAAATGACGGGGTGGATCTGATAGGCTAACGACTAGATCGAACAGGGCTATTATATTGGACTGAATCTCGAGGTGGATCAGACACATTTTTTGATGCTGACGAGTGGACCGAACGAAGCTGACTGGGCCTCGGGCATGGAATCCGAGGCATATGGATACTGTGACATGTGGCGAACTAGCCACGTGGCACCTGTACTGACGATGTGAGACTCAGACTGACGACATGGTGACACGTGGCAGACTGGCCACGTGCCACCCGGACATGACGCGTGGCAGACTGGCCACGTGCCACCTAGCCACAGCAAAAAGGCCACGACGGGACAACTGATTGCCCGCAAGCAATCAAAGACAAAAGGGTGACTTTGCCCTTTTAAACCAGTGGAGAATCGCCCCTGTAGGCGATGTGGGATTAATCCCACCAAAAAAAATTTCTCTCGCCTCTCCACCAGCACGGGAAGAAAGGGAAATTTTTTCCCTTTCCTTTCCCGTCGGGTGGCATAGCCTGATTGGCAGGAGCGCCAGTCATAGGGCTACTCGCCGCGACATCGGGAGTTCGACTCCTGGCGCTGCGGGAATTTTTTTTTTCCGCTTGAGATAGGGAAAGGGAGGAAAGGGAAAATTTTTGCCTTCCCTTCCCGTCGGGCGGCGTAGCTCGACTGGCAGGAGCGCTAGTCATTAGGCTACTAGCCACAACATCGGGAGTTCGACTCCCAGCGGGGATCACCACAGTTTTTTTTTCAAATGCGGACAGGTATAATTTTTTTTTGTATTTATACCTGTCTCGCCTTGTCTTGAAAGGAGTGCTCTAAAGTCTACATTTTGTAAAACATTAAGGGGGATAGAATTTTTTTTTGATTAATTCTATAGTTTGCAAAATTGTAAAGATTAAGGGGGGATACTTCAGAATAAGAAAGGTGCATTTTTTATTTTACTCGACACCTTCTCTTCAAAAATTGCTTGTCTTAGGTGCATTTTCGGTTGCATCCGACACCTCGAGTGATACAAATTTGGGTTGCTCTTATGTTTTGATTATTGCACTAAACACTTATGTTTTTTGTGTGCAATTAAACAGTCAAATATAAACATTCAAAGAAGCATTTCACAACACCCAAACTTCACTCACAAACCATGCTAAACTTTGCATAGGTTCCAAACAAGTAATTTCTCCCCATCAAAAGGTCAAAACTACAAAACACCTTGATTCACTCTCTTTGTTTGGCTTAATAACCTCAGATTTGTCATCCTTCTTGGTAAGGGTGTTAAAGCAGGTGCCATTAAAAATCCTAGAGAGCAAAATCACAAGTTTTCAAAACCTACCCCTATTTCATTTGCTCTATTTTGTTTGGCTTAAAAATCCTCCAACTTTTCATCCCTTGGTAAGGGTGTTAAGGCAGGTGCCATTAAATATCTTATAGAAGCAAATTGAAAACACCTTCCATATACTCTTTTGAGAGTATAGTACAAGATATCCCATCTTAGTCCTCTCAAATTTGAAACCTAAAACATGGCCATGATACACAAGTATCTCACTAAGAGCCAGCTGCTCAAAGGTTCAAATTACTCATCTTGGAAGACTAATATGAAAGCTATCTTAACTTTAGAGGAATTGTGGTCAATAGTGGATGGAAGTGTCACTAGACCTCAATCACCCGAACAAGATCAAAGAGATTTTGATAAAAATGATAAAAAGCTATCCTTAATGATCTTGCTTGCTATTACTGATGATATCCAACCTCATATCAGTGAAGCTGCAACTGGTAAGGCAGCATGGGATGCCTTAAGTACCATCTTTGAGGGTAAGAATCAATCAATGATTCTTAACCTTCAAACACAGCTTCATACTCTACATATGAAATCAGGAGAAACAGTAGAGCTATTCCTTTGCAAAGTCGTAGAATTAAAAACAAAACTGTAATCCTTAGGAGAGAAACTGGAAGACCAAGTCTTGAACTCAATCATTTTGAGAGCTCTTCCTGACTCCTACAGAATGTTGATCACCTCCCTACAAGTTTTTGGTAGGACAGTAACTTTTGTCGAGTTGGTAAATATGCTTCAAACAGAAAAAGCTACTCAACTACAAAGATATGAGGCATCTAACAATGCACTTGTCTCAAAAAGACAAGGTGGTAAGAAAAAGTGGAATCAACAGAAAGGTTCTTCTTCTAATCAAGATAAGGGTAAAGCCAAAGAGATTCCAAAGAAGAAGCAGTATTGTAAAATTTGTGACAAAGGCACTCATGAAACCAAAATATGTTGGTTTAAGAACAAACTGCCCAATGAACAAGGAAACAAAAAGGGCAAAGGCAAACCAAAGAATAAGAACAAACAGCAACAAGGTCACATTGCTGCTAAAGATTCTAGTTCAGATTTTGAACGAGCACAAAAAGTGCTCATGACACATATAGATTCCTCCCACAAGGACTCTTTGTGGTACATAGATTCATGCGCTAGTAAACATATGACTGGCGATAAATCTTGGTTTGCAACATTTGAGGCTCGAGAAGGTAGACCGGTCACCATTGCTGATGATCATACCTATCGAGTTCAGGGAGAAGGAAGCGTTTTTGTCTCCCTTCCAGATGGAGAATGTAATATTCAAAAAGTTCTTTATGTTCCAGGATTGAAAATAATCTCTTGTCAGTTCCACAAATCCTCGACAATAACATGAATGTCAATTTTACTATGGACAAAGAAAAGAAACGTTGCTTTATCACTAAAAAGGGAAAATAGATAGCAACAGGTTCCTACAAACATGGTTTGTTTGTCTTAGATGCAATTACCTCTACCCATACTATAATGGCAATCACCACAAATGAGGCCACTTCTCTTTGGCATAAGAGATTTGGACATTTGAGTTCAGGATATTTACTAGAGTTGAGTAAATATCAAATGGTGAAAGGACTCCCTACTCTTTCATCTACATTGTTAGTGTGCTCTGATTGCTTTTCAGGAAAGCAACATAGAGTACCTTTTGAACCTAGCTCTTTTCGAGCTAAGGTACCTTTGGAGTTGGTACACATAGATTTGTGTGGTCCTATGTCTACAAGTTGTGGAGGAAAACGGTATTTTCAATTGTTTGTTGACGATCACTCATGGAAAATGTGGGTCTTCTTCTTGCATTTGAATTCTGAAGCATTTTCCTATTTTCAACAATTCAAAACTCTTGTTGAGAAGGAATCAGGATGCTTTATTAAGACCCTCCATTCAGATCGAGGGGGGGAATACACATCAAAAGAATTTTCCTCATTTCTACAAACACATGGGATAAAAAGACAGTTAACAACAGCCTACACTCCTCAATCCAATGGGGTTGCTGAGAGAAGAAATCGGTCCATAATGGAAATGGTTCGATGTATGCTTAAGGGGGCCAACCTTGAGCAAACTTATTGGGCTGAAGCTGTTCAAACCGTAGTATATCTTCTGAATAGGGCTCCCACAAGGGCTCTTGAAGGTATGACTCCTCAGGAATCATGGAGTGGTAGGAAACCCTCCATAACTCATCTAAGGGTATTTGGGTGTAATGCATTTATGCATATACCTAAGGAGAAAAGAAATAAATTAGATGAGAAATCCTTACCTTGTATATTTCTTGGATATGATGAATTTTCAAAAGGCTATCGGTTGATAGACCCATTTACCAAGAAGATACATGTAAGTAGAGATGTAGTGTTTGATGAAGCTTTCACATTCAACACTACATCAGTATACCAAGATGATGAGGAGGAACATCAACCTCCTACTTCACAACAGAAAAATGCACCCTTATAAGTTCCCCCCTTCTCGTTGCAAAACATAGTGTAAGTAATTTCTGAAGGAAGTGTAGCTAAGGTGTCGGTCGAAGCCGAAAATGCACCCTTATAAGCCTTCTTCCCTTTTTACAAAAAAATTGTGAAGAAAAGAAATTTATGTCCCCCCTCAATTGCAAAAAGTGTGCAACAAAGAGTGTTGTGAAGGATTTTACAAATATTGCCTCCTAGGCAATTTTACATCACAAAAAGTCACTCCTCTTTTTGGCTTCATAAATAGCATAAGTATTTTGTTTGAAGACCTTACAAATAAGGGGTGCTTGTACCTCTTTTAGGCTTCATAAATAGCAAATTCTAGGTGTTTGAAGTACTTGTAACAAGAGGAGCGACTTTTTGTAATGTAAAATTGCCTAGGAGGCAATATTTGTAAAATCCTTCACAACACTCTTTGTTGCACACTTTTTGCAATTGAGGGGGACATAAATTTCTTTTCTTCACAATTTTTTTGTAAAAAGGGAAGAAGGCTTATAAGGGTGCATTTTCGGCTTTGACCGACACCTTAGCTACACTTCCTTCAGAAATTACTTACACTATGTTTTGCAATGAGAAGGGGGGAACTTATAAGGGTGCATTTTTGGCAATGACTGACACCTTAGCTACCTTATCTTTTGCAAATTCATATTGTAAATGAATGAACCTTGTATGAAGTGATCTATTCTACTACACCTAGTGATTACAGCGGCTGGTTACCCATGCAAATTGGTTGGATTATGTGATTACCATAAGGACATTCATTAGTGTGAAGACATAGTGAGGAATAAACCCACTTTTTTCTTAGGAGCAGCCAGAGAACTGTAACAGAGCAAAGAACCAGCATATCAACATCTTCTTCACTGTATTGGGGCAATTATATACTTCACCCAAATATTGTTGTATAGAGGGATATGTATGTATTACCCAAATAATGTAATAAGGGGGGATGTTAGAGTAATATTCCATTAGTTGGGATATTTACCATTTACTCCACAAGGTAAAAGAATATTTACATTCATCTTTTACCATTTACCATGAAGATATTTCACTGTTGGAAATATCTTATGGTTAAACTAGGTAAGTACCATAACTCTCTACCTAGGTTAGTGGTTAGCTACACGTCTCTCCTATCGTGTTGGTTAGCGAGATAGATGAGATTAGGTTAGCTTAAATCTTATAAATAATCCTATCACTCATATGTTAATGTTAATGTTCAATTTATAATTTGGACTTACCTTGGACCTACAATTCTACCTAGTGCCTAGAGTTACAATTTTATAATTTAGGGTTTCTAGTTTATTTTGCTATGCCTAATTATGTTGTGTATTCACCCTTTTAAGGGTTGGTTTTGTTCTGTAAGAGGATGTTGAATAACTGTAACCGCTCTATTGACAGGGATGTTTTTTTGGCTGATGGTGTTAGCCACGTGGCGTGTTTATCCGTCTATTTTTTTTTTGTAAAAATGTATTATGTTCTTTAATATAATTCTTTTTACATCAAAAATTTAACAAGATAATATTATTTCTTTCTCTATAACTTTTTTCACATATATTTGTTTTAATTTTTTTCTTTAATGAATGTATTTATGTCTTTGTCATTATTTAGGTATTCATCCAAGTTGATATTCCATTTTTCATCCACTTATTTTGCTTCATCTATATTTTATTTCTTTTGTTTAGATCTTCTTCTATTACAATTTTAGACAATTTGTTTGAATCTATTTGTTTAATTTTTCTCAAATATCCTAGAAAAAGAATCATAGTAATTACTTCTACAAGGAAAGTATATGTTTCTGCTGGAATAATCTCATATGGAATTGACATTTTTATTTTGAATTTGTTTGTAATAAAAAGTTTTTAACTCCTATCTAGTTGCCTCCATTGTTGGTCTATTGTCTAGAATTTTAGTCTAAAACCTACTTGTCCTTTAAACACTTACTAATTCTTCTCCAAACCATGCTTTCAAATAGATCTATATATAGAGGATTGACCATAATGGTTCAATAATTTGAGGGATTATCTATATATCCACTTTTGAAGAGAGGTATTTTTATACTTGTTAATCCATAAAAATCAATGTTGTATAGTATGATTACATATCCTTTTGATGTATATTGCTAAATATTCTACTCTCCATTTGAATTATTTTGCATGTAGTTCATCCATATCACAAACCTTACCTATTCCTTGATTTTTAATATATTTCCAATATGCCTCTTCTTCTTGAACTTATTCATATAGTTTTTTTTTTTTGCATATTCTAGCCATCGATTGTCTTTAATGTTATTTTCTATTTGTCTTTTTTCTATTGAAGATCCTTAAAAAATAACTTTGGATTACTCTTTCCTAAATAGCTTATTGTCTTCATTTTACACTTGCATATTCTCTTTTACCTTTTGATATATTTTTATAGACTTTTTTTTTCCTCTTTTTACCCAGTTCTTGTAGAACTCTCCTTGTTGCTTTACATTCTTCATCATACCATGCATTTGTTGGAAATTTAAATTTTTCTTCTTTTTAAATTTAGATATTTTGCACCTTTTTTATGCCTCTATAATTATATGTTTAACTCAGTGATATTGATTTATTTCCTTCTTATTTCATTTTCCTCCCTTTGTAAAATATGTTTGACTACTTCCTTTAAAATTAAATGATTCTCTTGAATTATGAGGACCTTTCCCTCAATTGATGATTATTGGTTTGGATGTATTTTTTATTTGTTGATTTCTTTCTTGCCATGATAATTTTATATACATTTGTTGTGATTAAATTTCAATTTTATTGGGAAGTTTTCAATCCCTACTTCCATTACCTTCTCTATCATACATTATGAACAAATAACATAGTCAATAAAGATTGAACTATTGTAATTTTTCATAGTCAACAAATCATTCTTCAAATTTGAATTTTAACTCTTCATAGTCCACCTTAGCTTAAAAATTTATGTTCACCTTAAATCCAACCCATTTCTATCTAAGAAATATTGTAATTTTAGGCCTTTACAAAAATATATAGTCTTGAAAATGAATGAGCTTAATGATTGAAAAAGAAGGAATGTATGATTGGAGAAATGTAAGAATTTGTTCTTTATCTTTAAATATTTATTAGTAATAATGGAGCTACAATCAAATACAACAAAAAATATAATTTTTTTTGGTGAACAAGGCCATTAAATTTTGATGGAAAAATTAGAAAGGTATGAAAGCATCTAAATGGGTGGGATTTTGTGATTTGACCATCAAAAATTTTATTCTATCCTAACCTTTAGCAAGAAAATTGTATTTAATTTCTAGTAACTATATGCTTTAACTTTGATGTGTATTTTTTTAAATGAGGTCTTGCAATTATCTTAGTGGTGGTTGTCATGAAGTGAACTCGAAGATTTAATTATTGAAATGAAAAGATGCTAATGATAACAATATCCAAACCATATAAATACATTATGAGGATTAGCAGGGTTATGCACAGCGACTATTTATCACCAAAAAGGATAAAATTAGAATTTTCAAAAATTGGAATTGGCTAATATTTGGGACCCTTGACCAAGGCCCATTAGCCAAAAATTTTGGGTGCAAATTTTTTTGGGGGTCGATTCGCCCCAATTTTATTAAAATTTGACCAATTTAAGTTTATATTTCCAATATTTCCCCTAATAATAGTGAATCTTCTACATGCGTTTGGACACTATTCGCCTGGATTTCGAAACCGATTCACCATTTTTTTGTAAATACATTTTGGGGCTGACCCCTTATGCATAACCCTAAGGATTAGGGTGGAATGAAATTACATAGAAGGTTTTTTTTAGTCCACAAGGCTCAAATATATTGGATAGAAGCTTTAAAAATAACCATAGCTCAACCCAAAAAGTAATCCAATATTTTTTCTTTTTACAACTTTGATCTTTCATAACTAATTTTATTGATGAGTTTTTAGATTTTTTCTACTTTATTCTCTTCACAAAATTCTTACAATGGTTCCAATAGTATATTATCAACATAACTAACTTTAATATCACTATATGCTTTGCATCCAAAATAAAATGCTTCTATGTCTCAACTACCCATGATCCTATTTCTCTTTTGGTCTCTTTTATCTACCTATTTTACATTCAAGTTTGTGTTACTTGATACTCAGTTAACCCATGAATATATTTATTTTGAATTGATGTTTTTATCTATATATACCTTTTATTTATGATCATATGTAGGACTAAATTCATCTAGATAATATATCTCTTTCTTTCTAACTTTTTTTCCATATAGTTGCTCTAAATTTTTTATTAACAAATGTCTTTATATCTTTGTTATTATTTGGTCATCCATATAAGTTGATATTCTATTTTCTATCCTCCTATTATTTTACTTGATCCATGTTTCCTTTGTTTAGTTCAAATCTTCTTCTATTATAGTTTTATGTCATTTTTTTACATCCATTTGTTCAACTTTTTCAAATATCCTAGAAAACAAATCTAGAAGTTGCCTCTATAAAGAAGGTACAAGCTTCAACTGGAGGAATCTCATATGGAATTGACTCTTTAATTTTATATTATTTATAGTCATCTTTTTAAATCCTTTCTATTTGCTTCCATTTGAGTCTGATAAACAAATATCTCATACCTCAAACCCATCCAACATCATTGGTATCACTAGTACCTAAAATAGAACTCTTAGTCTTCCAATCCTATAATTTAACTTCTTTGTTCCTATTTTGTAATGCAAAAAGTACTTTGCATCTTCCCAACAGTGTCTTCATTTTATATATTTCCTAGTTGACCTTATTATTGAAGTTTATCTAAAGATATTTGTACTTTGTCACTTCTTCAAAAAGACCCCCTTCAATATTTTTTTTTGAATGGAGAAGGTCATGATCTTGGTTTTGTTTGTATTTACTTCAATGCTACATCCTTATAAAAATTCTCTAAGGTCTTTAAGTGCTAACTAAAACCCTATGATGATCTTGCAATCACAATGAGATTATTTGCATACATAAAAAGAAGCCTCACCATATATATTCCCACATTAACATCTCTCCATGTAAATTTAGTCATTCTTCTAACTTGTAATAAATGTACCAAATAATATGAGGAATAATGACATCCTTGTTTAACCCCTATGCCACTTCTAAATAAATTTAAAAGATCTATTTCTATTCATATTTTATCTTTTACCTCCTCATATAGTCTATGCATTGCTACTTTATGTTGCTTTTGGTATACCCAAGTCTTTTGTTGTACTTCATAGTTTACTTATTGATATTGTGTCAAAAGATTTCTTGAAGTACATAAAATAGTAATAGAATTCTCTTTTTTCATTTCAAATTTTCAATGATAATTTCAAAGAGATGATTTGGTCTATTGTTGAGTGTTTTAGTCTAAAACATACTTGACCTTTTAATTCATACAATTATTTTGCATAGTCTAACCATTAGAGTTTTGTAATTTTATTTTCTATTTGTTTCTCCAATATAACTTTAGGTTATTCTTCCCTAAACAAGTTAAGTCTTCTCATCTTGAACTTCGAGCTACACTCGCACTCGCTCCTAGCTATGTTCATGCTCGACTACGCTCGCACTCACTCTTGGTTGTGTTCACTCCCAGCTGCGCTCACACTTGCTCTCAACTTTACTTATTTTTTTCAACAACTTTACATATGTTTGTATGATGGGTCCTGGTCCCCTCATACTGATTGGATTTTGAACCTTAGACCTCTCAAAGAGAGGCCAAATCCCTTACCACTACAGTAAGCTTGTAGCTTTAAGAATTATTTTTTCAAAGAATTTACACATATTTTTATGAGGGGTCATGGTCTCCTCATACTGAGTGGGGTTTGAACCTTGGACCTCTAAAAGAGAATTCAAAGCCCTTACCACTACAATAAGCTTACATCTATGCTACTTTATCATATTTAATATAGAGTAAAAATATTTATTATCACATTTGAGAGTTGAATATTTTTTAAATATTATGACATGTATATTATATGGATATTTTATCATAAAATAACAAATTTTATTTGGATCATGTTTTCACTATCTATTTATGTTAATTTCCTCCGTTGTTGTGGGTGTTAAATTTAATATAACCAATTTTGGATTTTATTAATGTTTTAGATGTTCCTTCATTCTATGTTGTAACTACTTGAAATATTATTCCATATATTCCTACTAAATTCTTCTATAAAAGAGATTTGAATGGGTTCATACTTAAACAAATAATTGCAAGGATAGTAAACTAAATAATGAAGATTTAAATGTTGCTATTCTCCATGAAAGTTAGCATTAATACATAAAATACAAATTTTGAGATTGGATCAAGCATAGTTGGACCTAAGATTTTGACTCCTAAATTTCCTTCTTAAATTTAATATAATCATGCTTTTAGTAATATGAAATACCTGATTTTAAACACCAATTAGACAAATTTGTTGGAATAAGATTTCATTAAAAAAATAACCTCTTGACCCTAGAGGCTATACATGTTGCTAGACCATATAATGAGATGGATGGTATGAATATTAACAAGGTTGGTAGCTCTAATGGTGCCTCAAAGTATAGTATAAAGTGTTCCTTTTAGTTGAGTACGACTAATATCTTCTCTACTTTTATTTGAATCATAAAAGTTAATCAATATATAGTGGATGCAAATGGAAAATTAATACAAGGACTTGATAAGTCTCACTCAAAATTATTTTAATATTCTCAATAATTTTATAAACACGTTGGAAAAATAATTCTTCATGAATAAAATCACTCTTAATTTAAAATTTTTCTTACTAAGAGGCCTAGAAAATCTAGGAGACTATCATATCACCATGACTTTAATTTTAAATAATAATTAGTATGATGTTTATTTTTACATTAGAAAATTTATTATTACTATATTTCAGTCTTTATTTTTAATGTACTAGCAACTTTGTGTTTGGTATATTTCAATATAGAAGCTAATAATTGAATTCATATTATTTCATTAAGAAAAAAATAAATGAATGAAACTATATGAGATCAAGTAAGAAAAATAATTCTTCATGAAGAAAATCACTCTTAATTTAAAATCTCTCTTACTAAGAAGCCTAGAAAATCTAGGAGACTATCATATCACCATGACTTTAATTTTAAATAATAATTACTATGATGTTTATTTTTACATTAGAAAATTTATGATTACTATATTTCAATATTTATTTTTAATGTACTAGCAACTTTGTGTATTCATATTATTTTATTAAGAAAAAAATAAATGAATGAAATTGTATGAGATCAAGTAATTAAAATCATGGACACTGAACGTGGAGACATCTTAAGAAAATCACTCTTAATTTAAAATTTCTCTTACTAAGAAGCCTATAAAATGTAGAAGACTATCATATCACCATGACTTTACATTTAAATAATAATTACTATGATGTTTATTTTTACATTAGAAACTTTAAGATTACTATATTTCAATCTTTATTTTTAATGTACTAGCAACTTTGTGAGATAAGTAATTAAAATCATGGAGTCTCTCTCTAATAATGGACACTGAATGTGGAGACATCTCTCTCTCTCTAATCATGGACACTGAATGTGGAGACATCTCTCTCTCTCTCTCTCTCTCTCTCTCTCTCTCTAACCTTATTTTCCTTTATAGATGTATTCTCTTGACTTTAATTTTCTCTATCATATTTTGTGCACATCTCTCTCTCTCTCTAACCTTATTTTCCTTTATAGATGTATTCTCTTGACTTTAATTTTCTCTATCATATTTTGTGTGCATCTCTCTCTCTCTCTCTCTCTCTCTCTCTCTCTCTAACCTTATTTTCATTTATAGATGTATTCTCTTGACTTTAAATTTCTCTATCATATTTTGTGCGCATCCTTTCAGTAGTTGCAATTGTTAAGTGGGTCAGACTTGATCCATTTTATTTCCTTTTGTTATTTGAATGACCTTTCTTCTTGTTCTTTAGAAACTTCAAACTTGAACTCATTATTAGTAAATGCTTCAAAAATAAGAACTTGAAAAATATAATCTAATATGAATACCAATATCTCTTCAATTCTTCAATCTTATATAATTTGTTTCTAATGAATAACAATTTAATTTTATATATAATTTTATTTTTGTAACTTCCCTTCAATCAATCTTATAGGGGAATGTTCGAAGATTAAGATCAATTTGCTAGAGTCTTATAGATTTTTATTTTTTTTGGAAATAGATAATCTTTAGTAAATATATTTAATTTTTAAAAAATAAATAGTTTATTTACATAAAGAAAGAAATTAAAATTTTTATTTTCTAGAAACATGATTTCTCATCAAGGGAATAATTTTCAAGATAAGGAATTATCTAGAATCTTAATTATATATATGACATCTATTAATTTCATGCTACTTTGTCATTTTATTTGTTTATTTATTTTTAATAGGTTATATGTGGCTTCTATTGGGGGCCACTCCCATCAAAATACCAAAATATTACATTTGTTGTAGCATATATTTTTATCACAAATTTTCATTATTTTTTTTCTCTTAAATATATTCTTCAACTTCCTCGAAGTGTGCTATGTTTTTGCAATAAACTCCTTGACATCATTTTGATTAATACATAAAATATCACTTGGCCAACTACCTTCTAAAATTTGAATTTCATCGAGATGAAGATCAATACCATAATTCAATAATTTATCTACTATTTAATTTCCTTCTCTATAAATATGCTTACAATGCCAAGAGATTACCTCTATTAATAGATGATGAACATCAACAATAATATCATTTTTTATCCAATCTCCACATCCATTTTTGTTAATAGCAATGATGATAATTTGGGAGTCACTCTCAATTGAAATATTTTTTCATCCTTTTTATATTACAATTTTAATCCATGTAAGAAGTGCTCTAGCTTCTACATAGTTGTTAGTTGAAGTTCCATATGATTCTGAATAAGTGAGGAAAATTTTGCCTACATTATTTTTAAAAGCATCGCCTCCACTAACTTTTCCTAGATTTCCTTTAGAAGCACCATCAAAATTAATTTTGATAAACCTAATTTCTGGGCATTTCTATTTTAGCATAGATCTAAGTAGATCTTATTTTTAATTTCGTTGTTGTAGATGACTCTTCCATGTATGTAAAAATCATGTAGCCAAGTTATTAGCACCTCTTTTTCTACAATTGAGACTTCTCATGATGAAAACCATATTTGTAGACATTCTGCAAGAGAGGCACTAATACGATTCCAAACTTGGGCATGATTTTGATATTTAATTTTAAAAAATTTGTTATTCCTTTCAAGCCATAAATTCCAAAAAATAATGGCAGGGTCAATCCTCCAAAGAATACATAATGCTTTAGCTTTAAAATAATTTATCCAATATTTTATCAATTCTTTCAATGTTGATGGAGCTACCCAATATAATTTCATATTTTTTTTAAAATAACCCCAAATGGTGTGAGCAAACATAGAATAAATAAGTAAATGGTCCGAAATTTCTAAATACTTCTCAAACAAGGCATATCTGAAGGGTCCATAATATCCACTTCTTTGTAGATTCTCTCCTATAAAAATTTTACTTTGAACTGCTAACCAAAGAAATTTTGAGGCCTTGGGGAGAGCCTCTAATGACCAAACCTTCTTTCAAAGAAAATCTTTGGGAGAAGAAAATTGTGATTTTTCTAAATCCTCATATCCTAACTTGATCGAGTATCCACCATCCTTTGATAAATTCCAAACCAACTCATCCTTTTGTGTAAAAAATGGTAAATAAAACTCTCAAAGAATCTTTTGAAGTTCATTTACGATTTAATTGAGTTTCTCTTCATCAACCAGGTTACTAAAATATATCCATGATCTTGATTTTTTTCTCATAATAATATAATATTTGATCTTTTTACCTTTACATGGTAGGCATACGTGTGCCAATGGTTTCCATTTTAATTAAGATATAATAGGATAAGACTTCAACCAATCATCAGACCAAAAATTTGCATATCTCCCCTCATTGACTAACCATCTAATATGTTTCTTTATCAATTGCAAACTCTCTGATATGAAGTTCCATGTTGGTGATCCTTTGGGTAGAGTTCTTTTCCTAAATAATTGCATTGAATCAAGAGAACCTATATATTTTTAAAGTAATATTTGTACCCAATCCTTTCCTTGATCTCTAAATAATCTCCACCCAAGCTTTGCTCCTAATGCCATATTCATAATTCTGCAAGCCTAGTCCTCCAATATTCTTTCCTTTACAAACCCTATCCCACTTATAAAGAGGAAACCTAAATTTTTCCTCACAATATTTCCAAAGAAAGTCTCTAAATTTAATAAATTTCTTATGCAATACCTAATGGTAGTCTTCAAAGTGACACCATATAAATAGGAATGGATTGCAAAGTAGTCTTTATGAGTTGTAGTCTTCTTGCCATGGTTAATAACTTACCTTTCCAACCTACCAAGTAAGCTTTCATTCTATCCAAAAAATATATCCAAAGATTCTTTTTCATTTTCTTTATCAGAAAAAGGAATACCCAAGTAGGTTGATGGAAATTTTCAATTTTAAACCCTTAAATATTCACAATAATTTGTTGTATTTATGAAAAATATTAGAATTTGAAGTATTTACCAACTATATAGCAACCTTCTCATAACATGATAATATTGATTTAAACTCCATCACCTCACTGACTGAGAGATGGCCCAAAATAAAAGTATCATCAATAAATTGGACATGAGGTTCAAAGGGGCCATTTTTTGCAACTTGAATACCCTTGATTTTTCCTTCAATTTTTTCCTTTGAAAAGGCTCTCCCTAATGCTTTGGCTAGAATAATGAATAGATAAAAAGAAAGAGGATCACCTTGACGAAGTCCACAAGATGACTTGAAGTACCCTGTAGGAGAAACATTGGTCAAAATAGAAAATTTTGAAGTGCTATAACAACATTGAATCCTCTCACACCAACTATAATCAAACCCAGACTTTCTAAGAATAGCGTGTAGAAAATTTTATGAAACCCTATCATATTCTTTGTTCATATCTAATTTCAAAAGCATACCTATTTTTTTCATGGAATGAAGAAAATGTATGGCCTCTTGTGCAATAATTATACCATCAATTTGTTTACCATGAACAAAGCCACATTGTTCCTCTAATATAAGACACCCTAGAATGCCCTTAAACCTGTTTACCATAAGTTTTAAAATGATCTTATAAATCATATTACAAAGGTCCATTGGATGAAAATTATCAAAATATTTTGTGTCGCCTTTCTTGGGAACCAAGGTAATAAATGTAGCATTGATCTCATTTATTATAGCCTTATTTTTTCAGGTCTCTTCAATTGCATCTAACATATCACTCTTCAATAAATCCTAAAATTTTTGAAATAAAATTGTAGGAAATCCATCGGGGCCAGGTGCCTTGTTAGGATGGAAAGAGAAAATTGCTTCATGGAGCTCCTTCATAGATATCTTCTTCATCAATATTTTATTTTGTCCTTGAG
Organism: Wollemia nobilis; assembly: GCA_028583015.1. Taxonomy (NCBI): domain Eukaryota; kingdom Viridiplantae; phylum Streptophyta; class Pinopsida; order Araucariales; family Araucariaceae; genus Wollemia; species Wollemia nobilis. The sequence continues at coordinate 2,639,415 of JAQPPZ010000669.1, read as the reverse complement.
TGATAATTGATGGAATATTTTGTAGAATTTTTTCTTGTGTCTCCTTATCTTGTCTAGAATTTGACAAAATATTTTTGAAATAATTAATTGCTCCCTTTCTTATATCTTCTTTGTCCTCAATATTTCTTCCATGTGGGGTTATAATATTTTTTATATGATGAACAAAAAAAATTATTTTTGTTGTAGCATGATTTTTTTTTGTATTTCTATCTCCTTCCTTGAGCCATTTCTCTCTAGATTTTTGGAACCAATATGACTCATTTTTCAATGTATTATGATAATAAGAAAGTAATTATTTTTCTTTCACATAAGAATATTTATCCATTCCATTAATTTCTACTATGTCTTGTAAATTTTTGAGCTTGGATTTTTTTTCTTTCAAAATATTACCACAATATTTGGCATTCCATATCTTCATTTGCTCCTTTTTATATTTCAACTTTTGAAAAAAATTATACATACATGATTCTTAAAATTTTGATTCATCCCACCATAACATAACCATTTGAAAAAAAATAGAGTCTTGGAGCCACATAGACTGGAAGTAAAATGGCTTTGGATGACCATTATTAGGTAACTCACAAGTCAAAAGAATGGGTTTGTGATCTGATCCTACTCGCAATAAAATATTTTAAGAGATTGTATACTTTATTTGCAACCATTTATTGGATAACAATAATCTATCCAGTCTTTATACTATATGATTTTTTCCAATGCATCTATTATCCCATGTATATTGAAAGCTTGAGGGACTAACATCCCAAAGGTCATTTGAATTGATAAATGAATAAAAATATTACATTGATTTAGACCATCTTGGAATGCCACTCTTATTTTCCAAAGGAGATAAAATAATATTAAAATCACCCCTAATAATCCATAGATCACAATGGATCATCATTGTATTTGACAAAAAAATACTAAGGTCCTTCCAACATCTTTGATGAGGAGTAACTATAGTTGGATCATATACATTTATAACCCCAACTTTGATGTTTTCCTCTTTATTGCACAATAATTCAGTAACCCAATTACTTTTTTATTTTAATAGTTTTCAATCCCATTTGCATTTATCCCATATTATTGTAATACCACTTGAAGCTCCTGTAGAAGAAATTGCTAAACGGTCACCTGTCTTCCAAAGCTTCTTAAAAGTATTCTTATATTCCTCACTACTTAATTTTATTTCTTGTAATAAAATAAAATCAAGGCTATAACAACCTATTAATTCCTTAATAACTCTTTTTTTAGGTGTTTTATTCATACCTCTAATATTCCATGATATCATTTTCATCATCAAAACTTTTTATTTTTATTAGTGGTTATAGCCCCAGTTCTAGTTAATACCTGTGATACTTTTATTTGGCTTTCAAAACCAATATCCTTTTGAGTTTCTTTTTCTCTTTGTTCGTGCTTTGATGGCCTTTCTCTCCTTCCATTCACACCAACACTCGCATTTTCATGAATCTCTTCCATTTTTTAATATTGTTCAAAATGAGACTTATCTTCTAACAATTTATGCTTCCCTAAGATTCAAAAGTGCAAGGAATAACCTCATTAGCATTTTCTTCTTTATGTTGCCCTAAAAAATCTAAACTGCATAGATGATCCTCCATAGTCATCACTTTCTTATGTTGGCCTAAAAATCCTAAATTTCCTTGGATATCCTCCATAATATTTTCTTTACTATACTACTCTTGAAATCCTAAAGTGCAAGGAATACACTCCGTACTAATTTGATTTTTATATAAGAAGAATATTTTAAGCTACTTGAGGATAATAAAAGTGATTTACTTGGATTAATTTTGACCTCCTTCACCTTATTTACTTTAAAATTAATTTCCTCATCTTCCTTTATTTTAAAATTTTCCTTCCCCTCTTCCTTCACACCTTTAGCTCCTATATTTGAACTTACACATTGTACTTCCTCATCCCCCATATCATTTTTTTCTTCTAATGGCTGATTTGAGTGAATTGTAATGGTCTTTGACCTATGATGATGTAGAGGGATTTTTTTAGACACTTTCTTAGAAGTGGAAAATCCTTGATTTAACCTAGCTTCTCTTGTGATATGGTCTCCTTGTTTTAAATTGAAGCTACCCTCATGCCCAAATAGTTCCTTCTCTTTCTCAATTTTCACTTTGCAGTCTCTTGCCATTTGCCCAGTTTCATAAAATTTACGACATTGGAATGCAATAATTTTATAATCCACTGTTGATCTCATTCTCTTGATTCAAATTTAATCATAATCAATTGTGGTACAGGTTTAGAAATATTCATGGAAAAACATATTCGAGTGTATACAACATGCCTTCTTTCCTTAGTAGTTGGTCTCTCCTAGATGAATTCACCTAGAGTATTACCAATATTCTTCAAAACCTCCTTATTTATGAGTTGATAAGTCCAAAAAGCCTAATCCATACCGAAAGTCTTTTAATAGGTTTTGTGTCCATAGAGAAATCCTCATTCCAAAGTCTTAAATATAATGCATATTTTCCCCTAAACCATGCACCTTCATCCATTATTTTATCCCTTATTTCTGATCTAGAGAAAATAATGAGGAAAAATTCTTTTGGAAGAAAAATCATGGAGTAATTTAAATTCAATCCCCACTTCCATTTAATCCAATTTTAAATATTATAAAAAACTAGTCAATATCTATGAAACTTACTTATTAACCCTCTAGTTTTAAGAATCATTATATCATGATCAATCATCTCATCCTTGATAATCACTTCTGGTGTAAAATATGCTACCTGGACTGGATAGATTCTCTTTTCTTCTTATTGCTAGCTAGAGCATCCAAACTTCCAACTTGGCCATTCATACTTTTAGTAAGGACATTTACAAATGACTTTCTTTCCATGTTACCTAGATTTTTTTCAAATGAATCCTTTAAATTATCTTGAGATCTGGAATAAGAAGTGGAACTTTTTCCTTGATATCTTAGCTCATGCTCACACTATATTTTGGTTGCACTCACTCATGACTCACGCTCACACTTGCTTCTTGCTGCACTCATTCTTGAATTATTCTCACACTCTCGCTTATGGTTGCACTCACTCTCAACTTATGCTCACACTTGCTTTCAGCTACACTCACTCTTGGCTTGTGCTCACACTCACTTTTGGCTACATTTACTCTCAACTATGCTCGCACTCACTCCTAGTTGTGTTCACTCCTAATTTCATTCACTCTAAGTTGCACTCACACTCGCTCTTAGCTATGTTTACTCCTAGCTATGTTCTCTCTCGACTGCGCTCGCACTCACTTTTAGTTATGTTCACTCCTGACTATGATCACACTTGCTCTTGACTTTACTTATTTTTTTCAATGAGTTTACATAGGTGGTCCTGGTCCCCTCATATTGAGTGGGGTTTGAACCTTAGACCTCTTAAATTCATAAGGTTCATAAGGTATTATTGATTTGACCCTAATATTTTAACTCCTAAATTTCCTTCTTAAATTTAAAATAATTGTGCTTTTAGTAATATGGAATATCTGGTTTTAAACACCAATTGGACAAATATGTTGGAATGTGATTTTATTAAAAAATAATCTCTTGACCCTAGAGGCTATACATGTTGCTAGATCATATAATGAGATGGGTGGTATGAATATTGACAAGGTTGGTAGCTGTAATGGTGCCTCAAAGTATAGTATAAAGTGTTCTTTTTAGTTGGATATGACTAATATCTTATTTATTTTTATTTGAATCATAAAAGGTAATCAATATACAGTGTATGTGAATGGAAAATTAAGACAAGGACTTGACAAATCTCACTCAAAATTATTTTAATATTCTTAATAATTTTATAAACATGTTGGAAAAATAATTCTTCATGAATAAAATCACTCTTAATTTAAATTTTCTCTTATTAATAAGCCTAGATGATCTAGGAGACTATCATATCACCATGAATTTGGTTTTAAATAATAATTACTATGATATTTATTTTCACATTAGAAAAAATTATTATTACTATATTTCAATCTTTATTTTTAATGTACTAGCAAATTTGTGTTTAGTATTTTTTAATATAGAAGCTAGTCATTGAAAATTAAATGAATGAAATTGTATGAGATCAAGTAATTATGTGGAGACACAAATTAAAAATCAATATTTCTCTCTATCTCATTTTAAATGAATCAAACTTTATGAGATTATGTGGAGACATGAATTACAAATTAATCTCTCTGCTAAAACTCTTTGTCTCTCTCTACTAAAACTCTCTCTCTCTCTACTAAAATTCACTTGCATTTTTATAAATATAAGAAGGGTTTCATTCTTTTATCCTTATTCTTGTATTGGATACAACTTGTCTCTAAAATAAGTAATTTAAATTTTAAAATTTTGTATAAATAAATCAAAACCATTATTTTGACTTTTTCATTAATAACTATTACATTATCTAATTACATTGCAAATATTTTACTTATGTGTATTAATTGTGTCAATTTAAAATATGTGCAATAAAAACACTTAAAGAAAAAATTTTGTCATTTTATTGAACACTTAAGTCAAAGACAATAAAGTCATAAACTAGATCTCTACCCTAACATAAAAATAAATATTCTAACTTACTGAATCTCCTTGAATGGATATTAATTTTTTTTTTAAATACATGAAAAAAATATTAATTTGGTTAGTCTTAAAAAACTAAGTCCAATGAAGAATGGCAGGCCTTCTTACCATGCCAAAAACTCTAATATTTCCACTTTAATCGACATGCATCCATGGCTTATCACACAAATAAATATTTACTAAAACTTTCTAATAGCTAATAATTAGCAATGATACCAAGATCTCTATCTTCCATAGCTAGAATCTTTCCAAATGACTATGAAAAAATAAAAAATAATCACAAAGAAATAGCAAAAATGACTTCTTTTGTATGTTCATAGTAAGAATTTTTTCAACATCATTTGATATACCTACATGAATAATCTTCAAGGTACCTCCTTATCCATGCTTGAATCAAAAGGAAAACCACTCACCTTCATCACTAGAGGACATGTTATTTTTCTTTTATTTGTGGGTGATCTATAACAATTTTTTGAGTCTTAAATCTAACTCTCAATCTTCCTCAACAACTACATCAACATGAAGAAAATAAAACCTGGATAATGTCAAAGTGAATGTTATAGATTATTTTATTTTTATTTTTAATAATAATGAAATATTATAATTCAAAGTCGTGCAGGCCAGATTGGGCCCAAGTCAGATCTGCGGCTAGGCCTTTGCAGGTAGATATGGCAGCACAGGTAGCCCAATCCTGGGCCCCATTATGTGCAGCCTAACTACGCGAACTTGTAGGACCACACAAACAACCAAAGCTCCATATGTGACTTTTGTGCTTCGTATTTGTAGCACGATATCGTGCACAAAGGAAAACACTTCAAATCACAACCGAAGAACCATGATTGGGTGCAGATAAAATAAAATTTAGCCTATCTTGGATTTAGTTGTTAGTCATGCTTAGTTATTTTTTATGGCCCGTGTCCAGGGTGTTTTGCTTTTTGGAGGTCTTGTTGGTTGTGTTTCATGGGTCATTGTTATTTTCGAGGACTTGGTTGGATGGTGCAACACTTATTCTGGGTTTAGTAGTTTCATATTTTTTTGGCTTTCCAAGGAGGGGAAAGGGCCATCTACTAATCCAAACTCATTGGGGTAAATTTGTGAGAACACATATAGTGGTATGGTGTTTTTTTGTAGCTATCTGAGGGTGTTCCCTTGGTTACCTTTGACTTCGTGCAAATTTCTAGTTGTTGATCCCCTGGCTGGATCTTGCTCTGGTTGACAGGTGTGTAGTGCGGATGCATTTCTTGGTCGTTTTTAGTTTTGAGGATTTGGTTGGATGGTGCAGCACTTCTTCTGGGTTTGGTAGTTTTTTTTTTTTTCTTTCCAAGGAGGTAAAAGGGTCATCTACTAACCCAAATTTGTTGGGGTGATCTTGCGATAATACATACAATGGTATGGTGTTTTGCTACAATTTTTTGATGGTGTTCCCTTTGTTTCCTTCGACTTTGATTACACAGTTTATCTATGCTTTTTTGGCTTTTTTGCTAGGGTTCTCTACCAGTTGTGGGTTTATGGCTAGTTTGTGCCACTTTCTTATAGGTTTAGTAGTTTCTTGCTATATCTAGTATTTTCAAGGATACAGAGCCACTTACTATCCCAAACCAATTGGGGTGATTTTAGGTTGTTTTTCTACAATGATTTTTGGCTTTTGACCCCGTGGTTATGTTGGGTTTCCTAGCTTTGGTGGCCTGCAGATATTTTTTCTCCAATTTCAACGGTGGTGGAGTTCTTCTTGGTGCCAGAGGCCAAAGTCCCTTCATTTCATGCAGAGTGGTGAGGTCACGGGTGGGTGCTCGTTGGTGGTCCCTTCTCATGGGTGGGTTTCATTTTTAGGCTCTTGTTTGGTGGCTTCTTCTTGCTAGACCTGATCCTTTTGGTGTACACTTAGATCTTTCTTCTTGGCTTCGAGGGTGGCCTTGCATTTTGAATGCTATTGAGTGGATCCATTGGCTTCCCAGGTTCAGTCCTTGAAGTTATTCATTTGTAGGGATGGAGGGTTCCAAATCCTTTTTGGTTGCTCGAGGTACCATACTACATCCTTCGATCTTTGGGGAGTGGACCTGTGCTTTTTTGATAACTTTGGTTTATCCTAACTCCTCCAAATATGTATCCTTGGAATCTTCCTGGCCACTTTGCTCTTTTCTTGGGTTTTATAGGCCTTCATTTCCTCGGGTCTTTTAGCTTCCTTAAAGTTCACCTTTGTGTGCAAGAGGATCTCCTATCCTAAGAAGATCCTCAAGATTTTTGTTCCACTTTTTGGGCTTGTGTTGTGGCATCTATGGGTTCTTGTTGCTTCCTGGACTGTGTCCTGCTACTGCATCATGTTCACTTTCTTATCGTTGTTTCTTGGTTTGCATCTTGATCGACATCCTGGCCAGTTGCTGCTTCATGGATTGCATCCCAATCGATGTCCTAGTTTACATCCTACAGATGCTTCCTAGTCTTCATCCTACAACTAGTCGCCCATGGGCAAGAACAATTTTCAAATTTAATTTTTTTTGTTTTTCCCGCTTCATTTTAAAATTTCAATTTTGAATTTTGGGCGGGATGGCCCTATTTCAAATTTTCCATCCTTTGTATGATTTTGGGTGGGATGGCCCTATTTCAAATTTTCCATCCTTTGTATGGTTTTGGGTGGAATGGGCCTGATTCAAATTTTCCATCCTCTATATGGTTTTGGGCGGGATGGCCCTGATTCAAATTTTATTGGTTTAGTTGTTTTTCTCCAATAACCCACAGAGGGTTTGTTTCTTCAATTATTTTTTGGTTGGGAACTCTTCTCCTAACCTTCTTATCTTTTTAAAAGGTTACGGGATCCTTTCAAAACCCCTTTTACCAATAAATATATATATATATATATATATATATATATATATATATATATATATATATATATATATATATATATATATATATTATAATTCATGTCATGGTTGTTTAATTAAAGATGACTATTGCATGTAAAAAAGAAAAGAAAAAGTATCACTAAAATTTGTGTTCATAAAAGAACCATTGTTGAGGTCATTAAGGAGAAGAATTAATCTCTCTTTAAATACAAAGAAAAAATAACAAATATTGAAGAGTAACTAGATATCCACAAATGCATCATCTAAGTGTTATTTTTATTTTCTACTACTTTTTTTATTTCATATTTGGGATAGTTACTAGAATATAACTACAATAGGAAAATTATGACCTCAATAAAATAAACAATCCAATTAATCTATAGGATAAACTTATACTATAGCATAATGCATGCATCCATAGGGAATTAAAATATGCCCTTAAATATTATTTCTAACTCTAATCCTTATATTATTAATACTTCGTTCTAATATATTTTTAAAGTTAATATACCCTCATTTTCACCATGTACTGTGGATATCTTTTTTCATGATTGTTTTTTATATCCCTCTTTATTTATTTCCTTTCTATTACAATGATAGTTTTATTTTCAATGGCTTTATTAACTTCATTGTCTATAAATGAAATAGGTACAAAGGTACTTTGATTTTCATGTGAACATGAATACCTATGGGTCACTAGTTTTATCTTTTATAAATCTTTCATTGTAGTAAAATGATAATAGAAATTATAACAACAATTCATTTTATCTCGTAGAGATCAAAGCTCTCCCATCAAAATAATTGGAATAAAAAAAGAACTTTCCTAAACAAAATTAAACAATATTTGAACTCTAAGGAGAGTGCAACAAAAAATAATTAGCCATGTATGAGAATACATGCAAGGCCATCCATGTTAAATGATTGTATAAGTACTTTAATTGGAACCATCAATGCTACTCAAGTAGAATAGATGCAAAAGTACATTAGGGTTATCATCAATTTACAATATCTTTATAACAAGGCTACAAAGAATTCCCATTAATATATCTATATACAACTATAATATATATAACATGTAGATATACTTAACTCTATTTTAGAAGATGAAAATTTTTTCTTGTATTTTATATGTACCCCTCCCTCCCTCCCCAAAATACATATTACTTGAATTTAATTTAATTATTCTTTATAGTTAACAATACATTACATTACATGTAATATATTTTGTTTTAACTACCTTAATATGAACACACATAGTATCGTGTTGGATATATTATGGACCCCTTGAATTAAGAACACAAGAATCTTTAGATTATCCATAATTTTGTTAGTTTGATTGAAAAAATATTTAGTTTGTGATTCTATAGAATTTAAACTTCATAATAACTATATTAAACATGATATATTTGGCTAAAATCAAATATTATAAAAATATGAAGTTTTGGTGTGAATAAATATATCACTTTTAAATAAGCTTAATAAATATTACAAAATTATAAATTATAATGAAAATTATTTTTAGAAATACATTAAGAGCTATAATTATTTGTTTATACATTCACTAAATTAGAATAACCCTTAGATTATCTATCATTATCAATCATATTTTTATCTCATTTTGATTGCCTGCATGTCATCTAGAAAAGGTAGTTTACAATTTCACATGTACTTTTGGATAAGGTACTTTGCAATTCCACTTTATAGAATTACTTTACAGATTCCTTGTAATTTGAACCTTTTGTTCTACACACTTTATTGACAAATTGAATTCATATTTTAAACCAATTTATTTTATTTATTTTCAATAAGTTATACATGGCTAGTATTGTGAGGCACTTCCATCAGTTTTTCAAGCTATTCCTATTTATGTTTCTACTGTGTTGAATATCCCAAAGGTTGTTCTTCGAGAACTAGATCAAATTAGACATCGGTTCCTCTGGAGTGGTACTAAGGAGAAAATAAAATGGGCCTTGGTGAAATGGAACACTTTATTTCTTCCTAAGAATGAACAGGGGTTAATATTTCGGTCTGCTATTAATAACAACAAAGCTTTAGCTGCTAAATTATATTGGAGGATTTTGTATAACCCCAATGCTCTTTGGACCAAAATATTTGTGCTAAATATGTTGAGAACAAAAATCCTAAAGACCTTTTTTTCTATCAATTTCCTTCCAAAGGTTCTCCCATTTTAGCAATTCTTAAGACTGGTGAGGATTTTATAAAGAAAAAATTATTTTGAATCATTCATAATGGTCAATAGGTAAATTTTTGGATAGATTCTTTGTATGTTCACAAGCCTTTGATAACTCAATTTCCCGATTGGAGGCCTTGGATGGAGGAGCTTCACCAAGCTAACTGAATAAAGGTGGCTAATTACTTTCGATACCATACTGATAATTCAAAGTTTGGTAAATATTGGATCCCTATTGAGGACTGGCCTATTCAAATACCAGAAAGGCAAAGACAAGATATCCAATGCATCCTTCATATGATATCTCTTTCTTGGTCCCATGAAAATGATTGTTTTGGATGGAAAAACACTAATAAGGGTGAGTATTCAGTTGCTCAAGGTTATTTGACCTTATGCCATAATAATCCCAACCAATCATCTGACATCTTTTCTCATATGTGGTCTCAAAAGCTCTGTCCTAAGGTGAGGTTCTTTACTTGACTTTTATTGCATCGTAGGGTGCTTACTAGTGAGCAGCTTATGAAGTGTGGTTTTCATGGCCCTTTTAGATGTGAAATGTGTGAAGAGAATGTGGAAACTCTCAGCCATATTTTTATTGAGTGCACTTTAGCCTTTGAGCTATGGAGGAGAATGGCCACTTTACTTGGCTTACAGTGGTCCAATTTTTTTACTTTTGAACAACTTTGGAGGGATTGGCCTAATCAAGAGGGTGTTGATCATTTTATTAGGTATTTAGTTTGGATGGGTTCTACTATTCTTATTTGGAATATCTGTAATGAAAGTAACAACCGAATTATTAATCAATACAGGAAGGATATTGATATTCACTATATCTGGCAAAAGACCATTGCCAACTTAGTTGAATTAGTCCAACAACTCCTTAATCACCCCCAAAACTCCCACCAAATATGGGATCAAGTGATGTAAATATTGAAGATTAACTCTTCTAAGGGAAACCAACTTAAAGGGAATGTGAGTAATTGCAATATGGATAGAACAAGGAATTGGCAACCTCCTCCTAAGGATTTTGGAAAATTCAATACTAATGGAGCCTCTAGAGGGAACCCTAGAAAAGCTAGTGTGGGAGGAATTGGTAGACTTTCATATGGCTCCTTGGTTTTTGCTTTTGCTGATAATTTAGGTATTTTATCCAATAACCTTGTTGAGGGGTATGGTATCCTCAGATTCCTTCAATAGGTTGCTAAGGTTGGATGGGAAAAGGTGTTATTTGAGTGTAACTCTCAACTCATGATTAATATTTTGAAGACTCCTTATAAGAATCATAAGGTTGATTGAAGAATAAAAATAATTATTAAGAAGATTCAGTTAATTCATATGGGATTTTTGAAAGTTGATTACAATCATGTGGTTAGATATCATAACAAGAGTGTTGATGCTTTAGCTAATTGGACTTTGGACAAAAGTGATCTTACTTGTTATGGCCACCCTCCTAGATGGTGAGCTTCACAAATAAGAGAAGCTCTTATTTCTATCATTTCTTTGGATGGCTTTAGTTCTTGAGGTACCTAGTTTCTTCTTGCTTTATTTTTGCTTCTCTTTGGTTCGGTCGGGGTATTTTAGTTCCCTAGCTCAAACTAATATTTATTTTGTTTTCTCTATTGATTCTTGCCTTAAAAGTCTTTTTGTCTAGGAAGGTCATTGTTGTGTTTAATTTTTTTCTTTTATCCTTTTTATTTTTTTTTGTTTAGCTTTTTGAGGTGTGTGTGTGTGTGTTTGTTTTTTTTTTTTTTTTTTGTTCTTTGTTGTTCTTTTTTGTTCTTGTGTTTTTGTTGTTTTGTGTTTTTTTTATTGTTCTTGTGTTTTTGTTGTTCTTGTTCTTGTGTTTCTATATATTTGTGTTAATTAGTGTTTTTGTGTTTGGTGTGTGAGTGTTTTCTATGTTTTTTTTTTTGTTTGTTGTTTGTTGTTGGTTGTTTTTTTTGTTTTTTTTTTTTTTTTTTTTAAGTTTTGTTTGTTTTTGTTGGTTGTGTCTTTGAAGCATTTTTTTTTTGTTGCCATGTTTGTGTTTTGTTATGTTGTTCTTGTATTTTTTCTATGTGGTTTGTGTTGTGCTTTTTTTTATATTTTTTTTGTGTGTTTGGTTGTGCTTTATCTTTTTGACACACTCAAGAAGCCTTTTTTTAAGCTTATTAAGTGTTTGTGTTTGTGTGTTCTTGTTTTTTTGTTGTTTCAGGTTTACTCCTTGAGTATGTCAAAGGTGGTAGGCCAGGTGCGAGCCCTGGGTAATTTTGGTGAAAGATATACCCCTGCCTCCTTGGGTCTTACCCAAAAGTGGTATCCATTCTGGGATGTTTTCAAAAAAAAAAAATATTATGAGGCACTCCCATCAAAATACCACAATAATATATTTGTTGTTACATCAATTAAACCATATCCAACATGGTTTTTTATCAAAAATATTTTTCATTTATTTTTCCATTAAACACGTTGTTCAACTTCCTCAAATCGCTATGTTTCTAGATCCTCGCCATAATGTTGATTAAAATATAAAGTTTCACTTCTCTAACTACCTTTTAAAATTTAAATTTCATCAAGATGAAGATCAACATCACAATTGGATAGATTATCTACTACATAATTTTCTTCTAAATATGTTCACATTTCTAAGATTATATTTAATAATGGGTGATGAACATCAACAATAATTTCATTTTTTATCCAATTCCCATCCATTTTTGTTAATAGCTTTGATGATAAATTATGAATACTCCTCAATTGAAATACATTTCCATCCTTTGTCTATTGCAATTTTAATCCCTATAAGAAGTGCCCTAGCCTCTACATAGTTGTTGGTTTAAGTTCCATGTGATTATAAGTAAGTGAGGATAATATTACCTTCATTGTTTTAAAAAACATGACCTTCATTAGCTCTTTTTAGATTTCCTTTAGAAGTACCATCAAAATTAATTTTGATAAATCCAATATCTAGACATTTCTATTTTAACCTAGATCTAAGTAAATCCTTTATTTTAATATTGTAGATGATGCTTCCATGTAAGCCCAATCATATAACCAAGTTGTTACCACATCTTTTTCTACACTCAATAAATCCCATGATGAGTACCATATCTATAGATATTTTTCAAGAGAGGCAATAATATGGTTCCAAACTTGGGCATGTTTTTTAAATTTATTTTCTATTATTCCTTTCAAGTCATAAATTTCAACAAATAATAGCAGGTACAATCCTCCATAAAATTCATAATACTTTAGATTTGAAATAATTAACCTAACATTTCATCACCTCTTTCAATTTTGATGGAGCTACCCAATATATTTTCATATTTTAAAAACTATAAACCCAAATGGTATGAGCAAAGGTACAATGAAGAATTAAATTATTTGATGTCTCTAAATATTTCTCATACAAGGTACATCTAAAATTTCCATGATATCACTCTTATTTTTAGACACTCTCCTATATGAATCTTACTTTGAACTACTAACCAAAGAAATGTTGAGCTATTAGGAAGAGCCTCCAATGACCAAATATTATTCCAAGAAAATATTTGGGAGTAGGAAATTTTAATTTCTCTAAATCCTCATATCCCAACATGATTGAGTATCCATCATCCTTTAATATATTTTAAACCAACTCATCCGTTTGTGGAAATTTGGTAAATAGAACTCTTGAAGCATCTTTTTTAGGTCATCTATGATTTGGTTGAGTTCCTCTTCTTCAACCAAGTTTCTAAAAGAAATCCATGATATAGAGTTGTTGCTCATATTAATAAAGTATTTGACCTTTGGATATTTACAATCTAGGTAGGCTTGAGCCAATGGTTGCTATTTTGAGTTAGAGATAAGAAGATATGGTTTCAACCAAGCATCAGATGAAAAATTTGTATAATACCACTTGTTGATTGACCATATAATATGTTGATGATCCTTCAGATAGGGTTTTTTTTCCTAAATAATGTTATTTCATCAAGAGAGCCTATATATTGTTTTATATAATATTTTTACCCAATTCTTTTCCTTGATCTCTAAAACATCTCCACCTGAGATTTACCCCTAATGCTAAACTCATAACTCTACAATTCCATAAGCCTACTCCACCAATATTATTTCCTTTGCAAACCCTATCCCACTTACAAAGAGGAAGCCTAATTGTTTTCTTACAACCTTTCCAAAGAAATTCTCTTTGAATTTTATCAATTTATGACACTATACCTATTGGTAATATTGAAAGTAACATCATATAAATAGAGATAAATTGTAATGTAGTCTTTATGAGTTGTAGCCTTCTCACCATGGTTAAGAACTTACCTTTCAAACCTACCAAGCAAGCTTTCATTATTTCCTAAAAAGAGATCCAAAGACCCTTTTTATTTGCTTTATGATGAAAATGAATACCAAAATAGGTTGATGAAAAATATTTCAATTTTAAACCCTAAAATATTCATAATAATTTATTGTAAATTTAGGGCAATGTCAATGAAAAATCCTAGATTTTGTAGAATTTACCAACTATCCAGTAGTCTTCTCATAGCATGATAATATTGATTTAAAATCCATGGCCTCACTAACTAAGGGATGGCCCAAAATAAAAGTATCATCAACAAATTGGAGATGATATTCAAGTGATATTTTTCCCAACTTGAAAACCTTTGATATTTCCTTCCATTTTTTTATTTGAGATAGTTCTCCCTAATGCTTATGTAGGAATAATGAATAAATATGAAGATAGTGGATCACCTTGATAAAGTTCACAATATGGCTTGAAGTAACCAATAGGAGAACCATTTATCATAATAAAATATTTTACAATACTATAACAACATTTAATTTATTCACACAAACTATGATCAAAACCAAACTTTCTAAGAATATCATGTAGAAAAGAAAACCCTATCGTATGCTTTGTTCATATCTAGTTGCATAAGCCTACCTAGTTTTTTCATGGAATAAAGAGAATTTATGACCTCTTGTGCAATGCTTATACCATCAATAATTTGTTTACCATAGACAAAAATACCTTTTTCCTTTGATATAACATAGCCTAGAATTCCTTTCAACCTATTTACCATAATTTTTGAAAATATTTTGTAAATCATATTACAAAGGCTTATTGGATGAAAATTATCAAAATATTTTGTCTTGCCTTTCTTGCAAACCAACATAATAAAAGTGGAATTGATATAACTTATTATAGCCTTCCTTTTTTGGGCCTCCTCAATCATAGTTAACATATCATTCTTAATAAATCCCAAAAATTTTGAAAGCAAATTATAGGAAATCCATAAGGGCTAGGTGCCTTGTTAGAATGGAAATAGAAAATTGTTTCATGTAGCTTATGCATAGATATCTTCTTCACCAAGCTTTGATTTTGTGCCTCTTTATCCTTCCCAATATTTGACAAAATATTTTTGAAATAATTAATTGCTTCATTCCTTAGATCTTCTTTGTCCTCAATTTTTATTCCATATAGAGTTAAATATTTTTTATGTGATGAAAATAAAATTTTATTTTTGTTGTAGCATGAAAAGAAATTATTTCTATCTCCTTCCTTGAGCCATTTCTCCCTAAATTTTTGGAACCAATATGACTCCTCCTTTTTTAATGCATTATGATAATGAAAAATAATTACTTTTATTTCACATGAGAATATTAATCCATTCTATTAGTTTATATTATATCTTGTATGTTTTTGAGCTTGGATTCAATTTCTTTCTTTTCATTAAAAATATTACCAAAATATTTGGCTTTACAAATCTTCATTTTATCTAAATATTTCATCTCTTAAACAAACTTGTACATACATGATCCTTCAAAAAAAATTCTTGGAAGTGACATTATATTATCTAAAAAGAATAATGAGGTTAAATTATTCTAAAAAAATGTGGGTGGTATGGAAATACACCCAAAAATTGCATGCTAGAAGTTCAACCTAGAAATAAACAAGGTTCTAGGGATTTATAAATAAGCTAAAATAAAATCAATAGAGGAAAATAAAAACCTACTAAGGGTCATGGAGAAAAATAATATTAAATATAGCTCTCTGGCACAGTAGGAAGTAGGAACCCTATATCTTCTATTTTCTATAAAAATAAAGGACCAATATCCAAAATTACCTGCTAGAACTTGGTTTTCATTAGATCACAAACATTTCATCTAATGACATATATTCATAATCAAAATATTCCAAAGCCTTAAAAATATTTATGGACTCTAGATTAGATCTATAGCTCCCCAACTACATATTTGAGAGGTGCAACCTTTTTTCTAGTAAAAATCCTCTACCTACATCTCTTAGCATGGACTGTGGGAGTCGTAGAACATTGCTAATGGAGATTGAGGGGGATAGTGTATTTGGGTGATTGAATGAACGACCATGTTAATTTTCTTTAGGATTTGGCTTCACGAAGAGTTAAGATCCTTTTTGCTATTTATTTCTACCAATAAAGGACTACTAATTATTTGTTCTTTTGCATTCTCTATAGGCTTTAGATATAGCATGGATGATATCATATATGTTAGCTTGGGATATGGGACCTTGGAAGCCTTTTCATGCCCTTCAATAGTGGTGCACACCCACCATCATTAGGCTAAGGGTGGTCAAACTAATTGTCTTAGGGGCCGATTTGCTTCTATTACAAGATAAGAGATGAAAGTCCTTGACCTTACGGACAAATGCTTGACATAAAAAGTAGATATTGGGAAAGTTAATATACAAAAATCATTGGTGAATAATAGTTTTACCAACATCCTTGAGATATTTGGCCAGGTCCACATCTAGATAGTCTCTTTTCTAAGGGTACACATGAAAACATCATCTAGTACAACTAGGATAATATGCACTAGCGATGCCACTATGTGGTTCAAGAAGGGTCAAAATAGGAGGGAAAGGCCATGAAACTTGACCCACATCAAGACCTTGTTATTTTCCTCTTCTTAAAATAAAAAACTATTATATGATGGGGATAAAACGATAAGGAAGATCCTCATGAACCAAAACCAGGGTTATGCATAAGGGTGAAAATTCGTTAATAAGTGAATATTAATATTTTTCAAAATAAAAATTTGTGACTTTCAAGACCCTGGCCGTTGGCCCATTCACCTGAATTTTTTGGAAAAGTATATTTTTTTGGTTGGTTTGCCTAAAAATTATAATATTTAACTTTTAAAATTTTAAATCGCTAGCCCTCCTGCCCAGATTTTGGACCCACTGCCCTAAAATTATATATAATTTTATTAACCTAGAAAAATTCACCCACTAATATACCAAAACATACTATTACTTGTTATAGTTATATATTTAACAAAAAATGAGAAGCTAGAATTTGAGATAAAAGAAGAACAGAACTAGAGAAGCTGGAAAATGAGTGATTGGCAACAGACAAAGGACAAAATATAAGACTACAGATAAAATACTACAAGTACAAAAAAAAATTTGATTCCTTGTTTTACTTTTTGTCGTCATTGCTTCTATCCATATAGACTCCCTACTCGTCCTAGCTTCAATGACTATATGCTCTCCCAAGTCATCCCTCACATGAGATATACAAATCCACCCAGGTCGTTCCTTGCATGAGATCTACAAAATCATGTAGGTCATCCCTCGCATGATGTCTACAAACTCATGTAGGTCGTCCCTCGCATGATGACTATGAACTTACCTAGGTCATCCCTCACATGATGTCTACAAACTCATGCAGGTCATCCCTCACATGATGTCTATAGACTTATGCATGTCATCCCTTGTAGGTTGTCCCTCGCATGATGTCTACAGACTTATGCAGGTCATCCCTCGCATTATGTCTACATACTCACCTAGGTTTTACCTTGCATAATGTCTACAAACTTACCCAAGTCATCCCTTGTAGGTCATTCCTCGCATGATTTCTATAGAATTTTCTAGGTATTCCCTTACACCCAAGGCATCCCTCACATGATGTCTAGGAACTCATGTAGGTCATCCCTGGCATGATGTCTATAGACTTACCCAAGTCGTCCCTTGCACCTAGGTCATATCTTGTAGGTCATCCCTTGCATGATGTCTATGGACTCATACAGGTCATCCCTCGCATGATGTCTACAGACTTACCCAAGTCATCCCTTGTAGGTCATCCCTCGCATGATGACTATAGACTTGCCCAGGTCATCCCCTACATGTCATCCCTCGCATTATGTCTACAGACTCATGCAAGTTATCACTTGTATGCTATCTATGGATGCATGCAGGCCATGCCTCGCATGATGTCTATAGACTTACCCAATTTTTCCCTTGTAGGTCATCTCTTACATGATGTCTATAGACTTACCCAATTTGTCCCTTGTAGGTCATCCCTTACAGGTCATCCCTCGCATGATGTCTATGGACTCACACAAGTCATACCTTGTATGAGGTCTACCGACTCACATAGGTCATCCCTCGCAGGAGGTTTATAGACTTACCTAGTTTTCTCTTATAGGTCATCCCTTGCATGAGGTCTATAGAATTACCCAATCATCCCTTGCAGGTCGTCCCTCGAATGATAACCCTACATTGAATCAATTATTTTTCACCATTTTCACCATAATATTAGTTTCTTATTATCAATTTAAAGTGTAGATCTCGTTGAGCTATGTGGTTTAAAAAAATTGAAAATAAAGCTCTAGATCAAAATTTATGCCTCCTAGAAGGTTGTAGGGTAGTCTGTAGTGACGAGGGACAACTAGCGAGGGATGATCGACATCATGTGAGGGATAATCGATGAGGTAATATCTATGTGAGTCAATAGAAATCATGTAAGGGATGACTTGTATGATTTTGTATTCATGATGCCTATAGACTCACATAGGTCATCCCTCATCGGTTGTCCCTCACATGATGCCTGCAACTCACATAGATCGTCCCTCATCGGTCATTCCTCACATGATGTCTACCAACTCACATAGGTTATCCCTCATCATTCATCCCTCACATAATGTTAGTCCTCCCTCGTTGATCGTCCCTCGTCACTGCAGACTACCCTACAACATTATATAAGGCATAACTTTTGATCCAGAGCTCTATTTTCAATTTTTATTTTAAACCACATAGCTCGATGAGATATACACTTTAAATTGATAATAATAAACTAATATAGAATATTTTTTTATCATTTTCACCTCTACAACTGATTGATAAAGTTGGACGACCCTGCAGCCTATAGGCTACAAACAACCCTACAACCTTCTAGGAGGTATAACTTTTGATCCAGAGCTCTGTTTTCAATTTTTTTTAAACCACATAGCTCGATGAGATATACACTTAGAAATTAGTAAATTCCTCAATAAACCCTTATTTTAAGTGGTATAAATATTTTTCAATTGATTCACCTCATTTTTATAATTTTTGCTAGAAAAAAATGCAATTCACCATCTCTTCTACATGAGTTTGGATACAATTCGCCTCACTTTAGAAACCGATTCACCTAATTTTTATAAATACATTTTGGGCCCAACCCCTTATGCATAACCCTAACCAAGACCCATGTTCATAAATTTCCTTAGCATGCACTAATTTTGTAAAGAAAATTAGAAAATAATCCTTAGTCAACTTTTGGATTAACTCTATCTTGACTCCATGAAAAGCCCAAGAAGATTTTACCTAGGCTCGTAATGTGGCTTCATTAGGGATGTGACCCACAAAGTATCCTACTAGAGTAAATGAGTCTAGCCACTTACATTTGCTATCAAACCCTAAAAAGAAAAAAGCAACGGTAGGAGAAGGATATCCTCTTAAGCCATCCTCAATGTAGATTTCTTGGGTTTGTTGAATGGAACCCTCCTTGCATACCTTACCCAATGTGTCTATTATCCAATGTATATTGAAAAAATAATGGATGAACATCCCAAATGTCATTTAAATTGACAAATGAAGTAAAATTTTGCATTGATTTAGACCATTCTAGAATACCACCCTTATTTTCCAATGAAGATAGAACAATGTTTAAATCATCCCCAAGAATCCATAGACTACAATGAATCATTGTTGTATTTGACAAAAATATGCTAAGGTCCTTCCAACATTTTTTAAGAGAAGTAACTATGGTTGGAGCATATATATTTAAAACCCCAACTTTAATGTTTTCCTCTTTACTATAAAATAATCCAACAACCCAATTACTTTTTGCTTCTAGTAATTACCCATGTTATTTGTGTTTGTCCCAAATTATTTCAATACTACCTAAAGCTCCTATAGAATAAACTACTAGACAATCACTCATCTCTGAAATCTTCGTAAGAGTATCTTTACATTATTCATTACTTAATTATATTTCTTATATTAAAATAAACATGAGACTATAACAACATATTAATTTATTCATAACTCTTTTTAGGGGTCTTATTCATACCCCTAATATTCCATGATATAATTCTCATCGTCATCACTTTTTATTTTTATTAGTGGGCTTAGCCCCACTTCTTGTTAACACTTGTGATATTTTTATTTGGCTTCTGTAATTGATATTCCTTTGAGTTTCCTTTTCTCTTTTTTTTTGCTTTTATGGCCTTCCTCTCCTTTTTTCATTCTCTACAACACTCTCATATTCATCAATCTCTTCTATTTTTCCATGTTGTTCATATTGAGACATATCCTCTAAAGATTTATGTTGTCCTAAAGAATCTAAAATGCAAAAAATAACCTCATTAATACTATCCTTTTATGTTGCCTTGAAAACCCTAAAGTGTCAATCTCAATACTTTCATATGTTGGATTGGAAACACTAAATTACCCTGGATATCCTCCATATGATTTTCTTTATTGTGTTGCTATGAAAACCCTAAAGTGCATGGAATATACTTTGTACTTCTTTAATTTTTATTGTAAGAAGAATATTTTATGCCACATGAGAAAAATAAAGATGATTTACCTAGATTAAGTTTGATCTCCTTTACCTCATTCACTTTAAAATTTGCCTCCTCATCTTCCTTTACTTTAAAAATTGCCTTGTCATCTTTCTTTCCATATTTAACTCCTATATTTCAACTTGCACATTGTACTTTCTCATCCCTCATGTTATTGTTTCTTCTAATGTTTGATTTGAGTGAATTGTAATGGTATTTACCATCTAATGATGTAGAGGAATATTTCTTACCATTTTCTTAGGAGTGGAAAATCCTTAATTTGGCCTATCTTCTCCTATGATATGATCTCCTTGTTTCATATTGAAGTTACTCTCATACCCAAAAAGTTTCATTTCTTTATCCATTATTTTCACTTTGTAGTCTCTTTCCACATGTCCAATATCATGATATTTATGATACTTGAATGTAATGTTTTCATGATCCACATGTTGATCCCATTCTCTTTATTCAAATTTAATCCTAATAGATTGTGGTAAAGGTTTAAAAATATCCATGGCAACATATATTCAAGTGTATACAACATGCTTTCTCTCCTTAGTAGTTGGTTCCTCCTAGATGAACTCGCCTAGAGTATTACCAATATTTTTCAAAACCTCTTTATTGATGAGTTGATAAGGAAGTCCAAAAACCTAACTCACAACATAAGCCTTTTAATATTCTTTATCTCCATAGAAAAAATCTCATTCCATAATCTTAAATATAGTACATCTTTTCCCCTAAACCAATATCCTCCATCCATTATTTTATCCCTTATTTCTTAACTAGAGAAAATAATGATAAAAAATCCTTTTAGAAGAAAAGTCATGGAGTAATTTGAATTCCATTCCCACTCCCACTTGATCCATTTTTTAATCTCAAAAACACCTGGTCATTATCTAAGGAACTTACATATTAGCCCTCTATTTTTAAGAACCATTATATCATGCAAAATCATCTCATGATAATCACTTCTAAAGTAGCATCTGGTACTTTGAAAAAGACTTTCTTGTGATGTTGTTAGAGTTACTATGCTACAGTAACTATGATTATTATCTCATTTGGTAATTTGTAAGATTCACCTAGGTAGTTTTTATTTACCTCATGGTAAAAAGTAGATTGTTACTTTTTACCATTAGTATTTACTTTTTACTATTAAACCTGGATATTTATCTTGGTTAGTAGGTTAGTTGTTAGGTGCATTTAGGGGGGCTACCTATTGCACGTTTTGTTAACGTTAACTTAAGATATTATTTTCTATTATACTTAGGCTATTCATATCCTATTGTTGTCCTATTTAATGTTAGCGTAGCTATGTTAGTTATTCCATTATAGGTTAATATTGTTAATTTGTTACAACCTATTCTATTTGACGCCTAGGTGGTTCCGTAACCTACGGGCTAATCTAAGGCTGCCTATGTATTATTTATACAGTTCAATACAATGGCTCTGATGTTCGCATTCCTACATGGTATCAGAGCAGGACCTGCTTGGGCACGCTTTTCGAGATCTAAGAGGAGACCGACGTAGACGCGGGCATGTTTCCCGAGGCAGGGTTGGACCTGCTCGGGCACGCATCCCGAGGCATCAAAACTGGACCTGCTCGGGCACGCATCTCGAGGCATCGAAACTAGACCTGCACTCAGAATGAGGGTGGTTGGACTGGCTTGACCGGGCATGGATCCCGAGATCTGACGACTGCGGTTGACTGGACACGGATCCCGAGGTCGATCCGGACTGGATCCGACTCGGCACATTTCTCGAGGTCAGATCGACTGACACTGGACCGACGTTGGACCTGACTGGACACGGGCACGGATCTCGAGGTCGATCCAAACTGGTTTTGACTCGACACATTTCCCGAGGTCAGACCGACACCTGGACTGACGCGTGGCAGCTGACTGGACCGAAGCTGACTGGAAAGAATCGCCACGTGGACTGACGTGGTAGCTGACCGACGCTGGACTAGACTGGACCGCCACGTGGACTGACGTGGCAGCTGACTGGACGCTGGACTGGACTGGACCGCCACGTGGACGGACGTGGCCGCCACGTGACCCGACGCGGACCTGACCCCTGCCGCGTGGCGCGGCAAAAGGGGTGTCGTGATTGCCCGAAGGCAATCACGTATAAAGGGGGAATCTTCCCTTTTATTCCCCCCTCATGCACCCCACGGGAGCAATGTGGGACTAAAGTCCCACGGTTTTTTTGCTCCCCGCGAGGGTCGCAAGGGAAGAAAGGGACAATTGTCCCTTTCCTTCCCATCGGGCGTGCTAGCCCAGCCGGTAGGAGCGCCAGGCTAGCGCCCGTGAGGTTGGGGGTTCAAACCCCTTCGACAGACCCCTTGAAGGTAATTATTTTTTTAATTTTTTTGTTATTTTTCTTTATTTTTTTAGTATTTTTTAATTAATATACTAATATTTTTTGTTTTAAAAAAAAAAATCATTTTTTTTAATTAATCATATTTTTAAATTATGATTTTTTTTAAAAACAAAAGTATTTTTATTATTAATTAAATTATTACTAAAATTATTTAGAAATTTACATTAAAATTAGAATATTTGCCATAGTAAAGGGGGGTGTTTTCTTCAAAACCTGAAGAAAAAGGGGGGGATGATGAGTAAATTTTTAAGGCAAATTGGCTTATTGTAAAGGTGCATTTTCGGCAGCACCCGACACCTAGTGGTTTATTTCTGTGGGCACTTTTATGTTGTATGTTGCATTTTTTCTTACTTTGCACTACATCATTAAAAGTTAAAATCAAATTCACTCCCTAAGTCCCCGAAATAATTAAAACCCATCCGTGCAATTTATTGCACTACAGTGTTCGGTATTTGTGATACCTCTGGCCAGCACTTACAGGTAAAGTTGTCGTGATTGCGCTCATTGTATCCGCCGCCTAATATAGCTGCCAAAACGACGTCTGAGCTTGTTCTCTATAAATCGTCGGGGAGAGATAAGTTTGCCATTTTGCTATTTTTTTACTCCATCCACTACCCTAATCGTTCTTGTGTTTAGGCGTAAATCCTGACGAGAGTTCTGACATCCACAGTGTTTAGGGGAAGTTACGCCCCACGCATGAGGATTGATGACTTTCTATGGTAGGTGCCATCAACAAGTCGATTCCCTTTCAGTACCGCCTAAGTACCACGTATCATATAATCTTTAAAAATTACCTATAGTCTCCCTCACGTAAGGGCGGGTAATTTTTTTTATTTTTCAAAATACCTATAGTCTCCCTCACGTAAGGGCAGGTATTTTGTATGGTATAACGGCCTGGCATTAAGGTATATAGAAAGGGTGACCAATTGGTGATATAAGGAACCTTCACTATGGCTTCTGCTGCAAAGTTAATGACTGATGCTCATCAGTTATTGAAAGGTCCTAATTATACACCATGGAAAAACAAAATGAAGGCAGTCCTCATCATGGAAGATTTATGGGATGTTGTTTCTGGAGCAACAACGAGACCTTCATCGGCAGCTGGATCCACAGCTCTCACTGTTGATCAGATCGCCTTTGATAAGAAAGATAGTCGAGCAAAAGTGCTCATTTTGTTTGTTGTTTCAGATGAAGTTCAACCTCATATAGCTGACAAAGCAAGTGGTAAAGAGGCATGGGATGCCCTTCAAACCATTTATGAGGGAAAGAATGACTCCACCATTCTTCATCTTCAAAAACAACTTCACAATCTGAGTTTGAGACAGGGTGAGACAGTTGAACTCTTTCTTTGCAGAGTGTCTGAATTGAAAGGCAAATTGAATTCTTTGGGAGATACAGTGGACGACAAACTTCTCACTTCAATAGTGATGAGAGCTTTGCCTGATTCCTTTGATACGTTGATCACCTCCATTCAGGTGTCACAACGACAAATTACCTTTATTGAGTTGGTCAATTTGCTTCAACAACAGGAAGCACGCCAACTTCACAGGGATGATTCTTCTAATACAACCCTATACTCCAACCGACAGGGTTCTAAGAAGAAAGGTAATTTTTAGAAAGGAGGCAATTCTCAACAGGATTCAAAAGGAAAAGGGAAACAACCTCAACAGAAGAAGAGGTATTGCAAAATTTGTGATAAAGACAACCATGACACCAACAGGTGTTGGCATAAGAATAAGCAAAAAGGCCAGAACAAACCACAAAACAAGAACAAGCAACCCAGGGTGAATGTTGTTGTTGAAGAATCTGACTCAGATTCTGAATGGGCACACAAGGTGCTCATGACTACCACAGCCTCCAAGGAGAAGGATCCTGTATGGTATGTCGATTCTGGCGCTAGTAAGCATATGACTGGCGACAGATCGTGGTTTGAATCATTTGTGGCCAAAGAGGGCAGACCTGTCACTATTGCTGATGACAAAACCTACAAGGTTCAGGGAGAGGGTACAGTTTTAGTCACTCTTCCTGATGGCAAGTGTCAGATTGACAAAGTCCTCTATGTTCCAGGACTGGCTAACAATTTGTTGTCAGTCACACAAATCCTGGATAAAGATATGGTTGTCAACTTTCATGTTGAGAATGGCAAGAAGTGTTGTTCTATTACCAGGAAGGGTAAGCAGATTGCAACAGCTTCATATAAGCATGGCTTATTTGCCCTAGATGCTATCTCTACTCCCCATGTTGCCATGACAGTCTCTACCAAGGAGGCCACTTCCCTCTGGCACAAGAGATATGGGCATCTTAGTTCTGGCTACTTACTTGAGCTTAGTAAGTATGAGATGGTAAAGGGTCTTCCTTCCCTTTCTTCCACATTGCCAGTGTGCTCTGACTGCTTGGCAGGAAAGCAGCATAGAGTACCTTTTGAGAAGAGCTCAACACGAGCACAGAAACCTCTGGAGTTAATTCACACCGATCTGTGCGGTCCTTTCACACCCAACAGTTGTGGAGGGAAGAGGTATTTTTAGTTATTTGTAGATGACTACTCCCGCAAGATGTGGGTTTTCTTTCTCCGACTGAAATCTGAGGCTTTCACTTTCTTCCAGCAATTCAAGAAATCTGTTGAGAAGGAGTCAGGGGCTTCTATTAAAACCCTCCGCTCAGATCGAGGGGGGGAGTTTACCTCTAAAGAATTTTTAGCATTCTTAACTGAGCATGGAATCACGAGACAGTTAACAACTGCCTATACTCCTCAGCAAAATGGAGTTGCTGAGAGAAGGAACCGTTCTATTATGGAAATGGTTCGTTGTATGCTCACAGGAGCTACTCTTGGGCAACAATATTGGGCAGAAGCTGTCACCACTTCAGTATATCTATTGAATAGGGCACCCACAAAGGCCCTAAAAGGAATGACTCCACAGGAAGCATGGAGTGGTCGAAAACCCTCCATATCTCATCTTCGTATTTTTGGATGTCAAGCTTTCATGCACATACCAAAAGAGAAAAGGAAGAAGCTAGATGAGAAGACATTGAGATGCATTTTTCTTGGCTATGATGAGCACTCTAAAGGTTATCGTTTGATAGATCCTTTGACCAAGAAAATTCATATCGATAGAGATGTTGTTTTTGATGAAGCTTTCACATCACAAAACACATCTAAGGTATACCTAGATCTTGTGGAATCTAAGGAAGAGAAGTTCCCTTTGTCAACACAGACAGGAGGTCCTTCCACATCTTCTTCAACACCAAAAACGAAGAATCCAAAATGGTATACAAGCACAATCAGGGACGCCAAGTTATCCACTCCACCGTATTTGACTTTGGATAGACCTCGTACTCGTAGTATGGCTCAAAGGGAAAAAGCAGTCGTAGAGACCAGTGAGGTTGATGATCTTTGTCAATATTTTGAGGAACTTTCTGTAACTCCACATAAGGAAACAGAGGATATGGATATAGATGATGACAGGGTGTTTTTGTCTTCAATGAATGAACATGAACCTGCCTCTGTACAAGATGCTCTTAGCAAGCCACAATGGAAGGATGCTATGGATGTTGAGTACAAGTCTCTGAAAAAGAACAAAACTTGGGAGCTTGTCGATCTGCCACAAGGAAAGAAGCCCATTGGCTGCAAATGGGTGTACAAAGTCAAGTACAAGGCAGATGGGACAATTGATAAGCATAAGGCCCATCTTGTTGCAAAGGGCTATGCTCAAAAGGAAGGCATTGACTATGAGGAAACTTTTGCACCTACTTCTCGGATGACCACTATTCGAGTTCTTTGTGCTATGGCAGCACAGTATGGGTGGAAAGTTCACCAGATGGATGTAAAGAGTGCTTTTCTGAATGGTGATCTCCAAGAGGAAGTCTACATGACTCAACCTGAAGGATTTGAAGTGGTAGGCCAAGAGCAAAAAATTTGCAAGTTGGTCAAATCCTTGTATGGTTTGAAACAAGCTCCTCGAGCTTGGTATATAAAAATGGATAATCACCTCCTGCAACATGGATTTAAGAGATGTCCGTCAGATGCAAACCTCTATTTCAAGAAACAAGGTTCTGAGATAGTGTTGCTTGTACTCTATGTTGATGATCTGCTCATTACAGGGAGTTCAAAACCTATGATCTCTGTTGTCAAAAGTGACTTGTGTAAATATTTTGAGATGACAGATCTCGGACTTCTCCATTATTGTCTTGGTCTGGAAGTAAGCCAGAAGGAGCACTACATTAAGGTGTCTCAGAAAAAATATGCCAAGACACTGTTAGAAAAATATCGCATGACTGATTGTAAGCCAATGGCAACTCCGATGGAATCAGGTCTTCAGTTATCGTGATATGATGATTCACCTCAGGTAGATGGTACTCTCTATCGACAGTTGATCGGGAGTCTCATATATCTGACCAATACTAGGCCAGATATCGTATTTGTTGTCAACTATCTTTCGAGGTTCATGCAGGAACCTAAGACTACTCACTGGAAAGCAGCAAAACGTGTTCTTCACTATGTCCGTGGTACTATGGAATATGGCCTAGAATACAAGAGGAATGGTAAATTCTTCTTGCAAGGATACACGGACTCCGACTATGCCGGGTCGTTTGATGATCGCAAGTCAACTTCAGGATATATTTTTCATCTTGGATCCGGTCCTGTCTCTTGGCACAGCAAGAAGCAACAGGTGGTTGCTATCTCATCTACAGAGGCAGAATATCGCGCCGCACGTGAAGCTGTGTGCGAAGTGATATGGTTACGTCGCATCCTGACAAGTATGGGCCTTCCATCCAAATCTCCAATCCACTTGTTTTGCGACAATGTAATGACGCCTAGGTGGTTCCGTAACCTACAAGCTATGTATTATTTATACAGTTCAATACAATGGCTCTGAAGTTTGCATTCCTACATTTAAACCTTTCATTATCAAATAAATTGCCTATGCTCCAATTTTATCACATGTTATGTAGATTTTCTTCACATAAGTCCTTTAGTATTTAAGTTTCTCCTAATACCTAAAACAAGAAAGTGGCATTGCTCATTGATCACACTTTGCTCTCTACTTTCTTCTTCTTACTCGTGCTTTCTACTTGTTCCTAGCTCACATTCACTCGTATATTAATATTAATATTATTAATAATGTATTCAAACCACTTTAAAATTATGACTATGCTACAAATAATATATATTAAGAAATAAAAATAAGATGAAATGAAATATTATAATCTCTCCTTACATATAATTTTTCAAATAATAAAAACAAAAAGAAATCTCTCTAAAATTTTGCTGTAATTAAATTTAAAATTCTTTTAATAAAAATAATATAATATTTTAATTTTAAAATATTATATTAAAATAAAAATATTTAAAAATATATATATAATAGTAAAATATACCTTTTAAAAATATTTTATCTTCCCAGGTCCGATTTTCAATTAGATTGCATATAGCTGAGGATGCCAAAATAACATATAAACTCTAATCCCCATTCTAAACCTCCAATAATATAAAAGTAAATAAAGATCCTAGAAAATAATTAGTGACACAATATAGTAACCATTATTTTTAGAATAGCCTTCGATTTCCAATTACCAATTACGAGGGAGGAGGAACTGTTGTCCGTCATAGTAACTAAAGTTCAAGAGTATTGGGGATTGTAGTATGTTTACAGAAGAGGCAACAACCTAGAAAACTACTACTATTGGTGGAATTATAAATATAAAACTTTCATTATAAATCTCTTTAGTATACATATATAATATATGTATAGTTATTGGTCACCTAGCTACCGTCGGAATTCAAATCTAAAATGGTGGTTCAAAACATATAATTCAAGGCTTAAGTGCTCCTAGCTAGACAAGACTCTTACCTCATTTTGACTCACAATTTACCTAAATATGTCATCTTTTTATTGTTCTTCTTGGATGAGAATGGCCTTGTATCACCCTAAAATTGGCACAGTAAAACTTAGTAAATAATTAAAATTACCTTAGTAATAATTCAAATTCAAATTTCAACCCCAAAACCGCTCCCAAACCGCCTGCTACCCGTTTCCTTGTTTTTCATGCCATTTTTAGAGTTTGTTTCGTCCGTTGGACGATATCGTCTCCGATCAAATGATATCACCTCGGATCGGACGATTTCGTCTGGAGCGAGAACGTCCAGACGATTTCGTCCCAAAACTAATTTTTCATAATTAGCTTCTGTTTCAACAACTTCTCTAACTCGGGCAGAGACGCGTCTGCACCGTTAGAGTCTCCCCCCATTGGAGATCTCCCAAAATGGGATGATCTCCAACCTCCCAACCTCTTTCCTATGCCTATTTAATCTTAGGCCCTCCCCTTGACATTCCCCTGGCTGAATTTTTTTGTACTTTAAGTTTTACATGCTTCGGGATATCCTAGATTATTGTTCGCCTTTGTCCCTTTTTGAATTTTCTTGCAGGAACTTTGTTATTCTTCAGCCGGAGCAAAGCTCAGATCGTCGCAGATGATCCTGTCCAATTCGAGATGATTTCGTACCAATCCGAGATGATTTCGATTGCAGTCAACATTGGGGGCAATCAGTGCCCAAAGTTTGCGTTTCTTTACTCTTTTTTGTTGTTTTGCTTTGCATTAGTTAAGCTTATTATTGCTTTGCATCTTGGAGTTCACCTCATGTAGCCTAGATGCATAATAAAGTCAAAGTTAGTCATTAAAACCATGCATTTTACTTAATTTGTTATCTAAAGTTGTCATTCTAGCATTCATACTTTCATTTCTATCATTTTCCCTTGCTTTTGCAATTGTATTTTTTGTTCTTGGTATCCATTTCTGCAATTGCAGGTCTCCGACGAATTCATCTGACGAATTCGTCAGATCTCAGATGATCCTGTCAGATCAGAGACGATCCTGTCAAATTCCAGACGATCTGGACTGCTTCAAAAATTAGAATCTCCATCAGACATCCGGATTAGGTATGGCTCTTTAATCTAGCTTATTCTCTCTATTTTTTGTTCAAATCTATTTTTTGTATTCATATAATCAGCATTTTCATATAGAGCAACTTAGATTCATTTGGCCAAACCTAGGACTTGGATGTTTAAAGCTAAAATTGAACACATTAAACTCATTCCCAACCTAGGCGTGGAAAGCGCCACTAAACGTTTCCTGGTGAACCCCACCATCCATCGAAAAATCACCTTAATACCCCTCCCCCGAGAGGCGGGACCTTCAAAGGGCCTCTCAGTCCGAGGTACCATCCCATCCTTTTCCCATCCTCCTTTCGGGCATGGATCCTTTAGCTTGAAGGTAAGGATGCGAAAAATTTGGAGCGATACATTTTGGTGAACCCGACGTGAAACTAAAACCTTTTGAAAAAAAAAAAACAAAAAAAAAATATAGATGCATTTAAAATCATTAGAAAACTACTAAGTTGCATATCATGTCTAGATGGTAGCTCCTAAGAAAAGACTAGCAGTCACTATAAATGTTGCAAATCAATTAATAGCCATAGAAGTTAATTATGTGCTTAGTGTGCCTGAAATAGATAGAAACCAACTTTTGTGGAAAGAACTTGATAGGAGGCTAGGTGTCATTTCATCTAAATCAACCGAACTTAGACAAATCAAGAGGTTTGCCCTAGATAGGATCTTGGATCCTCATCAACTCATTGTTTATCATGAACTTTAGAGAGCCTGCCATAGGTGGTTAGCTTATAGGAGAGCTCTTGTGTCTTCAGAATTGTTCACCTTCGAGGAATACCTCGAGAACGCAGCTGTTATACACCAATTCCTAGGTCATGTAGAAGATCAAGAGGTCGTTCTTACGGATAGGGAAATATGGAATAGAGTTCCTAGGGCTGTGTTATATCGAGAGTATTGCCACGAACTTTATTTCTACCAACCAGAATACGAGACGAGATAATATCACTATAGCACTTTTTGTCAAATTATTGAAAGAAAATTTTCAATTTGAAGAACACTTCATGACTCTGAAGAACTCGAGCCCATTAATGATATTTATAAATTGTTTATAGAAAACTAGATCATTGCTTTCATTATTATTATTTCTTGCATTTAGTGTGTTGTTTGTTATCTTTATAATATTGTTACAAAAACAAGAAAAACCAAAACATAACAAAAACCAAAAACATTTTATTTCAAATACTATAGTAGGTATATAATTAAAATATATACCTCTTAAGATTTATTGCATATATATATATATATATATATATTTTTTTTTTCTGAAATCTAAATTTAAGCACAATGCCTAAACTTAGGAGTGGTAAACAAACTGAAGAAGAAGGAGAAGATTGGTTAGGAGACAAAACAAAAAACCCAAATGTCCTTCTTGAGGAATCAATTCCGGAAGGAGAAACTCTAGAACAGCCAGAAGATGACTTGGCTGAAGAAAATGAACAACAAGAAAATCTTAAAGAGGAAGGATCCTCATCCCCTAGAATAGCTCCAGATGGAACTATTGCTTTTGATAACTTAGATCATTTCTGGAAATTTTTCAATAATAACATTGGTGCTCTTAATATGGCGGTTCGTATTGATAAAGGACAAATTAGTGACACTCAAGCAGCCATGGAACATATGTTTGACATACACACTAATCCCTTGTCTTTCATTGATCAAGAAAGTGATAAAGTTGGACCATCCAATAGAGATATGGTCACTATGATTCAGAACATGCCAAAACAATAGGTTACCCAACCCCCTAAGGAACTTGTTATTGAGCCTAAAATCATTCCCACACAAAAGAAACCTTCCTTCACTGCTTTACTTCGCCAAACTATTGATCAATATGCTTCAAGTAGACAAAAACCTAAAATGAAGCCAAACACCAATTTTCAACAATCGGGCATACAACATAATACAACTTCAAAATTTCTTCATAACACCCTTCCTACCAACAATTTATACAATAGCAATATAGCATCTAATCTCCATGTCCCTCCATCATATGCTCACAAATCCCATATTAATGCCCTATCGAATCAATATGGTGGGCAAACCAGTAATCTGGAAGCCATGGTGAAACAGTTAGCTTCGCGCATGGACCAGGATAGATCCCTACCGTCCCTCGTACAATTATCGAGAGATATGTAGTCAACCTCTGGATCCCATAGTTGTAGCACAACCATACCCTAAACACTTTCCCATGCCCGTCCTGCCTATATATAAAGGAACTGAAGATCCCATAGAGCATCTTCGCATGTTTAGGATAGCATGTCATGATATATCACATGATGACTTGCTATTACTAAAAATGTTCCCGAAAAGTTTAGGAGGAATGGCATTAGAGTGGTACTATCAATTGCCCACTCATTCTTTGAGAAATTTTGAAGAAACAGTTGAATATTTTGTCCATCAATTTAGTGCCTACATCGAGAGGCATGTCACCATTAAATATTTGTACAACTTAAAACAAGACAAAGATGAATGTTTTGCTGATTTCTTAGCTAGATGGAGGCAGTTGATAGGAAAGCTGCACTTTGTGCTACCTTATAGGGAAATGTTGGACATTTTTATTAATAATTTACAAGAACAAATATCTTATGAGTTATCAACTGCCACCTTAACTACCTTCGATCAAGCTATAGACTTAGCTCGAAGGGTAGAAGATGCTCTCATTAGAAGAGGTCAGCTCAAAAAGAAAGATGATGAGAAAACATCTAGAAATCGGTATAAAAACAAACAAGTTGTAGGTGACGGAGTCACTGATAGTAGAAACGTTGCTAATATCAATACAACGAAGACAACAGAAAAATTTATATTAAAACCTCCTGATAAACCTCCTCGAGAATTTACTAGATTGAATCAACCTTTATCAACCATTCTTCCTTAATTATTAGCACGAGGCTTGATTCAATTACCGGCTATCCAGGAACCTGATCCAACTATACCCGGATACGAGCTGATTTACATTGTGACTTTCATAGAGGACCTGGACATGCTACAAACTCTTGTAAAATATTGAAACATAAAATACAAGATCTGATTGATAATAATGAAATGGAGGTGCAAGCCTTCCAACCTAAACAAAATGCTCCTAATAATGCTCAAAAGACCATTCCCCAAAATCAGAATCAAAATGCTAATCAATCATTAGATATATTTCAACATCCTTTACCAAAACATGGTAAAGAAGTGGCCAATCAAATCGAACATCATAATGTTCCCCCTCCTACCCGATATGTAGGGACTATTAGCGGACAATTATCTATTCGGGATCCTCAAATATTTGGCACAACCTTATCCATGGTCACGACCAGACCCCTACATAATATTCAAACTCCCGATCCTAGTGATGTAGAATCAGATACTGAAAGTGAAATAGACATCACCTCAAACCAATCGAATAGTTCTGAAAATGAATCAGATCCTATTCAACCCATCACGAGATGCTATGGTTCCAGAAAGAACCATTTCCTAGAAGAGTTACTACTCGACCCTCTTCTAATCAGTTCCTTCCTAATGAACAAGCCATAAACGCTCAACCAAGACCGGTTCAGAGTCTTCAATATAACATTGTAGGTACCATCGGAGTTGTTACCAGACAAGAGGCTCAAAACTCTCAACAAGATCAAACTCAGAATGATGGATCAGCTCCATTTATTTTGAAAAATCCCAATAAAGGGAATCATATGTCTAATGTTCAACCAAAACCTCCTTACAATATTAATGAACAATTATCCAATACTACGGCCAGAATTTCCCTTTTGGACTTGTTAAGATCTTCTCCTACCCATAGGGATGAGTTAATGCTTACATTAAGCCAAATGATGGTACCTCAAAATATTCAACCCGAAGCCATGTCCAATACTATCATCACTCGAGAAGTTGATTGTATTGACTTTCGGGATAAAGATATCCCACAACATAGTTTACATAAGGATAACCCCTTATATATTATTGCTCTAATTGGAGATGTAGTTGTTAAAAGAGTCTTGATTGATAATGGTTCATCTCTAAACATTTGCACTTTTGACTTCTACCAACGATTTGGGTTTAGAAGTGATGAAATGAAGAAAAACTGACATGATTATCAAAGCTTTCAATGACGAGACACAAGAAACGTGTGGAGTCATTACCTTACCCTTGCAAGTTGGTCCTAGAACCCTAGATACAACCGTGTTTATTGTACATTGCCCAGCATCGTACAATATACTTTTGGGTCGCCCTTGGATCAATGCGATGCGAGCGGTTCCTTCCACTTTACATCGAGTGTGTTAAATTTGAATTTAAAAATCAGTTGGTCACTATCCATGGTGACCCTAGACCCTTTGATATGTGTGCTTTGGCAGAACTTGTTGGAGTGCAATTTTGCCCTGCTCTGTCATCCACACATCCTAATTCTTATTTTTCATCTAAACGTGTGAAACACACACACATAACATCATCTACTCCATCAACTACACCTATACATTTAACTCAACCATCTTCTGAACAAACCACACTAAAACCTCAAAAAGATCTTCAATCCACAACCAATCCTTCATGTTCTATCCCTATAATTTCAAAACCTATAGACCCATTTATTGACACCTCCACATTATCAACATCTATCATACCTTCCACATCTAAAGATATAGGGAATGATCCTTCTACATCTTATGCTCTTTTTGATGAACTTTTATCGGATTTATCCACAATCTTAATATAAAAAAAAACAAATGCTTTTATGCAAGATTCAATTCTTTTAAATAACTTGCCGCCATCTCCTCGTACTTTGGGCCTCCCACAACCTATGGGAAGTACTTACCAAGTCGGGAGTTGTGCTTTTATTTATAAAGGATATGATTGGGGAAGAATCCCCGGGAATATCAAAACTCATCATGAGGGATATGCCCGATGTTATTTTGCTAATGAATATATTAAAGCTAAGCCCATAATGCTTAAAATGGGCTATAAAGGGAAAGGCTTGGGACCTTTCCAAAATGGTATGAAAGAACCTATTGAGGTAGAGCCATGGCCCACCCGATGTGGTGTGGGCCTATTTCCTAGTAAGGGTCAACCCTTCCCTTTTGAAGATGATGATCAACTCATATGTTATCAAGATTATCTAGATAAACAAGATTCTTTGTGTTCAAAGAATAATCCCTTTACCTGCAATATGCTATCCATAGCTTACCCTGAATTGATTGCTGAATCCGATGAGGAGTTGGAAGGAGATATTTTCCATGATGTCTCCGTTGAAGAGTTGTTACACAATGGTTTTTATTTTGATGGTTCTATACCAACTATAGCCCAACTTGAGGCCACCACTCATCAAGACGAATTATCCAACTTAACCTTAAAAGAATTACAAGAATTGGGCGTTTCACCCACCCCACCTAATTTTGAAAGAGATCTACACATGGAAGTAGAAAACGTCATTAAAGTTAACATTGGAGCCGAGGATAATCCTCACATAATCAATATTGGATCAGCATTAAGTCAAGAAAAACAAGATGAATACATTGCATTCCTTAAAGAATATGAAGATGTCTTCGCTTGGACATATGAAGATATGCCGAGTCTGGACCCTTATATAGTCATGCATCATCTAGTAGTCCATCCGGATGCTAAACCTGTTAAACAGAAACTTAGAAAAATGCATCCCAAAGTGGCCCTGCTAGTCAAAGGGGAGTTAGAAAAACTCCTAAATGTTATTTTCATACAAGCTATTGATTATGCTTGAATGGATCTCGAATGTAGTTCCAGTCACCAAGAAAGAAGCTACCAAAGTTAGGGTTTGCACGGACTTTAGAGATATTAATGCTGCATGCCCTAAAGATGATTTTCCTCTTCCAAACATGGACCAAATCATTGACTTTACCGTCGGGAGTGGAATGATGTCCCTAATGGATGGATTTTTTGGCTATAATCAGATCAGGATAGCTCCTGAAGATCAGGCTAAAACAGCCTTTATTACCCCTTGGGGGTACCTTTTGTTGGAAAGTGATGCCATTTGGTTTAAAGAATGCAGGCGCAACATATCAACGAGCTATGACTTATATCTTTCATGATATGATGCATGATATCCTACATGATTACGTAGATGATATTATAGCTCGCTCTATTAAAGAAGATGATCATTTAGATGATTTGAGAAAAGTATTTAATCGGTTAAGAGAATACCTTATTCGATTAAATCCAGCCAAATGCATATTCGGAGTTAAGTCCGATAAACTATTAGGGGTTTTAGTTTCTTTACGTGGTATCAAAATCGACCCTCTCAAGATTGCGGCTATCATTGATATGCCCGCACCTACCAATATATCTGAGTTACGAAGTTTACAAGGTAAGCTTCAAGCCATCCGTCGCTTCATCGATAAGCTGGCGGACAAAACCACTCCCTTTCTTAAGCTCCTTAAGAAGGATGTCCCTTTTAATTGGGACGACGAATGTACAGAAGCTTTTGAACTTCTCAAACAATACCTCCTTAACCCACCTATGCTTTCATCGCCTAGACCTGATCGCCCGTTTCTCCTGTATATTTCAGCTTCAGATTTTGCTTTAGGAGCTATGTTAGCTCAGCTTGATGATGAGAAGAAAGAACGTGCTAATTATTACATTAGCCAAACTTTAATCAGTTATGAAACTCGTTATACCTCATTAGAAAAACTATGTCTAGCGGTCGTATTTTCTACGCAAAAATTATGCCATTATATGCTTAGTCAAAAAACATATGTCATTGCTAAATATGATCCCTTGCGGTATCTTATGAGTCGACCTTATTTATCGGGTCGCACAGCCAAGTGGGTTCTTGCTCTAAGCGAGTTTGAACTCACATTCATAGGACAAAAGTCTATTAAGGGTCAAATCATAGCAGATCAGTTAGCTGCTGCACCCTTAGAGTCTACCCATCCCCTCATCATTGAGTTTCTTGATGAATGCCTTCAATTAGAGGCAGACCATGTTGAACAATGGTCCTTATACTTTGATGGAGCCCGATGCATGAGTGGGGCTGGTGCGGGTATTATTTTAATATCTCCACAAAAACACATTATACCTTTGTCCTTTAAATTAACATTTGCTTGCACCAATAATACTATCGAATATGAGGCTCTAATCCTTGGATTACGAGCTGCCTTGGCATTAAAAATCAAACATCTGCTAGTTTTTGGTGATTCTCAACTTGTCATAAATCAAATTAATGAAGTTTATCAGACCAGAGATGATAAATTGCGCCCATATAAAGCATATGTTTTGCAATTGTTATCCTTGTTTGATAAAGTTACTTTGGAAGCTATTCCGTGAACTAGCAACCGTGCGGCTGACGCTATGGCCGTAGCTGCATCTCTTCTGCCCTTGGAGTTAGATGACGAATATGCCACCATCATTATTCGTCGACTCCAGGAACCCGCTTCAAATAAGTCATGTTTAGAACCTTTGGATGTGTTTCTAATCAATGAAACTACTCCTGACCCTTGGTATACAAATATATTTGATTTTCTTCACAATGGGACTTTCCCTGCCAATTCTAATAGAAACCAACGTCGGTTATTACGTAGACGAGCAAGTCGATTTGTAATAATTGGCAATACTTTATATAGGAGATCTTTTGAAGGTATCCTATTGAGATGTTTGAATCTAGAAGAATCCAAATCAGCTTTAAGTGAAGTCCACGATGGATCTTGTGGAGGACACTTCAGTGGTAGTGTCATTGCTAAAAAGCTCCTTAGGATAGGCTACTTTTGGCCTACCATGGAAAATGATGCACATGAGTATGTGCGCCATTGCGACAAGTGCCAGAAACATGCTGACCTTGTCCATGCACCTGCACAAGAGCTGCGAGGCTATTTCATCTCCTTGGCCCTTTTCAAAATGGGGCTTAGACATTATTGGCAAAATTAATCCTGTGTCATCTGATGGACACAAATTCATCATAACCTCCACTAAGTATTTCATGAAGTGGGTTGAAGCTATGCCTTTAGCTTCCTGCCTTGGAACACAAGTCTCTAAATTTATTTTTAATCAAATCATTTGTAGGTTCGGAATTCCTGCCAAATCTCATCTCAGAGACAATGGAACTTGTTTCAAAAATAAAGATGTCAAGAAATTATGCCAAAAATATAAGATTCAACATCGATGGTCCACTCCCTATTATCCTCGGGGTAATGGCCAAGCGAGAAGCATCTAACAAAACCTTAATCAAAATTCTTAAAATATTGGTCAATAAATCTGACCGCTGATCGGCACATTCAATTATATCCAGCTTTGTGGGCCTATCGAACTAGTGTTCGAACTCCCACTTTGGAACTTCACCTTTTGTCTTGGTTTATGGCGTTGAAGCCATTTTTCCTTTTGAATTAGAAGTTCCTTCTTTGGCTCTACTACTTCAAGATACCGAAGTAGGAGATGAATATCGAGCTAGCAGACTCAGTCAGTTGGAACTCCTAGATGAAAAGCGCATCAATGCTTTGGAGCATCTTCGTGCTTACCAAAACAAGCTTAAAAGATCATATGCCAAGAAAGTTCGTCATCGATCCTTTGAGGTCGGCGACCTTGTTTTAAAAGAAAATCAAAAAAATACTAATGCAACTAAAGACCTTAAAGGTAAATTTGAGCCCAAGTGGCTTGGACCATATATTATCACTGCTAAATTTGAATCAGGGAGCATACAAATTAGCTACCTTAGATGGTAAATATTTAAAAGAACCTATGAATATTATGCATCTTAAGCGATATTACGCATAAAATTTGGTCATTTCATCATTTGTACATATTTTGCATGTTGTCTCATTTTAAAAATATATATATATAACTCTTTAAACAAAAACAAACAAAAAAAAATAAAAAAAATAAAAGTCAAAACAGCAATATTATTGACTCTTTTCAAAACCAAAAAAATAAAGAAAGAGAGAGTCAAAATCATCAAACTCCTCAAAAATATTTGTTGTATATATTTCTTCTTCAAGTATTGCAGTTATATTTTCAAGTTATTTTGGATAAATTAGCATTTATTTGGAATCCCTCACTATCACAAACACAAAAATAAATATCTTGATTTTATTTGGCATGATTACTAATCTCTCTTATATCAAAGTCCACAAAATTCAATTAAATAAAGTTTGAGCACAGAGAATTGATCTTGTTATTTACTTAAACCAAGCATATCCTTTCACAATAAAATGATTATATTTGTAATTTCCATGCTATGCTACATAGTAGAAGTGGTTTCTTGAGCGAAAAGTTTCCCCTGCTATCCTATCATGCACATGGTCTAGAATCTTTGAGAATTGACAAAAGGACAAGCTCACCCCTACCCGGAATAAAAATCCCTTGCTCTATAGCTAATCCGAGCAAGTATCCCTAGTATAGGAAGAAAATAAAAGTTCAAGAAAAAGAGAAAAAGAAACAAGTTATTTCAGCATTATCTCAAATATCAAGCCAAAATACAAAAATACAAAAAAAAAAAAAGAGAAAAAGAAAAGCAAAAGCAAAGAAAAAGAAACAAGCAAAAGCAAAAGCAATAAAATCCCTTTCCCTACCCATTGAAAATAAAAGAAGGGTTGATGAGCTTGAATCCCTGGAATTCTCAATTATTCAAAAACTGTGAGGTAAGTCCCATAACAGGTGGTTTGTGCCCAACCCGCTTGGCCTTGGGTAACTCCTAGCATGGTGATATGTCTGTCACATTAGCGACCTTCTTTTGTACAGACCTATGTCTACTTATGGATTAGCTAGCTCTTGATAACCCGACCTACATAGTAGTCTGGTATGGTTATATGCATCTAAATCATGGTTAACGAACACTTATTTGGTTCATTCAAATCACTTGTATCAAATTATCTTGCTCAAAACTGGTCAATGAACAATGCAATTGCACACACATTTTGTATTTGAGAGATTTTGTATATCATTATGATAAATCAAGATTGGTAATGAACTCACCTACGCACATGGGATTCCTTATAAATCTAACTTTTGTCTTTAAGATACTTTGAAATATTTTTGCAAATTGTTTGGAATAAATTCATTTTCCTCTTTAAAGAACAGTTGTTTAGTATAAAGACAACTATATGCATTATCAAAAATCAAAATCATTTTCAAAACATGCAATCAAGTTACATTTATATATATAACTTTTGACTTTCGTGACGATGGTATAGTTCCAAAACCAAAATTGGAATTTTATGCCTAGCGCAAGTCCTCATCTTCATATTTTTGACTATTTTCAAAAATTAAAAATCAACCATGCAATAAAACTATTATATTATTTTCTTCTTTGGATTTCGCGATGATGGTATAAGTCTATACCTAAATATTCTATGCCTAGCGCAAACCATTGTACCAATTTTATTTTCCATTTATTCAAAATCATAAAAACATATGACTTAAATCATTATGTTGTTGGAATATTACCATTAGTAAAAGGTTAAAAAAATTGTTTTTACCTTGGGTAAAGGTAACTTACCTTTTACCTTACCTGGACGGCAGTGGACGACAGCATTTGGGCGGCAAGAGAATTCTATTCATCTTTCCTTTCCCCCAATTTCTCCTTTCCCCCTTTCTTTCTCAAATAGGTTATTTACTGCCTATTTAATCTATGTAACCTAAGTTTTAATGTTAATGCAATTAATCCTTTTTCGTCCACACTCACCTTTCACATTTGGTATCAGAGCGACGCGATTCCCGAGGCGGTGGGGCCCGCAGTTCGAGGCGATGGCACGGATCCCGAGGCAGCCCGTAGGAGCCGAGGCGGCACGGATCCCGAGGCGGCCCGTAGGAGCAGTCCGACACGTTTCTCGAGGCGCTGGAGGAGCTGGACGAAGCGGCCCGCAGGAGCAGCAGATCCGCATGATTCTCGAGGCACTGTTGACGTGGCGCACGATTCCCGAGGCACGAGATTGACGTGGCGTGACGCGTGGCGACGTGTGACTGGCACGCGGCCCGAGGTGTGGTGACGTGGCGCTGGCACGCGGCCCGAGGAGTGGTGACGTGGCGATCCACGAGGTGTGGTGACGTGGCACTGGCGCACGGCCCGAGGAGTGGTGACGTGGCGATCCGCACGTGCATCGATGGCAAAAGGATCCTGCGGCGTTAGTGACTGCCCGCAGGCAGTCAAAGCACTTTATGTGCTTAGCTCTTTTTAAAGAGCTTTTACATCGCCCTACGGGCGATGTGGGACTAAAGTCCCAAGTAAAATCAAGCTTCGCGCCGAAGCGCGAAGCCAACATTAGCTTCGCGCTCGACGCGGAAGCTAAAGGGCGGGGAGCACGCATTGCTCCCGGATCAGCCCGGTAGCGCAGCGGCTACCCTCAGCCCTGACACCCGCGAGGTCGCAGGATCGACTCTCGGCGGGGTCAATAGATAATTAAAATTTAAAAAAAAAAAAACTAAGGAATAGTTTAAATTTAAAAAAAATAATAATTTTTTTTGTGTGTAATTTCCTAAGAGGAAATATCTGTTCATTAGTTTTTTATAAAAAAAAATTTTTTTCAAAGTTGATAGAAATTTCCTGAGAGGAAATAATTGTAAAGTTTTTTTAAAAAAAAACTTTGAAAGTTAATTTTTTTTTATTATTTCCTAAGAGGAAATCTTTGTAAAAGAAAATTTCCGGGAAATTTTCTTAAATGATAAGATCGGATGGATGTTATCATGCCCTCTGCAAGTTGTTATTGAAAACAAACCCTGAAAACTTTGATAGGCACGTGAAAACACTAGGACTTAATACAGTTTTTTCACAGTTGCAAAACGCGGTTATTGCACACCAGAGAAATCCTGATCAAGGATACGAAGCAGATTCAGAAGATAACTCCTTTGGCAGCAGATTTGAACAATCCGACACAGTTGCAATTGCTTCACAAGGATCCGAATATACTCATTATAGTAATTCAGTTGAAATCCTTCAACCTCCTTCTCCTGAAATAATATTGATCAGTGACGATGATGAACAAATCGCTGACAATTTTGTAATTGCTTGAACAACAAGTGTGAGTTGTTTATGATTGTAAATCAAGCAGGGCTTGATAGTTTGTAAAGTCTTTTTTGCAATAAGACTATAAAAGAGAGGTTTCTTGTTTTAGTAGATAATAATGGGATCACATAATAATCTACCAATTCCCGAATTCAGTGGGGATAATTATGAGTATTGGTCCATCAAGATGAGGACATTACTCATTGGAAAAGGACTATGGGATATTATTGAAGACGGATACATTGCTCCAACAGATTGGACTACTTTAAGTGCAAATGATAAGAAGATCTACAAAGATGCACAGAAAAATAATTCTTTTGCCTTATACCATCTTCAATCAGCATTAGATCCTAGTATCTTTCCTAGAATTGCATCTTACTTAAGTACTACAGATGCATGGAATGCCTTGAAAGAAGGATTCCAAGGAAGTGATAAAGTAAAGCAAGTCAGGCTTCAGACTTTGAAAAGAGATTTTGAAAATCTCAGAATGAAGGAAAATGAAAGAGTCGGAGACTACTGTGTACGAGTCAAAGCAGTAGTTGATATGATGCAAACTTTAGGTGAAGACACAAAAAATGAAACAATTGTGAAGAAAGTGTTGCGAACACTTCTTCCTAAGTGGAATCACATTGCTATCATAATTGAAGAATCCAAAGACCTTTCTACTCTTACATTTGATAGTTTGATTGGATCATTAACATCACATGAAGAGCGACTTCAAGGAGCCCCTTCAACAAGCTATGGAGGTGATGACAAAGCCTTCACTTCGAATGAAACTGCAAGACGAGAACAAGGAAGAGGCCGAGGCAGAGGACAACAACAAAGAGGCAAGAGCCAAAGCAACTCCTACAGAGGAGGTAATCAAAACAGAGGTGGAAATCAAAACAGAGGAGCCAATCAGAACCAAAGAGGCAATGCAGCCCGTGGAAATCAAGGACGAGGAAGTAACAAGACTAAAACAACTTGTTTCAATTGTGGGAAACAAGGTCACTTCGCTCGTGATTGCTGGTCAAAGTCTTCAAAAGATCAAAGCGAGTCAATATGGCTCATTCTACGGAGAAGAAGAAGGTCCATCAAACCTTTTTCTCTCTTATGGACAGCCAGATCAAAATCTAAATGATACATGGATTTTGGATACTGGTTGCTCCAACCACATGAGTGGCAAAGAAAATCTCTTTGCTACATTAGATTCAAATTACAAATCTCATGTTAAGTTAGGGGATAATAAATCTTTGCAAGTTGAAGGCATTGGAGCTATGGCAGTTCCAACAAAAGAAGGCCTTAAAAATGTGAATGACATATACTATACTCCACAACTACAACACAATTTGTTAAGTGTTGGCCAAATGATGGAGAAGCATTACAAATTAGTTTTTGATGAAAGCAAATGTACAATCTTTGATAAAAACAATTGTAACCGGGTCATCACTGAAGTACCTATGACAAAGAATAGGTTGTTCCCTCTAAAATTTGGTGAGCCAGGGGGAGCTCAACTTGCAAACATTGCTATTACAAATCCAAGTGAATTGTGGCACTTGAGATATGGTCACCTCAATTCCGCTAGCTTGAAAATGTTAATATCACAAGCTATGGTGACAGGACTACCAAAAATTCCAGAACATAAAAAGGTATGCGAAGCATGTGCTTTGGGAAAGCACTCCAGAACGAAGTTTCCAAAAGGCCGAGCGTGGAGAGCAAGCTATCCTCTTCAGCTAGTACATTCGGACATCTGTGGTCCAATGCAAACAAAAAGTCTTGGAAACAATTCTTATTTTCTAACATTCATAGATGATTATTCTAGAATGTGTTGGCTCTATTTTCTGAAACACAAAGATGAAGCATTTGATTGCTTCATAGACTTCAAAAATAATGTAGAAAAGCAAAGTGACTACTATGTCAAATGTCTTCGCACTGATAAAGGAGGAGAGTACTCCTCAAATGAATTTCTTCATTATTGTAAGCAAAATGGGATAAAAAGGCAGTTCACCACTGCCTATACCCCACAACAGAACGGTGTGGCTGAGAGAAAGAACCGCACCCTTGTTGAAATGGCAAGAACAATGCTTCAGGCAAAACATCTCACAAACAGCTATTGGGCAGATGCAGTGAGAACAAGTGCATATATTCTAAATAGAAGTCCGACTTCTAGTTTAGATGGTATCACTCCTTATGAAGGATGGTACGGTAAGAAACCAAATGTCAAACATTTCAGAGTATTTGGTTCTTTATCTTATGCACACATTCCTGAGGAGAAGAGAAAGAAGCTTGATCCAAAGAGTCAAGCATGTGTTTTTGTAGGGTATTGTGATTCAACCAAAGGGTATAGATTGTA
This sequence comes from Wollemia nobilis, assembly GCA_028583015.1. Taxonomy (NCBI): domain Eukaryota; kingdom Viridiplantae; phylum Streptophyta; class Pinopsida; order Araucariales; family Araucariaceae; genus Wollemia; species Wollemia nobilis. Next base: position 2,595,373 of record JAQPPZ010000669.1, on the reverse strand, counting down.
CAATCCCACGACACATAAAATCATTATCTCCAGGGATGTAATTTTTGATGAAGGGGGAGAATGGGGTCATAAAAAATTTGTTGATTTTGACTCTAATTCGGACAGTTCTACATTAGTACCTCCCACATTGGTACAACCCAAGAAAAGCAGTGGAAAAAGTCCTCCTCCACAAATTCCACATCAGGAAACTTCATCAAGTACATCAAGTGGTACACCAAGTCCAAGAGGGACTTCTTTGTTGGCACCACCAAATTCTCCAAAACGATTTCAAAGATCAGTAAGCGCTCCAAGCCCGATGGATATTGATTCAGTTTCTCAAAGGAAAGAGACAAATAGAGGAAAGCGCATACTACAGAGTCATCCATCTACTCAAATGTTGGATAGGAATTTCCAACAAAGATACACTAGGAGTCAAGCTAGTGAGATGGATGACATTTTGTCAAGACTTGAAAATCTTCAAATGTCAGGGGATGATGAGTCTCATGAACCAAGGGGTGATGTAGTCAATTATGCTTTGTTGGCTGCTGCACAACTAGAACCTTCTAGCTATGAAAAAGCATGCACTGAAAATATATGGCAAGATGCCATGGAAGAGGAAATATCCTCAATTAAAAAAAATGATACTTGGGAGCTTGTGAAGCTTCCCAAGGGAAAAAAATGTGTTGGATGTAAATGGGTCTATAAGACCAAATTCAATGCTGATGGAAGCATTGAAAGGCACAAGGCAAGATTAGTAGCTAAAGGTTTTACTCAAAAATATGGAATAGATTATGAGGAAACCTTTGCTCCGATTGCTCGACAAGAAACAATTAGAACTGTTCTTTCCTTGGCAGCCCATAAAGGATGGAAAATTCAACACATGGATGTGAAAAGTGCATTTTTAAATGGATACCTAATAGAAGAAGTGTATGTTCAACAACCTCAAGGTTTCCAAGAACCAGGAAAAGAGAACCTTGTTTATAAATTAAAAAAAGCACTTTATGGCCTCAAGCAAGCACCAAGAGCATGGTACTCACGAATTGACGGCTATTTCAGCAAATATGGTTTCACAAAAAGCAAGAGTGAACCAACACTATACTACCTAAAAAATGGAGTAGATATCCTCATAGTTTGTTTATATGTGGATGATCTAATATTCATGGGTAGTAATAATAAAATGAATATGGATTTCAAAAACTCCATGATGAATCAGTTTGAGATGAAGGATCTCGGATTAATGAGATACTTCCTAGGAATGGAAGTACATCAATCAAAGAATGGGATCTTCATATGTCAACAGAAATATGCTCATGACATGATCAAGAAATTTGCTATGCAGCGGTGCAAATCAGCTGCAACACCAAGCTGGACATGGAATCCAGCTAAGCAAAGAAGATGGAGCACCAAAAGTTGACTTGACCAATTTCAGAAGCATGGTTGGGAGTTTAATGTTTCTCACCAACACTAGGCCAGATATACAGTATGTTGTTTCTCTTGTATCACGGTTTATGGCATGCCCATCCGAGCTGCATCTACAAGCAACCAAACGAATTTTACGATATGTAAAAGGTACATTGGATTTTGGAATCCATTACCACAAGTCTAACTCTGTGAAGTTATTTGGTTATAGTGACAACGATTGGGGCGATAATATAGATGACAGAAAATCTACATCGAGGAAGCTGTTTTAGTCTAGGTTCGGGACTAATAACTTGGAGTTCCAAGAAGCAATCTGTTGTAGCATTATCATCTACGAAGGCTGAGTACATAGCCATTACTCATGCCGGTACTCGAGATCCTCCGGTTGAGGAAAATCCTTGAAGAGATTGGCGAAAAACAAATTGGTCCAACCAAGCTGAATTGTGATAATATTAGTGCCATACGAGTTGGCATATAATCCGATCCACCACAAAAGGTCAAAACATTTTGATATGAAGTATCACTTCATAAGAGATATGGTGGAACAACGAGACAGTTGAGCTTCAATATTGTAGCACTTTGGATAATCTAGCGAGACATCTTTACCAAAGGCATGGCTAAAGCTCAATTTATAAAGCTGAGAGACTATATAGTTAGTCCTCTCAACTTTAAGGGGGAGAATGTTGGAATATTACCATTAGTAAAAGGTTAAAAAAATTGTTTTTACCTTGGGTAAAGGTAACTTACCTTTTACCTTACCTGGACGGCAGTGGACGGCAGCATTTGGGCGGCAAGAGAATTCTATTCATCTTTCCTTTCCCCCAATTTCTCCTTTCCCCCTTTCTTTCTCAAATAGGTTATTTATTGCCTATTTAATCTATGTAACCTAAGTTTTAATGTTAATGCAATTAATCCTTTTTCGTCCACACTCACCTTTCACATATGTTACACAATTATGCTTTAAAACAAAACAAACACTTACTCTATTTTCATGTCATTATGTCAAACTTCAATTTTGCAATGATGGTATAATTCCTAGGAAATTATCCAAAAAATTTATCACACTTAGGAATTTATGCCTAGCAAAAGTCATTTTAAAATATTTCATGCATAATATTTTTATGGAAATCTGAAAACAAATCATCATCATCATCATCATTTGCATCATCACACCAAAGTCTTAAGACAGTCTCTTAAGCACTCTTTTACTTTTAACAATATTTCTATACTGGGATTAGCTTGACGACCGAGTGAGCGGCGACTCCATGAAATGGTCTATAATAGTGACAATGTCCTTTGAAATTATTATTAGAAGTCCCTTTTCTTTTTTATCAAATCACATCACAAACAACCAATTTGTTTACATCAGATTATTTCATTTAAATTTTAAAAAAACATGACATTCAAACCATAATATTTCCAATCAACATAATTACATGAATCATCAAATCAATCACACCACAACAATAAAGCATCATACAAACACATAAGACAAGTCATATGATCAAAAATATCATATATATATATATATATATATATATATATATATCAATAATATATGTACATCATATCAAAACTAGATTGGTATGCCACAATCTACATCTTGGCATACTCAATCTTCTCAATCATATAATCAGTATGTACAGTGCAGTAGCCTAGCCTCGAGAACCCCTCGAGCTCTCAGCCCCATCTCCTCCCTCGCCCTGAGGTGGACCCATCACAGTATGTGTAGTACTGCAAGTCCTAGTCGTCAATCGAGATGAAGTCCTCGATGACCTAACTCTGATCGGATCCACAATGCCAGCTGGCAGTTGTACCCTCTAGCCCTTTGGCACCATCTGGAAGTAGATACCCTAATAGAACACGGTCTGAGCAATCGATCGCACTAGCTCCTGAGCGCTCACTCCTCTGCTTCGTGCTCTAAGGCATGCAACCTCATCTCTAAGCTGTGTAGCCTCTGCTCGATGGCATGTAGCCTCATCCTGTAGATTTTGCACCTGTTCTTGGATACGGACAGTCTTCACTCGGAGAGTAGCCATCTCACTACTCTCTCCTATGTCCACACCCTTGCCCTTATCGGGTTATGGTGGCCTCTCTCTCCATGGAGAAGGGGGTCTCTCCTCCCTCCTCTCCTACTGTCGCGGCCTCTATTGAGCCTGTGGTCTCCTCTACTCTCTCCCTCTATGACCCTATGCTGCCTCAATGGCTGCTGGCATCGCCTCCCCATATTATGCACAACTATGTGAATCGGACCCTAAGCCCTTGTCATTCAAGGAGGGTGAATGCCTGTGTACCAGGCATCATAGTCATTGGCAACCCTTGTGTTGTCCCCATCCACTGGCATCCTATCTCTAGAAGCATTGCATATCTGGAGCCCCGCTAACTATAGTGTTATCTCGGACGATCCAAGAAAACTCATAGTCTCTAAGAGATGGGATCCCCTGCTATAGACCGAACTGCCTCAAAACTTGGTCATAGCGGTGGAGCTCCACCTCTCCCCTCTCCATACTTAGCCAGTAGGTTTGTCTAATGCGAGCCAGCTCCTATCCATCCTCGGCCCACCCTGGATGATCTCTCCAAGGCCTCCAGGTGATCTAGTCGAAGACAAGGTCGTCAAGTAGTCTCTAGGACATTGGTAGATCTATCCGTCGTTGTGACCCTCTCCGGAGCCACCAGTAGAAAGCTCAAGGCCTCTCCCCATCAATCCCTATTAGTGGAAGCCCTACTGACCTCTGCACTGCGATGTGCTCCTAGCACCAAACCTATAGTAGTGATGTCATAACCAGACATCGACCGCCCTTGTATACGACCCCATGCAGGATCCTATTCAATCAGCATAGTACATAACTCCCCCAAGAAAACCTATATATGTGGTCTCTCATGTCATAGACCACATATGTTAGTAGCCATTGTACTCTGCATCCACTTTGATGGCATAGCAACAGACCACCTACAACCCTAGCCAAAACCTGTGTCAGTCTAGATGCACCAGGCATCTGGTGTAGCGACTCGATGTTCACTTTGCCCTTCTCCAGGGCAAAGCTCAGATCTCCACACAGTCGCATCATCACGTGGACCTGATTGGCTATGGGATTTATCAACTGTCCTTATATGGGGATCCTCAAAATCCTCCATACATCCTCTAGTGTGGGAGTCATATCCCCTATCGGTAATCAAAAATAGGAAGAACCCGGATACCACCTCTCTGCTAGGGCTGTTAATAGCCCCATATCTGTAGAAATCTGTGGCATCTCTGCCACATGCTGCAAGCCGACTTATGCCAACTGATCTCACTCTGCCTAAGATAGAGCAGCCAAGTCATCCCTCAGCCCGTCGTATTTCCATTCTCTGCTCTTTAGTAATCCTCTCTGCAACATAAACAATAAAACAATAAAAATCATTAATAAAACAGTGATTAAAAATGCAAGTAAAGCAAGTTCACTTTCATACAAATGATGATATTGTCCACTATTGGACGATATCATCCCCAATTTGAGCAAATTCGTCTCCAATTTCGCAAGCCGAAATTATCCCTTTTTTGATGAAATCGTCCCCATTTTGTCGATTTCGCCCTTGGACAAAATCGACGATATCAAGACGATTTCGTCCCGACGACGTCGACGGCCCAAAAACAGTCGCGATGCTCAAAAATCATCAAAATTTAATCTAAAAAGCGTAGAAAATCAAAATTCAAGCATTCTAAACTAAGTTTAGACTCTTACCCGTAGCCCGTGTCGGACCTCTGTCGATTTGTGCGTTGTCTCGACCATTTTGTTTGTAGAGCTCTAGAAACCTGAAAATGAAAATGAATAGTAAAAATGAATTAGGGTCTTACCCTATTTTTCTTAATTTTATTCAAAAACAATTAACAACATTTAAAAAAAAAAAAATTGCTTTTTCGCGTTTTTACCTCAAACGTTCGATTTGGGTAAAAACACGGAGGGGGCACCATAGTAAGCTGTCATACAATTCGACCAAGAATTGTCGCCTAAAAATGGAAATAATTTTTTCTTTCACGTAAATCGAGAAGAAATCATCTTTAACGCATTTTCTTTGGAAAATTCACTAAAGAGGGGGCAAAATGTAGCACCCTAAAATTGGCACAGTAAAACTTAGTAAATAATTAAAATTACCTTACTAATAATTCAAATTCAAATTTCAACCCCAAAACCGCTCCCAAATTGCCTGTTACCTGTTTCCTTGTTTTTCGTGCCATTTTTAGAGTTTGTTTTGTCCATTGGACGATATCATCTCCTATCAGATGATATCGCCTCAGATCAGACGATTTCGTCTAGAGCAAAACGTCCAAACGATTTCATCCCAAAACTGATTTTTCATAATTAGCTTATGTTTCAATAGCTTCTCTAACTCGGGCAGATACGCGTCTGCATCGTTAGAGTCTCCCCCCGTTGGAGATCTCCCAAAATGGGATGATATCCAACCTCCCAACCTCTTTCCTATGCCTATTTAATCTTAGGCCCTCCCCTTGACATCCCCCTGGCTGAATTTTTCTATACTTTAAGTTTTACATGCTTCAGGATATCCTAGATTATTGTTCACCTTCATCCCTTTTTGAATTTTCTTGTAGGAACTTTGTTATTCTTTAGCCGGAGCAAAGCTCAGATCGTCGCAGACGATCCTGTTCAATTCGAGACGATTTCGTACCAATCCGAGACGATTTCGTACCAATCCGAGACGATTTTGACTGCAGTCAACATTGGGGGCAATTAGTGCCCAAAGTTTGTGTTTCTTTACTCTTTTTTGTTGTTTTGTTTTGCATTAGTTAAGCTTATTACTGCTTTGCATCTTGGAGTTCACCTCATGTAGCCTAGATGCATAGTAAATTCAAAGTTAGTCATTAAAACCATGCATTTTATTTAATTTTTCATCTAAAGTTGTCATTCTAGCATTCATACTTTCATTTCTATCATTTTCCCTTGCTTTTGCAATTGTATTTTTTGTTCTTGGTATCCATTTCTGCAATTGTAGGTCTTCGATGAATTCGTCTGATGAATTCATCAGATCTCAGACGATCCTATTAGATCAGAGACGATCCTGGCAAATTCCAGACGATCTGGATTGCTTCAAAAATCAGAATCTCCATCAGACATCCGAATCAGGTATGGCTCTTTAATCTAGCTTATTCTCTCTGTTTTTTGTTCAAATCTGTTTCTTGTATTTATTTAATTTGCATTTTCATAATAGAACAACTTAGATTCATCTGGCCAAACCTAGGACTTGGATGTTTAAAGCTAAAATTGAACACATTAAACTCATTCCCAACCTAGGCATGGAAAGCGCCACTAAACGTTTCCTGGTGAACCCCACCATCCATCGAAAAATCACCTTAATACCCCTCCCCCGAGAGGCGGGACCTTCAAAGGGCCTCTCAGTTCGAGGTACCGTCCCATCCTTTTCCCATCCTCTTTTCGGGCATGGATCCTTTAGCTTGAAGGTAAGGATGCGAAAAATTTGGAGCGATACAGGCCTAACCCAAAATTGAAATTTACAATCCTCATAAACGGTAGGTAGCCAACCGACATAAAATAACTTCCACTTATCAAATTTCTTCTATTTCACCTACCAACAATAGGAAAGAATTCAATAGAATCTTGGATATCTTTCTGTACATTTGACTTCAAGACTTTACACGAGAGGAAAGATATATTTTTTATAATATAGAACAAAGCAGATGTGATGGTTTGCTTGTATGATGACTGACGAGGCACCGAGAACCAAGGTCTTCACACCCACAATGCAAAACCAAACATTTTCATTAATAATTGGAAAATATTTACATGCATCCAAAGAAACAGCCCGCAGGCCTTACAATGGCCGAGTTCGGCTCTGTTCTTTCTCTGTTCTACTTCCTCCTCTTCTCCGGTTCCCCCCCACCTACAAAAATTTCTCGGTCCTTTTCACGAGGCCCCCCAATCCTCCCAGCAATCAATGCTTCCACCAAACAAGAGTTCCCCCCGGATTCCAAATTTTCCCTCCCTCGGGTTTTCAAAATTTTGATATAAATGGGCCCTCTGCCTGATCTACCCGGAGCTTGCATTAATGGCGTCCCATGCCCTACGCTGGCCGCCTTGCTCAGGCCGTACTCTGCACTACTGTGTTTCCAGATGCAATAAAACATATGCGTGGCCGTCACCTCCCTTACCAACCTCCGCGTTCCTCATCTTTGTTTTCTTAAACGTGGCCGACCACTCGTAATTCTGACCATGCCTTCTTCTTGATAAAAAAAATAATCGATACACGTGCTGCCCTCCATGACTGTTTGATACACGTGGCAGCCACGTGTCGAATTTGGCCTTACATAGCCTTCCGCTATTTTCTTTGGCCTTGACCTTAATTGGTCCCGATCGACCCCTCCACCTTCGTCTTCAACTTGCCGAAGTCCTTTGCTTTGATCTTGGATCTTAATGCTACTTAAAAACCATGCCACGTGGTAGTTTTGCACTGGTCGCGATATCGCGACAGGTCACGAAATCGCGACATGTCGCGATATCGCGACCAACGATGCCTCCTCTGAGCCAAAGTCCTTTGGGGTCACGAAATCGTGACATGTCACGATTTCGTGACCCCCACTCCTCCTTTCGCCTTCGCTTCGACTAAAGTCACGATATCGTGACGTCGCGATATCGCGACGTCACACTTCCCTCCGCCTTTGCTCTTATCAATCGTCGCGATATCGCGACCTCCGCCACTGCCTTAACTCTTCTTCAAACTGTCGTCGTGATATCGCGATGTTGCGATATCGCGACGTCGCGATATCGCGACGCAACCGGCCCAAGCCTTGCGCAAGCCTTATGAGGTCGCGATTTCGTGACCTCCCCCCATGCTTTGAGAAACTTACTCCCTCTGCTCCCTTTGCCCCATTAAACTTTCCTTCTTTAAAAAATACCAAAAATGAACCAACTACGAGGGACTTAATTAGAAACATTTTTGGAAGATGCATGATTCTTCCACTGCCATCGGATGCTCCTGCATCAGATACCCTGGGTAAAAAGGAGAAGTGACCTTCACTTCTATGTTGTTCGGTCTGTGTCCCTTGGAATACTTCCGAACACTCCTCAACCCTTGCAATCTGCCCTAGTTCCATTTTTTGGCAAAAATTTTTGCCCTCTACCAGACAAATCCTGGCATTGCTACACACTTTCTCATCTTCGGTCTGCAATGGCTTTAACTTGTGCCGCATTCCATCTTTCACCAAGGAATAAGTATTTGCACGGCCATCATGCACTGCACTCCGATCAAACTGCCATGGCCTGCCCAACAGTAAATGGCATGCATCCATGGGGAATACATCACACAGGACTTCATCCCGGTATCTTCCAATCTAGAACGTGACTAAACACTGTTCCCGGACCCAAGCTCTGTGGTCCTTTTGCAACCACGCAATCCGGTATGGATGCGGGTGCCTCCTCCTTTCCAACTGCAACTTAGTAACCATCTCCTCGAAAACTAAGTTGTCTGTACTTCCATTGTCGATGATCACATTGCAAACTTTGCCTGCACTCTTGCACCGGGTGCGGAACAGGCTTCTCCTCTGCTCAGATTTGTCTTCCTCCACCAGCATGGTCCTCCTCACAATCATGGCTTCTCCCTTTTTAGCTTCTTCAGAATGTTCCGAGTCAGCATCTTCAACTACCACAACTTCTCTGGCGGGACCCACCGATTTCTTGTTCGTACTCTTTCTCGGTGTTGTGGGCACTCAAATGCATGATGTCCTTCTTCTCCGCAGTGGAAACATGTTCCATGAAATACTCCCCTTTCATTCCCGCGTCCAGATCTACCCCTTCCTCTCGGGTAGTTATCATTCTGAACTTGCGGTGTTGGGTCTTCATCTTCTTCTTTCTGATCTCGGTTGCTGCTCTCCTCTTCTTTCTTCTCTTCCTTTCCTTCTTTCTTTCCACCGTTCTTCCCTCCCGGTCCTTTTACTCTCTGCTTACCTTCAAACTTTCGGTTCAGCTTTTCTTCCACCCTCAAAGCAAATTGGTAAGCATCTTCAATGGTGCTTACCCGAACCAAGCTCAACTCCTCCTGAACACTGGGTCTCAACCCATTAATGTAACGGGCAACTTTTTCTTTATTTGCCTCCAAATGCCCGCTTCTAATGGAGATTTTGTAAAATTCCTCCGTATATTCTTGAACTGTCCTGTTCATCTGCCTCAAACTCTGCATTTTTCGTAACAGGTCCAGTTCATAGTCAACGGGGATGAACTGTCTTTTTAATTTCTCCACCATTCTATCCCACCTGGTTATCTACTCTTTTCCTCTTCGGTTCCTCTCCAACTGTACCCCCTTCCACCATATGCTAGCATGGCCCTTCAGTCGGGTCTTAGAAAATCTGACCCGGTTAGGGTCTTCAACCTCTTCGTATTCAAAATATTCTTCTAAATCATTCACCCAGTCTATTAACTCCTCTGGGTTCAAGCTCTCGGAATACGTAGGAACTTCTAACTTCGGCCTCTTCCCGATCTGGGATATGGCCTTGTACAATCTGGCCTGTGTCGGATCTACATCTTCCTCTTCTTCAAACTCATTCTCTTCTTCCACCTCATCCTCACTGTCTGCATCCCTTCTCGGCTCACGTCCTCTGCGTAGCTCTTCTTGCAGGGCCTGGACTTGCCGCTGCAATGCCCGGAAATCTTCCGCTGCCATGCCTCTTCCACCCATCGGGTTTCTTCTCGAAGGCATCTTCACCCAAACTCAAACCCTCCCACACGTCCTGGTACAACTGCCTCTCCTTCGGCGGTCTATTGTACGCTCAGGAACTCCCACTCTGATACCACTGACGGGGCACCGGGAACCAAGGTCTTCACACCCACAATGCAAAACCGAACATTTTCATTAATAATTGGAAAATATTTACATGCATCCAAAGAAACAGCCCGCAGGCCTTACAATGGCCGAGTTCGGCTCTGTTCTTTCTCTGTTCTACTTCCTCCTCTTCTCTGGTTCCCCCTCTACAAAAAATTTCCAGGTCCTTTTCACGAGGCCCCCCAATCCTCCCAGCAATCAATGCTTCCACCAAACAAGAGTTCCCCCCCGGATTCCAAATTTTCCCTCCCCCGAGTTTTCAAAATTTTGATATAAATGGGCCCTCTGCCTGATCTACCCGGAGCTTGCATTAATGGCGTCCCATGCCCTACGCTGGCCGCCTTGCTTAGGCCGTACTCTGCACTGTTGTGTTGCCAGATGCAATAAAACATATGCGTGGCCGTCACCTCCCTTACCAACCTCCGCGTTCCTCATCTTTGTTTTCTTAAACGTGGCCGACCACTCGTAATTCTGACCATGCCTTCTTCTTGATAAAAAAAAATAATCGATACACGTGCTGCCCTCCATGACTGTTTGATACACGTGGCAGCCACGTGTCGAATTTGGCCTTACATAGCCTTCCGCTATTTTCTTCGGCCTTGACCTTAATTGGTCCCGATCGACCCCTCCACCTTCGTCTTCAACTTGTCGAAGTCCTTTGCTTTGATCTTGGATCTTAATGCTACTTAAAAACCATGCCACGTGGTAGTTTTGCACTGGTCGCGATATCGCGACAGGTCACGAAATCGCGACATGTCACGATATCGTGACCAACGGCGCCTCCTCTGAGCCAAAGTCCTTTGGGGTCATGAAATCGTGACATGTCACGATTTTGCGACCCCCACTCCTCCTTCCGCCTTTGCTTCGACTAAAGTCATGATATCGTGATGTTGCGATATCGTGACATCACGATATCGTGACGTCACACTTCCCTCCGCCTTTGCTCTTATCAATCGTCGTGATATCGCGACCTCTGCCACTGCCTTAACTCTTCTTCAAACTGTCGTCGCGATATCGCGACGCAACCGGCCCAAGCCTTGCGCAAGCCTTATGAGGTCGCGATTTTGTGACCTCCCCCCATGCTTTGAGAAACTTACTCCCTCTGCTCCCTTTGCCCCATTAAACTTTCCTTCTTTAAAAAATACCAAAAATGAACCAACTGCGAGGGACTTAATTAGAAACATTTTTGGAAGATGCATGATTCTTCCACTGCCATCGGATGCTCCTGCACCACAGCCTTAACTCTTCTTCAAACTGTCATCGTGATATCGCGACGTCGCGATATCACGACGCAACCGGCCCAAGCCTTGCGCAAGCCTTATGAGGTCACGATTTCGTGACCTCCCCCCATGCTTTGAGAAACTTACTCCCTCTGCTCCCTTTGCCCCATTAAAATTTCCTTCTTTAAAAAATACCAAAAATGAACCAACTGCGAGGGACTTAATTAGAAACATTTTTGGAAGATGCATGATTCTTCCACTGCCATCGGATGCTCCTGCACCACAGCCTTAACTCTTCTTCAAACTACCGTCGTGATATCGCGACGCAACCGGCCCAAGCCTTGCGCAAGCCTTATGAGGTCACGATTTCGTGACATGTCACGATTTCGTGACCTCCCCCCATGCTTTGAGAAACTTACTCCCTCTGCTCCCTTTGCCCCATTAAACTTTCCTTCTTTAAAAAATACCAAAAATGAACCAACTGCGAGGGACTTAATTAGAAACATTTTTGGAAGATGCATGATTCTTCCACTTCCATCGGATGCTCCTGCATCAATGACTATCTACATTTTTTGGATGAGTTTTTGAGATAGCATGTTACAGTGTTTGTATCATGTTATGGGAGACAAAATCATTCTTCAGGCTTGAAATTCAATTCTTCCCAAGCCTCCTTGGCTAAGAAAAATATATTCACCTTCAAAACAACCCATTTTGGTCCGACAGATTGCAATTTTGGGCCTCCGCAAAAATATATAGTATCGATGACGAAGGAGGTTAATGATTGATCCAGAGCAACATAAGAATATTGTTCTTCCTCTTTAGAGATTATTAGTGATGGAGGAGTTGCAGTCAAAATACAACAAAGAGAGGAAAAATTTTAAATCCACCGTAACCCTTAATGTCGACGGATAATTTTCTTAATGTTGGCTTTTTTAATAAAATATTAATATTGTTTATGGCATGGCTGCCATTGTAAGACGGCTATGGTCGTAATAAAATAACTCACAAAAAATAATAAAATAATAAAAATAAAAAATAATATTTAGATCATAGGAAGATAGTATGAACATTATTTTAAAACTAAATAATGGAAAACAATTTTTAACAAACTTTAAATTAATTTATATATTTAATAATTTTTAACATATAAATATTTAATTTTCTTCAAGAGGTCCAAGGTTCACATATAAATATTTAATTTTCTTCAAGAGGTCCAAGGTAGGTGGGTGTGTGTCTGTTGTAACAGGTTGGGGGATTCTTGGTCAAAACCCCCTTATCTTAATATTACAAAAAAAAAACATATAAATATTTAATTTGTTTAATCTTCAATTTTTTAGTCCGCGAGGGCTAGGTGGATTGGTAAGTCATTGGGCACGTATCAGGAGGAGAACTAGGTTCAAACCTCCCGGGCATGCCCAACATAGCATAGGTAGTAGTGTGATCCAAATCCTTTGAGTGCTCGTCAAACATATGACTATACGAACCCTATGTAACCGACGGTCCCCATCTCTTTCGGCTCAACGTTAACGAGACTGATAGGTTTGTTGGCTGCATCCTCTGTGGTTTGAACCTACGCTGGCAGTTACTAAAAATAGTGGTTGTACCAACTCCCCTATGTACCAAAAAGAAAAAATAATACCATTACAAACTTTTTGTTCCTTTTAAACCTTCCTATTACTTGTAAATAGATATTCTACCACTTATAAGTTTAATTTACTTTTATGGGCATTAACATGTTGAAACCATCCAACATGTTTATTAAACTTGCAAGATACAAGTTTAGTGGGCCCAACATTGAAAGTTTGGTGTTTGAGATATGAAATCTAAGGCTTGGATCCAAAGGAGGTAGATAACACATGCAATAGACTTAAAATAGTTTAGGTGGTCTAACATATATAATATTAGTGGGTTGTAAAAATAATTTTGGTTAATTAAGATTTTAAATATAACTATTATTTTTATAAAAATAAATACATAAAATAATATAAATTTATCATTATTAATACAAATATATATTTATCAAACAAATTTTACTATTAAAATGTTATTATACCTCATATTATATAAAAAGTTACATTAAATTAAACTTTTAAAATTATAATAAAAAATAATATATTTAAAACTTGTTGATTGCCTTTACCCATGAGAGTCTTAATGAGTTACTCTCACAAAGTATTTTGAATCATATTAATATTGTTTTAGGTTAGACCTCCTCATAGAGTCTATGCACTCCTATTCTATACTTTTCTTTGTATGCTCAAGTCTTCCATATTACTCAATAGTTTATTTCTCAACACTAATGTCAAAATATTTCTTGAAATCCAAAGAAAACAATACCCATATCCATTTTTATTCTATATTTTTTCAATAATATATCTCAATGTGATGTTGTGGTCTATTGTCTAGAAATTTAGTCTAAAACCTACCTGTCCTTTTGAATACTTACTAATTCTACTCCCAACCATACCCCCAAACAACTCTACAAAGAGAGGATTGATCATAATGGTTCAATAATATGAAGGATTATCTATATCTCCACTCTTTAAGAGAGGTATTTCTAGACTTATTGTTGAATCCCTTAAAAATCCATGTTGGATAATTTTATTACATATCCTTTTGATGTATGTTGCTAAATATTCTACTCCACATTTTAAGTATTATGCTTGTAGTCCATTCATATCACAAACCATACCTATTCATAGAAGTTTAATATATTCTCTATATTTCGCTTCTTCTTGCACTTATTCATACAATTATTTTGCATGTTCTAGTAACTGGTTATCTTTAATGTTATTTTATATTTGTATTTTTTCTATTTAAGTTCCTGACAAACTAACTTTGGAGTGATCTTATTTGAATAGCTTAATTCATTTTCATTTTGCACTCACATATTATTATTTTACCTTTCACTATCTATATGTATATACTTTTATTTTCTCCTTTTTATCGGGTTCTTTTAGAGTTGTCCTTGTTGCTTTACATTATTCATCATAACATCCATTTGTTGGAAAGTTACATTTTTTTCTTCTTCCCAACTTTAAAGATTTTGCATCTTTCTAATACCTCTAAATTTGTATTTTTAGCTCATAAATCTTGATTTCTTGCCTTCTTCATTTTTCTACCTTTCAAAATTTGTTTTACTACCTCCTTGAAAAGTAAATGATTCTCTTGGATTTTGACGACCTATACCTCAATTTACGATTGTTGATTAGGATGCATTTTTTAATTGTTGATTTCTTTCTTCCTATGATAATTTTATATACAATGGTTGTGATTTAATTTTAGTTTTATTGGGTATTTTTTAGTCTCTACTTCCATTATATTCTCTATCAAGATCTATGAGCAAACAACATAGTCAGTAAAGCTTGAATCATTGTAAATTTTTCATATTTGAATTTTAACTCTTGGTAGCACACCTTAGCTAATATATATACATATACCTTAAATCAAACCCATTTTTATTTGAGAATTATTGTAATTTTGGGCCTTTGCAAACATATATAGTCTTGACAATTAAGGAGCTTAATGATTGAAAAAGAAGAAATGTATGATTGGGAAATCATAAGAATTTATTTTGTATCTTTATAAATTTATTAGTTCCCAAGGAATTACAATAAAATACAACAAATAATATAATTTTGTTTGGTGAAAAAAACCATTAAATTTTAATGGAAAAAATAGAAAGGTATGCAAGCATTTAAATGGGTAAGATTTGGTGATTTAACTATCAAGATGTTCATTATATTTTAACCTTTTTCAAGGAAATTACCTTTAATTTCCAATAAATATATGCTTTACATTTGATGTGTATTTTTTTAAATGAGGTTTAAAATTATTTTAAGGGTGATCATCACAAAGTAAACTTTAACTTTGAATTACTGAAAGGAAAATACGATAGTTATAACAGTATCCAAACCATATAAAAACATTATGATCACTTGTATGGAATAAAATTACATAGAAGGCTTTTTTTAATTCCACAAGGCTAAAAGTAATCTATTGGATGGAAACTTTAAAAAGAACCATAGCTCAACCCAAAATCTAATCCAATTATTTCTACAACTTTGATTGTTTATTACTAATTTCATTAGTGAATTCTCCTACTATTTTTTACTTTATCCTCTTCAAAAAATTCTTGGAATGGTTCCAATACTAGATTATCAACATAACTAGCTTGAATATCTCTATATGCTTTGCATTCCAAAATAAAATGCTTCTATGTCTCAACTACCCTTTAAGTACAAAAGGTATATGTTCTCTCCTTCAATTTCTTCCTATGTTTCCTGTATGTTCTCTCAATTAGGCCATGAGCATATTTGCTCTCTAATTGATGTTTTTACCTATATATTCCTTTTGGTTGTCATTGTATTTAGGACTAAATTCAGCTAGATAATATATTTCCTTCTTTCTCATTTTTTTATATGACGGCTCTAATTTTTTTCTTAACAAATTTACATATATCTTTGTTAGTATTTGATCATCCATCCAAGTTGATATTCCATTTTTTAACAACTTGTTTTTTTAGTTCATCCATGTTTTCTTTGTTATGTTTGAATCTTCTTCTATTATAGTTTTATGTTATTTGTTCAACTTTTTTCAAATATACTAGAAAACAAATTATAGTAGTTTCTTCTAGAAGGTGCATTTTTTTATGGAAGAATCTCATATGGAACTGACTATTTTATTTCAAATTTATTTGTAATCAATGTTTTATAATCTTCTCTATTTGCTTCCATTTGAGTCTGATAAGTAAATATCCCATACTTCACACCCATGCAACATTTTTTTTGTTTTTTTTATTAATTGTACGGTGAGCATTTTGAGAGGCTCCCACAACCTAAACATCAAACTTCCAAAGAAGAATTACAAGCATAAACCCCAAAAGGGGTTACCCAACCAAAGAAGGGTTTTGAAAGGGGTCCCACAACCTTTTACATCAGCTCCGGATGGAGAAACCAGCCACCAATTTAAAAATCTTGCAATCCCATGCAGCCACAAACCAATAACCACATGAAATAGGATCTATTTTGAAATTTAAATTTCAATCGCAGTTCTCGCTCAGTCGTAACGGCATAAATCTTGCCTAATGGGAGAAAGAACTAGGAACCCTGGAGTCCTAATGGCATAAATATTTCCTAATGGGAGAAAGAACTAGGAACCCTAGATTCCTGCACTACAAACTAATCGACGAAACACACCAAACCAAAATCCAAAACTAGGAACTAAAAAATATTTCACAATAGCTCAAATGCTCAAAGCCTAGAAATTATACACATCCTCCTTGGGGCATCATACCCAAGGAAAATTCTAACACAAATGATACCAAAAAACTCAAATTTAATAATCCACCCTAATAGCAGCAAATATTTTGATCAAAAATCAACACCCCACCCATGAGAGACCGATCAACATCCAACCTGCATATTCCTCTAAAAATCACCCACCTTCTAGATCCAAACCAATAGGAAACCACCACATCATAGGGAATGGAGGACATCCATCCTAGTCCTTAAAATAGGGGAGGTTGAATGAACCAACCCTCACGAGACCATCAACTATCCTAGAACCCTAAAACATCACAGGGAAATGGGGACCCACATCCAAAAATCAAGGCCTTTCCTACAAATCCTTGGATCTCAACAATAGCGCTTAAATGGAAAGGGCCAAGGAAAATGACAAAGGAAACATAAATCCAATGAAAAAATCAACAATCTAACACTCATGAATTTGCATCTCTCCTAACTCCAGAGATCAACATAGTAAAACTTCCAAACCTCCATATCTGAATAGCGACCAAGACCATGGAGTTGGGTTTTTAAAAATACCCAGACCCTTGAGACCTATGGGTTCAAACCCCACAAAAATTCATTAAGAATAAACTCCCCACCCCTATGGGTTATAATCCTACTGGCATGCAAAATAAAAATTGACCCAGGGAGGGAACCCAACAATTAAAAAGTGGCCAGATACTACCCTAAGTGAAAAATCTCTTATCCACAACCCAACCAAATGCATAAAAGTGAATTGGAAAAAGTTGGAACAGGAGACTCTAGCACTATCATTGGATCACTACCAAGAAAAAATAATGCATCGTCACTGCCTAGCCAACTGCATAAAAGTAAATTAAAAAAAGCTTGAATAATGAACTCTGGTATTAGACAGAGTCATTGCAAAACAAGAGTAAAGCTCTGCCACCAACACCATCCGAACCAACATGTACAAACCTCAATTTCAAAACCTCTATTTGAGATGCAAATAGGAACTCCAACTTAGTTGGATAAAAATGGAACTCCAATGAGAAATCTATAGGATCAAACTGAGGAGGTTCCCAAACCACAACAAAGAGAGCTTCAACCTCAAATCAAGAACCCAAGGAGAAATCAGTGAAGCCCTCAGTTCTATTCAAGCCAACCAACACCAGAGTGTCCATCGCTAAAGAGTTACCAAGCCCCAACAAAGAGGGTTGTTTTGTATTTTATGTTTTGGTTTCACACTCATGCAACATTATTGGTACCACTAAGAGCCAAAATAAAACACTTATATTCTTCCAACCCTACAATTTAACATCTTTATTTCTATTTTATAGTGCAAATAGTGCTCTCTATATTCCTAATAATTTTGCATTCTATATGTTTCCTAGTTGAGCTTATTATTGAAGTATATCCAAATATGTTTATAGTTTGTTACTTCTTAAAAAATATCACCTTCAAAATAAAAATTAATTATTTTTTATCTTTTGAATGGAGACGAACATGATCTTGGGTTTTTTGGTATTTACTTCAATGCTAATGCTACCTCCTAATAAAAATGCTCTAATATCTTTAAATGCTCTCTCAAACCCTATGAAGACCTTGCAATAATAATAAAACTATTTACATACATAAAAAAAGGAAGCCTTACCATATATCTTCCCAAATGAAAATAATTCTCTCCATTTAAATTTAGTCATTTTTCTAACTTGTAATAAATATGACAAATAAGATAGGGAATAATGGCATCTTTTTTTAACCCCTATGTCACTTCTAAAGAAAATTAGAAGACCTATTTATTTTATTATTTTGGTTTGGAACTCCTTATAGAGCCTATGCATTGCTACTCTATACTTTTAACTTCTTCAAAAAGACCCCTTCAAAATAAAATATTAACTATTTTTTTTCTTCTAAATGGAGACAATATTGATCTTAGTTTTTTTGGTATTTAATTCAATGTTACCTCCTTATAAAAATTATCTAAGGTCTTTATATTCTCTATAAATTCTATGATGACCTTGCAATCAGAATGATACTATTTACATACATAAAAAGAAGCCTCGCCATATATCTTCCCAAATGAAAATAATCCTCTTCATTTAAATTTAGTTATTCTTCTAACTTGTAATAAATATATCAAATAAGATAGCGAATGATGGAATCCTTTTTTAAACCCTATATCACTTCTAAATAGATTGAAAACTTATTTGTGTTCTTATTTTAGGATGGACCTCCTCATATAGTCTATGCATTGCTACACTATATTTTTTTGGTATACCCAAGTCTTTTGTTACACTCCATAGTTTACTTATTGATATTGTGTCAAACTCTTTCTTGAAGTCCATAAAATAATAATAAATTTATCTTTCTTTCATTCCATTTTTTAATGAAAATTTTGTTAGGAATGGAGCCTAATTATGAGGCTAAACAAAGAAAGTTTCTGGATTTACTGCAGGACGGGCAGGGAAAGTTTCTAGATTTACGGTCTGTTAGTCTACCAGAGAAAGTTTCCAGATTTACAATAGGACAGCCAGGGAAAGTTTTTTTGTTTTTATCTCAAAATTAGATGATTGGAACTCAATGTTAATCTTGGAATGTATTAAGAAAAGCAGTTTGTTTTTCTATTTTTTTCTTATATATAGTTGTGAGGAAAAACAAAGAATACTATGACAATGAAAATTCCTATGTTGATTCCTTAAAAATATAGAGAGGAAATTACAGCAGATGTTTGTTGTAGGTTGTAACCCTCTATTGCTTGGATTGAGAAAGGAAGGACTAAAAATTCTTGGTGGATGTAACCCACATTGGGTGAACCACGTTAAAATCGTTGTCTCTTCTACTGTGTGTTTGTCTCATTTTTCTTTAATTCTGTTGTTAAAGTTTGAAACACTATAATTGCTTTTCTATATAAATATATTTTATATAGTGATTTACTCT
The DNA here is from genome assembly GCA_028583015.1 of Wollemia nobilis. Classification (NCBI taxonomy): domain Eukaryota; kingdom Viridiplantae; phylum Streptophyta; class Pinopsida; order Araucariales; family Araucariaceae; genus Wollemia; species Wollemia nobilis. Next base: position 2,575,743 of record JAQPPZ010000669.1, on the reverse strand, counting down.
AACAAGTGGTATTAGAGCGGTTGTTTTGTTGGGTGCACTTGACAGAAGGAGAATTTTTGGATCAAGTGGGAGCAATGGCGGAAGAAGGGAGGTTTAGAGTTCAAAAATTCAATGGCCAGAACTTTCAATTTTGGAAGATGCAAATAGAGAATTACTTGTACCGTAAGTATCTTTACTTACCTCTTGAGGGGGAAACAAAGAGACCTTCATCTATGTCTGATGAGGAGTGGAGTCTCCTTGATAGAAAGGCATTGGGTACTATGAGGCTGTGCTTGGGAGCCACCGTAGCCTTCAACATCTCTAATGAAAATACTACCAAGGGAGTCATGGATAAGTTGGCCAAGATGTATGAGAAACCATCAGCATCAAATAAGGTATTCTTAATGAAAAGGTTATTTAACATGAAAATGAGTGGAGGATCTGTGCATGATCATTTAAATGAATTTAATACTATCACTAATCAATTGCATTTAATAGGATTGGATTTTGATGATGAGCTTAGGGCCTTATTAATATTATGCTCTCTTCCAAAAAGTTGGAACAGTTTGGTAATGGTGGTAAGTAACTCTGCTTTGAGTTCAAATAAATTAGAATTTGATGATGTGGTTGGTGTGATACTCAGTGAGGACATGAGAAGAAAAACCACAGGAGAATCATCTAGCACCACCTTAACTGTTGAGAATAGAGGAATAGGAAGAGAAAGAGGCAAGAGTTCACATCGTGGCAAATCCAAAGGCAGATCCAAATCACATGGAAAAGGAAAGCTACAGTGTTGGCACTGTGGCAAAAAGGGTCATCTCAAGAAGGACTATTGGCAAAGAAAGGGTGATGGAAATGAAGGTAATGATAATAATGGTAACACTTCGAAGCCAATATTACTGGGCAAATTCTACAAGATGCTTTAATCTTATCTCTTGATAGAAATAGTGATTATTGGGTAATTGATAGTGGTGCTTCATTCCATGCTACCTCACATAAGGAATACTTCATAGATTATGTTTCTGGAGATTATGGACAAGTTCTGTTGGGAAATGACCAACCATGTAAAATCATGGGTATTGGAAAGATTTTGATTAAATCCCCAAATGGATGTCAATGGGCTCTTAAAGAGGTGAGACACATACCAGATTTAAAGAGAAATATTATATCGACAAGTAAGCTTGATGGTGAAGGATACACGGTTGCATTCGTAGAAAATGCTTGGAAAGTTACTAAAGGTTCATTGATAGTAGCTAGAGGTAAATTGGTGGGTACTCTTTATTTACTTATTGATTTTTCTCACTGCTCCATGAATTTAGTTTCTATAGGTGAGAGTGCATCTTTGTGGTACCAAATACTTGGCCATATGAGTGGAAAAGGTATGGAAATTTTACATTCAAGAAAGTTATTGCTTAAGTTAAAAGAGATTGATTTGGAATTCTATGAGGATTGTGTTTATGGTAAAGCAAAGAGAGTTAAATTTCTCAAGGATGGCAAGGAAAGGAAGAAAGAGAAATTGGAGCTTGTGCACTCAGATGTTTGGGGCCCAGCTCAGGTAACTTCTCTTGGAGGTTCCTCTTATTATGTACTTTTTATTGATGATGCAACAAGGAAAACATGGATATATTGCATTAAGAATAAAAGTGATGTTTTTAATACCTTCAAGAATTAGAAAGCATTAGTTGAAAATGAAACTGGAAAAAGGTTAAAGTGTCTAAAGTCGGATAATGGTGGAGAATATTGCAATAGAGAATTTGATGTGTTTTGTTCTAAAAATGGAATTAGAAGAATCAAGGTAGTTCCAAGAACACCTCAAGAAAATGGGGTTGTAGAAAGAATGAATAGAACCATCATGGAGCGTGCTAGGAGCATGAGAATACATGTAGGCTTACCATTATTTTTATGGGCTCATGTTGTTGATACTGCAGCATATCTGATTAATAGAGGACCGTCTAGTGCCTTGGATGGAGGAATTCTGGAAGACCTTTGGACAGGTAAACCAGTAAATTATTATTTCCTTAATGTATTTGGATGTGAGGCTTTTATGCATATAGACAAAGAGAACAGAAATAAGTTAGATGCTAAGGCCCAAAAGTGTTATTTTATTGGTTACGGTATTGATGGCTTGGGTTACAGATTATGGGATTGTGATAACCGAAAAGTCATTAGAAGTAGGGATGTCATATTTAATGAAAAAAACTTGTATAAAGATCGGTTGCAGGGAAAGAAATAGAAAGAGGAAATTACTGAATACATAGACCTTGATGGACACATAGAAAAGGTAACTCCAAAAGTGGTAGAAGATCAAAATGTATAGTAGCAGCAACAAGCACCTCAATCTCCAGAAAGTGTTGTTAGACGATCTACCAGGATAAGTAAAATTCCTCAATGTTTCTCTGATTATGTTTTGTATACTGATGCTGGTGAGCCAAAATGTTTTCAGGAAGCATTACAGATGGATACTAGGAATAAGTGGGAGCTTGCAATGAATGAAGAAATGGACTCTTTATTCCACAACCAAACTTGGGATTTGGTTGAGCTACCCAAATGTAAAATAGCTTTGATCAATAAATGGGTGTACAAGATTAAAGAGGATAATGAAGGGCATAAGAGATACAAAGCAATACTAGTGGTCAAGGGATTTGCTCAGAAAAAAAGGTATTGATTTTGATGAGATTTTTTCTCCAGTTGTAAAAATGACCTCTATTAGAGCTATTTTGAGTCTTATAGCTATAGAAAATTTGTATCTGGAGCAATTGGATGTGAAGACAGCATTTCTTCATGGTGATTTGGAGGAGGAAATTTATATGCACCAACCAAAAGGCTTTTAGGTGAAAGGTAAAGAGGATTGGGTATGTAAACTGAAAAAGAGCTTGTATGGGTTAAAACAAGCTCCTAGACAGTGGTATTTAAAATTTGATAAGTTCATGGCTAATCAAAGGTTTGAAAGATGTCAAAGTGATCACTGTGTGTATTTTAAGCAAACTGGAAATGGTAACTATGTTATTTTGCTATTGTATGTGGATGACATGTTAGTTGCAGGAAAAAATATGCAAGATATAAACATGCTCAAGAAGAAGTTGGCTAAATCCTTTGCCATGAAGGATTTGGGAGAAGCCAAAAAAATCCTTGGTATGAGGATAACAAGAGACAAGGAGAGTCACACTCTAAAATTATTACAAGAAAAATACATTGAAAAATTGCTTAAGAGATTCAACATGAACAATGCAAAGTCTGTTGCTACTCCATTGGCAAAGCATTTCAAACTCACCAAAGATTTGTGTCCCAAGACACAAAAGGAACAAGAGCATATGGCTAAGGTTCCCTATGCATCAGCGGTTGGAAGCTTGATGTATGCAATGGTTTGTACAAGACCAGACATTGCCCATGCAGTGGAAGTAGTGAGTAGATTTATGAGTAATCCAGGAAATGGACATTGGCAAGCGATAAAATGGATACTCAGGTACTTGAGAGGAACTTCAAATTATTCTTTGAATTTTGGAGGCTCTAATATATGCTTGAAAGGTTTTGTAGATTCTGATATGGCAGGTGATCTTGATGGTGGAAGGAGCACTACTGGCTACATATTTACTATAGGAGGAGGAGCGGTTAGTTGGATTTCTAAACTCCAACACATAGTTGCCCTTTCAACCACTAAAGCTGAATATGTTGTTGCTGTAGAAGCAAGTAAAGAGATGGTTTGGTTGCAAAGACTAATGGAAGAACTGGGGAAGAAGCAAGAGGATAATAGGTTGTGGAGTGATAGCCAGAGTGCTATACACCTTGCGAAGAATTCGGCATTCCATTCAAAAACTAAACACATCAAACTCAGGTATCATTTCATTAGATCAGTAGTGGAAGATGGATCTTTGAAATTAGGGAAAGTTCACACATCACAAAATCCTACTGATATGCTTACAAAAGTGGTGTCAAGAGAAAAGTTGAGCTTTTTCTCAACTTCAGTTGGCCTTAAGGAATAAGAGGCCATGATGAGAATTTTTCAGTCCTTGGTTACAGTATGGTGCAATGGAATTAGTCTCCAAGTGGGAGATTGTTAGGAATGGAGCCTAATTATGAGGAGGCTAAACAGAGAAAGTTTCTGGATTTACAGCAAGATGGGCAGGGAAAGTTTCTAGATTTACGGTCTGTTAGTCTACCAGAGAAAGTTTTTGGATTTACAACAGGACAGCCAGGGAAATTTTTTTTGTTTTTATCCCAAAATTAGATGCTAGGAACTCAATGTTAATCTTGGAATGTATTAAGAAAAGTATTTTGTTTTTCTATTTTTTTCTTATATATAGTTGTGAGGAAAAATAGAGAATACTATGACAATGAAAATTACTGTGTTGATTCCTTGAAAATATAGAGAGGAAATTACAGCAGATGTTTGTTGTAGGTTGTAACCCTCTATTGCTTGGATTGAGAAAGGAAGGACTGAAAATTCTTGGTGGATGTAACCCACATTGGGTGAACCACATTAAAATCGTTGTCTCTTCTACTGTGTGTTTGTCTCATTTTTCTTTAATTCTGCTGTTAAAGTTTGAAACACTATAATTGCTTTTCTATATAAATATATTTTATATAGTGATTTACTCTAAAAAATTTAGACTATTGTTGAGTGTTATAGTCTAAAATTAACTTGACCTTTTAATTCATATAATTATTTTACATATTCTAGCCATTAGATTTTTATAATGTTACTTTATTTCTGTTTATACAATAGATATTTGGGTTATTCTTCCCTAACTAAGTTAAGTATTCACATCTTGCACTTACATATTCCACTTTTTTTTGTCACTATCTATTTCTATAGACTTTTGATTTTTTTTTTTTTTCTTTTAAAGTTCTCCTTGTTGGTTTACATTCTTTATCATAGGATGCATTTGTTGGAAAGTTGCATTTTCCTTCTTCCTAACTTTAGAGCTTTTGGACACGTTTAATGCCTCTATAATTATATCTTTAAATAATGGCTCTTGATTCATTACCTAATAATTATTTATTCTTCCTTTTACAAAATCTCTTTTACAACTTCCTTGAAAAATTTAATAGTTCTCTTGAGTTACCATAGTTTCATTACCATATAAGACCCAATTTTGTATCTAAGTGGTAGGTGGATGTCTTGTTGTATTACATTTTTGGGTTTATGAAATTTGGATAAGTGGAAGCATAGGTGGAACCACATTCTTTAAGTATTTTTTACTTGTAAAGAAATTAGCCTTCCTCAATTGTTAAAACCTTCCCACCCAAACCTTAAAAAGTTGATTGCTATTCAAAATATAATTTTCAAATGGGATATATATGTTATTAGTTAGGATAGATGTATGGTGTCACATATCTTCTCGCATATGCCACCTAAAACACCATGTCCACCTCCATTCATAGAATTGTGTAAAAGGGCACCTATCTCTATACATGGACTACATAGATTACGATGTTCTAAACATTATCTCCTTTTATGTGAACATAAGCATATTTTCTTTCTATCTAGCTCTTCAAATCAATGAACATAGGTATCATTTTTTCCTCTAGTTTAATATTTTAATTCTTTAAAATGCTTTTTGGTTGTTCTTCCAAGTTCTCAGACATAGGTAATTCGTTTTTGACATGTTATTTTTCATCCTCGTTGATTTATGGGGATTACATAGGTTTGAGAGCTTTCCTTTCTACTTCACCTAGTTGGATCTATTATTGTAGGTACTTTTTGTCATAAAATATTATGTTAGATTTTGTATTATAAAATATATTTAGGGTAAACTCTTAGGATTTTCAAAATTGGATATTTTAGATTATTGAGTGTTTTAGGGAATTGATGTTTTGGGAATTTTATACTATCACGAATATGGATATATTGAATATTCATTTATTTTTAGAATTTTTAGGTTAAATTTATGATTTTACTCACGAAATTATGGGGAATACATAGCTTCATTGGCTTATGTGCATGTTTCACCTACTCTTAGGATTTATAAATTGATTATTTTAGATAATTAGGTGTTTTAGGAAATTAGGGTATTGAGAATTATATGCTTTTAGAAAAAGGGATCTTTTGAATTCTCACTAATGATTTGATTCATTTAGCCATATTTATGTATATCCTTGTGATATTACTAGGATTGCACAACTTCAATGTCTTTCCCTCCCATTTTAATCACTCAACCTTTTCATCGTAGATATCTTTTTATCCTAAAAATCATATTAAAATTATATTCCAAACTACATATAGGGTATACTATTAGATTTTGGGAATTGTGTGTTTTAGAGTATTTGGGCACTTTACAAATTTGGGTGTTTTAGGAAATTGGAATTTGGGGAATTATAAAAACTTAATGTTGAAGTGATTTGGGTTTTATGCAATGATTCACTAGATTTTGGTGTCTTAGGAAATTGGGTTTAGGGAATTGCAAGCTTCTAAAATAAGGATCTTTTAAATTTTCATTGACAATATATGTATTCATTGTTACTATATTTCTATTTATTTTATATTTATTTATGTTGCCATTAAATACATATCTAATTGTGCTTACACAATTGACTACCCAAATTATATTTTTGTTTTTGTAGAGGGTAAAGAGGGCTTCTCAAATCCAAATACCTTGAGTTCTTTTATTCAACATAGAGTTCATATTTCAAATATGTCTTGTAATGAAATATTTAAGTTGAAAATTCTTGTATCTAATGTTCTAAATTTTAAAATAGTTTTATTATAAGATTTTTTAATTTTATTCAAGTTTCAATTTCAATATATAGAGTATTTAGATTAATATTTTTATATAATTTTATCCTTTTTAATTTCACTTTTATAAAATATAATATATAAAAATATTATTTCTTATACAAGTTATAATATTTGGATGTATTGATATGGACTCTAGATGAGATATTGTAGCTCACTAAGACAACACTTCATACTTTAAATATGATTTTTTTGTTTGTGTATGTTGCAACAAATTCATTGTTGAAATTGTGTTCTCATTAACATCTAGCTAATTATTATTCATGTTATTTTACTTATAATTGCTTGTATTTTCATAATTCAAAGGAAAACAACATATGTTTTTTGTGAGGGATAAAGCTTTAGTAGGAATTGAGTGTGTACTTTCCACCTAGAAAATCTCTATTATTACTTATGATAAAAGGGGTTAAAAATCTATCTTGTTGTGTTATAAAAAAACTCATAAATTGTAAATGAATATTTGATAGTTGTTCTAAAGAAGTCATGAAACAAAAACATGGAAGTAATTGAAAATTTATTTAAAATTATCTAAAGGTTATCTAAAAATTGTTTGAGGGTCAGTATAAAAAATTGATGTTCACATTATATAAATTTTATTTTTCTAATGTGGTCTATATCAACAAAATTATGCTAAATTTCATAGTCTTAATTTAACCTTAAAAATTTTCTTATAGTTTATGCCAAATATGTAGTTTTTAATCACAAATTGCATGTCATTGCATATTTACATCTTCTATTACCAAAATTGTATGTATGTTTACTAACATTCATGGTTGTTTTGGTCAAAATACTATCCATGAAAAATTATGTGATAACCCTAAAATATATACTACATCTAGCTTATATCAAATGGTAATATTAAGATTCTTAGATAGTCAATTTTGCATCCAATGTGGTAATTAAATCTTCTCAACCTACCAAAAAAATTAATGTTATAAAATTAATGAAATCAATTTAAAAAAGAAAAAATATTAGAAATATCTTGATTTTGGGCATCTAAGAAGTTAGATTGCATGCATACATTGCCCAAGCCACCAACTTCCTTACTTCCAAAGCCTCAAAATTAGATTCACAAAATCCAATATTATAGGGTTTCCAAAAATACCATTGGATTTGAGTATAAATTGTCATCATCCAAGGTTCTTATTTTTTCTAAGAAAATGTTGCTTTTTATAATCAAAATCAATTGAATTGTTTCCAATTTCCAAAGTCTCCTTCAAGAAAGATAAGTTTTTTGCTTTATTTTTATACTAGGAAGATTGCTTGAATATGATGAGGTGATAATCAATTTTGACTTACTTTATGAGTTGATTGGAAAGTTTCCAAATTGAAGGTATTATTTAGGGAGAGGCACAAATAAGGAAAGGTTGAGTTTGATGAAGGAAGTCAAGTGAAATTGATTGTTTTGCTTTTCCTTTTAATTCCTTTTGGGAAAAAGTGTGACAATTAAAAGAGTGGCATGGTGTTAATGTCTAATAGGGACATAAATAGTGAGTTGTTGAGTTGGAATGAAGAAAAATATTAGTTTTGACCAAATTAATTGTGACTAAGTTTTTTTGTTTTTTGTTTTTTACATCATTGTTAAAGCTTGACTTAAAAATAAAATAATTTATATCTATTTGATATAAATATTTGATAATTTATTTTTATTTTATTAGCTTAGGTGGTATTTAATTACAACATCTTGAACATGAAGGGATAAATTTTAAGTGTCTACAAATATTATTTCATGTTTATTATATTTTGACTCATAAATATTACTTGGGAACTTAAGAAAATATTTAGGTTTCTATTTATACAAGTTCCTTCTAGGTGAGAATAATTGCTCACATTTGTAAATAGAAAATTGTTATGTTCCTGTCATTAAATTAGGTAAACAAGGTCCCCAACATTAAGGTCATCTTCTATCCTATGCACTTTATCTTCAAAAGTAAAATGTACTTACATGCTAAATAAACTATGGTCCTTGTAATGCTTGTCTATGGTCAACCATGGTTTGTATTATAATTAATTCTAATACCACGCATTTAACTAACAATTTTAAGAATCAAAAATTCAAGAATATGAATATAACCCATTGGGTCTTGGGGATGGTAATTATAATCAAGCCATAAGATGTTAGTTGATACGAAATCTTTGGGACGGATTCATATATTTTTGACTAAGTATATAGACATGACATAGATCCCACTACACTCATACACTAAGTCTCTTTTAATAGTTATCTATAATCATTAAAAGTAGATCATTAGGTTTATTTAAATAATTAATAATAGTTAAAGACTTAATATTAAAGCGTATAACTAGTACATGGAATGTCTAAGCATATTTGTTGATGATTTTCCTCGATAAAATATATTTAACTTTATATAAGCATTCAAGTGAACATCTATGAGATCAATATTCATCTTCATTACCATATAAACCATACCAAAAAAAAACATAAAGTGCTAAAATAATTCTCAACTACAATATTATTAAATACATCCATTTTTACAGCCATTAAAAGTACACTCTATATATACTCCTAGTATAACATTCAATGTCGATTTACTCTAAAATTACTCGTCCACAAAATTACGAAATAAAATAATAAGTTGATGTCATCTGCATCAAAATTAAGGAATCCCTTAAACCTATAAAGCATATACCATAATATGTAAAGTCTAATGTTAATACTAAGGTAAAGCATAATTGAAAAATATATTAGAAGAACAAATCATTTCTCCTAGTAATATTATAGAATGGATTAACCCTGAGGTCATCCAAAATAAGAAAATAGAAGAAATTAGAATTTGTGTCAAGTTTCAAAAATCTCAATAATACATGTGATTGTGTTCCATTTTCTAATATATTTACATAAGTTGTCTTGTAAAGTATGTATAAAAATAATTATATTCATTCACTAATAAATTACTAAGTTAATTTTAATAGATCATAACAAAGACATACTTATCAAAAACTACTATTGTGTACAAGTATCATATCAAGTTGATGATATTTTGACTCATGAATATCATTCAATAATTTAATATGAAGTTTAGGGTGTCGCTTGCTTATATTCCTTTTAGACGATAATAAATTCTTATGTTCATAAATAAGAATTTGTCTTATTCTTCCCATTAAATTAATTTTTATTTTTTTTAAGTGAAAAACCCCTTGCGGGGCCACCTTGGTCTGAGAGACCACGAACAAGGGGTTCTACACCGTCAAAGTCACCCGAGAGTCGCACCCGACCCTTCCCGCACCAACATTATCAATTGGATTTTGGATACCCAATTCAGCTTTTTGGTAGGGTGGAGATTTGAACCTAGGACCTCTCTTGGAGGATTTCCCTCTCCTCTCCAACTCACCTACAACACCTGGGTAAAAATAAATTTATAGTGGAAAACACCCCTTTCAAGGTGCCACTTTCAACAGGTTAGGCATAGGAGGAATGGAGCCTTGTCGGACTCTACCAGCACATAGGACATTCCTAACTATACCATATATCTACAAGATGGAGACAAGGGGAATGGAACCTGGGTCGGCCTCTACCAGAACCCAAGGCATTTACCATTGCACCACTTAAAGTACATTCTTCAACTTCCTTGAAGTGCTATGTTTCTAGCTCCTTGACATCACTTTGATTAAGAGATAAAATCTCACTTGGCCAACTACCTTATAAAATTTGAATTTCACCAAGATGAATATCAACACCATGATAGGATAAATTGTCTACTACTTGATTTATTTCTCTATAAATATACTCACCTTTTCAAGAGACTACCTCCAATAATAGGTGTTGAACATTAACAATAATATTATTTTTTATCCAATCCCAACATCCAATTTTGTTGATAGTATTGATGGTAACTTGTGAATACCCCTCAATTGAAATATACTTTCATCCTTTTTTTATTACAATTTTAATCCCTATAAGTTCCCTAGCCTCTGCATAGTTGTTAGTTGAATTTCAATATGGTTATGAGTAAGTGAGGAGAATTTTCCTTCATTATTTCTATTATCACCTCCTCCACTACCTTTTCGTGGATTTCCTTTAGAATCACCATCAAAATTTATTTTGATAAATCTAATTTTTGGAAATTTTTATTTTACCCTAGATCAAAGTAGATCCTTTGTTTTTATTCCATTATCATAAGTGACTTTTCCATGTATGTTCAAATCCTATAACCAAGTTGTTACCACTTATTTTTTTGCACTTGATACTTTCCATGATGAGCACCATATCTATAGATATTCTACAAGAGAGGCAATAATATTGTTCCAAAATTGGGCATGATTTTGAGATTTACTTTTAAAAATTCAATTATTCCTTTCAAGCCATAAATTCCAACAAATAATTGTAGGGCCAATTCTTCGTAGAATACATAATGCATTAGCTTTGAAATAATTTATCCAACATTTCATCACCTTCTTTAATGTTGATGGAACTACCCAATATATTTTCATATTTTAAAAAACTAGCCCAAAGTAGTATGATCAAAGGGACAATGACGAATTAAATGGTATGATGTGTCTAAATCCTTCTCACACAAGGCACATCTAAAAGGTCCATTATATCCTCTTCTTTGTATAATCTCTCCTATATGAATATTAATTTGAACTACTAACCAAATTAATGTTGAGGCCTTAGGGAGACCCTCTAATAACCAAACATTATTCCATGGAAGATATTTGGGAGTAGGAAATTTTGATTGCTCTAAATCCTCATATCCCAACTTGATCAAGATTCGACCATATTTTAATAGATTCAAAACCAACTCATCCTTTCATGTAAAAAATGGTAAATAAAACTTTTTAAGCATATTTTAAAGTTCATATACAATTTTCTTTAGTTCCTCTCCTTCAAATATGTTACTAAAAGAAATCCATGATGTGGAGTTGTTGCTCATAAATTAAAATGTATTTTGACCACTGGACCTTCAAAATCTAGGTATGCTTGAGCCAATGGTTTCCATTTTGAGTTAAATATCAGATCATGAGACTTCAACCAAGCATTAGGTCAAAATTTGCATAATTCCCCTCATTTATTGACCATCTAATATATTTATTTATAAATAGAAAACTATCTCATATGTCCAAGTGTTGTAGAGTCAATTGTTGGTCTTGTATACAAGTGGCAATATGAGAAGCCAAGAGTCATAGGAGAGTAATAGTCAAGTATCCAAAGAGTCACATTACTATTGCTATATTATGGAGACAATGCTCCATAGAAGGGAAATTTAATGAAGAATCAAGTATTTATAGTTCAAAGTTATAACAGGAAGAGGAGCAATAAAGCTTGTTTATATTTTGAGCAATTAATATTTTAAGTTGTTCTTTATGCATAGTTCATGAATGATTCAGGCTATTTACATTCATATTTTAGTATATAAATGAAATTTATTTGATTTATTAAAAGCCTTGATATACATATTAATTTGCTCGTATATTCTACTCATTATAAGATTATCTTAACCTTTAATATTGTGGTTGTTTTATATTTAATCCTATGAAATGTTTCTCTATATTTTATGGTAGATAGGCTTAAAAATCCAATAGTTGTATCACAACTACCACCAAACTTTGTCTAGTTTGATAGAGTTATTTATTAGCCACCATATAATTAGATTTGTCCATTTTTATAAAGTTAATTCAGAGTCTATCCACTTTAAAGGTAGTGCAGAATTGGACTCCAATTTTTTAAAGGTCTTATTGAATAAAGCAGGCTAGATTCTTTCCACTAGGTTGAAGGAAAACCATTGAATACTAGGACTCAACTAAATTGTAGGCGTACCAACCCAAGAGGAAAATTGGTCATTCAAGGATAGAGCCACCTTAATATTGATATTCTCTAAAAGGAGAATAATTATTGATATAGGAAGAATCAACTTAGAGGATAGTTGATCATTTAGAGAAATTTAGTGCAAACCTAACATTGATTTGAAAAATTTGAGGATTTGCAGATTAAATATTGAGGTAGAATCAACTTTGAAGATAGTTGATCATTCAGGGATAGAGACAACCCTAACATTGATTTAAATAATTGCAGATAGAATATTGAGACAAAACCAACTTAGGAGATAGTCATTTAGGAAAGAGTCAACCTGACATTAGATTCTCTAGTAAGGAGGAGAATCATATTGAGTTCTTAGGTGTGACCTAAGACATTAAATATTTTAAAAAGAGAGAGTTGTAGAACATAATTTTGAGAAGCTTCATATAGAATATAGAATAATTTTAGCTTATAAGTGCATAGAAAATAGAAATAAAAGTTACAGCAGATTGAGAAGTATTAAGAGCATCCTAAGACTAGATAGTATAGAAAAAGTAATCATACATAGAAGAGAAGAAGAATCATGTCAAATAGACCTTGACATATTTGAAAAAAAATAGAAAAACAAATAAAAGAGAAGAATAATAATAGCACCAAAGTTTTGAAGGAGAAAAGAGCGGAGTCATCATCCCCATAAATAAATTGGTATATTAAGAAGAAAGCCATAGCAATAGAGATAGAAAGAAGATAGATATATCAATATTGAGAATGATATATCAGTATTGAAGAAGGATAAAGAAGCATACAAATATTATTTTATATAGATTCAAGTATATAATTGAAAGCTACAAGTAGCCATAAGTAGAAGATGAAAAAAAGGAACAACAAACTAAAGAAATATTAGCAATAATTAAGCATAATGTAGACACTAAAATCACATCAATCCAATTAGACTACCAAGGCACATTCTAATCAACACCATATGGCCCCCTTGGGCAACCCTCAGAGGTTAAATAGTGGTCCTAGCCATTTTTGGAAGGTTCTACCCCACTTTTGGGAAGTTTTGGGCCATGTAGGCATGGTTGTCCCACCCTAGGATGGCCATAATTTATGGTCATCCCACCTAGGGATGGCCACTAGCAACCGTCCCTGGGTGGGATGACCATGGCCTTGGACCCTTAAAAAGTCAAAGGTGAGATAAATGGCACTCATATTCTGCCATTTACCCTACCCATTGAAGCATTCCAGTCTAAGGGTGCATAACTCCCATGACAAGTTGCAAATTGGAGGCCCAAATTAGAGATTCTTCACCCTCTAATGTATGGCAAGGTTTTGAAAAATAGTGGCACCTGCCTTACATGGCCAAGCATGCCCATTTGACCATATGCTCACTTGAGCTATAAAGTGGAGTCTTTCCACACAATTTTAAAATGGGAGTCTTTGCAATATTTTGCAATGAAGTACTTCCAATATTTATCCCCAATTCATCGCGCATTTCCCTTGAGATCTCCATCGAGTGAAGAAGGTTTTCAAGTAATTCCAAAACATCCAATATGCTTACAAAATTGACCCATTTGAGTGAATCAGATCCCAAAATTTGATAACAATAGCCCTGGGAGTTGTTTGGACCAAATCATAGAGGAATTGGTGGTAAAAACTACCAAATTTAGTGGTCATCCCCACCTAGGATGGTTAGCAGTCTTAAATGGAACACCCAGGGATGATCACAAATATGAGTAGAATTTATCTTCTACTTTTGCATAGATCAATTCTAGAGTATATTTTATACCTTCTGTCAATTTTTGGTGTAATTTTGAGTTGTTTTGCACCTGTTATTATGCATTTCTTGTTTTGAAATACTTAATGGCACACCCAAGGACGACCATAAATCTGAGTGTAATTTTCTTTCTGTTATTGCTTAGATCATTTCCAAAGTACATTATATGCATGATCCTAAGTTTTGGTATCATTTGGAATAGTTTTGCATCATCTATTATACATTTCCTCTTTCAAGCTCATTATCGCATATATCTCTTTGATTGCATTTCAATTCGCACATGCTATTAACAAATCTAATTTCTTTGTGTAGATCTAGGTATCACAATACACAAGGAAGGATCAGTAAGTCATAACATCAATAGAACATTATGGCGGCATCGAAAGCCCACTCTTGAATGATTCATGAGTGCGAGGAAGACGCTAGAGCACACCTGATTTTCTAAAGGATTTATTCTTTTGGCATATTTGTTATGAGTGTATCAATTTAGAGCTCTCAAGAGGACATTTTGTAATCATGAATTTTAAAAATAAAATATTATATATAGGACCCCCATTTCTTTCACTTATTTGTCTCTCATGCTTACTTAAAATGTCGCTTTTGTAGTGCTTAAATCAATAAGAGCAATAGATGCATTTCATTTCCCATTTTTAGGTGTGTCATTTTTCCACTCTACAATGGAAATCATGGTGGGACCCCTATCCCATTTGGTTTAGCTAAGTTTTGACTTGGTTTCTACTTTTGAAATGTTGTAGGTTTTGATCATTTTGGCCTAAAAAAACCCTTGATTTTATAATTGGAACACCTAGGGATGGCCACAGCAACCATCCCACCCAGGGATGGCCCTAAAATTTGCAACAATCCCACCCTAGGATAACCATAAAATATAGGGTCTACAACTCAAATTGATAGGAATAGCAACATCATAGGCTTTCAAGTTAAGTAACTCCATAAGTTTTAAAATGATCTTATAAATCATATTACAAAGGTCTATTGGATGAAAATTATCAAAATATTTTGTGTCACCTTTCTTGGGAACCAAGGTAATAAAAGTAGCATTGATATCATTTATTATAGCCTTATTTTTTGGGTCTCTTCAACTGCATATAACATATCACTCTTCAATAAATCCTAGAAATTTTGAAATAAAATTGTAGGAAATCCATCGGGGCCAGGTGCCTTGTTAGGATGGAAAGAGAAAATTGCTTCATGGAGCTCCTTCATAGATATCTTCTTCAGTAATATTTTATTTTGTCCTTGAGCGATAATTGATGGAATATTTTGTAGAATTTTTTCTTGTGTCTCCTTATATTGTCTAGAATTTGACAAAATATTTTTGAAATAATTAATTGCTTCATTTCTTATATATTCTTTGTCCTCAATATTTCTTCCATGTGGGGTTATAATATTTTTTATATGATGAACAAAAAAAATTGTTTTTGTTGTAGCATGATTTTTTTTTGTATTTCTATCTCCTTCCTTGAGCCATTTCTCTATAGATTTTTGGAACCAATATGACTCATTTTTCAATACATTATGATAATAAGAAAGTAATTATTTTTCTTTCACATAAGAATCTTGATCCATTCCATTAATTTCTACTATGTCTTGTAAATTTTTGAGCTTGGATTTTTTTTTGTAAAAATATTACCAAAATATTTGGCATTCCATATCTTCATTTGCTCCTTTAAATATTTCAACTTTTGAACAAAATTTTACATACATGATTCTTCAAATTTTGATTCATCGCACTATAACATAACCATTTGAAAAAAAATAGGGTCTTGGAGCCACATAGACTGGAACCAAAATGGCTTTGGATGACCATTATTAGGTAACTCACAAGTCAAAAGAATGGGTTTGTGATCTGATCATAATCGCAATAAAATATTTGAAGAGATACTTTATTTGCAACCATTTATTGGATAACAAGAATCTATCCAGTCTTTATACTATATGATTTTTTCCAATGCATCTATTATCCCATGTATATTAAAAGCTTGAGGGACTAACATCCCAAAGGTCATTTGAATTGATAAATGAATCAAAATATTACATTGATTTAGACCATCTTGGAATGCCACTCTTCTTTTCCAAAGGAGATAAAATAATATTTAAATCACCCCTTATAATCTATAGATCACAATGGATCATCATTGTATTTGACAAAAAAATACTAAGGTCCTTCCAACATATTTCATGAGGAGTAACTATAGTTGAAGCATATACATTTATAACCCCAAATTTGATGTTTTCCTCTTTCTTGCACAATAATTCAATAACCCAATTACTTTTTTATTTTAATAGTTTTCCATCCCATTTACATTTATCCCATATTATTGTAATAACGCTTGAAGCTCCTGTAGAAGAAATTGCTAAACGGTCACCTGTCTTCCAAAGCTTCTTAAAAGTATTCTTACATTCCTCACTACTTAATTTTTTTCTTGTAATAAAATAAAATCAAGGCTATAACAACCTATTAATTCCTTAATAACTCTTTTTTTAGGCGTTTTAATCATACCTCTAATATTCCATGATATCATTTTCATCATCAACACTTTTTATTTTTATGAGTGGTTATAGCCCCAGCTCTTGTTAATACCTGTGATACTTTTATTTGGATTTCAAAATAAATATCCTTTTGATTTTATTTTTCTCTTTTTTTGTGCTTTGATGGCCTTCCTCTCATTCCATTCCCACCAACACTCTCATTTTCATCAATCTCTTCCATTTTCATATTGTTCAAAATGAGACTTATCTTCTAACGATTTATGTTTCCCTAAGAGTCAAAAGTGCAAGGAATAGCCTCATTACCATTTTCTTATTTATGTTACCCTAAAAAATCTAAATTGCATAGATGATCCTCCATAGTCATCACTTTCTTATGTTGGCCTAAAAATCCTAAATTTCCTTGGATATCCTCCATAATATTTTCTTTACTATACTACTCTTGAAATCCTAAAGTGCAAGGAATACACTCCGTACTAATTTGATTTTTATATAAGAAGAATCTTTTAAGCTACTTGAGGATAATAAAGGTGATTTACCTGGATTAATATTGACCTCCTTCACCTTATTTACTTTAAAATTAATTTCCCCATCTTCCTTTATTTTAAAATTTTCCTTCCCCTATTCCTTCACACCTTTAGCTCCTATATTTGAACTTGCACATTGTACTTCCTCATCCCCCATATCATTTTTTTCTTCTAATGGTTGATTCGAGTGAATTGTAATGGTCTTTGACATATGATGATGTAGAGGGATTTTTCTAGACACTTTCTTAGAAGTGGAAAATCCTTGATTTAACCTAGCTTCTCTTGTGATATGGTCTCCTTTTTTAAATTGAAGCTACCCTCATGCCCAAATAGTTCCATATCTTTATCCATTTTCACTTTGCATTCTCTTGCCATTTGCCTAGTTTCATAAAATTTATGACATTGGAATGCAATATTTTTATAATCCACTTATTGATCCCATTCTCTTGATTCAAATTTAATCATAATCAATTGTGGTAAAGGTTTAGAAATATCCATGGAAACACATATTCGAGTGTATACAACATGCCTTCTTTCCTTAGTAGTTGGTCTCTCCTAGATGAATTCACCTAGAGTATTACCAATATTCTTAAAAACCTCCTTATTGATGAGTTGTTAAGTCCAAAAAGCCTAATCCGAAATCCTTTTAATAGGTTTTATGTCCATAGAAAAATCCTCACTCCAAAGTCTTAAATATAATGCATATTTTCCCCTAAACCATGCACCTCCATCCATTATTTTATCCCTTATTTCTGAACTAGAGAAAATAATGAGGAAAAATCCTTTTGGAAGAAAAATCATGGAGTAATTTGAATTCAATCCCCACTTCCATTTAATCCAATTTTAAATATTAGAAAAAAACTGGTCAATATCTATGAAACTTACGTATTAACCCTCTATTTTTAAGAATCATTATATCATGCTCAATCATCTCATCCTTGATAATCACTTCTGGTGTAAAATATGCTACCTGGACTAGGTTTGTCATAGATTCTATTTTCTTCTTATTGCTAGCTAGGGCATCCAAACTTCCAAATTGGTCATTCATACTTTTAGTAAGGATGTTTATAAATGACTTTCTTTCCATGTTACCTATATTTTTTTCAAATGAATCCTTTAAATTATCTTGAGATCTGGAATAAGAAGTGGAACTTTTTCCTTGATATCCTAGCTCATGCTCACACTATATTTTGGTTGCACTCACTCCCGACTCACATTCACACTCGCTTCTTGTTGCACTCATTCTTGGATTATTCTCACACTCTCGCTTATGGTTGCACTCACTCTCAGCTTATGCTCACACTCGCTTTCGGCTACAATCACTCTTGGCTTGTGCTCACACTCACTTTTGGCTACATTCACTCTCAACTATGCTCGCACTCACTCCTAGTTGTGTTCACTCCTAATTTCATTCACTCTGAGTTACACTCACACTCGTTCCTAGCTGTGTTTACTCCTAGCTATGTTCTCTACCGACTGTACTCGCACTCACTTTTAGTTATGTTCACTCCTAACTATGATCACACTTGCTCTCGAATTTAATTATTTTTTTCAATGAGTTTACATAGGTGGTCCTAGTTCCCTCATATTGAGTGGGGTTTGAACCTTAGACATCTTAAATTCACAAGGTTCATAAGGTATTATTGATTTGACCCTAATATTTTAACTCCAATTGGACAAATTTGTTGGAATATGATTTTATTAAAAAATAATCTCTTGACCCTAGAGGTTATACATGTTGTTGGATCATATAATGAGATGGGTGGTATGAATATTGACAAGGTTGGTAGCTGTAATGGTGCCTCAAAGTATAGTATAAAGTATTCTTTTTAGTTGGATATGACTAATATCTTCTTTATTTTTATTTAAATCATAAAAGGTAATCAATATACAGTGTATGTGAATGGAAAATTAAGACAAGGACTTGAAAAATCTCACTCAAAATTGTTTTAATATTCTTAATAATTTTATAAACATGTTGGAAAAATAATTCTTCATGAATAAAATCACTCTTAATTTAAATTTTCTCTTATTAATAAGCCTAGATGATCTAGGAGACTATCATATCACCATGACTTTGGTTTTAAATAATAATTACTATGATATTTATTTTCACATTAGAAAAACTTTTTTTTTTTTTTGGTCAGTTAAATATATGAGTTATATAAACAGGGTTTTGACAGGGACCCTTAACCTGAGTACAATAGGAAATAGGATACCAGCCATAGAAAAATGTGGAGAAGAAGAAAAAATTGGAACATAGGTTGACCTGAGAGAGGACACTAAGAAGCTAAACATAAGCTAAGTAGAAAGGGAATAAGGAAGTCCTGGGAGAGGACAGAAGAAAAGGAACACCGCTACGAAACAAAGACCAAAGCCCAAAGAGACAGAAGGAATTAATCTAGACATTTCTCCTTGCGAGACTTGCCAAAATTAGTGAAAAACTTGGCTTCGGTCCCAAAAGCAGGGGAGTCCTCAGGAATAATACCGATACCATCGGCCACCGCCTTCAGGTCATCATTGGTGTGGGGTTTCTTGAAAAAGTGAGCATTGAGAGCGGTACGCAGGTCCACAAGGTGGAGAATGCAATTGGAGATGGACTTTATAACATAATTCATAGCATAATTCTCCAGGTGGGTTTCTAGTTCAGAAGCGCAGTCGCCCGCGGAATCGCCCACAAAAATCTCCTTAGATTTGCTTTTCAATCTCGTCGAGCTTCGAACAGGAACATTAGAAAAACTTATTATTACTATATTTCAATATTTATTTTTAATGTACTAGCAATTTTGTGTTTAGTATTTTTTAATATAGAAGCTAGTAATTGAATTCATATTCTTGTATTAAGAAAAAATTAAATGAATGAAATTGTATGAGATCAAGTAATTATGTGGAGACACAAATTACAAATCAATATTTCTCTCTCTCATTTTAAATGAATCAAACTGTATGAGATCATGTGGAGACACAAATTACAAATTAATCTCTCTGTGGTAAAACTCTCTCTCTCTTCTAAAACTCTCTCTCTCTACTAAAAATTTGTGTCTCTCTCTACTAAAACTCTCTCTCTCTCTACTAAAATTCACTTGCATTTTTATAAATATAAGAAGGGTTTCATTCTTTTATCCTTATTCTTGTATTGGATACAACTTGTCTCTAAAATAAGTAATTTAAATTTTAAAATTTTGTATAAATAAACCAAAACCATTATTTTGACTTTTTCATTAATAACTATTACATTATCTAATTACATTGCAAATATTTTACTTATGTGTATTAATTGTGTTAATTTAAAATATGTGCAATAAAAACACTTAGAAGAATTTTTGTCATTTTATTGAACACTTAAGTCAAAGACAATAAATTCATAAACTAGATCTCTACCCTAACATAAAAACAAATATTCTAACTTACTGAATCTCCTTTAATGGATATTAATTTTTTTTTTAAATACATGAAAAAAAATATTAATTTGGTTAGTCTTAAAAAACTAAGTCCAACGAAGAATGGTAGGCCTTCTTACCATGCCAAAAACTCTAATATTTCCACTTTAATCGACATGCATCCATGGATTATCACACAAATAAGTATTTACTAAAACTTTCTAATAGCTAATAATTAGCAATGATACCAAGATCTCTATCTTCCATAGCTAGAACCTTTGCAAATGACTATGAAAAAATAAAAAATAATCACAAAGAAATAGTAAAAATGACTTCTTTTGTATGTTCATAGTAAGAATTTTTTAAACATCATTTGATATGCCTACATGAATAATCTTCAAGGTACCTCCTTATCCATGCTTGAATCAAAAGGAAAACCACTCACCTTCATCACTAGAAGACATGTTATTTTTATTTTATTTGTGGGTGATCTATAACAATTTTTTGAGTCTTAAATCTAACTCTCAATCTTCCTCAACAACTACATCAACATGAAGAAAATAAAATTGGGATAATGTCAAAGTGAATGTTATAGATTATTTTATTTTTATTTTTAATAGTAATAAAATATTATAATTCAAAGTCGTGCAGGCCCAAATTGGGCCAGAGTCAAATCTACGGCCAGGCCTCTGTAGGTAGGTATGGCAGCACAAGTAGCCCAAGCCTGGGCCCCATTGTGTGTAGCTTAACTACGTAAACTTGTATGACCACACAGACAACCGAAGCTCCATATGTGAATTTTGTGCTTCGTATTTGTAGCATGATATCGTGCACAAAGGAGAATACTTAATATCGCAGCCGAAGAACCATGATCGGGTGTAGATAAAATAAAAGTTAGCCTATCTTAGATTTAGCTATTAGTCATTCTTAGTTCTTTTTTGTGGCCCGTGTCTAGGGTGTTTTGCTTTCTAGAGGTCTTGTTGGTTGTGTTTCATGGGTCATTGTTAGTTTTGAGGACTTGGTTGGATGGTGCAACACTTCTTCTAGGTTTAGTAGTTTCATATTTTTTTGGCTTTCCAAGGAGGGGAAAGGGCCATCTACTGATCCAAACCCATTGGGGTGAATTTGTGAGAACACATATAGTGGTATGGTGTTTTGTTGTAGCTATCTGAGGGTGTTTCCTTGGTTGCCTTTGACTTCGTGTAAATTTCTAGTTGTTGATCCCCTGGTTGGATCTCGCTCTGGTTGGTAGGTGTGTAGGACGAATGCATTTCTTGGTCGTTATCAGTTTTGAGGATTTGGTTGGATGGTGCAGCACTTCTTTTGGGTTTGGTAGTTTTTTTTTTTTTTCTTACTAAGGAAGGAAAAGGGTCATCTACTAACCCAAATCCGTTGGGGTGATCTTGCGATAACACATACAATGGTATGGTTTTTTGCTATGATTTTTTGATGGTGTTCCCTTGGTTGCCTTTGGCTCTAGTTGTGCGGTTGCTCTATGCTTGTTTGGCTTTGTTGCTAGGGTTCTCTACCAGTTGTGGGTTCATGGCTAGTTTGTGTTGCTTTCTTCTAGGTTTAGTAGTTTCTTGCTATATCTAGTTGTTTCGATGAGATAGGGCCACTTACTATCCCAAATAAATTGGGGTGATTTTAGGTTGTTTTTCTACAATGATTTTTGGCTTTTGACACCCTAGTTGTGTTGGGTTTCCTAGCTTCGGTGGCCTGCAAATATTTTTTCTCCAATTCCAATAGTGGTGGAGTTCTTCTTGGTGCCAGAGGCCAGAGTCCCTTTGTTTCATGCAGTGTGGCGAGGTCGTGGGTGGGTGCTCATTAGTGGTCCCTTATCATGGGTGGGTTTCATTTTTGGGCTCTTGTTCGAGGGCTTCTTCTTGCTGGACCTGATCCTTTTGGTGTACATTCAGATATTTCTTCTTGGCTTTGAGGGTGGTCTTGCATTTTGAATGCTATTGAGTGGATCCATTGGCTTCCCAGGTTTAGTCCTTGAAGTTATTCATCTGTAGGGATGAAGGGTTCTAGATTCTTTTTGGTTGCTTGAGGTACCATATCGCATCCTTCGATCTTTGGGGAGTGGACCTATACTTTTTTGATAACTTTGGTTTATCCTAACTCCTCTAGATCTGTATCCTTGGAATCTTCCTGCCCACTTTGCTCTTTGCCTGGGTTTTAAAGGCCTTCATTTCCTCAGGTATTTTAGCTTCCTTAAAGTTCACCTTTGTGTGCAAAAGGATCTCCTAGCCTAAGAAGATCCTCAAGATTGTTGTTCCACTTTTCAAGCTTGTGTTGTGGCATCCCTGGGTTCTTGTTGTTTCCTATACCATGTCCTGCTACTGCATCATGTTTGCTTTCTTATCGTTGTTTCTCGGTATACATCTTGATCGGTATCCTAACCAGTTGTTACTTCATGGATTGCATCCCAATCGGTGTCCTAGTTTACATCCTACATATGCTTCCTGGTCTGCATCCTACAACTGCATCCCTGGTCGCCCATGGACAGGAACAATTTTCAAATTTAAAAAAAAAAATCCCCCTTCATTTTAAAATTTAAATTTTGAATTTTGGGCGGGATGGCCCTATTTCAAATTTTCCATCCTTTGTATGGTTTTGGGTGGGATGGCCCTACTTAAAATTTTCCATATTTTGTATGGTTTTAGGCGGAATGGGCCTGATTCAAATTTTCCATCCTCTATATGGTTTTGGTCAAGATGGCCCTGATTCAAATTTTATTGGTTTAGTTGTTTTTCTCCAATAACCCACAGAGGGTTTGTTTCTTCAGTTATTTTTTGGTTGGGAAACCTTCTCCCAACCTTCTTATCTTTGTAAAAGGTTACGGGATCCTTTCAAAACCCCTTTTACCAATAAAAATATATATTATAATTCATGTCATGGTTGTTTAATTAAAGATGACTATTGCATGTAAAAAAGAAAAGAAAAAGTATCGCTAAAATTTTTATTCATAAAAGAACCATTATTGAGGTCATTAAGGAGAATAATTAATCTCTCTTTAAATACAAAGAAACAATAACAAATATTGAAGGAAGAGCAACTAGATATCCACAAAGGCATCATCTAAGTGTTAGTTTTATTTTCTACTACTTTTTTTATTTCATATTTGGGATAGTTACTAGAATATAACTACAATATGAAAATTATGACCTCAATAAAATAAACAATCCAATTAATCTATGGGATAAACTTAGACTATAGCATAATGCATGCATCCATAGGGAATTAAATACCCTTAAATATTATTTGTAACTCTAATCCATATATTATTAATACTTCGTTCTAATATATTTTTTAAGTTAATATACCCTCATTTTCACCATGTATTGCGGATATCTTTTTTCATTATTTTTTTTATATCCCTCTTTATTTCTTTCCTTTCTATTACAATGATAGTTTTATTTTCAATGGCTTTATTAACTCCATTGTCTATAAATGAAATAGGTACAAAGGTACTTTGATTTTCATGTGAACATGAATACATAGGGGTCACTAGTTTTATCTTTTATAAATCATCCATTGTAGTAAAATGATCATAGAAATTATAACAACAATTCATTTTATCTCATAGAGATCAAAGCTCTCCCATAAAAACAATTGGAATAAAAAAATAACTTTCCTAACCAAAATTAAACAATATTTGAACTCCAAGGAGAGTGCAACAAAAAATAATTAGCCATGTATGAGAATACATACAAGGTCAGCCATGTTAAATGATAGTATAAGTACTTTAATTGGAACCATCAATGCTACTCAAGTAGAATAGATGCAAAAGTACATTAGGGTTGCATTTATCATCAATTTACAATATCTTTATAACAAGGCTAAAAATAATTCTCATTAATATATATATATACAACTATAATATATATAACATGTAGATATACTTAGCTCTATTTTAGAAGATGAAATTTTTTTCTTGTATTTTATATGCACCTCTCCCTCCCTCCCAAAAATACATATTACTTGAATTTAATTTAATTATTCTTTATAGTTAACAATACATTACATTACATGTAATATATTTTGTTTTAACTACCTTAATATGAAAACACATAGTATCGTGTTGGATATATTATGGACCCCTTGAATTAAGAACACAAGAATCTTTAGATTATCCATAATTTTGTTAGTTTGATTTGAAAAAATATTTAGTTTGTAATTCTACAGAATTTAAACTTGATAGTAACTATATTAAACATGATATATTTGGCTAAAATCAAATATTATAAAAATATGAAGTTTTGGTGTGAATAAATATATCATTTTTAAATAAGCTTAATAAATATTACAAAATTATAAATTATAATGAAAATTATTTTTAGAAATACATTAAGAGCTATAATTATTTGTTTATACATTCACTAAATTAGAATAACCTTTGGATTATCTATCATTATCAATCATATTTTTATATCATTTTGATTGCTTGCATGTCATCTAGAAAAGGTAGTTTACAATTTCACATGTACTTTTTGATAAGGTACTTTGCAATTCAACTTTATAGAATTACTTTACAGATTCCTTGTAATTTGAACCTTTTGTTCTACACACTTTGTTGACAAATTGAATTCATCTTTTAAACCAATTTATTTTATTTATTTTTAATAAGTTATACGTGGCTAGTATTGTGAGGCACTTCCATCAGTTCTTCAAGCTATTCCTATTTATGTTTCTACTGTGTTGAATATCCCAAAGGTTGTTCTTCAAGAACTAGATCAAATCAGAAATTGATTCCTCTGGAGTGGTACTAAGGAGAAAATAAAATGGGCCTTGGTGAAATGGAACACTTTATTTCTTTCTAAGAATGAACAGGGGTTAAGATTTTGATCTGCCATTAATAACAACAAAGCTTTAGCTGCTAAATTATATTGGAGGATTTTGCATAACCCCAATGCTCTTTGGACCAAAAATATTTGTGCTAAATATGTTGAGAACAAAAATCCTGAAGACCTTGTTTTCTATCAATTTCCTTCCAAAGGTTCTCCCATTTTAGTAGTTGTTAAGACTGGTGAGGATTTTATAAAGAAAAAATTTTGATAGATTCTTTGGATGTTCACAAGCCTTTGATAACTCAATTTCTCGATTGGAGGCCTTGGATGGAGGAGCTTCACCAAGCTAACTGAATAAAGGTGGCTAATTACTTTCGGTACCATACTAATAATTCAAAGGTTGGTAAATATTGAATCCCTATTGAGGACTGGCCTATTCAAATACCAAAAAGGTAAAGACAAGATATCCAATGCATCCTTCATATGATATCTCTCTCTCTTGGTCCCATGAAAATGATTGTTTTGGATGGAACAACACTAATAAGGGTGAGTATTCAGTTGCTCAAGGTTATTTGACCTTATGCCATAATAATCCCAACCAATCATCTGACATATTTTCTCATATGTGGGCTCAAAAGCTCTGTCCTAAGGTGAGGTTCTTTACTCGACTTTTATTGCATCGCAGGGTGCTTACTAGTGAGCAGCTTATGAAGTGTGGTTTTCATGGCCCTTTTAGATGTGAAATGTGTGAAGAGAATGTGGAAACTCTCAGCCATATTTTTATTGAGTGTACTTTAGCCTTTGAGCTATGGAGGAGAATGGCCACTTTACTTGGCTTACAGTGGTCCAATTTTTTTACTTTTGAACAACTTTGGAGGGATTGGCCTAATATGGGATCAAGTGATGTAAATATTGAAGATTAAATCTTCTAAGGAAAACCAGCTTAAATGGAATGTGAGCAATTGCAATATGGATAGAACAAGGAATTGGCAACCTCCTCCTAAGGATTTTGTAAAATTCAATATTGATGGAGCCTCTATAGGAAACCCTGGAAAAGCTAGTGTGGGAGGAATTGGTAGAATTTCATATGGCTCCTTGGTTTTTACTATTGCTGAGAATTTAGGTATTCTATCCAATAACCTTGTTGAGGGGTATGGTATCCTTAGAGTCCTTCAAGAGGTTGCTAAGGTTGGATGGGAAAAGTTGTTAGTTGAGTGTAACTCTCAACTCATGATTAACCTTTTGAAGACTCCTTCTAAGAATCATAAGGTTGATTGGAGAATAAAAATAATTGTTAATAAGATTCAGTTAATACATATGGGATTTTTAAAAGTTGATTACAATCATGTGGTTAGATATCAAAACAAGAATGTTGATGCTTTAGCTAATTGGACTTTAGACAAAAGTGATCTTACTTGCTATGGCCACCCTCCTAGATGGTGAGCTTCACAAATAAGGTAAGCTCTTCTTTCTATCATTTCTTTGGATGGCTTCAATTCTTGAGGTTCCTAGTTTCTTCTTGCTTTATTTTTGCTTCTCTTTGGTTCGGTCGGGGTATTTTAGTTCCCTAGATCAAACTAATATTTCTTTTATTTTCTCTGTTGATTCTTGCCTTCAAAGTCTTTTTGTCTAGGAAGGTCATTGTTGTGTTCAATTTTTTTTATTTTTTCCTTTTTATTTTTTTTGTTTATATTTTTGAGGTGTGTGTGTGTGTGTGTGTGTGTTTGTTTTGTTTTGTTTTTGTTTTTTTATTTGTTCTTTGTTGTTCTTGTGTTTTTTTTGTTTTGTGTTTTTTTTTATTGTTCTTGTGTTTTTGTTGTTCTTGTTCTTGTGTTTCTATATATTTGTATTAATTGGTGTTTTTGTGTTTGGTGTGTGAGTGTTTTCTATGTTTTTGTTTTTTATTGTTGTCTGTTGTTGGTTGTTTTTTTAGTTTTTTTTTATTTTTAAGTTTTGTTTGTTTTTTGGTTGTGTCTTTGTAGCATTTTTTTTTTGTTGTCATGTTTGTGTTTTGTTATGTTGTTCTTGTATTTTTTCTATGTGGTTCGTGTTGTGCTTTTTTTTATATTTTATTGAGTGTGTTTGGTTATGCTTTATCTTTTTGAAACACTCAAGAAGCATTTTTTTAAGCTTATTGTGTGTTTGTGTTTGTGTGTTCTTGTTTTTTTGTTGTTTTAGGTTTGCTCTTTGAGTATGTCAAAGGTGGTAGGCCAAGTGCGAACCCTGGGTAATTTTTGTGAAAGATATACCCCTGCCTCCTTGGGTCTTACCCAAAAGTGGTATCCCTTCTGGGATGTTTTCCACAAAAACAAAAAGTATTATGAGGCACTCCCATAAAAATACCACAATAATATATTTGTTGTTACATCAATTAAACCATATCCAACATGGTTTTTTATCAAAAATATTTTTAATTTATTTTTCCATTAAATACGTTGTTCAAATTCCTCAAATCACTATGTTTCTAGATCCTCACCATAATTTTAATTAAAATATAAAATATCACTTCTCTAACTACCTTCTAAAATTTAAATTTCATCAATATGAAGATCAACATCACAATTGGATATATTATCTACTACATAATTTTCTTCTAAATATGTTCACATTTCCAATATTATATTTAATAATGGGTGATGAAAATCAACAATAATTTCATTTTTTATCCAATTCTCGTCCATTTTTTTTAATAGCTTTGATGATAAATTATGAATCCTCCTCAATTGAAATACATTTCCATTCTTTGTCTATTGCAATTTTAATACCTGTAAGAAGTGCCCTAGCCTCTACATAGTTGTTGGTTGAAGCTCCATGTGATTATAAGTAAGTGAGGATAATATTACCTTCATTTTTTAAAAAACATGACCTCCATTAGCTCTTCTTAGATTTCCTTTAGAAGTACCATCAAAATTAATTTTGATAAATCCAATTTCTAGACATTTCTATTTTAACCTAGATCAAAGTAAATCCTTTGTTTTAATATTGTAGATTATGCTTCCATGTAAGCCCAATCATATAACCAATTTGTTACCACCTCTTTTTCTACAAATCCCATGATGAGTACCATATCTATAGATATTTTGCAAGAGAGGCAATAATATGGTTCCAAACTTGGGCATGTTTTTTAACTTTATTTTCTATTATTCCTTTAAGTCTTAAATTTTAACAAATAATGGGAGGTACAATCCTCCATAAAATTCATAATGCTTTAGCTTTGAAATAATTAACCTAACATTTCATCACCTCTTTCAATTTTGATGGAGCTACCCAATATATTTTCATATTTTAAAAAATGTAAACCCAAATGGTATGAGCAAAGGTACAATGAAGAATTAAATTATTTGATGTCTCTAAATATTTGTCATACAAGGTACAACTAAAATTTCCATGATATCACTCTTATTTTTAGACACTCTCCTATACGAATCTTACTTTGAACTACTAACCAAAGAAATGTTGAGGTATTAGGAAGAGCCTCCAATGACCAAATATTATTCCAAGAAAATATTTGGGAGTAGGAAATAAAATCTTTGGGAGTAGGAACTTTTAATTGCTCTAAATCCTCATATCCCAACATGATTGAGTATCCATCATCCTTTAATATATTTTAAACCAACTCATCCGTTTGTGGAAATTTGGTAAATAAAACTCTTAAAGCATATTGTGTAGGTCATCTATGATTTGGTTGAGTTCCTCTTCTTCAACCAAGTTTCTAAAATAAATCCATGATATAGAGTTGTTGCTCATATTAATAAAGTATTTGACCTTTGGATATTTATAATCTAGGTAGGCTTGAGCCAATGGTTGCTATTTTGAGTTAGAGATAAGAAGATATGGTTTCAACCAAGCATCATATCAAAAATTTGTATAATATCACTCGTTGATTGACCATATAATATGTTTCTTTACCAATAGTAAACTATTTGATATGAATTTCCATGTTGATGATCCATCAGATAGGGTTTTTTCCTAAATAATGTTATTTCATCAAGAGAGCCTATATATTTTTTATATAATATTTTTACCCAATTATTTTCCTTGATCTCTAAAACATCTCCACCTGATATTTACCCCTAATGCTAAACTCATAACTCTACAATTCCATAAGCCTACTCCACCAATATTCTTTCCTTTGCAAACCCTATCCCACTTACAAAGCGGAAGCCTAATTTTTTCTTACAACCTTTCCAAAGAAATTCTCTTTGAATTTTATCAATTTATGACACTACCTAGAAATTCTCTTTGAATTTTATCAATTTATGACACTACCTAGAAATTCTCTTTGAATTTTATCAATTTATGACACTACCTATTGGTAATATTGAAAGTAACACCATATAAATAGAGATAAATTGTAATGTAGTCTTTATGAGTTGTAGCCTTCGCACCATGGTTAAGAACTTACCTTTCAAACCTACCAAACAAGCTTTCATTCTTTCCTAAAAAGAGATCCAAAGACCCTTTTTATTTACTTTATGATAAAAATGAATACCCAAATAGGTTGATGAAAAATATTTCAATTTTAAACCCTATAATATTCATAATAATTTGTTGTAAATTTAGGGCAATGTTAATGAAAAAATCCTAGATTTTGTAGAATTAACCAACTATCCAGTAGCCTTCTCATAGCATGATAATATTGAATTAAAATCCATGGCCTCACTAACTAAGGGATGGCCCAAAATTAAAGTATCATCAACTAATTGGAGATGAGATTCGAAGTGATATTTTTTCCCAACTTGAAAACCTTTGATATTTCCTTCCATTTTTTTATTTGAGATAGTTCTCCCTAATTCTTATGTAGGAATAATGAATAAATATTAAGATAGTGGATCACCTTGATAAATTTCATAATATGGCTTGAAGTAACCAATAGGAGAACCACTTATCAAAATAAAATATTTTACAATACTATAACAACATTTAATTTATTCACACAAACTATGATCAAAACCAAACTTTCTGATAATATCATGTAGAAAAGGAAACCCTATCATATGCTTTGTTCATATCTAGTTGTGTAAGCCTACCTATTTTTTTCATGGAATAAATAGAATTTATGACCTCTTGTGCAATGCTTATACCATCAATAATTTTTTTATCATAGACAAAAATACCTTGTTCCTTTGATATAACATAGCCTAGAATTCCTTTCAACCTATTTACCATAATTTTTGAAAATATTTTGTAAATCATATTACAAAGGCTTATTGGATGAAAATTATCAAAATATTTTGTCTTGCCTTTCTTGCAAACCAACATAATAAACATGGAATTGATATAACTTATTATAGCCTTCCTTTTTTGGGCCTCCTCAATCATAGTTAACATATCATTCTTAATCAATCCCAAAAATTTTGAAAGTAAATTATAGGAAATCCATAAGGGCTAGGTGCCTTGTTAGAATGGAAATAGAAAATTGTTTCATGTAGCTTATACATAGATATCTTCTTCACCAAGCTTTAATTTTGTACCTCTTTATCCTTCCCAATATTTGACAAAATATTTTTGAAATAATTAATTGCTTCCTTCCTTATATCTTCTTTGTCCTCAATATTTATTCCATCTAGAGTTAAATATTTTTTATGTGATGAAAATAAAATTTTATTTTTGTTGTAGCATGAAAAAGAAATTATTTCTATCTCCTTCCTTGAGCAATTTCTCCCTAAATTTTGGAACCAAAATGACTCCTTTTTAATGCATTATGATAATGAAAAATAATTATTTTTCTTTCACATGAGAATCCTAATCCATTCTATTAGTTTCTATTATCTCTTGTATGTTTTTGATCTTGGATTTAATTTCTTTCTTTTCTTTAAAAATATTACCAAAATATTTGGCTTTACAAATCTTCATTTTCTCTAAATATTTCATCTCTTAAACAAACTTGTACATACATGATCCTTCAAAAAAAATTCTTGGAAGTGACATTATATTATCTAAAAAGAATAATAAGGTTAAATTATTCTAAAAAAATGTGGGTGGTATGGAAACACACCCAAAAATTCCATGCTAGAAGTTCAACCTAGAAATAAACAAGGTTCTAGGGATTTATAAATAAGCTAAAATAAAATCAATAGAGGAAAATAAAAACCTACTAAGGGTCATGGAGAAAAAGAATATTAAACATAGCTCTCTGGCACAATAGGAAGTAGGAACCCTATATCTTCTATTTTCTATAAAAATAAAGGACCAATATCCAAAAGTACCTACTAGAACTTGGTTTTCATTAGATCCCAAACATTTCATCTAATGACATATATTCATAATCAAAATATTCCAAAGCCTTAAAACTATTTATAGACTCTAGATTAGATCTATAGCTCCCCAACTACATATTTGATAGGTGCAACCTTTTTTCTAGTAAAAATCCTCTACCTACATCTCTCAGCATGGACTGTGGGAGTCGTAGAAGCTTGCTAGTGGATATTGAGGGGGATAGTGTATTTGGGTGGTTGAATGAATGACCATGTTAATTTCCTTTAGGATTTGGCTTCACGAAGAGTTAAGATCCTTTTTGCTATTGATTTCTACCAATAAAAGACTAGTAATTATTTGCTCTTTTGCATTCTCTATAGGCTTGGATATAGCATGGATGATATCATAGTTGTTAGCTTGGGATATGGGACCTTAGAAGCCTTTTCATGCCCTCAAATAGTGGTGCACACCCACCCTCATTAGGCTAAGGATGGTCAAACTAATTGTATTAGGGGACGATTTGCTCCTATTACAAGACAAGAGAGGAAAGTCCTTGACCTTATGGTCAAATGCTTGACATCAAAAATAGATATTGGGAAAGTTAATATACAAAAATCATTGGTGAATAATAGTGTTACCAACATCCTTGAAGTCTTTGGCCAGGTCCACATTTAGATAGTCTCTTTTCTAAGGGTACACATGAAAAAATCATCTAGTACAACTAGGATAATATGCACTAGCAATGTCACTATGTGGTTCAAGAAGGGTCAAAATAGGAGGGAAAGGCCATGAAACTTGACCCATATCAAGACCTTGTTATTTTTCTCTTATTAAAATAAAAAACTATTGTATGATGGGGAGAAAACGATAAGGAAGATCCTCATGAACCAATACCAGGGTTATGCATAGGGGTGAAAATTCGTTAATAAGTGAATATTAATATTTTTCAAAATACAAATTGGTGACTTTCAGGACCCTGGTCGTTGGCCCATTCACTCGAATTTTTGGAAAAGTATATTTTTTTTGGTCGATTTGCCTAAAAATTATAATATTTTAACTTTTAAAATTTTAAATCGCAAGCCCTCCTGCCTAGATTTTTGACCGACTGCCTTAAAATTATATATAATTTTATTAACCTAGAAAAATTCACCCACTATATATACCAAAACATACTATTACTTGTTATAGTTATACATTTAACAAAAAAGGAGAAGCTAAAATTTGAGCTAAAAAAGAACAGAACTAGAGAAGCTGGAAAATGAGTGATTGGCAATAGACAAAGGACAAAATACAAGACTACAGATAAAATACTACAAGTACAAAATTTCTTTCGATGCCTTGTTTTACTTTTTGTCGTATCTGCTTCCATCCATACAGACTCCCTACTCATCCCAGCTTCAATGACTATATACTCTCCCAAGTCATCTCTCACATGAGATATACAGATTCACCCAGGTCATTCCTTGCATGAGATCTACAAAATCACATAGGTTGTCCCTCGCATGATGTCTACAGACTCACGTAGGTCGTCCCTCGCATGATGACTATGAACTTACCTAGGTCATCCCTTGCAATTCATCCTTCACATGATGTCTACAAACTCATGCAGGTCATCCCTTACATGATGTCTATAGACTCATGCACGTCATCCCTTGTAGGTCGTCCCTTGCATGATGTCTATGGACTTATGTAGGTCATCCCTCGCATTATGTCTACATACTTACCTAGGTTGTACCTTGCATAATGTCTACAAACTTACCCAAGTCATCCCTTGTAGGTCATTCCTCGCATGATGTCTATAGACTTTCCCAGGTCTTCTCTTACATCCAGGTCATCCCTCACATGATGTCTAGGAACTCATGCAGGTCATCCCTGGCATGATGTCTATAGACTTACCCAAGTCATCCCTTGCACCTAGGTCATCTCTTGTAGGTCATCCCTCGCATGATGTCTATGGACTCATGCAGGTCATCCCTTACATGATGTCTACAAACTTACCCAAGTCATCCCTTGTAGGTCATCCCTCGCATGATGACTATAGACTTGCCCAGGTCACCCCTCGCATGATATCTACGGACTCATGCAGGTTGTCACTCGTATGCTATATATGGATGCATGTAGGCCATGCCTCGCATGATATCTATAGACTTATCCAATTTATCTCTTGTAGGTCATCCCTTGCATGATGTCTATAGACTTACCCAATTCATCCCTTGTAGGTCATCCCTTACATGTCATCCCTCGCATGATGTCTATGGACTCACACAAGTCATCCCTTGCATGAGGTCTACCGACTCACATAGGTCATCCTTCGCATGAGGTTTATAGACTTACCTAGTTGTCTCTTACAGGTCATCCCTTGAATGAGGTCTATAGACTTACCCAGTCATCCCTTGCAGGTTTTTTAGTCTCACAATGACATTGAGCTCTTCTTATTTTAGCTGCATGATTTTCTTCTATAACGGCACCTGTAACTGTCGTATCGACTTCTTTTATAACTGCACCTGTAACTACACCTGTAATTGTCGTACCGACTTCAGTTAACTATCACATATCTTCTTTCGACTGGGTTCTCTTCTTAGCTCGCAAAAACACATGTCGCAATATTGTGACACTTTCACCTCCTTGTTGCTTTACTTGGTTCATACCCACAAAAACACATGTCGCGATATCGCGACACTTTTGCCTCCTTGCTTCTTTTGTTTGCTTGTACCCACGAAAACACAACATGTCGCGATATCACGACACTTTTGCCTCCGTACTCTTCCTTTTTACTTTTGTTGCGATATCGCGACACTTTTGCCTTCTTACTTTCTCTCTCCTCCTTTAGTCCCGAAAATGCGACATGTCGCGATATCGCGACACTTTTCCTTCTCGGCATTCCTGCTCTTTTCAAGTCGCGAAAATGCGACATGTTGCGATATCGCGACACTTTTCCTTCTCGGCCTTCCTGCTCTTTTCAAGTCGTGAAAATGCGACATGTTGCGATATCGCGACATTTTTTCTTCTCTGCCTTCCTCTTCGCTTTGGACCGCGAAAATGCTACATGTCGTGATATCGCGACACTTTTCCTTTCTTGCTCTTTCTCTTCAAACATGTCGCGATATTGCGACAGTTTTTCTTTCTTCTCAACATGTCGTGATATCGCGACAATTTTTCTTTCTTGCGCTTTCTCTTCAAATGTGTCGCGATATCGCGACAGTTTTTCTTTCTTGCTCAACATGTCACGATATCGCGACATTTTTTCTTTCTTGTGCTTTCTCTTCGAACATGTCACGATATCGTGATAGTTTTTCTTTCTTGCTCAACATGTCGCGATATCATGACAGTTTTCTTACTTGTATTTTTCTTTGATCTTTTGCATATGGGCCACTCCGATATTTTGGAAAATCACTGTACATTCTCTAAAGAATCTCTTAACTCCTGTTTCACTGCATCAACCGATCTGTCTAACTGTGTTGACAACAATGACAATACTGTTGTTGCACCTTGCTCAACAAGGTCGTCCCTCGAATGATAACCATACATTGAATCAATTATTTTACACCATAATATTATTTTCTTATTATCAATTTAAAATTTAGATCTCGTTGAGCTATGTGGTTTTAAAAAAATTAAAATAAAGCTCTGCATCAAAAGTTATGCCTCCTAGAAGGTTGTAGGGTAGTTTGTAGTGACAAGGGACAACTGGCAAGGGATGATCGACATCATGTGAGGGATAATCGATGAGGGATGATCTATATGATTCAGTATAAATCATGTAAGGGATTACTAACAAGGGATGACCTGTATGAGTCTATAGTCATGATGCCTATAGACTTACATAGGTCATCCCTCATCGGTTGTCCCTCACATGATGCCTATCGATTCACATAGATCGTCCCTCATTAGTCATCCCTCACATGATGTCTACCAACTCACATAGGTTATCCCTCATCATTCATCCCTCACATAATGTTAGTCCTCCCTCGTTTATCGTCCCTCGTCACTACAGACTACCCTGTAACCTTCTAGAAGGCATAACTTTTGATCTAGAGCTCTATTTTCAATTTTTATTTTAAACCACATAGCTCGATGAGATATACACTTTAAATTTATAATAATAAACTAATATAGAATATTTTTTTATCATTTTCACCTCTACAATTTATTTATAAATTTGGACAACCCTACAACCTATAGGCTACAAACAACCCTGCAACCTTCTAGGAGGCATAACTTTTGATCCAGAGCTTCGTTTTCAATTTTTTTTAAACCACATAGCTCGATGAGATATACACTTAAAAATTAGTAAATTCCTCAATAAACCCTTATTTTAAGTGGTATAAATATTTTTCAATTGATTTGCCTCATTTTTATAATTTTTACTAGAAACAAAATACAATTCACCATCTCTTCTACATGAGTTTGGATACAATTCGCCTCACTTTAGAAACTGATTCACCTAATTTTTATAAACACATTTTGGGCCCAACCCCTTATGCATAACCCTAACCAAGACCCATGTTCATAAACTTCCTTAGCATACACTAATTTCGTAAAGAAAATTAGAAAATAATCCTTAGTCAACTTTTGGATTAACTCTATCTTAACTCCATGAAAAGCCCAAGTAGATTTTACCCAGGCCCGTAATGTGGCTTCATTCGGGATGTGACCCACAAAGTATCCTACTAGAGTAAATGACTCTAGCCACTTACATTTGCTATCAAACCCTAAAAATAAAAAAACAACAGTAAGAGAAGGATATCCTCTTAAGCCATCCTCAATGTAGATTTCTTGGGTTGGTTGAATGGAACCCTCCTTGCATACCTTACCCAATGTGTCTATTATCCTATGTATATTGAAAAATTAATGGATGAACATCCCAAATGTCGTTTAAATTGACAAATGAAGTAAAATTTTGCATTGATTTAGACCATTCTAAAATACCACCCTTATTTTCCAATGAATATAGAACAATGTTTAAATCATCCACAAGAATTCATAGACTACAATAAACAATTGTTGTATTTGACAAAAATATGCTAAGGTCCTTCCAACATTTTTCAAGAGAAGTAACTATGGTTGGAGCATATATATTTAAAACCCCAACTTTAATGTTTTCCTTTTTCCTATAAAATAGTCCAACAACCCAATTACTTTTTGCTTCTAGTAATTACCCATGTTATTTTTATTTGTCCCAAAGTATTGCAATACTACCTAAAGCTCCTATAGAATAAAGTACTAGACAATCACTCATCTCTAAAATCTTCTTAAGAGCATCTTTACAGTATTCATTACTTAATTATATTTCTTATATTAAAATAAACATGAGACTATAAAAACATATTAATTTATTCATAACTCTTCTTAGGGGTCTTATTCATACCCCTAATATTCCATTATATAATTCTCATCATCATCACTTTTTATTTTTATTAGTGGGCTTAGCCCCACTTCTTGTTAACACTTGTGATATTTTTATTTGGCTTCTGAAATTGGTATTCCTTTGAGTTTCATTTTCTCTTTTTTTTTTGCTTTTATGGCCTTCCTCTCCTTTTTTCGTTCTCTCTAACACTCTCATATTCATCAATATCTTCTATTTTTCCATGTTGTTCATATTGAGACATATCCTCTAAATATTTATGTTGTCCTAAAGAATCTGAAATGGAAAAAATAACCTCATTAACACTATCATTTTATGTTGCCTTTAAAACCCTAAAGTGTCAATCTCAATACTTTCATATGTTGGATTGGAAACACTAAATTACCCTGGATATCCTCCATATGATTTTCTTTATTGTGCTGCTATGAAAACCCTAAAGTGCATGGAATTTACTTTGCACTTCTTTCATTTTTATTGTAAGAAGAATATTTTATGCCACATGAGAAAAATAAAGATGATTTACCTAGATTAAGTTTGATCTCCTTTACCTCATTCACTTTAAAATTTGCCTCCTCATCTTCCTTTACTTTAAAAATTGCCTTCTCATCTTTCTTTCCATATTTAACTCCTATATTTCAACTTGCACATTGTACTTTCTCATCCCTCATGTTATTGTTTCTTCTAATGTTTGATTTGAGTGAATTGTAATGGTATTTACCATCTAATGATGTAGAGGAATATTTCTTACCATTTTCTTAGGAGTGGAAAATCCTTAATTTGGCCTATCTTCTCCTATGATATGATATCCTTGTTTCATATTGAAGTTCCTCTCATACCCAAAAAGTTTCATTTCTTTATCCATCATTTTCACTTTGTAGTCTATTTCCACGTGTCCAATATCATGATATTTACGATACTGGAATGTAATATTTTCATGATCCACATGTTGATCTCATTCTCTTTATTCAAATTTAATCCTAATAGATTGTGGTAAAGGTTTAAAAATATCCATGGCAACATATATTCAAGTGTATACAACATGCTTTCTCTCCTTAGTAGTTGGTCCCTCCTATATGAACTCGCCTAGAGTATTACCAATATTTTTCAAAACCTCTTTATTGATGAGTTGATAAGGAAGTCCAAAAACCTAACTCACAACATAAGCCTTTTAATATTATTTATCTCCATAGAAAAAATCTCATTCCATAGTCTTAAATATAGTACATCTTTGCCCCTAAACCAAGGGTCTCCATCCATTATTTTATCCCTTATTTCTTAACTAGAGAAAATAATGATAAAAAATCCTTTTAGAAGAAAAGTCATGGAGTAATTTAAATTCCATTCCCACTCCCACTTATCCATTTTTTAATCTCAAAAACACCTGGTCATTATCTATGGAACTTACATATTAGCCCTCTAGTTTTAAGAACCATTATATCATGCAAAATCATCTCATGATAATCACTTCTAAAGTAGCATCTTCTACTTTGAAAAAGACTTTCTTGTCATGTTGTTAGAGTTACTATGCTACAGTAACTATGATTATTACCTCATTTGGTAATTTGTAAGATTCACCTAAGTAGTTTTTATTTACCTCATGGTAAAAAATAGATTGTTACTTTTTACCATTAGTATTTACTTTTTACTATTAAACCTGAATATTTATCTTGGTTAGTAGGCTACCTGTGTTTTTGTTAGCGTTAACTTAAATATCCTTAGGCTATTCATAACCTATTGTTGTCATATTTAAACCTTTCATTATCAAATAAATTGCCTATGCTCCAATTTTATCACATGTTACATAGATTTTCTTCACATAAATCCTTTAGCATTTAAGTTTCCCCTAATACCTAAAACAAGAAAGTGGCATTGCTCATTGATCACACTTTGCTCTCTACTTTCTTCTTCTTACTCATGCTTTCTACTTGTTCCTAACTCACATTCACTCCTATATTAATATTAATATTATTAATAATTTATTCAAACCACTTTAAAATTATGACTATGGTAAAAATAATATATATTAAGAAATAAAAATAAGATGGAATGAAATATTCTAATCTCTCCTTACATATAGTTTTTCAAATAATAAAAACAAAAAAAAAATCTCTCTAAAATTTTGCTGTAATTAAATTTAAAATTCCTTTTTAAAAAAATAATATAATATTTTAATTTAAAAATATTATATTAAAATACAAATATTTAAAAATATATTAATAATAAAATATACCTTTTAAAAATATTTTATCTTCCCAGGTCCGATTTTCAATTAGATTGCATATACCTGAGGATGCCAAAATAACATACAAACTCTAACCCCCATTCTAAACCTCCGATAATATAAAAGTAAATAAAGATCATAGCAAATAATTAGTGCCACAATATAGTAACCATTATTTTCAGAATAGCCTTCGATTTCCAATTACCAATTACGAGGGAGGAGGAACTGCTGTCCGTCACAGTAACTAAAGTTCAAGAGTATTGGGGATTACAGTATGTTTACAGAAGAACCAACAAACTGGAAAACTACTACTATTGGTGGAATTATAAATATAAAACTTTCATTATAAATCTCTTCAGTATACATTATAGTTATTGGTCACCTAGCTACCGTCGGAATTCAAATCTGAAACGGTGGTTCAAAACATATAATTCAAATATTTTTATTGTTCTTCTTGGAGGAGAATGGCCTTAACCCAAAATTGAGATTTACAATCCTCATAAACGGTAGGTAGCCGACTGACATAAAATAACTTCCACTTATCAAATTTCTTCTATTTCACCTTCCAACAACAGGCAAGAAATCAATAGAATCTTGGATATCTTTCTGTACATTTGACTTCAAGACTTTACATGAGAGGAAAGATATATTTTTTATAATATAGAACAAAGCAGATGTGATGGTTTGCTTGTACGATGACTATCTACAAATTTTGGATGAGTTTTTGAGATAGCATGTTACAGGTGTTTGTATCATGTTATGGGAGACAGAATCATTCTTCAGGCTTGAAATTCAATTCTTCCCAAGCCTCCTTGGCTAAGAAAAATATATTCACCTTCAAAACAACCCATTTTGGTCCGGCAGATTCCAATTTTGGGCCTCCGCAAAAATATATAGTATCGATGACGAAGGAGGTTAATGATTGATCCAGAGCAACATAAGGATATTGTTCTTCCTCTTTAGAGATTATTAGTGACGGAGGAGTTGCAGTCAAAATACAACGGAGAGAAGAAAAATTTGTTTGGTGAAGAAAGGCCGTTGAATCTTAAAGGTAAAAGTGGAAAGGTACGCAAGAATTTAAGTGGATGACGGTTGGTGATTTGACTATCAAAAAGTTTATTCTGTCGCAACCTTCATCGAGGAAATTGCCTTCAATGGATGGCAACCATATTGGTTAAAGGAGGTCGTGCATTTATTGTAAAGGTGGATGTGACAAAAGTGAACTCTAATTTCCAAATAGAGTTAGGGATAATAATAATAATTGTTGTAAAAGTAGTATATGGTTTAAATAGTGTAATTTGGTAGTTAACCAACACCAATATATATAAATAATAATAATAATATAAAATATATATATTTATAAACATCAAAAGTTATCAATCTCGAGATGTTAAAAATATATCTGTGATGTTACTTTTTTTTGGCAGCAATAGAACTCTGTTTGCCTGTGGTGCTGTGTACTGCTTCTGCAAAAACCTTAGGGTTTCAAGAGTACATAAGCAAACAATATTAGAAAGTTTGGGCACCATTTTAGTTTACATAGTTTAAATATTTTAAATCCACCGTAACCCTTAATATCGACGGATAATTTTCTTAATGTCGGCTGCTATCGTCGTAATAAAATAACTCAAAAAATAATAAAATAATAAAAATAAAAAATAATATTTAGATCATAGGAAGATAGTATGAGCATTATTTTAAAACTAAATAATGGAAAACAATTTTTAACAAAATTAAAATTAAATTTTTATATTTAATAATGTTTAACATATAAATATTTAATTTTCTTGGGCAGGTCCAAGGTTCAACCCAGCGTGGGTGGGTGGGTGTTTCCCTGGTGTGACGGTACGAACCCTATGTAACCGGTGGTCCCCATCTCACTCCGGGTCAACGTTAAGAGGCCGAAAGGTTTGTTGGTTGCATCCTCTGTATTTGAACCCTGCGCTGTTACTAAAAATAGTGGTTATACCAACTCCCTATATACCAAAAAGAAAAAATAATACCATTACAAACTTTTTTTTTCCTTTTAAACCTTCCTATTATTACTTGTAAATAGATATTCTACCACTTATAAGTTTAATTTACTTTCACGGGCATTAACATGTTGAAACTATCCAACATGTTTATTAAACTTGTAGGATACAAGTTTAGTGGGCCTAACATTGAAAGTTTGGTGTTTCAGATATGAAATCTAAGGCTTGGATTCAAAGAAGATAGATAACACATGCAATAGATTTAAAATAGCGTATGTGGTCTAATATATATAATATTAGTGGGTTGTAAAATAATTTTGGTTAATTAAGATTTTAAATATAACTATTATTTTCATAAAAATAAATACATAGAATAATATAAATTTATCATTATTAATACAAATATATATTTATCAAACAAATTTTATTATTAAAATGTTATTATACCTCATATTATATAAAAAATTACATTAAACTAAACTTTAAAAATTACAATAAAAAATAATATATTTAAAACGTGTTGATTGCCTTTACCCATGAGAGTCTTAATGAGTTACTCTCACAAAGCATTTTGAATCATATTTTTTCATATGAGTTCTAGTGGGTACTCTACCACTTTTAAAACTATGATTTTGAGTATTAAGGTGGAATAAAATAGAATATAAGGTGTTCTAACATTTACAAGGTTGAAAGCAAGGAATGGGATAAGTATATAAATGGTGACTTAACTCAAAAATTAACTCAATAATTTTTCTTTTTACAACTTTGAATTTTTATTATTCATTTTAAAAATATTTTTTCCTATTTTCTTTATTTCTCCTCTTCAAATAATTTATGCAATGATTTTACTATGAGAGCATCAACATAACTAGTTAAAATTACTATATTGCTTTTTAAAATATTTTTTTTTTTTGTCTTAAATACCTCTAAAGCACAAAGGATACTTATTATTTCCTTTCATTCCTCTTTTGGTCTTTTCTACTATTTATTTCACACCTAATTTTGTGTCAGTTGGTCTATACTTAGGTATTAAATATCTTTGTTCTCCGGTTAATGTTTTTCCCTATTTAGGCTTTTAGGTGGTGATTGTATGTAGAGTTAAGTTTAGCAAGATAATATTCTTTCTTTATTTCTAACTTTTTTCCCCATATGGATGTTTTATATTTTTCATTGAGTAAATATTTTTATATCCTTGTTATTAATTAGTATTCATCCAAGTTGATAATCTATTTTTATCCACTCATTTTGCTTCACCTATATTTTATTTCTTTTTTTTAGATCTTTTATTACAACTTTAGTTCTCTGAATCATAGTAATTACTTCTATAAGGAAGATATATGTTTATACTAGAAGAATATCACATATATTTGAATCTTTTATTTTGAATTTATTTGTAATCAAAAGTTTTGAAATCCTATCTATTTACCTCCATTTTGAGTGATTGATACAAGTAGTAGCCAAAATAAAACTCATATAGTCTTCTAGTACCATAATTTAACATCTTTTCTTCTATTTTGTAATGCAAAAAGTTCTCTCCATCCTCTCAATATTCTCTTAATTCTACATGTTTATTGTTTGAGATTATTATTGAAGCATATCCCAATATATTTGTGTTATATTACTTCTTAAAGAAGACCTTATTCAAAATAAAAAATTAACTAATATTTTTTTCTTTTGATTGGAGATGATCATAATCTTGGTTTTGTTTGTATTTAATTCAATGCTACCTCCTTGTAAAAGTGTTCTAAGGACTTTAAATTCTCTCTCAAACCCTATGACAATCTTACAATCAAAATATGGTTATTTGCATATAAAAAATAAGCCTCGCCACATATCTTCCCAAATGAACATCATTCTCTTAGTTCAAATTTATCCATTCTTCTAATTTGTCAATATATATATCAAATAAGATAAGGGATAGTAGGAATCCTTTTCCAATCATTATGTCACTTATAAATAAATTTGAAAGACCTACTTGTGTTCTTGTTTTAGGTTAGACCTCCTCATAGAGTCTATGCACTCCTATTCTATACATTTATTTTTATGCTCAAGTCTTCCATATTACTCAATAGTTTATTTCTCAACACTAATGTCAAAATATTTCTTGAAATCCAAAGAAAACAATACCCATATCCATTTTTATTCTATATTTTTTCAATAATATATCTCAATGTGATGTTGTGGTCTATTGTCTAGAAATTTAGTCTAAAACCTACCTGTCCTTTTGAATACTTACTAATTCTACTCCCAACCTGAAAGAACGAGGATACGAAAACAAAAAGGAATATGCCACAAGAAAGAACAAGAACATATACGAATTGACACAAGATAAAAGCAATATGAAATATGGTAATCTCTTTATTGATATGCTTTTTAAGTTGTGTTACAATATGTCTCCTTCATTTTTAGGGGATAGGAGCATCAAATATGTTTCTTGTCACAACATCCATGGATAACAATCCTTCTTCCGCGTGCCCACATGTAAGATGGGCGGACCAAAACGTCGCCGCCTCTTGTATATGTGATTCTTTGCTCCTTCCTGCTCCTCTAATTTTAGAAACCTGCACTCAAAGAAATAGAAATGATTAGTAGCACCTGCGGACAGAATAAAACATGTATTTCCCAAGGCCTACTGTCAGTGTATGCATGAAAATATTAAAATGATTATCAAATGACCTCGGATTGAATTGAAATTTTGACAAAAGCGTAAATATGTTATCAAAAGACCACTGCAAAAATAAAAGTCTAGAAATTCCTCACATATTTGTATTCACTCCAGGGTGGGACGAATAAGCCTGCAATAATTTATCAGAAAGCACACTCTTCAATGTCCTACTTAGGAGGCTCCAAATGACCTAAAAAGTTTGGGTTAGCTAATTGGGGGTATTTTGGGAAGACCCAGATGGTCATATTTCTCCAATTTTACCTCTAGCACCCATATTTTGATGATGGCATCTGTAAGTTAGTAAAGTTGGGAAATAACAAAAACCTAGTCAAAAGTGCTCAGAATGAAATGAAATTTAAACTGTAACCTATTTAGCATATCTAGAATAAAATGCAAAATAAAAACCAGAGAAATCTATCACATATTTCTAATCATCCCGGGGTGGGGCGAATTTGACTGTGACAGTTTGGGGAGCACCCAGGGGCAGGACGCCCACCATTTGGGACACTTTTTCGGCACCAATCCACTTGGTATGGGTCCAAAACTTCTTATGGGGTGTTGTCAAAAAAATTTGGGGATTTTTGTGGCCAAAAATCAGGTTTTGGGTCCGAATTCGTGC
Source organism: Wollemia nobilis (assembly GCA_028583015.1). Taxonomy (NCBI): domain Eukaryota; kingdom Viridiplantae; phylum Streptophyta; class Pinopsida; order Araucariales; family Araucariaceae; genus Wollemia; species Wollemia nobilis. Next base: position 2,531,247 of record JAQPPZ010000669.1, on the reverse strand, counting down.
TTCCAATAGTCACCCAATAACCTCCCTTTCGAATGAGAGATTAAGGATGTAAAAGCACAAATCGCAAGTAGGTATGTAAATTGGCAGCACTTCGTTTCTCAAATGCTCCTTCTCTGTATATATTTTGGGTGAGAACACTCACCAATTTATAGACCTTAGGGTCTCTCTGTTTGAATTGCGCATGCGAGGGCTCCACTTGAGTTTTTTTCCTATTTTCAGAGAAAAGTTAATTCCCTGATTTAGAATCTCCTTGCATGAGATTTCTAAAATAAATACACTCATAACTGAAGTCTCTCTTCTTGAATAAAATCTATTCCTCGCAATTGCATGTCCTGAAGCCTCAGTTAACCGGCAGAGTTACCAAGGTTTGACTTTTTGCCATTCAAACTTGTTATTCACTTCACCCTAGGGTGAATGCTGATATTCGTCCCTGGGTGGGACGAATGCCAGTTTGTATTCATCCCTAGGTGGGACGAGCAGAGAGCAAGGTGCCAAAAAGGTGCCAAATTGACCTCTGACCTCTAAAACTACTTTTGGAAGTGGTTAGGACCACTGTTTAACCTCTGGGGGCTGCCCTAGGGGTTGTGTGTGTCAATGTGATCAGCGCTTGTTGTCACATAATCGGATTGGTGCTGTTTTGGTGTCTACACAACCATACCCCCAAACAACTCTACAAAGAGAGGATTGATCATAATGGTTCAATAATATGAAGGATTATCTATATCTCCACTCTTGAAGAGAGGTATTTCTAGACTTATTGTTGAATCCCTTAAAAATCCATGTTGGATAATTTTATTACATATCCTTTTGATGTATGTTGCTAAATAATCTACTCCGCATTTTAAGTATTATGCTTGTAGTCCATTCATATCACAAACCATACCTATTCATAGAATTTTAATATATTCTCTATATTTTTCTTCTTCTTGCACTTATTCATACAATTATTTTGCATGTTCTAGTAACTGGTTATCTTTAATGTTATTTTCTATTTGTATTTTTTCTATTTAAGTTCCTGACAAACTAACTTTAGAGTGATCTTCTCTAAATAGCTTAATTTATTTTCATTTTGCACTCACATATTATTCTTTTACCTTTCACTATCTATATGTATAGACTTTTATTTTTTCCTTTTTACCGGGTTCTTTTAGAGGTCCTTGTTACTTTACATTCTTCATCATAACATCCATTTGTTGGAAAGTTACATTTTTTGCTTCTTCCCAACTTTAAAGATTTTGCATCTTTCTAATACCTCTAAAATTGTATTTTTAGCTCATAAATCTTGATTTCTTGCCTTCTTCATTTTTCTACCTTTCAAATTTTGTTTTACTACCTCCTTGAAAATTAAATGATTCTCTTGGATTTTGACGACCTATACCTCAATTTACGATTGTTGATTAGGATGCATTTTTTATTTGTTGGTTTCTTTCTTCCTATGATAATTTTATATACAATGGTTGTGATTTAATTTTAGTTTTATTGGGTATTTTTTAGTCTCTACTTCCATTATATTCTCTATCAGGATCTATGAGCAAACAACATAGTCAATAAAGCTTGAATCATTGTAAATTTTTCATAGTCAATAAAATTATTCTTCATATTTGAATTTTAACTCTTGGTAGCCCACCTTAGCTAATATATATACATATACCTTAAATAAAACCCATTTTTATTTGATAATTATTGTAATTTTGGGCCTTTGCAAACATATATAGTCTTGACAATTAAGGAGCTTAATGATTGAAAAAGAAGAAATGTATGATTGGGAAATCATAAGAATTTATTTTGTATATTTATAAATTTAATAGTCCCCAGTGAATTACAATCAAATACAACAAATAATATAATTTTGTTTGGTGAAAAAAACCATTAAATTTTAATGGAAAAAAAAGAAAGGTATGCAAGAATTTAAATGGGTAGGATTTGGTGATTTGACTATCAAGATGTTCATTATATTTTAAAATATGATAGTTATAAAAATATCCAAACCATATAAAAACTTTATGATCACTTGTATGGAATAAAATTACATAGAAGGCTTTTTTTAATTCCACAAGGCTAAAAGTAATCTATTTGATGGAAACTTTAAAAAGAACCATAGCTCAACCCAAAATATAATCCAATTATTTCTACAACTTTGATTGTTTATTACTAATTTCATTAGTGAATTCTCCTACGTTTTTCTACTTTATCCTCTTCAAAAAATTCTTGGAATGGTTCCAGTACTAGATTATCAACATAACTAGCTTGAATATCTCTATATGCTTTGCATTCCAAAATAAAATGCTTCTATGTCTCAACTACCCTTTAAGTACAAAAGGTATATGTTCTCTCCTTCAGTTTCTTCCTATGTTTCCTTTATGTTCTCTCAATTAGGCCATGAGCATATTTTCTCTCTAATTGATGTTTTTACCTATATATTCCTTTTGGTTATCATTGTATTTAGGATTAAATTCAGCTAGATAATATATTTCTTTCTTTCTCATTTTTTTATATGACAGCTCTAATTTTTTTCTTAACAAATTTACATATATCTTTGTTAATATTTGGTCATCCATCCAAGTTGATATTCTATTTTTTAACCACTTGTTTTTTTAGGTCATCCATGTTTTCTTTGTTTTGTTTGAATCTTCTTCTATTATAGTTTTATGTTATTTGTTCAACTTTTTTCAAATATACTAGAAAATAAATTATAGTAGTTTCTTCTGGAAGGTGCATTTTTTTATGGAAGAATCTCATATGGAACTGACTATTTTATTTCAAATTTCTTTGTAATCAATTTTTTATAATCTTCTCTATTTGCTTCCATTTGAGTCTAATAAGTAAATATCCCATACTTCACACCCATGCAACATTTTTTTTGTTTTTTTATATTAATTGTACGGTGAGCGTTTTGAGAGGCTCCTACAACCTAAACATCAAAATTCCAAAGAAGACTTACAAACATCAACCCCAAAAGGGGTTACCCAACCAAAGGAGGGTTTTGAAAGTGGTCCCACAACCTTTTACATCAGCTCTGGATAGAGCAACTAGCCACCAATTTAAAAATCTTGCAATCCCATGCAGCCACAAACTAATAACCACATGAAATAGGAGCTATTTTGAAATTTAAATTTAAATAGCAGTTCTCGCTCAGTCCTAACGTATTGCCTAATGGGAGAAAGAACCAGGAACCCTTGGAGTCCTAACGACATAAATCTTGCCTAATGGAAGAAATAACCAGGAACCCTGGATTCCTGCACTACAAACTAATAGACGAAACACACCAAACCAAAATACAAAACCAGGAACTAAAAAATATTTCACAACAGCTCAAATGCTCAAAGCCTAGAAAATATACACATCCTCCTTGGGGCATCATACCCAAGGCAAAGTCCAACACAAATGCTACACAAAAACTCAAATTTAATAATCCACCCTAATAGCAGCAAATATTTTGATCAAAAATCAACACCCCACCCATGAGAGACTGATCAACATCCAACCTGCATATTCCTCTAAAAATCACCCACCTTTTGGATCCAAACCAATAGGAAACCACCACATCATAGGGAATGGAGGACATCCATCCCAGTCCTTAAAAGAGGGGACTTCTCAATAAATCCTCAGTTGAATGAACCAACCCTCATGAGACCATCAGCCATCCTAGAACCCTAAAACATCACAGGGAAATGGGGACCACATCCAAAAATCAAGGCCTTTATTACAAATCCTTGGATCTCAACAACAGCGCTTAAATGGAAAGGGCCAAGGAAACATAAATCCAATAAAAAAACCAACAATCTAACACTCACAAATTTGCATCTCTCCTAACTCCAGAGATCAACATAGTAAAACTTCCAAACCTCCATATCTGAATAGCGACCAAGACCATGGAGCAGGGTTTTTAAAAATACCCAGACCCTTGAGACCTGTGGGTTCAAAACCCATAAAAAATCATTAATAATAAACTCCCCACCCCTATGGGTTCTAATCCTACTGGCACGCAAAATAACAACTGACCCAGGGAGGGAACCCAACAATTAAAAAGCAGCCAGATACTACCCTGAGTGAAAAAACTCTTATCCACCACCCAACCAAATGCACAAAAGTGAATTGGAAAAATTTGGAACAGGAGACTCTAGCACCATCATTGGATCACTACCAAGCAAAAATAATGCATCGCCACTGTCTATCCAACTGCATAAAAGTAAATTAAAAAAAACTTGAATAATGGACTTTGGTACCAAGACAGAGTTACTGCAAAACAAGAGTAAAGCTCTACCACCAACACCATCTAAACCAACATGTACAGAACTCAATTGCAAAACCTCTATTTGAGAGGCAAATAGGAACTCCAACTTAGTTGGATAAAAATGGAACTCCAATGAGAAATCTATAGGATCAAACTGAGGAGGTTCCCAAACCACAACAAAGAGAGCTTCAACCTCAAATCAAGAACCCAAGGAAAAATCATTGAAACCCTCAGTTCTAGTCAAGCCAACCAACACCAGAGTTTCCATCTCTAGAGAGTTCCCAAGCCCCAACAAAGAGGGTTGTTTTGTATTTTATGTTTTGGTTTCACACTCATGCAACATTATTGGTACCACTAAGAGCCAAAAAAAAAAACTTATATTCTTCCAACCCTACAATTTAACATATCTTTATTTATATTTTGTAGTGCAAATAGTGCTCTCTATCTTCCTAACAATTTTGTATTCTATATGTTTCCTAGTTGAGCTTATTATTGAAGTATATCCAAATATGTTTATAGTTTGTTACTTCTTAAAAAATATCACCTTCAAAATAAAAATTAATTATTTTTTCTCTTTTAAATGGAGACGAACATGATCTTGGATTTTTTGGTATTTACTTCAATGCTAATGCTACTTCCTAATAAAAATTCTCGCTCTCTCAAACCCTATGATGACCTTGCAATAATAATAAAACTATTTACATTTATTAAAAAAAAAAGACTTGTCATATATCTTCCCAAATGAACATAATTCTCTCCATTTAAATTTAGTCGTTTTTCTAACTTGTAATAAATATACCAAATAAGATAGGGAATAATGGCATCTTTTTTTAACCCTTGTGTCACTTCTAAAGAAAATTAGAAGACCTGTTTATTTTATTATTTTGTCTTGGAACTCCTTATAGAGCCTATGCATTGCTACTCTATACTTTTAACTTCTTCAAAAAGACCCCCTTAAAAATAAAATATTAACTATTTTTTTTCTTCTGAATGGAGACAATCTTGATCTTAGTTTTTTTGGTATTTAATTCAATGTTACCTCCTTATAAAAATTATCTAAGGTCTTTATATTCTCTATAAATTCTATGATGACCTTGCAATCAGAATGAGACTATTTACATACATAAAAATAAGGCTCTCCATATATCTTCCCAAATGAAAATAATCCTCTTCATTTAAATTTAGTTATTCTTCTAACTTGTAATAAATATATCAAATAAGATAGGGAATGATGGAATCCTTGTTTAAACCCTATATCACTTCTAAATAGATTGAAAAACTTATTTGTGTTCTTATTTTAGGATGGACCTCCTCATATAGTCTATGCATTGCTACACTATATTTTTTTGGTATACCCAAGTCTTTTGTTACACTCCATAGTTTACTTATTGATATTGTGTCAAACTCGTTCTTGAAGTCCATAAAATAATAATAAATTTCTCTTTCTTTCATTCCATTTTTTTAATGACAATTTAGACTGTTGTTGAGTGTTTTAGTCTAAAATTAATTTGACCTTTTAATTCATATAATTATTTTACATATTCTAGCCATTAGATTTTTATAATGTTATTTCTTTCTATTTATACAATAGAGCTTTGGGTTATTCTTCCCTAACTAAGTTAAGTATTCACATCTTGCACTTACATATTCCACTTTTTTTTGTCACTATCTATTTCTATAGACTTTTGATTTTTTTTTTTTTTTTTAAGTTCTCCTTGTTGGTTTACATTCTTTATCATAGGATGCATTTGTTGGAAAGTTACATTTTCCTTCTTCCTAACTTTAGAGCTTTTGCACTCTTTTAATGCCTCTAGAATTATATCTTTAAATCATGGCTCTTGATTCATTGCCTAATAATTATTTGTTCTTCCTTTTGGAAAATCTCTTTTACAACTTCCTTGAAAATTTTAATAGTTCTCTTAAGTTACCATAGTTTCATTACCATCTAAGACCCAATTTTGTATCTAAGTGGTAGGTGGAGGTCTTGTATTATATTTTTGGGTTTATGAAATTTGGATAAGTGGAAGCATAGGTGGAACCACATTCTTTAAGGATTTTTTACTTGTAAATAAATTAGCCTTCCTCAATTGTCAAAACCTTCCCACCCAAACCTTAAAAAGTTGATTGCTATTCAAAATATAATTTTCAAATGGGATATATATGTTATTAGTTAGGATAGATGTATGGTGTCACATATTTTCTCACATATGCCACCTAAAACAACATGTCCACCTCCATTCATAGAATTGTGTAAAAGGGCACCTATCTCTATACATGGACCACATAGATTAGGATGTTCTAAACATTATCTCCTTTTATGTGAACATAAGCATCTTTTCTTTCTATCTAGCTCTTCAAATCAATGAACATAGGTATCATTTTTTCCTCTAGTTTAATATTTGAATTCTTTAAAATGCTTTTTGGTTGTTCTTCCAAGTTCTTAGACATAGGTAATTCTTTTTTGACATGTTATTGTTCATCCTCATTGATTTATGGGGATTACATAGGTTTGAGAGCTTTCCTTTCTACTTCACCTAGTTGGATCTATTATTGTAGGTACTTTTTGTCATAAAATATTATGTTAGATTTTGTATTATAAAATATATTTAGGGTAAAATCTGAGGGTTTTCAAAATTGGATATTTTAGATTATTGAGTGTTTTAGGGAATTGATGTTTTGGGAATTTTATGCTATCACGAATATGGATATATTGAATATTCATTTATTTTTAGAATTTTTAGGTTAAATTTATGTTTTTACTCACCAAATTATGGGGAATACATAACTTCATTGGCTTATGTGCATGCTTCACCTACTCTTAGGATTTATAAATTGATTATTTTAGATAATTAGGTGTTTTAGGAAATTAGGGTATTGAAAATTATATGCTTTTAGAAAAAGGGATCTTTTGAATTCTCACTAGTGATTTGATTCATTTAGCCATATTTATGTATATCCTTGTGATATTACTAGGATTGCACAACTTAAATGTCTTTCCCTCCCATTTTAATCACTCAACCTTTTCATCTTAGATATATTTTTATCCTAAAAATCATATTAAAATTATATTCCAAACTACATATAGGGTATACTATTAGATTTTTGGAATTGTGTGTTTTAGAGTATTTGGGCATTTTACAACTTTGGGTGTTTTAGGAAATTGGAATTTGGGGAATTATAAAAACTTAATGTTGAAGTGATTTGGGTTTTAAGCAATGACTCGCTAGATTTTGGTGTCTTGGGAAATTGGGTTTAGGGAATTGCAAGCTTCTAAAAAAGGGATCTTTTAAATTTTTATTGACAATATATGTATTCATTGTTACTATATTTCTATTTATTTTATATTTATTTATGTTGGCATTAAATACATATCTAATTGTGCTTACACAATTGACTACCCAGATTGTATTTTTGTTTTTTGTAGAGGGTAAAGAGGGCTTCTCAAATCCAAATACCTTGAGTTCCTTTTTTCAACATAGAGTTCATATTTCAAGTATGTCTTGTAATGAAATATTTAAGTTGAAAATTCTTGTATCTAATGTTCTAAATTTGAAAATAGTTTTATTATAAGATTTTTTAATTTTATTCAATATATAGAGTATTTAGATTAATATTTTTATATAATTTTATCCTTTTTAATTGCACTTTTATAAAATATAATATATAAAAATATTATTTCTTATACAAGTTATATATAATATTGCACTTTTATATACAAGTTATAATATTTGGATGTATTGATATGGACTCTAGATTAGATATTGTAGCTCACTAAGACAACTTCATACTTTAAATGTGATTTTTTTGTTTGTGTATGTTGCAACAAATTCATTGTTGAAATTGTATTCTCATTAACATCTAGCTAATTATTATTCATGTTATTTTACTTATAATTGCTTGCATTTTCGTAATTCAAAGGAAAACAACATATGCTTTTTGTGAGGGATAAAGCTTTAGTAGAAATTGAGTGTGTACTTTCCACCTAGAAAATATCTATTATTACTTACGATAAAAGGGGTTAAAAATCTATCTTGTTGTGTTATAACAAAACTCATAAATTGTAAATGAATATTTGATAGTTGTTCTAAAGAAGTCATGAAACAAAAACATGGAAGTAATTGAAAATTTATTTAAAATTATCTAAAGGTTATCTAAAAATTGTTTGAGGGTTAGTATAAAAAATTGATGTTCACATTATATAAATTTTATTTTTCTAATGTGGTCTATATCAACCAAATTATTCTAAATTTCATAGTCTTAATTTAACCTTAAAATTTTTCTTATAGTTTACGCAAAATATGTAGTTAATAATCACAAATTGCATGTCATTGCACATTTACATCTTCTATTACCAAAATTGTATGTATGTTTACTAACATTCATGGTTGTTTTGGTAAAAATACTATCCATGAGAAATTATATGATAACCCTAAAATATATACTACATCTAGCTTATATCAAATGGTAAAATTAATATTCTTAGATAGTCAATTTTGCATCCAATGTGGTAATGGTAGTAGATCTTGAGGTGTTTTATATGGACTTGGGATCACACTAGTAGATACACAAGTCATAATATGGTCGACATAGGATAAAAGCTGATGAAATACTTATAGGGACGTAATGTCATATTGTTATTGAAATATGAGAATTGCTTGTAGGAGGATCAAATTTATATAATGTGCATTGGATCCCAACCATTTTTCTTAGCAGTGTATATTAATTAGGTAATGAGTTGAGAGGGTTACTCAAACACCTTTTCTTCTCTATTTCTCCATTTCCCTTTCTCGTTCCTTCTTCCTTCTATATTGTTCTATTTGGATTTGATCTTGCTTTTTATTTTATTCCCTTTATTACCTTAGAAGAATCTTATGTGTTTCTTTGCTTATTTTTAGAAGTATATTTCAAGTTTCTCTCTTTTCCCTTATAGTTAGTTTGAAATCTCTTTTCTCCTTAACTTGTTATTTATTCCATTGCTTAAGGACATCTAGATATTTCTTATTTTGTTATTGATCATTAAAAATTTGAATGTACTTTTCAGATATGATGAGTTGAGAGTGTCTAGGTGTGACATCATCTTTTATCTTTATGCTTTCTTTCACCAAATATTTTGTAAGATTTAAAAATAAACAAAGTTTATTATGTTGATTCCTTCTATTGAACATTCTTAAAATGGAGTTCTATGAAATGCACTATAATCCACTACCTAGATCTCTTCAATAGCAAACCCTTAGGGTGCACCTAAATCCACAACAATGTCATTATATTTTAAAAAAATTATGCTAACATAATAATGAACTACAAGTTCCAACTCATACAATGGATGTGGAGAGGGAATCAACAACTATTGGTCTTGTGTTTTAAATTCCATGTTCAAACCTAGACTCACTACATCCTCCTTCATATACTCAGGTTAGCTCACTTGAGTTGGCAAAGGAAGACCATTTTTATGCATTTCATTACCCTCATCAAATATCACATTTGTATGGTCATTGATATAATTGTCTTATTCAATACAAAGTAATTTATAATTTAATTTATAGATAATACAATATATACTCAATTAGTTTATACAAACATGACTTCATAAAAGTTTTAAGAAAGTAAAAATCTTAAATACATAAAAGGTGAAATACTTGAATTTGTGATTGTTATGCATTGTTTATACTATGGACTTGGGCATTCACAACTTGATCAACAACTTCCACTTGCATTTATTCCACACTAATCCTTGTAAATCTAAGTATTTTTTATGTTGCTTGAGCCTCTTGTTTTGGATTCTGTTGAAATGCATCACTAGGTCTCATGTCTTTAGAGACTACCTAAGGGTAAAGAGGTCAAATACCAATCCTTCTAAATACTACTTTTATATTTTTAAGAAAAGTATCCCTATTGAAGGATTTTCTTCCTCTCTCTCAATCCTCCCTATGTTATCTTAATTCTACTATGTTTAGCCATCCATACACCATGTTCATGATTGAAAAAGGAATTGAATGGTGAAAACATGTGGATATTCAATGACTAAATATTGTGTATGGAAATTATCAAAGGGTCAATACCTAAATACTTGGATTCATTAGTTATGGTTAAAGCAACATAACTTCCATGCCCATTAAAAATAAGCAAGTGTCCATTTGTCAAGGATAATCCATTAGAAATAAACCTAGATAAGTGATGGAGCTAATTTAGGAATAATTCCTTATGCATCCATGCAAGGAATGGATTCATAATTTATAATGTCATTCTTCAATTGCTATTTTTTCTTAAAAATGTAAAATCTAGAAATTATTTGACCTACTACATTCACTTAAGCTAAAATTGTAGTCTATTTTTGGATTTTTGGTAGCATATAAGGTACGCTTCTACTTCAAATTTTTGTACAAACATGCATACTATATTTTTTATCAAATTGTAGGACAACCTCATCTATATTCTATATTTTATTTATCCTATAATAATTGACATTATACAAATTTTCAATGTGCCATAAAATCTTATCATATTGGATGTATACAAATTCATGGATTCTCTATTCAATCCTTCAACCATCCTTGAAGTCAATTTTGGATGTCATTTTTTTAAATAGCCCATCTTGTCTTATCAATTGAACTATATTTGAATCGAGTGGGACTATTTTGATAAACATGGAGAATATGAACCTTTATTTGGATAATTTTCAACCCATGTCCCAATTCTTCCATCTCATACCACCAATCAATGACCCCTTGATCCTATTCATCTATCAACATAGTTGTTGGACCCTTTTTTTAGTGGTAATAACATAATTTACCTAACATAATATGCTAAGTGGCATACCTCATTTTTTGCAATCCTTATTGAGTATCCATTTTCTTCAATCTAATAGCAATCTCCATGTTTATTATAAAATAAGTTTTTTGCACCAGAATGTTTTTGTAGCCACTCCAACATTTACTTGAATAGTTGCTTATTTAGGTGGCGGACTATTATTTTATTGACCATTTTTTTTCTCACCATATCTAACAACTAACCTTGTTTCCCTTATGTTTACACCCACAAACCTTGTTCTCTTCACTACCCTTTTTGACCTACAAATTGTTTATAGTGATTGGATATGCAATAGAGGATATGACAGAACTCTAAAACCTTTATGTAGACTTTAATGTGATAGAGAAAGATAATACGAATAAATAATTTCATGGCAATAAAATATATTTATAGACTTTATGAGCTAAATTGATACATATAGTTGCATTTGATTAGTTATTGTATGTTTGTGCAAATTGATACATATAAATTTATGCTATAGATTATAGGTTCTTTTGGATTGAAAATTAATAGTTGGAATTTGATCCAAAAATTGAATGTGATAACCAGGTTTCTAGATGACTATGTTAATAAGAGTATAAATTGTATCAAATGTATTTTATAGAAACTATTATTTAATTATGTTTTATAGTTTTTAACATTTGGGAGAGCCTTATATTTTTTTATGATTTATTTATTTGTAGGTCATTAGATAGGAATGGTGGACGTTTATAGCACTGGATTTTATTAAATGAGCATTGTAAGGTGATAATTTGAGCACAATTCCATTAATAGTTGATAGACATTTCTCTTTATGTTTAACAAGGGCATTTATATGTTACAAACATGGACTTATATCATAATTTAATATTTTTTATGGTTGTACACTACGACATGGAAGAGTGATAAATTGTATAATTAAACTTATTATATCTATATATATGTTAATTCTTAATATTTTAAGAATATTTTGCTTTTTTTAGGTTAAGAATTTTTGTAAAACTCACTCTTCTATTGATAAATTAACTATTTATGGTTTTGCATATCTCTTAAATACATTGTATTGTTCAAATATTTTACTAAAACACCATTCTATGAAATAAATTGGTTATTAAATTATAGTTGGCTAAAATTTGATCCTTGAGAAATACTATGCTAGAATTTCAATCTAATTCAACTATGGATGATGCACATGTTGAATGATCCATCCAAATATCAAATTCATAGCAACACCAATATAACAAGGTCCTAGGTTTGATTCCTAGCTACTTCATACACTTGAGAGCATATGAGAATCAAATAAATAAAAATATAAATTCAAAGAAGATAAAAGAAATAAAAAGTAAACATCATTTATATATTCTTGTGAGGTGGAATATAGAGCAACAAATGAAGCAATTAGGATTTAGATTTAAATTTGCTTAAGCTTGGACTTGTCCAACATTCTCCTACTACTATATTTTGTGATAATCAAATTGTCATATAGGTTGCAAAGAATCCTATTTATTATTTTAAAAGAAAACATGTGGATATTGATGTTAATTTCATTTGAGGTTTGGTTTGAATTTAAGTTTTTAATTTATAATATTACTACATTGATGAACAGATAGCTAATATCTTTACCAATATTATGATAAAAGATAATATCAAGCTATATGGAATTCTTGGAATGATAGAGGTGGACATTATGGGGGTAATGCAAGCTTAATATCCCCCTCTTATTTTTCAAATAATTATTTATCATTTCCTTTGTAAAACCTCTCTCTTTTTTAAATTATTTTATCAATTTTTTTATAATGTCCCTTCAATCAAGCTTATAAGGGAATGTTGGAATATTAAGATTAATTTTCTAGAAAATTTTAGAAATAGATAATTTTTAATAAATATATTTTAATTTTTTTAATGAAATAGTTTATTTAGATAAAGAAAGGAAATAAAATTTGATATTTTAGAAACATGATTTCTCATCAAGGGAAGAATTTTCAAGATAAGGAATTATCTAGAATCTTAATTTTAGATATGTGACATCTATAAATTACATGCTAATTTGTCATTTGAATATTGAGGAAAAATATTTATCATCATAGTTGAAAGTTTTATCATCATATTTGAAAGTTTGGGAGTTTTAGATATTGCAACATGTATTTTCCATGGATATTTTCTCGTAAAAGAACAATTTTCATTTTGACCATGATTTTACAATCTATTTCTGTTAATTTCCTCCATTGTTGTGGATGTTAAAATTATTGTAACAAATTTTATATTTTCATAGTGTAATATGTTCCTTTATTCTATGTTACAATTGCTTGAAAGATGATTCCTTATATTCCTATTAATTTTTTTCCTAAACGAGATTTGAATAGGTTCATTAATTAAATAATTAAATAATGACAAGGATAGTAAACTACTTAATGAATATTAAATGTTGCTATTCTCCATGAAATTCAGCATTAATATATAAAATATAAATTTTGAGGTTGGATCAAGCTTAGATGATCTTCTAAATTTCCTCCTTAAATATAAAAAATTTAAACACCAACTAGAAAAATTTGTTGGAATATGATTTCACTAGAACATAACCTCTTGATCCTAGAGGATATACATGTTGCTAGAAAATAGCATGATATGGATGGTATGAATATTTACAATGAAATAAAAATAACAATGAAAATAATATCTTAGAATATTAGGGGAATGGATAAGAACCCTAAAAAAAGGTATTAAGAAATTGTGAGGTTGTTATAGATAAGATATTTATAGATATAGAAGTTGGGAAGCAAATATTTTAGCTATTAGCAGAATTTAAATTTTAGAAGGCATCTAATATATAAGGAGTTGATTATAGAAACTTATTCATATGAGGAAGATGGATATTGGTAGAAAGGCAAATGAAGAATATTTTTGATCGAAATGTAAAGTTGGATATGCTTTATAATGAGACCAATTTAGTTTTTTGTTTTTGTGAGGAAGATGAAGATTGTAGAAAGGTAAATGAAGAATATTTTTGATCGAAAGGTAAAGTTAGGTATGCTTTATAATGAGACCAATTCAGTGTTTTGTTTTTGTAATGAGAGTGGCCCTCAATAGAAGCCACACATAACTTGGTAAAAAAAAGAAAAAAAAAAGGTCTCCAACATAACCAATAAAGTACTTGCCAAGTATTTGGTGATACATAACCAATAAAGTACTTGCCAAGTATTTGGTGATATCAAGATCGGGTGCAACTCTCGGGTGATTTTGACGATGTAGAACCCCTTGGTCATGGTTTCTCAGACCAAGGTAGCCCCGTAATGGGTTTTTCACTAAATTCAAAAAAAGGATTGTAGGTTGCACTATCTACTATCTCCTTTGATATTCAACAACTTTTTGCTTCCCTTTTGTCTTATGAAGTCACTCACAACACCCATATATATAGCCGAGGAAGGAGGGAAAAATTCACCTAATGCATTAATTAATAGATAGGTGGCACTCTAATAACTGAACAACTATAGCTACTACGAGTAAATACAAGTGCTTAAAAAACTAATAATGGAGTCTAATAGTTGTGGATAACAAGATATGTTAGAGATATGTTAGAAGAGTGGGTGAAATATGGATTAATTTTCAACAAGGGAAGATATCACATCAGTTATCCACTTGGTGTGATCCTTTAAAGTTCTAATCATCTTTATATCCAGTACACTCCATAATTTGGTGACTCTACTCCAAGCACTTGTTGCCAACAAAGTTACATATAAATAAAATGAGCATCTTGAATGAGGATGATCATCTTCAATTTTAATACAATCTATAATAATCCTCTTTGTATTTTTGAACACATAATTCAATTTCTCATCTTCATCTTTTTTAACACAATTCAATTCCTCATCTTCATCTTTTTTAACACAATTCAATTCCTCATCTTCATCTTTATTAGGATCATCTCTTCTTATCTTGGGTCTCTATATCCTTGTTTCCAATCAAGGTAAAGATAATTTCATAATCTCAATTCAAACTTTTAAACACTATTGAAAGCCTTCTATAAGAAAAGGATAATCGTTAGGACCCTACAACATAAATTGAAAAAAATATTAATAAAATTACCAAAAGCATTGTCCATGATCAATGTTATTAATTACAACATAAATTTTATTCACAAAGGAGAATAAATTATTTTTGTAAAATTTAAAAAATATTAATAAAAATAAAATTGATGATCAAAATTGAAAAGATTATAATAAGGTTATATTTGACAGTAAAGTGAAATGAAATTAGATTAATTTGATTTAATTGAGAATTTAATATATCTAGCTTAGCTAAATCGTTAAAAATTAAATTCTACTTTGGATTCAATTAATAAATATTTAACTAATTTGCAAGCTTACTATAGTGGTAAGGAATTTGACCTCTTTTAGAGAGGTCCAAGGTTCAAACCCCACTCAGTATGAGGGGACCAAGACCCCTCATGAAAACCTGTGTAAACTCATTGATAATTTTTTGAGTTGCAAGCTTACTATAGTGGTAAGGGCTTTGGCATCTCTTTGAGAGGTCCAAAATTCAAACCCCACTTAGTATGATGGGACCAGGACCCCTCATAAAAACTTGTATAAACTCATTGAAAAAATTAGCAAATATTTAACTATAAAATTATCATAGAATAATTGACATAAAATGGCACTAATGAATCCATCATACAACTAAAAAAATCACCAATAGAGGCTAATGCTAATTACTACTAAAACTATAATCTGATCTATAATGCCTAAGAACATATTTAACAACAAATAGTAAGATCGAATAAAGAAAAAGTGATGCATGGTAATAAAATTAATGATTTGGATCTAATGCTACTACAAAATCAAGGCTAATATTATAAAATTAAAATTGATGTTATAAAATCAAGACTAATGGAGATCTTGCCTACACCATTTTTTGTGGTAGATTTTGTTAGAAAGGAATAAGTGAGCCTTCTCCAAATATTCAAGGGATACCATTAATGTCTCAAACAGAATTCTATTTTATGCTATGGAGAATGCCTCTCTCATTCCCTACCCTCCTATCCATGCTTCTTCCTCAAAGCTCATTTTGTTCATTTCCTTAAATATTCCCATGGAAGATGCATGCACTCACAAAAACCTCAACCCGAGAATCATATCCCCTTGGAAGCCTCCACCACAGGGATGGTTGAAATTAAATTTTGATGGTGCTTCTAAAGGGAACCCAAGTAAAGTTGGAGCAGGCAGAGTTCTCAAAGACCATAGGGGAGACATCATTCTTGCCTATGCTGAATTTATAGGAAACCAAACCAATCATTTTATCGAAGTAAGAGCCCTTTGGAGAGGAGTATCCATTATCCAAGAATCTGCCAACAAAATCATTATTGAAGGGGATGCACTGAACATAATTAATTACATCAAGAATGGGAAGGACCCATCATGGTAGATTAAGAATATGGTCAAAGAAATCAGAAGGATTATTTCCTAGTAGGAGGATGTCATAGCTCAACACACTTACAAGGAGTCAACAGAGTGGAGAACCAACTCACCAACATTGCTACAAATCAAGATGTCTATTCCATTTGGCACGTTGACTTTCCAGTTAGTATTTTTGAGTTGGCTAACAAGGAAAAATGTAATGGAGGATGTAGTCAACATTCATAATCTCTTTTGGGCCCGTGTCAATATAAATTGGTTAATTTTTATGTTATTTTTTAAATTCATGGTCCTCTTGAATCATGTCTTGAATCATGTCAATGCTTGGCCCAAGAAGGTAGCTAGCAATAAAGTACCACCATTGACCAATTTGAATGTCTCGCTCATACAAGAATTTTGCATTTGCTCTTTACCCTTGTTTTTTGCTTTCATCATCCTCTATAGGAGGGCTTGGGGCCTCCATATTTATGTTAGTTATGTTTTGTACAGTATGGGGTGCTCTTGTTCCCTTTGGAGTGCAATGTGGGGACCCTTACCATATGTGAAAGGTTTCCTTATTTTACTTTTGTTCTAGCATTGTATAACAACTTCTATATAATGGTTTTGGGGTCCCAGTTCAAAACCCTGTTCTAATTAAATCTTCTCAACCTACCAAAAAAATTAATGTTATAAAATTAATGAAATCAAATTAAAAAAGAAAAAATATTAGAAATATCTTGAGTTTGGGCATCTAAGAAGTTAGATTTCATGCATACATGGCCCAAGCCACCAACTTGCTTACTTCCAAAGCCTCAAAATTAGATTCACAAAATCCAATATTATAGGGTTTCCAAAAATACCATTGGCTTTGAGTATGAATTGTCATTATCCAAGGTTTTTATTTTTTCTAAGAAAATGTTGCTTTTTATAATCAAAATCAATTGAATTATTTCCAATTGCCAAAGTCTTCTTCAATAAAGATAAATTTTTTGTTTTATTTTTATACTAGGAAGATTGCTTGAAGATGATGAGGTGATAATCAATTTTGACTTGCTTTATGAGTTGATTGGAAAGTTTCCAAATTGAAGGTATTATTTAGGGAGAGGCACAAATAAGGAAAGGTTGAGTTTGATGAAGGAATTCAAGTGAAATTGATTGTTTTGCTTTTCCTTTTAATTCCTTTTGGGAAAAAAGTGTGACAATTAAAAGAGTGGCATGGTTTTAGTGTCTAATAGAGACAAATAATGAGTTGTTGAGTTGGAATGAAGAAAAATATTAGTTTTGACCAAATTAATTGTGACTAAGTTTTTTTTTTTTTGTTTTTTTACATCATTGTTAAAGCTTGACTTAAAAATAAAATAATTTATATCTATTTGATATAAATATTTGTTAATTTATTTTGATTTTATTAGCTTAGGTGGTATTTAATTACAACATCTTGAACATGAAGGGATAAATTTTAGGTGTCTACAAATATTATTTCATGTTTATTATATTTTGACTCATAAATCTTACTTGGGAACTTAAGAAAATATTTAGGTTTCTATTTATACAAGTTCCTTCTAGGTGAGAATAATTGCTCACATTTGTAAATAGAAAATTGTTATGTTCCTATCATTAAATTAGGTAAACAAGGTCCCCAACATTAAGGTCATCTTCTATCCTATGCACTTTATCTTCAAAAGTAAAATGTACTTACATGCGAAATAAACTATGGTCCTTGTAATGCTTGTATATGGTCAACCATGGTTTGTATTATAATTAATTCTAATACCACGCATTTAACTAAAAATTTTAAGAATCAAAAAGGCAAGAATATGAATATAACCCATTGGGTCTTGCGGATGGTAATTATAAGCAAGCCATAAGATCTTAGTTGATACGACATCTTTGGGACTGATTCATATATTTTTGACTAAGTATATAGACATGACATAGATCGCACTACACTCATTCACTAAGTCTCTTTTAATAGTTGTCTATAATCATTAAAGGTAGATCATTAGATTTATTTAAATAATCAACAGTAGTCAAAGACTTAATATTAAAGCATATAACTAGTACATGGAATGTCTAAGCATCTTTGTTGATGATTTTCCTCCTTGATAAAATATATTTAAATTTATATAAGCATTCAAGTGAACATCTATGAGATCAATATTCATCTTCATTACCATATAAACCATACCAAAAAAAACATAAAGTGCTAAAATAATTCTCAACTACAATATTATTAAATACATCCATTTTTACAGCCATTAAAAGTACACTCTATATATACTCCTAGTATAACATTCAATGTTGATTTACTCTAAAATTACTCGTCCACAAAATTACGAAATAAAATAATAATTTGATGTCATCCGCATCAAAATAAAGGAATCCCTTAAACCTATAAAGCATATACCATAATATGTAAAGTCTCATGTTTAGACTAAGGTAAAGCATAACTGAAAAATATATTAGAAGAACAAATCATTTCTCCTAGCAATATTATAGAATGGATTAACCCTAGGGTCATCCAAAATAAGAAAATAGAAGATATTAGAATTTGTGTCAAGTTTCAAAAATCTCAATAATAATACATGTGATTGTGTTCCATTTTCTAATATATTTACATAAGTTGTCTTGTAAAGTATGTATAAAAATAATTATATTCATTCACTAACAAATTACTAAGTTAATTTTAATAGATCATAACAAAGATATACTGATCAAAAACTACTATTGTGTACAAGTATCATATCAAGTTGATGATATTTTGACTCATGAATATCATTCAATAATTTAATATGAAGTTTAGGGTGTCGCTTGCTTATCTTCCTTTTAGACGATAATAAATTCTTATGTTCATAAATAATAATTTGTCTTATTCTTCCCATTAAATTAATTAATTACTACAAATATTTTTTATTTTTATATTAAGTACATTCTTCAACTTCCTTGAAGTGCTATGTTTCTAGCTCCTTGACATCACTTTGATTAAGAGATAAAATCTCACTTGGCCAACCACCTTATAAAATTTGAATTTCACCAAGATGAAGATCAACACCATGATAGGATAAATTGTCTACTACTTGATTTATTTCTCTATAAATATACTCACCTTTTCAAGAGATTACCTCCAATAATAGGTGTTGAACATTAACAATAATATTATTTTTTATCCAATTCCAACATCCAATTTTGTTGATAGTATTGATGGTAACTTGTGAATACCCCTCAATTGAAATATACTTTCATCATTTTTCTATTACAATTTTAATCCCTATAAGAAGTTCTCTAGCCTCTGCATAGTTGTTAGTTGAATTTAAATATGGTTCTGAGTAATTGAGGAGAATTTTTCCTTCATTATTTCTATTATCACCTCCTCCACTACCTTTTCGTGGATTTCCTTTAGAATCACCATCAAAATTTATTTTGATAAATCTAATTTTTGGAAATTTTTATTTTACCCTAGATCAAAGTAGATCCTTTGTTTTGATTCCATTATCATAAGTGACTCTTCCATGTATGTTCAAATCCTATAACCAAGTTGTTAGCACTTCTTTTTTTGCACTTGATACTTCCCATGATGAGCACCATATCTATAGATATTCTACAAGAGAGCCAATAATATTGTTCCAAAATTTGGCATGATTTTGAGATTTACTTTTAAAAATTTAATTATTCCTTTCAAGCCATAAATTCCAACAAATCATTATAGGGCCAATTCTCCATAGAATACATAATGCATTAGCTTTAAAGTAATTTATCCAACATTTCATCACCTCCTTCAATGTTGATGGAACTACCCAATATATTTTCATATTTTAAAAAAGTAGCCAAAAATAGTATGATCAAAGGGACAATGACGAATTAAATGGTATGATGTGTCTAAATCCTTCTCACACAAGGCATATATAAAAGGTCCATGATATCCTCTTCTTTGTAGAATCTCTCCTATATGAATATTAATTCGAACTACTAACCAAATGAATGTTGAGGCCTTAGGGAGACCCTCTAATAACCAAACATTATTCCATGGAAGATATTTGGGAGTAGGAAATTTTGATTGCTCTAAATCCTCATATCCCAACTTGATCAAGATTCCAACATATTTTAATAGATTCAAAACCAACTCATCCTTTCATGTAAAAAATGGTAAATAAAACTTTTTAAGCATATTTTAAATTTCATCTACAATTTGCGTTAGTTCCTCTCCTTCAAATATGTTACTAAAATAAATCCATGATGTGGAGTTGTTGCTCATAAATTAAAATGTATTTTGACCATTGGACCTTCAAAATCTAGGTATGCTTGAGCCAATGGTTTCCATTTTGAGTTAAATATAAGAGCATAAGGCTTCAACCAAGCATTAGGTCAAAATTTGCATAATTCTCCTCATTGACTGACCATCTAATATATTTATTTATAAATAGCAAACTATCTCATATGTCCAAGTGTTGTAGAGTCAATTGTTGGTCTTGTATACAAGTGGCAAGATGAGAAGCCAAGAGTCATAGGAGAGTAATAGTCAAGTATCCAAATAGTCACATTACTATTGCTATATTATGGAGACAATGCTCCATAGAAAGGAAATTTAATGAAGAATCAAGTATTTATAATTCAAATTTATAACAGGAAGAGGAGCAATAAAGCTTGTGTATATTTTGAGCAATTAATATTTTAAGTTGTTATTTATGCATAGTTCATGAATGATTCAGGCTATTTACATTCATATTTTAGTATATAAATGAATTTTATTTGATTTATTATAAGCCTTGATATACATATTAATTTACTCATATATTCTACTCATTATAAGATTATCTTGACCTTTATGAAAGCACGAAGATACGGAAGCAAAAATAAAAGTGAAGATGCGATGCAAAACCGAACCAAACTTAACGCTACATCCTAGGAACTTGAAAGTGCATGAAAAGAGGGGAAAGCATGAGTGAATCGAAACGAAACAAATGCAAGTAAAGAAGATAGCCCTTTTTATTGATATGTTTCACAACTCGGTTACAATGCGCATCCTCCCCTTCCAAGGGCTAGGAGCGTTTAAGTATGCGTTCTTGTTACATCCATGGGTGCCCTTCCTTATTCCGCGTGCCCACATGTAAAATGGGCGGACCGAACGTCGCCGCCGCTTGCATTGATGAGTCTTGACTCCTTGCTGCTCCTCCGATGTCCAGACCCTGAGTTCAAAGGAACAAGAAGCATTCAGTAGCACCTGTGGATAAAATAAAGCATGCAATCCCCAAGCCTACGATAAGTGAATGAGAAAAATGAATTAAACTATGACTAAAATGAATCCAAATGCTCTAAAAATTTGACAAGGGCATCAAGACATCCCAAAGAAAATACTACAAATGGAACAGTCAGGAAATTCCTCACCGATTTGAATTCACTCCGGGGCGGGACGAATTCACCTGCAACAAAATGCCGAAAAGGTATTGTCCCAAATGTCCTGCCTAGGAAGCTCCAAAAGACCTGCAAACTTGGGGTTAGCTAATTGGGGGTATTTTTGGAAGACCCAGATGGTCAGATTTTCCCAATTTGGCCTCCATCAATAGGAATTTGATGATGCTACCTATAGATTAGTAGAAGCGAGCAAAGATAGAAACATGATCAAAATTGTTCAAAACGAGATGAAATTTAAATGACAACCTATCTAAGCATCATGGAATTGAATGCAAAAATGAAAGAAATAAAGTATACCATAGAATTCTCATCGCTCCGAATGGGGGCGATTAGGACTATAGCAGTGTGGGAGGGGGCGCCCATGGGGCAGGCCGCCCATCGTTTGAGGCTTGATTTTGGCACCAATCCACTTGGGATGGGTCCAAAACCTCTTATGGGGTATTGTCAACAAATTTGGTGGGATATTGTGGCCAAATGTCGGGTTTTGGGCTCAAGATTCATCCTCCCAATAGTCACCCAATGACCTCCCCTCTAAAGGAGATCAAGGATGTGAAAGGCGCAAATCCAAAAGGTGTGAGGTATGACAATAAAACGATAGCACTTCGTTGCTCTAAAATGCTCCTTCTCTCTATCTTTTGGGGTGAGGAAACTCACCAATTTATAGACCTGGAGGTCTCTTGAAATGGGCATGTAGAGGTGCCACTTGGCAATCATGCCTTCCCAAGGGGAAGGAGATTCCTCCCTGAATAGGGACTTCATGACTTCCCTTGTAATTGCCTCTAACGCTCGAAAATGCTCACCCATACTCCCATGCGATGAAGGAAGCGTTGAGTGGTGGATCTGAGCTGCCATTTGTCAAGATTTGACTTTTTTGCCCATCAAACCTGCAATTCACCCCACCCTAGAGCGAATCTAGAATTCGTCCCTGGGTGGGGCGAGTCCCAGTTTGAATTCGTTCCAGGGTGGAACGGATATTGAGCAAAGTACCTGAAGGTGCCAAATTGATCTCTGACCTTCCAAAATTGTTGTGAGAGTGGTTAGGACCACTGTTTAACCTCTGGGGGCTGCCCTTGGGGCTGTGTGTGTCAATGTGATCAGTGTTTGCAATCACATAATCGGATTGGTGCTATTTTGGTGTCTATAGATGCCCCTTTTTGGGATGCGTTGTGCATGGCATAGCGTCGAGCAAAAATAGATAACCAAAGCACTAATGATTAGGGTTTCTCAGTAACCTAACCAACTTTTGATGCCCCAAGTATGGAAAGGGCATGCATTCTTGAATCCTTGCTTCTGATGAGCGAAGGAACTTAATTCAAGTGTTAACATTTTTTGGTGAGGTGTTACTTGATCTTGGACATTGATCAGTCATGAATAGGCAAAGGGCGCAACCTTTTATCTGTGAGAACCTTGAGTTCATGATTCATGAAATGCCAAGTGATTTGATCAGCTTGTGATTATTGCTTGTTTATTGCCCCAAGTAGGAGCATGATTGTCTTTGTCAATGATTCTTTGAATGCATGTCGTTTTCCTTAATTGGGTGTGTACTTGTTGATTGGCGACTAAGTGTGACTACCCCCTCAAGCGACAAATCGATGAGGGAATGACCTGCATGAGAAAAGCGACGAGTCGCTTGACCCAAGATGACTGGTGCAAAGGTGCCTTCAGATGCTTATCATTGAACGTGTGTGCAGTTTCCCGACATTGAGACCTATTTTTGGTGGGTGTTAACCCTTTTGGTGACGCTTTTTGGAGCTGTAATTGTCAAAAATCCGCCTTCCCGTGGAGCGGTCGGGCCATGGTGGCCTTCTTAGGGAGTAGGATAGTGACAATTTGTAGCCCCAACGTCTGTTTTGCATGCCCGGGATGTCAAGTGCAAAAGCACTTTCATCGGGCAAGTTTATTAGCTGTTTTGGTGCATTTTTGTTCAATTTTTGTTGTTTTTTGAAATTTTTGTATTGAATTCGTTTCGGGGTGGGACGAATACCAGGCTAGTATTCGTCCCAAGGAGGAACGAATATGAGCTCAAAAAGCCTATTTAAAGGCCAAAACTAGGGTTTGGGCTCATTTGCATTCGAATTTTCTTGTGATTTGGAGCTCTGAGGAGGAGGTTAATTCTGCGAAGCAAAGTGCTGCCGAATTTCTCCCAACATCATGAGTGCACAGACCGGATCGAGCGACGGAGCCGAAGCGAGACCAGTAAGTGCTCCTTAGCGTTATTACTTTTGTTTGTTATATGTTTTAGAACTACAAGTTATTTGTTTGTTTTTCTTTGTTATGTTGCTTTTTTTTTTAAATTAAAATTGAAACCCTAAAACTGAGCTGAACACAAACCAAGACTTAGCTCAAAATTGAACGAAAAACATAGTTTAAACCTAGGTTGAAGTTTTATTTTTCTTTTTAAAATGGAATAGATATTTACTTTCTGCTTTACACTAAAGTAAACCCTAGGAAAAATTTTGATTTTGCCAAACAAAAACCCTAGGATAAACAGGACGTAAAACCCTAGTTTTTTAGGTTGAATTTGTCAGTTTTAAAACGTAGGTGAAAACCCTAGGTTAAAACTATTATTTGAATTTTGTTTTGTTTGTGCAGACTTTGTCAATTTTTTTTTTTTTAATCGGTAGTAGAATTAGAGTACGAAACCCTAAGACGACAAGTTTTTTTTTTTTTTTTTTTTTTTTTTTTTTTATAAATGTTTTTGTGTTTTTATGTTGTTGTTAGTTTTAGACTTAGAGTACAAAAACCCTAAGACTGACAAATTGTATTTGTTTTTTTTTTTTAAATGTTTTTATGTTTTTATGTTGTTGTCAGTTTTAAACTTAGAGTACAGAAACCCTAAGACTGACAAATTGTTTTTGCTAAATTGTTTTGGTTTGAATTTTTGTGAATTTTTGTTGTTTTTGAGCTGTACATTTTTTTTTTTTTTTAGATGCGGTGTTGTATGTTCATGTTATTTTTGTACAGTTTTTCAAGATTTTAATGTTTTTGTGTTGTTTTCTATTGCAGGTTGTGAAGAGGCAGTATCGTGTGCCTACTGCTTTTGCTGAAGCGCGGGGGGCGCTAACTATGGCTGATTGGGAGTGGCTTGATGCCCTTGGGCTCAAGCAGGTGACTCGACTGGAGCCTATGGTTGGGGATCGGGCCTATCTGATGGCCCTGATCAACCTGTGGGATCCCCGGACCAACACCTTCCATATCCCAATAGGGGAGATGACAGTGACCTTGGAGGATTTCTATCGACTTCTATGGATTTTGATAGATGGACTGTCGATCAGAACGTCACCACATGATCAACGGACAGCTATACTGATACGATGCTTCGGGAATGGGGAGGAGTTGGGTGTGGAGAGCCCAGTGGAGAGGGCAGAGGGTGACTGCCAGATTGGCAAGATTTTGGTTCGATGGTGGCTTGAGAGAGGGGTGTTGGGAGTGAGGCACGTAGTACTCATGGGCCTCATTTCCAACATGCTACTACCTGACTCGTCAGGTGCGAGGTTCCCGTGGAACCTGTTGGATGTGGTCTGTCGGTTGGTGGAGTTCCCGACGGAGGCACCGCTGATCATGAGGTGGGGACAGACGCTACTGGCACATCTCTATGGTGAGCTGTACGAGGTCCGTTGCCAGAGGCGGAATGGGATTAGCTGTAGCTATCTGTTGCAGAGCTAGGCTTGGTAGCACATAGTGGTGGAGAGGCCAGCAGGGTTACCGTGGATGACTCGAACGGAGATGGAGGATAAGGATATAGGCTATGCGGTTCTGTGGTGGTGGTCTAAGGAGCAGGGGCAGAGTCGACGGTGGGCAGGTGCCATAGGGCACTATGTCGATGCCTTCACTCGGCTTACTCCAGGGGAGGTGTTCTGGCACCCCTATCGGGACTGTCCAGCCTGGCCGGAGGCTGGAGAGTGGCTTCGATGGGTACGTAGGGGGCGGTGGCTGATTGGGAGGCATGGGACCGAGCATGATTTCTTCCCT
Source organism: Wollemia nobilis (assembly GCA_028583015.1). Taxonomy (NCBI): domain Eukaryota; kingdom Viridiplantae; phylum Streptophyta; class Pinopsida; order Araucariales; family Araucariaceae; genus Wollemia; species Wollemia nobilis. Next base: position 2,505,456 of record JAQPPZ010000669.1, on the reverse strand, counting down.
TACAGTCGGGTGACATGACAGTTTGGGGTTCATCAAGGGTTACCTAGTGAGCCCATGGTCTATCGACATCGGGGGGACGAGAGGACTCTGGACCGATCGATCATCGTGCCACTAGGTGAGGATTCAGATGCGGTGATCGACGTCCCAGATGTGGATGACGTTGGGACTACTACAGAGTATGACCAGTGGTGGGTACTATGGCGATGGCGGGGAGAGGGGCCACTGGGAGGCATAAAGGCAGCAAGAGCAGGCGAGGAGGGTGCCGAGGCACCAGGAGATGATTGGGGAGCTCTGTGGGAGGATGCAGACATGGTGGAGGTGGAGGATGCGGATGTGGATTTTGGGGTTTCGGATCAACCGGAGATGCAGGACATCACGAAGCAGTGGGAGCCAGAGCAGGCTGCTATTCCAGAGATGCCCATGCCTCAGGTGAATTCAGAGGACACGAAGTTCGGGTTACATGCTAAGAATGCGTGATTGAAGGGGCTGTTGCAAAGGCGCGATGAGGAGTTGGGGGATGCACTACGGGAGAGGGATATCCTATGCATGCAGCTGGCAGAGCAAGAAAATGCATTGGCTACCTACCATCGGTAGGATGGGGACACCGATGTTGCACGGGAGAGGGATCTCCTACAGACGTAGCTGGCAGAGAGGGATAGGGCTTTGGCACAACACGATGAGAACTTGGCTACGTATCGCCAGTGGGAGATGGACTTGGTGCGGTAGTGGTTGGAGATGGAGGCAGAGATTAGCCGCCTTGGTGGGTAGGTCCCTACGTTCAGTGGAGGTGGATCATTGCGTCGCTCGAGAGGGAGCAAGACTGATCAGTCAGCATCCTCTCGGTGCAGGCGACTAGATGAGGGGGGGCGAGTAGGTGTGATGCGAGGGCTAGCAGTAGCCACCCTGAGGGGTCTCATAGGACCCACACCATGGGGGGTAGTTCTCGTCACACCGATCCTACGTGATCATGGTGGTCGATGCCCTAGGCTTGGGGGTTTTTGAGCTTTTGGATTTTGTTGCGGGGTCACAGGACCGGTTCATTGTAGCCTGCGGGCATTTTTGATGATATATACAGATGACTTTATTTTGTTCATGCAAGTGTGATGATTTGATTTGATGCATGATGAGTGATGAGTATGGATGTATGCATGTTAATTTATTTTGATGGATGCATATGTTATGATAAATGCAAATGTTTCTAAATTTTAGGATATGCAAATGTAATGGATGAATTGAATTTGTGTTGTCTGGTGAGAGCACCATAGACTGTTTAGACCTTTGTGGTTTTTGGCGATTGTTGATGGCAATGCGAGGATGAAAGATAGCGTAGTTGGTTTAGAATGTAGCTAAGGTTTTCTGAGACTCAGACGGTTTTAACTAACTAGCCATGACTGTACTTTATCTTACAAGACTTTTGGACAAGGTATGAATCGGACTTGTCTTTGACCAAGTTATTTCACATCCCTGTGTGTGCAATTGAGTTCGTTTATGTGGTATTTTTTAGGATACCGCCAGTGCCAGATAGGCTATCAACCAAACCTGTACTGAGGATCACCTAATTAGCTCCACTAACTCCTTTGTTGTATGTAGTCATATTAATCTACGGTGCTATCTAGGATACCATAAGCTAGCTCATCCACATGCAAACATTGATCTGTACACGAGTTAATGTGATAGATATATCGTCATGCGGGAGGTTTACCGCCAGTGACCGATAGGCTATCCACCAAACCGGTACTGAGGTTTGCCTCATGACCTGTCAGAATGCTGAGAGTTCCAGGGATTCAAGTTTGACTCCCTTCTTTTCTTCAATTGTATTGGGATACTTGCTCTTTTGTAGTGATAAAAATCATTGTTTATTTTTATTATTTTTCTTTTGAGCAAGGGATTTGAATTTTGAGTGATGAGAATCACTATTGTATGTGCCTTCTGATGTATGCACTTTGGTGGTGATGTCAAAAAAAAAAATTTGGAGTTTTGACTTTTTGCAAGATTTTGATGTTTGCAACTTTTTGAGAACTTGGGATTCTTGGGGAATTGGGTAGGGAAGATGCTTGTCCTTTTGCCAACTCTCAGCATTCTTGGGGTCATTCGCACAGGGGGATGAGCAAGATAACCGTTTCGCTTATGGTGACCTAGATTATTATGCAGGTTTCATCTTTCATTCACACAACTCAGGAATTTTTATGTGTTTTAATTTGTGTTGGGACGCTACGTAACAAGGTGTGATCCAAGTAGAACTCTACCTTTGTAAAATCTATCTGACTTGGTACAGTACATGGCTAGAAAGCAAATGACAACTTGAAGGGCGAAAACTCTTGATACATTAGAAGACCACTGACTCCGGTATGGTAAAAATAAGTGAATGGCGTTTATTTTTGATGGACTACTTATAGAATGGAGAAATGTGGAACAAGATGGATTGGCGGAGTAATTACAGTCTATGGTGCCTTTGACCTGTATGATCACAAATATGCGATGTATGGATGTGATGCTTAATGCAGCTACATATTTTTGTGTTTTTGATGGATTGATTTTTGTGAATATGAAGATGAGATGTGAAAAGAGCTCTCTATTGTTGTGATGAGTTTGAGCATGCCTGGAAATGAGATGCAAATTTTTGTTGTTTTTGATGATTTTACTATTTTTGAATTTTCTTATTTTTGACCAAGCGATTGTGGGAATCCTTGGAGCTTTTTGGTTTGACCAAAGGGGTAATGGGTACCTTTGGGGAATTTTGGGGATGACCAAGTGACTATGAGAATCCTTGGAGCTTTTTGGGATGGACCAAGTGATTGCAGGAATCCTTGGAGCTTTTTGGTTTGGGCTATGGCTGCTTTAGATATGGAATGGCCGTAAATGACTGATGTTCAAGGGTTCTAGTTCCTTGATTCCATCAAGAGAGGCTAGCCGGTATGTTCCAGGTCCTATTTTACTATCAATTACATAGGGACCTAACCAATTTTCCATGAACTTGTCCCTTAGATGGGACGACAAACTAGAGTTCTATTGGTTCTCTTTTAAGACCAAGTCACCAACCTGAAAATCCCTCAGGTGAAATTTCATGTTGTAAGCTTTCTTAAGTCTCTCTTGATAGATACGTAAATGCTCGAGAGAATTAACACGTCGTTCGTCAAGCAACATAAGCTGGTCTAACTGGGCCTGCCACGCAGTGTCATCATCGATGAACTCTTGCATTGATATGCACAGGGAAGGAATTTCCAACTCGAGAGGCATGACTGCCTCGAAGCCATACACGAGCAAAAATGGAGTTGCCCCAGTGGGTCTTCGAATTCTAGTGCGATAAGCCCACAGGGCAAGTGGGATTTGAATGTTCCAATCCTTATGACTGTCTACGATTGTCTTTTTGAGGATAGCAACTAGTGTTTTGTTTGATGCCTCTGCTTGCCCATTTGCCTGCGGATAATAGGGTGTCAAAAAATTGTGCTGAATTTTGTACTTTGTGGTCAAAGCACGCACGTCTTTGTTCTTGAATGACGTCCCATTATCCGAGATTATCTTGGATGGAATACCAAAATGACATATGATGTTATGTAAAATGAACTCCACAATGTGGGGTCCTATCATAGAGGTAAGCGAAACTGCTTCCACCCACTTGGTGAAGTACTCTGTGGTCGTTATGATAAACGTGTGACGACCTGACAATGCAGGGGAGATCTTTCCGATTAGATCTAAGCCCCACTGCAAAAATGGCCAAGCTGACTGGACTTTCTACAAGGCCTGGGAAGGTACGTGCATCAAATTGGCATGATGTTGACACTTCACACACTTCCTTACATATGCGCAACAATCTCGCTCTAAAGATGGCCAATAGTAGCCCATGTGAAGAATGCACTTTGTGATGGCCATACCACTGAAGTGGCCACCGCACGTACCATCGTGCGCTTGGGTGATTTCCCAAGTGGACTCCTGCTGGTCCAAGCAATGAAGGAGGATTCCTTCGTAGCTATGACGGTACAAAATGTCTCCTAACAAGACATACTTGGCCGCTTTCTGCTTGAATGCTTATTTTGCGGCATGCGTCAATCCAAGCGGGAGATTACTTAACTTGAGGTAGTCCCTTATGGGTGAATACCAATCCTGCTGATCAGAAGCCTCGACGGTATGAACAGCCAATCCCTCTTGAAGTTCATCCCTAGCAAACGTTGAGTGGGAAAGAACTTGTAAGAATAGCGTTGTGTTGCTATTAAGGGGAGTAGGGGAGAACAAGGACCCCTAGTTGGCACGATTCAAACAATCATGGATTTGAGAGAACTTATCCGAGGATGGTTCAATCTGGATCATGTGGATTCCTGGCGTCAAGTTAGAACTTACACGGTCCATCATGGATTGCGATAGCATTTTGACTTGGATGGTTGTCATATCACTAGAAAGGTCTTGCGGGATTAGTGACCCCAAGGAGGCCATAGTGTCCACAAAATGATTCGATGACCAAGGGAGTGCCTCGATGTTGTACCATTCAAGATTTGCTAAGAATTTGTCCACAAGGGCTTTGTAGGCCTGCAGAACTGGGCATTTGCATTGGAATACCCCTTTGACTTGGTTGAAAATTAATAGCGAATCACCAAAGATGTTCAGTCATTTGATGTTCATGGTGATTGTTGTCTAAAGACCTATGAGCAAGGCTTCATATTATGCATTATTGTTGGTGCACGGGAAGTCTAATTTAAAGGACAGAGGCATTGGAGTGCCTTACGGTGTGAAGAATACTATTCCCATGCCACCACCTTGCTCACATTTAGAACCATCAAAAAATAGGGTTATGTCGGCCTGTGACTCAGGCTCATCAGAATCTGGTGATTCTGAGACATGGAAGACCCCATCATCGAGTAGTTCTATGACCAGAGGCTGATCATCTTTGAGAGGAGCCTCTGCTAGTTGATCAGCTATGACCTGTCCTTTGATGGATTTTTGTCCAATAAACTCTATGTCAAATTTCGTCAATAGCATGATCCATTTTGCCATGTGGCTACTATGATAAGTACGACTCATCATGTACCACAATGGATTCTCCTTAGACACAACATATGTAGTGTTGCTCAGCATGTAGTGGCATAGCTTTTTGGTAGCAAACACCACTGCCAAGCAGAGTTTCTTGACGTATGCATAGTTAAGTTCATAACTGACCATGGTGCGGCTAAGGTAATAAGCAGCTTGTTCTTTATGGAGTTCATTCTTTCGGGCTAGCATGGTGCCCAGTGCCACCTCAGTAGCTAAGATGTATAACTAGAATGGCACTCCTGGTCTAGGTGGTGCCAATACTGGCGGTGAAGCCAAGTATTTTTTAATGTCGTCAAAGGCTGACTGGCACTCATCATCCCAGTGAAATGCTACCCCCTTGTGCAATAATTTGTTCATGGGTCAACACTTTTTAGATAGCTGCGCTATGAAGCACTTGATTAACGTGACCTTTCCCTGTAGGCTTTTGAGCTGCTTGATGGTAGTTGGGGGAACCATTTCAAGGATTGCCTTGACTTTGTTTGGGTCCACCTTGATGCCTCGCTTTGAGACTATGAAACCCAAGAGTTTTCCAGATGTGATGCCAAATACACAATTCTTGGGATTCAGTCTGACTTTATGTTCCATGAGGTGATCGAGGATCTTGCTTAAGTCATCAAGATGATTTGGGTGCAAAATAGATTTGGCCAACAAATCATCCATGTAATCTTCCAAATTTTTATGCATGTAATCATGGAAGATGTATGTCATGGCACGTTGATAGGTGGCGCCAACATTTTTAATGCCAAAGGGCATGACCTTATAACAAAATGTCCCCCAAGGCGTTGTGAACATCATTTTTAGTTGGTCTTCGAGATTGATACGAATCTGATTGTATCCCGAGAAACCATCCATGAGGGATAGCATTTCATGACCTGCTATAGCGTCTACCAATGCGTCGATGCTTGGCAAGGGGAAATCATCCTTAGGAATCACTTTGTTTAGATCTCAAAAATTAGTGCATATGCGAATCCTCCCGTCGGGCTTCTTTACGGGCACCATGTTGGATAGCCATGGTGGATAATCCATGTAGATGACAAACTGTGCATCCAACAACTTTTGCAATTCATCTTTGACCATCAAGGCCACTATTGGGTGCATATTATGTAGTTTTTGCTTAACTGGCTTGATTGTTGGATCAAGCGTTAGATTATGCGTGACTAGCTACGGATCTAGCCTCGGCATGTCTCTGTATGACCATGCAAAAACCTCCTTCTCTTTGAGAAGGGTAATGTAGTCGGCTTGCTCTTCGGGGGATAAGCTTACCCCCAACTTGATGATCTGTGGATTCATTGGATCCAAGCCGATGTCTACATCAGTCATCTCCTCGACCGACATGTGGGATCCGTCCTCCAACTGATGTGGAGTCGGGATCAAATGGATATCATTTGCTGAGTTTAAATCTACGTTGGGAACCTCGGGTTCCTCTTCAGCATGGAAGATATCATGAGTTGACCCTGGGATAAAATGAAGCATTTTACAAAAATGCCAGTACTCTGATGGGGATGGAGGTGAATTGATGTGATCCCAGTCTATGGCATCTATGTCTAGATGCAATGACTATGCTAGATCGGTCAGATTGCGGATGGGCATGGTTAAGTCAATGGAGATCATGTTGATGAAATGATTTTGGTCTCCATTACCACGGGTGTGATGACTCGAACACTCTGGATGTGATCTGTGCTCCAAATCTGGCTCTAGAGGTATTGGCATGAATGGATCGACCCTATGGGTTGATAGGAGGATAGGGTCTACCCTCGACACTGATATCACCCTAGGGTCTCGGAGTGGAAGGTGCTCTTCGTATACCTGGAGCGACGGATCCAACACTTGGTCCCACCCCGTTGGGTCTACGTACCACTCATGCCCTGGCACTATGCCCATCTATTCAAATATGTCATTAATCTCCAAGGGGTATGGTTGCGGCATCTGTCGCATGTGATTAAGATATGTCATTTTTGTTTCGTCTTCGTAATCACTATCAGAGATCCAAAAGCCCTTGTTGGCTCTGACAACTATTTAAGGCATTACAGGATCATCCTACTAGAGCAAATTAATTTGACCCCATTGTGGTTGTTCCAATCTCCGTGGGGGGACCTAGTTCTCTCGACGCGGCACTGGTTTGATTGGAGCCTCTACAGGGAACATTTTCAAGAGGCTCTCTTGACAGTCATTCATGGGGATCACTTGTGAGTGATCACTATCTGATTCAAAGGGGTCATATGATGTTGGTTCATATTCTGATTCATCCTCCGAAGATCCCTCTTGACACTGTTTATACCCTCCTTGAAAGTGAGTCCCTAAAATTTTGCCTCTCTCTAGCAAAGGAGAAGGGTTATTGAGGTTAACAAGGGTGGTTGTTGACCATGGGAAGTAGTCTCCCAATGTATACTTTGTGTTTGTGTTGGCATAGGTATCTGATGCCAATCCACCCTTGTTGCCTATCCCTAGGCCTTGCATGTTCTCTACCAAGATGTCCAAGGGCAGGGGGTGGTTGAACCCCATGCTCGACTTGTCATAAGGCATTTGGTATCTTGGCTAGCAAAGGACACGCACTCCTTACTCATACCTACCTAGCCCATATCCATGCCAATTGCATTGGCCAAGATATCTTAGAGAAAATTTTGGGTTAGACAGATAGTTGACATCTTCTACAAAGGGCTCTTCATCTTCGTCCTCTTGCATGCATGGCTCAGTACCATGATCAAGGCCCCCATACACAAATTTTGTCTGGTTTGGCGGGTAGCCTAAAGGAACAATTGTACCGATGGGGAGGCGAGGTCTCCCCATGTCTTGCATGGACTCTAGTGCGGTCATTGCTATAAAATTCTACACCATATACTCCCCTAGGCCCGTACTGGCCATTTCAACAGTGATTGTTGGTGATTGAGGAGGAGGGAACGGAAGCTCTTCCTGAGTCCACTCCATGTTGGGTGAACTAGGAGCCTCAACTTCCATCTTGCCAGGCATCTCTTTAGTAGAGATGGTTGATACTATTGGCATCGCCTCTTCTAGGGGTTGAGCCTCTTCCAGGGTTTGCTTCCCTTTGTCCTTCTGCTTAGCCATGATAGGTGGCGTTGTTGGTGAAGGACCAAACGATGAAGATGGACCCGGCTAGGGTGTAGATGGATTTATCACCAGGGATGCTTGCGGAATCGGACCCTGTCTAGATGGATTTAACTAAAAATCCAAGTGTGTCGATGGAAGGGTTGAGTGCGGCATCAGCTACATCGCATTGCAATATTTTAAGGGTTCCAATTCCACCGGGACTACATGTACTTCCCCTTCAAATGTATACTTCAAACACTGATGAGCTATCGAAGGGACACACTTCATGTCCCTGATCTATGGCCACCCTAGCAAGATGTTATAAGCCATATCACCTTCAAAAATATGGCACAATGTAGGTATCATCTTTTGTCCTACTTGAATGGGTAGGACAATTGTGCCAACTGTCAAGCATATCGCATCATTGAATGCTCGTAGTGTATAGGTGGAAGCCATGATGTGAGAGGCTAGCAACTTCAGATGTTTCAATGCTATTGTGGTAATGATGTTACTAGATGAGCCAGTGTCTACCAACACTCTCTTATATGGGATCCCATTGACCCGCATGATAATGTGCAGGGGTGGATCGCCACTGAAAGCATGAGGATATAGAAGCAAAAAGGAAAGTGAAGATGCGATGCAAAACCGAACCAAACTTAACGCTACATCCTAGGAACTTGAAAGTGCATGAAAATAGGGGAAAGCACGAGCAAATCAAAATGAAACAAATGCAAGTAAAGAAGACAGCCCTTTTTATTGATATGTTTCACAACTCGGTTACAATGCGCATCCTCCTCTTCCAAGGGCTAGGAGCGTTTAAGTATGCATTTTTGTTACATCCATGGGTGCCCTTCCTTCTTCAGCGTGCCCACATGTAAAATGGGTGGACCGAATGTCGTCATCACTTGCATTGATGAGTGTTGACTCCTTTCTGCTCCTTTTATGTCTATACCCTGCATTCAAAGGAACAAGAAGCAGTCAGTAGCACCTGTGGATAAAATAGAGCATGCAATCCCCAATCCTACAATAAGTGAATGAGAAAAATGAATTAAACTATGACTAAAATAAATCCAAATGCTCTAAAAATTTGACAGGGGCATCAATACATCCCAAAGAAAATATTTCAAATGGAACAGTCAAGAAATTCCTCGCCGATTTGAATTCGCTCAGAGGCGGGACGAATTCACCTGCAATAAAATGTCAAAAAGGTACTGTCCCAAATGTCCTACCTAGGAAGCTCCAAAAGACCTACAAACTTGGGGTTAGCTAATTGGGGGTATTTTTGGAAGACCCATATGGTCATATTTTCCCAATTTGGCCTCCATAAATAGTAATTTGATGATGCTACTTGTAGATTAGTAGAAGCGGGCAAATATAAAAACATGATCAAAATTGTTCAAGACGAGATGAAATTTAAATGAAAACCTATCTAAGCATCATGGAATTGAATGCAAAAATGAAAGAAAGAAAGTCTACCATAGAATTCTCATCACTTCGAAGGGGGCGATTAGGACTATAGAAGTGTGGGATGGGGCGCCCATGGGGCAGGCCGCCCGCTATTTGAGGCCTGATTTCGGCAACAATCCACTTGGGATGGGTCCAAAACCTCTTGTGGGGTATTTTCAGCAAATTTGGTGGGATATTATGGCAAAATTTCAGGTTTTGGGCTCAAGATTCGTCCTCCCAATAGTCACCCATTGACCTCCCCTCTAAAGGAGATCAAGGATGTGAAAGGCGCAAATCCAAAATGTGTGAGGTATGATAATAAAATGACAGCACTTCGTTGCTCTAAAATGCTCCTTCTCCCTATATTTTGGGGTGAGGAAACTCACCAATTTATAGACCTGGAGGTCTCTTGAAATGGGCATGCAGAGGTGCCACTTGGCAATCATGCCTTCCCAAGGGGAAGGAGATTCCTCCCTAAATAGGGACTTCATGACTGCCCTTGTAATTGCCTCTAACGCTAAAAAATGCTCACCCATACTCCTGTGCGATGAAGGAAGCATTGAGTGGTGGATCTAAGCTGCCATTTGTCAAGATTTGAATTTTTTGCCCATCAAACCTACAATTCGCCCCACCCTAGAGCGAATCTAGAATTCGTCCCTGGGTGGGGTGAATCCCAGTTTGAATTCGTTCCAAGGTGGAACGGATATTGAGCAAAGTGCCTAAAGGTACCAAATTGATCTTCGACCTTCCAAAACTACTGTGAGAGTGGTTAGGACCACTGTTTAACCTCTGGGGGCTGCCCTTGGGGCTGTGTGTGTCAATGCAATCAGTGTTTGCAGTCACATAATCGGATTGGTGTTGTTTTGGTGTCTACACTTTAATATTGTGGTTGTTTTATATTTGAGCCTATGAAATATTTCTCTATATTTTATGGTAGATAGGCTTAAAAATCCAATAGTTGTATCACAAATACCACCAAAATTTGTCTATTTTGATAGAGTTATTTATTAGCCACCATATAATTAGATTTGTCTATTTTTATAAAGTTAATTCAGAGTCTATCCACTTTAAAGGTAGTGCAGAATTGGACTCCAGTTTTTTAAAGGTCTTATTGAATAAAGCAGGCTAGAGTCTTTCCACTAGGTTGAAGGAAAACCATTACAGACTAGGACTCAACTATATTGTAGGCATACCAACCCATGAGGAAAATTGGTCATTCAGGGATAGAGCCACCTTAATATTGATATTCTCTAAAATGAGAATAATTATTGATACAAGCAGAATCAACTTAGAGGATAGTTGATCATTTAGAGAAATTTAGTGCAAACCTAACATTGATTTGAAAATTTTTAGGATTTGCAAATTAAATATTGAGGTAGAATCAACTTTGAATATAGTTGATCATTCAGGGATAGAGAAAACCCTAACATTGATTTAAATAATTGCAGATAGAATATTGAGACAAAACCAACTTAGGAGATAGTCATTTAGGAAAGTGTCAACCTAACATTAGATTCTCTAGTAAGGAAGAGAATCATATTGAGTTCTTAGGTGTGACCTAAGACATTAAATATTTTAAAAATAAAGAGTTTTAGAACATAAGTTTGAGAAGCTTCCTATATAAGATAGAATAATTTTAGTTTATAAGTGTAGAGAAAATAGAAAGAAAAGTTGCAGCTGATTGAGACGTATTAAGAGCATCCTAAGACTAGATAGTATAGAAAAAGTAATCATACATAGAAGAGAAGAAGAATCAGGTCAAATTGACCTTGACATATTTGAAAAAAATAGAAAAAAAATAAAAGATAAGAAGAATAATAGCACCAAAGTGTTGAAGGAGAAAAGAGCGGAGTCATCATCCCCATAAATAAATTGGTATATTAAGAAGAAAGCCATAGCAATAGAGATAGAAAGAAGATAGATATATCAATCTTGAGAATGATATATCAGTATTGAATAAGGATAAAGAAGCATACAAAGATTATTTTATATAGATTCAAGTATATAATTGAAAGCTACAAGTAGCCATAAGCAGAAGATTAAAAAAAGGAACAACAAACTAAAGAAATATTAGCAATAATTAAGCATAATGTAGACACTAAAATCACGTCAATCTAATTAGACTGCCAAGACACATTCTAATCGACACCATATGGCCCCCTTGGGCAACCCTCAAAGGTTAAATAGTGGTCCTATCCATTTGTGGAAGGTTCTACCCTACTTTTGGGAAGTTTTGGGCCATGTAGGCATGGTCGTCCCACCCTAGGATGGCCACAATTTATGGTCATCCCACCTAGGGACAGCCACTAGCAACCATCCCTGGGTGGAATGACCATGGCCTTGGACCCTTAAAAATTAAAAGGTGAGATAAATGGCACTTATATTCTGCCATTTACCCTACCCATTGAAGCATGCCAGTCTGAGGGTGCATAACTCCCATGACAAGTTGCAAATTGTATGCCCAAATTAGATATTCTTCACCCTCCAATGCATGGCAAGGTTTTGAAAAATGGTGGCACCTGCCTCACATGGCCAAGCATGCCCATTTGACCATATGCTCACTTGAGCTATAAAGTGGAGTCTTTCCACCCAATTTTAAAAGGGGAGTCTTTGCAATATTTTGCAATGCAGTACTTCCAATATTTATCTCCAATTCATCACGCATTTCCCTTGAGATCTCCATGGAGCGAAGGAGGTTTTCAAGTGTTTCCAAAACATGCAATCTGCTTACAAAATTGACCCATTTGAGTGAATCAGATCCTAAAATTTGATAACAACAGCCCTAGGAGTATTTTGGACCAAATCATAGAGGAATTGGTGGTAAAAACCACCAGATTTAGTGGTCATCCCCACCTGGGATGGTTACCAGTATTAAATGGAACACCCAGGGATGATCACAAATATGAGTAGAATTTCTCTTCTATTTTTGCATATATCAATTCTAGAGTATATTTTATACCTTCTATCAATTTTTGGTGCAATTTTGAGTTGTTTTGCACCTGTTATTATGCATTTCTTGTTTTAAAATACTTAATGGCACACCCAAGGACAGCCATAAATCATAGTGCAATTTTCTTTCTGTTATTGCTTAGATCATTTCCAAAGTACATTATATGCATGATCCTAAGTTTTGGTAGCATTTGGAATAGTTTTGCATCATCTATTATACATTTCCTCTTTCAAGCTCATTATCGCATATATCTCTTTGATTGCATTTCAATTCACACATGCTATTAACAAATCTAATTTCTTTGTGTGTAGATCTAGGTATCACAATACGCAAGGAAGGATTAGTAATTCATAACATCAATAGAACATTATGGCAGCATCGAAATCCCACTCTTGAATGATTCATGAGTGCGAGGAAGACGCTAGAGCGCACCTGATTTTCTAAAGGATTTATTCTTTTGGCATATTTGTAATGAGTGTATCAATTTAGAGCTCTCAAGGGGACATTTTGTAATCATGAATTTGAAAAATCAAATAATATAGATAGGACCCCCATTTCTTTCACTTATTTGTCTCTCATGCTTACTTAAAATGTCGCTTTTGTAGTGCTTAAATCAATAATAGCAATAGATGCATTTCAATTCTCGTTTTTAGGTGTGTCATTTTTCCACTCTACAATGGAAATCATGGTGGGACCCCTATCCCATTTGGTTTAGCTAAATTTTGACTCGGTTTCTACTTTTGAAATATTGTAGGTTTCGATCGTTTTGGCCTGAAATAGCCCCTTATTTTATAATTGGAACACCTAGCGATGGCCATAGCAACCATCCCACCTAGGGATGGCCCCAAAATTTGGAACCATCCCACCCTAGTATAACCATAAAATATAGGGTCTACAACTCAAATTGATAGGAACAACAGCATCGTAGGCTTTCAAGTTAAGTAATTGCACCTTGCTTTTGCATTTTTACTATTTAGAAAAGGTCAAATTTAGTTTTTCTTCCTCCCCTTGTTTTCTTGAAAGGTAGATTTCACTTTTCTTTAATCGCAAAAACAACAAAAAAAGGAAAAACATAGAAAAATAATTCAGTAGGAATGCATCTGTGTGGTTTGATTGCTTGCGACCTACCTAATAGATAGGTTGCCATTTAGGGCATGCATTTTGTAGGTGCAACATCTATTTAATACTTCTGAAAGTGAAATTTTATTTTTGCATTTAGTGAATCTATCTTTGAGTGTTATTTTATTGTACTTTATTTGAGTATAAAAGGAACCACACATGCTTGGACCACTAGCATCAATTAGAAAAGAAAATAATTGAGCAGAAAACCAATGAGTTGTTTCAAGAGATCTTACATGATAGGGTCCCTATCCCAAGTACTCATAGACAGGGGGTTCATAAGAGGCAACCTACTTTCAATCAAGATAGGCCTCCCATACCTAATAAAATTGTCTCCTTAACCTCCTAGGCCTAATCGGGACTTGCCTCCCAAGAAAACATAGCTCACCTTTCGCAAGAACTTACACCTCCTTGTAGGCTAGTTCAAGAGACACCTTACGGGACCTAAACTGAGCTTGAACCAGAAGAGAAATATCCTAAAGCACCTTATGGAGGTAGTGTGGGTGAAATTCAACCATAACGTAATAGGCTTGATATTCCTCCCCCTCTCCCGCAGGATCGAAGCAAAGAAGAGGAGATCAAATCCTCTGATGCATACAAATCATTTCTAGAACGCATGGAATCAATAGAGAAAAATACCTTAAGGTATAGGCCTTAGAAGCCCACTTTGCGCTAACTTCACATTCAATCGCTTCACCCGTCAGTACCTTACCCTCCTTATCCAGAGCATTTCAAAATGCCCAAGATGGATAAATTTAAAGGAGAGGAAGATGCACAGGAGCATGTCACTAGATATTTGAACCAATGCTTCTGTATCCAGGATAAAATTGAGAATATATTTTCTTACCCTCTCTAGCCCTTCCATAGAGTGGTAAAATCAACTCCCAAAGTATAGTTTCTACAACTTTGAAAAAAATTTAGATGCATTCCTGCTTACCCTCTTGAGAAATTGCAAAACCTCGTAAGAAGGAATGGACTAAGAACACCAAAAATAATTTGTCGCAACCAAATTTGGTAGTAGTCAACCAAGTTGCTATTAGTATTCTTGGGCCTATGCAACCAAATCCACCTCAAAAGCCTAATTATCAGGCCACACATAGAAACTACAACAATAGAAATCAAACAAATCAAGGGCAAAACCAGCAATGTTGCCTTAAGTGATAATTTATGCCCATTGCTGAGTCCATGGATTCTCTATTTAAGCATCTCTATGTGGCCAAGCCAATTATTCTACCTGAATTTCAACCTGTAGAAGACCCTAGGATATCATGAAGACCTATACTGCAAGTACCATAGTATAATGGGCATGACATGCAGATGTGCTTCAGGTTCAAACACCTAGTATAGGATATGATCGGTAGGAATGATCTTCAGGTCGATAACCCTATTGTAATAAACAATCAACAAATGGATGTTTTTAAAGACTTATTTCCCACTCATGAGGAGTAGGCAAAGCCAGCATAACAGGTGAACAAGGTCCATCTGGCACCCCCTAAATAAGGGTTCGTTATAATGGTTAGCATAAATAAGTGTTACCCAAGTCAAGTCACACCACCTATGGATTCAAATGATATTCCTTCAACGTCATAGCCTTCGCCACCTCTAGTGCAAAACCTTCAACCTCACCCAGTGGTCACAATAAAGAGTAAGCTTACTCAGAGCTTGCAAATAACATCGACTCGGCTCTCTATCTATGAGCTTATCCAACAATCTCCACATCATCGGGAAGCTCTCATGGAGATCCTCAAGTAGATTGAATTTCTTCCCTAGGAGTATAACTCCTTTAGAAATTTTATGGGACATGTTTAACAATGCATAGAACCAGTAATCATATTTCATGAACATGAACTCAAGCCAGTACCAAATGACATGGTGGATCCTCCCCTACACATCATTGCATGTGTAAATGGAACACCTTACAAGAGAGTTCTAATTGATATTGGTTCCTCCAGCAATATCATCACCATGACTGCTCTCAAACATCTAGGGCTTCCAACATCCCACATTGTCACGTCCATGTATACCCTTCAAGCATTTAACGATGCTCTATGCTCAACAATTGGTACTATAGTCTTACCTATTTAGGTAGGACAAAAGACTATACCAATGTTGTGTCACATCTTGGAGGGTTAAATGGCCTACAATATCTTTTTGGGCAGATCTTAGAGTAGATACATGAAGTGCATGCCATCTATAGCTCACCAATGTTTTAATTATACTTACAAAGGGTAAGTACAAGTCCCTGCAGACCTCGAGCCCTTCAAATACTATAAATTGGTGTAGCAAATCCCCGAGTCGACCTTGCCATCAACCCATATGGACTTCCAATCGAATACGTCTAGCCAAGGTCTGAATCCTTCATCGTCACATTCCATTATTCCATCAAAATATTCTTCCATACCATCCTCATGATCAACACCTCCATATATGTCTTCGTCATCATTGAATCCTTCACAGAGGAACATGGGGAAGAGGCCTATTGATGAGATCCCTCCAACCATATCTACCATATCCATAGAAGAGATTCCTAGTCTAGTAGACGAGGAACCACCTCATGAGGTAAACATTGATTCAACTCAAGCCTCACTTCTATCTCATTTATTTCCATCACTACAAGTCATAGTCCATATGGTAGCCACTAGATTAGGAGAATACCTGGTACAAAATATCACAACTCCTACCATTGAGACAGTGTAAAACATGGGTCAATCACGTCTTCCCATAGGTGTCATTGTACCTCTAAGCTTACCTCCTAATAAAATTAACTTTATTTATGGGGTATTGACTATGGCATAAAACCATATCAGCAGCAAGAAGAGAATGAAGAGCCCTTTTTTGAGGACATTAATTACATGTCCAATCCTGATTTTTCCATGAGATATCTCCATATCTGCAACTAGTGTGGCTATGATTTGGGGTTGTACAAACAAGGTACTCATGTTCCTTGCCAGTTGTAATATTAAATACCATATGATAAGTCTGGTTTAGGACACAATAAGCTTATGCCTCTCAACATCCTCACTGATAGTTTAGAGTACCTAGGTCTGGACTATAGGGATGATCTTGCACGTAATCCTTAATTCAATCCTAATCATGTCCATTTATTTGGGGATTATTTCCCTATAAATATGATGTATCAAGGGATATCTCATAAGTTTATCCAATCCTATAAAGCAGGTGAAAGTTTACATACTCTTCCACACAATAGTGAGGAAGAAGATCAAGGTCCTCCCTATGAATGGACAACTGATGATGAATCAGATTACGAAGTAGCACCTATCAAATATTCTAGTTCATATGGGGAATATGTGTGGATCATCCCTTTGGATGATGAAGATGAGTTATATTTGTGTGTGTTCCCATTACTGCATCCCATATGGCAACATCTTCTACCCTTGGAGGATCAGGATCACTCCCTTCCACATCAACCACCTTTGGTCATTTTGCTTCCACTGTAACCACCTCCACAAGTCTTGCAATAACCTATTATTAATAGCCCCATCAACCACCCCGTAGAGATCATCCATCCATCAACATGATTTCCATAGATATTTTTGCATCCCTGCATGATCTGAATAACTCATCAAAGCCACTATACCTCAACTTGGATGTAATCGACTTTGATTGGGGAGATTCTCCACCGTCTCCTTTAGAGTTTTGGCCTTGCGATGAAATGTTACAGTTGTTTATTTTTTTTCCAAGATCTACTCAAGATGTCTTTCACGCTAATGTTGAGCTATAATTTCCAATCGATGACATAAACCCAACTGACAACATTCATTTTATCCCTACTCCACACCAGTTGGAAGAGGGATCTCATATGTCAATTGAGCCAAAAATTGATAGTGATATCGGTATAGATCCTAAAAATCCTCAATTCATCAAGTTAGGGGAAGGCTTGTCCCTCACTGAGCAAGCCAATTTCATAGCTCTTCTAAAATAGAAGAGGGAATCTTTTGCATGGTCCTATAAAGACATCCCAGGACTAGATCCAAATTTAGTCATGCATAATCTTATGCTTGATCCAAATGCAAAACTAGTTAAGCAAAAGCTATGTAAAATGCATCCAATAGTAGCCTTAATGGTGAAATATGAGTTGTAAAAGTTGTTAGATATCAATCTCATTATATCAGTGGATTATCTACCATATCTTTCCAATATAGTTCCTATCAAGAAACCTGATGGGAGGATTCGTATTTGCACTAACTTTTGTGATCTAAAAAAAGTGAGTCCTAAGGATGAATTCCCATTTCCAAACATCGATGCCCTGGTAGATGCCACAGTAGGCCATGAGATGTTATCCTTGATGGATGGTTTCTTTGGATACAGCCAAATTTGTATTAGTCCAGATGACCAACTCAAAACAACGTTCACAATACCTTAGGAAACATTTTGTTATAAAGTCATGCCTTTTGGTCTCAAAAATGTTGGTGCTACTTACTAGCGGGCTATGACTTACATCTTCCATGACTACATGCACAAAATTTTGGAAGATTACATGGATGACTTATTGGCTAAATCTTTACTACGCCATGAGCACATTGATGTATTGTGCAAATTTCTCGATCGCCTCATCGAACATAATGTTATACTAAACCCTAAGAAGTGCATATTTGATATCACATATGGAAAAATATTGGGATTCATAGTCTCTAAATGAGGCATCAAAGTTGATCCAAACAAATTCAAGGCAATCCCTGAGATACCTCCCCCTACTACCATCAAGAAGATGTGTAGTCTATAAGGTAAGGTCGTATCTATCAAGTGTTTCATAGTGCAATTATCGGATAAGTGTCAATCGATGAATAAATTGTTATACAAGGGGATCGAATTCAACTGGGATGACGAGTTTCAAGCCATATTTGATGAAATTTAAAAATAGTTGGCTTTACCACCAGTATTGGCTCCTCCTCGACCAGGAGTGTCATTCTATTTATACATCTAGCTACTGAGCTTGCATTGGGTATCATGTTAGCCCAAAAGAACGAATTGCACAAAGAACAAGCTACTTACTATATTAGTCACACCCTGGTCAGTTACAAAATAAAATATGCATACGTTGAGAAGCTATACTTAGCAGTGGTTTTTACTACTAAAAATCTATGCCATTATATGATCAGTCATACCACGTACATAGTATCTAAAGAAAATGTATTATGATATATGATAAGTTGTACTTACCATAATAGTTGCACGGTGAAATGGATTATGTTTTTGATAGAATTTGACCTCGAATTCATCGGATAAAAATAAATTAAAGGTTAGGTAATCGATGATCAACTTGTAGAGGCTTATCTCCAAAATGATCATCCTCTTAACATAGAGTTTCTCGATGATGGAGTATTTCAAGTGTCAGAATCACCTGATCCTGAAGATCCTGAATCGCAGGCTGACATGATTCTATTTTTTGATGGCTCTAAATACGAGCAAGGTGGTGGAGCAAGAATTGTTTTTTTCACACCTCAAGGAGCTCTAATACCCCTATCATTCAAACTTGATTTCCCATGTACCAATAGTAATTCTGAGTATGAATCTCTACTCATAGGATTTCAAATGATAATCGTCATAAAAATAACCAAGCTCAATATTTTTGGTGATTCCTTGCTCATAGTGAATCAATTCAAGGGGATATCCCAATGTAGATGTCCAATATTGCAAGCCTACAAATCCCTTGTGGATAAAATTCTATAAAAATTTGAATGGTATGACATCGAGGCACTCCCTCAATAATCTAACCATTTTGTGGATACAATGGCCTCCTTAGGGTCTTTAATCTCATATAACCCTTCTGATGATATAACAACCATTAAATTCAAAATGCTATTGAAATCTATGACTGAGCGTGAGAACATCCACTCCACACCATAAGTCCACATGATTCAAATTAAACCTTCTCATAAATAGTTCTCGTAAATACATAATCACCTGAATAATGTCACTTGGGGGACTTTATTCTCTCAAACTCCTTTTGCTAGCAGCACAATGTTATATTTACAAGTTATCTCCCAATCAACATTTGCTAGGAATGAACTTCAAAAGGATCCAGCAATTCATGCAATTGAGGCTTCTTCAAATCAAGATTGGTCCACTCAGATAAAATATTCCCTAAAGCTTGGTAATATCTCTTTTGGATTGTCGCATATCACCAAACAAACTTTCAAGAAAAAAGTGATAAAATATATCTTGAAGACATTTTGTATCGTCGAGGCTACGAAGGTATCCTCCTTCACTGCTTATAACCTCAGATGTTAGTTTGGATGATCACCCAAATACACGATGGTACATATGGTGGCCATTTTAGCTTCATGGCCATCACAAAGTGCATTCTCCACATGGGCTATTATTGGTCAACTCTAGAGCATGATTACTATTGTTATGTTAAGAAGTGTGTAAAGTGTCAACACCATGCTAATTTGACACACGTACCTTCTCAGGCCTTACAACCAATTCAATTAGTTTGGTCTTTTTTACAATGGGGGTTTGACCTAGTTGGGAAGATCTCACCCCCTTTCTCAGGCCATCACACATTCATCATTACGGCCACAGAGTATTTCATGAAATGGGTGGAAGTAATTCCCCTTATATCCATAAACCCTTTGGTCACCCAAAAAGACCCAAAGGTATCCATAAACCCTTTGGTAACCCAAAAGCCCCAAATGTACCCATAAATCCTTTGGTCACTCAAAAATCCCCAAAGGTTTCCATAAATCCTTTGGTCACCCAAAAATCCCCAAAGGTATCCATAAACCCTTTGGTCACCCAAAAAGCTCCAAAGGTATCCATAAACTCTTTGGTAACCCAAAATTATCCAATGGCATCCAATAAGTCCATTTGTCAAATGTATATACATATGTATTAATCAAAATCTAAAAACATCATTAAAACATCAAAATTACAAAAATATTACATCATATTTCATACTGCTGCATTATACAATCAATTGCATTAGGCATTCCCATCATTGTATTTTGCATTTTAGAGTTGATCATACATGTCTAGCACCAGGTCTGTATACTAGACATCCTTTAGAGTCAACTTTGTCAAAAATCATCATTCACACCCATCTACATTACAATTATCATTTCCATCTATATTTCCAACCTTTCGTATTTGTGTCTATAACCCTTCACCTAGTCATTTGTTATAGGGTGTCTTTAGGGTTTTTCAGTCACTCAATCATCTCTAGTTTTCTTTTCAGATTTTATAGAAAGCTATTCCTAATTTTTAGAAGGTAGAGTCTTGCTATGATTATACCTTGTATACATAAAAATCCCAACACATTTTCACATTAAATCCAAGTTTTTCACAAGGAAATATGAAACCTACAAAGTGGTCCAGGTTACCTTAAGTGAAAAGTTTACCTTGCTCATCCCCCTGTGTGCATGGTTCAAAAATATTGAGAATTGACAAAAGGACAAGCTCCTCCCTACCCAAATACAAAATAAATAGTGGTTTTCACCACTACCAAAAATCCCCAAAATAAATAGTGGTTTTCACCACTAACAAAAGAAAAAAGTAAAATAAATAGTGGTTATCACCACTCTCAAAATCCCTTGCTCACCAAACAAAAAATAAGCAAATCCCTGCAACATTTCAAAAATAAAATAAAATAAGGGAGTACTAAACTTGAATCCCAAAAATTCTTAGCATTTGATAAACCCTGAGGTGATCCTCATTATAGGTTATGTGGCATCAAGCCTGCCTAGCAATGGTGGTATCCTTATGCATAATAATATGTCTATCATATTAGCGTCTTGCTTTTGTACAGACCAATGTTTGCATATGGATGAGCTAGCTTTTGGTATCCTGTATTACCTAGTGGTCTAATACAACTGCATATAAAACTTAGGATCATGATACTTGTAGGGTGATCTTCAGTACATATGGGTTGCATCAATCTTTTTTGGCACTAGGGTAACTTTATGCGTTATCATAACAATGAACTTACATGCACACATAGAGATATTAATATCTTGGTCATCCTAGCAGATTCGTACCTTGCCAAAAAATCTTGCATGGTTAGTATATAACTTTTGATTAGCCAACTAGAGTGTTTGAGTCTCATGAAAACCTCAAGGATATTCTATAACATCTTACTATTCATTCCATTCCATATCATTTTATCACATTTTTGTAAGTTCACATTTCCACAAATCCATCACATAGTCTCATGAAAACATTACAAATGAATTGATGAATTTTATACAGTCTATGGTGCTAACATAGTGTGTCAAATAGTAGTCACAATTCCTTAATACATATCAATAAATCATCCATATCATTATGCATACACACATATCCATATCATCATAAACATCATATTACAATACATGCATCCATAAAAGCATCAGTAAAGAAAACATAAGCATTGCATACATCCAATAAAGCAATAAGGAAACACATGATGACAATAAAACAACTCATATATATATATATATATATGTGTGTGTGTGTGTGTGTGTGTGTGTGTGTGTGTATGTATGTATGTATGTATGTATGTATATGTATGGGGCAAAAAGCAACATTATGATCCAAAATATTTTCGTAGGCTATAATAAAGTGGATCCTCAGACCTCACGTTGCAAAAGTCTAAAAACAAAAATAACTACTAGATGCCAGATTCTCCCCGGCTCAAGCTCCCTACCCTAACCTGTGATCGAAGTGTGGCTAGATCTATCATCTACCCTGTAATCATGGTCCCCTGCCCCTCAATAACTAGTGTCTATCAGTTAATATCTTCCTGTGCAGTCTGCACCTATACCTGTAGGAGAGCTCTCTCTTCTGTGTACTCCCTCCACTTGTATCTCCCTCTAATCATCTCATCATATAGCTCAGTAATGGTAGTATCTCATGCTACCAACTATGTATGCACCCCCTGCTCATCCCAATGATCCTCATCATTGTCCCCCTACTAGTCCTCCATATCCATGAGGTCCATCCACTTATCATCTATCTAGTGATGCACATGTCACTCCCCTAAGTCTACCCTCTTGTTAGTTTGCTCACCTAAGTCTGGATCCTCCTTATTTGGAGCCTCATCTAGAGCCTCCCTGCAAGCCTCCTCTACTCCTATAGCCATAGCACCCCCTAGTGGTCCATCCCCGCACCACAGATACATCACCCACAAGGAGTCATACTATATTGTGGTCTCGATATCATCTCTCTTAGATGTAGCCTCCATAGGATTTGCCTCCTCTCCAACTACCTCCACTGTAGGCCAATTTAGTTTCCTCTCATTGCCACGATATCGGTAGATAACTGTATCACTAAGTAGCCCTTGGGATATCCCAAATTATCATAGCACTTGAGCATATGAGAAGTACTATTGCTCGATCCTATGTTAACCAACTAGCCACCTCCCTCGTTGTATCTGCAAAATTTATACCCTAGCCTCAGGCCATGCTAGATAGTATTTGTATGATCTCTATATAACCGCATCTTCCCTAAGCCATGCAAATAAATCTATATAATGGTCAATCAAACCTGCATCAGGATGGCTCTAACCCCTCTCCTGGTCTCATTGCCATAGGATCCCATATCCTATCTCTCTATCTGTGAGTAGCGCTCGCATCATCCAAGGTAGCCCCCATGGTTTATCCATGGTAATATGTCGCCATGCCTACACCTGCAATAGAAATTTGTAGCCCAATACTTTCCACCCATAGTAGTGGATCTCATACAGCTCGTCATAAAGTTGTGCTAGCAATGTAGTACCCCATGCCATCACTAATGGTATCTCTATAGTGCACTCCACTAGTGAAAACAACAACTCCAAAAGGTTCCATGGGAATGTAACTCCTAATTATTTTGATAGTAGCATGTTATAAATAAGCATCATCAACAGGGCATGTCTCGTAGTCAAGACCTCTATCTCATACCATAGATCCACTAGGATGCCTTTGCTAGGAAAATCTTGCAACACTTTAGGCCAATCATCTTCGAAGTATCTCTGCAAAATCGTATCTCTAAGATCCTGATGAGTAGATATAATCAGATGCCCCTCTATCAAAATTTATATAATCCTATATATGTCCTCTAATGTCATTGGCATCTCCCCAATCAACAAATGGAAGGTGTTGGTGCGAGGGTCCCATAGATCTATCAACGCAGTCAAGTAGGCTCTATCTCCCATAACTGGATCTAGTCATGTCACTTACTTGATACCAATGGCATCAAGCCATTTTTAGTCATACTTTGTCAATAGGCCATGAGTGGTCTTAAAGAGTATTAAAAATTGATATCGGCTCTTGATCACCTGGCAAGAGCAAGCAAGCTTAAGAACAAAAATACTCTATCTCTCATCACTGTATCTAGCCATTTCACCTACTTGATACAAATGGCATCAAGCCATTTATATTCATTCTCTTTCAATATGCCATGAGTGGTCTTAAAGAGCATCAAAAATCGATACCGGCTCTTGATCACCTGGTAGGGGCAAGCAAGCTTAAGAACAAAATACAAACAAAACAAAAAGAAGCAAAAAGAAACACAAAAGCACCTAAAAAGGGTATTTTTTCTTGCAAAATCATGGTTTTCCCACCTAGGTAATTCCCCTAGGTTGGTGGCAGTCCCACCCAGGTACAACCCCTAAACATCTCAAGATGGTCGTCCCTCCCAAGGACGGCCCCCAAAATTAGCCAAAAATGGCCTTCCTGACCACCAAAAACAAGCAAAAAAACTTACAAAAATACAAAAAAATATAACAAAAATGCACAAAAACACAAAATAAGGTACAAAACATCAAATATCATTACTAACAAGATTCATTTACTGATATTTAGTGTGTTTCATTTACAAAAAGTGAAGATAATTACACTTCCAAAAGTAACAAAGTGCAGTAGCAAATTCAGTCCTTACCCGTCTCATGTCGGCTCCGCTACTTGATGAGTCCATAGGCTAGCTCATGGTGATTTTAGGATTGTTTTAGAAACACTCCGCTTCATAAAATCACCCTCCTACTTCTCACCTCTCAAACTACCAACTCAGAAGTGCACAAATGAGTATTTTGAGCTTAAATAGCCCTACAAAAGGTATGGTCATTCCAGGGTGGGATGGTCAGCATATCTGATGACTGTTCCACCTTGGTATAGCCATAGATCTTACAACCATCCTATCCTAGTATGGACACCAAAAAACATCTCAAAAACAATAGAAAAAGCAACAAAAATGGCTTCAAAACCATCAAAAATAGGTCAAATCTAATAAAATTCACAATGGATCAAGATTGAACCAAATTGTTCATGGATGAATTTAAAATTCTCTAATTCAATCCCCAAGAAGACCACTATGGTCGGACCGCTCCACGGGAATGAGGTATTCAATTCCTTTCTTCCATGAACTATCAACAAAATCATCAAAATCCTCATAAAACTAAGAAATTTTACAGTGGATAAAGCTAAAGGAACCCCAACCAAGTCATATGGGGCTCTTGTTCCATCTTTATGTTAGTTATATTTTCTACAGTATGGGGCTCTTATTCCCTTTGGGGTGCAATGTGGGGACCCTTACCTTGTGTAAAGGGTTTCTTGATTTTACTTATGTTCTAATGTTGTGTAACAGCTTCCACATAATGGTTTTGGGGTCCTAGTTCAAAATCTCATTCTAATTAAATCTTCTCAATCTACCAAAAAAATTAATGTTATAAAATTAATGAAATAAAATTAAACAAGAAAAAATATTAGAAATATCTTGATTTTGTGCATCTAAGAAGTTAGATTTCATGCATGCATGGCCCAAGCCACCAACTTCCTTACTTCAAAAGCCCCAAAATTAGATTCACAAAATCCAATATTATAGGGTTTCCAAAAATACCAATGGCTTTGAGTATCAATTGTCATTATCAAAGGTTTTTATTTTTTTTTCTAAGAAAATGTTGATTTTTATAATCAAAATCAATTGAATTGTTTCCAATTGCCAAAGTTTCCTTCAAGAAAGATAAGTTTTTTGCTTTATTTTTATACCATAAAGATTGCTTGAAGACAAGGAGGTGATAATCAATTTTGACTTGCTTTATGATTTGATTGGAAAATTTCCAAATTGAAGGTATTATTAAAGGAGAGGCACAAATAAGGAAATTTTGAGTTTGATGAAGAAAGTCAAGTAAAATTGATTGTTTTTCTTTTTCTTTTAATTCCTTTTGGGAAAAAAGTGTGAAAATTAAAAGAGTGTCATGGTGTTAGTGTCTAATAGGGACATAAATAATGAGTTGTTGAGTTGGAATGAAGAAAAATATTAGTTTTGACCAAATTAATTGTGACTAAGTTTTTTGTTTTTGTTTTTTTTACATCATTGTTAAAGCTTGACTTAAAAATAAAATAATTTATAGTTATTTGATATAAATATTTGTTAATTGATTTTGATTTGATTAGATTAGGTGGTAGTTAATGACAACATCTTGAACATGAAGGGATAAATTTTAGGTGTCTACAAATATTATTTCATTTTTATTATATTTTGACTCATAAATATTACTTGGGAACTTAAAAATATATTTAGGGTTCTATTTATACAAGTTCCTTCTAGGTGAGAATAATTGCTCACATTCATAAATAGAAACTTGTTATGTTCATGTCATTAACTTAGGCAAACAAGGTCTCCAACATGAAGTTCATCTTCTATCCTATACACTTTATGTTCAAAAGTAAAATGCACTTACATGCTAAAGAAACTATGGTCCTTGTATTGCTTGTCTATGGTCTACCATGGTTTGTATTGTAAATAATTTTAAGACCATGCATTTAACTCTAAAAATTTTAAGAATCAAAAAGGCAAGAATATGAAAAAAATTTCGGGGGAGGGAAGAAAGTAGAGAGGGGAGGGCTCTGGTCCCTCCCCTGCTCCCCCTCCCATGGCTCCTAGTTCCTGCCCAGTCCCTGGCTCAACCCAGGTCATCCCTCCCGGGGAGTGGTTGTTTGCAGATGATCTCCTGGAGGGAGATCCTTCTCCACTATCTGTTCCCCTCCCAGCCGGCTAGGGTTTCCTTGGTTGTTTTTTCGGATTGGTGCTTCCCAGGGATCCTTTTTTGGTTGGGGATCCCTTCCCTTTTTCCTCAGGCTTCCCCCTGGGGTTTTTTGTAGGTTATTCACGTGGATCTGGTCCCCTGTGTTTCTCGATGCGGTGGAGGTGATGGTTTAGGGTTTGGACAGCTTCCCACTATTTTGGTTCCTAAGGATCCCATCCCTGTGACTGGTTCCTCTTCCCGCTTGAGATTCCTAGTCCCTAGATCCCTGGTCCCTTAACCTGCTATTTCTTTTTTTTTTGTCGGGACGGGATCCTCTTCTTTTTTCCCGAGGTGGGTTCATCATGGTGCAGCTCTCTGGTCGCTTCCCGATGGGCTGGATTCTCTCTGTGCTGGCTGTCGACTTCCTGTAGGATGGCTCTCGCTGAACGATATGTTTTCTCGATGGGCGGGATGGTTTCTCCATAGGGCGGGATCCGCCAAATCCATTGGTTTTCCCGCGAGGCGGGATCCTTTCTTTTCTGCTGGTTTCCCGAATGGCGGGATTTCCCTACTGCTTCCCGCTAGGCGGGACTGTTTGTGGTGGTTTTTACTGCTTCCCGCGAGGCGGGATTTTATTGTAACGGTTTTTCTTTGCTTCTTGTTGGGCAGGATCTTCTCGATGGTGGTTTTTGGCTACTCCCCGCTGGGTGGGATCTCCAAAACTACTTTCTTTCTTATTTGTTTGTTTCCCGCTGAGAGGGATTGTTTCATGCTTACTGTTACCACTGGGAGGGATTTCTGTTTTGGTGTTCAGTTTCAAGGGATTGATTCCCTAGGCCCATTGCTTATGTAATCAGGTTTTGGGATCCTTGTTAAAACCCACTATAAATACAAACACTACTTACCAAAAAAAAAAAAGGCAAGAATATGAATATAATCCATTGGGTCTTGGGGATGGTAATTATAAGCATGCCATAAGATCTTAGTTGATAAGACATCTTTGGGATTGATGCATATATTTTTGACTAAGTATATAGACATGACATAGATCTCACTACACTCATTCACTAAGTCTCTTCTAATAGTTATCTATAATCATTAAAGGTAGATAGTTAGATTTATTTAAATAATCAATAGTAGTCAAAGACTTAATATTAAAGCATATAACTAGTACATGGAATGTCTAAGCATCTATGTTGATGATTTTCCTCCTTGACAAAATAGATTAAACTTTATATAAGCATTCAAGTGAACATCTATGAGATCAATCTTCATCTTCATTACCATATAAACCATACCAAAAAAAACATAAAGTGCTAAAAAAATTCTCAACTACAATATTATTAAAGACATCCATTTTTACACCCATTAAAAGCACACTCTATATATACTCTTAGTATAACATTCAATGTTGATTTACTCTAAAAATACTCGTCCACATAAAATTAGGGAATAAAATAATAAGTTGATGTCATCCACATTAAAATTAAGGAATCCTTCAAACCTCTAAATCATATACCATAATATGTAAAGCCTAATGTTAAGACTAAGGTAAAGCATAATTGAAAAATATTAGAAGAAAAAATCATTTCTCCTAGTAATAGTATAAAATGGATTAACCCTAGGGTCATCCAAAATAATAAAATAGAAGAGAATAAGATTTGTGTCAAGTTTCAAAACTCTCAATAATACATGTGATTGTGTTCCATTTTCTAATCTATTTACATAAGTTGTCTTGTAAAGTATGTATAAAAATAATTATATTCATTCACTAATAAATTACCAAGTTAATTTTAATAGATCATAACAAAGACATGCTGATCAAAAAATACTATTGTGTATAAGTATCATATCAAGTTGATGATATTTTGACTCATGAATATCATTCAATAATTTAATATGAATTTAGGGTGTCGCTTGCTTATCTTCCTTTTAGACGATAATAAATTCTTATGTTCATAAATAAGAATTTGTCTTATTCTTCCCATTAAATTATTAATTACTACAAATATTTTTTTCCATTAAGTAGATTCTTCAACTTCCTTGAAGTGCTATCTTTCTAGCTCCTTGACATCATTTTGATTAAGAGATAAAATCTCACTTGGCCAACTACCTTATAAGATTTGAATTTCACCAAGATGGAGATCAACACCATTATAGGATAAATTATCTACTATTTGATTTATTTCTCTATAAATATACTCACCTTTTCAAGAGATTACCTCCAAGAATAGGTGTTGAACATTAACAATTATACTATTTTTTATCCAATCCCAACATCCAATTTTATTGATAGTATTGATGGTAACTTGTGAATACCCTTCAATTGAAATATACTTTCGTCCTTTATCTATTGCACTTCTAATCCCTATAAGAATTTCCCTAGCCTCTGCATAGTTGTTAGTTGAATTTCAATATGGTTCTGAGTAAGTGATGAGAATTTTTCCTTCATTATTTCTATTATCACCTCCTCCACTAGCTTTTCGTGGATTTTCTTTAGAATCACCATCAAAGTTTATTTTGATAAATATAATTTTTGGAAATTTTTATTTTACCCCAGATCAAAGTAGATCCTTTGTTTTAATTCCATTATCATAAGTGGCTCTTCCGTGTATGTTCAAATCCTATAACCAGGTTGTTACAACTTATTTTTTTGCACTTTATACTTCCCATGATGAGCACCATATCTATAGATATTCTACAAGAGAGGAAATAATATTGTTCCAAACTTGGGCATGATTTAGAGATTTACGTTTAAAAATTCAATTATTCCTTTCAAGCCATAAATTGCAACAAATAATGACAGGGCCAATTCTCCGTAGAATACATAATGCATTAGATTTGAAATAATTTATCCAACATTTCATCACATCCTTCAATGTTGATGGAACTACCCAATGTATTTTCATATTTGAAAAAAGTAGCCCAAAATAGTATGAGCAAAGGGATAATGAAGAATTAAATGCTCTAATGTGTCTAAATCCTTCTCACACAAGGCACATCTAAAAGTTCCATGATATCATCTTCTTTGTAGAATCTCTTATATATGAATATTATTTTGTGAAAGCACGAGGATACGGAAGCAAAAAGGAAACACCAAGTGCGATGCAAGCGAAGCCAAAGATAACGCTAAATCCTATGAATTGAAAATGCATGAAAGGAGAGAAACATAAATGAATCAAAACCAGATAGAAAGCAAATATGGAGTACAACCCTTTTTATTAATTTTCTTTAAATCTCGGTTACAACACGTCTCCTCCCTTTTCAGGGGCTAGGAGCGTTAAATAAGGTTTCGTTACACCATGGGTGGTATGCCTTCTTCCGCGTGCCCACATGTAAAATGGGTGGACCAAACATTGTCGCCGCTTGCGTGAAAGGGTCTTTGATTCTTTGCTGCTCCTCCGATGTTGAGATCCTGCATTCAAGGAAATAGAAAACAATCAGTAGCACCTGCGGATGAAATGAAACATGCAATCCCCAAGCCTAAGATTAGTGCATGCAAAAAAATAAATAAAACGACAACTAGAATAGATCAAAATGAGCTAAAAACTTGATAGAGGCATGAGAACATCACCGGGAAGGCACTGCAAAAAGAACAGTCAAAAAATTTGCCACGGATTTCTAATCGCTCCGGGGTGGGACGATTAGACCTGCAACAAAATGTCAAGAAAGCACTGTCCCAAATGTCCCATCCGGGAGGCTCCAAATCACCTGCAAAGTTGGGGGTTAGGTAAAATGGGGTATTTTGGAAAGACCCAGAAGGTCAGATTTTGCCAATTCGGCCTCTATCACGGGAATTTGATGATGCTACCTGCATGTTAGCGAAAGCGAGAAATAACAAAAACATGATCAAAACTGCTCAAAATTACATGAAATTTGAATGCAAGCCTATCTAAGCAACCTAGAATAAAATGCAAAAATAACAGAACTAAAATCTTCTACAGATTTCTAATCGCTCTGGGGTGGGGCGATTAGGACTATAGCAGTGCGGGGCACCGAGGCGGGACGCCCACCGTTTGGGGCCCGATTTTGGCACCAATCCACTTGGGATGGGTCCAAAACCTCTTGTGGGGTGTTGTCGACAAATTTGGGTGGGATACTATGGCCAAATGTCGGGTTTGGGGTCCGGATTGCGCTTCCAATAACCACCCAATGACCTCCCTTCCAAAAGAGAGATCAAGGATGTGAAAGGCACAATCAAAAGTGAGTATGCAAAATGGCAGCACTTCATTGCTCAAAATGCTCCTTCTCTGTCTATCTTTGGGGTGAGAAGACTCACCATTTTATAGACCTGACGGTCTCTGTGTATGAGCATGCAGAGGCGCCACTTGGAAATCATGCCTTTCCAGGGGGGAGAAGATTCCTCCCTGATTAAGGGCTCCATGACTGCCTCTGTAACTGCCTCTAGCGCTCCAAAACGCTCACTCGCACTCCCATGCAATGAAGGAGGAGTTAAGTGGTGGATCTGGGCTGCCATTTGTCGAGATTTGACCTTTTTCCCATCAAACCTGCTATTCGCCCCACCCAGGAGTGAATACTGCTAATCGTCCCTGGGTGGGACGAATACCAGTTTGTAATCATCCCTGGGTGGAACGAATAAGGAGCAGAGTGCCTGAGAGGTGCCAAATCGATCTCTGACCTTCAAAAACTATTGTGAGAGTGGTTAGGACCACTGTTTAACCTCTGAGGGCTGCCCTGGGGGTTGTGTGTGTCAATGCGATCAGTGTTTGTAGCCACATAATTGGATTGGTGTTGTTTTGGTGTCTACAGATGCCCCTTTTTGGGATGCGTTGTGCGTGGCACAGTGCTGAGAAAAAATAGATAACCAAAGCACTAATGATTAGGGTTTCTTAGTAACCTAACCAAATTTTGATGCCCCAAGTATGGAAAGGGCATGCATTCTTGAATCCTTGCTTTTGACGAGCTAAGGAACTCAATTCAAGTGTTAACCTTTTTCGGTGAGGTGTTACTTGATCTTGGACATTGATCGAGTCATGAATAGGCAAAGGGCGCAACCTTTTGTCTATGGGAACCTTGAGTTCATGATTCATGAATGCCAAGTGTTTGATCAGCTTGTGATTATTGCTTGTTTGCTGCCCCAAGCAGGGGCGTGATTGTCTTTGTCAATGATTCTTCGAATGCATGCCATTTCCTTAATTGGGTGTGTATTTGTTGATTGGTGACTAAGTGTGACTACCCCCTCAAGCGACGAATCGATGAGGGAATGACCGACATGAGAAAAGTGACGAGTCGCTTGACCCAAGATGACTTGTGTAAGGGTGCCTTTTAGTTGTTTATCTTTGAATGTGTGTGCAGTTTCCCAACATTTTGACCTATTTTTGGGTGGGTGTTAACCCTTTTTGTGACGTCGTTTGGGGATGAAATTCTCAAAAATCCATCCTCTCGTGGAGCGGTCCGGCTATGGTAGCCTTCTTAGGGAGTAGGATAGTGAGGATTTGTGACCTCGACATCTTTTTTGCATGCCAAGAAGTAGAGGCGCAAAGGCGCCTTGTTGGACAATGTTATTGCTTGTTTTTGTGCATTTTGTGCATTTTTTGCTATTTTTGAAATTTTTGCTCTGTAATCGTCCTTGGGTGGGATGAATACTAGTTTTGTAATCGTCCCAAGGTGGGACGAGTGCTAACTAGAGTGCTCATCCCAGGGTGGAATGATTACAGGCCTAAAAGCCTATTTAAGGGCCAAAACTAGGGTTTGGGCTCATTTGCATTCGATTTTTCTGGCGATTTGGAGCTCTGAGGAGGAGGAGGTCGAGTCTACGAAGCGAAGCGCTATCAAATTTTCTCGACGCCATGAGTTCATGAACCGGATCGAGCGGCGGAGCCAAAGCGAGACCGGTAAGTGCTCCTTCTCGTTTAGTTAGCTTGTGTTTTATTTTACAGTTTTAAAATCGTAATTTATTTTGAATTTGTTTTTCCGTTTAAACTAAGGTAAAACCCGAGGCTAAAAAGAAATGTTTTTTTATTTTTTGTTTGTATTTTTGTTAAGGTTATAAGAAACCCTAGGTTTAAATGCGATGTTTTTATTGTTTTAAAACTAAAACCCTAGGTTAAACTGAGAGCAAAACCCTAGCTTTAGAAAAATTTTTTTTATTTTGATTTTTGTATTTTTGTTAACTTCAGTTATAAACTCGAGGTTAACGAAAAATTGTTATTTTGATTTTGATATTTTTGTTTTTATTTATCAGTTTAAACGTAGAGTTAAAAACCCTAGGTACTGACAAACTATTTTTTGAATTTTTTGTTTTTATTTATCAGTTTAAATGTAGAGTTAAAAACCCTAGGTATTGACAAACGTGTTTTTTGAATTTTTTTTTTTTTTTTTATTTATCAGTTTAAATGTAGAGTTAAAAACCCTAGGACTGACAAACTGTTTTTGAATTTTTTTTATTTATCAGTTTAAATGTAGAGTTAAAAACCCTAGGTACTGACAAACTATTTTTTTTTTGAATTTTTTGTTTTTATTTATCAGTTTAAACGTAGAGTTAAAAACCCTAGGACTGACAAACTGTTTTTTGAATTTTTTGTTTTTATTTATCAGTTTAAACGTAGAGTTAAAAACCCTAGGTACTGACAACTGTTTTTTTTTTTTTTGAATTGTTTTTAGTTGTACATTTGTTAGGTGTGATTGTACAGTTTATTGAACTGTTTTGTTGTATGTTTATGCATTGTTGTATAGTTTGGTTGTTTTTTTGTTATCATGTTTTTTTTAATGTTTTGCTATTTTTGTTTTGTAGGTGGTGAAGAGTCGGTACCGTCAGCCGACGATGTTCTCTGATGCTCGAGAGGCGTTGACTTTGGTGGATTGGGAGTGGCTTGATGCCCTTGGGCTCAAGCATGTGACGCGACTAGAGCCTATGGTGGGGGATCGGGCATACCTGACCGCGTTGATCAACCTATGGGATCCCCGCACCAATACCTTCCATCTCCCAATAGGGGAGATGACAATGACTCTCGAGGACATCTATCAGATTATGGATTTTGATAGACGGGCTTCCTATCAGGACGATGCCACGTGATCAGTGGATGATAGTGCTGACACGATGCTTCGGTCATGGGGAGGAGTTGGGTGTGGACAGCCCGATGGAGAGGGCAGAGGGTGACTACCATATTGGTGGCATTTTGGTATGGTGGTGGCTAGAGAGGGGCATGTTGGGAGTGAGGCACGCATTACTGATGAGCCTCATCTCCAACATGTTGTTGCTCGACTCTTCGGGTGCGAGGTTCCCATGGAACCTACTGGAGGTGGTCTTCAGGTTGGTGGAGTGTCCGACGGAGGCACCCCTGATTATGAGGTGGGGGGAGACACTACTGGCATAACTCTATGATGAGTTGTACGAGGTCCACTACCAGAGGTGGAAGGGTATTGGATGCAGTTACCTATTGCAGTGTTGGGCTTGGCAGCACATAGCTGTGGAGAGGCCGGTGGGGTTGTCGTGGATGACTCGGGCAGAGATGGTTGATAGAGAAATAGGGTATGCGGCACTGTGGCATAGGTCGGAGGAGCGGGGGCATAGTCGGCGATGGGCAGGTGTCATGGGGCACTACGCTGATGCCTTCTCATGGCTTGCTCTTGGGGAGGTAGTCTGGCGGCCATACCTGGATTGTCCAGCTTGGCCTGAGGCTGGGGAGTGGCTCCGACGGGTTTCGGGGGAGGTGGGCGATCGGGGACACGGGACCGAGCAGGAGTTCTTCCCGTACGGTTGAGTGACACGATAGTTTGGGGTGCACCAAGGATTTCTTGGGAGCCCTTGATCTATCGACATCGGGGCGACGAGAGGACATTGGACTAGCCGATCATTGAGCCACTGGGTGAGGATTCAGATACAGTGATTGACATCTCAGATGTGGACGATGTCGGGGTTACTGCTGAGTATGAGCAGTGGTGGACGTTGCGGTGGTGGTGAGGCGAGGGGCCTCTAGGGGGTCCAGAGGCGGCAGCAGTAGGTGGGGAGGGTGCAGAGGCACCAGGAGAGGGTTGGGGGGCTCTGCTGGATGATGCGGACATGGTGGAGGTTGATGAGGTGGGTGAGGATTTTGGGGTTCTAGAGCAGCCAGAGATGCAGGACGTCCCGGAGCAGTGGGAGCTGGAGCAGGCTACCATTCTGGAGATGTCGATGCCTCAGGCAGCCTCGAGAGGATACGGAGGTAGGGTTGCGCGCTGAGATAGCATGATTGGAGGGGCTGCTCCAGAGATAGGATGAGGAGCTCGGGGATGCACTATAGGAGAGGGATCTCCTACGGATGCAGTTGGTGGAGAGGGAGAATGCATTGGCTGCGTACCATCGATGGGATGGGGATACAGATGCTATGCGGGAGATGGATCTCCTATGGACGTAGCTGGTGTAGCATGATGATAACTTGGTGATGTTTCGTCAGTAGGAGATGGACTTGATTCGGCATCGGTTTGAGTTAGAGGTGAAGATTATCCACCTCGATGGGCGGATCCCTACGGTTAGTGGAGGTGGATCGTCGCATCGCATGAGAGGGAGCGATACTGAGCAGTCAACATCCTCTCGATGCAGGTGATTGGATGAGGGAGGCACTAGTAGGCATGATGCGGGGGCTAGCAGCAGCCGCCCTAAGGGGTCCCATAGGACCCACACCATGGGGGTAGTTCTCATCACACCGATCCTACGTGATCATGGTGGCCGACGCCCTAGGCTTGGGGGTTTTTGAGCTTTTGCCTTTTTGCGATGTCAGAGGACCGGTTTATTGTAGCCTACGGGCATTTTTGATGGTATATATATACAAATGACTTTCTTTTGTTTATACACGTGTTGTGATTTGATTTTATGCACAGTGATTGATGTTTGATGGATGCATGTTAATTTATATTATGTATGGATATGTTGCGATGAATGCTAATGTTTCTAATTTATATGATATGCAAATGGAATGGATGAATTGAATTTGTGATTTTTGGCGGTGGCACCATAGACTGTTTAGAACTTATGGCTTTTTGTCCTAGGCGATTGCTGTGGTAAATGACTTTTCATGTATACATGTTTTTTTTTGTATTTTTTGATGGTGATGGAAGGATGAAAGATATCACAGTTGGTTTAGAATGTAGTTAAGGTTTTCTGAGACTCAGATGTTTTAACTAACTAGCCAAGATTGTACTTTTATCTTACAAGACTTTTGAACAAGGTATGAATCCGACTTGTCTTTGACCAAGTTATTTCACATCCTTGTGTGTGCAATTGAGCTTGTTTATGTGGTATTTGTCAGGATACCGCCAGTGCCAGATAGGCTGTCAACCAAACCTGTATTGAGGATCACCTAATTAGCTCCACTAACTCCTTTGTTGTATTTAGTCAGATTAATCTATGGTGCTATCTAGGATACCATAAGCTAGCTCATCCACATGCAAACATTGATCTGCACACAAGTTAATGTGATAGATATATCGTCATGCGGGAGGTTTGCCACCAGTGACCGATAGGCTATCCACCAAACCGGTACTGAGGTGCACCTCATGACCTTCTGAATGCTGAGAGTTCTAGGGATTCAAGTTTGACTCCCTTCTTTTCTTCAATTGTATTGGGATACTTGCTCTTTTGTAGTGATAAAAATCACTATTTATTTTTGTTTTTTTTTTTGAGCAAGGGATTTGAATATTGAGTGATGAGAATCACTATTGTATGTGCCTTTTGATGTATGCACTTTGGTTGTGATGTCAAATTTTGGAGTTTTGACTTTTGCAAATTTTTTTTATGTTTGCAACTTTTTGAGAACTTGGGATTCTTGGGGAATTGGGTAGGGAAGATGCTTGTCCTTTTGACAACTCTCGGCATTTTTGGGGTCATTCGCATAGGGGGATGAGCAAGATAACCTTTTCACTAGATGGTATCCTGGATTGCTTTGCAAGTTTCATCTTTCGTTCACACAACTTGGGAATTTTTATGTGTTTTAACTTGTGGTGGGATGCTACGTAACAAGGTGTGATCCAAGTAGAACTCTACCTTTGTAAAATCTGTCTGACTTTGTACAGTATTTGGCTAGAAAGCTAATGACAGCTTGAATGACGAAAACTCTAGATACATTAGAAGACAACCGACTATGATATGGTGAAAATATGTGAATGGCGTTTATTTTTGATGGACTGTTTATAGAGTGGAGAAATGTGGAAAATGATGGATTTGTCGAGTAATTACAGTCTATGGTGCATTTGACTTGTATGATCAATAAATATGCAATGTATGGTTGTGATGCCTATGCAGCTTATATTTTTGTGTTTTTGATTGATTGATTTTTGTGAGTATGAAAATGAGATGCAAAAGAGTTCTTTATTGTTGTGATGATTTTGAGTATGCATGGAAATGAGATGCAAATTTTTGTTATTTTGGATGATTTTATTGTTTTTGAATTTTCTTATTTTTGACCAAGCGATTGTGGGAACCCTTGGAGCTTTTGGTTTGACCAAAGGGATGATGGGTACCTTTGGGGCGTTTGGTTTGACCAAAGGGTTTGTGGGCACCTTTGGGGCATTTTTGGGTGACCAAGCGATTGTGAGAATCCTTGGAGCTTTTGGTTTGACCAAAGGGATTATGGGTACCTTTGGGGCATTTTTGGGGGGTTTGACCAAG
Organism: Wollemia nobilis; assembly: GCA_028583015.1. Classification (NCBI taxonomy): domain Eukaryota; kingdom Viridiplantae; phylum Streptophyta; class Pinopsida; order Araucariales; family Araucariaceae; genus Wollemia; species Wollemia nobilis. The sequence continues at coordinate 2,468,328 of JAQPPZ010000669.1, read as the reverse complement.
CGATTGTGAGAATCCTTGGAGCTTTTGGTTTGACCAAAGGGATTATGGGTACCTTTGGGGCATTTTGGGGTTGACCAAGCGATTGTGGGAATCCTTGGAGCTTTTGGTTTGACCAAAGGGATTATGGGTACCTTTGGGGCATTTTGGTTTGAAAATGTGTGGATCTTTGGTGGTTTTTGGTTGACCAAGCGATTGTGGGAATCCTTGGAGCTTTTGGTTTGACCAAAGGGATTATGGGTACCTTTGGGGCATTTTGGTTTGACCAAAGGGTTTATGGACACCTTTGGGGCATTTTAGGTTTGACCAAGCGATTGTGGGAATCCTTGGAGCTTTTGGTTTGGGCTATGGCTCTTTTAAATATGGAATGGCCTCAAATGACTAATGTTCAAGGGTTCTAGTTCCTTGATTCTATCAAGAGAGGCTAGCCGGTATGTTCTAGGTCCTATTTTACTGTCAATTACATAGGGACCTAACCAATTTTCCATGAACTTGTCCCTTAGATGGGGCGGCAAGTTAGAGTTCTGTTGGTTCTCTTTTAAGACCAAGTCACCAACCTGAAAGTCCCTCAGGTGAACCTTCATGTTGTATGCTTTCTTAAGTCGCTCTTGATAGATATGCAAATGCTCGAGAGCATTGACGCGTCGTTCGTCGAGCAACGTAAGTTGGTCTAACCGGGCCTGCCGCGCAGTGTCATCATCGATGAACTCTTGCATTGATATGCGTAAGGAAGGTATTTCCAACTCTAGAGGCATGACTGCCTCGAAGCCATACACCAACAAAAATGGAGTTGCCCTAGTGGGCATCCGAATGCTAGTGCGATAAGCCCATAGAGCAAGTGGGATTTGAATGTGCCAATCCTTATGACTATCTGCGACTGTCTTTTTGAGGATGGTGACTAGCATTTTGTTTGACGCCTCTGCTTGCCCATTTGCCTACGGATAATAGGGTGTCAAAAAATTATGCTGAATTTTGTACTTTGTGGTCAAAGCACGCACGTCTTTGTTCTTGAATGACGTCCCATTATCCGAGATTATCTTGGATGGAATACCAAAATGACATATGATGTTATGTAAAATAAACTCCGCAATGCGGGGTCCAGTCGTAGAGGTAAGCGGAATTGCTTCCACCCACTTGGTGAAGTACTCTGTAGCCGTTATGATGAACGTGTGATGACCTAATGATGCTAGGGGAGATCTTTTCGATTAGATCTAAGCCCCACTACGAGAATGGCCAAGCCGATTGGATCGGTTGTAAGGCCTGAGAAGGTACGTGTGTCAAATTAGCATGGTGTTGACACTTCATGCACTTCTTTACATATGCACAACAATCTCGCTCTAAAGATGGCCAATAATAGCCCATGCAAAGAATGCGCTTTGCGATGGCCATACCGCTGAAGTGGCCACCGCATGTACCATCGTGCGCTTGGGTGATCGCCCAAGTGGACTCCTACTGGTCCAAGCAACGAAGGAGGATTCCTTCGTAGCTATGACGGTACAAAATGTCTCCTAGCAAGACATGTTTAGCCACTTTCTGCTTGAATGATCATTTCGTGGCATGCGTCAATCCAAGTGGGAGGTTACCTAGCTTGAGGTAATCTCGTATGGGTGTATACCAATCCTGCTGATCGAAAACCTCGATGGTATGAACAACCAATCCCTCTTGAAGTTCATCCCTAGCAAAAGCTGAGCAGGAAAGAACTTGTAAGAATAGCGTTGTGTTGCTATTAAGGGGAGTAGGGGAGAACAAGGACCCCCAGTTGGCATGATTCAGATAATCATGGATTCGAGAGAACTTGTCCGGGGATGGTTCAATCTGGATCAGGTGGATTCCTGGCGTTAAGTCAGAGCTTGCACGCTCCATCATGGATTGCGATAGTGTTTTGACTTGAATGGTTGTCATATCACCAGAAATGTCTTACGGGATTAGTGACCCCAAGGAGGCCATAGTGTCCGCAAAATGATTCGATGATCGAGGGAGTGCCTCGATGTCGTACCATTCAAGCTTTGCCAGGAATTTGTCCACAAGGGCTTTGTAGGCCTATAGAACTGGGCATTTACATTGGAATACCCCTTTGACTTGGTTGACAATTAATAGCGAATCACCAAAGATGTTCAATCATTTGATGTTCATGGTGATTGTTGTCTGAAGACCTATGAGCAAGGCTTCGTATTCGGCATTGTTGTTGGTGCATGGGAAATCTAATTTAAATGATAGAGGCATTGGAGCCCCTTGCGGTGTGAAGAATACAATTCCCGTGCCACCCCCTTGCTCACATTTAGAACCATCGAAAAATAGGGTTATGTCGGCCTGTGACTCAGGCTCATCAGAATCTGGCGATTCTGAGACATGGAAGACCCCATCATCGGGTAGCTCTATGGTCAGAGGCTGATCGTCTTCGAGAGGAGCCTCTGCTAGTTGATCGGCGATGACTTGACCTTTGATGGATTTTTGTCCAATGAACTCGATGTCAAACTCCGTCAACAACATGATCCATTTCATCGTGCGGCTACTATGATAAGTATGACTCATCATGTATCATAATGGATTCTCCTTAGACACAACATACGTCATGTTGCTCAACATGTAATGGCATAGCTTTTTGGTAGCAAACACCACTGCCAAGCAGAGCTTCTCAACGTATGCATAGTTAAGTTCATAACTGACCAGGGTGCGGCTAAGATAGTAAGTAGCCTATTCTTTGTGTAGTTCATTTTTTGGGCTAGCATGGCACCCAGTGCCACCTCAATAGCTGAGATGTATAAGTAGAATGACACTCCTGGTCTAGGTGGTGCCAATACTGGCGGCGAAGCCAAGTATTGTTTAATATCATCGAAGGCTGACTGGCACTCGTCATCCCAGTGAAATGCTACCCCCTTGTGCAATAATTTATTCATGGGTCGGCACTTGTCAGATAGCTACGCTATGAAGCGCTTGATTGACGTGACCTTTCCCTACAGGCTTCTAAGCTGCTTGATGGTAGTTGGGGGAAGCATTTCAAGGATTGCCTTGACTTTGTTTGGGTCCACCTCGATGCCTCACTTTGAGACTATGAAACCCAAGAGTTTTCTAGATGTGATGCCAAATACGCACTTCTTGGGGTTTAGTCTAACTTTGTGTTCGATGAGGCGATCGAGGATCTTGCTTAAGTCATCGAGATGATCTGGGCACAAAAGAGATTTGGCCAACAAATCATCCATATAATCTTCCAAAGTTTTATGCATGTGATCATGGAAGATGTATGTCATAGCACGTTGGTAGGTGGCACCAGCATTTTTAAGGCCAAAGGGCATGACCTTATAACAAAATGTCCCCCAAGGCATTGTGAATGCCATTTTTAGTTGGTCCTCGGGATTGATACGAATTTGATTGTATCCCAAGAAACCATCCATGAGGGAAAGCATTTCGTGGCCCGCTGTAGCGTCTACCAATGCGTCGATGCTAGGCAAGGGGAAATCATCCTTAGGACTCGCTTTGTTTAGATCTCAAAAATTAGTGCATATGCGAATCCTCCCATCAGGATTTTTGACGGGCACCATGTTGGACAACCATGGTGGGTAATCCATGCAGATGACAAACTATGCATCCAACAACTTTTGCAATTCATCTTTGACCATTAAGGCCACTTTTGGGTGCATCTTGCGTAGTTTTTTCTTAACTGGCTTGACTGTCGGATCAAGCGTTAGATTATGCGTGACTAGCTACGGATCTAGCCCCGACATGTCTTTGTAGGACCATGCAAAAACCTCCTTCTTTTCTTTGAGAAGGGCAATGTAGTCGGCTTGCTCTTCGGGGGATAGGCTTACCCCTAGCTTGATTATCTATGGATTCATTGGATCGAAGCCGATGTCTACGTCGGTCATCTCCTCGACTGACATGTGGGACCCATCCTCCAAGCTGGTGTGGAGTTGGGATCAAGTGGATATCATTCTCTGAATTTAGATCTACGTTAGGAACTTCGGGTTCCTCTTCAACATGGAAGATATCTTGAGTTGGTCCTGGGGTGAAATGAAGCATCTCACCGCAAGGCCAGTACTCTGATGGGGATGGTGGTGAATTGACGCGATCCCAGTCTATGGCATCTATGTCTAGATATAATGACTTTGCTGGATCGGCTGGATTGTGGATGGGGGCGGTTAAGTCAATGGAGATCATGTTGATGAAATGATTTTGGTCTCCATTACCGTGGGTGTGGTGACTCGGACATCCTGGATGATTTTTGTGCTCCAGATCGAGCTCTGGAGGTATTGGCATGAATGGATCGGCCCTATGTGTGGAGAGGAGGACAGGGTCTACCCTTAGCACTGATATCGCTATAGGGTCTCTGGGCGGAAGGTGCTCTCTATATGCCCAAAGTGGTGGATGCAGCACTTGGTCCAATTGTGTTGGGTTTAGGTGCCACCTATGCCTTGGCCCTATGTTTAGTTGTTCGAACATGTCATCAATGTCCATGGGGTATTGTTGTTGTCGCATATGATTGAGATAGGCCATCTCAGTTTCATCTTCATAATCACTATCGAAGATCCAAAGGCCTTCATTGGTTCCAACAACTATTTGTGATATTTGAGGCTCGTCCTGCTCGAGCAAATTGATATGGTCCCATCGGGGTTGTTTCGCTCTCTGCGGGGGGACCTAATTTTCTTGAGGTGGTACTTGCTCGATTGGAGCATCCAAAGGGAACATTGCCAAGAGGCTTTCTTGGTAGTCATCCATGGGGGTCACTTGTGAGTGATTGCTATCCGATTCGAAAGGGTCCCATGGTGCTACCTCATACTCTGACTCATCTTTCGAAGATCCTTCCTGACCTTGTCTATTTCCCCTTTGTAGGTGAGTTCTCGAACTTTCTCCTTTCTCGATTAAAGGGAAGGGGTTGTTGGGGTCAACAAGGTTGGTCATCAACAATGGGAGGTAATCCCCCAATGTATATGTTGTGTTAGGATTGGCATATGGATCTAATGCCAACCCATCCTTGTTGCCTATCCCTAGGCCTTGCATGTTCTCTACCAAGATGTCCAAGGTAGGGGGTGGTTGAACCCTACTCCTGATTTGTCGTATGGCATCTGATATCTTGGTTGGCAAAGAACGCGCACTCCTTGCTCATATCTGCCCAACCCATATCCATGCCAATTGCATTGGCCAAGATATCTTAAAGCGAAGTCTGGGTTGGACAAATAGTTGACATCCTCAGTGAAAGGCTCTTCATCTTCGTCTTCTTGCATGTAAGGTTCAATGCCATTATCAAGGCCCCCATATACAAAGTTTGTCTGGTTTGGTGGGTAGCCTAGAGGAACAATAGTGCCTATGGGGAGGCGAGGTCTCCCCATGTCCTGCATGGACTCAAGTGTGGGTGTTGCTACAATTTTCCACACCAGATACTCCCCCAGGCCCGTATTGGCCATCTCAATGGTGATTGTTGGCGGTTGAGGGGGAGGGAATGGGAGTTCTTCCTGAGTCCACTCCATGTTAGGTGAACTAGGCATCTCGACTTCCATTCGGCTAGGCATTTCTTCGGTAGAAATGGTTGAGACTGATGGCAGTGCCTCTTCCAGGGGTTTCTTCCCATTGTCCTTCGGTGTGGCCACCGTAGGTGGCATCGTTGGTGAAGGACCAGATGACGAAGATGGACCCGGTTGGGGATTTGATGGACTTAACAACGGGGATGTATGCGGAATCAGACCCTTTTTAGATGGATTCAACTAAAAATCCAAATGTGTTGATGGAAGGGTCGATTGTGGCATCAGCTACACCGCATTGCAATATTTGAAGGGTTCTAAGTCCATCGGGACTACATGCACCTGCCCTTCAAATGTATACTTTAAGCATTGGTGGGCTATCGAAGGGACACACTTCATGTCCCTGATCCATGGTCGGCCCAGAAAAATGTTATAAGCCATCTCACCCTCCAAGATGTGGCACAATGTAGGAATAGTCTTTTGTCCCACTTGGATGGGTAGGACAATTGTGCCAACTATCGAGCATATCGCATCATTGAATGCTCGTAGAGTGTAGGTGGAGGCCACGATGTGAGATGCTGGCAACTTCAGATGTTTCAATGCCATTGTTGTAATGATATTCTTGGATGAGCCAGTGTCCACCAACACCCTCTTATACGGAATCCCATTGACCCATGCAATGATGTGCAGGGGTGGATCCGCCATGTCACCAATCATTGATTTCAATTCATCCTCTCTAAAGGTGATGACTGGATCGGTGCATCATTTTGACATGTCCCACAAAGTTGTTGAAAGAGTTTGCTTCATGGGGCTGCAGCTCGATGGCTTTAAGTATCTCCATTAGAGCCTCCCGATGGGGCGATGATTGTTGTATGAGCTCATAAATGGAGAGCCTAGCCGACGTGGTCCTCAAACTCTGGGTGAGTTTGGTCCAAATTATGGCCATTGGTCTAGGTGGAGGAGGTTGCGTAGGGTGCTGTTGCGGTTGTGACATTGTTGGCACCTCTCCTGTAGCCGCCGTGGGGGCAGCTATGCTCGGGTACCTTTTGTTCCGAGTCACTATACTGATCATCCCTACATACCCCTGCATGGGGTAGTTCTGTGTCACCTCATTGACTTGTAGGGTCTTTTCCTATGCATCATGGGTAGGCAGGGGGTCTTTGAAGACCTCCATCTATTGGTTGTTTGGTGCTACTAGATTATCCACCACTAGCATCTTGTTGTCGATTAGGTCTTGCACGAAGCTTTTAAACTTCCAACATGCATAGAGGTCATGTCCCTTCTATCGATGAAACTTACAGTACAAGTCTTCCCTATAACCTTTGGGTTTTGGTGCGTTGGGGTCTACAGGTCGACTCTCTGGAAAGTTCATCAAGTTTACCGCTAACAAGCGGTCAAACAAGGAGTCTTTAGACTCTGTAAAGGGTGTAAATTATCGCCTAGGGTGATGCTGCTGATTTTGATCTTGTCGATGGTTTTCCCTTTCATAACTGTCAAGAGGGACCACCTGATAGTTAGCCTTTTGGGGTTGTGTTGCTTGTGCAGGCTTAGGTATGTTTATAGCAACCTGATTGACCACAGCGGGTTTTGGTTGCGTGGTCCCTATCTTGGCGTTCTTAGACCATTCTTTCTTCTTTGGCTTGGCAATCTTGCCATCCTGAATCTTGATCTCCTCAATGATTCTGGCTTGCGCCAGAGCTTCCTCTAAAGTGGCATATTGTTGCAGCTGCAATAGCACGGAGATCGATCTCAAATAGCTCTTTGAGAACATTTGGGTAAGGTCGGCCATAGGAGGGAGGTAGGGCAGCTTTGAAAGCAACGTCCTCCATCGATTTCCATAGGCTGCCATGGTTTCTTCCTCATACTACCTGAGGCTGGCTAGGTCACTTAGTGACACCTTCTTCTTGGTGTTGAAGGTGAAGCATTCGAGGAATGCGTCCACTAGCTGATCCAAGTTACTGATGCTATGTTTTGGCAATTGAGTGAACCAATCCGAGGTAGGGCCTGTGAACGTGGTTATAAATGTTCTTAGAAGCAAAGCATCATTGTCTTGAATTCCAAAGCATTGGCTCAAGAATCTAGTCACGTGCTCTTGGGCATCCTCCTCACCTCTAAATATTGCCAACTGGGGCAGCTTAAAGTGTTCAGGGTATGGGGGTGCTGGCATTGATGGATGCACTGGGTGACTACGGAGTTGGCGTAAAGTGGGCTTTTGGGGCCCAGAAGTCTTGGTCTCCATAGACTCTAAGCACTCTAGCAGTGCTTTATATGCATCGAAAGATTTGATCTCTTCCTCCTTGGTTAGTTCCCATTGTGGGTTGTGGGAAACTTGAGGCCTATGGAGGGGTGGCCGGATAGCACCCCCTCTGCCTTGGTAGGGCATTTCATCCCGCTCTTCTTCTTGCTCATACTCCTCATAGGCTTCTTGAGGAGTTTATGGGTGAGACCTATAAACATGGGTGGGTCCCCGTGGAGGGTGCCCATCATTGTTCCTGGGAGTGGCCTCCCTCTCAGGTCTAGGAGGTCTCGGAGGCAACACTTGGTAAGGTCGTGGGGACCTATCTCGCACCAAGGGGTTGCGCCTCTCATATAGTTCTACTCTTTGGGTGTGAGGGGTTGGAACCCTCTCAGGCATAGTGTTATGGAGCAGCTCATCTGTTTGGCATCGAATGTGCTCTTTGCTAAGGCGATACAGGTGCTCCAACTATTGTTGGTCTTGCTCAAGCTGCGTGATTTGCGCTTGGCGGGCGGCATGTTTGGAAAATTCCAAGTCAATTTGTTCCATCGTCTTAGGTCTAGGGGGCCTAGATGCCTCTCCTATGTATTTATCTCGGTCATGATGATCCGAGATCTCTATAGGTCACTTTCCTCTATCGAGGTTGGTGGCATTCACCCGAGGTTCTGGCCTCAGTAGGTGATTCTGATAGATAGCAGGTGCGGAGGCGCATTGCTCCCGTGTTGTGTATTGCTCTTGAGGAATGTAATGGTCTTCCTCATGCTCCCTTTTGTATATGTGAAAGGGGTAGGCAGAGTTGGCTCGCCCTGTCTGAAGAGCCTTGTGCTCTGGATTTGGCTTGTTATTCCTAACAGTGATGAGGGGTAGAGGAGGGATGACATAATCATGTGGCCTCTCCTTATGGACCCTATGTTGTTCTAGCACTTCATTGCATGGTGGCCACTCATACCGAGCATCTAAGGGAGCCTTCCCATTTATATTGAGTGCCACGTGTAGGGACTCCTCCTGAAAGGGTCTATGTTGAATGGGAGTGCCCCTCGAAGGGGTGCCTCTATAGTCCCATTCTGAAATGGCACGATGTGGACTATCTTGTGGGTCGGGCCGCCAAGGTGGTATGACCAAGTCCTTGGGGCTATAGCGGAGGTGACTTGTGCCCCCTTGTACACTTTTCGTAGCTTCTACCCGTGATTGGGCTTGGCTACGGGTGTACACCATGGTGGTGTCTCTCTACAAGCTATGTAGGTTTTTATATTTTTTATGATTTTTTTTTTTTTGCTACACTAAACAAACAAGAGCCACACAATCAAAGAAGTGATTATCTCGTTTATAGATTAAAGGTGTGCCCTAAATCTGGTTTAGTGTGTTTTGATTTTTGTTTTGAAAGCTTTGTAAAGAACGTGTTGTTGTATATGCAATATGATGTCTCTTATGTCTCCCAAAATGGTCGCCCCTTCGATATACCACTTCCAGGCCGTTATACCAAACCTCTCAATATACCCGCCCTTACGTGAGGGAAACTATTGGTACGCGAGAGCAGAATGGTACGTGGAACATAGGCGGTATGGAAGGGGGATCACCCTATTTTTGACACCTACCATAGAAGACTTATCCTCATGCGCTAGGAATCACCCCAGCTACACTCGGTCAGCTTTCATCAGGATTTACGTCTAGCAATAGTAGCGATCGGGGTTATGGATGCAAAAATTCAAGCCAAGGTGGTGATGAAATCCACCGTTGGTCTTGATCAAGGGTTGGGGTTTTACGACCAGCTCCTTGGTGTTTAAATTACCACGTGGTGTGTGGGGTTCTTTTTAATTTGCATAAATGAAGAAAACAAGCATTAAAAACTCTCCTATGCAAGCAAATAACTAGAAAATAGAAAACAAAAAGCAAAAAATGATAGAAGGTGTTTAGGACCCCTACCTCTTCTCTGCCCAAATCGGATGCCTCTAAGTTTTTGCCCTGAAACTGCATAGAGAGCTATTCGTCCCTGGGTGGGATGAATAACAGAACTGTATTCATCACAGGGTGGGATGAATGCCCATTCGTCCCTGGGTAAGACGAATTCCAGCTCTATACTCGTCACAGACTGGAACGAACAACAGTCCAGCGTTTGAAAACTTGGTACCTGCAAGAAAAAACAAGCAATTTTTGATCAGAAGTTTGATCTCAAAAATAGAGGACAAGGTCCCACCGTGATCGCCACTGAAAGCACGAGGATACGGAAGCAAAAAGGAAACACCAAGTGCGATGCAAGCGAAGCCAAAGATAACGCTAAATCCTATGAATTGAAAATGCATGAAAGGAGAGAAACATAAACGAATCAAAACTAGATAGAAAGCAAATATGGAGTACAACCCTTTTTATTAATTTGCTTTAAATCTCGGTTACAACATGTCTCCTCCCTTTTCAGGGGCTAGGAGCGTTAAATAAGGTTTCGTTACACCATGGGTGGTATGCCTTCTTTCGCGTGCCCACATGTAAAATGGGTGGACCAAACATTGTCACCGCTTGTGTGAAAGGGTCTTTGATTCTTTTCTGCTCCTCCAGTGTCGAGATCCTGCGTTCAAGGAAACAGAAAACAATCAGTAGCACCTACGGATGAAATGAAACATGCAATCCCCAAGCCTAAGATTAGTGCATGCAAAAGGATAAATAAAATGACAACTAGAAGAGATCAAAATGAGCTAAAAACTTGACATGGGCATGAGAACATCATCGAGAAGGCACTACAAAAAGAATAGTCGGAAAATTCGCCATGGATTTCTAATCACTCCGGGGTGGGACGATTAGACCTCCAACAAAATGTCAGAAAGCATTGTCCCAAATGTCCCATCCGGGAGGCTCCAAATCACCTGCAAAGTTGGGGGTTAGGTAAAATGGGGTATTTTGGAAAGACCCAGAAGGTCATATTTTGCCAATTTGGCCTCTATCATCGGGAATTTGATGATGCTACCTGCATGTTAGCGAAAGCGAGAAATAACAAAAACATGATCAAAATTGCTCAGAATTACATGAAATTTGAATGCAAGCCTATCTAAGAAACCTAGAATAAAATGCAAAAAGAATAGAACTAAAATCTACTACATATTTCTAATCGCTCCGGGGTGGGGCGATTAGGACTGCAACAGTGCAGGGTGTAGGACGCCCATCGTTTGGGGCCTAATTTTGGCACCAATCCACTTGGGATGGGTCCAAAACCTCTTGTGGGGTGTTGTCAAAAATTTGGGTGGGATACTATGGCCAAATGTCGGGTTTGGGGTCCGGATTGTGCTCCCAATAACCACCCAATGACCTCCCTTCCAAAAGAGGGATCAAGGATGTGAAAGGCACAATCAAAAGTGAGTATGCAAAATGGCAGCACTTCGTTGCTCAAAATGCTCCTTCTCTATCTATCTTTGGGGTGAGAAGACTCACCATTTTATAGACCTGACGGTCTCTGTGTATGAGCATGCAGAGGCACCACTTGGCAATCATGCCTTTCCAGGGGGGAGAAGATTCCTCCCTGATTAAGGGCTCCATGACTACCTCTGTAACTACCTCTAGCACTCCAAAATGCTCACTCGCACTCCCATGCAATGAAGGAGGAGTTAAGTTGTGGATCTGGGCTGCCATTTGTCGAGATTTGACCTTTTTTCAATCAAACCTGCTATTCGCCCCACCCTGGAGCGAATACTGCTAATCGTCCCTGGGTGGAACGAATATCAGTTTGTAATCATCCCTGGGTGGAACGAATAAGGATCAGAGTGCCTGAGAGGTGCCAAATCGATCTTTGACCTTCAAAAACTATTGTGAGAGTGGTTAGGACCACTGTTTAACCTCTGAGGGCTGCCCTGGGGGCTGTGTGTGTCAATGCGATCAGCGTTTGTAGCCACATAATCGGATTGGTGCTGTTTTGGTGTCTACACTTTGAACTACTAACCAAATGAATGTTGAGGCCTTAGGGAGAGCCTCTAGTAACCAAACATTATTCCATGGGAAATATTTGGGAGTAGGGAATTTTGATTGCTCTAAATATTCATATCCCAACTTGATCAAGATTCCACCATATTTTAATAGATTCCAAACCAACTCATCCTTTCATGTAAAAAATGGTAAATAAAACTTTTTAAGGAAATTTTAATGTTCATCTACAATTTTCTTTAGTTCCTCTCCTTAAAATAGGTTACTAAAATAAATCCATGATTTGGGTTTGTTTCTCATAAATTAAAATGTATTTTGACCATTGGACCTTCACAATATAGGTATGCTTGAGCCAATGGTTTCCATTTTGAGTTAGAGATAAGAGGATAAGGCTTCAACCAACCATTAGATCAAAATTTGCATACTTTCCCTCATTGATTGACCATCTAATATGTTTATTTATAAATAGCAAACTATCTGATATGTCCAAGTGTTGTAGATTCAAGTGTTGGTCTTGTATACAAGTGGCAAGATGAGAAGCCAAGATTCATAGGAGAATAATAGTCAAGTATCCAAAGAGTCACATTACTGTTGCTATATTATGGATACAATTCTCCATAGGAAGGAAATTTAATGAAGAATCAAGTATTTATAGTTCAAAGTTGTAACAGGAAGAGGAGCAGTAAAGCTTGTGTATATTTTGAGCAATTAATATTGTAAGTTGTTCTTTATGCATAGTTCATGAATGGTTCAGGCTATTTACATTCATATTTTAGTATATAAACGAATATTATTTGATTTATTAAAATCCTTGATATACATATTAATTTGCTCATATATTCTACTCATTATAATATTATATTGACTTTTAATATTGTGGTTGTTTTATATTTGACCCTATGAAATATTTCACTATATTTTATGGTATATAGGCTTAAAAATCCAATAGTTGTATCACAACTACCACTAGACTCTGTCTAGTTTGATAGAGTTATTTATTAGCCACCATATAAGTAAATTTGTCCATTTTGATAAAGTTAATTCAGAGTCTATCCACTTTAAAGGTAGTCCAGACTTGGACTCCGGTTTTTTAAAGGTCTTATTGAGTAGAGCAGACTATATTCTTTCCACTAGGTTGAAGTAAAACCAATGAATACTAGGACTTAACTAATTTATACACATACCAACCCAGGAGGGAAATTGGTCATTCAGGGATACAGCCACCTTAACATTTATATTCTCTAAAAGGGGAATAATTATTGATAGAGGTGAAATCAACTTAGAAGATAGTTGATCATTTAGAGACATTTAGTTCAACCCTAATATTGATTTTTAAAATTTGAGCATTTATAGATTAAATATTGAGGCAGAATCAACTCTAAAGATGGTTTATCATTCAGGGATAGAGATAACCCTAACATTGATTTAAAGAATTATAGATAGAATATTGAGATAGAACCAACTTAGGAGATAGTCATTCAGGAAAGAGTCATCCTGACATTAGATTCTCTAGTATGGAGGAGAATCATATTGAGTTCTTAGGTGTGACCTAAGATATTAAAGATTTTAAAAAAGAGAGAGTTGTAGAACATAAGTTTGAGAAGCTTCCTATAGAAGATAGAAGAATTTCAGCTTCTAAGTGTAGAGGAAATAGAAATAAAAGTTGCAGCAGATTGAGAAGTATTCAGGGCTTCCTAAGACTAGATAGTATAGAAAAAGTAATCATACAGAGAAGAGAAGAAGAATCGGGTCAAATTGACCTTGATATATTTGAAGAAAAAAAATAGAAAAATAGAGAAAAGAGAAGAAACAAAAGAAAAGAAGAAGAATAGCACCAAAGTGTAGAAGGAAAAAAGAGTGTAGTCATCATCCACATAGATAAAGTGGTATATTAAGAAGAAATCCATAGTAGCAGAGATACAAAGAATATAGATATATCAATCTTGAGAATGATATATCAGTCTTGAAGAAAGATAAATAAGCATACAAGGCTTATTTTATATAGCTTCAAGTATACAATTGAAAGCTACAAGTAGCCATAAGCAGAATATGAAAATAAGGAACAACAACCTAAATAAATATTAGCAAGCATTAAGAATAATGTAGACACTAAAAATACGTCAATCCTATTAGACTACCAAGACACATTCTAATCGACACCATATGGCCCCCTTGGGCAACCCTAAGAGGTTAAATAGTGGTCCAAGCCACTTTTGGGAGGTTCTAACCCACTTTTGGGATGTTTTGGGCCATGTAGGCATGGTCGTACCACCCCAGGACGACCATAGTTCATGGATGTTCCACCCTATGATGACCACCAACAACCATCCCTAGGTGGGACAGCCATGGGCTTGAACCCTTAAAAAGTCAAAGGTGATACAAATGGTACTCATATTCTAGAATTTACCCCACCCATTGAAGCATTCTAGTCTAAGGGCACATAAATCCCAAGCCAATTTGCAAATTGGAGGCCCAAATTAGAGATTATTCCCCCTCCAATATATGGAAAGGTTTGGACAAATAGCGGCACCTGCCTCACATGGCCAAGCATACCCATTTGATCATATGCTCACTTGAGCTATAAAGTGGATTATTTCCACCCAATTTTAAAAGGGGAGTCTTTGCAATATTTTACAATGAAGTGTTGTCTATATTTATCTCCAATTCACCACGTATTTTTCCTTGAGATCTCTATCGAGTGAAGGAGGTTTTTAAGTGATTCTAAAACATGTAATCCACTTACAAAACCAACCCATTTGAGCGAATCATATCCTAAAATTTGATGACGAAACCCCTAGGAGTAGTTTGAACCGAATCACAGAGGAATTGGTGGTAAAAACTACCAGATTTAATGGTCATCCCCACCTGGGATGGTTAGCAGTATTAAATGGCACACCCAAGGACGGCCACAAATATGAGTATAATTTTTCTTATGTTTTGTATATATCAATTCTAGAGTAGATTTTATACCTTCTATCAAGTTTTGGTGCAATTTTGAGTTGTTTTGCACCTGTTATTATGCATTTCTTATTTTGCAGTCCTAAATGGCACACCCAGGTATGGCCATAAATTTGTGTGCAATTTTCTTTCTATTCTTGCTTAGATCATTTCTAGAGTACATTATATGCATGATCCTAAGTTTTGGTAGCATTTGGAACAATTTTGCATCATCTATTATACATTTCCTCTTTCAATATCATTATCGCATATATCTCTTTGATTGCATTTTAATATGCACATGTTATTAACAAATCTAATTTCCCTATGTAGATCCAAGTATCATAGTGTACAAGGAAGGAGCAGCAAGTCATAACATCGATAGAACATTACGGTAGCATCGAAATCCCGATCTTGAACGATTTGTGAGTGTGAGGAAGACGTTGGAGCGCACCTGAGTTTCTAAAGGATTTATTATTTTGGTATATTTGTAATGAGTGTATCAATTTAGAGCCCTCAAGGGGAAGTTTTGTAATCATGAATTTGAAAAATCAAATAATATAGAGAGGACCCCCATTTATTTCACTTATTTTTCTCTCATGCTTACTTAAAATATCGCTTTTGTAGTGCTTAAATCAATAAGAGCAATAGATGCATTTCATTTTCCATTGTTAGGTGTGTCATTTTTCTACTCTACGCATAACAACAGAGAGAAAGAGTGGCCAACAAAGACTAGTATTGAATATATAGTTTAAAATAATCCAGTGTTGCAGTCCAATGTGGCCATGATTTGAGAAGCCTACACACAATAAAAAAGAGTAGGATAAATACTAAATCTTCTTCAAGCAAATTAAAGAAGGCATCCTACAAGCAGAGAGCAAAATAAATACTTGGTTTTATCCAAGTGTAAGTTTAAGGAGAAAGAGCATTCAGCCTCATCTAAATACTACATAGAGAATGAGAGCAAGGTCATTCAGTATCATCTAAAGCACTATGCAAGATATCAAGAGCATTTAGTCCCATATAAGAAGAACCACCACTTGAAGCAAAGACTAGCAAAAGAACCACTTGGACTTCTCCAAGCGAAGACCAGGAGAAGAAATGCTTGGGCTTCTCCAAGTGAAGACTAGCAAAAGAATTGGTTGGGCTTCTCCAAGAAAATACCAATAGAATAATCACTTGTGCTTCTCCAAGTGAAGACAAGTAGAAGAACCGCTTGGGATTATCCAAGAAAATACCAACAGAAGAACCACTTGGGCTTCTCCAAGCGAAGACCAGCAGTAGAATCGCTTGAGATTCTTCAAGTGAAGACAAGTAGAAGAATCACTTAGTCTCCACCAAACATAGATCATTTGGCCTCCTTGTAGTGATAATATCAAGAAAATAATAGTTTAGAATGTGAGTGCAACCAGCAGACATCTAAGCGTAGAGTAGTAGCGACAAACAACATGCAAGGGAAGCATATAGCATTAGGTTTCCAATTTCAACGCTGGATAGGTGTTCATGCAAGAAGAGAAACATCCAGGAAGCATGTAGCACTAACATTAAGGCATGATCTACACTATCATATGTAACGTTTCTTAACATTACATAAGATTTCCAACATTTAATTATTGGAGGGAAATAAATCATATTTAATCTTTTTGAAAACTACAGGGGAGGAATAAGGATTAAATTTGGATAATTAAAGTTTTTTAAAATTTAATTATTGGAGTGGAGTAATAAGGTTAGAATATATTAATATTTTTGAAAGTTAGAAGATTAGTTGGAGTTATAAGGATTATTAAGTTTTTTTTAAGAGTAAAGTTTTTAATTTGAATATTAATGGATATTATTTGAATTAGTTTGAGTGAAGTTTTAAAGGTTTTTAAAATTAGAGAGGTTTTTTATTTTTTTTTTATTTTGAAATTTTAAAAATTTAGTATTTTGGAGTTAAAAGGTGTTCAACACCAAAGGATTAGAAATTTTGAAATTTGCAAAATTTATATTTAAGTTTTTTTAAACTAGGGAGATATAAAGCTTTCTACTTCAAAATAAATAAATCGTTGAATTGATTTATATCATGGAAGGATTTATTAGAAATTAATTTAATGAGTATAATGAAGAAATGATGCACAAACTTAAGTTTTATTCTCAAAATTTAATAGATGATTTTGATGGAAAAAACAAATGACAAATGTTTTAAAAGAGAAACTATCTTTATTTCTCAAGGATGCAAAAGATGAAAAGTTCACAACACTTATAAGCTATCTTCATGAAAAACTTTTTAGAACATGGTGGAATTCACAAAACACCATTATACTTTCATCAAAAGAATGTTTAATGATGTATTTGTCATTACTTACCTTTGAGATCTTTCAAGAAAAAAGACAAGAAAATAAATATGACACATACAATTTGAATGAAGCTTATGTTAGCTTCAATGAAGAATCATTGAAATAAAGAATGTATTATTGTGATGATTTACTAACTCAATGTTTAGAAGCCACATCATCAGGTATTGCACAAATAAATATGCAAAAGAAAAGAGAAAAGAAAAATAATAGAGGCAAACACAAAAATAAAAAAATATATGAATCCAAAGACAGAAAAATCATATACAGAAGATTCATATATTTATTTGAAAGAAGTGGACTGAAGACAAATCTCAAGTAAAGGTTTGTGAATGATGAAAGAACAAAGATGAAAATTGAAGATTGAAGACTAAAGTCTTCAATAACCAAATAATGTAATACATGAGGGTGTTGAGGTATATTACATTATTTGGTACATTCTAATGTACCCCCATGGTACCTTCATGGTACATTTGTGAATAATATATTAGAGTTGAGTCTCTAGTTTAGGGCATAAGTTATATTTCCCCTTTTATGTAATTTTGAATGTGCAAAAAATACACAAGTGTCATGTAAGTGTAAATGTGTAGGAAATGCACAAGTGTCATGTAATAGAGAATGTGCACAAGTGTCTTGTATGTAAGAGTTAAAATATGTAATGTGAGGATGTGCACAAGTGTCCTAGATTAGGAGTCCAAGAGTCTTGTAGATATGTCCAAGTGTTATAGATTCAAGTGTTGATCTTGTATACAAGTGGCAATATGAGTAGCCAATAGTCATAGGAGAGAAATTATCCAAAGAGTCACATTACTATTGCTAAATTATGGATATAATGCTCCATAGAAAGGAAATTTAATAAAGAATCAAGTATTGATAGTTCAAAGTTGTAACAGGAAGAGAAGCAATAAATATTGTATGCATTTTGAGCAATTAATATTGTAAGTTGATTTTCATGCATAGTTCATGAATGATTTAGTCTATTTACATTCATATTTTAGCATACAAATGAACATTATTTGATTTATTATAAGCCTTGATATACATATTAATTTTCTGATATATTCTATTCATTATAATATTATCTTGAACTTTAATATTGTGGCTATATATTTGATCCTGTGAAATATTTTGTTATATGTTTTGTGGTAGATAGGCTTAAAAATACAACATAATGTGTGTTGGGACATACGTGAGATTTAAAAAACCATAAGAAGATTATTTTGTATAAAGTTGAGAAGAATGTATAAAGTTTGAACTAATGGAAAGGGAAAAAAAAAAGGAAGATAATAGAGTGCTAAGTATAAAACATTGAAACAAGAATATAGAACACTTTTTCAAACATTAGCAACAAATTATTTTAAAAATAATTTTGAACTATATCAATCTTTAAGATTTTAGGATAGTAATAGAATTTTTATGAATTGAAATTGGGATAGTATTAAAAATATTTTAGATATAAATGTGACAATTTTTGGTAAAAGGAAATAATTCATAATATTTTTTATTAATATTAATCATGGATATAAATATGTCTATATAATTCTTTACATAATTATCTTGTAGAATAAAATCCCATATAAACCGTTAAAGTAAAAAGATAACGAGAAATTCTAACTAGATAAACTTGACATTTAATATGGCATCCCAACATTTGATGTGACATGATATGAAAGAGATAGATGAAAATATACATTAATGAAGACCATTATGAAATGAAATTTTTGAAATTAAACCTAACATTCCTTCCTTATTTTATTACTTGAGAGAGAAAATAATGGAATAATTACCCCCATGAATCTAGAGATAAGAACATTTGAAAAATAAAAATGACTTTATTATTGATATATGTGCTCTCTTGTGTCATCTCTCTGAATTACCTATGTATCAGCAAAATACTAGGTTTTCTTTTATAATATCCATAAAACACTTATTTGATTTGATTCTATTCCATGATATCCATCCATCCATAATTCAATTGGATCTTTGTGTAGTTTCTTTGAGAAATGTTCTAGAAATTTTCAAATGTATGTTTGTGTGTAACACAAAATTGAAAATTGCTTTTTAGGGAATTTTATATTGTGTTGTGAGATCAACCTATAGATTTTTGCTTTTTGCTTGTTCATTTTTGCTTAGACCATTTTCATTATAGCCAATTTCTGTAGTATCACAATATCTATCACCAATTTGTACACTATATTCTTTACAACTGCTCTTTGTACTATTATTGTCATCTAGAACAACCTACAAGTCATTAATATCACAACTGAAATCCTTTGTTTGAAATTACAAGAATTTTTTTTCTTTTTTGATCAAATCACTTGTATCACACATGGAATTTTTTATCAAGTTATGTATATTGCAACCAATTTCTTTTTGCTTTATAAGATCACCTGTATTGGATATTACATTTTTCATCAAGGGCTTATTTTTTGTTTATCCAATTTTCCTCTTGATTTGTACTCTTTTATTTATATATATCAAGTTTGAGAAGTGACACGTATATGATCTTGACTAAATCAAAAAGAAGCATAATATCTTTGTTCCTGTCATCAACTACTTTGTCAAGATGAAGACTTATATAAGACTTAAATGTAGTGAAAGTGTCATCATTAACCTCTTTAAAGATTACTTGTAAATGGTTTGGATCATTAGCTCTTTGGAAAATATTTTTTATCCAAGCCTTAAGCACTATATATTCATCTAGAGAGTCATCTACTTGTATTTCAAGCATTAGGTCTTCACTTTGTTTCTCTAAACTATTTTGATTCAACATTTTTCTTCTTGCCTTTTTTGTCATTAAAGCTATATCCCTCTTCTTCTTTTTATTTTTAGATGATAATTGTACTTCTCAAAGTAGGGGTGGAGGTGTAATGACATATAAAGCAAATAGTCCATTTTTTATAATATTCCTTATCTTGAGATAAAATATCTTTTACATCCATTAACAACTTGAAAATCTACATTGACTCCTTTATTCATCATTTGGAAAATAGAAAGTAAGTTATTTGTAAGTCCTAGTGCATACAACACTTTTTCAATTGTGCAAGCTACAAAAGGTAATTTCAAGTAAATAGTCTCTATACCTTTTATCTGATAGCTTGTATTATCTTCCATTGTCACTGGTCAACCTTGTGTTTCTTGAAGATTGTCAAACCAGTGTACATTACTAGTCATATGATTACTTGCTCCAAAATCAACATACCAATTATTATCCATATTTTATTTCTTAGTGTGTATCATTAGTACCTTGTATGCTACTTATTCTTCATCATTATTTCATTCATAGTCTTCTTGTGCCACATGCCCTTGTTGTAATGGAGAAGTTGATCTATACCCCTTATTTGATTTGAATAAATTGTTTAAATTTCCATATTGATATGGTTCTTATGGCCTTTTCTAAGAAGAAATTCATGATTAGTTCCTATTCAAAATATTATATTTGCATAGTTTAGTATCATGATTTTCTTCTCTTTCACATGTGGTAGTATCTTCTCCATTTAGGTTGGTTTTGTGAAGAAGATGAGGATGAATTAGTAGGATCTCTAGTATTTCTTTGATATCTCTTTCTAAAAATGAGAGCATTGTTTGAAGAATCATCTCTTAATTGAATTTCTAGTTCATGTTGTTATAGAATATTGATTAGTTCTTCAAATGATACTCTATGATTAGAAACTTGTAAAGAAGTTTCCAAGATACTATATGAATCAAGTAAAGCATGTAGAATAATTGATACTAACAAACTATCATCAATTCTTTCTCCCAAGGTATTTAGTTTTGCTTTTAATTATGCAATCTTTTGAAGAAATTGTTCTAAACATTCATTATCTTGCATTTGTACTATATAATTAAGTCTATAAATTTCTACCTTCCAAAATAGTGCATAGGATATCCTAGGCCTCTTTTTATGTATTTGCTTCACTCATATTAGACTAAGTTTTATTTGTTATGATTAATAAGATGATTAATTTTCCCTATTATCTTTCTCATAATTGTCTACTTATGTAACTAATTTTTTAAGATGTGTTCCATCTCCCGATATAATATCCCAAAGTCTTTCTACCACAAAAATAGTCCTCATTTTATTTTTCCATGGAATGAAGTTTGGACCTTTTAATTATTGTGACTCTAAGAAAAATAGTTTAAAAATAATAATTTAAAAAAAAAAAAAATTGATAATTTGTCAGTTCTAAGGTTTTAACTTTAACAAGGAAGCGAGCAGGCGGGAAGCAATGAACTAGGGTTTCTGGAGATAGGGAAAATCTAGGGCATCAATTGGGTTGCCGAAGCAATTTTTGGTTACTGTGGATCTGAAGGCAAGATTGCTACCCTAGGAGGGTCCAATGGGGACTTCTCCGGATCCTCTCTTAGGGAGAAATAGCTCTTATGCAGATTTTTTAAAAGATAAATCTCCATCCAAGACTGACGAAGCTCAAATAACTGCATTTAAAATACTCTTTACAACTACTGGAAACAGATCAACAGCTCATCGAGTTAATGGATGCCTGCCAAAGTCCGAATTAAGGCCCAAGATTGTCATTGAGCCAAGGATGGTCAAAGAAACAGTCTTATACAGAGCCAATCACAATTTGATCTGTAAATTCATGGGTATTCACCCTACCCTAAATTTTTTGCACTCCTGGGTCTGGCAAAACTGGGAGCCTCATGGTGAGTACTCTTTATGTTTTATTAGCAATTAGTATTTTATTGTTAGTTTCTCTTCTTTGGTCGATAGAAATAGGGCTTTCGAATCAAAAAAGAGGAATCATGGTCCGGAAGGATTATTTGTTCAACCCTGGAGAGTGGGATTCGATCCTCGAATTGAACCCACTACTGTCCCAATTTGGATCCGTTTGTATGCACTTCCAATGGAGTTTTGGAGTGAGCAGGTTTTGGAGATGATCGGTAATTCCCTTGGAAGACATTTGGGTGTCTCCAAAGACACAATAGAAGGGAACATAGTTGTTTATGCAAGAATATGTGTGGAATTTCTAGCAGTTCAAGGAGACAAACTGATCACTGGAGGATCGATGAGGCCAATAGATTCTTACTGCTCTCAAGGTAACCAATGATTATACAATCATGGAATGTTAGGGGTTTAAACAGTATAAGCCATCAATCTGCTATTCGAAGACTCTTAGAAAAATGTAAAATAGATTTTTTGCTTATTCAAGAGACAAAAATATCGTTAGATCTTATGTGTAAAATAGTTAACAGAATTTGGAGGGGTGCTGGTCATATGGAAGTGGCTGCCCAAGGTGCCTCTGGGCGGATTTTTACTCTTTGGAACTCTCTTGAATGGACTACAATAGAACATCTAGCTTGGATGGGTGTTCTCACATCACATATTAGGAATAATGTCATAGCTGAACATGTTTTAATCACAAATTTTTATGGGGCTCAAAACCTTGATGGTCAGAGGCTTCAATGGAAAGCTGTGCATAACATGAGAATCTCAAGGGAAGATTTAGACTGGATTATTGTTGGGGATTTTAATGCTAAATTATCCTCTAGATATCAGGAAGTGGGAACCCCAAATTTGGACCCAGGGGATCGACTTATGATTACCCAAGGCCAAGATTTACACTTAGTGGATATTAAATGCCCTGGAACCAACTATACTTGGACTAATAAGAGGAGGGAGCCACATAGCAGGAAGGTAAAGTTAGACCGTTTTTTGGTTTCAGAGGAGGCATTTGTAAAATGGAATACAAAATTTCAAATTTTGGAGGGTCCAGTTTCATATCACTTTCCCATTTTTTTGGAAGGAGGGACTAAGACAAGGCAGCATCACAAACCATTTAAATTTGAGAATTTTTGGTTATAAAAAGAGGAACTTCAAAAGAAAATTCCACAGTGGTGGGAAGAAGGCCGCCCAGCATATGGGACAGCAATGTTTAGATTCCACAAACAACTTCATTATGTCAAATCTCAACTAAAACATTGGAGGCGAGCTAACAAGACAGACTTCCAGGTCCAAAGAGCTCCTTTGGTGGCCAGATGGGATGAGGTTCAAAAACACTTTAGGGAAGGAACAATTACAGAGCATCTCAAATCTAAGGATGATGCCTTGCGTAAAGCGGTTGAGGACATTGACAACCAAGAGGAGACCTACTGGAAACAGAGAGCAAGAACCACCTGGTTATTAGAAGGTGATAGAAATACCAAATTTTTCCATCGGACTGCTTGTGCTAGGAGAGAGATGAATAACATGGAAGCTCTTCAAGATGAGAATGGACACTCCTTTGATACACTTCCAGGTATGCATTCCCATTCAATGGATTATTTTTCTAAACTTTTTAAGGAAAGTATGGTGCAAGATGAAGAGGCTCAAAATGATGTTATTGTTGTCATACCTTTTGTTATCTCTGAAGAAGAAAATCGGACCCTTCTTAAACCCATTGATAGAGAGGAACTGAAGAATGTGGTCTTTGGAATGAGCATCGGAAAAACTCTAGGTCCAGATGGCTTTCCAATTGAGTTTTTTAGACCTTTTGGGATAACTTGGAGGAGGATGTAATTGTTGTTATAGAGGAGTCCAGAGGTAGTAAAAAAATGCTTAAAGAATTAAATCATACTTTCATTACCTTAATTCCAAAAGGGGAGGAGGGGGTACATATTTCAGATTATAGACCTATTGCCTTATGCAATGTGATATATAAAATAATCACAAAGGTAATGGTTGAGCGGCTAAAACCTCTTTTACATAACATTATCTCCTCGAAGCAAAGAGGTTTTGTAGAGGGTAGGCAGATCCTAGATGGGGTGGTTCTAGCTCAGGAGGAAATCCATTCAATGCAAACATCTGGTAATAAAGGAATGTTCATAAAATTATATATGTCAAAGGCTTATGATAGGGTGGAGTGGAGCTTCTTGGCAAAGATGATGGCAGCCTTTGGTTTCTCTCAGGATTGGATAAAATGGGTCATGAGTTGTGTCTCTACTTCGACATACTCAGTTTTAATCAAGGGTCTTCCCTCGCAACCATTTGGAGCCACTTGAGGCCTTTGTCAAGGGGATCCTTGCTCTCCCTATATTTTTCTCATATTGGTTGAAGGACTAGGCAGACTTTTCTTGAGGAGAAGACAACAAGGTTTGCTAACAGGTATCAAGGTAGGTTAGGAAGTTTTGACTCACCTACAGTTTATGGATGATCTTTGGATTGGTGGGAGTGGCCAGCTTCAGGGAAGCAAGAATGATCAGAGATACTCTTAGTGTCTACCTTAGGGCTACAAACCAAGTCATCAATGATAAAAAAATCCAAAGTGGTCTTTTTCAATCTTGATCAAAGGCTTCAGGATAGATTTTTAGAGATCTTGGGATTCACAAGGACTTCTCTCCCAATGGTTTACTTGGGGGTCCCTTTGCACTTTAAAAAACTAAAAATAGATATCTGGAGGAATCTTTTGGATTGTATCAAAGATAGAATTAATCATTGGTCTCACAAATGGTTAATCTATGGGGGTATATTAACTTTTTTACAGTCAGTCATTCAGGCCATGCCAATTTATAAATTCTCTATCCTGGTTGCCCCACATACTATATGGAAAGAGTTGGACAAAATGGCTAGAAAATTTTTATGGGAAGGAGTAAAAGGAGAGAGGAAGTGGGTGTAGCACCCTAAAATTGGCGCAGTAAAACTTAGCAATAATTAAATTACCTTAGTAATAATTCAAATTCAAAAATTCAACCCCAAAACCGCTCCAAAACCGCCTGCTACCCGTTTCCTCATTTTTCGTGCCATTCTTAGGAGTTGTTGTGACCGTTGGACGATATCGTCGCCGATCAGACGATATCGCCTCAGATCGGACGATTTCGTCTGGGCTAGGACGTCCAGACGATCTTGTCCCAAAACTAATTTTTCATAAGTAGCTTCTGTTTCAACGGCGTCTCTAAGTTGGGCAGAAGCGTGTCTGCACCGTTAGAGACCTCCCCCGTTGGAGATCTTCCAAATTAGGATGATCTCCAACCTCCCAACTTCCCTCCTAAACCTATTTAAACCTTAGGACCCCCCTTGACATTCCCCTGGCTGAATTTTCCTGTAACTTGACTTTTACACGCATTAGAATACCCTGGATTACCATCTGCATTTGTGCTTTCCAAATTTTCTTGCAGGAACCTTGTCATTCTTCAGCCGGAGCAAGCTCAGATCGTCGCAGATGATCCTGTCCAATTCGAGACGATTTCGTACCAATCCGAGATGATTTCGACTATAGTCTGCATTGGGGGCAATCAGTGCCCAGAGTTTGTGCTTTTCCTATATTTTGCTGCTATTTTATTCTGCATTTAGTCAGTTTTATTATTATTTCTTGTTATCCTGCATCCTGGAGTTCACCCATGTAGTTTAATTGCATAATAAAATCATGATTAGCTATTAAAGTGTTGCAATTCACTTGCATTTCCATTCAGGATTATCTTATTAACATCCTTATCATTATTTTACATCATTTTCCTTTATCATAATAGTTGCAATTTTGGTATTTTGTATCTATTTCTCTGTTTACAGGTCTCTGACGAATTATTCTGACGAATTCGTCAGATCTCAGACGATCCTGTCAGATAGGAGACGATTCTGTCAAATTCCAGATGATCTTGACTGCTTCAAAAGTCAGAACCTCCATCAGACATCCGAAACCAGGTATGGATTTCTTCACTTAATTTATTCTCTATGTTTTATATTAATTCTGCTTTCTGTATTCATTTAAATCTGCATTTCATATAGAACAACTTAGATTCATTTGGCCAAACCTAGGCTTTGGATGATTAAAGATAAAATTGAACACATCAAACATATTCCCAACCTAGGCGTGGAAACTGCCATTCAAACGTTTCCTGGTGAACCCCACCATCCATCGAAAAATCACCATAATACACCTCCCTCGAGAGGCGGGACCTTCGCAAGGCCTCTCAGTCCGAGGTATTGTCCCATCCTTTTCACATCCCCCTTCCGGGCACGGATCCTATAGCCTGAAGGTAAGGGTGTGAAAAATTTGGAACGATACATTTTGGTGAACCCGACGTGAAACTAAAACCTTTTGAAAACAAAAACAAAAAAAAAAATAGATGCATTTAAAATCATTAGAAAACTAATAAGTTGCATATCATGTTTAGATGGTAGCTCCTAAGAAAAGACTAGCAGTTACTATAAATGTTGAAAACCAATTAGCAGCCATAGAAATCAATTCTGTGCTTAGTGTGCCTGAAACAGATAGAAACCAACTTTTGTGGGACGAACTTGATAGAAGACTAGGTATCATTTCATCTAGGTCAACAGAACTTAAACAAATCAAGAGGCTTGCCCTAGATAGAATCCTGGATCCTCATCAACTCATTTTTTATCATGAACTTCAGAGAGCTTGCCATAGGTGGTTAGCTTATAGGAGAGCTCTTGTGTCTTCAGAATTGTTCACCTTCGAGGAATACCTCGAGAACGCAACTATTATACACCAATTCCTAGGTCATGTAGAAGACCAAGAGGTCGTTCTTACGGATAGGGAAATATGGAATAGAGTTCCTAGAGCTATGTTATATCGAGAGTATTGCCATGAGATTTACTTCTATCAACCAGAGTCTGAAATGATATAATATCACTATAGCACTTTTTGTCAAATTTTTGAAAGAAAATTTTCAATTTGAAGAAGAACATTTCATGACTCCTGAAGAACTCGAGCCCATTAATGATATTTATAAATTGTTTATAGAAAACTAGATCATTGCTTTCATTATTATTATTTCTTGCGTTTTGTGTGTTGTTTGTTATCTTTATAATATTGTTATAAAAATAAATAAAAAACAAGAAAAACTAAAAAACATAACAAAAACCAAAACATTTCATTTTAAATATTATAGTAGGTATATAATTAAAATATATACCTCTTAAGCTTGTTGCATATATATATATAAAAATATATATATATATATATTTGCTGAAATCTAAGTTTAAGCACAATGACTAAACTTAGGAATGGTAAACAAACTGAAGAAGAAGAAGAAGAAGATTGGTTAGGCAAGAAAAATAAAAAATTAAATACCCTTCTTGAAGATCCAATTCCAGAAGAAGAAACTCTAGAACAGCCAGAAGATGACCTGGTTGAAGAAAATGAACAACAAGAAAATGTTAGAGAGGAAGGATCCTCATCCCCTAGAATGGCTTCAGATGGAACTATTGCTTTTGATAACTTAGATCATTTCTGGAAATTCTTCAATAATAATATTGGTGCTCTTAATATGGCAGTTCGTATTGATAGGGGACAAATTAGTGACACTCAAGCAGCCATGGAACATATGTTTGACATACACACTAATCCCTTGTCTTTCATTGATCAAGAAAGTGATAAAGCTGGGCCATCCAATATGGATATGGCCGCTATAATTCAGAATATGCAAAAACAACAGGTTACCCAACCTCCTAAGGAACTTGTTATTGAGCCTAAAATCATGCCCACACAAAAGAGACCTTCATTCACTGCTTTATTTCGCCAAACTATTAATCAATATGCTTCAAATCGACAAAAACCTAAAATGAAGCCAAACACCAATTTCCAACAATCTGGGATACAACATAATACAACTTCAAAACTTCTTCATAACACCCTTCCTACCAACAATTTACACAATAGTAATATAGCATCTAATATGCATGTCCCTCCATCATATGCTCACCAATCTCATATTAATGCCCTACCGAACCAATATGGTGGGCAAACCAGTTATCTGGAAGCCATGGTGAAACAGTTAGCTTCCCGCATGGACCAGATAGATCCCTACCGTCCCTCGTACAATTATCGAGAGATGTGTAGTCAACCTCTAGATCCTATGGTTGTAGCACAACCATACCCTAAACATTTTCCCATGCCCGTCCTGCCTATATATAAAGGAACTGAAGATCCCATAGAGCATCTTCGCATGTTTAGGATAGCATGTCATGATATATCACATGATGACTTGTTATTACTAAAAATGTTCCCAAAAAGTTTAGGAGGAATGGCATTAGAGTGGTACTATCAATTGCCCACTCATTCTTTGAGAAATTTTGAAGAAACCGCTGAATCTTTTGTGCATCAATTTAGTGCCTATATCGAGAGGCATGTAACCATTAAAGATTTATACAACTTAAAACAAGACAAAGATGAATGTTTTGCGGATTTCTTAGCTAGATGGAGGCGATTGATAGGAAAACTGCACTTTGTGCTACCTTATAGGGAAATGTTGGACATTTTTATTAATAATTTGCAAGAACAAATATCTTATGAGTTATCAACTGCTACCTTAACTACCTTCGATCAGGCTATAGATTTAGCTCGAAGAGTAGAAGATGCCCTCATTAGGAGAGGCCAACTTAGGAAGAAAGATGATGAGAAAACATCCAAAAATCAATATAAAAACAAACAAGTCGTAGGTGACGGAGTCACTGATAGCAGAAATGTTGCTAATATCAATGCAACGAAGACAACAAAAAAATTTATATTGAAACCTCCTGATAAACCTCCTCGAGAGTTTACTAGATTGAATCAACCATTATCAACTATTTTACCTCAATTACTCGAAAGAGGTTTGATTCAATTACCAACTATCCGGGAACCTGATCCAACCATACCCGGATACAGAGCAGATTTACACTGTGATTTCCATAGAGGGCCTGGACACTCTACCAATTCTTGTAAAAGGTTAAAACATAAAATACAAGATCTGATTGATAATAATGAGATGGAGGTGCAAGCCTTCCAACCTAAACAAAATGCTCCTAATAATGCTCAAAAGAACATTCCCCAAAATCAAAATCAAAATGCTAATCAATCATTAGACATATTTCAACATCCTTTACCAAGACATGGTAAAGAGGTGGCCAATCAAATTGAGCATCATAATGTTCCTCCTCCTACCCGATATGTAGGAACTATTAGCGGACATTTACCTAATCATGATTTACAAAAATTTGACACAACTTTATCCATGGTCACGACCAGGCCCCTACATAATATTCAAACACCGGATCTCAGTGATGTAGAATCAGATACTGAAAGTGAAATAGACATCACCTCAAACCAATCGAATAGTTCTGAAAATGAATCAGATCCTATTCAACCTATCACAGATGCTATGGTTCCAGAAGAACCATTTCCTAGAAGAGTTACTACTCGACCCTCTTCTAATCAGTTCCTTTCTAATGAACAAGCTATAAATGCTAGACCAAGACCTATTCAACATCCTCAATATAACATTGTAGGTACCATTGGAGCCATTACCAGACAACAAGCTCAAAATTCTCAACAAGAACCAAATCAAAATGATGGATCAACTCCATTTATTTTGAAAAATCCCAATAAAGGGAATCATGCTCCTAATGTTCAACCTAAACCCCCTTACAATATTAATGAGCAATTATCCAATACTACAACCATAATTTCCCTTTTGGATTTATTAAGATCTTCTCCTACACATAGAGATGAATTAATGCTTACATTAAGCCAAATGATGGTACCACAAAACATTCAACTTTGAAGCCATGGCCAATACTATCATCACTAGAGAAGTTGATTGTATTGACTTTCGAGATAAAGATATACCGCAACATAGTTTACATAAGGATAACCCCTTATATATTACTGCTCTAATAGGAGATGTAGCCATTAAAAGGGTCTTGATTGATAATGGTTCATCTCTAAATATTTGCACTTTTGACTTCTACCAGAGATTTGGGTTTAGAAGTGATGAAATGAAGAAAACTGACATGATCATAAAAGCTTTCAATGACGAAACACAAGAAACGTGTGGAGTTATTACCATCCCATTGCAAGTTGGTCCTAGAACCTTAGATACGACCGTGTTTATTGTACATTGCCCCGCATCATACAATATACTCTTGGGTCATCCTTGGATCAATGCAATGCGGGTTGTCCCATCAACTTTACACCAATGTGTTAAATTTGAATTTAAAAATCAGTTGGTCACTATCCATGGTGATCCTAGACCCTTTGATATGTGTGCTTTGGCAGAACCTGTTGGAGTTCAATTTTGCCCTGCTCTGTCATCCACACATCCTAATTCTTATTTTTCATCTAAAACTGTGAAACACACACCCATAACTTCATCTATTTCTCCTCCATTAATTTCACCCTCATATATAGATCAACAATCTTTTAAACAAACTACTCTAGAACCTCAAAAAGATCTTCAATCCACAACCAGTCCTTCATGTTCCATCCCTATAATTTCAAAACCTATAGACCCATCTATTAACACCTCCACATTATCTACATCTATCATACCTTCCACATCTAAAGATATAGGGAATGATCCTTCTACATCTTATGCTCTTTCTGATGAACTCTTACCTGATTTATCTAAAATTCTTATATCAGAAAAAACAAATGCTTCTATGCAAAATTCCATTATCTTAAGTACTTTGCCACCATCTCCTCGTACTTTGGGCCTCCCACAACCTATGGGAAGTACTTACCAAGTCGGGAGTTGTGCCTTCATTTATAAAGGATATGACTGGGGAAGAATACCTAGGAATATCAAAACTCATCATGATGGATATGCTCGATGTTATTTTACTAATGAATATATTAAAGCTAAACCTATAATGCTTAAAATGGGATATAAAGGGAAAGGCTTGGGACCTTTCCAAAATGGTATGAAAGAACCTTTCGAGGTAGAACCGTGGCCCGCCCGATGTGGTGTGGGCCTATTTCCTAGTAAGGGTCAACCCTTCCCTTTTGAAGATGATGATCAACTTATATGTTATCAAGATTATTTGGATGGGCGTGATGATTTGCCTCTAAAAAATCAGCCATTTACATGCAATATGCTATCCATAGCTTATCCTGAAATGATTGTTGAATCCGATGATGAGTTGGAAGGAGATATTTTCCATGATGTCTCCGTTGAAGAGATGTTACACAATGGTTTTTATTTTGATGGTTCTATACCTACTATAGCCCAGCTTGAGGCCACGACTCCTCAAGATGAATTATCCAAGTTAACCTTAAAATAATTACAAGAATTGGGTGTTTCACCCGCCCCACCTAATTTTGAAAGAGATCTACACATGGAAGTAGAAAACGTCATTAAAATCAACATTGGAACTGAGGATAGTCCCCACATAATCAATATTGGATCAGAATTAAGTCAAGAAAAACAAGAGCAATACATTGCATTCCTTAAAGAATATGAAGATGTCTTCACTTGGACATATGAAGATATGCCAGGTTTAGACCCTTCTGTAGTCATGCATCACCTAGTAGTCCATCCGGATGCTAAACCTGTTAAACAAAAACTTAGAAAAATGCATCCCAAAGTGGCTTTACTAGTCAAAGGGGAGTTAGAAAAACTCCTGAATGTTGTTTTTATACAAGCTATTGATTATGCTGAATGGATTTCGAATGTAGTTCCAGTCACCAAGAAAGAAGCTACCAAAGTTAGGGTTTGCACAGATTTTAGAGATATTAACGTTGCATGCCCTAAAGATGATTTTCCTCTTCCAAACATGGATCAAATCATTGATTTTACTGCTGGGAGTGGGATGATGTCCCTAATGGATGGATTCTCCGGTTATAATCAGATCAGGATAGCTCCTGAAGATCAGGCTAAAACAACCTTTATTACCCCCTGGGGTACCTTTTGTTGGAAAGTGATGCCATTCGGCCTAAAGAACGTAGGTGCAACCTATCAACGAGCTATGACTTATATTTTTCATGATATGATGCATGATATCCTACATGATTATGTAGATGATATTATAGCTCGCTCTATTAATGAAGATGATCATTTAGATGATTTGAGAAAAGTTTTTAATCGGTTAAGAGAATATCTTATTCGATTAAATCCAGCCAAATGCATATTTGGAGTTAAGTCCGATAAACTATTAGGGGTTATAGTTTCTTTACGTGGCATCAAAATTGACCCTCTTAAGATTGTGGCTATCATTGATATGCCCGCACCTACCAATATATCTGAATTACAAAGTTTACAAGGTAAACTTCAAGCTATCCGTCGCTTCATCGATAAGTTGGCAGACAAAACCGGTCCCTTTCTTAAGCTCCTTAAGAAGGATGTCCCTTTTAATTGGGATGACGAATGTAAGGAAGCTTTTGAACTTCTTAAACAATACCTCCTTAACCCACCTGTGCTTTCACCGCCTAGACCTGATCGTCCGTTTATCCTGTATATTTCAGCTTCAGATTTTGCTTTAGGAGCTATGTTAGCTCAGCTTGATGATGAGAAAAGAGAACGTGCTAATTATTATATTAGCCAAACTTTAATTAGTTATGAAACCCGCTACACATCATTAGAAAAACTATGTCTAGCGGTCATATTTTCTACGCAAAAATTATGCCATTATATGCTCAGCCAGAAAACTTATGTCATTGCTAAATATGATCCCTTGCGGTATCTTATGAGTCGACCTTATTTATCGGGTCGCACAGCCAAGTGGGTTCTTGCTCTAAGCGAGTTTGAACTCACGTTTATAGGACAAAAGTCTGTTAAGGGTCAAATCATAGCAGATCAATTAGTTGTTGCACCCTTAGAGTCTACCCATCCCCTCATCATTGAGTTTCCTGATGAATGCCTTCAATTAGAGGCGGACCATGTTGAACAATGGTCCTTATACTTTGATGGAGCCCGATGCATGAGTGGGGCTGGTGCAGGTATTATTTTAATATCTCCACAAAAGCACATTATACCTTTGTCCTTTAAATTAACATTTGCTTGCACTAATAATACTGCTGAGTATGAAGCTCTAATCCTTGGATTACGAGCCGCCTTGGCTCTAAAAATTAAACATCTGTTAGTTTTTGGTGATTCTCAACTTGTTATAAACCAAATTAATGAAGTTTATCAGACCAGAGATGATAAATTGCGCCCATATAAAGCCTATGTTTTACAATTAATATCTCTATTTGATCAAGTTACCTTGGAAGCTATTCCTCGAACTAGCAACCGTGCGGTTGACGCTATGGCCGCAATTGCATCTCTTCTGCCCTTGGAGTTAGATGACGAATATGCCACCATCATTATTCGTCGACTCCAGGAACCCGCTTCACATAAGTCATGCTTAGAACCTTTGGATGTGTTTCTAATCAATGAAACTACCCCTGAACCTTGGTATACGGATATATTTGATTTTCTTCAAAATGGGACTTTCCCTGCCAATTCTAATAGAAACCAGCGTCGGTTATTACGTAGACGAGCAAGTCGATTTGTAATAATTGGCAATACTTTATATAGGAGATCTTTTGAAGGTATCCTATTGAGATGTTTGAATTTAGAAGAATCCAGATCAGCTTTGAGTGAAGCCCACGATGGATCTTGTGGAGGACACTTCAGTGGTAGTGTCATTGCTAAAAAGCTCCTTAGGATAGGATACTTTTGGCCTACCATGGAGAATGATGCACATGATTATGTGCGCCATTGCGACAAGTGCCAAAAACATGCTGACCTTGTCCATGCCCCTGCACAAGAACTGTAGGCTATTTCATCTCCTTGGCCCTTTTCAAAATGGGGCTTAGACATTATTGGCAAAATTAATCCTGTGTCATCTGATGGACACAAATTCATCATAACCGCCACTGAGTATTTCATGAAGTGGGTTGAAGCTATGCCTTTAGCTTCCTGCACTGGAACACAAGTCTCTAAATTTATTTTTAATCAAATCATTTGTAGGTTCAGAATTCTTGCAAATCTCATCTCAGATAATGGAACTTGTTTCAAAAATAAAGATGTTAAGAAATTATGCCAAAAATATAAGATTCAACATCGCTGGTCCACTCCCTATTATCCTCAGGGTAATGGCCAAGCAGAAGCTTCAAACAAAACCTTAATCAAAATTCTCAAAATATTGGTCAATAAATCTGGCCGCGACTGGCACATTCAATTATATCCAGCTTTGTGGGCTTATCGAACTAGTGTTCGAACCCCCACTGGAACTTCACCTTTTGTTTTGGTTTATGGCGCTGAAGCCATTTTTCCCTTCGAATTAGAAGTTCCTTCTTTGGCTCTACTACTTCAAGATACCGAAGTAGGAGATGAATATCGAGCTGGCAGACTCAGTCAGCTGGAACTCCTAGATGAAAAGCGCATCAATGCTTTGGAGCATCTTCGTGCTTACCAAAACAAGCTTAAAAGATCATATGCTAAGAAAGTTCGTCATCGATCCTTTGAGGTCGGCGATCTTGTTTTAAAAGAAAATCAAAAGAATACTAATGCAACTAAAGACCTTAAAGGTAAATTTGAGCCCAACTGGCTTGGACCATATATTATCACTGCTAAATTTGAATCGGGAGCATACAAATTATCTACCTTAGATGGTAAAGAACTTAAAGAACCTATGAATATTATGCATCTTAAACGTTACTATGCATAAAAATTGGTCATTTCATCATTGTATATATTTGTTTAAAATATTTTCAAAACTACTATCTTGTATTTCTTTCAATTTATAAACTTAAAAATCTAAAAAATACCAAAAACATTCAAAATCATCAAAATCTTCAAAACCATCTTTTATTTTTTGTACTTCTCAAATTGTGACATATTTGCAGTTATATTTTCAAATTATTTTGGATAAATTAGCATTTATTTGGAATCCCGCACTTTCACATTCACATGAATAAATATCTTGATTTTATCTGGCATGATTACTAATCTCTCTTATATCAAAGTCCACAAAATTCAATTAAATAAAGTTTGAGCATAGAGAATTGATCTTGTTATTTACTTAAACCAAGCATATCTTTTCACAATAAAATGATTATATTTGTAATGTCCATGCTATCCTACATAGTAGAAGTGGTTTCTTGAGCGAAAAGTTTCCCCTGCTATCCTATCATGCACATGGTCTAGAATCTTTGAGAATTGGCAAAAGGACAAGCTCACCCCTACCCGAAATAAAAATCCCTTGCTCTACAGCTAATCCGAGCAAGTATCCCTAGAATAGGAAGCAAAAGAAAAAGAAAAATCAAGCAAAATCATTTAGCACTATTTCAGCATTATCTCAAATATCAAAGCAAAAGATACAAAAAAAAAAAAGAGAAAAGAAAGAAAAGAAAGCAAAATGAGCAAAAGCAAAAGCAATAAAATCCCTTTCCCTACCCCTTGAAAAGAAAAGAAGGGTTGATGAGCTTGAATCCCTGGAATTCTCAATTATTCAAAAACTGTGAGGTAAGCCCCATAACAGGTGGTTTGTGCCCAACCCGCTTGGCCTTGGGTAACTCCTAGCGTGGTGATATGTCTGTCACATTAGCGACCTTCTTTTGTACAGACCTATGTCCGCTTATGGATTAGCTAGCACTGGATAACCCGACTTACATAGTAGTCTGGTATGGTTATATGCATCTAAATCATGGTTAATGAACACTTATTTGGTTAATTCAAATCACTTGTATCATAGTATCTTGCTCAAACCTGGTAAATGAACAATACAATCGCACACACATTTGTATTTGAGAGATTTTGTGTATCATTATGATAAATCAAGATTGGAAATGAACTCACATACGCACATGGGATTCCTTATAAATCTAACTTCTATCTTTAAGATACTTTGAAATATTTTTGCAAATTGTCTGGAATAATTTCATTTTCTTCTCTGAGAACAATTGTTTAGTATAAAGACAACCACATGTATTTACCAACAAATCAAAATCATTTTCAAAAATATGCAATAAAGTTACATTTATATATAACTTTTTGACTTTTGCAATGATGGTATAGTTCCAAAACCAAAAGTGGAATTTTATGCCTAGCACAAGTCCTCATCTTCATATTTTCTGTTTATTTTCAAAAATTAAAAATCAACCATGCAATAAAACTATTTATTTTCTTCTTTTGGATTTCGCGATGATGGTATAAGTCTATACCTAAATATTCTATGCCTAGCGCAAACCATTGTTTTAATTTTATTTTCCCATTTATCCCACATCATAAAAACATATGACTTAAATCATTATGTTACACAATTATGCTTTACAAACAAATGAACACCCATTTTTTTTATTTTATGTCATTATGTTCAAATTCAATATTGCAACCATGGTATAATTTCTAAGGAATTATTCAAAATTTTATCACACTTAGGAATTTATGCCTAGCAAAAATCATTTTAATATTTCATGCATATCATTTTTATGAAAATTTGAAAACAAATCATCAAACCATCATTATCTCCATCATTACAACACAAAGTCTTAAGACAGTCTCTTAAGCACTCTTTTACTTTTTAACAATATTTCTATACTGGGATTAGCTTGATGACCGAGTGAGCGGTGACTCCATGAAATGGTCTATAATAGCGACAATATCCTTTGAAATTATTGTTAGAAGTCCCTTTTATTTTTTATCAAATCATCCCACAAACAATCAATTTGTTTACATCAGATTATTTCATTTAAATTTTAAAAGCATGACATCAAATTATAACATTTCCAAATGACATAATTACATGAATCATCAATCCAATAAGCAATCAATTCAAAACATTAAAGCATCATACAAATACATAAGACAAGTCATATGATCAAAAATATCTCATCTATATATATATCAACAATATGTACATCATATCAAAACTAGATTGGTATGCCACAATCTACATCTTGGCATACTCAATCCTCTCAATCATATATCCAGTCTCTGCAGTGTAATCTGTAGCAGCTAGCCTCGAGAACCCCTCGAGCTCTCAGCCTCATCTCCTCCCCCACCCTGAGGTGGACGAGGTGGCCCCATCGTAGTCCGTGTGGTGCTATGAGTCCTGGACACTGATCGTGATGATGTCCTTGATGACCCCATCATGATAGGCTCTGTAATGGGGGCTGGTAGTGGTAACCTCTGCCCCTCTGGCACCATCTGGTAGTATAGCATCTGGTAAAATGTGATCTGGGCAATAGCCCATGCTAGGTCTCGAGTGCTAGCCCCTCCGCCTCGAGCTCTCGATGTCGTGCAGCCTCATCCTTCAAGGACTACACCTGAGCCTCGAGAGATGAATAGTCTTCGCCCGGAGAGTAGCCATCTCGCTACTCTCTCCTGCCTCGACACCCTTGCCCTTATCGGGCGATGGTGGTCTCTCTCTCTATGGAGAAGGGGGTCTCTCCTCC
The DNA here is from genome assembly GCA_028583015.1 of Wollemia nobilis. Lineage (NCBI taxonomy): Eukaryota > Viridiplantae > Streptophyta > Pinopsida > Araucariales > Araucariaceae > Wollemia > Wollemia nobilis. The sequence continues at coordinate 2,431,376 of JAQPPZ010000669.1, read as the reverse complement.
CTCCTCTCCCATTGTCGTGGCCTCTGTTGAGCCTGTGGTCTCCTCTGCTCTCTCCTATCGTGACCCTGTGCCACCTCAATGGCCGCCTGGCATCGCCTCCCCATCCGATGCACAACTATATGAATCGGACCCTGAGCCCTCGTCATCCGAGGAGGGTGGATGCCTACGTACCAGGCATCATAGCCATCTGCAACCCCTACGTCATCCCCATCCACTGGCTGAATGGGGGCATCATCTGCATCTTGACTCTAGAATCGCTGCATATCTGGAGCCCCGCTAACTGTAGTGTTATCCCAGATAGTCCAGGAAAACTCGTAGTCTCTGAGAGATGGGATCCCCTGTTGTAGACCGAACTACCTCAAAACTCGGTCGTACCGGTGGAGCTCCACCTCTCCCCTCTCCATCCTCAACCAGTAGACTCACCTAATGTGAGCCAGCTCCTGTCCATCCTCGGCCCACCTTGGATGATCTCTCCAAGGCCTCCAGGTGATCTGGTCGGAGACAAGGTCGTCAAGTAGTCTCCGGGACACTGGCAGATCTATCCGCCATTGTGCCCCTCTCCGGAGCCACCAGTAGAAAACTCGGGGTCTCTCCCCATCAATCCTTGTCAGTGGGAGCCCTACCGGCCTCCGCACCATGATGTGCTCCCAGCACCAAACTTGTAGTAGTGATGTCATGACTAGACATCGGCCGCCCTTGTATACGACCCCATGCAGGATCCTATACAATCGGCATAGTACAAAGCTCCCCCAAGCAAAAACCTGTATCTGTGGTCTCTCATGTCGTAGACCACATCTGTCAGTAGCCATGGTAGTCTACATCCACTCTAATGGCATAGCAGCAGACCACCTACCACCCCAGCCAAAACCTGTGTCAGTCTGGATGCCCCAGGCATCTGGCGTAGAGACTCGATGTTCACTCCGCCCTTCTCCAGGGCGAAGCTCGGGTCTCCGCATAGCCGCATCATCGCGTGGCCCTGATTGGCCATGGGAGTGATTAGTCATCCTTGTATGGGGATCCTCAAAATCCTCCATACATCCTCTAGTGTGGGAGTCATCTCCCCTATCGGTAACCAAAAACAAGAAGAACCCGGATACCACCTCTCTGCTAGGGTTGTCAATAGCCCCATGTCTGTAGACACTTGTGGCATATCTGCCACGTGCTGCAAGCCGACCTGTGCCAACTGATCTCGCTCTGCCTGAGACAGAGCGGCCAAGTCATCCCTTAGTCCATCGTATTTCCATTCTCGGCTCTTTAGTAATCCTCTCTGCAACATAAACAACAAAACAAAAAATCATCAATAACAATCATTAATCAAACATTAATTAAAAATTCAAGTAAAGCAAGTGCAATTTCATATAAATGATGATATCGCCCACAATTGGATGATATCATCCCAAATTTGAGCAAATTCGTCTCCGATTTTGCATGAGGGAATCGTCCCTTATTGGACGAAATCGTCCCCCTATCGTCGATTTCGCCCTTGGACGAAATCGACGATATCGAGACGATTTCGATGAAATCGAGACGATTTCGTCTCGACGACGTCGACGGCCCAAAAATGGCCGCGATGCTCAAAAATCAGTCAAATCTAATCTAAAAAGCATGAAATTCTAAATTAAAGCATTCTAAACTAAGTTTAGACCCTTACCCGTAGCCCGCGTCGGACCTCTGTCGATCTGTGCACTGTCTCAACCATCTTGTCTCCAGAGCTCTAGAAACCAGTAAAAATGAACAGTAACAATGAATTAGGGTTTTACCCTATTTTTCTTAATTTTATTCAAAAACAATTAACAATATTTTTAAAATTTTGCTTTTTCACGTTTTTACCTCAAACGTTCGATTTGGGTAAAAACACGGAGGGGGCACCATAGTAAGTTGTCGTACGATTCGACCTAGAATCATCACCTAAAAATGGGAATAATTTTTGCTTTCTCGTAGATCGAGAAGAACTCATCTTTAACGCATTTTCTTCGAAAAATTCGCTAAAGAGGGGGCAAAATGTAGCACCCTAAAATTGGCACAGTAAAACTTAGCAATAATTAAATTACCTTAGTAATAATTCAAATTCAAAAATTCAACCCCAAAACCGCTCCAAAACCGCTTGCTACCCGTTTCCTCATTTTTCGTGCCATTCTTAGGATTTGTTGTGACCGTTGGACGATATCGTCGCCGATCAGACGATATCGCCTCAGATCGGACGATTTCGTCTGGACTAGGACGTCCAGACGATCTTGTCCCAAAACTGATTTTTCATAAGTAGCCTCTGTTTCAACGGCGTCTCTAAGTTGGGCAGAAGCGTGTCTACGTCGTTAGAGACCTCCCCCGTTGGAGATCTTCCAAATTAGGATGATCTCCAACCTCCCAACTTCCCTCCTAAACCTATTTAAACCTTAGGACCCCCCTTGACATTCCCCTGGCTGAATTTTCCTGTAACTTGACTTTTACATGCATTAGAATACCCTGGATTACCATCTGCATTTGTGCTTTCCAAATTTTCTTGCAGGAACCTTGTCATTCTTCAGCCGGAGCAAGCTCAGATCGTCGTAGACGATCCTGTCCAATTCGAGATGATTTCGTACCAATCCGAGATGATTTCGACTGCAGTCTGCATTGGGGGCAATCAGTGCCCAGAGTTTGTGCTTTTCCTATATTTTGCTGCTATTTTATTCTGCATTTAGTCAGTTTTATTATTATTTCTTGTTATCCTGCATCCTGGAGTTCACCCATGTAGTTTAATTGCATAATAAAATCATGATTAGCTATTAAAGTGTTGCAATTCACTTGCATTTCCATTCAGGATTATCTTATTAACTCCTTATCATTATTTTACATCATTTTCCTTCATCAGAATAGTTGCAATTTTGGTATTTTGTATCTATTTCTCTGTTTGCAGGTCTCTGACGAATTCGTCTGATGAATTCGTCAGATCTCAGATGATCCTGTCAGATAGGAGACGATTCTGTCAAATTCCAGACGATCTTGACTGCTTCAAAAGTCAGAACCTCCATCAGACATCCGAAACCAGGTATGGATTTCTTCACTTAATTTATTCTCTGTGTTTTATATTAATTCTTTTTTTGTATTCATTTAAATCTGCATTTCATATAGAACAACTTAGATTCATTTGGCCAAACCTAGGCTTTGGATGATTAAAGATAAAATTGAACACATCAAACATATTCCCAACCTAGGCGTGGAAACTGCCACTAAACGTTTCCTGGTGAACCCCACCATCCGTCGAAAAATCACCATAATACACCTCCCCCGAGAGGCGGGACCTTCGCAAGGCCTCTCAGTCCGAGGTATTGTCCCATCCTTTTCACATCCCCCTTCCGGGCACGGATCCTATAGCCTGAAGGTAAGGGTGCAGAAAATTTGGAACGATATAGTGGGCCTTAGTAGGTTGGGACAAAGTAACCCAGCCCAACATAAAAGGAGGTTTGGGACTGAGAAGATCCAAGATAAATAATAAAGCTTTGGCTGGAAAGCTTTACTGGAGGTGGATTTCCCAACCAACTTCCTGATTTAGTAGAATCCTAACTAGTAAATATATGGGACATGTTAACCCAAATGAGGTGGGTTGTTTCCCTTTGGATGGTACTGGATCCTTAGTGTGGCAGGCTCTCAAGTTAGGATCTCAAGTAGTAAAAGATCGATTATTTTGGAAAGTGGGGAGAGGGGAGAAGGCACGATTTTGGATAGATTCATGGGATCAATACCCACCTATCATTGTTGAATTTCCTGAATTGCAACCAATAAAAGTAGCCATTGAAACCAAGGGATGGGTCCAAATTGAAAGTTATTTCACCACTAGTCAGCTGGGGGAGTATAAGTTTAAGCAGTTTAAGAAGTTGGATGAGTGGCCAATTTCAATCCCTCCGAATTTGGCACCCATCATGACTAAAATCTTGACAAAAATATTTCTCACAGGTAGATACGAGGAGGATGAATTATCCTTGGGCTATGGGAGCCTTGGTGTCTACACAGTGAAGGACGGATATGACAAGATCCTTCTAGAGCCTCCCCCTCATACTTATCAGGTTGAGGATTGGAGAAAGATTTGGCACTCCAAAGGTTGGCTGAAAGTAAACTTTTTTGCCTGGCAGTTCATGCACAATGGAATTCACACTTTTGATAATCTCAGATGTAAAGGAATAATCGGTCCTTCTCAATGTGTCTTATGCTACAAGAGCGAGGAAACAGTTGATCGCTTGATGTTTGAGTGCCCTTTCACGCGCCAGATTTGGAAGAGATGGTTTTTATATTATAAAATTCAAGTTATTGGTGACTTGAATCGAATTAATATCTAGGAAATATGGAAGAGGGGTAGATTTAAATCTAAATCTCTTCGTATTGGTTGGGAGCTTGGATTAAACTTTATTTGGTGGCAAGTGTGGTTGGAGAGAAATGCTAGAATTTTTAGAGAAACTTTTTCTTCATTAGATGGAGTTTGGCAGGTCATTTGGAGCAAAGTCACAAAAACTGTGGCCGTCTATGCTAAAGAGGAAACTCAGGTTGTTATTGGGGTAATGGAAGAGAGAGTTGAATTGCAAGAGGTACAGGACAGAGCTAGTTGGAAACCACCCCCAGAAGGTTGGATTAAAATTAATACTGATGGAGCTGCAAAAGGCAATCCGGGTAGAGCCGAAATTGGAGTGGTTTGTCATAATCATGTTGGAACAGTGCTCTATTGGGAACTGCAAGGCTTGGGAAGAGCCACAAACAATGAAGCAGAATCCATAGCTATCAAATCTGCTTCTATTTAGGCAGTTAAACAGGGTCACAGGAGGATAATACTTGAATCGGATTCTCAAATAATGGTTGGAGCTCTAGATTGCATTAGGAACATTGCCTTGAAAGCATGGAGGTTGAGGATTCTTGTCACTCAAATTAAGGAATTATGGAGGGAATTAGATGATGTGATTCCAGTTTATGTGAGTAGAGATTTAAACAAAGTGGTCGACTTCCTAGCTAAGATGGGTGCTGAGAAGGAGGTAGGGGTTCAATCGCATAGTGACATGGCTATTGAGGATGAGGTGATTAGGCAGGGTCTTGAAAGGTCCCTGAGCTAATGATCAATGAAAAAGCAAAGGGAGGAAAGGTGTCACGATATCGTGACATGTTGCTTCGTCGCGGCCAAGGGAGGAAAGGTGTCACGATTTTGTGACATGTTGCTTCGTCGCGGCCAAGGGAGGAAAGGTGTCACGATTTCGTGACATGTTGCTTCGTTGCGGCCAAGGGAGGAAAGGTGTCGTGATATCATGACATGCTGCACCGTCGTGGCCAAGGGAGGAAAGGTGTTGCGATATCGTGACATTTTGCTTCGTCACGGCCAAGGGAGGAAAGGTGTTGCGATTTCGTGACATGTTGCTTCGTCGCGGTCAATGGAGGAAAGATGTCACGATTTCGTGACATGTTGCTTCATCGCGGCCAAGGGAGGAAAGGTGTCGCGATATCGTGACTTGTTGCATCATCATGGCCAAAGGAGAAAAAGTGTCACGATATCGCAACATGTTGCATCGTCGCGGCCAAAGGAGAAAAGGGTCGCGATATCGCGACATGTTGCATCGTCGCGACCAAGAGAGAAAAAGTGTCGCGATATCGCGACATTGTTCATCGTCGCGGCCAAGAGAGAAAAGTGTCGCGATATCGTGACATGTTTCATCGTCGCGGCCAAAGGAGAAAAAGTGTCGCGATTTCACGACATGTTGCTTCGTCGTGGCCAAAGGAGGTAAATGTCGCGATATCGTGACATGTTGCTTCATTGCGGCCGAAAGAGAAAAAGTGTTGCGATTTCACGACATGTTGCAACATCGCGGCCAAGAGAGAAAAAGTGTCGCGATATCACGTCATGTTGCTTCATCGAGGCCGAAAGATAAAAAGTATCGCAATATCGCGACATGTTGCTTCGTCGCGGCCGAAAGAGACAAAGTGTCGCAATTTCGTGACATGTTGCAGCATCGCGGCCAAGTGAGAAAAAGTGTCGCGATATCGCGACATGTTGCTTCGTCACGGCCAAAGGAGGAAAAGGTGTCACGATTTCGCGACATGTTGCAACGTCGCTGTCCAAGGAGAAAAAGTGTCACGATATCACATGTTGTTTCGTCGTGACCAAAGGAGGAAAAAGTGTCACGATATCGTGACATGTTGCATCGTCACGGCCAGAAGAGGAAAAAGTGTCGCGATATCGCAACATGTTGCATTTTCGCAGCCAAAGGAGAAAAGTGTCGTGATATCACGACAAGTTGCATTTTCGCGGCCAAAGGAGAAAAGTGTCGCAATATCGCGACATGTTGCATTTTCGCGGCCAAAGGAGAAAAGTGTCGCGATATCGCGACATGTTGCATTTCCGCGATCAAAGGAGAAAAGTGTCGCGATATCGTGACATGTTGCATTTCCGCGATCAAAGGAGAAAAGTGTTGCGATATTGTGACATGTTGCATTTTCGCGACCAAAGGAGAAGAACAGAATGTCGCGATAGCACGACAAGTTGCATCAACAGATCAAACCGATCCCCCTGTTAGCTAGTTTATGGTTCAAGAGATTTGGCTCCATTGCAAATCTTCTTTTACTATTGTAAGCATGTGTTCTCTCTGACTTCGGTTGGAAAAAGTCTCTTCCCAAATTGTAATTGATCTTTGTTTTAATACAAGTTTTTTCAAATTTTTCAAAAAATAAAAATAAAAAAAATTAACTTCCTTTTTAATCTTTTAATGAACATAGAAACTTAAAACAAAAAATCAATTATTTATAAACCTTTCAACTACCTTATAAATCCATAATAATAATATATTTTCAATTTGTTTATAAATATCTTTCAACTACCATATAATTCCCTATGCTTTCAATTGTATACAAAAGTTTCATTTCAATGCAAGTTGATGATTCTATATAATTTTTGAAAGAATTTCAAACTACAAATAGCAATTTAATTTTTTCAAAAGTAGTTAAGTATATATTTTTTTTAATACTTTTAGAAACATGGAATTTAGGAAATGCTTGAAATTTTTTTAGTAAATGTTTGAATTTTATTCTCAAGGATTAAATATATATATATATATATATATATATATATATATATATATATATATATATATATATATATATATATATATATATATATATATTTTAATACTTTTAGAAACATGGAACTTAGAAAATACTTGAATTTGGTTCTCAAGAGTTAAGTATATACTTTTTTTTAATACTTTTAGAAACATGGAACTTAGGAAATACTTGAATTTGGTTCTCAAAGGTTAGTGGATTGGTAAGACTTTGGACACTTACTAAGAGTAGACCTAGATTCAAATTTTAGGAGCATGTCCAATAAGGGTAAAGGTAGTAGTCTGTCTTGAGTCTACTGAGTGGGCAAGATGTCGGTACCTTACATGTCCAATAAGGGTAAAGGTAGTAGTCTGTCTTGAGTCTACTGAGTGGGCAGGATGTGGTACCTTACTGAAGAGAGGGCAGGATGTCGGTACCTTACATGTCCAATAAGGGTAAAGGTAGTAGTCTGTCTTGAGTCTACTGAGTGGGCAGGATGTCGGTACCTTACATGTCCAATAAGGGTAAAGGTAGTAGTCTGTCTTGAGTCTACTGAGTGGGCAGGATGTGGTACCTTACTGAAGAGAGGCAGACAAACCTAGGAGAAAATGTATGACCTTATACCCAATTATTAAAGATGAAAAAATGCTACCAATTCTCGTGATGTGATATGATATGATATAATATAGGCGGTTGAATAACCTTGCTAGCCAGCATTCAAAGGACAACACTCAAACTTTGGGGTGGTTGGATAACCTTCTTGGCAGGCGCTCAAATGACAACCTTTAAACTTTATAACTGCTCACAGGTGCTTAAATGACACTGCTCAAATGCTAAACAATAGTGTCTTCTCTAGATTAAATTTAGACGAGTATTCTTCCATTTGCTTCTGCCAGGCACTTAACCACTGGTAATTCCAGTCATTCTTTCAAACAGTTACGCATGTAACCACTGGTAATTTCGGTCATGCTTCTAAACAGCTATTGAATATAGCCATTACAGTCTCTCTATCCTCTTGTGTGTTCAGGTGCAAATGTTATGTTTATCTCTGTCTTTGCATGTTTTCATATTCAAGTGTTCTTCTTGTGCACTTAGGTGCCTTGCACGCTCAAGTTCTTGGGTGCTCAGGTGCAAATGGTGCATTCAAATTAAAAATAAAATAAAACTCTAAATGTTTTTTTTTATAGCCACAAATTATTTAATTCCACTCATTCTAGGGAAAAAAACTCTTAATTCTTCGGTTTCAATGGGTTTTGATTTTAACTATTACTACACAAATGAGCCGTATGCATTTCTTCAGGTTCATCATTTAAATATATGCAGATATTTATATGTTTGAAATACCTTTGGGATGGCGCACATTTTAAACACTTCTTCTTTCTGGGCACAATTTTTAACGCCTCTTCTTTGGCAAAAATAATCAATCAAAAATCTCGCATAAATAGTTAAAATCAAGGGATAATGAAAAATTCTAATGATTTAAAAGACAAAGATAATGATTTAACTAGCAATGGAAGGCTCTCAACACCAATAAAGGTATGGTAGATGGTAAAGAGGAACAATCATCAAGCAAGGAAAGGAAAATCAAAGATATTTATGTTGTAATAAATGGTTCTTTCTAGGTAGTAGATACTACATCAAAAGTGATTGTTAAGGATGAGATAATTGATCATGGTATAATGGTTTTTAAAATCATAGGGTTAATATGTAAGTTCCATATATATTGGCCAAGTTTTTTCTATTATTCAATAAAGGATCAAGTGGAAGTGGGGATTGAATTTAAATTACTCCATGACTTTTCTTTTGAAAGGATTTTTTCTCATTATGGATAAAATAAAAGATGGAGGTCTTTGGTTTAGGGGTAAAGATGTATTATGTTTAATACCATGGAGTGAGAATTATTTTATGGATATAGAGACTATTAAAGGGCTTTCATTGTGGATTAGGCTTGTTGGACTTCCTTATCAACTCATCAATAAGAAGGTTTTAAAGAATATTGGCAATACTCTAGGCAAGTTCATATAAGAGAGGCCAACTAGCTACTAAGGAGAGAATGCATGTTGTATACATTTGAATATGTGTTACATTGATATTTCAAAACCTTTATCATAGTCAATTAAGATTAAATCTAAATAAAGAGAATAGGATCAACAAGTGTATTATGAAGATATTATATTCTAATATCACAAATGTCATTAAACTAGACACGTGGCAAGAGATTGTAAAGTTAATGATGGAGAAAGAGATGGCAAATTTGGGCATGAGGAAAACTTCAATATGAAACAAGGAGATCATATCATAGGAGACAATAGGTCAAATCAAGAATTTTCCACTCCTGAGAAAGTGGCAAGAAAAACCATCCACATCACTAAATGCAAAAGGTCATTATAGTTCACTCAAATCAACCATTAGGAGAAAAACATGTCATAAGGGATGAGGAAGTATAATGTGCAAGTTCAAATACACGAGTTAAAGGTGTAAAGGAAGATGGAGAGGTAAATTTTAAAGTGAATGAGGTGAAGGAGGTTAAGGTTAATCTAAGTAAATCATCTTTATTTTTCTCAAGTAGCATAAAATATTCTCCTTGCAATAAAAATAAAAGTAGTATAGAGTGTATTTGTTGCACATTAGGGTTTCAAAAGTAGCACAATAAATAAAAGCATATGGAGGCTATCCAATAAATTTTTAATGTCCTATTTTCATTGAGTTAGCATGTGTGGGACCCACAGTTCCATTTCTATACTTTTTGGTGGATGAGGGGTGATTTCTAGAGAAGTATATACTGGTGAAGATTATTTTCATTTACTTGTTACTTGTTAGGGTACCTAGGAATAGATATATGGGGATATGATATTATATTGTATAAGGGTTGGCATGGGCCACACATAACCCAAGGTTGATTATATTATAATACTATAGAGCAGAAGTGTGGAGCCAATGAAGCGTATTTGGATACTCAAGTGGTAAAATAACATACTAGCATCAACAAAGACCACCACCAATCAATGTTTCACTAGGATGGATGGATGATCGAGATTGGTACCAGTTACTAACATTTCTTAGCAAATCATATTATCTTGTTTCTTAATTTATTTTAAGGATAAAATATTTGTAAGGAATATGGAATGTTAGGCTACCTAGGAATAGTTATATGGGGATATGATATTATATTGTATAAGGGTTGGTATGGGCCACATATAACTCAAGGTTGACTATATTATAATATTATATTATATTAGTAGATGGTTTCTCAAATTAGAATTAGAAGATGGATATATAAAGAAGGGATATTTGTCATTGTAATCATCATGGAGATCAATCATATGTAATCGTATTTTCCCACAAAGTGGCTTATGGGACTTTCCCCTCTCTAAGTGGTGCTCTCATCTTGGGAGATCTTGTGGATTTATTCCTTCCTTAAGGAGTATCATTGGTGTTTTCCTACCTTAAGGGTATTATCTATCTTTGTCTCATTGTATGAATTGTTATTTTTTATAGTTATTTGTGGATTAATGATTTGATATTTTTGCATATTGGTGAATGATTTATGTTTATGAGAATAAAGTTTCGTAACATCACTGCTATTTTTATGAGTTTTGGACCATTTCCTATATTTTAGGAGTATTCTCTAAACTTCAAGAGGTTGGTTGGAAGTGAGACCCTTGTCTTTAGTTTTTTCATGGGGTATTTAACCTAACGGGAACTTTTTATTGTTGACATTGTTCATGCCTGTGGAGATTTTAAAGTGTAGATATTCATTACAAAAGCCCTATGAAAAACATGTTCCTATTTCTTAGGGGGTTTTGGAGGGCTTCCAAGGATAAGACTATGTCATGCATCTTGTCATTGGATTTTGTGTGAGTCAGTTATCCATAATGCTTTATTTTAAGTATTTATGGCGAGTCCTTCTCCAAATATGACTACTTTACTAGTAAGGGTTTAGGGTTTATTGGCTACTTAGACAATTTAATATTATTACACTAGTTCCATGTTATGTGGTACTTGATTATTAGCATTAAATTTGACATGTCCTAAGTGGTATTGTTGTCATATCAAATAAAAATATTCTCTATTCATTTCTATTGACACTTGAACTAGGTACCTAGGGTTTGAAGCATATCAATGAATACATAGAGGTCACCCAACCTTTAATAGGGTCATTCTATGTTTATATCATATTTTTTAGACCTAGAGAGGGTAGCTACACTAGGTAGCACTCATCTACCAATTCAACAATAAAAACCCTTGGATCCATAGATTAGAGAACGGAACCCCTCTAATCTCTTGTGGGCAATCTCATCTAGGGATTGCATTGAGCTAAAATAATTCTATTTCCTATGGGTAGACTGATTTGAGGGGTGGTTCAAGTAGCATTATATAGAATCATCAGTTCTACTTTTGGGAAATATCTACGAGGTGCTTTACTTCTAGTTAGTTCCATATTATTATTGATGTATTTCAATATATTTTATTAATAAAATATAGCTCTAGGGTTATTGTATGATTTATTTTGCTAGTTGTATTGGTGTGGTATATTGCTCTTTTCTTTCTAGCAGCATTCTATTAAAATCTGATAGAGGGCATCTAGTAAAGGCAATTTGCTATCAGCCTAAGAACCATGGACACAAATGAGAGAACTCTAAGGGATGAGGAAAGGGTATATATTTTAGAATACTCGTAGAGGGATTAAAAGGGGTCAAGAGACAATAATAGAGTTAATGATACAAGATTTATGGATTCAGAGTAACATGCATGCTACCATTCCTTTACAAAATCTAGACCCTTTTCCAATTAATATATTTTAAAGAGGGAAAAGCTCAACCACACATAAAATATTGGTGGTTATTCAAGCGGTTCCCATTATAAATCATATGAAACCCATGCTTATACAAAGGATCAAATTCTAATATAATTACTTTAGAGATGTTAGACACACTCTTTATGGAGTATCAAAGGAAATTGGAATATTTTAGGACTAGAGTGTCTTTTGTCAATTTCTTAGAGATACTCGGGAAGAAACATCTGGGTGGTAGAGCCCATGTTAGCAATTGAAATGATGATAGGAGATATTTGCAACATAGAGTGAATAAACTTAATGCTCCTACTTTTTATGGTAGCAACAAAATATCTACTCATGCATGGTTGCATAAGTTATAGATATACTTTACACTCATCTCTATGATGGAAAAGGATACCATATAGTTTACTACATTGCATTTAAAAGTATGTCTATGACTAGTGGCACCATGGTTTGATTACTCAAGGGCACAATCTTGTCCAAACATTAAATAATTTCATCTAGATATTGTTGGACTACTTTCAACGGAAGGATGAAGAAGAGTACTTTAGGAAGCTTACTAGAATCAGATAGTAGACTTCAATGGAGTCATATATTACTAAATTTTAATGATTTATGGTCATGGTACTCAATGTATAAAAAAGTAGAATCACTTTTCACTTTATTGAGATCTTATCTAATCCTCTCAAAGGTCTAGTTAAGGCCTTTGTAGCCTCATCACTTGCTATTAATAGGGCATTAAAACTTGAGCCTTCTATGTGTGAAGACAAGAACACGACACTTAAATAAAATAAGGAAATAAAATAACACAATGAGACACAAGATTGCACAAATGGATATATTCAATAAAATGGGGGGAGCCAATAAACTCCTTTTGATACAATCTGTCCTCAATGAGGGTATTTGATACAATGATTTAAAAAATGCTAGGGTTCTCCGAAACCCTAGCTATAACAATGAAGTGTCTTCAGATTGATGTGTTCTTGCTTCCAACGGGGTGAGTGGGCTTTGGATATCCTATGGTGGGCCACTCCAACTTCAACAACCATTCAAAAATATGTGAAATCTGCAGATCTGCATACACAAAAATAGAGAAAGGGGTTAATAACACCTGTGAGGGCTCCACAGTGTGAGGCCCTCAGACATCAATAAACCCTAACTAAAAATGGATCAAATGGCATGCAAAATCTACAAATCATGTAACAGAATAAAACCAATAAATATATACCTTGCTTTCGTTTCGTTGTTGTAGTTGGCGTGGTGTAGTAGGCTTAGATTCGTATTTCTATAGTTGCAGCAGGCTCGGACATGCACTTGGTAGGCTCTGATGCGAGCTTCGTAGGCTCTGGTGTGCACCTACGGGATACAACAGGCTCTAGAGAGCACCTATAGAATACAATAGGCTCTGGTGAGCGCTTCGTAGGCTCTGCAGTGAGCCTCGCAAGCTCTGGAGGGCACCTGTGGGTTAGGGCAGAATATGCAGAAGCAGATCTAGGGGGTGGCGATGAATGCGGCGGATGGATGGGGGCTGCGACGATGATGGAGGATGAATGGGGGATAGTTGGAACAATAGAAGTCTTGTTGGATTAGCTAGGGCTTTAGATCTTCAAACTCTATCTCTCTCAGCTTCACTAGGGCTTCAACAATGACTCCTCTAGGGTGCAACTTCTAATCTCAAGGTTCCAGTGTTTGGGCATTTGCAAATGCCCTTATTTTATAATCCAACCTAGGGTTTTCTTAGGGTTTTAGCCTTACACTTTTGATCGTGTGGCTAAGATTAAATTAGATCCTAAGGTTGAGATTACTTTTTAGATGTGGCATGGATTAATGAAGATGGACGGTGGGGATTAGATTGGATCGGATAGTTGTGGTTAATTGAGTTTATAAATATATATTTTATAATAAATATATTATAATATAATATAAAATATTATATTAAATACAAAATAATATTAAAATAATCTCAATTGGGTTAGGAAATGGCGAGAAAGGTGGAATTGGGCCAAATAATTGGTGGGAAAGGTGTATGGTGGACAAGTGGGTGGTGGAATGGTTAGGATGGAGGATTAGTGGCTGTAATTTGGTGTCTACAGATGCCCCTTTTTGTACCATGTTGCGTGAAACACAATATGGTGCAAAAACACGAGACACCTATTTGGGCTATGGGCACAGAAGCAGCTTCTCTCTGTCGTTGGATTTGAGCACTGATGTTGAAGATAAAAGAATAAAGAATTTTCAGAATTTTGCGTAGCTTACCCCCTCAATTGGCGAATGAGTTACGAATGTATCTCACAAGCCAATTGAAAAAATTTGTGCAAATAATTAATGATGCAGTGAATTTGTGCAATTGATGAATGAATGGTGTGAAATGCAATGCGATTGTGGATGATATGAATGATGTAATATGGCATGTGATTGTGGATGATATGAATGATGTAAGATGTGATACCGTTTTTGCCCCAACGGTGGAAAGGGGGTTTTTGCCAAGTGTAGATTGTCATGATCATGTAAGATGTTATCCCATTGTGGGAGAATCATAATGTAATGTGGTTGCCCCAAACTTTGGGATGATTTGATGTTGTTGAAAAATTTGTCGCAATGGCATCATTGAGTATGCAAAATATGAAGATGCATGTTGACTAAGTCAATGTAGGGGTGGGGTAGTGACTGTGGAAATTTCTTCGCCAATTCCATGATGGAACCAGTCAGTCTACCGGTATGTCCTGTATTTTGACTGTTGTCAAATGAATGAGTGTTTGTGAATTTGATTATCCATGTTTTCGTGCCCCATGAAAAAGGACATCAATGACTGCTTGTGAGAAAATTGTTCTTGGCAAGGTTTTCCCTAAAATGTGAGGTACCCAATGCGATTGTGATCTGTGATAGTGAGATAATTATGATGATCATGTTGAAGTGTCCTTATGGTAGGTTATTCATCTTACCAAATTGCATGGATTACTATCACTGCAATCGCCAAGTTGATAGGATAACCCACTAGGTACAAGGTTCACTTATTATTGACTTAACAAGGCAAAATATGCTATATGATGAGTGTTATATGAAAGATGATGATGGAAGAATGTGTGATGAATTCATGCAATGAAACACAATATTGTGGAGTTGATTGATTTGTGCTTTAGCATTTTGTTGGTATTTGTTGCGCTTTGTGGTCGAAATGAGTGATTTAGTGGTTAAATCAACTCCAACATGCACGAAATTGGATGGGATGATGAAGTATATGATGAAGAATTGTGGAATGTCAATTTTGTGAAAATTTGACCTTGATTGTCATGTTTTGTAATGCGATATGTGTTTTTGAAGAATTTGGCCTGTTCTCACAAAATATGCATGCAAAACTATTTGTGTTTTCACAAAATCAAATTTTATGATGTGCATGATGTGTGGATGAAATTTTGTGCAAATTGGATGAGGGGAGCTACTATTTTGAGGTATTTTGTCTTCATGGTTTTCTGTTGCCAAGCGCATGGCTGTGCCTGGCGTATTCTGTAGGCGCCCGTGAGTGCCTGAGTGCGCCTGCAGGTGCACAGCCATGCCTATGGTTTGCAGGCATAGGTCTGCACTTGAATGCGCTAAGGAAAGCTATAAAGAGCTTTCTAAGTGAATCTTTAGGCTCATTCATGCGCTATTGACTTTGAGGAGTTGTGTCTGAGGAGTGGAGTGGATTTGTGAGCTTTGTGAGGCTAGTGAGTGTTTTGTGTGTGGAGGCTATGGCGGCGGGAGGGCCTTGGTGCTACCGGTGGAGTGGAGGCACCCTTTGTCCTGGTAAGACAGTTTGTTCCTTGTGCAAAATTTATCTTTCTTTTGTTTTGTTTTTTTTTTTTGAATATAGGATGAATACTAAAAGAAATGTGATTGTTGTTGCAGCTGAGGGATATTGAGCCTCGACATCACTTCTCTCCTCTTGTTTCGGGGATGAGGAAGAAGCTGACGATGGATGAGTGGGAGTTGTTGGGTAGGGTGGGTTTGGAGGGTGTGGCGAGACTTGATGTGGTGAGGGTCAATGAGGGGTATCTCTCGGCCTTGATAGAGATATGGGACCTGGATAGGGGGACGTTCCAACTGCCGACTAGGGAGGCTACCATCATGCTTGAGGATGTGTATCACATTCTCAAGGTGTCGGTAGAAGGGGAGAAGGTGGTGGTTGGTCGGGATAAGAAGGTCGAGATGGAGAGGATGTTCGGGGATCGATGGGGGGAGGCCCAGATGGGTGATGGGGGTATATGCTACCTGAGCATGTACAAGGTGAAGGAGTTGGATGCGCTCCCAACCTTGATCATGTTCATGTTAGTGAACATAGTGCTACCCAATAGCATTGGTTGTAGGTTCCCATGGAACCTATTGGGGTTGGTGAGGGATCTGCTGATAGACCCTCGAGAGTATGCTTGGGTGCCTACCTTATTGGTGTAGTTGTACCGGGAGTTGTATGAGGTGATTCAGAGGGAGAGGAAGGGGATTGGGTGCAGCTTCCTCCTTCAGTGTTGGGCGTGGGAGCATTTTGTGATAGCTCGACCCGAGGGGTTGCCATGCGAGTCATGGTAGATGGGGGAGCCTTATTCTAGGTGTTGGATAGTGGTTGAGGAGGTTCAATCGAGTTGAGAGGTGCACACTGGTCAGTGGTACCATGATATGTGGTCGGGATTGACTCGGGTAGATGTTATATGGAGGTCATGGTGAGGAGCTAGGTGGGATGGTGATAGGAGGTAGCTACATCGGGTGAGGTAGGCTCGGTGGGTGGTTGGGCGGAGGGATGAGGAGGTGGAGTACTTCTAGTACTCACGGGTGCTGAGGTAGTTTGGCCTACCTCAGGGTGTGCCAGATGAGTCGGTGCTATATCGGCATCGATGAGATGAGGGGATGCTTCCCTGTGCGGAGCCATGGCGGGTGCAGCTGGAGGATGATGAGCAGTTGGAGGTGCCCAATGTGGATGATGTCGGGGTGACTCCAGAGTATGTGGAGTGGTTTGGTTCCCAACCAGTATGGGTACCAAAGGTTGTGGGTGCGGATGTGGTAGTTGTGGGGTCGGGGGCTACCCCAAAGAGGACTAGGCCTCAGCGAGCGGCTAGTCGAAGATGGTCGAGGGGGTCGGTTGAGCCGACTTCGGAGATGGGGTTGGCGGATGAGGGGAGGGGGGATGATGAGGAGATGGGTGAGATCTCCGAGTTGGTGAGGTTGCGGGCTGAGTTGGAGCAGCTTCGCGAGGAGCGTGAGACTATGCTCGAGACTTAGAGGGAGTCGAGGGCCACTATAGCATGGTTAGAGGTGGAGTGGGCGGTAGTTGTGGCTGGTGATCAGGCGATGATCACGAGGCTTCAGGAAGAGATGTTGGTGAAGGAGCATTGGCATCAGATGGACTTGCGGTGTCTACGGGCTAGTGAGGCATACATGCATTCTTTGGAGGATGTGTGTATGCAACACCATATTACATTGTCGGATCCTCCCTCTTCTTCTATGGCCGAGTCATCTAGGCATACAGAGTCTAGGTAGAGTAGTAGGCCTAGGGCTCCTACTAGGTCTCAGGAGTCCTCTCATGGACATTAGGCTTAGTGCTTAGATGCACTATTTTGTATATGTGAGCCTTGGTGCTCCCTTTTGTAGCCTTTTTGGAATTTATTGTATATTCGACACATATATATATATATACATGGTTTTTATTTGTGTGTTATATTTTGTGTGAATGCAATGTTTATTTTATTAATGTTTGATGCATTTTTATGAATAATGTTTGAATATTATGGATGTTTAATGCAAGCTAATAATGATGTATATGCCTAATGTTTATATGGATGATGTATGCAAGCTATGTGCTATGGATGATTAATGCAAGTAAATGTATGATGAATCTAAAATGCAAGCTATGTGATGTGTTATTAATGATGATGTGTTATGAATGATTAATGCAAGTAAATGAATCTAAACTATATGGGAGGAATGCATGTTGTTCAAATGATCTTTTATAGTTCAGAAATTTTATTGACCATTTTTGTTGTCCATTGTTTGGCAATCGAGGGTACCGAATTTGGTGGTGTTCTGCAACTTGACTCACTATGAAGACATGGTTGTGTATATGGAAGAAGATATGGATGTTGATATGGAAGAAGATATGGATGTTGATATGGAATGAGTACTGCAAAATTTTCAAAGACTCAATCATACTAGTATTATCAAGCAAACTCACTTGGGTTGTCTAACTTTCTTTAGGACCAATGTGTGTGCAAGTGAGGTTCATATACCAAATCTTGAGTGTGACAATGACCCTATCCAATCATGGACCAGTGTGTGTGCATGTGAAGTTCATTGACCCATTATGAGTAAATTGGGCATGACCTGTTATGGAGATGACCCTGAAGCTAGCCTGTCCTTATGTGTGGTCAGAGGTCTCCCTATTTGCCAAGTAGACATGTCACCCCGCATGAGCTTACTCCACTACCAGTCAAGCGTCTATAGCCCTGGTGGAGATTCACTCCATAGTCCCATGAGATTGATCTTTCAGGTCTTGGGGATGACTACCCATCCTTGTCGGGGACATGTAGTACGATCCTTACAACTTTAGGGATTAGGGGTGTTTTGGATTTAATTTGTTAATTTGGTATAGAGCTTTGGGGAATCATATTCTCAACCACAGTGTGATGAGAATTTTGACCCTATCCTTACTACTCTATGCTTTTATGTTTATGTTTGGAGCAATGTTGGTAGTGGTGAAAACCACTATTTTTTTGGACTATGTTGCGTAATGGGACAAGTGAGGGATATCTCCTTTTTGCCTCGAGGTACTACCCAAGTATGGTACTAACCCTCTTTGTCTCATAATGTTTTTTAGAATGCGATGGAATGTGATTGGTCCAAGATTGTATTTGGGATCAATCGGCAATGCTCAAGATTTTCTTAGTGTGAAAAGTGTGTTTTGGTCCTTGTTGGTCACGAATCTGCCACAGGAAAGGATTTTATACTAAATGCACCCTAGACCCGGCCAACATTGAAAGGCTGGGAGAAAGAAATGTCTCCCAGACCAATCTCCAGAGAGGGTTGGTTCCCTTACTAAATCTAAGCTTGATGAAGACTAAAGTTGCAGGAAAGGAATTATAAATGTGCGAAGAAATGGAAATCAGAAAGAAATGGGAAATATAGCCGTAGGCCGAATTTATCAGATCGAGAAAGAATAACAATAGATAACTTCAAGTACGGTAACAACATATAATAGAAGATATCAACGTAATTAACTTACAACCTTGCACAGAAAACCTCCAAGATCACATTCCAGAACTCACTTCCACACTAGCAATATTTGAACTCATAAACAGAATTTAAATTAAGCAGCAGATGAGAAATATGAGCGTATATTAGGAATGTATAAG
Organism: Wollemia nobilis; assembly: GCA_028583015.1. NCBI lineage: Eukaryota > Viridiplantae > Streptophyta > Pinopsida > Araucariales > Araucariaceae > Wollemia > Wollemia nobilis. Next base: position 2,412,158 of record JAQPPZ010000669.1, on the reverse strand, counting down.
ACAGAAGAATAAACTACACAGAGAGTTGCTTGCAAAACCAGAGGCCAAATATCTTTCATTCATGCAAAGAACTTCAAAGCTTTCAACAAAAGTCTCTCTCTCGATCCCTCTTTCTGAGATCTACATTGATTTATATAGAAGTCTTGCTTCTTTACAACATTAAAAATATGCAACGAACTTCCTCAAGATCTACAAAATGTGCAACAAAAACAAGGAAATGATCCCCTTAAACCAGCCTCGGAGAAACCAGAAATTGAATGAAACAAGGAGTCGGTCATCTTCATTAAATGGTCGTTCTTAAAACATGCTTGGACCGTTAGAAAAATCATGAACAACAGCTTTGGATACTTGAGCATCTTTAATTCTGGTGGCTTGGACACGTTCTTCTACCTTGTTCGCATTGGAAAGCAGCAAAACATTTAATTCTGGAGTGCTTTTAATCCTTGGAAATCGCAAAACTTCATCGGGCCGTTTGAACTGCTTTCTGGCGCGAAACTGTAACAGGTCGCAAAAACGCGACATGTCACGAAATCGCGACGCATCTCTGCTCCGTACACTTTTGTCACTTTGGGACCGCAAAAATCAACCATGTCGCAAAATCGCTGCTTATTCGACTCCTTTATCTCCTTCGCTACCTTAGCTCACGAAAACGCGACGCATCATGAAATCGCGACGTTCCGTACTATTATGCTCTTTCTCTGCTCTGTTTTCATGAAAATGCGACAAGGCGCGATTTCGCTACGTTCTTCATCCATGTTGTTCTCTTCACTGCTTCAAACCGCGAAAACATGACACTGCGTGATTTTGCTACACCTTCCTCTCTTTTGGCTGTGTCTCACTTACACGTCATGAAAACAAGACGAGTCACGCTTTCGCTACATTCTTCCATCGGCATCTTTGTTTCATCTCTGGGTCACGAAAACCATACAAGTCATGAAATCGCTACACTATCTCCTCACTGCTCAATCTTCTCTTCTATGTCACGAAAATCTGACATGTCGCGATATCGCGACAATTTTCATCCACCCTGTACGGTCCTGCTTCTAACCCGTGAAAACATGACAAGCTTGCCTCAAGGGGTTCTTCAATCTCCATCATGTCATGAAATCGTGACAGGTTCTATCTCCTTGGACTTTACTGCTCTTAGACCGCGAAAATTTGTCATGTCACGAAATCGTGACATTCTGTACAATTTGGCTGCCTCCTTCCTTCCTCCTCGTGAAAACGCGACAAGGCACGAAATCGCTACAATTTTTTGCACTTGGTCCTTCAGCCCCAATATGTCACGAAATCACGACGATTCTATGTTGCTAGACTGCACCTCCACAAATGTCACGAAATCGCGATGCCAACTTCTTTCTTGCCCTCATCTTCAAAAATGTCGCGAAATCATGACGTTTTTCATGCCTTATGACTTTTCTTTCAACTTTGCCGTGACCACGCAACACGTCGCGATTTCGCGACGTCTTTCGTCTTTTGTGCCTTGTTCAATATTCTGTCATGATATCGCTACAGAGTTTATTGTCATCGCCCTTTGCTTAGTTATGTCACGATTTTGCGACCTTTTCTCTGCTCTGCTCCATGGCCATTGTAAGTCGCAAAAATGTGACATGTCGCGATTTCGCGACAATTTCACTACGCTGCCCCCGTTGACCATTTTGACCACGAAACTCCAACACGTCGCGATATCACGACAACCTTGCTGCTTTGCTGCCGTTGACTACGTTGACCGTGATTTTGGAACATGTCATGAAATTGTGACATTTTCTGACTTTGCTTCTCTCTCCTCGAAAGACCCGCGATAACGCGACATGTCGCGATATCGCGACAGTTTTGAAACTATGCTCTCCATGCTGCTTTTTGTCATGAAATCATGATAGTCTTTGGACTTAGCTTTTTTTTGCATCAAAACCTGTAAAGGAGTGAGAACTTCAACATCTTATGCATCAATAATCAACAATCAAAATAAATGTGGCAAAAATGCCAACATTCTTGGTGGCTCATGGGGTATACTGATTCTTCGTATGCAAGAATCCCGTGCATGAATCCATTGGATAACAGAGTCAAGAAAAATTGAGAACAAAAAGTCGGTCGATGGGGTACATCTCGACGGACTGCTACAACAACTCTTGCTGAATGACTGAAAACTCAAGGAATCCGTATTTGGCATAACTGATCAGGTGCTGTAAAAGAATCTCCATGAAAGCACCAGGGGTTGCAAAACAAAAATGAATGAAATGAGATGGAGTGAGGACTATGGAATGGAAATGGTAAATGATGGAATGGTGGAGTGGAGGAGTGATGCGGTAGATACAGTAACAGAGTGCTTCTATGCTACCAGCTGCTATGAAAGGGAAACGAAAGTGAATGGAATAATGGAATGGAAGTGGAAGAGATGACAAATGCGGGATGAACTATGGATAAATGCTAAAATGACAAAGAAATTAGAAGAAAAGGGAAAGAAGAAATGGGAATAGCAGAAAGGGAAAAAGAAACAACAGCAGTGGCTTGATTACTTGCAGAAGAAAAAAGGAGTAGGAGAAGAAGGGAATAAAGAAGGGAAGGGAAGAAATAGAGAGGAAGCCACTAACTATTGGGAAGGAAGAAGAAAAAAGAAAGAAATACACGTACCTGCGGGCTCGCATGCAAAAAGAGCCGAAGTTGATAAAGGAAAACAATACTTTTTTTTTTCTTTTCTTTTTTCTTTTTTTGTTTTTTTTTTTTTTTTACTATGTACACAAGTTTACGACATGATTGGCATGTCGCCACCAGAAACCCGGTCTCAGGGGTTATCCGGTGAATCGGCAGTGTCCCGACCAGATCTGATCATACTTGAGTCGGTCCTTGAAATTGGGATGACCTCTTCCTAAAGTTCTCCATGTTGCAGACATGGGCAAGTTATCCTGCATGCCAGTACCCACACAATTGACAAATAATGTAGCAAAGAAATTTGCCACATGGAGGGCTCCTATAGGTACCAGTTGTAGTAATGACTGAAGCCAATACCACCATCTTGAAGGGTTCCCTGGTTGTGAACTGAGAACGGGTTCCTCCAACTCCTGGATCCGATCACAGAAATTGTCCAGCGACAGTCCTTTTCCCAGGATCTCTTCAGGCTCTTCCTCTTGATGAGGCATGCTCAATAGGTTCTGGCTAAATACTTGCATGTTGTGCACAGTTATGCCCTCTTGGTGCTCAGGTTCTGGAACTTGAATCTATTCCTCTCCTTGGCCCATCTCCTGATAGACAGTACAAGCAACCATATTGTTCATTGCTGGGAAAGTACTTGCATATTCCCATCGTTTTTGGATGAAGTCTACCTCTTGAGTTCCACACAACTGCATTTTTGGTCTCTGCACAGTATGAGGGATCTGCCATGATGAATACTGCATAGGGTAGACAGGAGTGGTGACTATCGGATAAGGTAATGGAGTTTCTCCCCACGGTAATTTTCCTAATAGGAGCAAAAGGTGCTCCGCTTGCAATGCTTCCTCAAATATTTGAGGGAATCTACGTTCGCCTGATTGCAACAAGAGGAGGCCTATGTCCGGATGGAAAGCTCGAACATAGAAGAAGTGGGCTTGGGTGGGTGTCGGTCGGATCATCTCTGGAATTCTCTTCCAACTTCTGCTGAATCGGACATTGAAGTCTATGATGCTCTCTAGAGGTGCTCTCGTGATGTACATTAAAAGCTGAAAGGGATCTTGAGAGCCATTAAAGGGATCTTCGTCAAATCTTCTGATTAGTGCTCCCGCTAAGTCATCCCATGAGCTGATGCTTTGATGCTTGAGCAGTCTGTACCACTGTAACGCCCTTCCTTCCAAAGACAGAACCAGAATTCTGAGCATGACATCCTCGTGGTTTATGCCATGGATGGTTGACAAAGTGGCAACATCTTCAATATGCTCCAGAGCCATGCCCTCAGTGCCATCATATTTTGTTAGGGCTTTCAAGGCACTTTTGGGAATCTCATGCCGGATTTGGAGATTCAAAGGGCCAGGATCATCCCATCTAGGACATACCCTCGCCATTATAGCAGTGGTCTATGAGATCACGGCCGTCGCCAAGTGAACATTCTTCTCTTCGCTTGTAAGGTCAAGGCTGCTCACCAAACCTTGATTCCTCCGGGGTATTAAACAATGAAACAATTAGTCTCACTGATTATGGATCTTTGGGAGACAGAAGAAGTCTGTCCCATCGGGTGTGCCAAAAACTGTTGGCATAGGTGGGTTTGTCAATTTGGAATACTACTTGTCCCACCGACCATGGATTCTTTGAGAGACAGAAGAAGTCTGTCCCACCGGGCATGCCAAAAACTGTTGGTCACGAATCTGCCACAGGAAAGGATTTTATACTAAATGCACCCTAGACCCGGCCAACATTGAAAGGCTGGGAGAAAGAAATGTCTCCCAGACCAATCTCCAGAGAGGGTTGGTTCCCTTACTAAATCTAAGCTTGTTTCAAGACTAGAGTTGCAGGAAAGAAATCAGAAATATGCAGAAAGAAACGGAAAATTACGAAAAGAGATGGGAAATATAGCCGTAGGCCGAATTTATCAGATCGAGAAAGAATAACAGTAGATAACTTCAAGTACGATAACAACATATAACAGAAGATATCAACGTAATTAACTTACAACCTTACGCAGAAAACCTCCAAGATCACATTCCAGAACTCACTTCCACACTAGCAATATTTGAACTCAGAAACAAAATTTAAATTAAGCAGTAGATGAGAAATATGAGCGTATATTAGGAATGTATAAGACAGAAGAATAAACTACACAGAGAGTTGCTTGCAAAACCAGAGGCCAAATATCTTTCATTCATGCAAAGAACTTCAAAGCTTTCAGCAAAAGTCTCTCTCTCGATCCCTCTTTCTGAGATCTACATTGATTTATATAGAAGTCTTGCTTCTTTACAACATTAAAAATATGCAACGAACTTCCTCGAGATCTACAAAATGTGCAACAGAAACAAGGAAATGATCCCCTTAAACCAGCCTCGGAGAAACCAGAAATTGAATGAAACAAGGAGTCGGTCGTCTTCATTAAATGGTCGTTCTTAAAACATGCTTGGACCATTAGAAAAATCACGAACAATAGCTTTGGATACTTGAGAGTCTTTAATTCTGGTGGCTTGGACACGTTCTTCCACCTTGTTCGCATTGGAAAGCAGCAAAACATTTAATTCTAGAGTGCTTTTAATCCTTGGAAATCGCAAAAACTTCATCGGGCCATTTGAACTGCTTTCTGGCACGAAACTGTAACAGGTCGCGAAAACGCGACATGTCACGAAATCGCGACGCATCTCTGCTCCATACACTTTTGTCACTTTGGGACCGCGAAAATCAACCATGTCACGAAATCGCTGCTTATTCGGCCCCCCCCCCCCAACACTTCTCTTCTTCCTCCTCCCCCCCCCCCAAAAAAAAGAAGCACCATTTTCCTTTTCTCCCCCTTTTTTCCCCTCCTCTTTTCCCCCCGAGAAAAAGACGAGGCCCTTTCCTCTTTCCTCCCCCCACTTTTTTTTTTCTCCCGGTCGCGAAAACCATACAAGTCACGAAATCGCTACACTATCTCCCCGCTGCTCAATCTTCTCTTCTATGTCACGAAAATCCGACATGTCGCGATATCGCGATAATTTTCATCCACCCTGTACGGTCCTGCTTCTAACCCGCGAAAACATGACAAGCTTGCCTCAAGGGGTTCTTCAATCTCCATCATGTCATGAAATCGTGACAATTTCTATCTCCATGGACTTTACTGCTCTTAGACCACAAAAATTCGTCATGTCGTGAAATCGTGACATTCCGTACAATCTGGCTGCCTCCTTCCTTCCTCGTGAAAACGCGACAAGGCACGAAATCGCTACAATTTTCTGCACTTGGTCTCACGAAATCGTGATGATTCTATGTTGCTAGACTGCACCTCCACAAATGTCACGAAATCGCGACGCCAACTTCTTTCTTGCCCTCATCTTCAAAAATGTCACGAAATCGTGACGTTTTTCATGCCTTATGACTTTTCTTTCAACTTTGTCGCGACCACGCAACACGTCGCGATTTCGCGACGTCTTTCATCTTTTGTGCCTTGTTCAATATTTTGTCGTGATATCGCTACAGAGTTTATTGTCATCGCCCTTTGCTTAGTTATGTCATGATTTCGTGACCTTTTCTCTGCTCTGCTCCATGGCCATTGTAAGTCGCAAAAACGCGACATGTCGCGATTTCACGACAATTTCACTACGCTGCCCCCATTGACCATTTTGACCGCGAAACTCCAACACGTCGCGATATCGCGACAACCTTGCTGCTTTGCTGTCGTTGACTGCGTTGACCATGATTTTGGAACACGTCACGAAATCGTGACATTTTTTGACTTTGCTTCTCTCTCCTCGAAAGACCCGCGATAACGCGACATGTCGCGATATCGCGACAGTTTTGAAACTGTGCTCTCCATGCTGCTTTTTGTCGTGAAATCGTGATAGTCTTCGGACTTAGTTTTTTTTTTGCATCAAAACCTGTAAAGGAGTGAGAACTTCAACATCTTATGCATCAATAATCAACAATCAAATAAATGTGGCAAAAATGCCAACAGTCCTAAAGAAAATTAGACATCCGTTTGGAGGTTGTTTGCTACCCTAGTAATGGCTGAGTGACTAAAAATCTATGTTTTTGTGACACGTGATGTGGTTGACATATGAATTTTGTTAAAGTTGCATAAATGTTTCAAACTAGGTACCCCCAATCGTTATAACTTGACTCTTTGTTTTATGGTCATATCATCATTACTTTGCCAGATCATTGAACATGGGATGGGATGAATGCAAATGTATATGCCTAATGCAATGGAATATGTATGATTTAATGAAACCATGCATGAATGCAAAAAGTGAAGATGTATGTTAAATGCCTAAATGTAAATGGAATGTATGCAATGTAGATATGCCTATGTGGATGATGATTTTTTTTTACATGTATATATACATATATAGTCATGCATAGAAGAGGACCCCCAGACAAGGAAGAGCTAAGACCGGTCTCAAAAATCAATGCAAATGCGTATTGCTCCATTAAGCTTGCGAATGGGTACTAGGCCTGAGAGCCAGTCGGGATAGTCTAGGGTGTCATCTAATTCTTCTTGCTTATCATTGCCTAACTCTGCTTGAAAGACCTCGGGACCATTGGTAGAAAGTGATGGAGGTGAAGGTGGCGGTGAAGGAGGAATGTAGTGGGCCGAAGCCTTTAGCAATTCCTCGGATAGGGCGAACTCCGAAGAGGAGGGTGTGGAGGAAATCCGGTTCAAGTCAATAAGGCTAATGTCAATTGGAATTGGCCTAGCCAAATCGTATGGATTACGAAGTGGGGTAAATAAGTCAATAGGATTCATATTGACCTAGCGAAAGGTAGGATGGTTTGGCCGAATGGGCAGATGGAACAATTGAATCAAAACCGATGTCGAGGCATGGTATCCCTGTAATAGTGAATGTGAAAACATCAGAGCAACATTTTTTTTTTTGAAATGTTTTGTTGATTTTGATTTTTTTTTTGAAATATGTACATATGTTACAATTCTTGGCTTATGTGGGTGGCTCAAGGCAGATTACCAGGTGGATCATCTTGTTCTTGTGGAAGAAGCAAGCGGAATATGGGATGATGGATGGGGAACATTCGGAGGTAAAACTCTTCCTGTTGGGTGATGGGGACAATGGGTTGTGACTCCTCTTCAGAATCATCAGAAGCATTTGACATGACCTCAAATTCTTCATAACTTTCATCATCGAAATCAAAGATAGGATAGGTGAAGTTGATGGGATCATCTTCGTTTACTTCATCCATGCAAAGTTCTTGAAGGGCTTGTTCAAGAGAAGATGTTGAGGGTAATGGGTGGATGGGGTGATCTTCATCATTGAGTGTAAGCTTTTTAAAGGCTTGCTCAAGAGAAGCGGTGGAAGACAATGGGGTATAGCCTAAACCGGAATGATCATGGGCACCTCTATATGGGACCTCTAAGATATCATGCATTCCTTGCTCATGGGAACCTAGACCTTGACCTTGCCAATGGAACATATTAAAGTATCGAGCTGGAAACTCCTCTATGTTAGGTATGTTGGCATGCCTAGGCTCGTGTGGTTCTTCGGGTGGGTTTGCCCCAGTTGAGCAATCCAACCCTCCATAAACAAATTTAATGTTGTTTGGAGTGGCACTCATGTCGTAAACAGTGCCTATGGATAAAGAATGGTCTCGAGGACATCCAAAATCCTTAGCTGTGGGAATGGCTAGGGGTGTAATGGTGACGTCTTGGACCACGTACTCACCAATGCTCGGATTAGTGATGTGGACTATGACTTGGGTTGATGAGGTGGATGGTGAAGGCTCAGGTGGCTCTGGATTGGTTGTGGATGGTGGCGAGTTAAATATGTCACAATCTAAAAGTTTGACTTGTGACACATCGATTGATGGAGTGGGATTGGATGGCGGTGTGGAATTAGAATATGGAGGATGGGATAATGATGAAATAGAAGAAGTGGTTGTAGAAGAAGGGGTAGATGTGATGTACGATGTGCTAATAGTAGACTTACTGTGACCACATGTACAAGAAGAAATGGATGTTTGAGGAGGTGATGTGATGGGTAGCTCCTCTATGATGGGAGCCTTAGAAGAAGATGGAGATGGATTAGAAGAAGGTGGATTAAAAGATGATGTGGGTGGATTTGATGATGGTGCCAAGAATAGATGGGTGGAAGGTAACATGGATTCATAAGGATTTGAAATGAAATTACAATACTTAAAAGGTTCGACATCCATGGGGATGCAATGGACTTGTCCATCATGAACATATTTCAAGCATTGGTGGAGAATTGAAGGAACACATTTCATTTCCCTCATCCAAGGTCTACCAAGGAGTATATTATATGCCATGGCTCCTTCCAAGATGTGAAACATTGTGTGCAATGTTCTGGCCCCTACTTCTATAGGTAAAACAACAGTGCCAACTATGGTACACAAAGCATCGTTAAATGCTTTGAGGGTGAATGATGATTTGGAAATGTGGGATGGAGGTAATTTGAGGTGGATAAGGGCAGTGGTAGTAATGATATTGATTGATGAGCCGGTATCAATTAATACTCTTTTGAATGGCTTTCTGTCTATTAATGCCATTATGTGCAATGGAGGGTCCACCGATTCTGAACTCATTGATTTTATCTCAAAGTCGTAGAAGGTAATTGATGGTTCCATGCATGTTCTAACACTCCCTACAAAGTTGTTGAAGGCATTAGAGTCTTGGGATTCTAACTCAATTGACTTGAGTATTTCCATTAAAGCTTCTCTATGCCTAGGGGATTGTTGGATAAGCTCATACACAAAAAGCTTGGCTGATGCCATTTTCAAACTAGTGGTTAACCGACTGGTTAAGGTTACCATTGGCCTTATTGGATGAAGGATGGGTGGATTAGATGGGTTGGATAGATTGATTGGTGGAGATGGATTTGGTGATGTTTGGATGGGAGGTGGGTTCGAAGGTTGTTGAGCATTTTTTTGATTTTGCCTTTGCCCTCTAGTGACCACATGGACTGCTCCTACAAAGTTTTGGTATTGTTGGACATGATTTACTTGATTAGGAGGTGGTTGTTGATTGTTACCTCCTATATTATGTTGGACCTCCCCATGGTTAGGTAGAGGTGTCTGATATATGCCCAAATTTTGATTTTGTGGAGCTAAGGGGTTATCCACGTTAATGGCCCCTAAGTCTATGAGGTCTTGCACTATGTTTTTGAACACATGGCAGGAATTGATATCATGCCCATTTTGTCGATGGTATGGGCAAAACAAGTGCTCTCTATAACTTTTAGGCCTTTTGGTGGGATCATCGGGCCTAATGTTTGGCAAGGCTAATTTGTTGGTCTCATACAACCTTCGAAATATGGATGAATATGATTCCGCTAAGGGAGTGTATTGACGTTGGGGTCGATTGAATTGGCGGTGGGTAGGTTGTTCCACAGTTGGCACTGTGTTTTGTACCATTGGTGCTTGGGTTACTGATGGGACCGCATGATAGGAAATTTGTTGTTGCACTAGTTTTTGAGCCATTACGGGCTGGCTCATGACCACTTGATTGACTTGATTAGTTGTGTTAGCCATTGAGGCTTGTGTGGATTTGGTTTGGCCAGATTGATTATTTCGGTATTGGCCCCTATTTTGCCATTCTTTCTTCTTAGGCTTAATGACACCCTCTTGGATTTTTATCTCCTCAATGACACTAGCCTGTGCTAAAGCCTCCTCAAATGTTCTATAAGTATTGAGTTGTAGCATCCAAGAGATGGGTTTTAAGCAACTCTTGGTAAAAAGTTTGATAATTTCTTCCATTGGGAGGGAGAATGGCAACTTTGTTATGACTGCCCTCCAACGGTTTCCAAAATCATAGATAGGTTCCTCATCCCATTGTTTCAAATAATATATATCCGATAAGGACACCTTCTTTTTAATATTAAGGGTGAAGCGTTCCAAGAATAGATCTATCAATTGATCAAAAGTATAAATACTATGTGTAGGCAATTGATTGTACCATTCAATGGCATCTCCCCCTAATGTTTGAGGAAACATTCGGAGCATAAGAGCATTATCATCGCTAATCCAAAAACATACGTGGACAAATGAACTCACATGCTCCTTAGGATCCTCAGTTCCCCTGAACTTGTCAAATTTTGGTATCGTAAAATCTGTCGGATATGGTGGTGATGGTACCGATGGATGGATTGGTTGATGGATCAGTTGGCTTAATGTGAGCTTTTGGCTCGTTATCCCTGGTGAGTTTTGCATCAACTGATCGATTTGCTTTTGCATTGCCTGGAATCTAAGATCTTCTACTAGAATATGAGGACCTTGAATTATGTGATGGTTGGTTGATGGGCTGGATGGTAGATGTTGGGGTGTGACCAACATGGTGTTGTGGAATGGATTGGGTTGGGTATGTGGAGAATATTGATGGTTGAAATATGGGGATGATTGATGAGGATGATGATGGAGAAATGGATTGTGTTGTTGGTTAGTGGCAATGTTGATTGGTATGGTGGATGTGTGGAGTGGTGGTGGATTGGGGATGGACACTATGGAATATTGAGGGACCCATGCTGAATTTTTATTGGTGAGCGGAGGTTGATTTGGAACTCCTTGGGTCATAGGGTCTATGTAAGTTGATTGTTTTCCTTTTGTTCATTGTGAAAGTAGTTCTGTTGATGAGCCCTAATGTATCCGTAAGTTCTTGATTTGACCATGTGTCGAATGATGGGGTTGTGGTTGGATGAGATGATGGATGGGTTGATGATGATGGATGATTAGACATGGTCATGTTGATTAGGTGAGATGATGGAGATGTGGATGACATAGTCATGTTGGCTAAGTGAGATGATGGAGGTGTGGATGATATGGTCATGTTGGCTAAGTGAGATGATGGAGGTGTGGATGATGATGGATGAGAGGACATGGGTATGGTGCAAGTTGCATTTGATGTTACAACTTGGAGGCTAGGGACTTGTGAGGCAGCATTGACATACTCCTCATACAAGGGGTTGGTATAGGTGGATGTGAGATAAGTGTTTGGAACACTTGGGCTTTGTGGTGGTTGGCTCATGGAGGAAGGCATACCATATTCATAACTCGAATTAGGATATCCTTGGGCAAGGTAGGTGGTAGCCAATTCGGATTCTTCAAAACCTTCTTGGCTAAGGGGTTCTAAGACATAGTTAGAAGCCTTGTAAAGGGCCTAGCACTCTATCCATGTCTATGTAGGTGGTGGTTGTCTCCACATTGTGTGAATGTGTCTCTACTTGAGAGTGGGGTGGATGGGATGATCCAGACAAAGTAGTCTGAACCATATTGGATGGGGCTACCGAAGTAGCGGGCTCATGGGAACTATTTTCCATTAAACTACTTTGGTTTATTATTTTCTTTTGTTGTCGTGTTAGCACCATAAAGTAGTTAAACCAAAGATTCAAAGCTTATCTAAATCACACAAATTAACAACTTTTCCAAAATTTAAAGCAAAGAAAACAATCAGTCCTAGGTTTCACCGTGTGTGGCTTACCTTGTTCATTAATTATTTTCTTTCATTAATGTGAAGTTCCTTTTAGAATTGTTGGCTTGTGTGTTTTGATGTAACTTAATCTTGTTTAATGAAAAACAAAGGTAAAAACTAAGGTCTGGCAAAGGCAACGAGATTCTTGTTGGTAATGACCTCCAACAAGTTTGCTCGGGGTAGTCCTATGGTTTCTAGGGTAGAGATTGGTGGATGGAAATCACGGCCACCGTCACCAAATCTCAAGCAATGGTTGGTGATGAAATCCAGCCACTACTATTAAAAATGTGAATCGTGCAAGTGTGTGTGATTTATTTTATTAGATTTCTCATTCTCTATGGTGTGCAAACAATATTAAATATTACTAACTTCACTAATCTAAATCAGAAGCCAACACAAAGACATAAATTTCACCTAAAGAGTGTAGAGTACACCCTTAAAATCCCTTGCCTACAAGTGATTAAAATCACAAGAGCAACCGGAGGGTTCATCCACCTCTCTGCCAAAGGGGCCAACCTAGGGCAGGATTACTTTATGCATCAAGATGTTGTTCCTATTTAGATATGCAAAATTAAAGTGATCTTTAACCCTAAAATGCAAAATCTAGGATGCGTTTCTATTTCATATGCACTCAAAAATGCAAACAATCACCTAGATCTACAAATTTTAGGACAAGAAATGAATTTGATATAATGAAACACACACAAACCCTAGATGTAACTTGCTACCGATTCTTTCCCAAATTGCTTAATGTTAAACCCAAAAACAATGAAAAATAGCAGCAAAATGCAGAATACGTAAATCGCTAAATGGCAACCTAGGGTTATGAAACTTACTTGGAAGCCTTAGCTCTGCTCCAAATCACTACCAGGCGCAATTGGGTGCCTGCGTAGGTGCAACAGAGTTCCTGTGTAGGTGCAAAAGAGCACCTTCAATTATTTGTAGATGTTGCAGAATGCTCTGTGGATGCTCTCAAATGCCTGTGTAATCTTTGAAAATGTTGCAAACTGCTTAATAAAACCCTAGCAATGAAATTGATGATCTCTATGCTTCTAAAAATTCTTGTAACAAATAGAAATAAAATTAAGTTAGCAAGGTAGATCTATTAAATAATGAAACCCTTGTGGGGTCCCACCGTGATCACCATTTGTGAAGACAAGAACACGACACTTAAATAAAATAAGGAAATCAAATAACACAATGAGATACAAGATTGCACAAATGGATATATTCAATAAAATGAGGGGGAGCCAATAAACTCCTTTTGATACAATCTATCCTCAATGAGGGTATTTGATACAATGATTTACAAAAATGCTAGGGTTCTCCGAAACCCTAGCTATAACAATGAAGTGTCTTCAGATTGATGTGTTCTTGCTTCCAACGGGGTGAGTGGGCTTTGGATATCCTATGGCGGGCCACTCCAGCTTCAACAATCGTTCAACAATATGTGAAATCTGTAGATCTGCATACACAAAAATAGAGAAAGGGGTTAATAACACCTGTGAGGGCTCCACAGTGTGAGGCCCTCAGACATCAATAAACCCTAACTAAAAATGGATCAAATGGCATGCAAAATCTACAAATCATGTAACATAATAAAACCAATAAAGATATACCTTGCTTTCATTTTGTTGTTGTAGTTGGCGTGGTGTAGCAGGCTCAGATTCACATTTTTGTAGTTGCAGCAGGCTCGAACGCGCACTTGGTAGGCTCTAACGCGAGCTTCGTAGGCTCTGGTGTGCACCTACGGGATACAGCAGGCTCTAGAGAGCACCTATGGAATACAACAGGCTCTGGTGAGCGCTTCATAGGCTCTGCAGCGAGCCTCGCAAGCTCTAGAGGGCGCCTACGGGTTAGGGCAAAATCTGCAGAAGCAGATCTAGGGGGTGGCAACGAATGCGAGGGATGGATGGGGGCTACGACGGTGATGGAGGATGAATGGGGGATGATTGGAACAACAGAAGTCTTGTTGGCTTAGCTAGGGCTTTAGATCTTCAAACTCTATCTCTCTCAGCTTCGCTAGGGCTTCAACAATGACTCCTCCAGGGTGCAACTTCTAATCTCAAGGTTCCAGGGTTTGGGCATTTGCAAATGCCCTTATTTATAATCCAACCTAGGGTTTTCTTAGGGTTTTAGCCTTACACTTTTGATCGTGTGGCTAAGATTAAATTAGATCCTAAGGTTGAGATTACTTTTTAGATGTGGCATGGATTAATGAAGATGGACGGTGGGGATTAGATTGGATCGGACGGTTGTGGTTAATTGAGTTTATAAATATATATTTTATAATAAATATATTATAATATAATATAAAATATTATATTAAATACAAAATAATATAAAATAATATTAAAATAATCTCAATTGGGTTAGGAAATGGCGGGAAAGGTGGAATTGGGCCAAATAATTGGCAGGAAAGGTGTATGGTGGACAAGTGGGTGGTGGAATGGTTAGGATGGAGGATTAGTGGCTGTAATTTGGTGTCTACACTATGCTTAGGATTATATTTCCATTTCAACCTAGAGCACCTACAACTAGGTAGAAGAGTGGGAATTTTAAAAGAGGAGGATAGCATGGCAACAAGTTTAATTTGGACCCTCAGATAGTTACACCTCCACCCACTACACCCACTATGGAAAAAATACTGATGAGCAAACTAAAATGAACTTTAAAGAAAACAGTTGTGCTTTACATGCAAGGAGCATTGGGAGTTAGGTCATAGTGGCAAGGGTCAATTCCATTACATTGAGGTAGTTACTAATGAGGAGGTTGGTTATGAAATTGATGAATCAAAACAACAACAAGAAGTAGAGGAGTAGATCATTGGGTATGAACCTCAACAATTATTGGAGGGTAATATCAGCACTAGAGAAGGTATGCTTACAACTCTTTCAAGAGAACCACGATAGCATCCTTTTAGGATTCATAGGGAGTTATCTAGATAGCATATTATTATGCTCAGTGATAGTGGGACTACCTACATTTTTTTTATGAGAGCATTATGGCTAAGAGGAAATTAAATACAAAGAACTTCTTAGGTTTCAATGCAACTATCACTAATGATTTTATTATCCTGTGCATCAAGGTAATTTGGCATCTCAAGCTATATTTGGGTGATTATATTGTATGTGATCACTCCTATGTTTTTTAATTGGGCGGAGCACACATGGTTTTTGGTATACAATGGTTACATTTCTTTTGGGAATTTTCCTAAAATTATTAGTACATGGAGCTAAAGTTCAAGTCATAGGGAAGAGACATGGTACTTAATGGAATACATGAGGTCTCATCATATATAGTTATAGCCAAGAAGATAGATAGGATTTTCTATATGGAATAATATTTATGGGAACCTAATTGCTTTATGGTGAAGGTATGCCTATTGTACCTTCAAATGAGCACTACACTTATCATGTTTACATTCAGACTATCTTCGATAGGCATAGTGTTGTTTTCAATGATATGCCTATATAATTACTATTGAATAGGATATTCCAACACATCATAGAACTGGAACTAGGCTCTAAGCCCATCATGATAACCCTCTACCACCATCCATAGATATATAAAGAGGAAATAGGAAAATATATAAATAACTTTTAGAGATGGGTCACATCAAACCTAGTTCTAGTCCATTTACTTCATCAGTAGTGCTTGTAAAGGAGAATAATGGTACGATGAGGATGTGTATATATTACCATGTCTTGAACAAAAAAACAATTAAGAATAGGCATCCCATTCCCATGATCAATAAGCTTATCAATGACTGGCATGGAGTCATCTACTTTTTAAAATTGACTTGTTTATCACTAGATCTATGTGTGTGAGGAGTGTGTACACAAAACAACCTTTAGATATCATTATGGACACTATAAGTTCATGATCATGTCATTTAGGCTAACAAATGCACCATCCACTTTCCAAACAGCAATAAACTAGGTATTTAGTTCCCAATTGAGGAAATTTGTTTTGGTTTTCTTTGGTGACATCTTGGTCTATAGTAAAACCTATGAGGACCACTTGAGACACTTGGATACATTCCTCAAGATATTTCAGTAGCAGGTCTTCTTTGACAAAGAATCCAAGTGTGAATTTAGAGTTATAGAGATATTATACTTGGGCCACATCATTAATTGTTGAAGGCATTCAGGTGGATCAACAAAAGATCTTGGCTATTCAATATTGGACAGCCCCTACTATGTTGACCCATTTAATAGGCTTATTAGGCCTGTGTAGCTCTATTGAAGATTCATTAGGGGGTTTTCATAGTTGGTAGTACCCCTGACTAAAATGATCAATAAGGGACCCTTCATATGGACTGGCATAGCTTAGAGATATTTTGAGAAGCTCAAGCATGTGATGTGTTCATGCCCTATACTTGTCATTCTCAATTTCTTACTACCTTTTTTGTAGAGTGTGATGCTTTAGGTGATGGGACCAAAGCTTTACTTATGCAAAAGGGTCAACCCATAGCTTTTGAGAGCACAAAATTAAAAGCTACAAAAATGAAATTTTTTATCTATGAAAAGGAAATGATTTCCATTATGCATGCTTTGGCTATGTTCAGAAAATACCTAGTTTGTGGTATATTTCTAATGAGGACAAACCACAACAGTTTAAAGTTCTTCATGGTCCAATGTGTTTAAATGATTGGCAATAAAAGTGGGTAAGTAAGCTTCAAGCTTATGGTTTTGGTATTGAGTATATGAAGGGTAAGAAGAATGTGGATGTTAATGCTCTTTCCTATATTCTTACTTTCTATGTCAATTCTTCTATTGCTACTAATTGGAAGGATTCTATCATGGGCGAATATGCCAATAATACTTTTCTACTAGTGTATTACATGGGAGTGTGAAGGATGACATGTATGTTGTGGCATATGGCCTTATACTATATAAGAACATAATGCTCCTTGTATTTGAGTCCAAAATGAAGGAGAAAATAGTGAGGGCTTTGCATAATGCATCCATAGCTGGCCACCCAAGCTTCTACATAACTTTTAGGCAATTAAGAGAGAGGTTCTCTTGGAAAGGCCTCAAGGAGGATGTTCTTAGACATGTTAGAGAGTGCACTATGTGAGAATAGAGTAAAGTAAAGAAGACTTCCCCAGGAATTTTACTACATTCCTTTCTATTCCTATCCAAAAATTAAAAGGTATATCCATGGATTTTATCTTAGGTGTTCTTGAAATGAATGGAAAGGACTGCATTTTTGTGGTAATGGATCGATTAACTAAATATGCTTGTTTCTCTTCCATCCTTATAGAGTTATAAGCACCATAGGTGGTGACCTCTTTTTCAAAGTATTCTAGATATATGGCTTGTCCAAGACCATTGTTAGTGATAGGGACAACATATTCCTCAGCTTCTTTTGGTAGGAGTTATTTCATTTGACTGGCATCGAGCTCACTCCTAGTACCAGTTATGATCCCTAAACTGATGGATAAATAGATATGGTTAATAAGTGGGTCAAAGGGTACTTAAGAAATTATTTCACATATTAGGAGACAACATGGATTAATCGGTTGCACATTTGAGAGCATTGTTATAATACCACTTACCACATGTCCATTGGTATGACACTAATTATTGAACTATATGGATACGATACACCTACCTTTATTGATTTTTTGTTCATTGACATCCAACATAGAGTACTTGATTTGTTGGAGGGGCCTACCCATAGAGGATGCTACTTCAGAGGGGCGAAAGATACTTGAACGTCTTACATTACATTACTTATGAGCAAGTAATTTTGGGAAAGACAGACTTGTAATGTCCTGTTTTTCACAAGTCAACATGTGTGGTACCCATGAGCCCATTTCTATACTTCTCGATGGGTGAGGAGTGATTTCTAGAGAAGTATATACTCGTGAGTATTGGTTTCATTTATTTGTCGCTGGTATTTTTTTTATTTTTGGACCATTTTCTAGAAGCCTTTCCTAAATTTTAGGTTGGTTGGAGGTGGAACTCCACCATTAGTTTTCTTGTGGGGAATTTACCCTAAAGGGACTTTTTTTACTATTGGAATTGTTAATGCCCTTGGATATTTTTAAGAGTACATGTTCATTATAAGTGCCTTGGAAAAAACTTATTCCTATTTTAGGGACTTTTGGAGGGCTTTTGGGGATAAAACCACGTCATGCAACCTATCGTTCTCCAACTACGACTAATTTATTGATGAGGGATCAAGTTTTATGAGCTACTTAGGTAATTTAATGTTATTACACTAGTGTCATGTTCTGTGGTACTTGATTTTGACATGTCCTAAGTGATATTAGTGTCATATCAAATAAAAATAATCTCTATTTATTTCTATTGACACTTGAGCTAAGCACTTAGGGTTTGGAGCATGTTAATGAAGAAATAGAGGCTTCCCAACCTTTGAGAGAGTCATTCTATGCTTATATCATATTTTTAAGACCTGGAGAGTGTAGCTACATGAGGCAACACTTGTCTTTTGATTTAGGGAAAAAATACCTTAGATCTAGAGATCAAAGGATGAAACCCTTGTGTTTTCTTATGGGTAATCTCATCTAGGCATTGCATTGAATCATTTTATTTTCTATAGGTAGACTAATTTGAGGGGCACCTAGAGTAGCATTAAACAACAATATCAGTTTTGATTTTGGAAAATATTATCTACCAGGTGCTTTACTTCTAGTTAGTTTCATATTACTATTACTCTATTGATGTAGTCCTACATATTTAATCAATAAAATACAACTCTACTAGATTATTGTACAGTTTAGTGTGTTAGTTATATTTGTGTGGTACATTGTTCTTTTCTTTCTAGCATCATTCTGGTAAAAAACTTATAGAGGGCAGCTTTAAGAAATTAATGCCTATGGAAGATCATCCATGCACTTTAGGGTTTTGGGGTTAACATAAAGAAAAAATATATTCATGAGGATGTTTTGTGTATTTCATATTCTTTAGAGAAACATAAATCTTTAGAAGACAAGTCTCATTATGAACAGTATAGAAAAGTAGAAGAGATTGATGAAGATGAAAGTGTTGGTGGGAATGGGAAAAGGAGAGGAAGGTCATCAAAGATTGAAGAAAGAGAAAAAGAAACTCAAAGGGATATCACTTTATGAAGACAAATAAAAATATCATAAGTATTAATAAGAAGTGGGGCTAAGCCTACTAATAAAAATAGAAAATAATGATGATAAAAATAATATCAGGGAATATTAAGGGTATGAATAAGACCCCTAAAAAAGCGTTATTAAGGAATTAATGGATTGTTATAGAATTAAATTTGTTTTAATACAAGAAATAAAAGTTTAAGGAATGTAAGGATGCATACAAAAACATTTGGAAGATGGGTGATTTTCTAGTAGTTTCTTCTATAGGAGCTTCAGGTGGTATTGCAATAATATGGAACAAACGTATATGGGATGGACAATTTTTAGAAGCAAAATGTAATTGGGTTGTTGGACTATTTGTAGAAAATAGGAAAACATCAAAGTTGGGGTTATAAATGTTTACGCTCCAACTATAGTCACTCCTCGTGAAAGATGTCGGAAGGACCATAGCATATTTTTGACAAACACAATGATGATTCATAATTGTGATCTATAGATTCTTGAGAGTGATTTCAACACATTTTTATCTCCTTTGTAAAAGAAAGGTGATACTCTAGGATGGTCTAAAATAATGTAATATTTTGCTTCATTTGTAAATTCAAATGGACTTTGGGATGTTAGTTCTTCAAATTTTTAACACACATGGGATAACATACATATTGGGCAAACTCATATAGCAGAAAGATTGGATAGATTCTTGTTTTTTTAATTTTTTAAATAAGTTATTGGATAGATTCTTGTTATCCAAACATGGTTGCAAACAAAGTGCACAATATTTTCAGATATTTTATTGCAAGTAGGGCCATATCACAAACCCATTCTTTTGACTTCTAATTAACCCAAACATGGTCATCCAAAGCCATTTTACTTCCAGTCTAAGTGGCTCCAAGACCCCGATTTCTTCTATATGGTTATGTTATAGTGGGATGAAGTAAATTTTGAATGATCATATGTGTACAGGTTTATTGAAAAGATAAAATATTTAAAGGATCAAATAAATATTTGGAACGCTAAATATTTTGATAACATTTTTTAAGAAAAGAAGGAAATTGAATCCAAACTCAAAAATTTACAAGAGAGTATAAACTAATGGAATATATCAAGATTCTTATGTGAAAGAAAAACAATATTATAATACATTGAAAAAGGGTCACATTGGTTCCAAAAATCTAAGGAGAAATGGATCAAGGAAGGAGAGAAATATTAAATAAAAGCATGCTACAATAAAAACATAATTTTCTTTTCATTCAATCAAAAATATTGTAACTTCGGATGGAAGAAATATTGAGGAAGAAGAAGGTATAAGGAAGAAAGCAATTAGCAATTTTTTAAAAAAATTATCAAATATTGGACAAGATAAGGAGGCACAAGATAAGATTTTACAAAATATTCTATCAATTATCACAAAGGGATAAAATGGAAGCTTAACGAAGAAGATATCTATAGAGGAACTACATGAAGCAGTTTTCTCTTTCCATCCTAACAAGGCACTTGGCCCCAATGGATTTCTTATGATTTTCTCTCAAAAAATTTTGATTTAATGAAAAGTGATATATTAGTTGTGGTTGAACGGAATTTTAGATTGTGTTATCTTAGAGGAACAAGGTGGTTTTGTTTGTGGTAAACAACTTGATGGTGTAATCATTGCATAGAAGGCCATACAATATCTTCATTCCATGAAAAGATCAAGTATGCTTATGAAATTAGATATGAACAAAGCATATGATAGAGTTTCTTGGAGTTTTCTACATGATATTCTCAAAAAAATTGGTTTTGATTATAGTTGGTGTGAATGGATTAAATGTTGTTATAGCACTGCAAAATATTTTATTTTGATCAATGGTTCTCCTATTGGTTACTTTAAGTCATCTTGTGGACTCTGCCAAGGTGATCTACTATCTCCTTATCTATTCATTATTCTTGCGGAGGCATTAGGGAGAGCTTTCTAAAAGGTAAAAATGGAAGGAAAAATCAAAGATATCCAAGTTGTAAAAAATGACTCCTTTGAATTTCATCTCCAATTTGTTGATGATACTTTTCTTTTGACCATCCCTCAATCAACGAGCCCGTGGAGTTTAAATAAATATTATCATGTTATGAGGCTACTGGACAATTGGTTAATACTACAAAATCTAGGATTTTTTAATTAACACTACCTTTGGTCTACAATGATTTTTTGTGAATATTTTAGGGTTTAAATTGAAAAAAAATCATCAACCTACTTGGGTATCTTGTTTGGATAAAGTGAAATCTTGTTTAGCAAGTTGGAAATCTAAGTTCTTAACCATGGTGGGAAGGCTACAACTCAATAAAGCAATCCATCCCTATTTATATGATGTCACATTCAAGATTTCCAATAGGTATAGCATCATAAATTGATAAATTTCAAATAGACTTCCTTTGGAAAGGATACAAGGAAAAATTTAGGTTTCCTCTTTGTAAGTGAGATAGGGTTTGCAAAAGAAAGAATATTGGAGTAAGCTTGCGGAATTACAAACTTATGAGTTTGGCTTAAGGGCAAAGCTTGGTTGAAGATTATTTAGAGATCAAGGAAAGAATTAGGTAAAATTTTTGCTTCAAAAATATATAGGTTCTCTTGATGCAATGAAATTAATTGGAAAAAGAATCCTACCAAAAGGATCGTCAACATGGAACTTGATATTAGATAGCTTGCAGTTGATCAAGAAACATATTAGATGGTCAATGAGAGGAATTATGCAATTTTTTTGTTTGAAGCTTGGTTGAAGCCTTATCCTCTTATCTCTAACTCAAAATAGCAACCATGAGCTCAAGCATGCCTAGCTTGTAAACATCCAAATGTCAAAGACTATATTAATATGAGAAAAAACTCAAGATCATGGATTTCTATTAGTAACCTAGTTGAAGGATATGAACTCAAAAAAATTGTAGATGAACTTCAAAAGATGCTTCAAGAATTCTATTCGTCGATCTTTACGCAAAATGATGAGTTGGTTTGGAATTGATCAAAATATGGTGGATACTTGGTTAAATTGGGATATGAGGATTTAGAACAATCAAAATTTCTTGCTCCTAAATATTTTCCTTATAAGAATGTTTGGCTAAGGTCTCAACATTCCTTTGGTTAGCAGTTCAAAGTAAGATTCTTACAAGAGAGAGATTATAAATAAAAGGATATCATGGACCTTTCACATGTGTGTGAGAAGGATTTAGAGACATTAGACCATTTAATTTTGCATTATCCCTTTGCTCACACCATTTGGGGTTACTTTTTTAAAAATGTGAAAATATATTGGGTAGCTCCATCAACATTGAACGAGTTTGATGAAATGTTGGATTAATTATTTTAAAGTTAAAGCATTATGTATTTTGTGGAGGATTGGTTATGCTATTGTTGGAATTTGTGGCTTGCAAAAAATAATATAATTTTTTATAAACAAATATCAAAAGCATGCCCAAGTTTGGAATAGTATTGTTGCCTCTCTTGCATAATGTTTACAAATATGGTGCTCGTCATAGGAAGTCTCAAGTGCAGAAAAAGAGGTGGTAATAACTTGGTTACAAGATTTGAATATACATGGAAATGTCTAGAAATGGGATTTATTAAAATTAATTTTGATGGTGCTTCTAAAGGAAATCTAAAATTAGTCAATGGAAAGGTTCAAACTGTGGCGTGGGCGAGTGTGTGAAGGAGTAGGTGTGTGGTGGTTGTGTGTTAAATTCCCTATTGATAAGCATAGCTCTTAGTTTTACGAGGGGTCATGGTTGGGAGGAGACTACTCAGCCTTGTGCGTTGGCCGTAAGGGTTTCTCACAGTAACCAAATCAACAAGAAAAATTAGTCAATGAAGATGATGTTTTTCAAAATAATGAAGCTCAAATTCTCCTCACTCAATCATATGGAACTTCAACTAACAACTATGCAAAGGCTAGGGCACTTCTTACAAAGATTAAAATTGCAATAAAAAAGAATAGAAATATATTTCAATTGAGAGGATTTACAAATTATCATTAATGCTATCAACAAAAATAGATGTGGGGATTGAATAAAAATATATATTATTGTTGATGTTCATCATTTATTATTGGAGGCATTCTCTTTTAAATGTGAGCATGTCTATAGAGAAGGAAATCATGTGGCAGATAATTTAGCCAATCGCGATGGTGATCATCATCTTGGTGAAATTCAAATTTTAGAAGGCAACTAGCCAAGTGAGATTCTCTCTTAATAAAAATGATGTCAAGGAAGTGATTGTGGAAACGTAGCACTTTGAGGAAGATGTAGAATATATTTAATAGAAAAAGAAATAAAATTATTTGTGATAAAAAGGCATGCTCGATATGGTTGACCCAACAACAAATGTAATATTTTGGTATTTTGATGGGAGTGGCCCACGATAGAAGCCACATATAACTTATACGAATAAATAAATGGTCCCTTCAAATTTGTAATTTGTTAATGATATTTTGCTTTTGGGACATCTCTCAACCAACAAGTTAGTCAATACTACAAAATCCAAGATCTTTTGCAATAACAATGATCTAGATTTACAATGGATTATTATGGAGATTTTATGGTTTAAATTTGAAATTTAATTAATTATTTACTTATTTACTTTAATGCGTCATATGGGATTGAAACGGCCCCACCCGTATTACATTGTGACCACATTGTTTGGCAAGATTTGAACATCGATCTCCTTGAAAATTGAAGAATCTATCTGGTTGAGCTAATCTCATTTGATAGATTGAATTTGAAAAATTGTTATCTGCGTAATATTTCATGTAACAAAGGAAAGGACTCTTGGGACTCAATTTTGGATAGAATAAACTCTTGTTTGGCAAGTTGAAGATAAGTTTTTTACCATGGCTAGAAGGTCACAACTCATAAAGACTACTTTGCCATGTATCCTTATAGGTATGATGTCACTTTGAAGATGTGTACACGTATAGCATATCTATACCTAAATTTGATCATATTCAAAGAGATTTTCTTTGGAAAGAGATGAGAAAAAAATTAGGTTTCACCTTTATAAGTGGGATAGGGTTTGCAAAGTAAGGAATATCAAATGGCACACTTACATTATTACATACTTATGCATTTGGCATTAGGAGAAAAACTTGGTTGGAGATTATTCAATAATCAAGGAAAAGTTTGAGCAAAAGTCTTCAAAATTATATAGCTTTTGTCTGTGCAAAAAAATTGTCCAAGAAACAAACCCTACTTAGGTATCAACAACATGAAACTTCATATTAAATAGTTTGTAACTTATCAAGAAACATATTAGATGGTCAATCAATGCGGAGGATTCTGTAAATTTTTAATTCAATGCTTGGTTGAAGCCTTATCCAATATTTCTAATTCAAAAAGGAAAAAAAAAAACAATCATGGGCTTAGGTATATTTAGCTTAAAGGTTCGAAGGTCAAATTTTATATTAATGTGAGTGATACCTCCAAATTATGGATTTCGCTTATCAACCTAGTTTAAGAAGAGAATCTCAAACAAAGAGCAAAAGAGCAAATAAGTTTCAAAGAATGCTTTAATAGTTCTATTTACCTATTTTTATGCAGAAATATGAGTTGGTTTAAAGTCTATCAAAAGGTGGCACATAATTAATATAAGTTTGGATATGCCAATTTAGAGCAATCCAAATTTCCTACTCCCAAAGATTTGCCGAAGAATGTTTTGTCACTCTAGACCTTTTGTAAGGCATCAACATTCCTTTGGTTAGGAGTGCAAAGCGAGATTCTTAAGGTGAAAATTTACAAAGAAAAGACTATCATAGACCTTCCATATGTACCTTATGTGAGAAGGATCTAGAAATATCAAATCATTTGGGGTTGCTCTTTCAAAAAAATGAGAATATATTAGGTATCTTCTTCTTGGATCAATTATTTTAAACGTAAAGCATTGTTAGATTTGTGGAAGATTGGTCCATTGTTGAAATTATTACTTGAAAGAAATAATAGGACTTTTCAAAACAAATCTTAAAATCATAGTCAAGCTTGGAATTGTATTATTGTTTCTTTTGCAAAATGTTTATGGACATGGTGCTCATCATGGGATGTTTTAAATGTGATAAAAAATGATGCAAGCCTCTTCACTATAGGATATGAATATACATGGAAAGACTATTTTCGACAATGGAGCAAAGTATTTTGCTTTAATTTTTGATAAAAAAACGAAATGTCCAAAAGTGGGGCTTACCAAAATTAATTTTGATGGTGATTCAGGAAAAGTAGGTAAAGGTGGTATTTTCCAAAATAACTAAGACAAATTCTCCTAATTCATAATGATATGGAACTTCAACAACTAAGCAAAGGCTAAGGCACTTCTAAGGAAAGTGAATGGCAGATAATTCTACCAAACATGATGTTAATCTGTGTCTTAAACTCGTTGAAAAAAAAAACTTTCGTCTTGACAAAATTCAAAATGATATGAAGAAACTTATTACATAAACATAATTTTTTGAGGATGATGAAGAATATATTTGATAACAAGACAAATTAGATATGGTTTAATTGACCTAATAAAAATAAGACGACAATGACAAAATTTTATTATTTTGCTAGAAATGACCTAATAAAAGCTACACATAATTATAAAACAAATAATTAAATAAATTCAAGCAATAATATAATCTAAATTTTAAATTAAAACTACTAATGAAAAAAATTAAATTTATTAATTATAAATAACTAAACTACCTACAAATAAAACAATAAAACATTAGAACAAGAAACCTACATACAAAGGCATTAGTTAGTTTGAAATCTAAAAGAAAAAACAGTACCGTCTCTTCCTCCCAGTTAGGAAAAATCCTGTATCCTGTATAAAACTTGTTTTCGATGAAAACGTTGGAGGGAAAGTAGACCATGACACAGAAAACCCTCTTTCCAAGTAGGTTCTGGCACGGAACTCTAGCAATGTTGGAAATATGTCCTGTCAAACATTTTCTTCACACACAGCCCTCGTCACCCAGAAAAGACGATACTCAGCAAGATTCATCATCAACAGCCTTATTGGTGGCATGAAAAATTATGGGAAAGAAAAAAACAAAATGACAAAATTAGGCTCTCACACGTTAAAAAAAAAATAGGGAAAATTTTGAAAACAGCCTTATGGCAGAAAAAATATATAATAAATGCAAAGCTAAGGTACCCTCCAAAAGAGGCCCACTAACCAAAGAAAAAATTTTAAGTTTTGGGCAACAACTCATTATAGGATGTGAAAAGATAATACCACCAATAAAATGGCTCTAATACCATCTTAGACATACAAATGAAACAAAAAAATCATATTGTTTGATATTGCACATCAAAATAGAAACAAACATTTTTAAGGAGAAAATTTAGGAAAAAAAAGACTTTTGTGAATTAAGTAAAAGAGCAAAATCCTCAGACCCTTGTTATACAAAGTTATAATAAAGCAATACAACAATTCTCCTAGATTTCAAAGAATGACACTATACAAAACTTACACACGTATACTTCCATCTTAGAGGCTGCCTACATCCTACACCTATTTAGACATGAACAAGGATGAGAGTTACTAACTTTACAGCATGACTTCTTACCCTAATTGTATGTGCCTTTGTGTCTAAAATTTCCTACACATATTAAATTGATTGCTGGAATAATTAGAATTATTACCTTACAGCTTTTAAAATAAAATCGGTGAAAAATATAGTATTTCCCCAAATTCAATATAACGTGGAATTTCCATCTCTGTTTTATATTTGATCAGAAAAACAACAGTCACTTCTAATAATTCACTCATTTCATTCTGTAGTGCACAAAGAAACGAGCAGATCATGCCATGAGAATAAACAAATTGGATATGGGGTTTGGTCATACATGACCACTTATCATTTAACATTGAAATAGTTATGAAGTTCTATCAAGTATACATATTTTAATGAAAACAAAAACTTAAAACTTACTTCTAATGTTACAACTCATTATGCAGCATATTTTGTTGATAACCATATTGTTAATAGTATCTTATAAAACTTACTTCTAATGTTACAACTCATTATGCAGCATATTGTTAATAGTATCTTATAAAATGTGGACCGCATAGTGTTTTAAACAAACCCTTCCAGAAAATGCTCCATGATCCTGAACCCTTACATTTTTCATGGTGTGAACCACCATAGGCAGGACCTTTCTTTAGCACTTTAAACAATACTATTCGGTCCAAATTTCATGCTACCATTGCTACTTTTGAACAGTCGTCACATGTATAAGCTGATTGAATTGCACGTGTGCTTCTAAACATTGCAGGCTTTTTGACAAGTCAGTTGTATCCGCACATGCATCCTCTTTTTCAACAGCACTACCAATCTTTCTGAATAATTTATATCTAAATGTAATGTAGACGATCAACTTGAGAAAATGTATCTTCCCATTTAAGATTTAGGGCTATACTGTAGCCAATCTCCTTTCCACTATCTGTATTGCTGTATATATATATCCTTAAATAAAGAAAGTTTTAATGCAAACAATAATCTTCTAAATGAATTGCAGAAGGCAGCAAGATGTCAATGAGAAACAAGTTTGATCTTCCAGGTCAAACATATATGAAGAAAATCGATTAAAAATTTTGGGAAATGCCAAAATGAAGAACCAAAACCGCAGACTTAAAGAATACTCCCGCAAGCAGTACTTCCCTTCACCTTAACAGTGGGGACATCTCAATTTCACATGCAGATCTGACATGTGAATCTTCTTTGAGATGAACGAAAAAATATTTTTCTCACTAAGCTGCCCTTAGGGATTTTTTATAGTCCTGAAATGTTCCATGGAAAGCTGTTACTCTGCCTTCGGATACTGCCCACAATTCATCAACACTTCCAGATATAAGATGTTCATCATGACTGACCTGAAAATCATGTGAAAAAGAAGTCCCATGAGAAAATTTGACAAGAATGGAACAAGAAGAAAGTGAGTACAACTAAAAGAAAAAAACAGACCATTAGAACCCCTCCCTGAAAGAGAACCAGCCCTTGAATAAGTGCCTCAACAGCATCTAGATCCTGCAGCACAAAGACCATACTACTAGTAATTAAAATTATAATTATTCAATGAGACTTCCATCACTGAACTATGGTAAAAATAAATTGGGAAGAACAAGGAGTGTCTTCAATGCATATAGACATTCTAGTGAAATGTTCAGTAAGAAATTGATCATAAGAATTTCAAACAAGAGCAAGATTGTTCTAGGCATTGCAATCAGATAGCCTAACTTATCAAACCTGATAAGCCTAACCTATCAAACTTGATAAGGCTTTGTAATCATCAAGGTTTTGTACTATATTGATAAGGTAGGAAAATTTTAAAGGTCTATTTTACTAGCAATCATAGGTTCACAACATAGCAAATCAATCCAAATGTGGCTTTGGAACAGTCTGAAGGACATTTGACAAGAGTCCCAAGATGATGTGAGAATACAAGGTCTTTAAAGTTCCAGTTTCTCAATGCTGTTGTGGGGATCCCTTCACAAGCATTCCAAACTTTCCGAAAGTGAAATGGTCATTAAACCTGAAACAGAAGCGAAGCGAAATTGCCAATGAAGCTAACATATGCACAAGGGGAGGAACTCTTTTGCAATATCTACAATGGAATAGGGGGCAGTTAGATGCTTAAAGAAAAGACAGTGAAACTCAAGAAACATTACATTTCCTTTCTTTTCAATTCACATGTACTTGATCATGTGACTTGGCTTGAGGGGACCATTCAGCAACTATCCTCTGTCAATTTCGAGGTTTCAATGCATCTGTCAAAATATGACAATTATAGGAAACAAAAGCAGGAAATCCCATAGAAAATAAAACTGCAGGGTTAAATAGTTTACCAGGATCATCAATTTCTTAGGAAAATCAAAATTTCAAGAGATGATACTTACAAGTTGTAACAAATCAGCAATCACTAGAGAAATCCAAATTTGAAAGCCATGTGCAAGCCAAGAAATAGATTTGCTAAATGGATGTGACAGGAACATATTAACTAAAAAGAGGTACAAAATAAAAATTGGCACAAACGATGGTGCTTGATGGTCAATTAAAGAAATCTTCACGTGTAAGGAGAAAGTACAAAGGAGGGAGAAAGTGTATGCTCACAAGATGATTCGAAGGTTCATCTAGGAGAATAATATGAGGCTCGTTAAAGGTAATTTTCGCAAATGCTAAATTACATAACAAGGAGCAGCAAAATAAAGATGCAAACACAAAACCATTTTAGAACAAGAGAATAACAAGGGAAAAACCCCCCTTGGGGGATGTCTAGACATTCCACTTTTTTCCATTAACAATCTCAAATAAATACTACATTGCATCTTCTACAAGGCACACCCTAGCATCTGTCGCTGCCCATGCAAGGTGACACCTCATCCTTGGACTTTGACCCATATTACAAATGTGTGATTACATAGGCATTTAATGCCAACATTCCCCCCCTGAATGACATATTTGTAATTTTGCAGTACAAACAATGAATTTTGAAAACCCTTCATGGGCACAAGCTAAAACCAGTCCTTCCGAAGACATGTAGCCTTAACCCGGTTACTACCAGCCTCTACGCCTGTAACTTCCACCAGCTATATCCAGTCGTTCCAAGACCTAGGCACCCTATAAGCTACCTCCAGCCTTCTAAACACATTAGCTTCACCTGTTACCCTCAGCCATATACCGGTAAGGTAACAAAAAAGTCCAAAAACACACTTTTAAAACATTACAAATATTATTGGAGCTAACTCTAAGAACATTACACTAGGCAACCACCACTAGCATCCACACCAGTCTCTTTTGGGCACAACTACACCAGTTACAATAGCATTAACAGCCCTACAAGCTACACCAATTATAGTAGCCAATAATCCAACCACACCAATTCTAGTAGCTTCTTCAGGTACAAGCTACACCAGTTATAGTAGTTAATACTTGCCCAAAACTTGTGGTACAACCAATAAACCATCTCAGACATTTTTCAACAACTTTGCAAAACACACTCAGATCTGCAACAAACCACAAATGTGTGATTACATAGGCATTTAATGCCAACATTCCCCCCCTGAATGACATATTTGTAATTTTGCAGTACAAACAATGATTTTTGACAACCCTTCATGGGCACAAGCTAAAACCAGTCCTTCCGAAGACAAGTAGCCTTAACCCGGTTACTACCAGCCTCTAGGCCTATAACTTCCACCAGCTATATCCAGTCGTTCCAAGACCTAGCCACCCTATAAGCTACCTCCAACCTTCTAAACACATTAGCTTCACCTGTTACCCTCAGCCATATACCGGCAAGGTAACAAAAAAGTCCAAAAAAACACTTTAAAAACATTACAAATATTATTGGAGCTAACTCTAAGAACATTACACTAACACCAGTCTCTTTTGGGCACAACTACACCAGTTACAGTAGCATTAACAGCCCTATAAGCTACACCAATTATAGTAGCCAATAATCCAACCACACCAATTATACACCAGTTACAGTAGTTAATACTTGCCCAAAACTTGTGGTACAACCAATAAACCATCTCAGACATTTTTCAACAACTTTGCAAAACACACTCAGATCTGCAAAAAGCCATAAACCCTTGCATCTCTTCATCAGATCTAACACTGCTGAAGCTCACTAGGTCTGTTGCTGCCAAAGCTCACCAAACCTACCACTGCCGAAGCTCACCATATCTATCGCTGGGAAAACCCTTTCGGGTAAAAAACCCAGCACAATAACCTTCTTATTGCATAAACTCAACCGTCTCCAATACAATAATGCAGTTCACTGCAAACCCTAATGCATATTGCATAAACTCAACCGTCTCCAATACAATAATGCAGTTCTTTGTGTGTACAAACCCTAATGCAAGTGCAAAATAAATAACAAAGGCACATGCACAGATTTTACAAAACCATGGGCACAATACCATGGGTTTAAAAATAACCCAAAAACAGCCCATCCGAAAAACATCATTTTCCCCCCTTTATAACTATAAAACATGAAAAGTATCCAACACATATCCAACAGCTTGATGGTCAATTAAAGAAATCTTCAGGTGCAAGGAGAAAGTACAAAGGAGGGAGAAAACGTATGCTCACAAGATGATTCGAAGGTTCATCTAGGAGAATAATATGAGGCTTGTTAAAGGTAATTTTCGCAAATGCCACCCGACTTTTCTGACCACCTGAACAAAATTACAAAATTTATTAAATCCTTCAAATTTACTGGTAACTGCAACCTAATTTCATATAAATCAAGCAAATCTATGTCCAAGATATGTATCGATCTTGTGTGTACCTGATAATGTATACATCGATTGAAGTGCAAGGCTTCCTGTGATGCCAAATGATCCTAGATGTGCCCGTAGCTTTTGTTCCGTAACTCCCTGCATTCACTCACAAAAAGCTAAAACTTTTAGCATAGAACTATGCTGGTATGTCGACAACAGAGCATAACCAATTGCTTACAAATTTGAAGTACTGAAAAGAAAGTTATATTGATAGCACAAAACTAACCGGAATTTCCAATAAACTAATAGATAAAGATTGTCAAAACTTTAAGAATTCATATAGCTATGATGGATGCTCATAGCATAATTCTTGCATGAAATAAGTACATCAAGTTTCAAAATATGATAGCCCTTTCTGAAATCATATTTAGGAGCCTAATTTCCAACTCCTCTTTAATAACTGAAACAATCCAACTTAACCTAGATCTGGCTTGTTCCAACAGCTATTCGAAGTGTAAGTGCATAAGTTTTCACATTCACATGGCATGGCTACTTTCAGAATTCTGCTCACTTACTCTCATACATTTAATCCCGGTGCTCGCAAGCATAAGCCAAAAAAACATTACATTAAAAGGAGTGCCACCCATCCGGCCTGTCTCAATGCAAATTATGACATATATTTATGTTTTCGAATGCAAAATGTTTGACTGCTAAAAACTCCATCAGTTTCCATTACAAAGCTCTTAGGTTCTCAATGCAAATTTTAGCATCCATTTATGTTTTTGAATGCCAAATGTTTTCCTGCTAAATACTCTCTCAGTTTCCTTTACAAGCTCTTAGGTTTCCTTCTTAAAGCTCTCACCTTTCCTTTAAACCATCCATCTAGCTGCATTCCAACCCATGCATGTGCATATTTAAGTTAACAGTGGGAAAGAGTGCAGAAAATGTACCTCGGAAACTGTGCGCCTATCCAATGAAGAGATGATTATGGATTACGTCAAAGAAAGAGACATTAATAAGAATTCCCATTCATGCCATATTATAGTCTACTTCACAGTCTGGTTCAAACTAAAGGACGTTTTGTAAATTCATCATGCAACTGAAGAGAATGTATCATCTATATTTTCTTCAGTTCAATGTCAATGGAAACAAAGAAGGGCTGCTTCAGCCAAAAACTCGCTTCTACGAGTTACATTGAGTCGCATACTTGTTTCTCACCCCGATATTTCATATCCAAGTTATTATGATAAAGGTTGACTACTGTCCTGTTATAAAGTTTGAATGAAATGTGTATAATGATGTCTTTGATTTAATTTTCTACTTCATATTAGCAGATTGTAGTCACAAGCTCATAAATTTATACATCGATGTAATAGACAAGATTCAAGACTGAAAAACCAGCACAAAACGTCCCGACAGGACACTGCAATGGCAAAAGGCAATGGGCTTTCTTAATGGAGACCCAAGTTCAATTCACGGGAAGGGTGGCCCCCGATATGCCCCAAGGTTTTCAAACTATTCAAAAAAAAAAAAAAAACCAGCACAAAATCTGCATACTAATATAAGGATCTTGGTCATGTATCTCCAATGTCCATTAATTAAATCTTCTTTTTCAATAAACTATGGCATAATTATATAACCCCAGTAAATGGATTATTTATAAAATTACTACGTGCAGTAACTCGTTAAGAAACAAATCCTTTTAGACAAGTCTAGCTAACATTATTTTCAAATGAGCATATTGGCCTAACTACCTCAAATTAGTTGGGAGCATCACGGAACTTACAGGAAAACAACGCATCATGTACAAGAGAGGAGTAGCAGACAAGTCAAGCCCATCAACATGGTGCTGACTAAAAACAGCCATGCGAACCTGCACACAATAAATTTCAATGCTCGTAAACAAATTTAAAATTTGTACTAAAAAATGAGCATGCATAGAGAATGCCCAAAAAAGGAGATGACTTTAGTTGTACAAAAAATAAGGGAAATCTCTTTCTCATATAGTCTAAGGCCTATTTGATTCCTCCACATCCAGAACTTATGGCATTAGATCATAAAATAGCAATCACAAACTTCATTACAATTATCTGCTGTATAAGAATACATCTGCTGTTTGACACACAAGTTACACTAAGACATTGTTAATGAAATAAACTAAATTCAAGCACTTGTGCTTCTGTTAGTATTGAGATGTGACATTATATCAAAATGCAGCAATTTTGATAATGAGATAATAAGCTTGTACACTAGCAGACATTTTCAGATGGAGAACATATTTGAACATTCCACAAGACTATGATCTTTCACTATATGCCATGAGTCCAAAATTGAACTGTTGACTGTGGAAGTTTGAGCATAGATTAGCATCATCAAAGCCTGAAGATCACATGGTAATATTTTTAGAAATGCTTTGGTGAGAAAACAAAGCAGGTCACAATAGGGTAGCCTAGAGGGGTGACACTTGTATTATTCTTGAATGACATATAAAAAGGCAGACTAAAACAAAAAATCTTTCCGTAGCATTTGTTGAAACAAGCAGATAAGCATACCTTGGCTGAACGAAATATTGTACCAGAAGTTGGCTGCAAATCCCCTGAAATTAGTTTCAATAAGGTTGACTTCCCAATGCCATTTGGACCGACCACTGTCAACGCAACATCCACACAGTAATGAGCTTAAAAATAGAAATATACATAAACAAGTGCTCAAGAAAAAAAAAAATGAATTCACTGTTCTATAAAGAAAAGCATTACTTTCAAGAGAACTGAATTAATTGCAAAAAACAAAAAAAAAACAGCTAGTCTGTGCATGGGGTTTCACTGTAAGTAGTTATCAAGCTTTGGGTGTAAGTTTGACATTCAACAAGCCCAAAAAATAGGCTTTAATAGCCAAG
The DNA here is from genome assembly GCA_028583015.1 of Wollemia nobilis. Classification (NCBI taxonomy): domain Eukaryota; kingdom Viridiplantae; phylum Streptophyta; class Pinopsida; order Araucariales; family Araucariaceae; genus Wollemia; species Wollemia nobilis. The sequence goes on along the minus strand of JAQPPZ010000669.1, from coordinate 2,377,876 downwards.
GTAATTTAAAACCAAATACTTAAGACTCTCGAGCATTGCAGATTCTTTGAATAAAATGTTTGCCCCAACATACAAGCCATAAGACTTGATTATAGAAATAAGCATGCAAACAACTCACTATGACTTACAAATATTCCAGTAAAAGGGATAATAAAAAATAAAGAGGTTGGTACTTTGCCTGGACCATTTGAGCACACAATACTACAAAAACATTACAAGCAGCCTACCAAAGAAAGTCTCCACTCAATGATGCATCAAACACAAGCTCTGTCATTTTCGTTCAACACCTTTTGCTGGAAAATTACAAAGGGTGAAATTGGCAACAAATTATTATCAAAGGGTGATTAGAATCATCAGAGCATAAATAGAGCTGTCTGTGTGACAGAATTGCTTTGTACCACAAGATTTAACAAAGATAACAAAAAGAAAAAAGCAACAGAGGACAGAATGCAATGAAGATTATGGCCAAGGATAGCGTAAGATGACACATTCATGAAAATCCCTATTCATCCTGAGAACGCAATTAACCTAACCACTACTTTACTATATCATTTATTTTATATTATATTTTATTCTAATATTATCCTAATATATATAGCTCTCCTTATTAATATCCTGTTAAGGAGTCATAGTATGTTTATATTATATCCTAAACTTATCCTAATATATATAACTGACCTTTTAATAGCACTGTTAAAGGGTCTTTTTTTATTAAGGGTGGGTATGAAGGGTTATGTTTTTACCATATATTATATCCTAAACTTATCCTAATATGTGTAACTGACCTTTTAATAGCACTGTTAAAGGGTTTTTTATTAAGGGTGGGTATGAAGGATTATGTTTTTTATATTATAACCGTTGGATAAGAGATTAATCTCTCCTTCGTGGATGTTATCCACCCATCCATCTTCTTATTCATATCTCTTTTATATACAACAATGTCTACTAAATCGTTTATGGATTTCACATAATAAACCTATTGATCTACAACAAGTGGTAACAAAGTCATGCTCCTGAAAGTGTGGTTCAATTTTGTCAGTAATCAGAATTTTTTGAGCTTTTAGCCTATACTCGTTTTGGCTTATGGCCAAGACAATTTCAGCTTGTGGCAGTTTTTTTCAAGTGGATATTTTCAGTAAGTTCTCCTTGGTATTCATTTAAATCACCTAATATTTCACAATCGTCTACCTAAGACATGAAAGGGTGCGACCTGAGATATGAAAAGGTGTGACCCGAGATACCAAAAGGTGTGACCCAAGATATAGAAGGGTGTGACCTGATTACAAAAGGGTATGACACAAGTACGGAAGGGTCTGACCTGATAAGGAAAGGGTGCAACTCGAGCTACAAAAGGGCACAATTTGAGCCACAAAAGGGCATGATTTAAGATACGAAAGGTTAAAACCCAAATATGAAAGGGTGTGACCTGCTAACAAAAAGGTGTGAACTGATATACAAAAGGGTGGGATTCGAGTTTCAAAACAATGCAAAGCAATATCCAAAATTTAAAATAGACAAAAAAAAAGGGAGTATCTATCCAAAAGTGGTAGTCACTATCGAGATACAACTTTTTTTATTTTTTTAGGCAATCAAGGTAAAAGACTAAGTTTGTTTTTTTTTTTTTTTTTTTTTTTTGTTTTTTATTTAATTTAAATTACTTTTCCATTCGCAAATTTTGAATTGTAATCCAAATTTCAAATAGCTAAGTTTCTAACAATAACTAAAATCTCTCATTTGACTTTAGGTGTCAGAACCTTTGGTGAGGGTTCTCCGTCTTGTTGATGGAGAAAAATAACCAGTAGGATATGTATATAAGGCTAGGGATAGGGTGAAAGAGGCAACTACCTCATTTTATTATTATTCCAAGCCTAGATACACTCCCATTTGGGAAATTCTTGACCAATAACGGACTTCTCAACTCCATATAGCCCACTACATGCAGCAAGGTACTACCTCAACCCCAAATTTTTTTATGATGATTCATTCAAGGCCAACTATGACATGATCTCGAGCCTTCGACAATGCCTTGACCAGAGGGTGCCAGATGAGCACACCCGCAATTTGATACAGGACGAGATACAATATTATAAGAGATGTGAGGGCATCCTTTTCACATACGCAATGCATTCAAGCAAGGTCAACTTTGAGGCCAGGAAATCCTCGTTGAATTATTATTGATTTTGTTTTCAAAAATAATCTCAATTTACATTTTTGCATAAATTATTTCTTGGCTTTTTCTAGATTTATGGTGGGAGGACTTTGGTGCATGTGTGTCCAATCTTCAGCACTTCACCATGAAACTTTCATGTCAACCATGCAATGATTCAAGTTGTGGGCACAATTGGATTATGTTTGTGCACATTCACTCCAAGAAGCACAATAGACTTACACAGCAAAAGTTAAATGATCTTGTTTTTGTTCATTACAACCTTCACCTCCACCATAAAAAAATTTGCGGGAACAAATTATGAAGCCATTGATTTAGACGAGATTGATCCATCATCTGAATGGATCACATAGCCAAAGGATGAGCAACAAGAGCCTCTTTTTTCAATGGATGAATTTGAAAATGTAGAGTTAGCGGCAAAGGCATAGGAAGAGGTGCGGGCACAAGCACAAAGAGAGAGGACTATAGCTTCTACTAGGGCAAAGGGCAAAGACATTCTTAAACACTAGATAGCAGGCATATTGAGGCATCTCTACACATTTTGGAATTTGTACCTTTTTTTTTTCTAAGTTGAGTTTTATATACAAATTGGGTTTTTTAAGAGGATCCCAAAACCTTATAACAAAAAGGGTCGTAGCACCGAGATTTTAGGCAATGCCTTAGTACATGGAAATAAACATAAACCGAAAGGGAAAGAGCCAGAAAAAACCCTTGATCCAGTAGAAAGACCAGATTCTAGTACCAACTAGTGAGACCCACTTCGCCAAAACACCATCCTCCTGATGCAATCAGTCTGGGATCCTCCCGAGGGTGGATACAGCACACCTGCCCAGACCTGAGTAGGGAGAGTGGGAAGGCCAAGAATAGCCTGAAACCAGATATCCTGCCCGAAAACCAGAAGCAAGAATTTTTGGAAAACTGGAGAGGATCCTCGCCCAGGGATGACCCGGGATGCACCCCAAGGTGTAGCAAAGCAGCCGCGCGAGCAAAGCAGCCGCGCGAGCAAAGCAGCAAGCAGCAAGCAGCAACGAGATACAGTACAGTGCGCAACAGCGGGACAACCTGGGAAATGGCAATAGGATCCTCAAATAAAAACAACGGGAAGCCTCCGCTTGATCCTGTAAAGTGGAACAACACTACTGGGGATATCTACAGGCCAAGATATCCCCGTGCACAACAAGGTGAAATACGAGGAAGCCGGAAGGATCCAGGGACAACAACAACAAGCACAAAGAGAGGATCCCTGGAAGCCAAAACTGAAGGAGGAAGGAGGGACCACAACTGCAAACGCAATGATCTCCAGCCCCAGACCAGATAAAACAAAAGACAGCCCCCACCACTCCAGCAGAAAGGCCCAGGAACCACCGTCCTCGCTCACAAACATATCCAGGGAACTGGAACTGGGACTGGGAACCACTCAGGAACAGGAGGAGGCCCACCCCCAAGGCCAAGAACATGCTCTGAGAGTCCACCGAGAAGCAGGACCAGAAGGCAGAAGCCCCCGAACAGGAACTGAAACGAAAAACCTGAGGATCCCAGGCGGGAAGCGGCAACAGGCACAAAGATGGGATCCTCGAAAGCCTAACCTGGGGGAACCAAGGTCTGCATGCACTGATCATGGGTCCCCTCCCCAAGATCGAGACATGCAGCAGAAACCCTAAGAACCCCAGAAGAAGGGACCAAGAACCCCCCATCCTTGCTCACGAACAGCTTCAGGGAACTGGGACTGGGACTGGGAACAACCCAGGCAGAGGAAGAGGCCCACCCCCAAGGCCAACCAATGCCCTAGGTGTCCACCAAAACGCAGATCCAACAAGAAGAAGCCTCTGAACAGGAAACCAAAAAGGGCCCTACCCAAATGGACGGGACCAGCAGCAACCAAAGGCATCCCAGAGAGGAGTCACTGGCAAAAGAGGAAATTGGCCCCCCCAGACCAACCCCAAAGCAGTGAGAACCTCACAGGATGCACCAGGAAGCAGTCGAAAACCCAACCTGCCACCACCACCGACCGAGGAGGCCCTGGGAACCGGATCCAAGCAAAAAACCTGCAAAAAAACCCAGGGGAAAGCCTGAGGGAGATCGGGGAAGGGATCCCGAAAACATGCAGGAAACCCTAGAAGAACCCTGGGATGCACCAGACCACGGGCTCAAGCAAGGAAACCCTGAAACTACTGGGAAAGGAGCAGAAAGTGGAGAAGGATCTCCCCCCAAGGAGATCATCTGCTACAAAGCATTCCCAGAGTGGGATGACCCGGGATGAGCCAGGGACTGGGCAAGAACCAAGGGAGGGGGAGCAAGGAGAGGGAGCAGGACCCTCTCCCCCCATCACCAAGATGAAGATCACATTTTCGAATTTGTACCTTTTTATATCATAAACAATACAAGAATATTTGAATTTTGGAGGCATTAAAATTTCTTTAATTGAAGTGTGTTTTGTCACTTTCATGTGTGGTTTAAGGTTATATCACTTACAGTATTAATTTTGTATTTGTATAATGTTAATTAATTGTGAAATGCATGAAAAAAACTTTTTTTCAATGAAAAATTACATTTCCTTCAGTTTTTTTTTCCCGAGTCCGAGTCCCAATTTGGCCTCAGAGTTTTGCTGAGTCCAAGTTTCTCTACTATACCTGTGACTTGTGAGCATGTAGAAAACCATTTCCATGATGGAACAATCCCTCCTTTCGACAATCCCATTTTGTCGTGGAGTGTATACTACAATGAGTTGTCACTTGATCCCATTTTGCATGAGAAACCTTGAAAAGTCGTTGGAAACTTGGATGTATATTCCCCCCCTGATCTTAGTAGAGAACTTGAATAAAACACCCAGTTTCTGTTTCTACACGCTTCTTGAGGCACTAGAAATACTTGAGCACGTCTAACTTTAATTGCAAGTAATACACCCACATCTTCCGTGAGTAGTCATCTACAAGCAACTGAAAGTACTTACGTCAACTGAAACTGGCTAACATGGGTCCACACAGATCGATATGTATCACATCCAACTATCCTTTGGCCCTGTGAGTGCTTTCCCTGCTAAACAACTCGAGCATACTGGCAATGTTGGTGAAAGGCTAGGCAAACCTAACACCATTTGATGCTTACTCAATTGAAGTATCCCAAACTCATATGACCATATCTCCTATGCCAAAGGGAGGTAGCATTTGTCGTTGTTGCTGACAGTGCCGCATTAGGAGATGATATGACGTTGAGTGCAAACAAGCCATTCTTGTAGGAACCTATTGCCACAATCTTGCCATGTTTTGTGATAAAACATTTCTTGTTGCCATCAACAACTCGGAATTCCACCACCATGTTTCGATCCAAAACTTGTACAGATAATAAATTGTTTACCAATCTAGACACATATAGTACCTTTTCAATCGATAGTACCTTTTCAATCGTGCATTTGCCTCCAAAATATTGAGAGGAACATCTCCCACTCCTTTGACATGATAGGTTTTATCATCAACAATGATTACTAATTTCCCATCTTTGGCTTGTAATGAATCAAACCATGCTTTGTCACCAATCATATGCTTGCTAGCACCTGAATCAATATACCAAATTTCATCTTTCAATCTTTTCATCGCCTTGGACATTAGCACCTTATGTGCCTATTCAGATTCTGAAACTTATTCTTCATGTACAACATGCCCTTGTTGTCGCTTCTGCTTGGGACGTGATTTGATTAGTCTTTTTTTATGAGGTTTGCGGACTTGATCTCCTTGAGTCATAGGATTATACCAACAACTGTTTGTATCGTGTCCTTTATCGCAGATGTGGCAGTACCTCTTTTGTTTCTGAGGTTGTTTATGTGATGAGGAGCAGGAGGAAGGACCCTTCTACGGCTTCTTTCTCCCATATTTCTTGGAAACAAGTGCATTATTTGTCAACTGATCCCTCAACTTGTTGGTTGCTTCTTCCTATTGAAGCATATTCACCAAGTCATCAAAGGACACCTTCCTATTTGAAACTTGCAAGGAAGTGATCAACACTCAGAATGAATCTAGTAGAGCTCTAAGTATGATGGGTACCAAGAGCTTATCATCCACAATTTCTCCCATGGCATTCAATCTGGCTTTCAACTTTGCAACTTAGCAAAGAAAAACCTCAATGCTTTCTCCAACTTGGACTCTCAATGTGTGGAGTTGAGACTAAAGGTGAAGTATTGTTGATTCATTCTTCCCTTCGTACATGGTAAAAAGTGTTTCCCATGCCTCCTTGGACGTTTGTGCTCCACAAATGTGTGGCTGAATAACATCTACTATGGCAAGCGTGATGATCATCAATGCTCTGGCATCTACATCATAAAATTTTTGTTGTGCATCTTCATCCTCTATAGGTTGAGTGACTTTGTCGGTGAAAATGTCCTAGTTTCTCAACTACCAAGATGGTTCTCATCTTAGTTTTCCAAGGTCCAAAGTTTGAACCTTTGAGTAGCTGTGAATCTGTAAGAAAAACTTTTGGTACGACCATGGTGAGGGTTCCTTATAACTCCCAAATGGTCCCCTTTTCAATATACCACCAGTCTAATATATTGAACCTTTCTATATACCCGCCCTTCCCATACACCTGTCCGTACAAGGAAGAAGCTAGTCCTCTTGATATATGTGATCGTACATGAGATACTTTAAGTTATGTAAAGAGAACGAAAGGAGGTGCCAAGGCAATACGAAAAGGGATTCGCCCTATCAATGACACTTGCTTAAAGAGAAATCCTTGTGCGCATGCATAACTTCCCTATATACTTGCAATTTCTCAATTTTAGGGTTTATATCTAGCGATAGTGACGAATAGGGTATGATTATGGAGGGAAAGTATCATAAAATGATGATCTTATATCTCCCCGACGATTTAAAGGGTCGATGCCCAAACGTCGTTAAGGCAACTTTGTTAGGCTACAAACACAATAGCTCAACATGACAACTTTACCTGTAAATGCAAGCCATAGGTGTCATTGATACCGAACGCTCCTAGTGTGCTTAAGCACGTGGTTTAAAGGTATTCAAAGCATGAAAATTTTAAAGCAAATTTCTCAAATTTTGAAGGTGTCAATCAAACAAAAATGCACCTTTACAAAAAAAAAAAACTATACCCCCTTTAAATTGTCAATATATTCACTATAGTCCTATTGTCAATTAATTACCCATCAAAACTATAAGAAATTTAAAAAATAAAATAAAATCTGACTAGGGTAGTAAAAGAAATTACTGCTTTGAAAAACTATAGGTAAAATTATAGGAAATTGTCAGTTCTCCTAGGTTTTTTTTTTCCAAATTTAATTTACTTTAAAGATTTACTATCCCCCCTTAAAAGATGTGCAATGTTAAAGGGATCTCAAAACTTGACTACCCCCTTACAATATATGCAAATTTAAAGAGTCGGAAAAATAAATGCCTACCATGTGCAATGCACTTCTCCTTGGCAATTTCCCTCAACTGAATTCTTTGTACAGAAGTAGCAATTTCCCTCAACCACTGCCACTATCAACATATGTGCCCTCAACTCCTAGAATGTTCACGTCAATGATTCACCCTTTGATCCCAAGTCCAACTATGCTCAAGTCCTTTTCGAAGTGCTAAATGTTGCATCGCAAGCAAAAGTTTCGGGCCAAGCAAAAGCCACAATTGGTCTAAGGTTGTTGTGGATGCATTCATTCAAGTTGAGAGAGGGAAATAAAAACATCAAGACAATCCAAGGTTGTCATGGTAGCATTCATTCATGCCGAGAGCAAGGGAAATAAAGACATCAGCCCAAATGCCATTTTGCTCGAATTTTCCAACTGGTCTGTACAGCAAACAGTTTTTAAGAAGCTTTTTTTTTCATATAAACGCAATAAGATGTAAATAGAATTGAAATTAACAATATGATTGTGGTTGCTATCTATTATTATTAGTGTCCCCAAACCAAATACTACAAATGCATTACGGTACACTGGGCCCCCCATACTATCATTTAATATTTCGATTAATCATGGAAAGAATGCACTGCGATTCCCAGTGGCTTTGATGCCTCTTAACTATTTTTTTTATTATTATGGTAAATGAAGGGGTTTTGAAAGGGCCCCAAACCTTTTACATTTTTTGAAGAGAAAAATCACTTCCAACATCTACATATTACAAAATTTGGTCTAAAAAGGAGCATGTTGCATACTTAGATACAACAATTTTGATTTAACTCTATCCCATGGGGATTCAATATTTCTTAAATTCAATCTATCTAGTTTTCTTAGAATCTTCAGGAGCTTTAATCAATTCTCTATTAGCTTCAGATCAGATCTCCAATTTTGCCTTTCCTAAGGACTTCAGAAGCTTTCGCCTAGTCTTCATTCAATATGCAGCCTTTTTTAATCAGCTCCTGAATCTCAGTTTAGTTTCCTTGAAAACTAGCCCCATGCTAATAGATCTTTTGTAGTGATCAATTCCCCTAAGGCTTTGAAACTTCTAACTTAGCAGCATTAGAAGTGTTTTTCTCTTTCAGAGTTATAATCATCAAAGCCTCCAAGAAAACATCATTTCATACCTTGGATCCATCCATCTAGACTCCCATGTTTGCCATTAAATTAGCCGCAACATTACCCTCCCTGTTGCCCTCCCTGTAGATGTGCTAGATCACAAATGCCTCCATGCCTAACAGTATATTCATTGCACCCTGAATAATACTTTCAATGCTCCAGCTAGCAGTTTGCTTGGCATTCAAATTGTTAATGATATTCATAGAATCCCCTTCCACTATAAGCTTCTTAACATTCATCTTTTTTGCAAGCCTTACTCCTGTAATCATGGCTCTCACCTCTACTACATGGTTTGATGTATGGCCAAAGTTCACTATGTAACAAGATATCACTACCCCAGAGCTAGATCTCAAAACCCCTCCCCCTCCAACCTTCCTTGGATTTTCTTTAGAGGCTCCATCGAAATTCAGTTTTACCCAATTTGGGGGGGAGGAGTCCATCTCACCTTTCCCTTGGCCAACTAATTTGATTCCCTGTAGCTCTTAGAAATCCCTAGTCCGTTGCTATTTCTTCCACCAACTCATTTTCATAGATTTAATTGTCCATATTAACAACTGCATTTTCAGCAATGGCAGCTTTGATACTCTTGATAATGACCTCTACACTATTAGCCTTATTCTGGAACACTCGTTTATTCCTCTCCCTCCATATCTGCCAAATGAAATGAGGTAAGACAAAGATCCAAATTTCCTTCAATCAAGGGCTATGATAAGGGTTAACCCAGCTTTCCCATAAGTCCTCCAAATACTTTGTTGTCACCCATTGAATTTTAAGCGCCTGAAGAAGCGCATGCCAGACCTCCAAAGAAAGGGAGCAATGGACAAAAATATGATCAACTATCTCCTCATCCCCACAACATAAATAACACCTATTAGGAATGATCATTCCTCTTCTAAGATTGTCACCATCAATATCCGATTTTGCAATACCAGCCAAAGAAAGAAAGACACCTTCGGCAAGAGATCTTTTAATCCAAACTCTATTTGAGGGAAAATTTTGATTCCCCTTATCCCTTTCAAAGGCAAAAGCTGAGTTAACAGTCAATAGTCCTTTAGGATTAGGACCCCAGATTGAGCTGCAGATAGTAATGTTGTAAACTGAGATTGAGAGAATTAAGCCTACTTTGCATAATTGCATCAGCTCCTTCCAACTGCAGCATGTGCCACACTCTGCAATTATCTTCCTCCTTGATGTACTCCTGAACCATGTAATGTGATTCCTTTCTCTCACCTTTTGTGTGTCGCTTGGATTTTCTGCAATATTTGAAGCTTTTGTAGCCACCATGGGACGCTTGCAAGAGCGCTTCTCCTCCTACAGTGATTATGGAACGTTTTCTTCTGCTATAGATGGCTTACGCAATTTGAGAGGGCTTTATTTGTTTGCAAACATCCTCTCAGGTGACATTCCTCGTGAGCTTGGAAATTGCATGAAGCTGGAGTAGTTAGATCACTCCCAAAATAATCCCAATGGTCAAATCCATGTCCAGTTGGGTGGCCTCAAAAAGCTGAGATCTTGTCGCTCTGATACCAATGTTGGGTCAAAAACAAATTTGATTAATCTTGCTGTTCATATTTAAATACATTCTTGGAGGTTATAACCATATAATATGGTGAAAACCATATTCAAATTTAGCACAGTAAGTTATAACCAAATCTAGTGGTTATAACAACTAATACACGCTTGCTGCTAATAATGTAATAACTACCTAACAAAATTGTTGAAGACAATGTAGCTTGTAATACTACCATGTGGAGACCATGCTGGCATGGTCCTGATATAATACGGGTGGGGCTCATTTCAATTCCATATAACCAGTTAAAAATAATAATAATAATAATAATAATAATACATAATACATAATAAACCCTAATAAATATTAAGACAACGAAAGCACACTAGAAGAAAAAAAAAATGAAAATAATAACAATAATAAGGAAAAAAAATACAACCAACCCTAATAACTATTAATACATAAATAAAGCAAACTAAGGGGGAAATAAACAAAAGGATACTTTTAATAATAAGATAAAACAAACTCTAACAAATATTAATTCATAAATAAAGCAAACTACATAAAAGAACCCTTGCATATTTTGGAAATTTTCCAACATGTATTTTCTTCCTTCTTCAATTTTTTTTTCTTTTATGGGTCTAGTCTAATTCATGAGCCATCTCCATGGTCTTTGAGAGGATGAGTTAGGAGTCTAGATTTATAAAGCATGTGCTTGGCTCCATCTAGTAAATCAACTTTTTTGAGTGCATGAGGAGACCCCACTAGAGATCTTGAAGGCTCTTGGTCCTAGAATTGCAAAGTTCCAACATGGCTTTCTAGGTGCTTAAAAGCATTAGAGATTAAAGCCGCTTGAAAAGAGTGCTTAGAATTTTAGAACACCAATTTTGATTCCATGATTGGCAAATCATTGGGCAAACTCACTTTGGTGAAGCACTGGTGGAGTTTGGAGAAATAGTTTGGTGGAAACATATGATTCATTGAAAAGAACCTTCCCTCGCCTTTGTTTAAAGTGCTTCCATTTCAAAGTTGTTTCCAATATTTTAGGCTTCATGAGTACTTGGGGGTCAAAGAGTGGGATTCCTAGCAGTAATTTTGTACTTTAAAATAATACTAGGGATTCTAAAGAGTGTTCGCTATTAGATCAAAGATATTATGCATTGTAAGATATGCTTTCAAGAAGTGTGGTTTAGTGCCCATAGAGAGCTGTAGTTCTACAAGAGCTATTTTGATTGTGGAGATCTTCATCCAACATGCAGCATCTTTCATCAGCACATGTCAAGCATAAGGGTTAATGTTGGAGAGTAATCTTGTCGTGGGTTAACAAGACAAGCTTAGGGAGCATATGTCTAATGTCGACTTTCATACCCACATGTTACTGACTTTTTGGTCTCTATGGATATGTATGATGTATATTTGGCCAATCCAATGACTTAGTTAATGGTGGTATCCAAAGGATTATTACATTATCATCTTGTGCATTTTTATGACTGATGTAACCAATAAAATGGAACAATGAGGTTTACGGGTATATATGTATTTGTAACTTGGTTAAAAAATAACTGATGAAGTCCGATTGTAATAAAGGTAGGTTTAAGAGCAATAGCAATATATATACAAGTCGGACCAATCCTCACTATAAGCATGATCTCATGTGCTTTGACTTGGGATTCCTTCAAATATTCTTTATGTTATCAAAGATATTTAGATGTTTGTTACCACCATCCAAATCTTGGGCATCTTCTCTTATGATGCCAGGAATTCACTCTTGATTTGGATATTCTGGATCATTTCTTTTTAATGCTTTGAGTTCCACTTCCAATCCTAATACAATAGGGCAAAGCATTCTAACAGATACTGTACCAGCTTGTAGTGATAAGGACATTGAGGGGACTATGAAACCTCTGCATCATGTTATAATATGGAAATTGAGAAGAACACTTCAAAGCCAACAACAAATGCAATCTTTTTTTGGAGGTTAAATTCTTGAAATTGAGAGTTTGGCAGCCAATGATGGCTCCCACAAAAAGGAAAATGACATATCTAATGGTTTGTCTTTTTGTATTATTTTTTTGTCATACCCATTTCATTATTTTTTTTCTTGAAGATTAGATAAGGATTAAATGAGGCAGTCTCTACAGCCAAACACTATTTATTGGTGTCCCAGATCAAACTGCCTTTTGCTTCTTTAAGTTGTTGGCCAATAAAACAGAAAGCTATCTGCGTATCTGCTGGTCCAATATTAAATAGAAATGGCATTCTAGAAGTTATAATTATTAAGCATATTTCAATTGCAGTTTTAATTTTTCCATGTGTGCAGAATAGTTTGCTGTGAATGAAAAAAAAAACGTCCTGTTATAATTCATCTCTTTAAACTAAAAAAAAAAAAAAACTAAAGAATATGAACCTCACTTCTACTATGAATTTGTTAATATTGCTAACAGCAATGGCCAAATCCAAAAGCAATGGGAACTGAAAAAATTGTACATAATTCAAAACAAATACTAGTTAAGTACAGCAATCAAAACTAACATATGCTAGCATGGAAAAATTAGAATAGACTTTATCCTCAATGTCATGAAGCCCATAAGAGTAGGCTCTATGAATGTAATAAGATCATCAACTTTATTTTTATACGTCACCAAAGCAACTCAAGAATGTCAATGAAAATGATACCTTCAATGTCTTTTTTCTTATTGCAAACCATGATTAAATTTTACTTTCCTTCTCCCAAAGGTATCAGCCTAACCAACTCAAAGTAAAGAAACAAACCATAGTTATCTTACTTGCAAGTCGACTATCAAGATCTATGCCAAAATTCAGGTTCTTGAACAAAAGCGGGCCCCCTGGGTAGCCAAAAGATGCATCACTACATCCACAGAATTAATCGCACATCAAGAAAACTTAATCAAGGACATGCAGACGGTTTAAAAATTCAAAAGTAACAAACTCTATAAAATCTGAAACTTTTTTTAAAAAAAGAAAGCAGTAGTGAAATTTGAGTCATAAAGTAGAAAGAAGTAAAGAAGCCTTCATATATTAAGCAACAATAAAGCATGGTTAATTCTGAAAAAGAAAAAAAATGATAATCAATAACTTTTATTAAAGCTCTACAGCAAGTGGTCAATGGTCAATCTTGAATGGTTACGTATTGTTGATTATTTTGTTCCAACAATCTTAGGTAAACATGTAGTCTAACATAGCATTTTGATAAAGTCAACTTAAATATGCAAGACATGAAAGATCCTACCTTGTTAGATGGTTACTCTTATCTTGACCACACAAAATAATTTAAAATAAAAAACAATGTTAGTTTGTAATTTTATGTTACACCTTGGGTTTTTTTAAATGTTAAGGGTCAATTTACCATAAGCTTGGTCAAAAGGTTGAAACCCAAAGAGGTAAACAAACTCGAACAATATATATGAGGTAAAGTGAAAAGGGAATAACTCATACAATATATATAAGCTAAAGTGGAAAGCTTCCCTTGTAATCCGCAAGGGGGCCTCATATGCCCATAGGCATGCTTGTTAGACTGGGACCTAAAACCTACCTTTCCTTGATTACTTTAAAATACAAAGTAGAAAATGTTTTTTATTTTTCCAATTATAGAAAGTGGGTAGGGCACTACTGGTAAATTTCAACTGCAACGTGACATAGAAGCTCATTCTGTATAAACTTTGTGTTTTGTAAATATCTCCAATTATACATATGAAAGACAAATTTTTCAACTTAAAGTATAACCCAATGTCAAGTGTTACCTGTTGTCGCAGTGATCATTCACTACATTACCCATTCTATATGATAAGATCCCCTCCAATTTTCGAAATTCGAATTAACTATGAAAAGTTCCTAATAGCAAATGGTAAGAGCAATCATGGTCAAGAATCTTAAAGAACATAGCTGATGACGTGTATCCTACTGAAAAAGTGTAACTTCCTAAAAGTATCGCCACCAAGCACCTAACTACAGACAGACAAATAAGATCTTTTATCTGTGTGGCATTAGCAGATTATGAAAATAAGTAAAATACATAGCACTGCATTCAACTGAATTATTAGTTGTTGCATATTGTACAAATGGCTTTATTTTTTTCCCTCTTAATATTGGATGGTGGCATATGAAACAAATCGGGCAATTGTTGCCAACCAACATAACCATCATGCTCTAACTGTTGTTCATACATAGACCATAAATGCAACTCCCTCTTATTCCTCCCTGAACCATTTTTTCAATGCATTATGGATTATTTTTACTATCCAGCAAATATCAATATGAATAATGTCATCACTGTGTATATATGATTGTCTTTGTATTTGAGTGTATTGTGCATTATGTTTTACTCCATGGTTCAGCATAGTATATTTATTCATATTCCATATATAAACAGTCAGTTTGACTGATCGAACACAATTTCAATTTAATAACCAAGAAAATACTTGTGAAAATAAGAGGCAGTGTTCAAGGAATTGTAAATCAGACTATTAAACATTACACAGAATAAAACTGAAAATGACTGTAAAACAGTTAAAGAAAAGAACACAGAAAGACTAAACTGGCATACCTGAAACTGATTATGGGAGCACTAGGTCTATCATCAGGAGTTGGAAACTCAAATTTGTAGCTGCACACATTTTTATCAACTTCTAAGCTATTGAACATAAGTTTTAAAAATATAAAATGGCAATTTTTTTTTTAAAAGGCAAAAGAAAAACAAACTAGAAATGAAATATAATGGATATGGACAAATAAGTTGACAAAAATAAACAAAATGATGTGTAGAAGCATATAAACAAAATTGGATCAAAACGTACTCTGGATCATTGACAACAGCATCTACATGACCAACTCGATCCAATGCCTAAAATAACAAACGAAGTTCACTTCAAAATTTATGAATTTATCTCTAGGATATATTTTGTCTACTAAATAACAGTTAGGAATGGCTCGACTGTAAAATTAAATATTGAATATTTATTCGAGTGCAAAATTGTGGGCTGACAAAGTATAAAATGCCTGTTTACCTCACAGAAAATAGCATTTATAATACCTTAATTCTTGATTGAACAAGTGATGCTCTTTTGGCATTGTAACGAAACTTGTCAATAAAAGCCTGAAACGGAAATCATCAATAATAGGTTTCATGTCAAAACCATAGAATGATAAGATCTACACTTATAGGAAAAGAATCTTAGCTTCAACTTTCAAGTATTACAGTAGTGAAACCCTAACCTGCATGTGAGCCCTTGTACGCTCATTTGATTCAAAAGCTTTTTGATGATTACGGAGACGTTCATCTCGCGTCCTCTCAAATGTATCATAGTCACCCTTGTAAGCTGTCAGCTTTTGTCCATGTAAATGTAAAATATCCGTAACCACCTTAAGCAAACAGTAGGCAAGGTAAATTAGCAAACAAGGAACAGTAGATGTACAAATTGTTTTATGTACGTAAGGATTCATTACTCCACCCAAAAGGGGGAAAAAAAAAACATATGCCCTAAAAGTTTAAAAAATTCTAAATACCGTGTTCAAAAATTCTCTAGCATGTGAGACAATGATAAATGTTTTTGGCCATTTCACAAGATATGTTTCTAGCCATAATACTGCATGAAGATCAAGGTGATTCTGCATACACATTTCATGTTATCAGAATGTAATAATAGGCTCAAACTTAACCAATAAAATCTATATCAGTTGCAAAAAAGACAACATGGCTCCATAGTTCATTACAGTCGGTTCATCAAGCAAAAGCAAATCAGGCTCTATGAAAAGGGCACGCGCAAGTGCTATCCTCATACGCCACCCGCCAGAAAAAGCTTTTGTTGGCATCTTTTGCATCTCTGTGGTGAAACTGAGACCCTACATAATTCAGAACAAATCAAAAGTAAGTGTTATAGCCATTTAGGAAGATCAAAATGAAACCCCATATTAATAAGAAAATTTGACAATCAGAAAATTTAATTCATCTGAAAAAATATTCAATTAACCAATACAATGCCACAGTATTATTCATCATAGCATTACTAAAAGAATATCCAACTAACCAATACAATGTGACAGTATTATTCATTATAGCATTACCATATGCAACACACGCCAAATGAAACCAAGAATATCAACCAACCTAGATATAATTTCACTAGCATGCCAATGGTGTAATAGTTTTCTGTGTTAAGCCACAGTTATTCCTAGTCCATGAAAATGAGGAAGATCACTGAAAATCATGAGTAAATGGTAAGTGCATTTAATGAAGTTATCAACAGTTGGACAATAACTAAGCTGATCCTCCAATTGACTGCTACCATTAAATGAATTTTAACGTATATGCCATAATATATCCTTGTTTTTCTGTCGTTATTGTTGTGTTTTCCTTTTTAGAAGTTCTCCTGTAATTCGTTACATATGTTATTCATTATACGTTAATGTATTGATAATTATTAATCATGTCCATCTATGTCCCATTTCCCTTTCTTGTACTTGCCGTGTGCTTCAGGCTATGCCAACTTACAAGATTCCCTAGCAATAGGGTCAGCATCTAATGTATTTTTATGTCTAAAAGTTACCTCATGTACCCTTTCAGTCAGTTGTAAGAACAATGCTGGAGAATAATTGTTAGGAATATCAGGCGTGTATATCATTTTTTCCACTATAAAGTCCACTCAAGCACTGGTAATGTGTGTTGTGAATCCCATATTGGTGCATAAAGTCACTGAATGGATCAGGCACTTCTTGTTTACTGGCAGAAATGAAATGAAATATTATTAATGTCCGCGGTGGGCCAAAATAAGACCCAAGGGACTATAAGAAGTACAATAATGACTGCCAGCTAGCAGGCTAAAAAGCCCAACAAAGAAAAGAACTAAGAAAAATACAAGATCAAACCCGACAAACGGGCCAAAGAGAAAGGGAAAAGAAAAGAAAAGGGAGAGCAGAGGGGGGAGGGCTGCAGTCCAACAGAGAGAAATCCCACAGATATATTTGCATAGTGTGAAATTATGCGGAGTTTTAAGACACTCGAAATAGTATTTGAGTAAAGATGCAGACTAAAGCTTACCAAATACAAATTCGAACCAATTAAAAGTAGAGATGCTGCTTATTCGGATAATGTTCAAGATTCTTCAACACTAGAATCCATGTTAGTGAGGTGATGAAGTGATGTTCCTAGTCTAGATTGTTTTCATGTTTAGGAGTTTTCCTGTAATTCATTATGCTTTGATGTATTGATAATTATGTAATTGCATTCATTTAAGTCCTATGTTCCTTCCTTACATTAAGAAAGAAAGCTTTCCCAAGTTGGGAAAAAGAGTTGTTTGATTAACATCATAAGTTAGAACGAGAGGCCAATAACAAGCATGTAAAATAAAATAAGTTCACAATTACTTGATTAAAATCACAAGTTAGAACGAGAAGCCATTATATTTTTATTCTTTTTTATACTATTTGAATCCTGGGTTGCGCCTCTTTAACATTTAGATAGTGCCATCTTGGGTCTTGGTTGCAAATTTTGATATTTGGAGTTCCACACTTTCAAGTCCAAATCATACCTTTCATATCTCAAGTGCCACCCCTTTTGTCTTTGGAATCACATTCTCTCACCTCAAGGGTTGCACCATTAGCATTCTTGAATCCTATCTTTTTGTTGTCGAGTCGCATCCTTCCATACCCTTTAATCAAAACTTTACGTCTTGGGTCACGTCTTGGGTTGTACCACTTCACATCTCTAGTAGAGAAATGTTGATTAAATTATGCATGGAAGTTGGATGGGTAAGATGAATACCAACAAGCACTTGTTGAAAATAGTCACTTCAAAAATGAAATATTGCCATTGAATGAAAATTATCTTGGATCCAAGCCAAAGCGAGTATACGCTACAATTCCAAAAGTGTTCCTAGTCATAGACCAGAGTTCAAAACACAAGTTCAAGAGCATGGCCATAATACCAATTGTAAGGGATCAATAAGTCTCTTACATGAAAACCATAAGAGATTCGATACATAATATAAAATACAAAGGTGAGATAAATGGATGCCCTCCCTACCCAATGGTCTCTTTATATATATATATATATATATATATATATATATATATAGAGACAGAGAGAGAGAGAGAGAGAATCAATGTAAAAAGTATAACTTAGAGAGTCGTAGCCAGTCCTACCTACCTCTTAATAAATATTAAATAATCTCATTATAGGTTATTAATAAGGTAGGTAAATATGTATATTATAAGATCAAATTATAATATAAAATAGAAAATTATTACAAACAATATAAGGAGGTAGAAATTAGTTCCACTAGATTACATGCCTCCATGAAGGAGGAGGCACATATTAATCACAGTTTTTTATATGCAGATTTAACTTTTGTATAACTGTCTTAATTACTCGCAATGTAAGACACGCATGGCAAGACCTCACCATTCTAATCATTTAGTATCAAAGGTACACCATTGTAATTATATATTTTCAAGGGAACACTTTCAATCTAATTCCTCTCTCTTCACCTCATTAATGAAACAAAGTTGTACCACCAATTCAATGATAGAAACCAGGAAACATCCATTAAAAAAAATGTCTTAAAAAGTTGACCAATCTCATATTTGGAGAGGACCCTTGTTCATTATTTACATTTTCAACTATTTCACATTTACGATTACTCCATTACCACCTTAGTCATAAATGGGTTTTCTTCAACTCCAAGTACATCTCTGAACTTTAAAACTTCAATTTTGCCAAAGACTTCATGAATGCATCCATGGCATTTTTGGTCACGTCTAAATAAATTCAAGATTTGCTAACACTCTTGGTATGACATGCAACACCAACATATATTTTGCTTCCATGGAGGGAGCCACTACAAAATTTTGCTTCTTGCAACTCCAACAAACAGGTGCTAAGCCCAAATTGATGCCCTAACATGAAATTGATTTCCTGTCATCAATATTCCCTCCATAATCTGCATCTAATTAGAAAACTAACTGGAACAAATTTGTCTTGCAATACTCAAACTTGTAATACATGGAACTTTAGACGTATCTCAAAAGTTCAAAACGTTTTTGCGACGTACCATTAACTTCGTCTTGTTTGTCTATATATCTCAAAAGTATGCTGACAGAGAAAATAATATTAAACTTTGTGATGGTCAAATAGATAACTGCCCACTAACTTGCTTTGTCTAATGCCATCAATGTATACAACAAAGTTTTAGGTTTTCTCCCACCAAATTTACTATGGCATTTGATCCATTCATTTTGAATTTCTTCAGAAGTTCAGTGGCATGCTTGGCTTGTGAAATAACTATTATATTTTGTAAATGAAGAGCATCAATCTTGACATATTATTATAGAAGACCCAAATCTGTCAAAATCCATGCATTAAATCAAATTTAATTTTTTTCAATAGGCTCACCATCACTGCCCATGATAATCAAACCATGGACATGCAAAGCAATGATCATAATTTTTATTTTTATTTTTTTTAATATTTTTTTTAACACATTCAATTTCTTGAAATTCATTAAGCTTTATGTCAGTCTTAAATAGAAAGTCATTCATCATCTCATACAATGCTCTAGATGCCCGTTTGAGCCTATACAGTGCCTCGATCAGATAATAAATTATATATTCTCTGAGATTCTCTGAGCCTTTTTCGGCAAAACCTTGTAGCTAGAACATGCACACTGCTTCACTAAGACGTCTATTCAAAAGCACACTCTTTTCATCCATCTCATACAGTTTCCAATTGGTGTTGAAGCATATACTCTTCTGCAGTGAGCATGGCTTTGTATTTGTCAATTGAACAATATGATTTATACTTGATCCTACAAACTCTCTTAAATCTGATTGGCTTCACACTTTCTAGAGAATCTACCAATTATCTAGTATTATTTTTCACTAAAGACAAACCTTTTGTCTTAATTGCACTGTACCAACCCATTGCTTATAAAATGTCATTTTTTTCAATGAGTTTACACAGGTTTTTATGAGGGGTCATGGCCCCCTCATACTAAGTGGGGTTTGAACCTTGGAACTCTCAAAGAGAGGGCAAAGTCTCATACCCTTGCAACATCTGAACTTCTTAGTGCTCACAGGCTTTGTCAAAGCATTTGCAACATTTGATTATCATAGTTAATTTTTACTGCTCCCTAACTCATCCCAACATCTGAACACAATTTCCAAAGCCAAACTGCCTCCTTATTGGCATGAGTAGCTTCCATATACTCTGCCTCTATAGTGGATAAAGCGACTACAGCCTGCCGCTTGCTCCCCCAACTAATTGCACCACCAAACAGGCTAAACATATAGCCACTGGTTTACCTCCTGCTTTCAACATCTCCTACCCAATCTAAGTCCACAAATCCTTGTATGTCTAGTTGCTTCTTGTGAAACTTCTTGGCTGTCAAGGATCCCTGATAACAAATAGAGTAATCAGAAATACCTTGAAGATATCTAAAAACCCTCTTCATTGCTGCCCAATGATCCTTTCCAGGATTTGCCATATACCGGCTCAAGACTCCCATTTCTTGGGCAATGTCCGATCTGGTGTAGACCATAGCATACATGAGGTTCCCAACCACACTAGCATAGGGTACATGACTCATGTCCTCCATTTCTCTAGGTGTAGGACACTGCTCAACAAAAACATTTGTTCCCACAAAAATAGGGACACTCACTGGTTTGCAATTCTTCATATTGAAACGCTGCAAAACAGAATCAACATACTTCATTTGACTTAACGAATGTTTGTTGGCTCTATTTCTTCTAATCTCCATCCCTAGGATAAACTTAGCAGCTCCTAAATCCTTCATTACAAACTGTAGTGAAAGCTGAGATTTCAAGACCTTAATGATATCCTTATTGTTACCAATTAGCAGCATGTCATCCACATACAAAGTGATAACAATAAAATGACCACCCTCCTACTTATAATAAACACAGTGATCTGATTTGGATCTAACAAATCCCAACCTCCAAACATAAGAATCAAATTTCTTATACCACATTCTAGGAGACTGTTTAAGACCATAAAGATATTTCTTTAACTTGCAAACTAAGTTTTTCTTACTCTTTTCCACATAGTGTTTTGGCTGTTTCATGTAGATCTCTTCCTCCAAGTCTCCATGCAAGAAAGTTGTCTTTACATCCATTTGCTCAACCTCAAGATTAAATGCAGCAGCAACAAATAAAAAGAATCTAATGGATGTAAGATTTGCAACTGGAGAAAAGATCTCACCAAAATCTATTCCCTCCATTTGGGAATATCCCTTAGCAACCAGCCTTGCTTTTTACTTATCTATCTTGCCCTCAAAACTGAATTTTATCTTGAAAACCCATTTGCAGCCAATAGGTTTCCTTCCCTTAGGCAACTAAACTACGTCCCCTGTGACATTTTTCTTTAGAGCTGCCATCTCCTCATCCATGGCCATCTTCCAAAGACTCACTATCATTCATCTCCATTGCCTCCTTCACAGTTCTAGGCTCATCAATGTTAGTAGATAAAGCAAAAATACAATTTAAACTAGGTGGGCTATACGTTTTTGGTTGCGTTCTTAGTCGTGTGGACCTCTTAACCCAATGGGGTTGAGGTTGAGGCTCCTGATCCCCATCGAACTCGTCGTGACTATCCGAAAGATACTCATCATCTCGACTAACCCTTAACCCTTTGAAGAATCCTTGATCTCCCTAAAGATCACATCTCGGCTCCAAACAACCTTCAGTGATTGGGTTCCAAAGCTTGTATCCTTTTATCCCATCGTCGTAGCCAATGAGGATACATTTCTCTACTTTGTAATCAAGTTTCGATCTCTTTGCCTTAGGCAAATGCACATATGCCTCGCAGCCAAACACTCTAAGGTGTCTCAATGACGGTTTTTTGTCCGTCCAAATCCCCATAGGGGTTTCATCAACAAGAGCTGATGTAGGAGACTTGTTAATCAGGTAACATGTTGTACTAACTGCTTCAGCCCCAAACTTATCTTTTAGACCAGCACTCCTTAGCGTACTCCTAGCCCTCTCCATCAGTATCCTGTTTATCCTTTCAACAACTCCATTTTGCTGAGGTGTATAAGGAGTTGTCTTACATTGCTTAATTCCATGCTCCCTACAAAAACTATCAAATTCTTTGCTATAAAACTCTCCTCCATTGTCTATTCTAAATCTTTCTTCGTATTTGGTTCTCAACAAGAGCTTTGAACATTTTGAACTTAGCAAACACTTCAGATTTTCTTCTTAGAAAATAAAATCCATGTCATCCGTGAATGATCATCAATGAAAGATACATAATACAATGCCTTAGATAATGACATCAATTGGACCACATACATCACTATGCACTAAATCAAGTAAATCCACGCATCTATGAGAGCCCGAGTAAAATTTAACTGATTTTTGTTTTCCATCAAGACAATGTTCGCAAAACTCAAAATCAAAGGAAACATCATTTATCCCCTCAACGAGACTTTTACTCACCAAGGTTTGAAGACATTTGTCACCAATGTGACCAAGCCTATAATGCCACAACAAAGTCTTATTCGTCAGTAAGCTGCTATCTGGAACTGATGTACTATTGCATGCAATCGTCTTAGCATCAACACAAAACAGTATCCCATCATGTACTCCTTCAGCAAGCACTATTGATCCATGAACCATAGTGACTCCTTTGTAAAAGGTCACTTGCACACCCAATTCATTCAAGCTACTCATGGAAATGAGGTTTAGTGCCAAACTAGGAATATGCAAGACATTAGTCAAGGTCTTGGTCATGCCGTTTGAGAGTTGTAAGGAAACTCTCCCTCTACCAGCAACATTAAGGGACAAGTTGTCCCCTAAGAATACACTCCCACTGTCACCATCCTGGTACTCCATGAAGTACTCTGGATGTGGAGTCATATGGTATGACGCTCCTGAATCAATCAGCCAAACACCATCCCTAATGTGAGTGGAAAAGGCAGCCACAAATGCATCTCCTGCATCCTCCCGAGAAGACTTAGAATCGGAATCCTCATCGGATTCATGCTTGTTCTTATGGTTCTTCTCCTTGCAATCTTTCTTCACATGCCCCTTCTTCCTACAATTCCAACATTTGATATTTGTTAGAGTGGGAGTCTTGGATCTTCCCTTGGACTTGGACTGGCCAACTATCTTCTTCCCCTTGTTCCTTTCTTTGGATCTGCCACAAACAACCAACACATCCTTGACATCTTCCATGGTTTTCCTCCGCATCTCTTATGAAAGCAAGGTAGAGACTATTTCCTCCATCTTCAACTGGGTACTAGTGGAGCTGATAGCCATTACTATGCTGTCCCAAGAATTGGGTAACGAACATAGTAAAGTGATACACTGGTCCTCCTCAACCATTTTTACTTTGACGGATATTAACTACAAAATGATAAGTGTGTTGCTATGGAATCTCCATCCCCCATCCTTAGGGAACACAATTTCTACCTCAGGAACAATTTGCTCACAAGGGATTTGGCCTGGTAGATTGAAGCCAACCTATCCCACAAGATTTTTGTAGTAGGGGATTCACTTACATTCAAGAGCACGGAGTCAGCCAAGCATAACCGAATGAGGCTTCGTGCCTTTCGATCCATCACCGTCCAGTCTTCATCCATCATAGACGTAGGTTCACTTCAAGAAACAACAACCCATAGATCTTTGTCTATGAATAGATCCTCAATTTTAAGCTTCCATAGCTCAAAAATTGTACTGTTGAATTTTTCTATCTCCAACCATGATGTATTTGCCCCTGAAATAAAATACTTACCCTGTGCACAGCTCCCACTCAACACTCAAACCAAGATTAATAGCAAAAATCCTTTTTTCCAAACTAAGGATCTCAAAAGTTGTCCAAGGTCCGATACCAATTGAAAGGAAGTAAGACAAATGTGGAACTTCTTTCTTCCTACTTAATCTTTAAACGAAAGTAGTGCAAAACAAGCCTAGACTTTCAATTCAACAAGCAAAATCACATATATGTCAAAGGAAGCAACATATAACCTAGGAAACCCTTTCGCAAAAAGCCCAACAATCAAGGAGCACTCAAAAAATTGTATTATTCAGTAATCAGCAATTTGCTTTTTACAATATAATTCCCCCACAAGTATCCACTTCTTCGGTCCTATTTATCAGCAAATCTGGAAATGGACCTGCAGTAACACAGCTGGAAATAGACCTGCAATAACACAGTTGTCCTACAGTACACACTGTTGGAAATAGACCTGCAGTCCTGCAGTACACACTGCTGGAAATAGACCTGCAGTTTTGCAGCTGTTCTGCAATGACATTGTGCTGAAAATAGACCTACAGTAATGCAGCTGTCCTATAGTGTACAATGCTGGAAATAGATCTACAGTATTGCAGTTGTCCTGCAGTGCACAGTGCTGGAAATAGACCTGCACTATTCCAGCTGTCCTACAGTGCACAGTGCTGGAAATAGTCCTACAGTATTGCAACTGTCCTGCAGTGCACAATGCTGGAAACAGACCTATAGTATTGCAGTTGTCATGCAGTGCACAATGCTGGAAAAAGACCTATAGTATTGCAGTTGTCATCCAGTGCACAGTGCTAGAAATAGACCTGCAGTAACACAGCTGTCCTGTAGTAGACCTGCAGTAACACAGCTGTCCTGCAATAAAACCATGGTCTAGTTCACCAGTTTTTCTTCCTTTATATATACTCTTAACATAAGACATGAGACAGTTAATGTTTGAAAGGTGTATGACACCTATTCCCAACATTATCATACAGTATTCTGTCATACTGCCTTGCCTCTCCATCTACCGTCGAAGCCTGGTACTTCATTCCATACTGTCTAGGTGGCCTGACTACTCACTACCCCTTCTTGGTTGTCTTCTTCGCCTTCTCCTTTGCAACGGCCTTCCAAACTCAGATACACTCATTCTTTCATTTGTTCCTCCCAAACGACCTTCAGTAACATGCGACTGCCTAGCCCTCAATTTGGAGTGTTCAAGGGCGAGCAGATAATGTCTAAACTTTTGTACCATATACACCATTCCCAAGGCTTCTTGCTCTGTAGTGTTGTAACTTTTCTCTACACAAAACAACAACCAACTTGAAAAATATACGGGCTGATCCAACCCAAAATGCCCCTCTTGGGCCAACCCACATCCAATCGTGAAATTGGACACGTCAACATGGACATGAAATTGTTTTTTCCAATCTCAAAACACCAGAATGGGTGTGCAAACCAACTTTGTCTTCAACTCCTCAAAGGCCTTTTGATGCTCCTTCGTCCATCGAAAAGGAACATTCTTGTGCGTCAACACATCTAGTGGATGTGAGACTTGTGCAAAGTTTTTGATAAAGCATCAATAATATCCGACATGTCCTAAAAAGGACTTCAATGAACCCACGTGGTATGGCACCTCCATGCTCACTACGACTCATATTTTGTTAGGATCGGTCTTCAAACCTTTGCACACCACGTGTCCAAGCAACTTCCCGTATGGTACTAGCAACTTACACTTCTTCAAGTTCAGCGACATTCGCGCATTCATACACAACTTCATGCATTCCTCCAATGCCTTCAAATGCTCGTTCTTCTTCTCGTACAATGACCAATCATCTAGGAAACTTTGAACTTGCTTGTGGACATCTTCTCAAAAACATATAGAACTATTCATCAAAATGTGGCAGGGGCATTGCACAAATTGAAAGGCATTCGATTATATGCATAATGCCATTCTCCACTATGAAAGTGGTCTTCAATCTATCTTCTATGGCAATTTGATTTGATTGTATCTGGAGAATCCATCCAAGAATGATTAGATCTCGTAACTTGCTACCTCCTCCAAAATCAAATCAGTAAAATGTATTGGAAAGGGATCTTTGATAGTCACTGCATTCTAATTTCGAAAACTGACACAGTTGTGGATCTGATTGCTTTCCTTCTTCAAACTGATCACTATCATAACACCCATTCACTCACAGTCACCTTGAAGATTATTCCAACATCCAATATCTTCTAGATTTTTGCATTGACTAAGGCCGCATACTTCGGATTCATTCTATATGGCCTTCTTCGTATTGGCTATGCACCTAAAACCAATGGAATTTGATACACACAATTCAGGCGGGATCCCCTTCAAGTCCTTGTATGTCCATGCGAAGATCTCCTTGTACTGCATAAAAAATTTTGAAAGTTGTTGTTTTGAAGACTTGATCCCAGTCGTCTTTGCAATAAATCATTTCTTCTTCATCACCTTCACCAAGGTTTACCTCTACCATCTTTGGTCCCTCATACAGTATGGTATCAAATTCTCTTACTACTTTTACCACATCAAATGGATGTGTTGGTTTAATATCAATCAATGCATCACCAACATTGTACTCTACAAAAATGTTTTGGAAAAGTCCGCCTCTCCTCTTCGTCTTTGGTTGGAGACTTAATATTTTGACTGCACTCATCGATCTCATAGACACTCTTTATAGGTTCATCTTAATCTTCTTCTGATGGATGCACATACAGTTTGGTTGAAAGACTTTATAGTCTTCCAGTTGCCAATGAAGTCCACTATCCGAGTGCTCCTCATCTTCCGTGCACTCCTCCAATCCCATCACACCTTCTTCATTTGGTTCACGTCTGTTGTCCTCCGATGTTGAACTCCCAGACTAATCGGATGTCGCCAACTCCTCACTCATGGATTGTTTCTTCAAATTAATCACATACTTGTGTTGGCCCTTCTTGAACATCAAACGATCCTTCTCCCAATTGTGGTTTACCTTTGTCATGCATAGCCATTTGTGTCCTAATAACACATTATAGGATGGTTTCTGCATAGCAATTACCACAAAATCCATGATGAACTCTTGATCAGCAATTTTCACCTTTTGTGAGTCAACACTCCTTTCATTTCTATCCCGCATTGGTATGCGCCATATAATCTGAAGTTGGGAGACCATAAAAATGGTGCCCCTTAAATCTCTCCATGTCTTCTCAAACAAGACATTTACACTTGACCCAACATCAACTATCACTTGCATCAACCCATGATTCAGCAACTCTATATGGATCAGTGTTGGTTTCTTTCCGACATCTATCATCAAGACATTCATATCAATGTACTGATCCCTTATTATTCTTGTTGCTTGTTGCTTGTTGCTTGTTGCTTGTTGCTTGTAGTTCGCATCATGGCTCCTTCACTCTCCTCATCCGTACCATCTCTCCTACCATGGCTACCTTCACTTCAACACTTGTATTCAGCACTTGCGCAGCCAATTGGTGTGTTGACGTCTCCTCTTCTTCACTTGTGATGGGTTTCTTCAACTTTTTCTCCAGGATAAATCTCTCCTGATTGGTCTTCCTCGTTTCTTCCTCTATCTGAATACATGTTTCCTGCCATCTACAATTGAATAGAAAAGGCATCTCAAATGATCTTGTTATATTGAACAATTTCATCTTTTAAGTATAAAAAGTGGACTACAAATAGAATTGTTGAATGTTGAGTAAACATCTTTCAAATGTTTTACATATTCTCAATATGACATTTGTTGCATAATAAAGACTGGAAGTCATTTTATTCTTCAGATCCACACGTTGGGTCAATTTTCACCTCAAAGCAACATTCAGCACTTAATCATACTCTGTTTGATTAGACCAAATATGATTGTACCAACAACAGTGACAAATGAGAAAAGTAAAAAATTAAACCTAAAACCTGTCATCCCACTATATGTTCAATTAATTCACACAATACTCGACTCCCTTCCACAACAATAGCAACTGAAGGGTGAAACAAAACGAACATGGAAAAAGTTATAACAATTTTAAGGCAACTCATTTATAGAGGCGTTTGTAACTCAACCACATTCATGTATGAAACATGAGGTTATTTACACATATTAGACATTTAAGATAATAAAAATACTTATATCGATTTTTCAAACTTAATGGTGAATTTTATCAATAATTCTCTCAGTAGCAATTTTTTCTCAATTTTTATTCTTGTTGAACTTGAACATAAACTTGAACCAAGCAACCTCACTCCTAATCATGTATTTGGCACATCGAAGACTTTGCAACTTTTATAGAGATTTTTTTATTAGCCTTCTAAAAAGAAACATGTGGATGACTTTTATAATTTATTAGAATATGTCCATTTAAGCAATCAATCTAAATTTTTTTAAACAAAAAGTTCATTTTGTAATAACCACTACCAATTCTTCCAAGCTTTACAAATCCATTTCCATGGACTTTATTAGTGGATTGCCAACTACTCTTACAAGCAAGATTGTATATATGTCATTAAATGTAAGTTTCTAAATGGTTATGTTTATTCCATGCAGAAAAAACATAGATGCTCCCCAAGTTGTTGGTTGTTTTTTGCACGTGTATGGTCTCACTTTGGCTTGTCACTCGCTATTGTTTCTAAATGTGAATCTACATTTCTTAGTTCTTCTCAAAAACTTTGTAGAAGCAATTCTTGTTCTCTACATCCTCTCACACACAAACTAATGGCCTAACCGAGCTGGTTAGTAGCTTCTTGGTTTATGCCATATCTCTTTGATACAAATATTGATAGAAAATAGAAAAATATTCAAACAAATCAAAATCATCTTACAAAGCTGACCCACCTCATGATTGGACACATAGTTGAGAAAATCGAAATCGGATCATAATCGGCATGGAAAAGAATCGAGAAAAATCGGGAATCAGAAAAAAATTGAGAGGAAAATCGGTAAAAAATCGGCATTTTTTCATTGAAAAAACCGAAGAAAATGCAAATTTTCATTGAAAAAATATTTTTATGCATATCAGAATTTTTCGGGAAAAAATCGGCAAAAAATCGGCTAGCCTATGAATCGGGAAAAATCGGATCGAATCGGGTTTTTTTGCAGATTTTCTCAACTATGATTGGACATAATCCTTGTTTATAGAGATGACAAACCCCATACATTTTGTTCAACTAACTTTTCGAAGATTGATATTAGTTATTACTATAACATTAACTTAGACTCTTAATTAAGACTTTATTGTTTACATCTTAGACTGTTATTGTATAGTTATTTCAGTATAAACAAATGGTTTGGTGGATAAAGTATATTAGTCTCTCAAGATGTTGTAGTCTGAAATCAAAGTAGGTTAGCTCTTCCATTAAACAATTTTTAAGACAGTGTGGGATTCCAGATTAACTTGAAGACCCATAGAAGCAGCTCTTGTAAGGAAAGAGCTGTGCTCATCTCAAATGGGGTCATCCTATGTTTAAAAAAAATGAAATACTTTGACCAAGTGATTGCTCTGCCAAATGAAAGAAAGTGTATGGAGATTAACTTGCACATCTTATTGAACATTTCAACAATAAAAAGACATTCAAATTATCCGCGTGCTGTGGTCTATCGGCGAGGACGCCACTTGCATTATCGGTGATGTGACCCGGGTTCAACCCCCACGGCAGATATGTATATGTATACGAAGTATTGCTCAATAAAAAATAAAAAAAAGACCTTAGAAGCAAAGAATTCAAATCTCATGTTTGATCTTGCCCCAACCAACTGATCAGGTATTCTAGGTATATCATTTTTACCTCTAAGCTCCTCTAAATGGAATTTCATAAGATCAAGTTGTTGACAACAAGGACATACGCTAATTGCAATCTCTGGATAGATTTCGCTAAGATAAAATGACATTACTTGATCTACCACTAGAATATTCATTACTTACAGCAAGAATAGATGCTGCACGAGCCTCGGCAGAGTCGGCGTCAATATATTCAAGCCTTTTATATATCTGTGCAAGCCTTTCAGACACATGATCCTTATCCTCATTGGCCCCATTTGCTTTAACAGTATTCCTTTCGGCTGCAGCATCCTTTTCAGCTCCTCTCTGAAATTTTGTTTTTTTTAATGTACTTCAGCATATTTTGACCAATAGCATACAATTGATAAAAGGAAATAAGGTTCCTCCAAAGCATAGAAGAAATATTCATTAAGAATAATTAAAAGACCATTTCGAAGCCAAAACAAATCATACCTGTTGTGCAACTAATCTAGCTTCTTCTTCCAAGAGTTGTTTTCTCTCTATATCAGAATTTAGTACGCATTCAATTGCCGTAATATCATCACCAACAACCTCTTGCTCTACATGTAAAATTTGGCAGTTCTTGGGGATACCATCAATTGCATGCATAGCCATATGCCTAAGAAGGGTTGTTTTCCCAGTACCGTTTCTACCAATAAGACCTGGAAAAAAACAGTTTTTATTAAAGGCAACATTGCTCCAGAATCGTATAAACAATGACTGGAGATACATTTTCTAATCAGAAAGGCAACTAAATAAACACAAGTGGAAGGCAAGAAAAATAATCAGTCAAAGAATGAGGAGGTACATCACAATTTCCACTTTCAATTTATAAAGAATAAATTAACTCAGAGACTGTGGTATGGCCTTAACACAAGGGTAAAACAAACTCAAATGGGTCAAGCACTATTCAAACTTTGATAGACGATACACTGCAGCATTTGATTTCTGATTTTATCATCTACTTACATTTGAAACTGGTCTAGATGCCATCTCATGAACAAAGAAATGGAAGACATCTAAAGAACACAAACCAAATGACTGCTGGTTGCAAGCATATTAAAAAAGAACACGGAAAAAAAAATGACCAGACCCTTATTAAGCAAAAAAATCTTGAAAAACGTCTTATTGCATGGTCTTAGGAAACATGTTTTTCAAGATAGATCAAAAAAACACGCTGCAAGGCCCAGGGAATTTAAAGCAACTGATTGGAAGTGAAGAATTTCATACCATCAATAAAGGTTCCAATCTCATGGGTGAACCTTTAACATTTTTTTTTTTTTATTTTTTTTTATTTTTTTTTTTTTTTTTTTGAATTTACATGGTGGAATCGGTAGCCGCCACGAATCCGGGCAGGCTGTCCAGCTTTTATGGCCGCCACAGTATTCTGCGCTGTCCGCCCCAGAAGCCGCCACACAGATCTTCACGCAGTCCACCCCTATAACCACCATGCCACAATCATTTTAAACCTTTTACGCCGCTGAAAGCACCAGGAAAGGGACAAGCGTTCAGTCCGGCGAGGCTCGAGATTTGAACCTTGGACCTCCGCCCCCCTTATGGGGTTTGGATAAACCAATTGGTCTACACCTCGGACCTAAACCTTTAACATTTTGCTTGTGAGGTTAAGAGCAATTGATTTGAGTGAAGAGTTTCACATCTTGAACAAAGGTTCAAATCTCATGGGTGAAACTTAAATTCCTGGACTTTCAAGGAGAAGACCCAGGTTCAAATCTTGCCAACCAATACATGCATAATAGCCAAGCTGTTGTAATACCACTATGTGGTCATTATGTAATACTGGTGGGGCCTGTTTCAATCCCATATAACCAATAAAAAGAAAAACACACACTGCAAGAAGAAAATCAATCAAACTTGGATGTTATTATAAAAATAAATTATTGACCCTCCTCCAATAGTCAATGCAACTTATAATCAGTATTGCCTTATTTATTTGTCATAGTTAAATGTTGCAATTAATGATGAACAATTATAGTCTTATGCAACCATAACAAAATATTAAAGAGGAGATAGCAGGCACAAGAGAAGAGAGACGCCATAGATGAACAGGTAAAATTGTACCCTACTATCGTAGTGCATAACATAAAGATTGTGCATAATACGAATAATTCAACAGTGCACTATATGAATGTACATCCCATAATATCCTCCAAGTGAAGATTGATACTCCCATATAAATACATTTCGTAAGAGGTAATAGCTTGTCAGTTATTAATGGCTAATGCAAGGTTATATGAATATCAAAATATAAAATCCTAACCACCATGGTGGTAAATCCGGTGTAGCAACAAGTCAGCAACTAATAGGAGAGTAAGTCATGTTTTCCCACGTAACACCAGCCCCATAGTTAATCTACTTGGTCTCACGTAATTGGGTCCTCACTAACTGTTTATGATTTCAAATGGGTCCTCACTAATTGTTTATGATTTCAAATAAACATTTCCTCTCCTTCTGCTCTGAAGTTAGGAAACTATGAACAGTCACCTTGTCTACATAAAGCCATTGTAAAGCATCACATGCTACCTTTCAAAAAGATAATCATCACAAAGTCACTTCCAAAGGTCATTCCCAACTTTGAAACCTTTGGGTGGCCAATATCCCGAGTTGTTGAACTACGAACTATTTTGCCAATTTGAAGTCAGAAACTTAGAAATGAATGTGCGCATTTTTTCAACGTATCTGAAGTATCTTCTAAAGAAATATTCACCCTAAGCTAGTATCTGCAATTATATTTGCCAATGTTCTTCCTAAGGCCAGTCTATGCACAACAACTGACCATCATTTGACCAGTAATGCAGTAACATTGACAAAATGATCAATGTCATGGATCTAAACTTATGCCATCATAAAAAATGGCCTCCTATTGCATTAAACAAGCCACAATGTGCAGAAGATTATTTACCTTGATAGATAGTTGCTTCTCTAATATATGCTTTGCAATAGCCACATTGTGCAGAAGATCATTTATCCTACTAGCTCAAACTTCTTGGGCGTTGCAGGTCCACTTCTGACCTTGCCCTATGAATTTATTTTCTAGCTTTCAGAATCCTCCACTGTCACTGATTATTTAGGAAAGGTTGTCTTCTTGTCTCAATCCTTGTGACAACCAACATGACTTCCTGCTTGTCAACAAGGTTCAACTAGGCGACCCCATGATTGGGACAATTCTTATATTAATGATTTCCAAGACCATACTAGCAACGCATCAAAGTCAAGGTTACAATTTGTTAATTGTTACAAGATAGACCCTTAATATTGTACTTTGATAATTAAATGGCATGAGCTCAACTGGTTAAATACCTTGACTTTCAAGGAGGATATCCAAGTGAATCTTATCAAGTGATACATGCATAACTCCCAAAATGTTGTTGAAATACTGTGGTAACACAGTCATAATGTAATACGGGTGGGAGCCATTTCACTCCCATGTAACCAATTCAAAAAATAAATAAATAAATAAAATACTTTGATAAACTTTGAAAGCTTATTGGAAAAGTGTGGTTGTGTAAACTTGGGGAAATCAAAAAACAACTTAGGAAAAATTTAAAAAATAAAAAAACAGCATCTGGTGGAAATTTGAAAGTTTTAGTCTTGAGCCCCACTTATAAAAAAGGAAGACATATTCATTCTGTTGACAGCCCCATATTCACAAACTACATATTTGTCCCTTACTTGAGCCAAAAATCAGTGAAGATTGTATTCAGCATTGCAAAAGCCTGATCCATGTGAATATAATATACATGAAGCTTCAACAACTCTTTCATGTGGTTGCTCTTGCCATTTTGATTAGATTCACTTTCTTTATACATATTAACTTTAAGTTAATATATGCTTGAGTTACATGCAATGTTGTGGTCAAGCTTGTTATGTTTTTTTGCCAGATTTATGGTTTTGCCCCTTTTATCTACCAACCCTAGTTGACTGCCAAAGACCCCTGTGGTTAAATTTCGCGCCCTCTCTCCTACCATCGCATATAACTCTGAACTGCTGTTTTTTGCCCTGCATACCAATATTCACATTTTGCTGGTCTTCTTTACTAAAAATATTTTCTGCTGTGACATTTGAAAATTCATTCACTTTGTTGTGCAAGATCCACTTCCTCCAGCAGAAGCACTGTTTGGTTAATTCTGGCTGGCCAAAGCAGATGAGATAAAGTACAGGAAATTTGCTTCAATTTGTTTCCTTCAGCTTACTTCTCCAAGGGGTCTTCATTTTTTCTTCCCTTCATTGTAGTGAGTTTTTCATTTATTATCTTCACCCCAAAAAAGGTTTAAAAAGGATTGTTGTAGCTCATACAGGCAGCTCCCCAAGCATCACCCTAACAAGGCCTTAATTTAGTTTTGGACCCAAAAGTTAAATGATCAACAATAGCAACAACATGAGTTTCAGAAACAATGGCAAATGTGTTTCAGATCCTCACAGGGTAACATCCACTAGTCAAACCTCTACACCAGTCTTGATTGCCCAACCTGCTTTCAAAGTGGATATCAAGATATCCATTCCACAATTAGATAGCACAATCAATAAGGACTAAGGGGATGGCTGGATTTGCAGTGTAGAAGCATATTTTAAGACACGATAAAAGCTCATGGAAGCACAAATTATCATGGTACTTGAGGGCAATATGGATAATCAGACCCTCACTTGGTGGCAACCTCACATCAAGCTTATGTAAGCAACAAAGCAGCCAGAAATTGATACATAGAAAGCTTCAAAAACAACACTTACGGTACAATTGTAACCTCTCTGTTATGGACAGGATCTATTGGCTCTTGAGCTTAATCTTTGTCAAAAAGCAAGCCAATTAGTCAAGCAATATACTGAGAAGTTCAACCACCTCTTCTCAAGTTGAACATGATTGACACCAATGATGTCCTTCGAGTCAAATTTGTACCCGGATAGTTTTCACATCTTGAAGAGTAGATAAAACTTCTTACTATTAGTTCCTTAAAGCATGCTTACCAACTTGCTCTAAGGGTGGAATCCAATCAGCAAAAGAAAAACAATCATTCTGTTATATCTCAAAAAAAGAGTACTTCTACCCCAGCTAATTCCTCAAACCATGCCGACTCATCCAATAATGGGAATTTGTCCGAGAGTGGCTCCACTTGGGTTATTAGCTATGGGAAGAAGAATTTTTGTTCTTATCATAAGGACCTTGGATAATGTCACATATGAAATCAAAGAAAGCACAGGCCCTTATAGCTGGACTGCAGCTGCAGCTGCAGCTGCAGCCACAACCACACCAGTCCCAACCCTTCTAACCCTCAGCTCATTCAGATGGTCAATAATTATGATGCAAAAATTAGAGAATCTTTGTTCACACATAACTACCAAATCAAGGACAAATCGGTAGAGCTGACCCTTGATAATGGCAAAGAAAAAACTGATTTCACAAAAGTTGGTGGATGATCTTCATTGTCCAATTACACAACATTCACATCATACTGGTTGGGATGAGTCAAGGAAGGACAATAAACACTTTCACAAGAAAGTGTTTTGTGACTTTCACTATAGAATCATTCCAGGACAAAGGGAAATGTGATATCAACCAATGGATTGTTGTAGTTTAATAATTGGATCACCATATTAGTATGACCAAGGAATCTGTCATCTAAAGCATGCCCCTTGCACTGATTTTCTGCTTGCCTTTCTTGGCTTGTAACAAACGTTCAAGCACAACTTAAGGTTGAGCAAAGTCTATTATGGCTTCCAACCCTTGGCCCTTTATGAGATTCCACTTGCTCTTCCATCTTTGAATAGAACCAGGAACAGAAGAAGCAACACAAAGCTTCTTCCTTTATGCAAAATTTGGTTAAGATTCATGCCAAAGTTCAAGATATTCTTAATTATATCTTATCCAAATAGAACACACTTCATGAGAGCCATCAAGCATCTCATTCTTTCCAAATCAGTGACCTTGTTTAGCTTCACTTCAAAGTCACCAGCTGAAGCCCATCAGTTATGGGCCTTATGAAATTCTCCAAGCAGTGGGCTCCAACGCTTTTGTTTGGATTTTCCCAATTCAACTCGGCATTCATGATGTTGTCAGTGCAGGCCAGCCAAAGTGACATGCGCCATGTCAGTTGGAGGAAGAGGATGTTTCTATTGCTCATCTTCAAGATCAAAATCAAAGGTTTCTACAACCCTTGGGGGATAATGCTTTATTTGACATTCAAAATCACACTAATCACAAGAAGCAAACCACTACTTACATGGTGGGATGAGAAGGAATTTTAGCAGCACAGGCCAAGTGGCTCTCCAAGTCAACTCTTGCAGACAAGTTTCCTCATCTACTCGAAGTTGGTAACAACTTCCAGTAAGCACGAAGGAAATCATAAGATCTATGATGATCTCCATCCTTGTAATTATTTCCTTCCTCCATGTAATTATCTTCAAAATGCAAGTTCCATCTTTTACACACGGAATAGTAAACTAGAAAGTATCAGTTTCCATGTCCAGTTCACCTCAGTTAGAACTAGACTTTAGTTTACATTTCCAACTCATATCTCAGTTAAAACCTATTGTCTTAAAATGCATGTCTAGTTAACCCTAGATTGAGGAAGAAGAGGTAAGGATAGCCACTTTCTCCCTCGGTCGAGACAAAGCTCCAGGTCTGGACGGGTTCCAAGCAGGTTTTTTCCAAACCTTCTGGGATATTGTTAAACTCAATGTTATTGAAGCAGTGAAGGAATCTCTAAAGTCTGGTCAGATCCTAAAGGAGTTTAACAATACTTTCCTTGTTCTAGTTCCTAAGAAGAAAGGGTTTCAAAGATTACAGGCCTATAAGTCTTTGCTATGTTGTTTACAAGATTATCTCTAAGGTTATAGCTCTCAGGTTGAAGATCTTCCTCCCCTCCATTATCTCCGATGAGCAAGGAGGCTTTGTTAAGGGTAAACAGATTTTGGATGGGATTATCTCCCTTCATGAATCCATGCACTCTGTCAAGGCTAGTGAAAGAAAAGGCATGTTTCTAAAGTTAGATATGAGCAAGGCTTATGACAGAGT
Organism: Wollemia nobilis; assembly: GCA_028583015.1. NCBI lineage: Eukaryota > Viridiplantae > Streptophyta > Pinopsida > Araucariales > Araucariaceae > Wollemia > Wollemia nobilis. The sequence goes on along the minus strand of JAQPPZ010000669.1, from coordinate 2,341,121 downwards.
TTCGTGGAGTTTTTTGAATAAAGTTTTGGCTACCTTTGGTTTTTGTAGACAGCGGAGAAGATGGGTACGGAGCTGCTACAAAACTGCAAGGTACTCTGTTCTGATCCGAAACAAACCAGGAGGTTTTTTTAGCAGTAGTAGAGGTCTTAAACAAGGTGACCCCCTCTCTCCTTATCTTTTCATTATTATGGCTGAAACGTTCGGAAGATACCTCAATGCTGCCAAGGCTTCTGGCCGGTTAGGGGGCCTCAAACCAGCTCATAATCTTGAGGGAATTACTCATTTACAGTTTGTGGATGATACCATTTTACTTGGTAATCCTACTGTAACAGAGGCAGTTGAAATTAAAAGAATCCTGGACCTCTATGAGCGTGCCTCTCACCAAAAGATCAATTGGGACTTGACCTCTATGAGCAAGCCTCTCACCAAAAGATCAATTGGGACAAGAGTAAGATCTTCTTCATTAACACCCAAGTTGCTCTCCAGAGAAGGGTGGCTAGAGAGATAGGGTATCCTGTGTCAACCCTACATTCTACTTACCTTGGAATGCCTATGTTCTTGGGAACTTGCAAGGCACCTCTTTGGAATGGTTTGCTTGACAGGTTTCAATCCAAGCTTACAGGGTTGAAAGGTAATCTCTTGTCTCAAGGAGGTAAAGTGTTGCTGATTAAGAGTGTTCTGCAGGCTGTCCCCATTTATCCACTCCCCCTTTTTAAGATCCCTGCTAAAGTTTCCAAAATTATAGAAGGTATTCAAAAACAGTTTTTATGGTCTGGATCTGAAGAGAGGAGGAGGATTCCTCTTGTAGCTTGGGAAAAAACCTGCCATCATAAGAATCAGGGTGGTCTTGGTCTGAGGAGACTCAGCCTGGTTAATAGTGCTATGGCAGCCAAGGTTGGATGGAGAATACTAAGAGATGGTCAGGCTCTGTGGGCTAGGATTCTTAAAGAGAAATATCTTGACAACCAGGAGGATATCAGATTTCTCACAATTCAGGACCCCTATCGCGGTTCTTCTCTGTGGAACCACCTAGTGGAGTCTAGGGAGGCCTTGTGGAAGGGTGTGAAATGGCATGTTGGAGATGGGGCCTCTATAAGCTTCTGGGAGGATGCCTGGTTAGATGACAACCCTTTAGCCAATAATGGTTTTTTCTCTATTCTGAAAGAGGAACTAGAAGATAGATATGGTAAAAAGGTTTGTGACTACATGACTTTAGTGGATAAGTGGTTGAGTTGGAAAGAGTTAGAGGCAGTCCCAGAGAATGTGGAGGCTTTAAACCTCCTTAAAGCTAAACTAAAGGCTTATTACTTAGGTGTTGTTAGGCAAAGAGACTCGGTGGTTTGGGGCAGAACTGAGAATGGTGAAATCAGCATGAAGACAGCCTATGATCTATTGGATCCTGTTGAAGATAATGGTTTCCCTTGGAATAGAATTTGGGGTAAGAAAGCTCTTCCTAAATTGGAGATTTTTCTTTGGGAAGTAGTCCAAAATAAGATTCTAACGGTGGATAATCTCAAGAAGAGAGGTTTTCAGTTACCTAATAGGTGTTGTTTATGCGAAAAGGCAGAAGAATCAGTGGAGCACATCTTCTTGGAATGTCCCTACGCTCTAAACATTTTCCAGCACCTCATCAACAGGATGGGCATCTCTTGGGTGACGCCTTCTAATATGGTTTTGTGGTTACAGCAGTGGGAGAAGCCCTTTTGTAGTCCTCGTCTTAATGTAATTTGGAACCTTATTCCGTTTCATTTTGTGTGGGGAGTATGGTTAGAGAGGAACAGGAGAATTTTGGAAAAAGGTAAAAGTGAGAAGTTTGGGAAGTATCACCCAATTTTTAGAGGAGAATGCTAAATCAGTCAAGTACCCTATCAAACCAGAGAAGTCTGAAGAGACTATGATTGCTAAGGCATGGAATCTGGAACCCATTAGTGGTGGAGAGGCAAATGCTCAGGCTAGAAATGATGTAAAATGGCAACCACCCCGAGATGAATGGTTGAAGTTAAGTTTTAATGGGGCCTCCAAAGGCAACACAGGTAAGGCAGGAGCAGGAGCTCTTTTGAGGGACAATCAGGGTAGATTGGTGGGGGCAGCCTGCAAGTTTTTGGGAATTACTACTAACCATAAAGCTGAAGTTAATGCTTTACATCTTGGTGCAGAGCTAGCTAAGGATTTAGGTGCTAAAAAAGTTATCATTAAAGGAGACTCCTTGAATATTATATCAATGTTTTGAAGAAGGAGGGAGAAGCCAATTGGCAAATTGATTACATTGTGCAGGATATTAGAGAGATTGTAAAGCATTTTGAAGAAGTTGATTTTGTTCATGTTTATAGAGAAGGTAATAAACCAGCAGACTGGCTGGCGAACTTTGGTGCCATTAGAGAAGAGGATAGGAGATGGGTCCCCCCGGGGGTGGTCCATCAAGACTTAGAAAAGCTCAGGAGGGAGGACTGCATCTAATTGGGGTCCTGGGTGGATTTTGCCTGTCTTGCGTCCAGGGGATTTTTTGGCTACTTGCCCTTGGCAGCTGCGTAACTATGGGCTGATCTTTGGCAAGAGATTTGTTTTGTGATGTAAAAGGGTTTGGGCCCTTTCAAAATCTCGTTTTTACCCTAATCAAAAAAAAAAATGCATGTCTAGTTCATCTTAGTAGGACCAAATGACGCATCCATCAAAATGCACAGTTCACTAACAGCATGTAAATTAGAATGGTTGAGGTGTCTATGCATGCCCAGTCAAGGACAGTTTGCAACCATTCAACTTCATCTTTGTAAATCTACTTATACCTTGCTAATGAAGATTGTACATCATCAGTTTTAGCCACTATCTTCTCTTATTTACATATTTGTTCATGTATTCTGCTGTTAAGATTTTAAGTCAGGATCATATCAGAGAAAGTTTAGACCACACCCAGGATCAGAAAATTGGTTTTTGGTGTATTGTCAAGTAATCCTTGAGTAAAAAAGGACACTCAGCAAATCTTTTTTTTATTGAGAGTCTAAAATCCCTTGCTTCAGATACAATCAGCAAAATAAAAAGAATATGCAGCTTTCGAAATTTCAAGTCTATAATCAGCATGAAATTTCAAAAATCTCAACGGTTTCATACACATTTTGTACCTGCTTTGTCACAAATCTACATAGAAAAGCATCAATTTTATTTATACCGTTTTGCCAACACCATCAAACTAGACAATAATGAACAAAATTTATTACTATATTTTATCAGAATGGGATTCATTTGTGGCTTTTGATTACAAACATATTATGAAGGCTAGAAATTCTAACTTATAATTCTCCAAACCTAAACCACTTCCTGACATAAAAACATGACTGGTTCATTCCTAGATCTTCAGAACATTATTCGCCTATAACTGTGTTTTATAAACCTATAGGCCCTAATATTTTGCATTTATATATGATAACATGTTCCATAACTAACATATAAAAGCAATGAATTCATTGTAAAGCTAAACCATTTACAGAAACAATTGAAACTGCCCCACTAACATATCAAAGGATTTTAAATAAATCAAAAGCGAAGTTTGACTTCCTGACACACCATAGTGCCTGCCATATGACAAAGTAACTGAACCATCCTTGATAAGATCTCGACCTCCAACAGATATATTGAAGTTCTCCATGTGAATATCCCTTGCAACTGATCCCTCATCCCCAGTGCCATGATGAACACATGCAACTGGCATCCCTGCCAGTGTCGCCTCCATTTCTGCTAAATGTGACTCGTATGCAGCCTGTTTAGAACAACACAAAACATATAAAACATAAAGATGCATGGACTAGGAAACAGCCATGATAATCAATGTACTGAAGATAGAAAACCTTCAAGTCACAGCCCAAAACGGTAAAAATAGAATTCATATAATCTTGCATACCTCTCTCTGACGTTCTTCCTTCCTCTTCCTTCGTTCAAGTTTAGCACGATCACGCTCAGACATGAAAGGAGCCTCTTCTGTATCAACTGGCTTAGGTGGAGGCTCCTCTTGGGCTAGACCATCATACATTCGAACAGGAGTTCTAAGACTTCGCACTACTTCCTTAGTTTCTTTTTGTTTGTGGGTTCCAATTCTTTCTAACAGTTTACCACAGACCTGTGAAGCAACAATAGTTGAATGCAATCACCTTAGCATGCTTTCAAAGACTAAAACACACAAAAGAAGACCCATAAGATATGTGGGTGTGTGTCAGAAAGAGAGAGAGAGTGCATGTGTGTGAGAGAGAGAGAGAGAGTGCATGTGTGTGTGAGAGAGAGAGAGAGAGTGCATGTGTGTGTGAGAGAGAGAGAGTGCATGTGTGTGTGTGAGAGACAGAGAGAGGTATTGGCAGTAAAATATCATTTCCCATATTTTTCTCAGAGATGCCTTGCCCTTGTGAGAAAATGAACATCAATATAAATTACAGGTTCATGGGCCAGGTTGCCTTATCCATTGCAAATCATGATTAGAAAATGAACAATGACGTTTTTAGTAACCATCATCCCACGTCAACCGGATATCCATCATAACTCCACATGCAACATCTAGATAGTCGATGCCCTTTTCTTGCAAAACATATTTATATCAATGGTCCCATTCTAGCACCTATACGATTTTGCTTTTCTTGCAAAACATATTTATATCAATGGTCCCATTCTAGCACCTATACGATTTTGCTTTTCTTGCAAAACATATTTATATCAATGGTCCCATTCTAGCACCTATACGATTTGTATCAAGGCTCAAAATGTGCAATCTTCACCAAATCTAATATTCAAACTATATAAGGAAAAACTTGTTTGGAACCTATGAGATGATCCACCAATTTTAGACAGAAACTATGCTAAGCAATTCCATATAGACATATCCAGGCAACATAATGTAGCTTTTTGTGAGGGCTATCCTATATTATTATGCAATGCTAGCTCCATAATCCTCTTACATACATAGGTTGTATATAAGAAACGAGTGTTGAGAATAACATCTTAATTTTTTTTTTTTTTTTTTTTTTTTTTTTGAGTAATACTTCTTATATGCATCTGCCGTGGGGGTTGAACCTGGGTCACATCACCAATAATGCAAGTGGCGTCCTTGCCAGTAGACCACACTCACGCGGATAACATCTCAATTATATTAATAATTGATGCTTCAAGAGATGACCTATTAGGCAACAAATACACTCGAGCACATTAAATGAATTATAGAAAGTCATTTTGATTTTGTCATTGGCAAAGGTTTGAACATGCAAACATATAATAGATACAGGTTTATTGAAAAAACACAAGCTGTTGAATTGCTCAAGAAATAGTAAAGCTCAATTAAGGATGTAGCAGCCAACAAAGAGGCTCATGGTGCACTAAGTGGCCATGGTTATTAATAGGAACTTAAACCATGGCATGAATATGAAACCTCTTCCAATGGACACAATAATATTAGATTTCTTTATTGCAATTTTTGCCCTCTTTTTAATTACTGAAATCATAAGCATGTATCTAATCCCATGCCTATTTTCTATCTAAGAAACATATGAGAAATTATCTTAATCCAACTCTTAATTTCCTTCCTGGGATAATTTAAAGATACATTCCAGCAAAAGAGGATTTCCTTCTCCACCATTCTCATTCCCATGCTCTTTATTTTGCTCTCTCACTCTCATGGTCACAATCACAAAGTTTTTGTGTTGTTAAGTTTGTAACACACCATGCTACCAAAATACCCACACACAACCACAAAAGACAAAAGAACAGTTGCCTTTAATATTAGTAGCAAATAATATTCTAAAATCCATAAGTTGTCAGAACAAGAAGATTTGGTCAACAGGAAGGAAAGGAATGAACTTACAGGTACTGAATTCTGAAAACTGGATAGCCAATACGGGAAAATTTGCAAAGTCAAAATCAAAGGCTGCATGAAAGAACTAGGAAGGAGAGTCAACCTCCTCCCAGGAAGACATGCAAAAGCCAGCATATGTGGTAACATGCAGCATTTTTAAGCTGCGTGCAAGAATTCTGAAGAAGTTGCAACCACATTAAAGGATGTTCTTACAATATCATCACCTGGGAAGACATGCGAAGTCTCCAATGGAAACCAGGAGCCAAACAAAATTAATTTGCAATCCATGAAGATTCCAATTGAAGCTTCTTTCAAGGAGATGGCACAGAAAACAATGCTTGTCCTCACTTGAAGAATCAATTCCAGCAGAGAGTTGAAGACAATGTTTCTTCTGCAGATAAGGACTTCCAGATGGCTCAATGTAAAAGGAATAAAAAATCCACTTGCTGGAAAGGTGCTTCTAGGGAACATTATTATGTCAATCCATGCAGAAAAGAGAAGGTCGAGTTTGATGAAGCTCAACCAAGTCATGTCATGAAGGAATCAAGTGAAAAGCAAACACAAAGGATTCTGGACTCTCAACTTCTTCGAATCTGTTATGCAAGATGCACTTCCATAAGCAGGGAATATGAACAGCATGAAAAGAAAACAAATCTATAGGAGCCCTCCTACTTTGAATCTTTCTCCAACAAGTTCAAATAATTATCAGATGCAAGGCTTGAGATGGTTTCCAGAATTTTAGAAACCCCAAAAAAATCTTGGGTCGAAAATAGTTAGATTTTTTATTAGTTTCAGTACTTGAAAATATTGTTTAGATTAGGCATGCATGCACTATAGAAAAAGCATACATGCAATGTAAAACCATGCATGTACCTAAAAAGCACGCATGCACAAAGAAATGCATGGATTGATAGGGTGATTAGAAAGTTTGCTTTTTAAAAAAGTTAAGGATTTTAGTAACTTTCCTTTGTTGAAAAGGAAAGTATGTAAAGGGGGAAGGAAGTAACGAAGAGCGAGGGAGAAAAGTTGCCTTTGCACAAAAGGAAAGCATGTAAAGGTTGACTTTTTCCATAATATGCTAAACAAATATTAGTAGCAAATTATATACCCAGTCAAAAATCTATCCCATTAGACCCAAATCGAAGGACGGCCATTACCAGACCATGTCCAAGGATGGACATCACTTGATGTTCGTAATTATAATGCATCAGTAAATTGGGCATACAACCATGTTCCACGAAGTTCCAAGAACAGGAACAGCATGGTACAACACAAGTTTCTAAGACAGTTGGGGTCGGCCCAATCCTTGAGGACAACAATGCTATATATAAATCCATAATACATGTATCCAACCATATGAATTTTTAAAAACATGAATGATTGCACAAATTAAAATCCAAAAACAAATCCTAGATTCATATGTGATTTGGCATACATTCAAACATAGTATCAAGATTCCAACTCAAAGAGGTTATTTTTTTTACCCGAACAGGCAAGGGAGAAAACTCAGCAATGACTTAGCAAACAAGAAAAATACAGCAAATATTAGATTTTATAGAAAGAGACTTGCATAGGGTCATCATAACTTGCCCAAGGTCACTCGGTTTAGAGACTCGGGAAGATTCTTAGCACTATACATGTGATAATGAGCATGCATAAAAGCAAGGCACATAAAGAAAGTGTTATTGCTAAAATTAGAACCACAATGTTAAGACTAACAGGTTAAATATCATCTGAGATGCCTAATCATCCTCAAGACGGTCCAAGGGGTGTCCCAATATCCCCACATTTTGTAGGAGATGTCTAAGCATCCATAGGACACCTAGGTATTACCATGACAACATAGGGACATTTCATCATCCTCTTGGCATTCCTAGGAACTCTAGGCATCTCAAGGCTGGCATCCCAAAATGCAGTTGTCTCAAGGATGCTCCAAAAAACCCAGGGCCATCCAATGTATGACCATCTTGGAGGCCAGAGAAAGGAGATAAGGGGACCCATAACTATTCCTAAGGCCTACAATTGCAACATCAATTCAATGGCTCATAATTATCCTAAACTAAAGCCCAAATATCATTGGAAGTATAAGCGACCTTAACCCCACAATTCACATCAAGAGCATGAATACCCTCAATTGGATCCTACCCTCAACCTTGGAAGACGTCAAAAACCTCAACCGATTCCCATAATTAGTTAAACCTGGCAAGCATAAACAACATCAACCAAAAGCCATCATCAAGCATTGAAAAGCATGAGCAGCTTTTAGTGAAACTCATAAATCAAATAATGTGGAGCCTTAGTAATGAACCCCATCATCAAGTAGCATGAAAAACCTTCAGTAAACCTTGTAAATCAGGCACTGCGGAGCAAAAATGACTTCAACAAAAGCCCATCATTCCTCATATGGGACACAAGCACACTCAACTCAACCTCTAAATTCATAATCCAAGGTGCAATAAATTTCATGGCATAGCAACCCATTTCTGATGGTGTAATTCAATGATTATTCAAGTCACATTTACCAAGCTATACCAAACATGGCCCCAGTTATGCATCAAGTTATAACTCTTCCCTCGATGTCAAACTATGTTCCACGAAGTTTCAAGGATAGGGATGTATGCTATGTCAACTTTAGATGAAGGATATAAGATTTGCAATCAACCTGTTCACTAGAAAATGCCACCGCTGAAAAGCTAAACTTTGGCTCTAAACGACTAAAGCTGTTGTTATGAACGACTAAAGCTGGTGTGCAAACATTGACTGTGGATTAGGGTTGATATTCTCGTGCTCCAAGGGAATTATTGATAAAAGAAAAACAGTAGCAACTCCTACTAGATAACAGAATTAATATTGGATATGATAACCATCATATCCATCTGTTAAATGCACTCCTCTTCACAGCAGTTAGATTTGAAGGCTTCACCACACTTCAACATGCTAGGACACAATACTAAATATATTGAGGTCAAACTTATATAATAATGTCTCAGGGAACACCATTTGTAAATTTTCTTAGGGTACTACAAAGTTTAAGGAATAATTTGAATTTATTAATATAAATTACTAGATTAAATAGGAAGACATGTAGTCCAACCTAGCCCTCTTTATACACGATGTTTTGCAAAGTCATTCTCCCAATAATATTAAAACCTTTAAATCCATAAGAAGTGTTATATTATATGGGCATTAAATATTTAAATTCAACAAGAGCGTTACACATTAAATAATGATGTTTGTAATGTTATTTTTAAAATAGGTTCTGTCTTAAGTTATTTTCAATGAAATGTTGAGCTGTTTTCAAATATATTATGTCTAATGCTACATTTAATTTTTTTTGGTATAACTTACGTTTTTTTTTATATGTTTTGATAAAATATATATTAGTTATAGTTTTTATATCTTATAAATATATTTTTTAACTATATATATACACACATTGTGAACTGAACCAGACCACCTGAAAAAATCAAACCTCCAAACCTTTGTGGCCTTCCATTCAAACTGAACCACCTGAACATGGTAAATATGGTTAGAAGGAAAGTTCAGATTTCAGTTCATGAATAGAAATTCAAATTAATAAATGTATTGCAGATAAAGCCTCTCTTTTCTAAGTTATGTAAGATCTCCTTTCTATTTCAAAGTGTCTACTCTCTTTTGTCTTGTAAATTGTAGTGGACCTAACCACTATCGTATTATATCGCTTATAATACCCTTATCATATCCTTATATTAATATACCTTTGATAGAAAAGCAAGCCGGATACGGTCTAATTGACCTAACAGCAAATGTAATGTTGTGTTATTCTGATGAAGTGGTCCCCAATAGAAGCCACACATAGCTTACTTTAAAAATATATATCCCACCTCGTTAATAACCTATTACATGTTATTTACTAAGATGTAGGTACAAGGGGATCATGACTCCCTCCATATCCTCCTCTTAATAACCATATTATATTATATGGTTATTATTACATCCCTTAAATTGTATAGATCCCTCTACCATTTGGTAGATAGATATAATAATAAAGATAAGATAATCATATTAATGTTCAAAAGTAACCAAAGTAGATCTATGGTACTCAACAGAAAAAAGTGTTTACACAGCATTGTAGTTACCAAGAAAGTGTTGATAAAATAATCTAGAGACTAGATTGAATTTTACTAAAGGGTAAACTAACAACTTGGGACTCAACATTAAAAAAATGGGTTACAAAGTAGTGTAGTTACCAAGAAAGTATTGATAAACTAAACTAGAAATTAGAGTGTATTTCACTTAAGGGTAAACTATTGTACAACAACTGATTATGTCCTCGAGGAGTGGACCCAAAAATGGGTGAAGCCTAACATGTTGCAAGCAATGATGACAAGATACGAGAACTAGCAATCAGGGGAAAAGAAATAAATAGAGAAGATCTCAAGAGGATCCAAGCACCAACACTCTAATCGGTGGGGGAATGTCAAGTGGAAGTAGATGTAGAAGCATTGCCATCATCATCACCAACTATACCAAAAGAGCTAACACAAGATCTAATGATGCTCCAAGGAGACTAGCCAAGGCTAAGAGATCCTAGTTGGATAATCCTAGAAGGGCGTAAAATCCAACTTCCCAAAACTCTCCTAGCATCCATGGCCAAGGAACTAGTAGAAGAGGACAAGCATTTGGTAAGTTGCATTTGTCTACACCTCCTGAGCAAATGAAGGATAGACAATATCCTACGGCAAAGAGCCATGGTCCCACCCCAACACATGAAAGAGGAAGAAGGAATCAAAGCCCTAGTGGCTACTCTCGAATGCAAGCAAGAGCTCACAGATCTGTCATTACCATTATGGAGAGTTATAGCATCAAAAGAACACTTATCACTTGCCATGGCAAAGATAGGATGAAAGGAGGTGATTAGTCAAGTGGCAATTAGTCTATTCTATGATATTTGATGCCAAATAGCAATAGCTTCCCAAAAGATATAAAGCCTAGCATCTCTAGTCAGGATAACTAAAAGGTGGAAAGTGATCCACCTGAGTCTATAAAGAGGCAATAGTACTTTGTTCAAATTTCATAATAAGCAAGACATTGAATATGAAGCGCTCTTCAGTCTCCACCTCTTGAATAGAGCAATGGCAACATACCCTATCCTCTAGAGGAATATGGTGATTTGCCTCTACCTTCAATTTATGTAAGTGGACTCTAAGTTGACCAAGGGGGATCGTGAGTCCATGTGACCAATGTCGTTGGATATAAACTAGGTGTGCAATAATACCATCCTCAATTGTCATAAAAATAATGTCATCCTCATTCGTCTTGAAATTCTTAGTGAAAAAGACTAACTTAGGACTAGAGGCTAGTGGAGCAATCCAACTAATATGAATATATTGTGGATATATACCATCCTCCGCTTGATAAATCATTGTTGTACTAGGAAGAAGAGGGGAGAAGCATTTAAAGAGTATTTGAAAGTAGGAAACCAATCTATGCAGATGCCAACTAATTGAAGGAGTGATCAAGCTTCATAATACCAACCCTAATCATTACCAGGAGAATATCCATCGATATATTCATCTCTCTTTGTATATCAAATTGAATATTGAATCTACGATTGTAGTTGAGAGCAAGTGCAAGCACAGTCGGGAGCGACTGCGAGCGCAACGCAGTTGCTCTCGCACTCTCGCTTTCGGTTGCACTCACTCTTGGCTCATGCTTGCACTTGCTTCCGGTTGCACTCACTCCCGGCTTGTGCTCGTACTCGCTTTTGGCTGCACTCACTCACGACTGCACTCACTCCTGGCAGCGCTCGCTCACTCCCGAGCTCACTCGCTCCCGGCTGCGTTGCGCTCGCAGTCGCTCCCGGCTGCGTTGCGCTCGCACGACTGCGAGCGCAACGCAGCCGGGAGCGATCGCGAGCGCAACGCAGCCGGGAGCGAGTGAGCTCGGAGTGAGCGAGCGCCGCAGGAGTGAGTGCAGTCGTGAGTGAGTGCAGCCAAAAGCGAGTACGAGCACAAGCTGGGAGTGAGTGCAACTGGAAGCAAGTGCAAGCATGAGCCTAGAGTGAGTGCAACCGAAAGCGAGAGTGCGAGAGCAAGCCGGGCGTGAGTGCAACCGAAAGCGAGTGCGAGAGCAAGCCGGGCGTGAGTGCAACCGAAAGTGAGTGCGAGTGCGAGCGTGAGCGTGAGTGAGTGTAGCCATAAGCGAGAGTGCGAGCGCAAGCCGGAAGTGAGTGCATCCGGAAGCCAGTGCGAGCGCGAGCAAGGAGTGAGTGCATCCGGAAGCCAGTGCAAGCACGAGCCAGGAGTGAGTGCAACCGGAAACCAGTGCAAGCACGAGCCAGGAGTGAGTGCAACCGGAAGCCAGTGCAAGCGCGAGCCAGGAGTGAGTGCAGCCAAAAGCGAGTGCAAGCACGAGCTGGGAGTGAGGTGGAAGTGTGAGCAAAAAAGCAGAAAGTAGAAAGCAAAGGGTGATCAAGGAACAAGTGCCACTTCTTGTTCCAGATCTTAGGAGAATTTGAAGGATTCATTTGAAAAAAATCTAGGTAACATGGAATGAAAGTCATTTGTGAATGTCCTTACTAAAAGTATGAATGGCCAAGTTGGAAGTTTGGATGCCCTAGCTAGCAATAAGAGGAAGAGAGAATCTATGGCAAACCCAGGTAGCAGATTCTACACCAGAAGTGATTATCAAGGATGAGATGATTAAGCATGATATAATGATTCTTAAAATGAGAGGGTTAATATGTAAGTTTCATTGATATTGGCCAGGTTTTTCTGAGATATAAGATTGGATTAAGTAGAAGTGGGGATTGATTTCAAATTACTCCATGACTTTTATTCCAAAAGGATTTTTCCTCATTATTTTCTCCAGTTCAGAAATAAGGGATAAAATAATGGATGGAGGCCCGTGGTTTAGGGGCAAAGATGCATTAAATTTAAGACCTTGGAGTGAGAATTTTCTGTGAACACAAAAACTATTATAAGGCTTCCGGTATAGATTAGACTTTTTGAACTTCCTTATCAACTCATCAATAAGGAGGTTTTGAAGAATATTGGTAATACGCTATGTGAATTCATCCAAGAGGGACCAACTACTAAAGAAAGAAGGCATGTTGTATACACTCGAATATGTGTTGCCATGGATATTTCTAAACCTTTACCGCAGTTGATTAGGATTAAATCTGAATCAAGAGAATGGGATCAACAAGTGGATTATGAAAACATTGCATTCCGATGTCGCAAATGTCATGAAACTGGGCACATGGCAAGAAAGTGCAAAGTGAAAATGGAGGAAGAAATGGAATTTTTTGGGCATGATGGTAGCTTCAATTTGAAACAAGGAGACCATATCACAAGAGAAGCTAGGTCAAATCAAGGATTTTCCACTCCTAAGAAAGTGGCTAGAAAAATCCCTCTACATCATCAGATGGAAAAGGCCATTACAGTTCACTCGAATCAGCCATTAGAATAAAACAATTGATATGGGGATGCGGAAATACAATGGGCAAGTTCAAATATAGAAGGAGCTAAAGGTGGGAAGGAAGAGAGGAAGGCAAATTTTAAAACAAAGGAAGATGGGGAGACAAATTTTAAAGCAAATGAGGTGAAGGAGGTCAATCTTAATCTAGGTAAATCACCTTTATTATCTTCAAGTAGCTTAAAATCTTCTCCTTACAATAAAAATGAAATTAGTACGGAGTGTATTCCTTGCACTTTAGGATTTCAAGAGCAGTATAGTAAAGAAAATCTTATGGAGGATATCCAAGGAAATTTAGGGTTTTCAGGCCAACATAAGAAAGTGATGTCTATGGAGGATCATCTATGCAGTTTAGAGTTTTTAGGGCAACATAAAGAAGAAAATGCTCATGAGGCTATTCCTTGCACTTTCGATTCTTTAGGACAACATAAATCTTTAGAAGACAAGTCTCATTTTGAACAATATGAAAAAATGGAAGAGATTGATGAAGATGAGAGTGTTGGCGGGAATGGAAGAAGGAGAGGAAGGTCATCAAAGCAGGAACAAAGAGAAAAAGAAACTCAAAAGGATATTGATCTGGGAAGCCAAATAAAAATATCACAGGTGTTAACAAAAAGTGGGGCTAAGCCCACTAATAAGAATAAAAAATGTTGATGATGAAAATGATATCATGGAAAATTAGGGGTATGAATAAAACCTCTAAAAAAAGTGTTATTAAGGAATTAATAGGTAGTTATAGCCAAGAGTTCATTTTTATACAAGAAACAAAATTAAGCAATGAAGAATGTAAGCATGTTTTTAAGAAGATTTGGAAGATAGGTAATTGTTTAGCAATTTCTTCTACAGGAGCTTCACGCGGTATTGCAATAATATGGGACAAATGCAAATGGGATGGACAACTATTAGAAGCAAAAAGTAATTGGGTTGTTGGATTATTTTGCAGGAAAGAGGAAAACATCGAAGTTGGGGTTATAAATGTATATGCTCCAACTATAGTTACTCCTCGTGAAAGATGTTGGAAGGACATTAGTATATTTTTGTCAAATACAATGATGATTCATTGTGATCTATGGATTATTGGGGGTGATTTTAATACTGTTCTATCTCCTTTGGAAAAGAAGGGTGGCATTTGGGATGGTCTAAATCATAGTTGAGAAAATCGGAATCAGCAAAGAATCAGCATTTTTAAAAATCAGGAATTGGCAAAAAATCGAGGAAAAATCGGCAAAGAATCGGTAAAAAACAAAAAAAAAACAAAGAAAACGAAATTTTTCATTGAAAAAAAAAAAATCATGCATATGACAATGAATTAACATTATGCAAATCAAATATTGCAATAAAAGCAATAATTCATGTCAAGACATCATACAAGGCTCTAGCTTTAAGTACACATGAAATTGACAAAACACAACTTGTATTGCTTATAATATGAAAAGGTACAAATTTACAAGTAACAAGGAAAAAAGGATTTCTTTTTTTATATGCCTGCACATGGAAACAAGTAACAACAACAATCACTTGAAGAAAAGGAAAAAAAACCTAAACCCTAAACCAAAAGACTAGGGTTTAGGGTTTAAAATTGAAACAGGGACAGTTGAAAAACGGGCTTGTATACATAGTTATCAGGCAACAAAATTTACTTAAAAAGAGGAGGGAAAAAAACCCTAAACCCAAACCCTAGGGCCTAGACAAGGGTTTAGGGTTTAAACTTCAAGTTCAAAGTTCATAGTTTCCAATTCAAACACTAACAGCTGAAAAATGGGCTTGCATACATAGTTACCAGGCAACAATATTTACTTATTTACTTAAAAAGAGAAGGAAAAAAAACAAACCCTAAACCTTAGGGTTTAAACTTCAAAGTTTCAAACATTAACAACTGAAAAATGGGCTTGCATACATAGTTAAAAGGCAGCAATATTTACTTAAAAAGAGGAGGGAAAAAAAACGAAACCTTAAACTAGGGTTTCAGATTTAGGATTTAAACTTTAAACTTCGAAGTTCAAACATTATCAGCTGAAAAATAGGCTTGCATAAAAAACCCTAAATCAGCCACAACCTTAAAAAAAAAAAAAAAAAAATTATTAAAAATTAAATATATTAAAAAAAAAAAATGCCGATTTTTATCCGTTTTTTTCAAAAAATCGACGATGGGATCGGCGCATCAACAATTCTCTGCCGATTGGATCGTCATTTCAAAAATCGGCAAAAAATCAAGAGTTTGTCTATTTTTTGCCGATTTTCTCAACTATGGTCTAAATCAATGCAAGATTTTGCTTCATTTGTCAATTCAAATGACCTTTGGGATGTTAGTCCCTCAAGCTTTCAATATACATGGGATAATAGACGCATTGGGAAAAATCATATAGCAGAAAGATTGGATAGATTCTTGTTATCCAATAAATGGTTGCAAACAAAGTATACAATCTCTTCAGATATTTTATTGCAAGCAGGATCAAATCACAAACCCATTCTTTTGACTTGTGAGTTACCTAATAATGGTCATCCAAAGCCATTTCACTTCTAGTCTATGTGGCTCCAAGAACATTGATTTTTTCCAGATGGTTATGTTATTGTGGGATGAATCAAAATTTGAAGGATCATGTATGTACAAGTTTGTTCAAAAGTTGAAATATTTAAAGGAGCAAATGAAGATATGGAATGCCAAATCATTTGGTAACATTTTTAAAGAAAAAAAGAAATGAACCCAAGCACAAAAATTTACAAGAGATAGTAGAAATTAATGGAATGGATTAAGATTATAATGTGAAAGAAAAAACAATTACTTTCTGATTATCATAATGCATTGAAAAAGGAGTCGTATTGGTTCCAAAAATCTAGAGAGAAATGGCTCAAGGAAGGAGATAGAAATACAAAAAAAAAATCATGCTACAGCAAAAACAAATTTTTCAGTTCGTCACATCAAAAATATTATAACTCCAGATGGAAGAAATATTGAAGACGAAGAAGATATAAGGATGGAAGCAATTAATTATTTCAAATATATTTTGTCAAATTCTAGGCAAGATAAGGAGGCAGAATAAAAACTTTTGCAAAATATTCCATCAATTATCACTCAAGGACAAAATTAAAGCTTGATGAAGAAAATATCTATGGAGGAGCTCCATGAAGCAGTTTCTCTTTCCATCCTAACAAGGCTCTTGGCCCCGATGGATTTCTTGCAATTTTCTTTCAAAAGTTTTGGGATTTATTGAAGAGTGATATGTTAGATGCGGTTGAAGAGGCCCGAAAAAGAAAGGCTATAATAAGTGAGATCAATGCTACTTTTATTAACTTGGTTCCCAAGAAAGGCAACACAAAATATTTTGATAATTTTCATCCAATAAGCCTTTGTACTATGATTTATATGATAATTTCAAAAATTATGGCAAACAGGTTGAAGGGCATTTTAAAGTGCCTTATCTCAAAGGAACAAGGTGGCTTTGTTCATGGTAAACAGATTCTTGATGGTATAATTATTGCACAAGAGGCCATACATTCTCTTCATTCCATGAAAAAACCAGGTATGCTTTTGAAATTAGATATGAACAAAGCATATAATAGAGTTTCTTAGAATTTTCTACATGCTATTCTCAGAAAGTTTGGCTTTGATTATAGTTGGTGTGAGTGGATTAAATGTTGTTATAGCACTACAAAATTTTCTATTTTGATCAATGGTTCTCCTGCTGGATACTTCAAGTCATCTTGTGGACTTCGTCAAGGTGATCCTCTTTCTCCTTATCTATTCATTATTCTGGCGGAAGCATTAGGAAGAGCCTTTTCAAAGGCAAAAATGGAAGGAAAAATCAAGGGTATTCAAGTTGCAAAAAATTGTCCCTTTAAATCTCATCTCCAATTTGTTGATGATACTTTTCTTTTGGGCCATCCCTCAGTCAGTGAGGCCATGGAGTTTAAATCAATATTATCATGCTATGAGAAGGCTACTGGACAGTTGGAAAATACTTCAAAATGTAGGATTTTTTTCATTAATATTGCCCTAGATTTACAACAAAACATTTGATAGGTTTTCCTGGAATTTTCTACAAGTTATTCTCAGAAATTTTGGCTTGATTATAGTTGGTGTGAATGGATTAAATGTTATTATAGCACTGGAAAATTTTCTATTTTGATCATCCTGCTGATTACTTCAAGTCATATTGTGGACTTCATCAAGCTGATCCACTATCGCCTTATCTATTCATTGTTGATGATACTTTTCTTTTAGGCCATTCCTCAGTCAATGAGGCCATGGAGTTTTAATCAATATTATCATGCTATGAGAAGGCTATTGAACAGTTGGTTAATACTACAAAATCCAAGATTTTTTCATTAATACTGCCCTAGATTTACAACAAATCATTGTGAATACTTTATGGTTTAAAATTGAAAAATAATAATAATAATAATAATAATAATTTGCGATAAGCCTGAGAACGAAAGTGTTCTAGGGTTTTTTGAGATGACGGTGGGCGGGAAGGCTTCTGCGGGAGAGCACGGGAGCGCCAGCAGATCGAACCACGGGCACAGCAGGGCGGAAGGAGAGCAACCAGAGTCCGGGGGCACTGAGGAGTCCTTGCCATCCGAAGATGGTGTCAGCCATGGCAAGGATCCGCCAGACAAATGGGGAGGTGGACCTCGGAAGTCGTATGCTCAGGCAGCGGCTTCAGAAACCCTAAGCGGCATCTTCACCGAGGAGCTATTTTCGGTCGGGGACGAGTTGGACATCCCGACGAAAATTCTTTCAAGCTTCATGGAATTCGAAAAATTTACCCTCATTGGTAAGTTTATTGGTGGTCGGCCAGATATGGAGACCATTCGCAAATGGGCGTCAGGCAAATGGAGAACCTCTGGTCACATGGAGTTGGCGGCCTTAACCCGGGGTTTTTTTGCGATTAGACTGAACAACAAGGAGGACTACTGCAAAATCCTGGCTGGAGGTCCTTGGTTCCTGGGCCGTAGGAGTCTCTTTCTAAGGAAGTGGGGTATGGACTTCAACCCTGATACCCAGAACATCAACATTGCTCCAATATGGGTCAGGCTCCCGAGTCTCCCTCTTTTTTGTTGGCATGAAAATGTAATTAGAGGAATTGCCCGCTCCATTGGGGAGTTGGTCACCATTGACCCTCCCACCAGAGCTCGAACAAGATTTGTCCAAGCCCGTTTCTGTGTCTTGGCGGACTTGGAGGCAGTCCTTCCCTCCTCCATCACTCTCCGGTCCGGAGGTTCCATTCTCCATAAGCAAGCCATTGCATATGAGAACAGACCAGCTTTCTGCCCCTAGTGCAGTTCTCAAGGGCACCTCCAGCACAATTGTCCTCTTCAAAAGTCGGGGAAGAAGAAGCGGGATTCCTGTAACCCCTTGGAACACGGTGCTGGTCAGGCGAAGCCCCCTGTTACGAAAGACCATAAGTCTCCAGGCCCATCCAGGGACCTTCACGAATCCTCCCACCCAGAAGAAGGAATCTCCCTCCAACCGGACTCTCAGCTGTGTGTTGCTAGCACCCTTCTAGGACCTCAGGTGGTGAAGGATCAGTCCCCCCCCAACACACCTCACAGGCAAATTTACCCATTCTTCAATACCAGAACCCTTCCGAGTCCCAAATTGTGCTGGAAGATTACCTACTGGGAAGGAGGGGTGGCCCCCCCAAAAACACCACTCAGTCAGGTCCACCCAGGCTCCAGGACCTGGGCCCTTTCGATTTCAGCCAGTCCCAAACCTTGCTAGAAGATTACCTCCTGGGAAGGAGGGTCGTCAACCAGATCGGACATATGAGCCCTCGAATTACTAGGAGTCGAAAGCAAAATGTGGATTATGGAAGTGTGAGGAAGCAAGGCCGACCTCCCAACAAAGACAGAAGAGACAAAGAGACGGCGGTAGACGTCGCGAATGGCACCCAATGTCTGTTGTTTTCAGATGACTCTGATACTCAGACGGGCGATGCGCATGTGCCTAAACCTCCCTTCCAACAAGGAAAGGGAGGCAAGAAGAACCTCAAACTATCCAGATGAATCTGAAGCAGACCCAGGAGCGTCAAAACTCGGAGGATCTGGAGGATTTGGACTAGCTGTGATATGTCTGAACTCAGAGGATCAGGAGGATCCGGAATTACTGTTTTCCTCGTCTGGTGTTTAGCTGGTTTTGCTTCTACTCTCCAATGTTTCATTTTCTTCGGCTGTTACTTTTTGTTATCCTGTTTAAATTTCGTTTTGTTTCCTGGTTAATCAGGCATAAATGCCTTTTCTGTAGCCTCCAGGCAATTATTTTAGGGGTTATGTTTCATTTTCTTTGGCTGTTACTTTTTGTTATCCTGTTTAAATTTTGTTTTGTTTCCTGGTTAACCAGGCATAAATGCCGTTTCTGTTGCCTTCGGGCAATTAGTTTAGGGGTTACGATTTCTATAATAGGCTTATACATAAAGCCAGGAGGCATGATGCAAGGCTGATTTTGTAGATAAGGTTTTGGGATCCTCTATAAACCCTTTGTTAATCTACTATAATAATTACCAAAAAAAAAAAATTGAAAAAAATATTTAACCTGCATGGGTATTCCTTTGTCTCATAAAGGAAATAAAAAAGAGTTTAGAATCTTTTTTTGGATAGAAAAAGAAAACTTGTTTGGCACGTTGGAAAGGTAAGTTGTAAACCATGGGAAGACAACTACAACTCATAAAGGCTACATTGCAATCCATCCCTATTTATATTATGCCACTTTCAAAATTGCCAGCAGGTATATCATCAGAAATTGATAAATTTCAAAGAGACTTATGGAAAGGTTGTGAGGAAAAATTTAGGTTTTTCTTTGTAAGTGGGATAGGGTTTGCAAAGGAAAGAATATTGGAGGAGCAAGGCTTGCGGAATTGCAGACTTATGAATTTGGCATTAGGGGCAAAGCTTGGGTGGAGATTATTCAAAGATCAAGGAAAGAATTGGGCAAAAATAATACTTCAAAAATATATAGGTTCTCTTTATGCAATGGAATTATTTAGGAAAAGGACCCTACCCAAAGGATCGTCAACATGTAAGTTCATATGAAATATTTTGCAATTGATAAAGAACATATTAGATGGTCTGTCAATGAGGGGAGTTATGCAAATTTTTGGTCTGATGCTTGGTTCAAGCCTTATCCTCCTATCTCTAACTCAAAATGGCAACCATTGGCACAAGCATGCCTATCATAAAGGTCCAAAGGTCAAAGACTATATTAATATGAGCAACAACTCCAGATCATAGATTTCTTTTAGTAACCTGGTTGAAGGAGAGGAACTCAAACAAATTGCAAATGAACTTCGAAAAATGCTTCAAGAGTTTTATTTGCCAATTT
This sequence comes from Wollemia nobilis, assembly GCA_028583015.1. NCBI lineage: Eukaryota > Viridiplantae > Streptophyta > Pinopsida > Araucariales > Araucariaceae > Wollemia > Wollemia nobilis. The sequence continues at coordinate 2,320,521 of JAQPPZ010000669.1, read as the reverse complement.
TTACATGAAAGGATAAGTTGGTTTGGAATTTATCAAAGGATGGTGGATACTCAATCAAGTTGGGATATGAGGATTTAGAGCAATCAAAATTTCCTTCTCCCAAAGATTTTCCTTGGAAGAATGTTTGGTCATTAGAGGCTCTCCCTAAGGCCTCAACATTCCTTTGGTTAGCAAATCAAAGTAAGATTCTTACAAGAAAAAATCTACAAAGAAGAGGATATTATGGACCTTTTAGATGTGCCTTGTGTGAGAAGGATTTAGAAACATCAGACCATTTACTTCTTCATTGTCCCTTTGCTCACACAATTTGGGGTTACTTTTTTTTAAAATATGAAATTATATTAGGTAGCTCCATCAACATTGAAAGAGTTGATGAAATGTTGGATTAATTATTTCAAAGCTAAAGCATTATGTATTCTATGGAGGATTGGCCTTGCCATTATTTGTTGGAATTTATGGCTTGAAAGAAATAATAGAATTTTTTAAAATAAATCTCAAAATCATGCCCAAGTTTGAAACCATATTATTACCTCTCTTGTAGAATTTCTATAAATATGGTGCTCATCATGGGAAGTCTCAAGTGTAGAAAAAGAGGTGCTAATAACTTGGCTACAGGATTTGAACATACATGGAAGAGTCATCTACAATAATGGAATTAAAACAAAGGATCTACTTTAATTTAGGGTAAAATGGAAATGTCTAGAAATTGGGTTTATCAAAATTAATTTTGATGATGCTTGTAAAGAAAATCCAATAATAGTTGGTGGAGGTGGTGTTTTTAGAAATAGCGAAGGCAAAATTCTCTTCACTCAGAATCATATGGAACTTCAACTAACAACTATGCAAAGGCTAGGACACTTCTTACGAGGATTAAAATTGCAATTGAAAAATGATGAAAATATATTTCAATTGAGGGGGGTTTACAAATTATAATCAATGCTATTAACAAAAATGGATGTGGAGATTGGATAAAAATAATATTATTGTTGATGTTCATCACCTATTACTAAAGGCAATCTCTTAGAAGTGTGAGCATATTTATAAAGAAGGAAATCGGGTAGCAGATAATTTAGACGATTGCGGTGTTGATCTTCATCTTGTGAAATTCAAATTTTAGAAGGCAACTAGCCAAGTGAGATTTCATCTCTTAATCAAAATGATGTCAAGGAACTGATTGTGGAAGCATACCACTTCCAGGAAGTTGAAGAGTATATTTAATAGGAAAATAAATGAAAAATATTGTGATAAAAAGGCATGCTGGATAGCTTAATTGACATAATAGCAAATATAATATTTTGGTATTTTGAATCAAGTGGCATTAGCTCAACTAGTTAGATTCCTCAACATTAAAGGAGGAGACCCAGGTTCAAATCTTGCCAAGCGATACATGGATAATATCCAAGTTTTGTTATAATACCACTATGTGGTGATGATGTAATACGGGTGGGACCCGTTTCAATCCCATATAACCAATTAAAAAAATATATTTTGGTATTTTGATGGGAGTGGCCCCCAATAGAAGCCACATATAAATTATTAAAAAAGAATATTATCGTTAATAATATAAAATCAACTTTTTGGCTCTCCAATTGTTGTTTATTAAACAAAATTATTGAAAAAAAAAATTAGGTTCTTTTTTGCTGAGTTTTCCCAAGTTGCTGATAAAATCTCCAAAATTGAGCTGTTGAGTTTATCGCGAGTTGCGAGTTTTCCAACTATGTTTGATATTTGTTTGTCTTTGCAATGGATATTGAATGCAAAAAGCATTTGAGAGACAAGAGTCAATAATAGAAAGCCAACGAGCCTGATCACTTGAGGACTGTGGACTCTGGCTCAGATACATATTAGGCATACAAGAAGAGGCATGGGGCAACCTGCGTCCAACAGGTATTCACAAAAACTGAAACTATAACTTCAGAATGAAACTATCAAGCTATGATCTAGCAACATTCACAACTGAAAATATAACTTCAGAATAAGACCATCAACCTATGATCTAGCAGCATGTTGTGCTGCTCAAAGAATAGATAACACGGATGCCATTCTCAACAAGCATGTTTCCAGAACTTTAGTAATTCCTTGCAGGCACTTGTTTCCTTGCACTCTTATCCAGGCTCAACATTAAAGCTGTGTCATACATATTTCTTTGGTCCACGCTAAGGAAATATCTTTCACCATGCTCTACAAAGAATTTAAATAGACACATGCCCAGCTTAGAACAGCTAAGAAGGACAATGAATTGTAACTGTTTGTAATTCCACTATGATCATAATCATAGTAGAGAAAATTGGAATTGGATCAAAATCGGACTGGAAAAATAATCAGGAAAATAATCGGCAAAAAAAAAAAAAAAATGCAATTTTTCATTGAAAAAAACCTTTTTTCATGCATATCAACCAATTAAATTTCCGAATTTCAAAGAGAAGACCCAAGTAATAATAATAAAATGATATCAGATGGCCTTAGTCCAACCAATTAAATTTCTCGACTTTCATGGAGGAGACCCAAGTTTGAACCTTGCCAAACAAGACCCAACTTTGAATCTTGCCAAGTGATCCATGCATCGAACTTGCCGAGCAAAATATGCATCAAACTTGCCAAGCAATACAAGCATAATAGTCAACCTCTTGAAATACCACTATGTGGTCATGATGTAATTGCTTGTTTTCTTGCAATCTTATCCAGGCTCAACATTAAAGCTGTGTCATACATATTTCTTCAGGCCATGCTAAGGAAATATTTTTCACCACACTCTACAAAGAATTTAAATAGACACATGCCTAAATTAGAACAACTGTAAATGTTTGTAATTCCACGATGAGCATAATTGCAGACTGTCAAGTGACATCATTTTTGCGTCCCATTGGAAGATGGAGATCTCTCCATGACCTGTTAATATTTGATCGTATTGTGCGATCATCTCCGAGCTCATCTAAGGGCATAGTTACTAGGTCGACATAGTCACGTATTAAAAACAGATCAATAACAATCTCACTACCCTACTAAATTTAGTCATCTGTAGAAGCGAACACAGACAAAAATGACTTCAGAACAACACAGCACATCTCATTCATCTATGTTGATAACGACCCTCACAATTCCAAGGTCTGAAGGAGTTTTAAATTCGTTGAGTTATGATCTAGCACTAAGTGAGGCAATTGTCCCAGCAATTGAAAGGGTCAAAACCCTAATCAATATTCCCCATATTAAGAACCCTCTGTGTTAATGCAGGTTGGTGGATGTGAAGGAGTTGATTTTCAATAAATCCTGTTGGAAATATTTTATATTTTATTTTATGGAAAATTTAGAAAAGTGAGTCTAGAAATACCAAGATAAGGAACTGCAAAAATAAAAATAAAAGCAGTAGTGAAAACACAAAAAATAGTTGTTAGAAAAAGGAAAAGCTAACAGTTGTATTTATATAAAGGAGTAAATTGAGAGACTATCAGTCTATAATTAATACTTTTAGATTGTTATAAATATGCTGTATCTCCAATTTGTTTTGTTGCACTCTTATCCAGGCTCAACGTTAAAGCTCTGTCATACATATTTCTTTGGGCCACACTGAGGAAATATCTTTCACCATGCTCTACAAAGAATTTAAATAGACACATGCCCAACTTAGAACAGCTAAGAAGGACAATGAATTGTAATTGTTTGTAATTCTATGATCATAATTGCAGGCTGTCAAGTGACAGCATTGTTGCATCCCAGTGGAAGATGGAGATCTCTCCATGACCTGTTGGAAATTGATCGTATTGTGTGAACATCTCCGAGCACATTTAAGGGCATAGTTACTAGGCCAACATAATCAGATGTTAAAAATATATAAATAACAATCTCACTGCCCTACTCTATTTAGTCATCCAAACAAGCACACAGACAAAAAATGACTTCAGAACAACACAGCACATCTCATTCATCTATGCTGATAACGGCCCTCACAATTCCAAGTTCTGATGGAGTTTTGAACTCATTAAGCTATGATCTAGCAATAAGTGAGGCTATGATCTAGCAATAAGTGAGGCAATTATCCTGATTCCCGGCAATGGGCAGGGTAAAAGCCCTAATCAATATCGTCCATATTAAAAACCCTCTGTGTTAATGCAGATTGGTGGATGGGCAGGGTAAAAGCCCTAATCAATATCGTCCATATTAAAAACCCTCTGTGTTAATGCAGATTGGTGGATGTGGAAAAGTTGATTTTTAATAAATTCTGTTGGAATATTTAATGTTTTATTTTATGGAAAATTTAGAAAAGCAAGTCTAGAAATACAAAGAAAAGCAACTGCAAAAATAAAAGAAAAAGCAGCAGTGAAAATAGAAAAAACTAGTTGTTAGAAAAAGGAAAAGGTAATGGTTGTATTTATAGAAAGAAGTAAATTGAGAGACAATCGGTATATAATTGCTAACTTTAGATTTTTATAAATATGTTGTATCTCCATCAATTGGAGTATCCCCATTTACTATAAGAAATCTCCATTTAGTGTCTCTCATTCAGTTAGTGTAAAAAAACATCATGTGTATTGAATCCTTTCAGTGCAATCAGTTTGTGTAAATCACAATGAATGCAAGAGATATATTTTCATGATATTATTGCATCCAACTTCATATCGCGTACAATTGTTGATTGGTTTATGTTTATCTTTATCAGAGCAATGAGTTTTTTTGCCATATTACCAAAAGGTTTATATTTCTGACAAATCCCAATTTGAGGGTAGCTCGTCTAGGCGGTTGACATCTCAAGCTATAAATATTATTTTAAAAAACTACAACTCAAACTCTTATTATAAAAATAAAATAATAAAAAATACATGTAAAAGTTTTTAATAATAAAATGATATAAAATAGCATTAGGTCAACCAATTAAATTTCTCAACTTTCAAGTAAGAGACCCAAGTAATAATCATAGTTGAGAAAATCTGCAAAAAATCCCGATTTTGCCGATTTTTTCCCGATTCACAGGCTAGCCGATTTTCTCCTGATCTTGCCGATTTTTTCCCGAAAAATTCTGATATGCATGAAAAAAGTTTTTTTTTCAATGAAAAATTGCATTTTCTTCGGTTTTTTCAATAAAAAATGCCGATTTTTTCCCCGATTTTTTGCCGATTCCGATTCTTTGCCGATTTTTAAACCAGCCGATTTACTACCCGATTCCAATTTTCTCAACTATGGTAATAATAAAAAAATGATATCAAATGGAGTTCAACCAATTAAATTTCTCGACTTTCAAGGAGGAGACCCCAGTTCGAACCTTGCCAAGTGAGACTCAAGTTCGAATCTTGCCAAGTGATACATGCATCAAACTTGCCGAGCAATACGCAATATATGCATCAAAATTGCCAAGCAATGCTAGCATAATAGCCAACCTCTTGTAATACCACTATGTGGTCATGATGTAAGTGCTTGTTTTCTTGCACTCTTATCCAGACTCAACATTAAAGCTGTGGAAATATCTTTCACCACACTCTACAAAGAATTGCAATCGACACATGCCCAGCTTAGAACAGCTAAGAAGGACAATGAATGGTAATTGTGTCGCAGTGGAAGATAAAGAACTCTTCATGAACTATTGAATTTGACCGTATTGTGTGATCATCTCGGAGCACATCTAAGGGCATGGTTACTAGGTCAGCATAGTCACGTATTAATAATAGATAAATAACAATCTCACTGCCCTACTCAATTTAGTCATCCAAACAAGCTCACACAAACGAAAAATGACTTCAGAACAACACAGCACATCTCATTCATCTATGCTGATAATGGCCCTCACAATTCCAAGGTCTGATGGAGTTTTAAATTCATGGAGCTATGATCTAGCAATAAGTGAGGCAATTTCCCAGCAATGGGAAGGGTCAAAACCCTAATCAATATCACCCGTATTAAAAACCCTCTATGTTAATGCAGGTTGGTGGATGTGGAGGAGTTGATTTACAATAAATCCTGTTGGAATATTTAATGTTTTATTTTATGGAAAATTTAGAAAATCAAATCGAGAAATACAAAGAAATGCAACTGCAAAAATAAAAAACAGTTGTTAGAAAAAAAAAACTACCAGTTTTATTTACAGAAAGGAGTAAACTGAGAGACCATCAGTCTATAATTAATACTTTTAGGCTTCCAATCTTGCCAAGCCTGTAATTACCAAACTGTTCTAATACAATGATGAAGAGGTTATGATGTTCTAAAGGTTAGGCCATTTCAATCCCTATAACCAATTACAAATAAATAATTACACATTTTTTCCATAGAATTCTAAAAATTGAAGGATCTTTGTAGGGTGTCTGTAATATAAGGATTTTAAATTTTCAGCCGCACATCAAGCAAGGGAAGAATTCTCTGAATATCGAGGTTGCTGTAGGTGAATTCACGTAACTCAAGTGTTTCATTTCAAAAAGCAATCCAAGATAATTGAAATTAATGACTAAGGAGTGAATAAATGTTAAATGATTAATTACCAGGCGAGCCTCTGGCTCATCTTCAACGCATCCGGAATCGATGAGGAGCTCGCCAACTGCGTCGAAGGCGCCCTCTCCCTTGAGACCGAAATCAAAAGTGTCGTCCTTGAGGATATTTATGATGTAATCGATAATGGTGGTATCCACATCCTGCGCCCTGCGCCCCAGCACTTCGTACACTGCTGCCCCTGCATCCACCGCCGCCATTTATATTTTTTTTTCTTCCAACACTGATCGTTCGTCTCTGTTCAGATTTAAGTATAAGCTTGGCTCCGTCAACAGAGGAATGAAACCAGACCAAACCCCCGCCCCAGTTCTCAGAGAAGTATAAAATGCCGGTCCTGTGGCTCTCTCCTTTGTCCACGACCGTAAGAGGGAGGTTGAAATGTCCCTTCCTGAATGCTTTATACCATGAACTCTTAGTGTTTCAATGAGAGACGAAATCCAAAACCTTCAACTTGGACTCTCTTGATGGTGTTATGGTCTAATTTCGATAGTTGTGTTTAATATAAAAATAAATAAAATTTATTGTTAGTAGTTTAGTATTTGTTAGTAAATTGTTTGGAAGGGTTTAATATCTCATAATTTAGTTTTTACATACGCAAAAAAAATAAAAATAAATAAATATATTAAAAAAATTAAATGTTAAGTGTCGATATTTTTTATTCGATAATAGTTTTTTGTTAGGGTTTTTTAAATTAATATTTTTTATTAGTTTAATAAATCCTTATACTTTTTTCAAAAAAAAATAAACTTTTATAACCAACGTTTAGGGCTGAGCATTTTCATCTCAATTATGACCTTTCTTAACGTCGAAAGCTAAACTTATTAACAAAAGATTAACACACCACATGCTATAATTTAAACCTTAAACCTTTCGAAAATAACCAAACCCCAAACTATTATATTATCATCCAAACTTTATTGGTTAATATTAATCAATTAAGTTCCTTCATTGTCGATTCAAATATGTGAAAACCATTTGGATGCTTTTTATTGGTCAAATATTGGTCAATGTATTTTTAAGAACAACTATTGGAGTAGAAGGAAAATCCAATGTAGGAATATGTCATGAGGAAGGAATAAGAAAGTTTCATCATAAATTTATTTATTGAAATTAGGTTTACAGTATAGTATAATTATATATCAATGATATTTATATAAATTTTAAAAGTGTAACTAATTGAAAAAAAAGTTTTGAGTGTGAATGTAATCCGAAGTAAGTGTGTGGAGCCGAGAGTGAGTGTAGTCGAGAATAAGTGTGAACGTAGCGGTCAAAAGAGAGCACGTGTCGGGAGTAAGTGCAGTCAAAAGCGAGTGTGAGTGTAATTTGGGAGTGAGTGTAGTCAAAAGCGAATGCAAGCGTAAGCTGGGAGTGAGTGCAATTGGAAGGGAATGTGAGCACAAGTCGAAAGTGAGTACTATCAAAAGCGAGTACGAGCACGAGTTAGGAGTAAGGAGGAACTGTGAGCAGGAAAGTAGAAAGTAGAAAGCAAAGTGTAATCAAGGAACAAGTGTCACATCTTCTTCTAGATCTTAGGAAAATTTAAAGGATTCATTTGAAGAAATTCTAGGTAACATGGAAAGAAAGTCATTTGTGAAAGTCTTTCTAGAAAGTATGAATGACCAAATTGGAAGTTCGGATGCCCTAGCTAGCAATAAGAGGAAGAGAGAATATATGGTAAACCCAATCCAAGTAATAGATTCTACACCAAAAGTGATTATCAAGGATGAGATGATTGAGCATGATATAATGATTCTTAAAACTAAAAGGTTAATATGTAAGTTTCATGGATATTGGTTAGGTTTTTCTAAGATTCAAAATTGGATCAAGTGGAAGTGGGGATTGAATTCAAATTACTCCATGACTTTTCTTCCGAAAGGATTTTTCCTCGTTATTTTCTCTAGTTTAGAAATAAGAGATAAAATAATGGATGGAGGCTCATGGTTTAGAGGCAAAGATGCTTTATATTCAAGACCTTGGAGTGAGAATTTTTTTGTGGACACATAAACTATTAAGGCTTCGATATGGATTAGGCTTTTTGGACTTCCTTATCAACTCATCAATAAGGAGGTTTTGAAGAATAATGGTAATAATCTAGGTGAATTCATCCATGAGGGACAAACTACTAAGGAGAGAAGGCATGTTGTATACACTCGAATATGTGTTGTCATGAATATTTCTAAACCTTTACTTTACTATAATCGATTAGGATTAAATATGAATCAAGAGAATAGGATCAATAAGTGGATTACAAAAATATTGCATCCCAATGTCGTAAATGTCATGAAACTGGGCACATGGCAAGAGACTGCAAAGTGAAAATGGAGGAAGAGATGAAAATTTTTGGGCATGAGGGTAGCTTCAATTTGAAACAAGGAGACCATATCACAGGAGAAGCTATGTTAAATCAAGGATTTTCCACTCCTAAGAAAGTGGCTAAAATAATCCCTCTACATCATTAGATGGAAAAGGCCATTACAGTTCACTCAAATAAGCCATTAGAAGAAAAAAATGATATGGGGGATGCAAAAGTACAATGCACAAGTTCAAATATAAAAGGAGCTAAAGGTGTGAAGGAAGAGGGAAAGGAAAATTTTAAAACAAAGGAAGATGGGGAGATGAATTTTAAAGCAAATGAGGTGAAGGAGGTCAAGCTTAATCCAGGTAAATCACCTTTATTATCCTCAAGTAGCTTAAAATATTCTCCTTACAATAAAAATAAAAGTAGTACAAAGTGTATTTCTTGCACTTTAGGATTTCAAGAGCAGTATAGTAAAGAAAATCTTGTGGAGGATATCCAAGGAAATTTAGGGTTTTTAGGACAACATAAAAAAAGTGATGACTATGGAGGATCATCTGTGCAGTTTAGAGTTTTAAGGGCAACAAAAAGAAGAAAATGCTAATGAGGCTATTCCTTGCACTTTCGACTCTTTAGGGCAACATAAATCTTCATAAGATAAGTCTCATTTTGAACAATATGAAAAAATATAAGAGATTGATGAAGATGAGAGTGTTGGTGAGAATGGAAGAAGGAGAGGAAGGCCATCAAAGAAGGAACAAAGAGAAAAAGAAACTCAAAAGGATATTGATCTAGGAAGCCAAATAAAAATATCACAGGTGTTAACAATAAGTGGGGCTAAGCCCACTAATAAAAATAAAAAGTGTTGATGATGAAAATGATATCATGAATATTAGGGGCATGAATGAAACCCCTAAAAAGAGAGTTATTAAGAAATTAATAGGTTGTTATAGCCCTGATTTTATTTTAATACAAGAAAGAAAATTAAGTTGTGAGGAATGTAAGGATGTTTTTAAGAAGATTTGGAAGACAGGTGATTGTTTAGTAGTTTCTTCTACAGAAGCTTTAGGCGGTATTGCAATAATATGGGATAAAGGCAAATGGGGTGGACAACTATTGGAAGCAAAAAATAATAGGGTTGCTTTGGATTATTTTGCAAGAAAGAAAAAAACATCAAATTTGGGGTTATAAATGTATATGATCCAACTATAGTTACTCCTCGTGAAATATGTTGGAAGGACCTTAGTATATTTTTGTCAAATACAATGATGATTCATTGTGATATATGGATTTTTGGGGGTGATTTTAATACTATTTTATCTCCTTTGGAAAAGAAAGGTGGCATTCCAAGATGGTCTAAATCAATGCAAGATTTTGCTTCATTTGTCAATTCAAATAACCTTTGGATGTTAGTCCCTCAATATTTCAATATACATGGGATAATAGATGCATTGGGAAAAATCATATAGTAGAAAGACTGGATAGATTCTCGTTATCCAATATATGGTTGCAAATAAAGAATACAATCTCTTCAAATATTTTATTACGAGTAGGATCAGATCACAAACCCAATCTTTTGACTTGTGAGTTACCTAATAACGGTTATACAAAGCCATTGCGCTTCCAATCTATGTGGCTTCAAGACCCTGATTTTTCTAGATAATTATGTTATGGTGGGATGAATCAAAATTTGAAGGATCGTGTATGTACATGTTTGTTCAAAAGTTGAAATATTTAAAGGAGCAAATAAAGATATGGAATGTCAAATCTTTTGGTAATATTTTTAAAGAAAAGAAAGAAATTGAACCCAAGCTCAAAAATTTACAAGAGAGTAAAAATTAATAGAATGGATAAGGATTCTTATGTGAAAGAAAAAAAATTACTTTATGATTATCATAATGCATTGAAAAGGAGTCATATTGGTTCCAAAAATCTAGAGAGAAATGGCTCAAGGAAGGAGATAGAAATACAAAAAAAATTCATGCTACAACAAAAAATAATTCTCTTCATCATATAAAAAATATTACAACTCTAGATGGAAGAAATATTGAGGACAAAGAAGATATAAGGAAGGATTATAAGCAAGATAAGGAGGCACAATAAATAATTTCACAAAATATTCCATTAATTATCACTCAATGACAAAATGAAAGCTTGATGAAGAAGATATCTATGGAGGAGCTCCATGAAGCAATTTTCTCTTTCCATCCTAATAAGGCACCTGGCCTTGATGGCTATCCTATAATTGTCTTTCAAACTTTTAGGGACTTATTGAATTGTTATATATTAGACATGGTTGAAGAGGCCCGAAAAAGGAAGGTTGTAATAAGTGAGATCAATGCTACTTTTATTACCTTGGTTCCCAAGAAAGGTGACAAAGTATTTTGATTTTTTCATCCAACAAGCCTTTGTAATATGATTTATAATATCATTTTAAAAATTATGGCAAACAGGTTGACGGGAATTCTAGGGGGTCTAATCTCAGAGGAGCAAGGTGGCTTTGTTCATGGTAAACAAATTTCTAATGGTATAATTATTGCACAAGAGGCCATACATTCTCTTCATTCCATGAAAAAACTAGGTATGGAGCCTATTACTCTAGAAGAAGTTCATCATTTAGCTCTTTTCTCTTTTAATAAGGATAAATACCTAGGTTCGTATGGGCTTTCTGGTCCAGATGGGCTCTCTGCATATTTTTACCAACAATTAGGATAAAGTGTAGGATTCTTTATTGGTGCAATGAAATAGTCTAGGGTAAAATAATATATACCTTATAAAGTAAATGCAACATATCTTACCATAATTCCAAAAAATAAGGATGTTGAATTGTTTGATTCTTTTAGACCCATAAGCCTATATGGCATATAAGATTATCTCCAAAGTGATAGCAAATCAATTAAGGTCATTGTTAAACAAAATCATTTTAGAAGAGCAAAGAGGATTTGTGAAAGGAGGCAAATTCTGGACGGGATCATAGTAGCTCATGAAATCATACATTCAACAACTTCAAGAAAAAGAAAGCAATGATCTTAAAACTTGATATGAGTAAAGCCTATGATAGGGTTAAATGGGATTTTCTTTTTGCAATTTTAGGGAAGAAATGGGTTAGATGGATTAAAGCTTGTCTCTACAATTTCTTATTCAGTGTTGGTCAATAGGTTAGTAACATCATCTTTTAAAGCCAAGAGAGGCCTTAGACAAGGATATCCTCTATCTACTTATTTGTTCATTATTATGTCATTTGAGTAAGAACTTAAAGAAGGCTTACAAAGATGGGTTTATAAGTGGACTTAAGGCTAGTAATAACATTGACAACATCACCCATCAACAATTGTAGATGATACAACCATTTTTGGAAGGGCAAGGATAAATGAGGCCAGAGCTTTGAATAACTTTTTGAAGGAATATGAAAGAGCTTCATGACAATAAGTTAATAGCACAAAATCCAAAATTTACTTCCTTAACACTCCAACTAATATCAAAGCAAGAATTTACAAGTTACTTCAAATGGATGAGGCAAATTTACCAGCAACTTATATAGGTATACCTTTATTTGAGGGGAGAATGAGGATATAATAATGGAATCTAGTTATTAGTAAAGTTCATAATAAACTTCCATATTGGAAAGGTAGATAGTTATCATTAGCAGGAAGAGTGTAATTAATTTAGTCTTACAGGCCATTCCAACACATTATATGTCATTGCATTCTATGCCAAAATCAGTTGAAATTTTTTAATCTATATTATGTGATCCCTTTTATGGTTAGGTTTACATGATACAAGAAATTTTCCTTTGGTGAAATGGAGCAAGGTGCATGATATAAAACTAGGGGAGGTCTTGGTGTAAGAGTTCTTATATATGCAAACTTAGCTCTTAGGGGAAAAGTAATTTGTACAAAGAGAGTCAAAGACAATGGGAAAGAATTCTTCTAAGTAAGTATGTTGATCCCAATGACCCAAGTTTAATATTTATTGCATTCTCTCTACCAAATGGTTATGCTCTTTGGAATGGTTTTAAAAAATCTATTGATTTTATGATTAAAGGTTTAATATGGGTGGTGGGAATTGGAGAAAAAAATTCTATTTGGATGGATACTTGGTGTGAAAGAAAACCACTCAATTTAGACCCAATTTTGAAACCTTGTATGAGATTGCTTCAAGATAAATATGGTGTTAGGGTTTCAAACATTTTGTACAAGGATCAGGAAGGAAGATACAAATGGAAAGAAGATTTCTTTACAAGTATAGAAGATATTGATGCTAGGAGGCAATCAGGTAGAAAGATAACAACTGTGATTATTTTTAGGGGAGCCAAGGATAAATTAATTTGGGAGTTGAACAACTTAGGAGAATACACAATAAGAAGTAGATATAATGTACAACACCAACAAAATAATTGAAGAGACAAAAACACAACACCAAATAACATAATATGAATTGAAATCAAAGAAAACAATATTGCACAATGAATGGTTTTTATTAATGGTGAGGGAGCCTCAAAACTCCATTGTTACAATAAGAATTCTTGAATTCTTTGATACAAATTTTACAATAGCTAGGGTTCTCCGAAACCCTAGCAAACAATGTTGGTGGTGTCTCAAAACGCATCTCTACTCCCAACAGAAGTGAGTGGGCTTCTAGTTATCCAATGTCGGGCCACTCCAACTTAAGCAACTATCCAATGCTAATGTAATGCTACCAGATCTACACACAAGAAAATAGCAAATGAGTCAGTAATAACAATGAGGGCTCCATAGTGTGAGACCCTCAAAAATCAAGACTAAACCCTAGCTATGCAATAAAAAAATGTGAACATATGCTAACAACAAAATAAAATATAACAACAATAATTGTGATTTACCTTGCTTATCTGTCATTTTTTGATCTAATTTAATTTGTTGCCATGGATTGGTGTGACGATGCCCTAGAATCGCTCAAAGGCTAGGAGGTCTTTAGAATTCTGGTGTAAAATGCTCGTGGGTGCTTAGCAGTTGTAGGAAACACCCGTGGGCTCTCAGTAATGGTGGAGGGCACCCAAAGATGCTTAGCAGTGAAGGGGAAGCGCCCATAGGCGCTCGACTATGATAGAAAATGCCTGAGGGTATTCGATGGCTGAGGAGAAGATCTGTAGAAGAAGATCTAGTCAGGAGAGAAGGGCGATGATGGATGCGGGGGCTATGGCAGGTGAGGATGGAAGGCGAGAGTGCTCGGATGCTCCAAGGAACTTGAGGATGAATGACTAAGGACTCAAGATGTGAATTGCTTAGGAAAACTTCTTAGGGGTTGAGCCATCAAAATGGCTCCTATTAATAATCTAACCTAGGGCATGCTAGGGTTTCAACGACACTAATTGTGTGGCTAAGATAAAAACATATCGAAGGGTGGATATTAAATCTAGGGTGTGGCATGGATTGATGTAAATGGATGGATAGGATTAAGTGAAATTGGATGGCTAGGATTAATTCACTTATATAAATATATATTTATTAAATATATATAATATAATATATAAAATATTAATATTTAAATATATATAAAATAAATAAATATATAAATATATATGAATAATGGGTGGAAATGGCGGGAAAAGTAGGATGGACGACAAGTAGCTAGGTTTTGGTGTCTACAGATGCTCCTTTTTGTATTGCGTTGCTTGAAACACAATGCAATGCAAAAACACAAGACACCTTCTTAGGCGAGGTGTAGAAGTAGCTTTTCTCTTGGGATGTGAAACATGAGCTTGGAGACAAAAGAATAAAATAATTTGAATTTTGCGTAGCTTACCCCCTCAATTGGCAAGTGAGGTTGCGAATGAATCCCACGAGCTAATTAAAATATTTGTGCAAATGAATTATGGACAAATGATGTAAATGTGATATCATTTTTGCCCCAACGGTGGGAAGGGGATTGGTGAGAAATGTGAAATGTTGCATATGTTTTTGCCCCAATAACTAAAGGGTTTTATGAAAAATATGTCTGTTTTTACCCCAACAAATGAAGGGAGTTTTTCCAAGTGTAGATATCATGATCATGTAAGATTTATCTCATTGTGGGAAAGTCAAGAGCACATGTGGTTACCCCAAATTTGGTGTGATTCGATACGGTTGAAGAATTTTCCAGCCAACATCATTGATATGCAAAGATGATGCAAAAGAAAAATAGTCAACTTCGAAGGGCCAACTAGTGACTATCAGACAATTCCTATGATCGAAACCAATCACCCTAGCTAAGGTCAGTCACCATGAAGACTGTCAAGGAGATATGAAATGATGAAATGTGGTTATATCCATATTTTTAGCCCCACGAACTGGGCCATCAATGATAACTTTTGTGTAAATTGTTCTTAGCAAGGTTTCACTCAAAAATGTGAAGTACCAAATATGATTGTGATTTTGAACAACGAGATATGGAATGATGAAAATGACCATCCTTATGGTAGGCTCTTCATCTTACTGAGTTGCATGGATGCAAATTGCTGCAATCGCCAAGTATATAGAAAAATCACTAGATACAATACTCACTTGCATGTTGTTTGAAATTGGAAAATATGCAAATAATGGTAGGTAATGATTTTTATGATGATGTATGAATGATGATATTGATGATTGTCATCGTTCTGTGAAGATTTGGACCATTTTGGAGTGTTTTTGTAATTTGTTAGGTGAATTTGCGATTTGTGGTCACAAACAAGAATTATGCGTCCAAATCAGTTGGAACCTTCACAAAACTTGTTAATATGATGAAACAAATGCATGAATGCAATATGAAGTGATTTGGTGGGGATAAGCCATTGTTTTGTAAGAATTTATCTTTTTGTCACAATTGATGCCAAACGCTCGTTGGCGTTTTTGGCACGCAAAAATACCCATCAGTGTTTGGGTGCTCTACAAACGCCCTGGTGTGCTTTAGTGCACCAAGAAACACCCATGGGCATATGAAGGTGCTTGAAGTAGCTATAAATAGTTGGCAGGATGAGAAATGAAGCTCATTTGTGCATTTGAGAGTTTGAGAAGCTGCGTTTGGGAGAGTGGAGTGAAGCGAATTGGGTGCGAAAGCTATGGCAGTGGACGGAGTAGGTGTAGAGGGTGGGGCTGAGGCCCATGAGCTACTGATGTAATTCCCCTTTTTTTCAAATATGTGTTAATGACAAATATTTTGTGCTATGCTGCACCTTAGGATTTTGGAGGCTCGACATCGGTTCTCGTCATACATTCCTAGGATGAGGAAGGTAGTGGTGAAGGATGAGTGGGACTTGCTAGAGGTAGTGGGGCTAGTGGAGGTAGCCCAGATTGATTTGGTGAGGGCAGACAAGGAGGTACAGTCGAGTCGGTCTATGCGGATGAGCTAGTGGTATCAAGATTTATGGGTTGTATTGACATCCACCCAAGTGATATGGAGACTGTGGCGAGGTAGCAGGTGGACTCAAGATGGAGAGCATATACAATGAGTGTGATAGGCTAGGTGGGTAGTTGGGAGATATCGAAGTGATATTGAGTACTTTCAGTTCTCATGAGTACTTCAACAATTTAGTTTGAGGCAGGATATCCAAGATGAGTCGATGTGGTATAGGAGACATCGAAAAGAGATAGGTCTACCATGTGCAGAGCCATGGAGGGTGATGTATGAGGATGATGAGGAGATAGATCTCCTAGATGTAGATGATGCAAGGATGACCATGGAGTATGATGCATGGTTTACTACACAACCACCATGGGCACCGCCTCGAGTAGTGGTTGGTAGAGGTGGGGATGAGGCTGAGGGTGATCATGAGGGGACTCATGAGGTCCCTAAGTGACAGGGGTGCCTTCGATCAAATATTCGAAGGATTTATAAGGGTGTGGCTAGGCAAGTTGTCAATTGTGAGGGAGACGATGGAGATGGAGATGATGTGGAGGAGACTTTGGATGGGCCTCCAGATCGAGGTGAGGAGGAATGGGTGAGGTTAGAGTAACAAGAATTGGATCAAGAGGTGATGGTGGTGGCTTAGGATGAGAGGATCACATAGTTTTAGGTAGATCTACTAGAGAGGGATCATCGACATAATGTCGATATAGCACGCCTTCGATCTCAGCATAGGTATATCGAGGCATTGGAGGATAGGTTAATGGAACATCATATTCCACTTCCTGATCCTCCAATCTCTTTTGTATCCAAGGCTACCAAGCATAGCGAGTTTAAGCATAAATCTAGGTCTAGGGCTCCTCCTAGGTCACAGGGGTCCTCTTGGAGGACGTAGCTAGTGCTTAGATGCACTTTTTGTATATGAGTCTTGGTGCTCTATTGTATGTAGCCTTTTTGGCACTCATTGTACATGTGATATTTATACATATATATACATGAATTTTACGTTATATGTTTGTGTGAATGCTTTTTTGGAATGCTTTTGTGTAATGCATGTGTATATGGATGATTAATGCATATGATATATATGGATGATTAATGCAAGGTGGAATGTATGGATGATTAAGATGGAATGTAAATTTTCTAATGATCATTCATTGTTTAGATCTTGCTTGCCCATGTTTCTAGCATTTTTGTTTAATCAGGGGCACCAAACTTGGTGGCATATGGGATGAATGGCTCATGAAGTGACATGGATGTTGACATGGAAGAAGATATGGATGTTGATATGAAATAAGATATGGATGTTGATATGGAAATTGACTGTTTTGCAGAGATTCAGACCTACTAGTGACATAAAAAAAACTCACTAAAACTGCCTAATCCCTCTAGGACCAAATGTGTGTGCAGTGAATTTATTTACCGAATCAAGAGCAAGGTAATGACTCAAGGCAATCAAGAACCTATGTGTGTGCAAGTGAGTTCATTAACTCATCTTGAGTAAATTGGGTATGACCTGTTATGGATGAGACCAAGAAGCTAGCTTGTCCTTATGTACGATCAAAGATCTCTTTGAAAGATACGTGTCACCATGCATGAGCATACTCCACTACCTATCAAGCGTCTATAGCTCCGATGGAGGCTAACTCCATAGTCCACGATTTGTTTTTTTGATCTCTTAAGTTTTAGGGATGACTCTTTAACCGTCGGACTGGAAATGTAGTACGATCCTTACAACCCAATGATCAGTGGTGTGTGATGTAAAAGATTTAGAGTTCTAGGGAATTAGATTCTCAACCTAAGTGTGATGAGAATTGTACCCTATCCTTGCTAATCCATCTTTTGTATTCAAAGGCAACTATGATAGTGTTAAAAACCAATGTTCTTATGGACTATGTTGCATTATGGGACTAGAAAGGATGACCCTTTTCACTTCGAGGTTCATACCAAGTATGGTGTTATCCCTCTTTGACACAATATGTTTTTAAGATGTGAAATTGTGTTTGGTTCAATAATGTTTTGGAGTCACTTCTCAAAACTCAATATTTTCTTAATGTATATGTGTGATGGTCCTAAAAGGAACTTGACATGTATTTTTGGAGGTTGCTTAAAACACTAGGAGTGGTTGAGTGACCAAAAACACCTAGGAATTATGGATGTGCGGTTTATGCGAATGATAATTTGACTTGGTGAAATTGTGTGGATGATATTGTGAAGGTGCCCCTGATTAAGGCAACATGACTTTGTTGGACCAATTAAGAACTTGAACTTAATAAATGATCCTAATATGAAATATGAAATGTGGATGTGAATGCAATGTATGAAAATGCAAAATGAAATGTATATTAATTTACTATTTTTGAATGAAATGTATATGCAAATGCAATGCAATGTTGTGAATGAAATGTATGCAAATGTTTTTGTGTATTAGCCATGTATATATATATAAATCAAATTATGCATAAAATACTCTCAAGTATATAACATTAAGTGGTTCAGGCTCTTCCTCTCCCTCTAGAGTGGAAAGCTTATAAGTACCGTTACCCACTCTTTGAGTCATAATGTATGGACCTAACCAACTAGCTGCGAACTTATCATGAAGATGTGATAATACATTGGTGTTTTGTTGGTTTTCTTTAAGGACAAAATCTCCTACTTGGAATTCATGTAGATGAACTTTGGCATTGTAAGCACGCTTTAGGCGGTCTTGATAAACTCGTAAATTCTCTAAAGCATTGACTCATATCTCATCAAGAAGTGTGAGTTGGTCAAGACATGCTTGTCTAGCAGTGTCGTCATCTATGAATTCCTACAAAGAAATTTGCAATGAGGGTATATCGAGCTCAAGAGGCATGATTGCTTCAGCTCCATAGACCAATGACAATGGCATTGCCCCTGTAGGCATGTGGACCTTGTTAGATAAGCCCATAATGCCAAGGGAATTTGTGTATGCCAATCTCTATGGTTTTATTTAACAAGTTTCTTGAGAATAGCAATTAAGATCTTGTTGGAAGCTTCAGCTTGTCCATTAGTTTGTGGGTAAAACAGAGTCGAGAAACTATGTTGAATGTTATATTTCTCGCATAGTGCTTGAACATCCTTGTTCTTGAAAGACTTGCCATTATCAGAGATGATTTTTGAGGGGATACCAAAATGATAAATGATATGATGAAGTATAAACTCCACAATTCTAGGTTCTGTCGTATTGGTAAGAGGAATTACCTCAATCCACTTTGTGAAGTATTCAGTGGTTGTGATGATGAATATATGTTGTCACGAGGAAGGAGGTAAAATTTTGCCAATTAGATCTAGATCCCATTGTGAAAAGGGCCAAAGGCTTTGAATAGGCTGTAAAGCTTGTGATGGTACATGATTTAAATTAGCATGTTCTTGACATTTCTTGCAATGTTTGACATAAGTGCAACAGTCACGCTCCATTGTGGGCCAATAATAACCCATGCATAAAATATGCTTTGCAATGGTCATTCCACTAAAATGACCACCACAAGTACCATCATGGGCTTCAGTTATGGCTCTTTGTGCCTGACTAGACTCAAGACAACGAAGAACTCTGTCAACCATTTTTTATACAACACATCCTCCAAGAGAACAAAATGAGCTACTTTTTGCTTAAAGTGCATTTGGAAATTTGAGACATGTCAAATGGGAGTGTTTCAAGCTTGAGAAAGTCTACTATTGACTTGACTTAGGTTCATATGAATCCAACTGGACAAAGCAAACATCTGTTTCATCTTTAGATTCAACACGGACAATTGCATATTTAGAAACTATTGAAATTATAAGGGGTTGTACCTCTCCAAAGGAGTATTTTGGAATCAATGACCCAAGGGAGGCCATCGTATCTGCAAATCTATTAGTCGAACGTGGCAAACTATTGATTTCATACCAATCAAACTTAGATAGTAATTTCATTGCTACCTGTGATAAAGCTTAATGGTAGGTTCTTTACATTGGTATTCTCCATTGATTTGCTTAACGACAAGTTGAGAATCACCAAATATCCTGATACGCTTAATGCTCATAGCTATAGCTGATTGAAGACCCAAGATTACGGCTTTGTACTTTGTAGTGTTGTTTATGCATTGGAAGTCAAGTTTGAATAATAAGGGAATAGGTACCCTCTGGGGTGTATGAAACATGACTCCAACATCTTGACATTTCATGCACTTAGAACCATCAAAGAATAGTGTGATATCGACGTCTTCCTTCGAAATGACATCTTCTTCTTATTCAGTGATAGCAAATACCGAATCTTCTGAGAGCTCAATAATCAAAGGATGATCACTAGGTAGTGGAGCTTCCACAAGTTGATCTGCTATTACCTGACCTTTAATGGATTTTTGGTTAATGAATTCCAAGTCGAAGTCAGTAAGGAGCATTATCCATTTAGCGATGCGGGTGTTATTGTAAGTGCGAGACATCATATAACACAGAGGATTTTATCTAGCTATGACATAAGTTGTATGACTAAGCATGTAATGTCGAAGCTTCTTAGTGGTAAAAACCACTGCTTAGCACAATATTTCTACATAAGCGTATCTAGTTTCCTAGCTTAACAATGTTTGACTAATGTAATAGACAACTTGCTCTCGATTTTTTTCATTCTTTTGTGTAAGCATTGTCCCTAATGCAAAGTCCATTGTTGAAATATAAAGATAGAATGGGACCCTCAAACAAGGAGGAGCTAAGACTGGCAGAGAATCTAGCTATTGCTTAATGTCATCAAATACTTTTTGACATTCATCTGTCCAAGAAAATGGTACTCCCTTTTATAGTAGGTGATTGAATGACATACATTTATCAGAAAGTTACATGATAAAATGACGAATTGATTGGATCTTTCCTTGTAAACTACACAATTCCTTTAAGTTAGTTAGGTGAGGCATCTCCATGATGGCCTTGACCTTATTTGGGTCCACCTAAATGCCTCTTTTGAAGACAATGAATCCTAGAAGTTTGCCCGAGGTAACACCAAAGACACATTTCTTGGGGTTCAACCTTACATTATGCTTTAGAAGTCGGTCAAAAAATTTATCCAATACACCAATGTGTTCTTGTCGAGTTTTAGATTTAGCCAAGAGATTATCCACATAATATTCGATAATATTATGCATGTAGTTATGGAAAATGTATGTCATGGCACGTTGATAAGTGGCACCTGCATTTTTGAGGCCAAAGAGAATTACCTTGTAACAAAAAGTTCCCCAAGGTGCAGTGAATATTGTTTTGTGTTGGTCATAAGGATTTATTCAAATTTGATTGTAACCTGAAAAATCGTCCATGAGTGAAATCATTTCATGGCCAACACAAGTGTCGACAAGAGTATCGATGTTTGAAAGAGGAAAGTCATCCTTTGGACATGCCTTATTAAGATCTCAAAAGTTAGTGCAAACGCATATTGCCCCATTAGGTTTTCAAACGGGTGCCATGTTTGAAAGCCACTTCGGATAATCAATGGGTACGATGAAACCCACATCTAGAATCTTTTGGGGCTCTTCTTTGACCAAGATGGCAATGGTAGGATGCATCTTTCTAAGTTTTTGTTTGACCGACTTAGCATTGGGATGTAAGGTGAGATTATGAACAACCAGACTAGGGTCAAGACCAGGCATGCCCTTGTAGGACCATGCAAAAATGTCTTTTTTTCTCTTGAGGAGAGTAATTAATTGCTCTTGTTCTTCAGGTGATAAACTTTTGCCAAGTTTGACAATTTGGGGATTGTCCTTGTCTAAACTAAGGTCCACATTGATGGTATCTTCAATAGACATGTGGGAACCTTCCTCAAGTTTATGGGGTGTGGGTATCAGATGAATGTCATATAAGATGTTATCAAACTCTTTTGAATTATTCTTATATATGTTTACGTAGAAAACCTTGGGATTCAAAGGTGAAGGTGAAGGCGAAGGCAAAGGGGACAGAGGAATGTAGTTGGCTTAAGCCCTTAAAAATTCCTCGAACAAGACAAACCATGAAAAGGATGGAGGTGAGGAAATTTGATCCATATCGATAAGGCTTATGTCAATTATAATTTTTTTTTTATTGGTAGAAAGGGTGTTGAAAGGTCCCTGAACCTTGTACAAGAGTTTTACATGATTTCCATATCGACCGAGGTGGTCCAAGAACTAAATATCAAAGGACGAGCAAAACGCCACACGAGGAAAGGTGTCGCGAAATCACGACCAGTTTGGTGATGTCACGAAATTGCGACATGTTACACCATTGCACCCAAGAGAGGAAAAGAAGTCATGAAATCATGACAAGAAGCGACATCAGAACCGAAGGAGAGAAAATGTCGCGAAATCGCGACATGTTGCAAGGTTGCAGCCAGAATAAGAGAAGTGTCGCGATATCGCGACATGTTGCAAGGTTGGTGCCAGAAGAGAAGAAGAGTCGCGAAATCGCAACAAGCAGCGTTATCGCGACCAAAGAAGAAAAAGTGTTGCGAAATCGCGACAGAATGAAAAAACACGGTCGAAGAGAAAAGGTGTCGCGAAATCGCAACATGTTGCAAAATCATGGTCGAAGAGAAAAAGTGTCGCGATATCGCGACAAACTGCATCATCGAGGCCAAAGAGAAAAAGTGTCGCGAAATCGTGACATGTTGCAAAATCGCGGTCGAAGAGAAAAAGTGTCACGATATCGCGACATGATGCAAAACCGCGGCCGGACAGAAAAGGTGTCGCGATATCGCGACAAGAAGAGACATCACGGTCGAAGAAAAAAGGTGTCACGAAATCGTGACATGATGGAAGACCGTTGTCGAAGAGAAAAAGTGTCGCGATATCGCGACATGATGGAAGACCGTAGCCGAAGAGAAAAAGTGTCGCGATATCGCGACAAGATGGAAGACCGCTGCCGAAGAGAAAAAGTGTCGCGATATCGTGACATGATGGAAGACCACTGCCGAAGAGAAAAAGTGTTGCGATATCGTGACAAGATGGAAGACCACTGGCAAAGAGAAAAAGTGTCGCAATATCACGACATGATGGAAGACCGCAACTGAAGAGAAAAAGTGTCGCGATATCGTGACATGTTGCAAGACCGCGTTGGAAGAGAAAAAGTGTTGCGATATCGCGACATGTTGCAAGAAAGCACCCGAAGAGAAAAAGTGTCATGATATCGCGACATGTTGCAAAAGCATGGCCAAAGCGAAAAAGTGTCGTGATATCACGACATGTTGCAAAAACACGCCTGAAGAAGAAAAAAAGTATCTCGATATCGCGACATGATGCAAAAGCGCGGCCAAAGCAGAAAAGTGTCGTGATATCGCGACATGTTGCAAAATCACGACCGAGGAGAAAAAGTGTCGCGATATCGCGACATGTTGCAAAAATGCGGTCGAAGAGAAAAAGTGTCGTGATATCGCGACATGAAGCAAGACCGCGTCGCGATATCACGACATGTTGCCAAAACGCGGCCGAAGGAGGAGAAGAAGGAAGAAAAGATGCAAAAACTCGACCAGTTCCATGAGCAAACTAAACCGGTCCCCTGCCAACCACTCACATTGTGCAAACATTGACACTTATAGAATCGTTCCTTAGGCCAATGGGGAAGGAGTCTCTCCAAACATGAATGTCAGGTTCGCCTACACCCTTGTTAGCAAGCCAGTCCGCAACTTTGTTTCCTTCCCGATACTGATGCTTAATGACTAATTCTGGGTACTTGCCAATAAGAGCCTTGCAGTCTTGGAAAATCGAAGCAAGGGCCCAAGGAGGCACAGAAGTCCCATTGAGCCAGTTGATACAGTGCAGCGAGTCTCCTTCTATGATAAGTTTATTGATGGTCAAACCCTCCAAGAGGATCAAGCTTTGGAGCAGAGCCCGAGCCTCTGCCATATTGTTAGATTGAATTCCCAGGTTCTGGGCAAAGGCCAAAATTATTTCTCCTCTGTGATTTCTAATAATTCCTCCTCCGCCAACCGCTCCTGGGTTGCCTTTGGCCGCACCATCGAAATTGAGCTTGTGCCACCCAGTAGGTGGTAAGACCCACTTGGTGATAGACCTGTCAACAGAAGTACGGGGCATGGCAGAGTAATTAGAAATATTGAAAAGTTTTGTTAGGTCCGATTCAAGGCCAGGAGGGGGGGGTTTGGAAGACGAAACAAGAGAGGCATTCTCCACAGCAAGGGCCAAGATTTTGGCAACAATAATCTTCTTATTGGTGGCTTGGTTTTTGAAAATTCTGGCATTTCTCTCGAGCCATATCTGCCACAGGGAAAAGGTGGAGGCAAGCTTGCCACATGAATTTAAGTTGATTGCTCTTGAAAGGCTAGGGCCATTGTTGAAAAAGGAGGGGAATGGAATGAGGGAGGGCTGTGGAGATGTCGAAGGTGTTAAGAACCTAGTTGAGAACTACTAGAGAGAAGGGACATTCCAAAAAAAACATGCGAAGTTGACTCACGAGCATTTTTGCACAGGATGCACCAATTGGGAATGAGTAACCCTCCGGTTATCAAGTTGTCGAGTGGTGAGGATTCTATTTTGGATGGCCAACCAGCAAGAGAATTTGACCTTGGGAATGATCTTGGGAACCCGGACTCGATTAGATAAGTCCCGACCATCATTGGGAGTTTCTTGACTGTAGTAAGCTAATTTAACAGTGAAATTTCCTGAATCTTCAAGGTTCCAGACCATGGAATCATCTTTGTGAGAGCTGGGGATGATGCAAGTCCTCAGCAAGTTTTGTAATCGCCTGAGCCCCTCGATGATATGCCTAGGCCCGTTGAGAGCTAGGTGTTTCCATTCAGGTCTTGTGATACCTAGGTTAATGAAATGGCACACCTTATCACCGAAGGTGGCTTCGGTAATCGTATTGAGCATTGCAAGATGCGGATCTTGGCTGAGAGGTTTATCACGGATCCACGGGTCATCCCAGAAACGAATGTTCGTTCCAGTTCCAAGACACCACCTTAAGCCTTCCATGATGATCTTCCTTGTTTTGGTGACGCCATTCCAGAAATGAGATCCGCTAAGAAGGTTGTGCTCTCCAAGAAAGGAAAATCGATGGAGGTACTTAGCTTTGATGATGTCAATCCAAGTGACTTTTTCATTGATGGTAAGTCTCCAGGACTGCTTGGCAATGAGGCCCATGTTCATCCGCTTGATGTCTCTGAATCCGAGTCCTCCATCCTTTTTCTTGGAACAGACCCTATCCCAAGCAACAAATGAAAATTTATTTTTGTTTTCGTTTCTCGCCCAAAGGAATTTGCGTTGAATTTGCTCAATTCTTTGGCAGATGGAAGCTGGAGCTTTGAAGATGGATAAGAAAAAAATAGGAATACTTTGCAGGCAAGCCTGGACCAAAGTGGCTTTGGTCGCTCTGACTGAGCATTGAGCTTTTCCAACCTGCAAGTTTCTTGTTGAGGCGATCTAAAATAGGGTTCCACATAGCCGAGACAGATCTGCCATGGAAAAGCGGTAATCCAAGATAAGTAGTTGGAAGGCTCCCAATGATGCACCCAAGGATCTCAACAATCCTATTTTGCCTATGAATGGGAGTATTGAGAAAGTATAGCTTGCTTTTGCGGTAATTGACTTTCTGGCCAGCTACCTCTTCATAAGAATCAAGAATGTTCTTAATGATTTTTGCTTCGGGAACGAAAGCATGAGAGGATAGAATAGTATCATCCACAAACTATTGGTGGGATATGGCATTGGTAGTTGAGGCTGGTTTGATCCCAGAGACGAGACCACTGGTACAGGCAGCTGTAAGGGTTCTTCCAAGGGTTTCGGCCAAAATGATGAAGAGAAAAGGGGACAAAGGGTCCCCTTGACGGATGCCTTTGAAACTTTGGAAGAAACCTACGGGTGAACCATTGATAAGAACAGAGAACCATGCAGTCGAGATACATTCACGAACCATCTTGATCCATTCTTTGTGAAACCCAAACTTCTCAAGGACCTCGAATAGGAATTTCCAGGAAACCCGATCAAAAGCCTTGTTCATGTCAAGCTTAAGGAACATGCTGGGTTTTTTATTTTTATATGCCGAGTGGGCCAATTCGTGGACGGTTATCACTCCATTAGCAATGAATCTGCCTTTAACTGATCCCTCTTGGCACTGGTCGATGATGGAGGGAAGGTATGTCAATTATAATTGGTTTAGCCAAATCCTATGGATTACGGAGTGGGGTGAATAAACCAACAGGATTCATGTTGACTTATGGGAAAAAGGGATAAGGTTGGATGGAATGGATGGGACCTAAGAACTGGTGCTAGGAGATTGGTAAACCTAGATAGCAACAAGCAACACAAATGAATGCATTAAATTGAATGATATATACATGCAATGCAAAGAAAGAAAGATGTTTTTGTTTGATTTTTTTATTTTTGTGTTATGTACATATGTTACAAGTTCGCTTATGAAATGGCTGAATGGAATGGAAGTGGTGGCTCACTAGTAGGGTTAGCTCGCTCTTGTGGAAGAAGCAAGTGAAAGATAGGCTTATGGATGGGGAACATGTTGAGATAAAACTCATATTGTTTGGTATGGGGAATGATGGGCTCCGATTCTTCTTTAGATTCATCCAAAATTATCGACATAAGTTCAAATTCTTCATAGATTTCATTGTTAGAATTATTGGGATGGAGGGATTCTTCTCATAAATTTAGAGTAAGCCTTTGAAAATATTGTTCAAGATAAGAGGTGGTGGGAAGTGGATGATGACCTAGACTTGAACGATCATACACTTGATATGAAACATCAATAGGATGAGATACTCTCTGTTCATGCAATCCTAGGCCATGACCTTGCCAAATAACTATGTAAAAATAACAAGATGGAAATCCCATCATGTTTGGAATGTTGACAAGCACTGGTTCTTTGGGTTCTTTTAGGGGAGATGGAATTGATGAAGAATCAATCCCCCCATACACAAAATTTATGCTATTGGGAGTTGAGATACTCTGGAACATCAATAGGCTGAGATACTCTCTATTCCATATCATACACTTCTTGATATGGAACATCAATAGGCTGAGATACTCTCTGTTCATGCAATCCTAGGCCATGACCTTGCCAATTAACTATGTAAAAATAACAAGATGGAAATCCCATCATGTTTGGAATGTTGACAAGCACTGGTTATTTGGGTTCTTTTAGGGGAGATGGAATTGATGAAGAATTAATCCCCCCATACACAAAATTTATGCTATTGGGAGCTGAACCCACGTTATATACTATTCCTATGGTTAAAGGCAGGTCACATGGGCAACTGAAATCCTTAGCATTAGGAATTGTGAGTGGCATGACGGTGATGTCTTGGACCACATATTCACCAAAGGATTAGTGAGGTGGAATTCTAATTGGAAAGATATGGAAGGACCATGGTTGGACAATGGCTCGAGGAATGGTGAAGATGGAGATGTCTCATAATCTGTCAACTCGACTTGTGAAACATTAGGCAAGAGGGATGGATTAAATTGGGAAGGTTGTTGAATGGATGATGATGACATGGAAGGCAAGGATGTGGATTGACTTTGACCACATGTACATGTAGTCAATGATGAAGATGATAGATACATGGAATTTTGATGGGTATTTGTGATAGGAAGCTCCTCAGGAATGGGAAATCTTGACGAGGAAATTGATGGAGTGGTAGATGGATTGACTGCTGGTGATAGGAAAAGGTGGGTGGAAGGAAGCATGGACTCATACAGATTTGAAATGAAATTGCAATACTTAAATGGTTCGACATCTGTTGTTATGCAATGTACCTGTCCTTCATGAACATATTTCAAGCATTGATGTAAAATTAAAGGAACACATATCATTTCCCTCATCCAAGGTCTTCTAAGAAGTACATTGTATGCCATGGATCCTTCCAAGATGTGAAACATGGTGTGCAACATTTTGATCCCTACTTCAATGCATAAAACAACAGTGCCAACTGTGGAACACAAAGCATCATTGAATACTTTTAAGGTGAATGATGACTTGGTTATATGAGATGGAGGAAGGTTCAAATGATGAAGGATGTGGTGATGATATTGATAGAGGAGCCGATATCAATTAGGACTCTTTTAAACATCTTCTTGTCAATTAGAGCCATGATATGCAATGGAGGATCTATCGAGTCCGATGAGATTGGCTTAATATCAAAGTCAGAATGTGATTGAAGGCTCCATTCATGTTTGGATGCTCCCTAAAAAGTTGTTAAAGGCATTAGAATCTTGGGATTGTAGTTCAATGGATTTCAGTATGTCCATTAATGCCTTACAATGTGGGGGAGATTGTTGAATTAACTCATAAATTGATAATTTGGTAGAAGCTATTTTTAGACTTGTGGTTAACTGGCTACTCAGTGAGATGACTGGTCATGGTGTACGATTGATTGGGGGTTTGGAGGATTTTATTGGCTAGGAATGTGGATGGGTGATGAAGGATTAGGGGAAATTTGAATGGGTGGCAATGTAGGAGGTTGTGACACACTTTCTTGAGATTGTTTCCTTGCATTTTGCTAATTATTTCTTTAACCTCTAGTGACCACATGGATAACCCCTACAAACCCTTGGTATTTTTGGACATGATTGACTTGATTAGAAGGAGTTTTAGTGTTACCCCCTCCTATAGTTGGTTGCACCTCTTCATGATGAGGAAGTGGTGTTTGAAAAATACCAAGGTTTTGGTTTTGTTGAGCAAGGGGGTTATCAAGCTTGATCGCCCCCAAGTCAATTAGGTCTTGAACAATGTCTTTGAATGTATGGCAATTGTTAATGTCATGCCCATTTTGCCTATGATAAGGACAAAATAAATGTTCCCGATAATGTTTTCCACGTTTAGCGGGATCATCTGGTCTAATTTCGGGTAAAGCAAGTTTGTTTGTGTCATACAACATTTGAAAAATGGAAGCATATGACTTGGCTAAAGGTGTATATTGGTAATTTTATCAAAAAAAATGTCATCGAGGACGATTTTCTACAGCTGGTATCGTGTTTTGCATGGCTTGAGTTGTCGAGGGTACCGCATGATAAGCAATTTGTTATGGTGACTGTTGCACTGGTTGTTATTGAGCCATTACCGAATGGATCATGACCACTTGATTAATGTGATTGGACTAACTAGTTGGGGTAGCTTGTGTTGATTTTGCTTGGCTAGAATAGTTGCTTTTATATTGGCCCTTATTTTGTCATTCCTTTCTCTTAGGCTTAAGTATGCCCTCTTGGATTTTTATTTTCTCGATGACACTAGTCTGTGCTAGAGCTTCTTCAAATAAATGATAAGTTTGTAATTGGAGCATCTAAGAGATGGGTTTTAAATAACTCTTGGTGAATAATTTGATTAGCTTGTCCATTGGCAAGGTGAATGGCAACTTGATGATGAAAACCCTCCAATGGTTTCCAAAATCATAGATAGACTCATCATCGTGTTTTCTTAAAGCATAGACATCAGATAATAAAATCTTCTTTTTAACATTTAGGATAAAATGCTCAAAGAATTGGTCAATCAATTGCTCAAAAATATAAATACTATGACTGGGTAATTGATTATAACACTCTATGGCATCTCCTCCTAATGTTTGAGAAAATATTTTGAGCATGAGAGCATTGTCATTTTGAATTATAAAATAGGCATGTACAAACGTGCTCACATGCTCTTTGGGATCCTTAGTTCCCTTGAATTTGTCAAACTTAGGCACCATGAAATCTGTCGGATATGGCGGTGATGGTACCGAAGGATGAATAGGTTGGTTGATCAATTGATGTAAGGTTGGCTTTTGATTTTTCAAACCAGAAGTATATTGTATCAATTGATCTATCTTTTTTACATGGCCTTAATTCGAGTGTCTTCCTCAGGAATGTGGAAGCCTTGAATAATCTGATGATTTTGAGGTGGGGTGGAAAAATGTTGCGGGGTGACCAAATTATAATGAGGATGGTGATGATGACTAGGTGAATTTGATGGAAATTGATGGATGGGAGATTGCTGATGAAAATATGGAGAAATTTGGAATGGGTTTGATGCATGAGGGTTATGGTTGGGTTGGCCAATAGGAATAGGATGGGTATTGGAATGACTTGGTGGAGGAACAAGGATATAAACCACTAAATATTGTGGTGTCCATGATGGACCTTGGTTAATGAGAACGGTCTGAGTAGAGTTTGGTAAAGGCTTAGGGTTCACTTGTACTTGTTGTTGAGCGTTTTGATGTTACTTAAGCAATTTATTCAAGTGTTCCCATGCTTCATTAATCTCTCTATCAAAAGTGGAGGGCATGGAAGTATATGGTATGGAGGATATGGTTGGGGGACAAGTTACACTTGTCATGGTAACTTGTGAGGTTGAAACTTGTGAAGCAGCATTTACATGTGCTCCATACAAGGGTTTAGTGTATGTGGATGTGTATGAAGTGCTAGGGGCACATGAGGGTTGGGGAATGAACATATGAGAGGAAGGTGCAACCGATGCCTCAAAAAGAGGGTTAGTGTACACCTGGGTAAAGCTAGATGTTGGCTAGGAATAAACAAGTTCCTGCTGTAAAGTATAATCCTATCTAGGTGAGGTGGGGATTGACTTTAAGACATAGTTAGAAGACTTCATAAGAGCTTCTACTCATGCCATATCTATGTGGATAATGTGGCGATCAATGGTTGGTGAGGTTGACTCTATTTTGGGAATAACCATATGAAAGGTTGTGGGTGATAAGGAATGTGAGGGACCTAAAGATAGATATGCCTGTGTTAAATTCAAGGAATCTACCACAGAAGTTGTGGGGAAGGTGTATGAAGGTTCCATTGAATTATCTTGATTTAATGTTTTCTTTTGTTTTCTTGTTAAGACCATAAAGAAAATAAACCAAAATACAGATTATGCAGTAAAATGAAACACAAAATTTGAATTTCACAAAAAAAAAAAACAATAAATGCTAAGTTTGTTTAACACATGTGTCTTACCTTATTCATTGACTATCTCCTTTTAATTCGAGTTCATTTTCTTAGGTTTTGATCTTGTGCATTTCAAATGTGCTAATCTAAATTAATCAAAGAAATGTGAAAAACTATGGCTAAGCTGAGGCAACAAGATTCTTGCTGGTGATGAAATCCAACAAGTTTGCTCAGGGGTGACCTAAGGTTTCTAATGGCAAAGATTGGTGGATGGAGATGAAAGCCACCATCACTGAATCTCAAGAAATGGCTGGTGATGAAATCCAACCACTACTATTAAAAGTGAAGCAGTGTGTGATTCTTTTTAAAAATTTTGATTTTCTATTGTTTACATACAATGTTAAAAAGATAACTACTTTCGATAGTCTAAATCAGAAGCTAATACCCAGAATACCAATTTTTCCAAAGGATGTAGAGTACACCGCTTAAGACCCGCTCTAGACAGTTGGGGGCTTCATTTACTCTTTCGTATGGAATCACCCAAGTACGGGGATAATTTTGGTATCTGAATAATGTTCCTACTTATACCTACAAAAATAAGAATTCCTAACCCTATAATGCAAACTAATTATGCAAATTTTCAATTCACATGAAATCAGAATGCAATATTTTTTGATTTGTGAATACAACAGAAAGTCAAAAACTTCAAATAGAAAGTGTGGATGGATGTAAATAACTTATATGAAACCTAAGATGCAAGCTAGTATGAATATTTTTTCCAGATTAATTAGTGATGTTCTTTTTAGCTTAAAAATCTAAAAAAAACGTAAGATTGCCAAAATACGTAAACATAAAAGTTAGGGTTTTAACAGTAAAATTACGGAACAACCTATGTTTCTACTCCAACTCTTTGTAAAAAACCTTTGGGCATTTTTGAAATGCACATGGGTGTTTCTAGATGGCCCTCGAACGTCGTTGTGTATTCGCGCATCTTCTACAAGTTTCCAAAAATCCTAACCAACAAAAACGCTCAATTCACACCTCTAAAAATCCTGTAAAACAAGACATAAAACAACAAATAAATTAGCAAAGTAAATCACAAAAAGAAACCCTGAGTGGGTCCCACCATGATCACCATTTGAAGAAACAAAAATGCAACACCAAATAATAGAATATCAATTGAACTCAAAGAAAAAAAATATTGCACAATGAATAATTTTTATAAAGGGGGGGAGCCTCAAAACATCATTGTTACAATAAGAATTATTGAATTCTTTGATACAGATTTTACAATAGCTAGGATTCTTTGAAACCCTATAAAACAATGATGGTCGTGTATCAAAATACGTCTATGCTCCCAAAAAAAGTGAGTGGGCTTCTAGTTATATGATGTTGAGCCACTCCAACTTAAGCAGCTATCCAATGCTAATGTAATGGTACCAGACCTGCACACAAGAAAATAGCAAATGAGTCAGTAATAACAATAAGGGCTCCATAGTGTGAGACCTTTAGAAATCAAGACTAAACCCTAGCTATGCAATAACAAAATGTGAAAAAATACTAACTACAAAATAAAATATAACAACAATAACTGTGATTTACCTTGCTTATCTGTAATTTTTTGATCTAATAAAATTTGTTGTTGTGGATTGGTGTAGCAATGTCCTAGCATCACTAAGAGGCTAGGAGGTCTTCATAATTCTAGTGTAAAATACCTACGGGTGCTCGATGGCTACAGAAAACGCTCGTGGATGCTCAGGAATGGTAGAGGGTGCCCAAAGGTGCTTAATGGCGGAGGGGAAGCACCCAAATGTGCTTGGCTATGATATAAAGTGCCCAAGGGCATTCAACAGTTGAGAAGAAGATCTGCAAAAGCAAATCTAGTTAGGTGAGAGGGGTAAAGACGGATGCAGGGGCTATGGCAGGTGAGGATGGAAGGCAAGAGTGCTCGAATGCTCCAAGGAACTCAAGGATGAATGACGGAGGACTCAGAAAGTGAATTTCTTAGGAAAAATTCTTAGGGGTTGAGCCATAAAAGTGGCTCCTATTAATAATCCAACCTAGGGCATGCTAGGGTTTTAATGACACTAATCATGTGGCTGAGATAAAAGCATATCAGAGGGTGGATATTAAATCTAGGGTGTGGTATGGATTGATGTAAATGGATGGATAGGATTAAGTGAAATTGGATTATTGGGGTTAATTCACTTATATAAATATATTTATTATATATATATATATAATATAATATATAAAATATGAGTAATGGGTGGAAATGGCAAGAAAAGCAGGATGGACGACAAGTGGCTAGGTTTTGGTGTCTACAATAATAATATTACTTGAATATGGAGATATATTTGAGATAGCCCAAGCATTCCTAAAGTCAATATTTGTTTGGCTAATAGGTCATAGAAGAATTTTATCTTGGGATAACCTTATGAAAAGGGGTTTTCATGGCCCCTCTCAATGTGTTCTTTGTAAAAAAGAGGATGAGAGTTTAGACCATCTCTTGGGACATTGCTCAATAGTCTGGAATATATGGCAATAGGTTCTTAATATATTTGGTAAATGCATGGTGATGAGTAGCAGAATTGAAGATTAGTTAAAGCAATGGCAGAGCACTTATAAAAGTGAGGCTTTACAGATAATATGGGATATATCAAAAGATACAATACTTTGGACTATATGGCTAAAAAGGAATATAAGAATATTTAAAGGAAAAGAAAGTAGTTTAGAGGTAATAAAAAGGAAGATATGTTTAGCCATAGAGGGGTCTAACCAATCCTATCAACTCACCCAATCCCTAATTTGGAAGCAAAGAGCCTTGATAGATGGAGTCAAGTTATTAAATATAATTATGATGTTGGGTACAAGAGAAGCAAAAAGAAGGCAAATAATATAAAGTGGAAACCACTAGATGTGGAGTGGGTCAAATTGAATTTTTATGGAGCATCTAAAGGAAATATAGGACTAGTAGGAGGAGGAGGAATAATTAGAAATAATAGAGGAGAGACTCATTATGCTTTCAATAGTGGAAATAAGACAAATAACGAAGCTGGAGCTTGGGAAACTTTAGAAGGGTTAAAAATATGCAAACAAAAAAATGGAACAAAATATGGATGGAAGGTGATTCTCTCATAGTAATAAATACAATTTTGAGGAAAGCTAATGCTCCATGGAACATACAAGAGATAATTGTGGAAATTAAATATCTTGCTAAAGAGTTTAAAGAAATTAGGTTTACACATACATTAAGGGAAGGAAACAAATGTGCAAATAGGCTAGCCAATAGAGAGGTTTTGATTGAGGATTGTGAAGTTAAATTATCGTTTTCATGGTTAGAGGAAGTAGTAATTTTAGTTTAAGCTGGAAAAAATATGTTGATTGCCTGAATCAATTAATGATTAAGATTTACTTTAATGTTTCCATTGGTAAAATTTGCTTTATTTTGTAACAATAATGTGTTTTTATGTAAACTATTTACTATAATTTTTGTGGTTGCACTTGTGTTTTGGGAAGGAAACTAGCAATCCAAAAATGATAAAGTGGAATATGATAGTGCGATGTTTTGGAAATATTACTCTACTAAGATGTAATTCATAGACAGTAGAGGTGAAGTTTTGCATTGTGAAGGCTACTATAGGAAAATGCCAAGAAGGATGTTAAATTCTAGAATGTTTGTATTCATACAAAAAATTGAAAAGATCCAGAAAACAAAAATCAAGAATTTAGATAATTTATGTAAAATGATGTAAGTTTATAGATATAACATCTCAACTAAGATGAGAAGTGTATCTATTTGTAAACTCTCAAGCTTTAAATAAGAGAGTTGTAATTTGTCAAGGGTGGGGGACCCGAGTACAACCCCTTATTATCCAACCAAAAAAAGTGTTTTATTTATTATGGACCCATGACTATATTACTAATAAAATTTATACAATTTTTTTTATTTTTTATAGATTAAAAATAAGAACATGTGAGCACAAGCTGGGAGTGAGTGCAGTAGTGAGTGCAAGTTCTAGCAGGGAGTGAGTGAAGTAGAAAGCGAGTGTGTGATTTGAAAATGAGTGCAGTCAAAAGTAAGCACAAGTTGGGAGTGAGGAGGAAGTGTGAGCATGAAGTAGAAAGCAAAGTGTGATCCAGTTGAAGAAAATCTAGTGCAAGTTGGGAGAGAGTGTGATCTAAAAGGGAGTGCTCATGGCGAAAGAGCAGCAAGTTTGTCTAGAGTGCATCAATGCTTTAAACCCTTACTACAAATGCATGGAACATTGTTTTCAAAAAATTATTTAAGCTAAGGAACATTGGGAAAAAGAAGAGATAAGGGCTATTGCAATCCAAGAGCGAGGTAGGAGAGAGTGCAAATTGGGAGCGATTGCAAGCCAAGAGAGAAGGTGAGCCAAGAGGGAGTGCAAGCCAAGAGCAAGCCCCATTAGCTAGTAT
This sequence comes from Wollemia nobilis, assembly GCA_028583015.1. Classification (NCBI taxonomy): domain Eukaryota; kingdom Viridiplantae; phylum Streptophyta; class Pinopsida; order Araucariales; family Araucariaceae; genus Wollemia; species Wollemia nobilis. The sequence continues at coordinate 2,285,133 of JAQPPZ010000669.1, read as the reverse complement.
GGAAGGAAAGTCATATTTGAAAGCCCTAATGGGAAGTTAGGATGCCCTAGTTGGAAGTATGGAGGCCCAAGTTGGAGATAAGCAAAAGAGTGAATACATGGCAAGTTTGATCTAGGTAGCAAATATTATACCAAAAGTGACTATCAAGGATGAGATGATTGAGCATGATATAACGGTTCTTAAAAGTAGAGGGTTAATATATAAGTTCCATAGATCATGGCTAGGGTTTTTTGAGATTCAAAATTGGATCAAGTGGAAGTGGGGATTAAATTCAAATTACTTTGTGACTTTTCTTCCTAAAGGTTTTTTTCTCATCATCTTTTCCAGTTCAAAAATTAGGGATAAAATAATGGTTGGTGGTCCATGGTTTAGGGGAAGAGATGCACTTTATTTGAGACCATGGAATGAAATTTTTCTATTGAGACAGAAACTATTAAGAAGTTTCCAGTATGGGTTAGGCTTTTTGGACTTCCATATCATCTTATAAATAAGGATGTTTTAAAGAATATTGGAAATACCCTAGGGGAATTAATCAATGAAGGACTAACTTCTAAGAGAGAAAGCATGCTATATATACTCGAATATGTGTTGCTATGGACATTTCAAAACCTTTGCCACAATCCATTAAGATAAAATTTGAATCAAGAAAATGGGATCAACAAGTAGATTATGAAAATATTGCATTTCATTGCCACAATTGTTATGAGATTGAACACATGGCAAGAGTTTGCAAAGTGAAAACTATGAAGAAAGAGACAAAATTCTATCCATAAGATAAACTTCAAGATGAATAAAGGAAATCATATAGTAATAGAAGCTAGATCAAATCAAGGATATTCCACTCCAAAAGAAGAGGTAAATAAAGCCTATCTACAATATCATTTGGCAAGTTTAGAAGGAATTAAAGGTGCAAAATAAGATGTGGAAAGAAATCCTAAAACAAAGACAACAAAAGAGGTCAAGTTCATTCCAGGTAAATCATCTTAATTTTCCTCTACTATAGAATCCTCTTGAATTAATAAGAGTGAAAGAGATGACTATTTTATCCCTTACACTTCAAGGTTTCAAGAGCAACATAATAAAGAAATAAGTATGGAGGAAACCCATAACAATTTAGGATTTTTAGAGCAGAATAAGAAGGTAATTGTTAACGAAGAACATCCTTATACTTTGGGGTTTCTAGTGCAAAATAAAGAAGATTGTGCTTTTGAGGTTATTCCTTGCACTTCATATCCTTTAGAATAAGGCAAACCTAAATATGATAAGTCTTACTATGATTAGTGTGAGAAGATTTAAGAGATTTATGAAGATGAAAATAATGTTGGGAATGAAAAAATAAAGGAAAACCCAAGAAGCAAAAACAAAGAGAGAAAGAAACCCATAGGGATATTGATATGAGAAAACAAAAGAAAATATTACCAGTGCTAACAAGAATGGCTAAACCCACAAATAAAATTAAAAAAAATAGCAATGAAAATAATATCTTGGAATATTAGGGGATTAAATAAGTACCCTAAAAAAAGGTATTAAGAAATTGTGAGGTTGTTATAGACAAGATAATTATAGATATAGAAGTTGGGTAGAAAATATTTTAGCCATTAAAGGTGTTGAATTTCATCTTGGAAGAATTTAATTTTTAGAAGACATTTGATATAAAAGGAGTTGATTGTGGAAACTTAGCAGTTTGAGGAAGATGGATATTGATAGAAAGGCAAATGAATAATATCTTTGATCAAAAGGAAAATTTGGATATCCTCTAATTAATTTGTTAGAAATGTAGTGAGAGCAATGTAATGTTTTGTTTTTGTAATGGGAGTGGCCCCCAATAGAAGCCACACATAGCTTATTATTAAAAATAAAAATAAAAACAATAACATCAACAACACAATTTACTCTTTATTTTATAATTATAAATCCTATCAAAGTATATATATTTTTAGGTTTGGTTAGTGTGAGAAACCCCTATGATCGATGATCAGGGTTGGGCAACCCAATCCCATCACGACCTCTCATAAGAGGAAGAGTTGAGCTTATCAATAAGAAAATTAACATACAACCACACACACCGCAATTTGAACCTTGAACCTCCTGAAGAAGAGCAAAGCCCAAACAGTTGCACTATCTCGTAGGACAATCCTATCGAAGTATATTGCATATTGCCTTGAGACTCTTTTATAACACCTAATATATCGATGATGTCAATTGATAATATTAAATAGAAAAAGTCAAAGAAAATTAAAAATCCATTTTTTAAAGGTATTCCCAACAATCTTATGAGTAGTCCCTTCATAAAATCTTGTTACCCACATACTTTATACGTGCATCTAACAATTTTTATTCCAAAAATGAAATATAGGACTTGTCTACAACATTACAAATGAAGTCACCCCTCCCTAGGTCAACTACACCCTTCTCACCTCAAACCATATATTTTTTACCCCTTATACCCAAGTTACCCTAAATATCATTGTCATTTCCTTTATTATACCTCACAATTGAATTTAAGAACAAATGGACTACTACTCTTCCATCCATCTAAATAATCAATTGCTCTTATTATTGATTTTGCTTCTTCTCAACATCATGATATTTTTGTCAATAGTTGTACTCTATTTTCTTCTCCCTTTATGGGGCCACTCAAAGACTAATCAATCTCCATTCAAAATCCTGATGTCTATGATGAATTCCCATATAAACCCAAGTTAGCTTCATTAAGTCAACCATAAGACTCTTTCAATGATGATCATTCTTAGCTTTCTCATCTTAGCCTCCAAAACAATAGTTCTAATAATCATGGTTTCTACCATATTGTTGGAGTATTATGCTAAGGTCCTAGCAAAACAAGACACAACCTTCCTATTCTAGTCTCTATAGACCCCTCCCATACCTGTCAGATTGGGATTTCCACATGCACCACGATCATCATTAATTTTGTAAAATCCCTACAGTTGTTTCTTTCACTAGGTTTCTCTTGTATTATTTTTCTTCTCCATAATTAAGAGGTCTTTACTCAAGCATATCATGAGAGAGTAGAACCAACACAATTTGTAGATGATTCAACATCTTAAATTCTTCCTAGGATCCTACCTACCCATTTTGGAACCACTAATAATAGGACTTCTTCAAATCCTCCATGATCCACCCCCAAACTTGACATAGCATCATTTGGGGGTCCTAGAAAATTCTACGCAATTTTGTTTTAGATCAAAATATTATACCATTTATAGGTATCCCTAATTAGTGAATCAAGTGTTGAATTTTCATCGCTTTTACAAGTAGGATATGGCTTATCAAGAAATACTTGATATGGCTTTTAGCCCCTTCCACCACACTAGTAAAACCTTGCCACAAATTCAAAATTGAAGAAGTAAAAAGACTCACAATAAGAAGTGACTCCCCAATTTTCCTTCACTTAGTAAACTACACATCTATTGGGTCTTTCAAATCCTCACTTCTTCCAATCTACCTATGACAAAAAATTATCCCATGATGTAATCCAAAAAAAGGTATTGCTTTTTGGCCCCTTTTGGGTGTCAAACTCTTCCCTCGACCTTTCAATTACCCTTTTCCAAGTGATCCCCTAAAAGATGATTATATCCTACTTAACTAAGTACTATCATAATCCTTTAATGCCCCATCCAAGATAATCCTAGTGTATTTCTTGTGACACTTGCCTTTTATTCATAATCCATATAAAATATCCCTTTAAGCAAGCCATTTTTGTCCTGCCCAAACCTTTTTTACTTCCATTCCTACACCTCAACCTCGTCTCATTGAATGAAATCCTCACCCTACATAATCTAGCCTACAAACAACTCTTTATGTTCTATTATAGCTATAGGAATTCCTTAATAAAGGGTCTATGTTGGCCCCAAAAGTCATCCTAGAAGAGGGTTTGATCTCTTGCCTAACAATAAAAATATGACCCTCTTCAATAATGTTACTTCCTTCTTTGATACTATCCCAAATAGAAGAGTCTTATCCTTCTAATTGGGTGAGAGAAATAACAACTTGATCAATGTCATTCATATACTTATTCCTCACAATTGGGTCCCATGAAGTATGCTCTTGCATACACCACTGCTAATATATTTACAACCAAATCAAATTTGTTTGGTCAGGATTTATTCAACATTAATCCTCCATGATATTTGGATTGACAACTTCTATCCCAACCAATATGATTCCATTTGCCTCCATTTTTCTTACTAAAATAGAGGATTTTTTTTAAAATCCTATTGACGTCCATGAGGATTGATTTTGGGCTATCAAAGTAGTAAATTTATATATTGGAAGATCCCACAAAATAGATATATTCAATACCAACCTAGAAACTAATGTTAAATAGTGGACTATAGATCTCAGTGAGTGCTCTCTCTCTCTCTCTCTCATCTTTTTTCAAGGCCTTTGGAGAAATTGGAACCTCAAGATGAGTGAAAGAAATTGCAACAATCTTAAAATGAAGGGTTTTTGTATTTCTCCTTTGAATTTTTCTAGTTGTACCAAAAAAATTGTACACTATTTATTCTCATATAATAGCCTCCTACAAGCCAACAAATAAGTATCCAATCTAAGTATTAATGCCTCTACTATGGATGCTTTATGTTAATGGTTTTACTATGGATGCTTTACCATAAATTGGATGTGTATGATAATGATACCATTTATCACTTTAAATCCTTCCAATCTAAGATTCTCTAAGAGAATTTTCATATCTTCCAACACCTTTTATTAGTATGATGAACAAACAGAGAGAAGTTGATCTTCTTGTCTCTGGCGCCTACTAGCATGGAATAGAGACGATGGATATCCATTCACTAAAATTGTGAATAATAGAGATGTAAAGTATGTTGCAACCTAATTTATCCATTCCCCTCCAGTCCAAAGGCCTTTAGAATTTCTTATATGGACCAATTAATATGATCATAAGCTTTAGATAAATATATCTCAAATACCATAGCCTTCTTTTGGTTGTTTATCATTGAATACATCATTTATAAAAATATTAATGTCATTTACGATTTGTTTACCCACCACCAAACCACATTACTTTGAAATTATGTGTATTAATGCCACCTTAAGCCATTAAATAATAACCTATGAGATTATTTCATAAACAAATTTCCATTGGATAATTGATTAAAAGATCTGACATTACATTAGTTTGATATTTCTTCAAAATTAGGGCCAATAAAGAGTTGTTTATAGCCTTTAGCATTTAGTTAGAGTTCCTCATTTTTTGTGCCACATCAAGGACATCTATTTTAACCATGTAACATAATGTCTAGAAGAATTCCCTAAGAATCCTATATGGCATTAAAATATTCCCCTTCTTCATTCCTAATACAACCTTTTCCAGTTCATCAAGTGTAATAGCTCTATATACTCATTCATTACAAAAGTAATCAATCTAGGAATATAATCAATATTTTTTCTTATCTTAAAATGTTTCTCATTATTATAGTTGTAATCTTATTGTAGTGGAAAGGGCTTTGGCCTCTCTTTGAGAGGTCCAAGGTTCAAACCCTATGAGGTGACCAAGACCCCTCATATAAACTCGTGTAAACTCATTGAAAAAAAGTTTTCTCATAATTTACCCTAAATATCCTCCAAAAAGGACAAATTCCTCATAGATTTATTTTGCAGTCCTGATAATTATTCCATCCTCTCATTGCATATCTTGTAGTATATTGGCTTGTCACTATGCCATCATATTTTTATGAAAAAGAAAACATATTTTTGTCTCCAACTTGTAATCAATTGTCTCTTGATTCCTATCCTAAGTTTCAATTTCCTTAAGATAATTTAAGAGTTTTTTTCCCTCACTTAGGGTGCTCCTATCAATACCCTTTATATCACATTTTATTGACCTTCTCCTAGTTACTCCAATACTTTCTATAAAAATTATTTTCAAATTCTATCTAAAGTCCATTTCTTTGTTTTTTCCTTTCAAGAACCTAAGCTTTTTTAATATAACAAGCATAGTTATTGTAGCATCCTAAAATTGGCGTAGTTAAACCATTAGTAAAAAGTAGAAATTTGAATTTTAACCCCGAAATTGCCCGTTAACTGCTCACCTAGTTTTTTGTGCCATTTTTAGAGGTAGTTGTGACTGTTGGACGATATCGTCATCGATCTGATGATATCGTCCCAAATCGGATGAATTCGTTTGGAACAGAACGTCCAGACGATTTCGTCCCAAAACCAAATTTTCACAATTAGCTTCTGTTCCAACGACCTCTCCAACTTGGGCAGAAGCGTGTCTACGTGGTTGGAGATTCCCACGTTGAGGATCTCCCAGATTGGGATGATCCCCAACCTCCTAACCTCCCCCTAATCCTATATAAACTGGGATTTTTCTAGTTTATCTCCCTGATCCCCTGACTCCATCCCTGATCTCCCATCATTCGCATTTGTGTTTTCAAGTTTTGTTGTAGGATTTCATCGTGTTTCAGTCAGAGGTAGCTCGGATCATCGCAGACGATTCAACTACAATTTGAGATGATCTTGTCAATATCGACGACGATCTTGTACGATTACAGACGATCCGGTCTGCAATTCAGCTTGGGGGCAATTAGAGCCTTGAGTTTGCATTCTCTATCTCATTTTCCTTATTTATTGATGCATTAGATTAATTTAATTCTATTTTGCATCTTGGAGTTCACCTCATTTAGCGTAATTGCATGATAAAATTCAAAATAAGTTTCCAAAATAGTGCATCTCATTTAATTTGATATCTAGATTTATCATTCAAACATCTATACTCTTATTTCTATCATTTTGCATCATTCTTGCAAGTGTATTTTTGGTTTTTGGTGTCTGTTTCCTTGATTGCAGGTTTTTGACGAATTCGCCTGACGAATTCGTTAGGTCGCTGATGATCTTAGGTGATCTTAGATGATCTACTATGATTTGGGATGATTCTGTACAATTACAGATGATCCTGTCATATCCGGGACGATTTGGACTCCTACAAGCTTCAGAATCTTCATCAGACATAAAAAATCAGGTGTACTCTTCTCCATTTTATATATTCTTTGTATTCAATCACATTAGGATTCATTTATGTCTTCTATTTTCATGTAAATCAGAATCTTCATATAGAATAGCTTAGCTTCATTTTGGCCAACCTAGGAACCTGAATGATTGAACATAAAACAAACAAATCAAACCCATTTTTAAACCTAGGCGTGAAAACTGCCACTGAAATTTTCCTGGTGAACCCCACCATCCATCAAAAATTCACCTTTATACCCCTCCCCCGAGAGGCGCGACCTTCAAAGGGCCTCTCTATCCGAGGTATTGTTCCATCCTTTTCTCACCCCCATTTCGGGTATGGATCCTTTAGCCTGAAAGTAAGGTTGCAAAAAATTTGGGTGATACATTTTGGTGAACCCGACGTGAAAATAAAAACACCTTTTGAAAACAATCCCAAAAAAAAAACACATTATTAAGAACATCTAGAATCATTAGAAAACTATGAAATTTGCATATCATACTTAGATGGTAGATTATAATAGAAGACGAGCTGTCTCCATAAATGTTGAAAATCAATTAATGACTATAGAGATTACTTTTGTGCTTAGAGTACCTCAAACATATAGAGCCCAACCTTTGTGGGACAAACTTGATAGGAGATTGGGTATTATTGAATCTAGATCTACAGAACTTAGGCAAATTAAGAAGTTTTTCCTAGATAGAATCCTGGATCCTGATCAGGTGACTTTGTATCATGAACTTCAGAGAGCTTGCCATAGGTGGTTAGTCGATAAAAGAGCACTCGTGTCTTCTGAATTATACACCTTTGAGGAATACCTTGAGAACATGGTTGTAGTACATAAATTTCTATCTCGTGTAGAGGATCAAGAAGTCATTCTTGCAGATAGAAAGAGATGGAATAGAGTTCCTAGAGCTGTGTTGTATCGAGAGTATTGCCATGAACTTTATTTTTATATGTCAGAATCTGAAATAGATCATATTACCATAGCAAACTTTGTCAAGTTCTTGAAAAACAACTTCCAATTTGAAGAGGAGCATTTCATGACTCCTGATGAACTTGACCCTATCAATGATAACCATAAACTATTCATAGAAAGCTAAGTAATTCTTTCTACTATTGTTTCTTACAACTAGCATGATGTTTGTTATTTTTATTCTCACAAAATAATAATATAATAAAATCACATAAAAAAAAAAACAAAAATAACAAAATATTTCCTTTAAAATATTATAGTAGGTATATAGTTAAAATATATACCTCTCAACACTATCGCATATATATATATATATATATATATATATATATATATATATATATATATATATATATATATATATTTCTAAAACCTAAGTTTAGCACAATGCCTAGACTCGGGAATGGAAAACAAACCGAAGAAGATGAAGATTGGTTAGGAAGACCATTAACTGACCAAAATGTCCCTCCTGAGGACCAATTTCAGGAAGAAGAAACCCTAGACCAACAAGAAGAAGAGCTTGCTATAGGAAATGAACAAGAAGAAACTATTAGAGAGGAAGTATCCTCATCCCCTAAAATTATTTCGGGAGGAGCTATCACTTTTGAGAACATGGAACAATTATGGAAGTTCATTAACACTAATATTGGTGTTTTTAATAGAGCAGCCCATATGGACAAGGATCGAATTAGTGACACTCAAGCAACTCTAGAAGAAGTATTTCAAACACACACTAATCCCTTGTCCTTTATTGAACAAGAGAGTGATCAAGCTGGACCATCCAATTTGGATATAGTAGCTGCAATCTAGAGCATACAACAACAACAGGTTACCCAACGATCTAAAGTGCCTGTTAACAAGCCTAGGGTCATTCCCACACACAAAAGAAACCATCATTTACTACTCTATTTTGCCAAGATCTTGATCAACATACCTTAAATCAACAAAAACCCAAAACAAAACCGAACACCAATTACCAAAAATCTAAGGTACAACATAATACTATTACCAATCCCCTTCATAATACTCTTCCTACCAACACTTTGCATAATAGCAATATAACATCTAATCCTTGTGTCACACCATCATACACTCATAGATCCCATACCTATGTGCCACCGAACTAATATGGTGGACAAACTAGCAATCTGGAAGTCGTGGTGAAATAATTAGTTTCTTGCATGGACTAGATATATCCCTACCATCCCTCGTACAATTATTGAGAGATGTGTAGTCAGCCTTTAGATCCTATAGTCGTAGCACATCCGTATCCTAAACATTTTCCTATGCATGCTCTTCCCATATATAAAGGAACTAAAGATCCCATAGAGCATCTTCGTATGTTTAGGATAGCATGTCATGATATATCACATGATGACTTGTTATTACTAAAAATATTATCGAAAAGCTTGGGAGGAATAGCATTAGAGTGGTATTATCAATTACCCACTAATTCTTTGAGGAATTTCGAAGAAACTGTCGAGTCTTTTGTTCATCAATTTAGTGCCTACATCGAAAGAGATGTGACCATTAAAAATTTGTATAACTTAAAACAAGGCAAAGAGGAATGCTTTGCTGATTTACTAGCTAGGTGGAGACAGTTGATAGGAAAATTGCACTTTGTGTTACCTTATAGGGAGAAGTTGGACATCTTTATTAATAATTTGCAAGAGCAACTATCTTACAAATTATCAACTGCTACCTTGACCACATTCGATCAGGCTATAGACTTAGCCCAAAGAGTGGAAGATGCTCTCATTAGGAGAGGCCAGCTTAAAAAGAGAGACGATGAGAAAACATCCAAAAATCAATATAAGAATAAACAAGTTGTGGGTGATGGAGTCATTGATAGCAGAAATATTGCTAATGTTAATGCTGTGAAGACAACAAAAAAGTTTGTACTGAAACCTCCTGATAGACCTCCTCGAGAATTTACTAGGTTAAATCAACCTTTATCAACTATTCTATCATAATTATTAGAATGAGGTTTGATTCAATTACCAAATATTCGGGAACCTGATCCAACTATACCCGGATACAGAGCAGATTTACACTATGACTTCCATAGAGGACCTGGACACACTACCAACTCTTGTAAAATATTAAAACATAAAATACAAGACTTGATTGATAATAATGAGATGGAGGTGCAAGCCTTTCAACCTAAGCAAAATCCTCCTAATAATGTTCAAAAGAACACCCCACAAAAGTAGAATCAGAATGCCAATCAGTCATTGGACATCTTTCAACATCCCTTACCAAAACATGATAAGGAGGTGGCTAATCAAATTGAACATCATAATGTCCCTCCTCTTGCCCGATATGTAGGAACTATTAGTGGGCATTTACCTGCTCATGATTTGGAAATATTTGACACAACTTTATTCGTGGTTACAACCAGGCCTCTATATAATATTTAGATACCCGATCTTAGTGATACAAAATACGAGACTGAGAGTGATATGGAAATCACATCAAATCAATCGAATAGTTCTAAAGATGAATCGGATCCTATTCACCCTATCACAAGTTATATGGTTCCAGAAGAGCAATTTCCAAGAGTCACTACTAGACCATCGTCTCACCGATTACTTTCTAATGAGCTAGCTATAAACGCTATACCAAGACCCATTCATCATCCACAGAATAATATTGTGGGTACCATAGGAGCTGTTACTAGACAACAGGCTCAAAATTCTCAACAAAATCAAATTCACAATGGTGGATCATCTCCATTTGTTTTGAAGGTTCCCAATAAAGGGAATCATTCACCTAATGTTCAATCTAAACCTCCTTATAATATTAATGAACAATTATCAAATATTACAACTAGAATTTCTCTCTTGGACCTTTTAAGATCTCCTACACATAGAAATGAATTAATGCTCACATTAAGTCAGATGATGGTACCACAAGACATTCAACCTGAAGCCATGGCCGATACTATAATAACTCGTGAAGTTGATTGTATTGACTTTCGGGATAGAGATATACAGCAACATAGTTTACATAAAGATAACCCCTTGTATATTACTACCTTAATTGGAGATGTAGCAGTCAAACGAGTTTTGATTGATAATGGGTCATCTTTAAATATTTGCACTTTTGACTTCTACCAAAGATTTGGGTTTAGAAGTGATGAAATGAAAAGAACTAATATGATCATAAAAGCTTTCAATGACGAAACACAAGAAACATGTGGAGTTATTACCATTCCATTGCAGGTTGGTCCAAGAACCTTGGATACGACTGTGTTTATGGTACATTGCCCTACATCGTACAATATACTCTTGGGACGTCCTTGGATCAACGCGATGTGAGCTGTTCCATCAACTTTACATCAATGTGTTAAGTTCAAATTTAAGAATCAGTTGGTTACCATTCATGGTGATCCAAGACCCTTTGATATGTGTGCTTTGGCAGAACCTATTGGAGTTCAATTTTGCCCCACTCTGTCATCCACACATCCTAATTCTCATTATCCATCTAAACGTGTGAAACTCACACCCACAACGTCATCTACTTCTTCTCCATTAGTTGCACCTCCACATATAGCTCAACCATCTTCTGAACAAACCGCATTAGGACCTAAGAAAGATCCTAATCCCACAACCAATGTCTCTTGTTCTACTCCTATAACTTCCATACCTTTAATAGACCCATCTATCGACACCTCTACACCGTCTACATCCACCAAATTCATATTTTCTACATCGAAAGACGTAGGGAATATTCCTTCTACCTCTTATGCTCTTACTGACGAGCTCTTACCCGATCTATCTAAAATTCTTATATCATAAGAAATGAATGCTTCTATGCAAGATTCCCTTATTTTAAATAATTTGCCACCATCTCCTTGTACCTTGGGCCTCCCATAGCCTATGGGAAGTATTTACCAATTTGGGAGCTATGCCTTTATTTATAAGGGATATGACTGGGGTAGAATACCCATAAACATTAGAACTCATTATGATGGATATGTTCGATGTTATTTTACTAATAAGTATATTAAAGCCAAACCTATAATGCTTAAATTGGGATATAAAGGGAAAGGTTTGGGACCTTTCCAGAATGGTATGAAAGAACCTTTTGAGGTAGAAGCATGGCCCATCCGATGTGGTGTGGGCCTATTTTCTAGTAAGGGTCAGCCATTCCCATTTGAGGATGATGACCATCTTATATGTTACCAAGATTATTTAGATGAACGTGATACTTTACGTTTAATGAATAAGACATTCACATGTAATATGCTATCTATAGCTTATCCTGAGATGATCGCTAAATCTAATGATGAGTTGGAGGGAGATATCTTTCACGATGTCTCCGTTGAGGAATTATTACATAATGGATTTTATTTTGATGGCTCTATACCTAGTATAGCCCAGCTTGAGGCCACGAATCCTCAAGATGAATTATCCAAGCTAACCTTGGAAGAATTACAAGAATTGGGCGTTTCACCCGCCCCACCTAATTTTTAGAGAGATCTACACATGGAAGTAGAAAATGTCATAAAAATTAACATTGGAACCAACAATAACCCTCACATAATCAACATTGGATCAAAATTGAGTCAAGAAAAATAGGATAAATACATTGTATTTCTTAAAGAATATGAAGATGTTTTTGCTTGGACATATGAAGATATGCCAGGTTTAGACCCTTCTGTAGTTATGCATCACCTAGTAGTGCATCCGGATGCTAAACCTGTTAAGTAGAAGCTTAGAAAAATGCATCCTAAAGTGGCCTTACTAGTCAAAGGGGAGTTAGAAAAACTCTTGAATGTTATTTTTATACAAGCCATTGATTATGTTTGAATGGATCTCGAATGTAGTTCCAGTAACTAAGAAAGAAGCTACTAAGATTAGGGTTTGTACAGACTTTAAAGATATTAATGTTGCATGCCCTAAAGATGATTTTCCCCTTCCCAATATGGATCGGATCATTGATTTTACTGTTGGGAGTGGAATGATATCCTTAATGGATGGATTTTCTGATTATAATCAGATCAGGATAGCTCCTGAAGATTAGGCTAAAACAACCTTTATTACCCCTTGGGGGACTTTCTGTTGGAAAGTGATGCCATTCGGTTTGAAGAATGCAGGTGCAACCTATCAACGAGCCATGACTTATATCTTTCATGATATGATGTATGATATACTACATGATTATGTAGATGACATTATAGCTCATTCTCCTGAAGAAGATGACCATTTAGATGACTTGAGAAAAGTATTTGATCGGTTAAGGGAATATCTTATCCGATTGAATCCAGCCAAATGTATATTCGAAGTTAAGTCCGGTAAATTATTGGGGGTTATAGTTTCTTTATGTGGCATCGAAATTGACCCTCTCAAGATTACGGATATCACTGATATGCCCGCACCTACAAATATATCTGAATTACGGAGTCTACAAGGTAAGCTTCAAGCTATCCGTCGCTTCATCGATAAGCTGGTGGATAAAACTGGACCCTTTCTTAAGCTTCTTAAGAAGGATGTCTCTTTCCATTGGGACGACGAATGTAAGGAAGCATTTGAACTCCTTAAACAATATCTTCTTAACCCACATGTACTTTCGTCACCTAAACCTGATCGCCCATTTATCTTGTATATTTATGCTTCAGATTTTGCTTTAGAAGCTATGTTAGCTCAACTTGATGATAAGAAAAGAAAGTGTGCTAATTATTACATTAGCAGAACATTAATTAGTTATGAAACCCACTACAAAACATTAGAGAATTTATGTCTAGCAGTCGTATTTTCTACACAAAAACTACGCCATTATATGCTAAGTCAGAAAATATATGTTATTGCTAAATTCGATCCCTTGCGGTATCTCATGAGTCGACCTTATTTGTCTGGTCGCACAATGAAGTGGGTTCTTGCTCTAAGCGAGTTTGAACTCACATTTATAGGACAAAAGTTTGTTAAGGGTCAAATCATAGCAGATCAATTAGTTGCTGCACCCTTAGAATCCACCCATCCCCTCGTCATTGAGTTTCCTGACGAATGCCTTAACCTAGAGGCAGATCATTCAGAGCAATGGTCCCTATACTTTGACGGAGCCCGATGCATGAGTGGGGTTGGTGTAGGTATTATTTTAATATCTCCACAAAAACATCTCATACCTCTATCCTTTAAATTAACGTTTGCCTGTACTAATAACACTACTGAATATGAGGCTCTAATCCTTGGATTACGAGCTACCCTAGCACTAAAAATTAAAAATCTATTAGTTTTCGATGATTCTCAACTTGTTATAAATCAAATTAACGATGTTTATCAGACCAGAGATGATAAATTGTGCCCATATAAAGCATATGTATTATAATTAATATCTTTATTTGATCAAGTTACCTTGGAAGCTATTCCTAGAACTAGCAACCGTGCGACTGACGCTATGGCCGCAGTTGCATCTCTTTTACCCTTGGAGTTAGATGACGAATATGCTACCAGCATTATTCGTTGACTCCAGGAACCCGCTTCAACTAAATCATGCTTGGAACCTTTGGACGTGTTTCTAATCAATGAAACTATTCTTGAAATTTGGTACACTGACATTCTCAATTTTCTTCAAAATCGGACCTTCCTTGAAGGTTTTAATAGAAACCAGCATCGGTTATTACGTAGACGAGCAAGTCACTTTGTAATAATTGGTAATACGTTATATAGGAGATCTTTTGAAGGTATCCTATTAAGATGTTTGAATCTAGAAGAGTTTAGATCAGCTTTGAGTGAAGCCCATGATGGATCTTGTGGGGGACACTTTAGTGGTAGTGCCATTTCTAAGAAGCTCCTTAGGATAGGATATTTTTGGCCTACCATGGAGAATGATGCACATGATTACGTGCACCATTGCGATAAGTGCCAGAAACACGCTGACCTTGTCCATGCGCCTGCACAAGAACTGTAGGCTAATTCATCTCCTTAGCCCTTTTCAAAATGGGGCTTAGACATCATCGAAAAAATCAATCCTATGTCATCTGATGGACACAAATTCATCATAACCGCCACCGAGTATTTTACGAAGTGGGTCGAAGCTATGCCCTTAGCTTCTTGCACTGGAATGCAAGTTTCCAAGTTTATTCTTAATCAAATTATTTGTAGGTTCGGAATTCCTGCAAATCTCATCTCGAATAATGGAACTTGTTTCAAAAACAAAGATGTAAAGAAACTATGTCAAAAATATAAAATTCAACATCGTTGGTCCACTCCCTATTATCCTCAGGGTGATGGCCAAGCAGAAGCATCTAATAAAACATTAATTAAAATCCTCAAGAGACTAGTCAATAAATCTGGCCATGATTGGCACATTTAATTATATCCTGCTTTGTGGGCTTATCGAACTAGCATTCGTACTCCCACGGGCACTTCACCTTTTG
The DNA here is from genome assembly GCA_028583015.1 of Wollemia nobilis. Taxonomy (NCBI): domain Eukaryota; kingdom Viridiplantae; phylum Streptophyta; class Pinopsida; order Araucariales; family Araucariaceae; genus Wollemia; species Wollemia nobilis. The sequence continues at coordinate 2,269,779 of JAQPPZ010000669.1, read as the reverse complement.
TTTTGGTTTATGGCGCTAAAGCTATTTTTCCCTTTGAACTAGAAGTTCCTTCTTTGGCTCTACTACTTCAAGATACTGAAGTAGGAGATGAATATCATGCTGGCAGATTTAGTCAGTTGGAACTCCTAGATGAGAAGCGCATTAATGCTTTGGAGCATCTTCGTGCCTACCAGAACAAGCTCAAACGAGCATATCTCAAGAAGGTTCATAATCGATCCTTGAGATCGACAACCTCGTCTTAAAAGAAAATAAAAAAAATACTAATGCAACTAAAGACCTTAAAGGTAAATTCGAGCCTAACTGGCTTGGGCCATATATTATCACTACTAAATTTGGATCGGAAGCATATAGATTAGCTACCTTAGATGGTAAAGATCTTAAAGAACCTATGAACATTATGCATCTTAAGCGCTATTATGCATAAATCTGGTAATTTTGTCACTGTATATATTATACATATTGTCTCATATTAGTAATTCATATAAAAATTTCAAAAATAGTAATATTATGTATTCTCTCAATTCATAAATAAAAAAATCAAAATCATCAAAATCCTCAAAAACATCTTCTATTTTGTAGTTGTCAATTCTTGAAGTATTGCAGTTATATATTTTCAGTTATTTTGGATAAATTAGCATTTATTTGGAATCCCTCACTTTCACACTCACATGAATAAATATCTTGATCTTATTTGGTATGATTATTAATAGCTCTTATATCGAAGTCCACAGTTGAATTAAATAAAGTTTTGAGCATAGAGAATTGATCTGATAGAACATGGTCTGAGCAACCGACCGCGCCAGATCTAGAATGCTCGCCCCTCCACCCCGAGCCCTGAGCCGTGTAGCCTCATCCTGTAGAGTCTGCACCTGAGCTCGTAGGCGGGCCTTCTCCACCCGGAGAGCTATCATCTCGCTGCTCTCCCCCACCTCGATACCCTTGCCCCTAATCCTATATAAACTAGGATTTTCTAGTTTATCCCCCTGAACCCCTGACTCCCTCCCTGATCTCCCATCATTCGCATTTGTGTTTTCAAGTTTTGTTGCAGGATTTCACTGTGTTTCAACCGGAGGTATCTCGGATCGTCCCAAGCGATTCAACTACATTTTGAGACAATCCTATCAATATCAATGACGATCTTGTACGATTACAGACGATCCGATCTGTAATTTAGCTTGGGGGCAATCAGAGCTCTAAGTTTGCATTCTCTATCTCATTTTCCTTATTTATTGATGCATTAGATTAATTTACTTTTGTTTTGCATCTTGGAGTTCACCTCATTTAGCGTAATTGCATGATAAAATTCAAAGTAAGTTTCCAAAATAGTGCATCTCATTTAATTTGATATCTAGATTTATCATTCAAACATCTATACTCTTATTTCTATCATTTTGCATCATTCTTGCAAGTGTATTTTTGGTTTTGGTGTATGTTTCCTTGATTGCAGGTTTCTGACAAATTCGCCTGACGAATTCGTCAGGTCGTTGACGATCTTAGGTGATCTCGGATGATCTACTATGATTTGGGATGATTCTATACAATTACAGACGATCCTGTCATATCTGGGACAATCTGGACTCCTACAAGCTTCAGAATATTCATTAGACATCATAAATTAGGTGTACTCTTCTCTATTTTATATATTCTCTGTATTCAATCACATTTGGATTCATTTATTTCTTCTATTTTCATGTAAATCAGAATCTTCATATAGAATAGCTTAGCTTCATTTTGGCCAACCTAGGAACTTGAATGATTGAACATAAAATGAACAAATCAAACCCATTTTTAAACCTAGGCATGAAAACTGCCACTCAAAGTTTCCTGGTGAACCCCACCATCCATTGAAAATTCACCTTTATACCCCTCCCCCGAGAGGCGCGACCTTCAAAGGGCCTCTCCGTTTGAGGTATTGTTCCATCCTTTTCTCACCCCCCTTTTGGGTACGGATCCTTTAGCCTGAAAGTAAGGGTGCGAAAAATTTGGGCGATACAATTATCCCAAACCTAGGCACCCCTTCTTTTCCTTAACTCTAGCTTGGAATTTTCCACACCTTGGCTACATTAACTTAGGACTAAAAGAAGAATTGCATAGTTTAGGCTTCCTAGACCAAAGGAGTTCCACTAACTAATGATCTTATCCTATCCCATCTAATTTTTTTTTATGATAAGTTGGCTCTTCAGAATGCCCAACTATCCTAAACTGAAAATTAGTCCACAAAAAGTATTCCCGATCCTTCTATTATTCCATGTTAATATACCATTATTGAGCATAATATTTGGTATATTTAACTCAATTTTTTGGTTTAACACAAAACTATTTGACTTAAAATCCCTACTCCCACCTCTTTCCTCCTCCTTGCAAAGAATTGTATTTTCGCCTTCCTTTATTATCTAGTTAGGAGTTGAAGATATCACTTTTCTTTGGCTCTTTATAACACCCCAAAGCACCACTTTGGCTTTAATCTATGAAGGACCATAGAAATTAGTGATTGTCACTTCTAAGTTCAAGTCTAATAAAAATCCCTACAAAGTGATGTCCTCTACATCTCATCACATTAGTTAATGAGAAATATCTCACATCTTAAAAAGCTAAAAAACCACTTAACAACCCCTAAATTGAGTTAACTACTATCTTAACTCTTTCGCCTATTTTCTTCATAAAATTCATTTTCATGATTTTTTGAAATTATAGTTTATTGAATACAAAATGATATTGTATTCCTATCTTTCCATTTTTTATAGCATTCTATCATAGCCACCACTCACTCCTCTCACTTCTCATGTAATAATAATTGCTTAAAACATGGTTAAAAAATAAAAATTTAGGATTTCACTAGCCCAAAATTTGTTAGTTGTCCATCCATAAGACTCACCTTCTCCTAGTATAAACTCAACTCCCTATATTTGCCTCAAATTGCTTTTTTTATGCAACTACTTAATATCTAGGGAAACTGAGACCTAGAAAAAATATGGTTTTGTTCCTGACAACACTTTTATAAAAAAATAAATGTCCTTTGAGGAGGAAGTCCTCAAAAAGCACATCTTGATACTCATTCAAGAATGGGTAATATTCAAATGTTGGTTTTTTCTCTTCTTCCAACTCATCCATATAGATGGCATACAATATGCACCTCTTTCTTTCAAAATTTTCTCAACCACATGAATGAAATCTACCTTAAACTAATGGGTCTCTAAAGATTCTAAATATTTGTGTTATATACTAAGTCATCAAGGTATTATATTACTTTTGCATAACATTCTACTTTATTTATATGCTACCATAGCAATCAATTCCTATGATCATATCATATGATCCTAAGGGGGCCACAAGGATTTACCTTGGTGGTAAAGTTAGAAAATTCTAACTCATCCATAATAATAAATTGATCTATGCTCTTTTTTGCTTGGATCCCATATTGAATAAACTAGGTGCTAGCTATATATGCAACCTTTCTATTAATTTTATTCAAAACATGAGGAGTTATAAAAACAATTGTTGTCTTAGTATTAAAACTATAATTGGACATGCATATAACTTTATATCTAAATGGGGGCATTTCGGTGTTTTACTTGATGGCTATCCATCTTGTATGAATGTATTATGGTCATAGATTGGATTGACATGGAGGCTTGGCACTCAATCCCTCACTCTTTTGTAGACACTAACTTACATAATGATCACTGCTACATGCATAACATCCATATTTAAGTCATTTTATTCAAAATTTTCTTTTATTTTTGGGATCATTTTATATTTTATCCTATAAATTTATCTAATTCTAATTTCCATTTCTAAAACTCTTCTTGCTAGCCTCATCCTTATCCCTATTATAAGGTTTTTCCTTTAGGAATTTATTCTTGAAAAAAGGTGCAAGTTGCTTATTTTTCCCTTTATTTCTTTGTGGTATGCAATTATGACCTACAATTTACACTCTTGTCTTATTGCTTTTCCAAAAACCTCCTTCATGCTCAAGGGCCTATGAATGTCCACATCAACACTTATTTGTGAGTTTAACCCCATGATGAATTTTTAGATCTTGAATCTTTCATCTTGTTGATATTGTGGCACATATTTAAGGGGCTTCTATAAAACCCTCCAAGCATTGTGTCACTATTAAGTCCCCTTGTCTGAAATTATAGAATGTTATTATTTTTTGGTCAACAAAGAGTTGTGGTAATCATCAATATTTATACAAGGTAATAAATTATTCCCAAGTGATGTTTTCCATGTTCAAACATTTATCTACCTTTAAATTATTCAATCATGAGGTTGTTGTTAGCTTTTGATGTCTAATACTTAAAGAAAAATAACCACAAGATCTAAAATAAAGTTGTTGTAAGAAATATAAGTCAATGGTAATATTCTAAACATATAAAACTCATAAATAACTTCTGCAACAACTCATAAAAATACCATTAACAAATGCTTAGGAAAATAATATCTTGATAGAATAAAGATCTTCAATACACCATACTTCCATACACTCTCACTCTACATTGTCTCTCACACACAAACATAAACACATATATAATGGAATGTGACTCTTCATATGGAGTACTCTTGGCCTTCACTCTTCTTGAGACTCTTTACTTTCCTACTCTATGGACTCATATGCACATTTACATTATTAAATACTTTGCACATTCTAATAATACTTGTGCATTTATTACATTGCATAAAGTAAATACTCACACTCTAATCTAGGACACTCTCCTAATCTAAATATGTACCCAAGGTGGTACACTAGCATTTAACAAATAATTTAATATACACTAAAACCCCCCTGTATTACATTATTTGGTTATTGAAGACTTTAGTCTTCAATATGGATCTTCATGTTTCATAAGTCCTTCAACTTGATCAGGTTCTTGTTCTTCTTCTTTAATCTGTAGATGACCAAGTAGTCCAAAGTATTGTTGTCCTCTCATCTTTCTCATTTTGAATCTTCGATTTGCCTATTGATTTTTATGATAAATAGATTTTTCAATTCCTGCAATCTGTTCCTTAGAAAATCCATTAGTGTTGTTTTGAACTACAACAATATCTTGTGAAATCCCAATTGAGTCTAGAGCATATATATCATTGTAAATTGATATTGTAGCTTCTATCTCATTTTTATTTATAATGAGATACTTATTGACTCCATTTATATATCTAAACTCAATCATCCTTTTGCTCTCAACCAATTTGGCTACTGAAATAAGATTTGATGTTAATCCAGGAACATACATTACATCATGTAACAAAATATTTGGAAAAGATATACTAGGTGTTACACACCCATATCCATGCACAAGATAGGTTTTTCCATCTGCAATTTTCAACCCAATATTATTTGTGACTTCAAGGCAATCAAACCATTGTAAATTTCTTGTCATGTGATGACTTGCACCAGAATCAATAAACCAAAGGTCTTTACAATTTTGGCTTGTAGTATCATTTGTGGTTGAAGTAATTTTACATTTTTTATATGAATTATATATGGACTTTGATCTTGGATCCTTTCATAATGTACTTTGTGATGATATGTTCCTCTTGCTAACTTATCCATTACTATCTTCAAAAATTAGTTTTATTGTTGTATTTATTATGTCTCCCTAGTGTTTTTATGAACAACTTAAAGATAATTTTTCAAATCTCTAAACCTTTGAGGTTGACTACCTTATGTCTCCCTAGTTTTGAATATATTGTCTTTCTTGATAAAACCTTTTCAACTTCTAAATTTTAAGTTGAATTTGAGTATATGATCAAATACTAACTTGTAATCTTAAAATCATGTAGTATACCTTGTATTTCCTAATGTTTGGATAATAATCAAACAATAGTTTTGACAAAGGTTTCAATTCTTCAAATCTCTAGGTTGAATTCCTTTTATCTCCCAAATTTCAAAAATATAATTTCTCAATTCTAAATTTCACAAACCTATGTTGGTGTTGAATTCCTTATAACTCCCCAATTAGAAATTTAGAAAACAAAGGTATTTGCAAATTAATTATTCCTTTTTCAATGTAGAAATCCTTATTCCTTCAAGTTAAACTATTTGGAAATATTTCTATGCAACTTGAATTTCAAAATAGAATAAAGTAACTTTAATTTTTTTTAAATTAAACATTTCTCACTTCAACAATATTCCAAATCATTCAATAGAACTTCTAAGGTTATATTTCATCAATTCATTACCTTATTTCTCCATTCATTCAATTAATCTCAAGTATAATAGATTAATTAACCTTAAACTTAATAATATTATTCCTTATACCTCCTTAATATTTGCAAAGGGTTAAATCAGTTCAAATATTCTATACCTCCTTGTATATGACACGCTAAATTTGGGTCTTCAAATATTTGACTTTCTTCTATGTATTTGTTGGCCTCTCTATCTCATAATATTGGGTATTCAAGTATTTAACCTCTTGCATATTCGCTGGCCTCTCTGTCTTCCAATATTCTCTCCTTTATTATGCACTCCATGTTCTTTAAGAACTTTGAAATCTATCACACTAAGCTTGTATCTCATGCATTAATGGTGCATAGGAAACGTTTCCTTCTCCCATGAAGGTGGTTGGCATTTATTATGCAATGTGACATGTGGAAAATAATATTTTCACTTCCTCATAATGTTGTTACCAAGTGGAGCTCAACATTTGAACGTTACAATTTTGATTCCTTTTTTGCCTTAACGCTATGTATGACCCTTGAAAATTTTTGTACTCAATTTTCTATCGATGATGATTGTGCTTCAGCTCTTCTTCAATAACTGTTCAACTAGTGCTCTTCATTGGTACTGTATTCAATGCAAGCATTTTCTCTCCCTTATGGTAGTTATAAACATAAACTCTTAACCATTACATGCTCAAATAATTTGACCTCCTTTCATGCTTCTTTCAACGTATCTTATAACTCCTAATAATGTCTCCTCGATTCTTGGTGCTCAAACTTACGTAAATGGTGATTCAACTCCTTCTATCAATGCTTATGCTTCCTCCTCCTTACTTGGTGTTTATATTTCAAGCTCGGTGGATCTTCTCCCTTGCACGGTGGCTCTTCTCCCTTGCACGGTGGCTCTTCTCCTTTGCACAATGGCTCTTCTTAGGCAACTCTTAGATGCTTGTCCCTTGTGTTACGACTATTAAACTTTGTTCTAACGACACCTTGGCTTTTCTCCTATGGTGCTCAAACTTCACTTTTTGATGGCCCTTCCTTATTTGATAGGCTTTCTATCTATCGATGATGTTTTAGCTTCCTTTTTCTCCTACCTCCAATGTTTGGTTTGCTTCTCTCTAGACTGCTCTTTTTCTTGCTTTGTAACCTTATTGTTTGGTTATTCTTTCACCATGCTTATACTCCTTTATTTTTACTCTTTCTAACTCTTCCTTTTGCTATAGATTCTAAGGTGGTGAAGATGCTTGATTTCAACTCTTATTCATTGCCTTCAACATTGCAATATGGCACTTCCAAATCTTGCTATAAACAAACTCTTTAATGCTTAAACAAAATACTTTTTAGAACACTAATTTGTAGTCCTCTTTTAATATTCTTACTTGCTTACTTCTTTGCTATCCAAAATCACTATCCACAAACTCCAAAAATTACAGCTTTACTCTTTCAAATGCTACTCAAAATCTATCCTTTTCTTCTCCAAAGCATGTTGTCTAAAACTTGATAATTTGCAGTTTTACTACATCAAAAAATATTGCCAAAAATTATCTTCTTCTTCCTCAACAATGTTGTTAAGAATTATACCCTTTCTCTTATCAAATGCTACCCAAATTCTCTAAAAATTGTAGTTGGTTTCCTTCTCAAAATTATGTTCAAATTGAGCTCCTATCTCCTTCCAAATATGCTATCTGAAACTCTATAATTTGTAGCTCTAAATACTACCCAAAAAGCTATCCCATTGATATCCAAAATATAGCTTTATCTCCTTCAAATTATTGCCTTAGATTGCAGTCAATTTCTTCTTCAAAAACTCCTTCAACTTGCTATTCAAAATCACTTCAATCTGCCCTAAACTTCTCCATTCACAACTCTTCTATCTCCTTCCAATGTAGCTCTAATAGTCTGATTTCTCCTCCTTTATCTTGTTGTCCTGAAACTCTTCAAATTTTGCCTCAAAGATCTACAATATACTTCACAAATCAGCCTTCAAAATCTTAATGGCTATCTCCAAACTTCTCAATTTGGTGGCCTCTTCTATCCTCTTTCTCCTCCTTAGCTCTCGCTGAATTCTATCTTCAAATTTAACCTATTTGCTAGCCTCTTCTTCAAGAATCTGAATGTCTTGAAGTCTGAAAAATACTTTCTCAATTTTGGCAAACTTCTTTCCAAAAATCTTCTCCTTGAATTAGTTTCACAAATAATTTTGGGCTTGTTGTTGAATGACAACAATTTTCAAAATTTGATGTGATTACCTCTTTTCAAGAGTTTCTTCTTCTTGCAATATTCTTCCTCAAACTTTATTCAAATCTTCTCCAATGGTCACTTCTTCAAATTTCTCAATAGGGCTTCTCTAGCCTTCTTCTTACTCCTTCCAAATTTGCTTGAAATCTCTTCTCTTGGGTTTCCAAATTATTCAATATTCTATCTTCTTTCTCAAATTTGCAATGGGGACCTCTTCTCTCGAGTCTCCTCTTTCTTCAATATTCAATAGAGCTTCTTTGACCTCTTTCTCTCTTCTTCCTTCAATATGCTATGGGGACCTCTTTATCGGGTCTCCTCAATATTTAATTTGCAGTATTGAATGTTTAATGGGACCTCTTTCTTGGACCTCCTTAATCTTCAATGTCTACTCTTTTTATACAACTCAAAACTAATCCATGCATGAGGAAAGAACATAGAATTTTAGGCAATCGAAGGTAAATTTATTTTCTATTTATTGTAGGAAGCTTCTCAACTTCTAAGAACTAATTTTATGCAACTAAAACTTAGACAGTAGCAACCAAATACATTCAAATATCTAGAATTCTAAAATAAATAAACTTCACTAGTTATCCTTCAATCTAGTGGAAATAAATCTATGTTGAGTCCTAGTCTTCATGAATTTTTCTACAACCCTATGGAAAGAATCTAGCTAAACCACAAATTTTAAATTTTGTAAATGAAATCTTCCTATATCCTCTCGATCTCCATTGTGGCTCTCCCTATCTCATACCAAATCTCCTTCGTGGCTTTGATACCATTGTTAGATTTTGATGCTTAATACTTAAAGTAAAATAACCACAAGATATCTGCTTGTTGTGGTGCAGTGGTAAATGCCCTGGTGTCTGGTAGAGGCCGACCCAGGTTCCATTCCCCTTGTCTCCATCCTGTAGATATATGGTATAGTTAGGAATGTCCTATGTGCTGGTAGAGGCCGACAAGGCTCCATTCCTCCTATGCCCAACCTGTTGAAAGTGGCACCTCGAAAGGGGTGTTTTCCACTATAAATTAGTTTTATCTACTTGTTGTGGTGCAGTGGTAAATGCCCTGGGTGCTGGTAGAGGCTAACCCAGGTTCCATTCCCCTTGTCTCCATCCTGCAGATATATGGTATAGTTAGGAATGTCCTATGTGCTGGTAGAGGCCGACCCAGGTTCCATTCCCCTTGTCTCCATCCTGCAGATATATGGTATAGTTAGGAATGTCCTATGTGTTGGTAGAGGCCGACAAGGCTCCATTCCTCCTATGCCCAACCTGTTGAAAGTGGCACCTCGAAAGGGGTGTTTTCCACTATAAATTAGTTTTTATCTACTTGTTGTGGTGCAGTGGTAAATGCCCTGGGTGCTGGTAGAGGCCGACCCAGGTTCCATTCCCCTTGTCTCCATCCTGCAGATATATGGTATAGTTAGGAATGTCCTATGTGTTGGTAGAGGCCGACAAGGCTCCATTCCTCCTATGCCCAACCTGTTGAAAGTGGCACCTCGAAAGGGGTGTTTTCCACTATAAATTAGTTTTAATCTGCTTGTTGTGGTGCAGTGGTAAATGCCCTGGGTGCTGGTAGAGGCCGACCCAGGTTCCATTCCCCTTGTCTCCATCCTGCAGATATATGGTATAGTTAGGAATGTCCTATGTGTTGGTAGAGGCCGACAAGGCTCCATTCCTCCTATGCCCAACCTGTTGAAAGTGGCACCTCGAAAGGGGTGTTTTCCACTATAAATTAGTTTTTTTTTGAGTTATCTTAGGATCTTGGGATTAGACATTTTTCGTAGGACTGCCCAAACTGCCGAACTCGTTTCGGCCATATCTCACTCATCCGAACTCGGATTGAGCTAAAATTTTGAGGGTAGATGCCTGAAAAACCCTAGAACGTCTCCACCAATTTTCATATCATTTGGAGCAACACAGATCCTAGCACATCCCTATGTGTGAATGATATATTTGGCAAGCGGCTATGCGAGGGTTTCATCTGGGTTGAGTGCAAGCAGCTCCAGAGGTTGGTTTTTAGGGCCTTCGGGCCCTAGCGACCAATATTTTTGTGGTTTATGCTCAATATTTTAGCAGGAAATGTTGTAGGGGATACAAGATGGGTTAGAAATTTGTCTTTCAATAGATCATACTGTGAACTTGAGTGACAACGGCTTCCAATTTGCTGCACAAAAGAAAAGTGAAAACCATACCTTTCCACGACGTCTAGGGCAAGGATTAAAGAGACCACGAAATAAGTTTCAAGCAGTTGATCAAAAAATGGCTCATATCTCAAGTGAATCTGGTGCTAAGGTGCACCCACAAAATAATTCTACTGTGAAAACCCTTGTCAAGGGTAAGAATTTTGAAGACTCAGTCCCAAAAATGAATTTTAGGGATGCCCTTCATGGTGGACAGCCTCAGCCCAATGCTAATATCAATATTAGGGCTTCTCATAAACCTCTAAGAATGCCTAAGATTGATCCCAGGAAAACGGAGTCAGGATGTCTTAAAGCAGCTGATGGAACTCCTATTGTTAAGCTTGATATGGGTAACATTCAGACTGGCATTGAAGATTTGGAAAAAAGAGGACTAATTTGTCGGTTCATGGGTTTTCATCCGAGTCTATCTGCTTTCAAAGTCTGGGCTGCAAAAAGCTGGAAAACTAAAGGTGAGTTACAAATCTCTATTTATCCAAATGGTTATTTTCTTGTTTTATTTGCTAATAATGAAGATAGAGAGAAAACTTTTCAAGGGGGTCCTTGGTTTTTTGGAAGGGCAGGGCTTTTCATGAAGCCCTGGCATACTAAATTTAAAGCCGAAGAAGAGATGCCTTCTATAGCTCCCGTGTGGGTTAGACTCTTTGGCCTCCCTATTGAATTTTGGAATCCTACTATTTTTTCTTCAATTGGAAACTCTTTAGGAACTTTTATGATGACTCGCTGATTGTACTCAAAATTTTGAACATATTATTTATGCTCGAATTTGTGTTTTAATGGATTTTGACAAACCCCTACCTAAAAAGATCACATTACAATTTGGGGAAGACACTTGGGAGCAAGTAGTGGACTATGAGAACATTCCTTTTCGTTGTAGAATTTGCCATGAATATGGTCATTTGGCCAATGCTTGTCCAAATAAAATTCCCGATCAAAAGAAAGAAGATATAAACTCAGCAGGTTTCCAAATACCTAAAAAGAAGAAACTCGGAAAAAACAAGTAATGAAGGATCAATCAAAGTCATTTGCTAATATGTTTGAAATCCTTTCCACAAATGATGTCCCAAGTGAGGAAGAGGAAATAATGGAAACTGAAATCTTAGAAACACAATTTAAATATGAAGGAAAGAACTCGGAGACAAACCAACAAATCAAAGGTTTTCAACAGAAAAAAAAGGAGAAAATTTACACAAGAAAAACAATATTTCAAATGTCAAAACTTCAAATAATGCAGGTCCCAATATAGACTCCATTGAACCATCTAGTAAAATTTTGGCTGTGTATGAGCATTCTTCAAGGTTAGAAGCCATCTCAGATTCAATTGGAATAAGTCAAGAAACAGGGAAAAAAAATTGAAGATGGATTCTAATCAAAAAGTAGGTCGCAAGACCAATCAATATCATATGGTAAAAGAAGGTGAAAAGCTTGTAGAGGAAGGTAAGATTAATGCCCTTCCCAACATTTTTAGCCCTGGTATTAATGAAGATCATCACTTGGAATATTAGAGGACTCAAAGGGAGTCTTTCAAAACAAAATGAAATTAGAAGAATGATTCAGATAAATCATCCACATCTTGTTTTCCTTCAAGAAACAAAGATGTCAATGGAGGATATGGACTTAATTGCCAGTAAAATTTGGCCAGCTAGAAAAGTGGTTTCCCTCAGTTCCCAAGGGACTTCGGGTGGCATTGCTTGTCTTTGGGACCCAAAAGAGGTAGTTATTCACCATATGGTTGGCAGTTGGGGTTTGTTGGCTATAGCTATTCAAAGTAGACATTCCAACCAGATTATGCTCTGCATTATTGTTTATGCCCCGACTTCTTTGGAGGAAAAAAGAAGACAGTGGAAGGATATTACTCATATTATCTCTCATTTTCCTAAAGCTTGGATCTTGATCGGAGGAGATTTCAATACCATCCTCTCTCTGGATGAGAAAAGGGGGGGAAATAGAAATTTGGACAAAAGTACTGACCTCATGAGCGAATATATTGCAAACCTCCATCTTGTGGATATCCAACCAGATAATGGCCTTATGACTTGGTCTAACAGAAGGCAAGGCTTAGCTTGTATAATGGAGAGATTGGATAGGTTTTTGCTCTCTAAAAATTTCTTAATCCATGGTCACATTCCTAAAGTGAAGACTCTTAATAATGCTGGTTCGGATCATTGGCCATTCATGGTGGAAATGTGGAAAACCAATGTGAGTTTCTCTCCTTTTCATTTTCAATTAATGTGGCTTAGAGACATTTCCTTCAGACCTCATGTGCAACAATGGTGGAAGGAAGGTAAACCTAGGCATGGGACTAAGATGTTCTGTTTTGCCAAAAGACTGCAATACATTAAATCCAAAATCAAGACTTGGAACTGGAAAGAGTTTGGGGATGTTCATAAAAAAAAACATGAAGTTATTGCTCATCTTGAAAATTTGAATAAGAAAATCCGTTTAGATGGCCTCACAGAGAAGAGAAGTGCAGATGAAATTAAACTCACAACTCGGCTTAGAGGAATGGGAAAAAAGAGAAGAAATCTTATGGAAGCAAAAATCTAGAATTCAATGGCTCAAAGAAGGAGATCGAAACACAAATTTCTTCCACAAATCTCTTCTAGCTCGAAGATCTCACAACTTTATTTCTTCCTTAAAATCAGATTCTGGAGATGTTGTTTATACTTGGGATGGCATGAACTCTATTGTTGTTGATTACTTTTCCAATATTTTTGTCGCTACTCCTCTTGACTCACCTTCACAACAAAATGTTCTTCAAGCAATCCCTTCTCTTATCACTTCTGAGGAGAACTCTATTTTGACTCGCTCCCGTTACTATCAATGAGCTTCAACAAGTAGTTTTTAAAATGCAAAAAGGGAAAACCCCAGTGTCCCGATGGTTTTCCTATTGAGTTCTACCAAGAGTTCTGGGATATCCTTCATGTTGATTTATTAGAGGTGGTGGAAGAAGCCAAGAAATCCAAAGAAATTTTGAAGGTTATCAATAAAACTTATATTACTCTTGTTCCAAAAGCTCAAGAGGTTGATCATATCTCAGCTTTTAGACCTATTGCTTTATGTAATGTTCTTCTCAAAATTATTACTAAAATCATGGCAGTAAAGGTTGAAGCCTCTTTTGCATAAGATTATTTCCCCAGAGCAAGGGGGATATGTGGAAGGACGTCAAATAGTAGATGAGATAGTTCTTGCTCAGGAAGCCATCCATTCCATGGATATGCAAAATTCTCCTTCTATGTTCATCCGGTTAGACTTATCCAAAGCTTATGACAGAGTGGATTGGCACTTCCTTATCAAAGTTTTGAGGCAATTTGGTTTCTCTAAGGATTGGATGGATTGGATTATGGGATGTATCTCTTTAGTTTCCTACTTAGTTCTTATCAATGGCAGGCCTTCTCAGTCTTTCCCAGCTTCCAGAGGTATTAGGCAAGGTGACCCGCTATCCCCTTATTTATTCATCATTCTTGTTGAATGCTTGGGTAGGACTATAACCAAAAAGAGGGAAAACAAAACCCTTGAGGGAGTTACCATTGCTCATGGAGCTAGACCTATCTCTCATCTTCAATTTGTGGATGACTCTACCCTTTTAGGTAAAGCTACAGTTAAGGAAGCTTCTAATATTAAGCAAATCATTAGCTATTTTTCTAAGGCTATTGGGCAGTTGATCAATGAAGACAAATCTAAAGTTATTTTCTTTCACTGCTCTCGCTAGACAGGAATCCATGGTCTTGGATAAATTAAGATATAAGAAGACCTCTCTTCCAATCACTTATTTAGGTATTCCCATAAATATTCAAAGGCAGAAAAATAAAGATTGGAATTGGTTGTTGGACAAAGTCAAGAAGAAAATTGGAAAGTGGACCAACAAGTGGCTTTCTTCTGGGGGTAGAATCACCTTGGTAAAATCAGTCCTTCAAGCTATTCCTATTTATGTTTCTTCCATTTTGAATATCCCAAAGGTCGTTCTTCGAGAATTGGATCAAATCAGCCATCGTTTCCTTTGGAGTGGTACTAAGGAGAAAAGAAAATGGGCCTTGGTGAAATGGGATACTTTATGTCTTCCTAAGAGTGAAGGGGGGTTAGGATTCCGGTCTTCAATTAATAACAACAAAGCTTTAGCTGCTAAATTATATTGGAGGATGTTGCATAACCCCAATGCTCTTTGGGCCAATAATCTCCGTGCTAAATATGCTCGAGAACAAAAGTCCCGAAGACCTTGTTCGCTATCAACTTCCTACCAAAGGTTCTCCCATTTTAGCAGTTCTTAAGACTCGGTGAGGATTTGATAAAGAAAAAATTATTTTGGATCATTCATAATGGTCAACATGCAAATTTTTGGACAGATTCTTGGGATGGTCACAAGCCTTTGATAACTCGGCTTCCCGATTGGAGGCCTTGGATGGAGGAGCTTCACCGAGCTAATTGGATAAAGGTGGCTAATTACTATCGGTACCATACCGGTAATTCAAAGGTTGGTAGATATTGGATCCCTATTGAGGACTGGCCTATTCAAATCCCAGAAAGGCAAAGACAAGATATCCAAGGCATCCTTCATATGAGATCCCTCTCTTGGTCCCATGAAAAAGATTGTTTTGGATGGAACAACACTACTAAGGGTGAGTATTCAGTTGCTCAAGGTTATTTGACCTTATGCCATAATAATCCCAACCATTCTTCTGACATATTTTCTCAATTGTGGGCTCAAAAGCTCTGGCCTAAGGTGAGGTTCTTTAATTGGCTTTTATTGCATCGTAGGGTGCTTACTGGTGAGCAACTTATGAAGCATGGTTTTCATGGCCCTTTTAGATGTGAAATGTGTGAAGAGAATGTAGAAAATATCAACCATATTTTTATTGAGTGTACTTTAGCCTCTGAGCTATGGAGGAGAATGGCAACTTTACTTGGCTTACATTGGTCCAATTTTTTCACTTTTGAACAACTTTGGAGGGATTGGCCTAATCAAGAGGGTGTTGATCATTTTATTAGGCGGTTAGTTTGGATGGGTTCTACCATTCTTCTTTGGAATATTTGGAATGAAAGGAACAACCAAATTTTTAATCAAGATAGGAAGGATATTCACTATATTTGGCAAAAGACCATAGCCAACTTAGTTGAATCAGTCCATCAACTCCTTAATCACCCCCAAAACTCCCACCAAAGATGGGATCAAGTGATGCAAATATTGAAGATTAAACCTTCTAAGGGCAACCAACTTAAAGGGAATGTGAGTATTAGTAAGATGGATAGGACTAGAAATTGGCAACCTCCTCCTAAGGATTTTGGAAAAGTCAATACCGATGGAGCCTCTAGAGGGAACCCCGGAAAAGCCAATGTGGGAGGAATTGGTAGACTTTCGGATGGCTCCCTGGTTTTTACTTTTGCTGAGAATTTGGGTATTCTTTCCAATAACCTTGCTGAGGGGTATGGTATCCTTAGAGGCCTTCAGGAGGCTACTAAGGTTGGATGGGAAAAGGTGTTAGTTGAGTCTGACTCTCAACTTATGATTAATCTCTTGAAGACTCCTTCTAAGAATCATAAGGTGGATTGGAGAATAAAAAGAATTATTGAGAAGATTCAGTTAATCCAGATGGGATTTTTGAAAGTTGATTACAATCATGTGGTCAGAGATCAAAACAAGAGTGCTGATGCTTTAGCTAATTGGGCTTTGGACAAAGGTGATCTTACTTGTTATGGCCACCCTCCTATATGGTGGGCTTCTCAAATTAGGGAAGCTCTTCTTTCTATCATTTCTTTGGATGGCTCCAGTTTTGAAGGTACCTAGTTTCTTCTTGTTTTTTTTTTTTGTTTCTCTTTGGTTCATTCAGTTTTTTTTAGTTCCCTAGCTCATTCTATTCTTTATTTTGTTTCCTCTGTTGATTCTTGCATTAATAGTCTTCTGGTCTAGATAGGTCATTGTTTTGTTCTTTTATTTTTTTCTTTTGTCTTCTTTGTTTTTTTGTTTAGTTTTTTAAGGTGGGTGGGTTCTTTTGTTTTGTTTTGTTTTTGTGTTCTTTGTGTTGTTTTTTGTTGTTCTTGTGTTTTTGTTGTTTTGTTTTTTTTTTATGTTTTTTGTTATTGTTCTTGTGTTTTTTTCGTTCTTGTTCTTGGGTTTCTCTTTGTTTGTGTTATTTCATTTTTTTATGTGTGAGTGTTTTCTATGTTTTTTGTTTTTGTTTATTGTCTGTTGTTGGTTGTTTTTTATTTTTATTTTATTTTTTTAGGTTTTGGTTGTGTTTATTTTTCATGTTTTTTTGGGTTATGTCTTTGTAGTGTTCTGTTGTTTTTGTCTTGTTTGTGTTTTGTTATGTGGTTCTTGTGTTTTTCTATGTGGTTTGTGTTGTGGTTTCTTTTATCTTATTGTGCGTGTTTGGTTGTGCTTTTGGTTTTGACACACTCAAGGAGCATGTTTTTTATTTTATTTTATTATTTTTGTTGTTATTTACTTTTTTTAATTTGGTTTTGTGTGTTTGTTTGCTCCTTGAGTATGTCAAAGGTGGTAGGCCAGGTCCGAGTCCCGGGCATTTTTGGCGGAATGGATACCCTTGCCTCCTTGGGTCTTACCCGAAAGTGGCATCCCTTTTGGGATGTTTTCCACAAATAAAAAAAAAAAAAATAACCACAAGATCTTAAAGAAAGTTGTAAGAAATATAAGCTAATGATAATATTCTAAACATATAAAAATCATAAATAAATTTTGCAACAACTCATAAAATTCCATTAACAAATGCTCATGAAAATAGTATCTTGATAGAATAAATATCTCTAATACACCATACTTCCACACACTCTCACTCTACATTGTGTCTCTCTCTCACACACACATAGACACATATATAATGGAATGTGAATCTTCATATGGAGTACTCTTGGACTTCATTCTTCTTGAGACTCTTCACTTTCCTACTCTATGGACTCATGTGCACATGGACTATTATGCACATTTACATTATTAAATACTTTGCACATTCTAATAATACTTGTGCATTTATTACATTACATAAAGTAAATACTCACACTCTAATCTAGGACACTCTCCTAATATAAATATGTACCCAAGGTGGTACATTAGCATGTACTAAATAATGTAATATACACTAACAATTGCTTCATTTATTGACTAATATGTAATATACACTAACAGTTGCTTCATTTATTGACTAATAATGTAATACTTCTTTATTTTGACGAGCCAAGATTTTACCCCATCCTCGAGATACTTCCCATCACATGTAGGTTGGACTATTTTCTTCAAATCCTTGGTCAATTCTACTTCAAATTGATCTCTTTTATGCACATGATTTTCCTAATGGCTATAATTAAATTGTGTAGGGATCAGAATATTTATGTTAGTGTTTTGATTATTTGAAGGGCTTTCCCATTTCAAATGGAGAGTCTTTTTCTCTTGACTCTTATAGTATAGATCAATGATTCTATACTACATATCATTGATCAAATATAACAATTGATCCATCTTATCTGGCTAAACTTCTCCTTCACCCATTTTGGTTGAGTGACTTGTGTTGACCATTTATTGGTTAATCAAGTAATAACATAATTCAATATTGGTGAGCTTTCTAGGCCCCTATTGTTGAAACTAGGAGCTCCAATACCATATATAACATCTAGTTCCAATTTACTTCTATAAATAACTATATTGTTTTCTTTTTTATAATGTCAATTTGAGTAACTAACTAAAAATGCTTTTCCATCTTAGAAAACATCCTATGTTGTGTATTGATTCTCCTACTAAGCCAATATAT
The DNA here is from genome assembly GCA_028583015.1 of Wollemia nobilis. Lineage (NCBI taxonomy): Eukaryota > Viridiplantae > Streptophyta > Pinopsida > Araucariales > Araucariaceae > Wollemia > Wollemia nobilis. The sequence continues at coordinate 2,251,416 of JAQPPZ010000669.1, read as the reverse complement.
CAATCAACCATCTATGCAATTTAAATGTAAGTAAATGTATCAATCTATGCTTAATAAGGATAACATGCTCATAATAGTTTATATATCAATGAGACTAGAATATAGTGTTTGCACTACCAACATGTAATGAGACTAGCATTTACAATATGTACATCCTCCAATGATATTAAGGCTAGAGTATAATTTCTCTTTAATACCTTTAAGGCTAGAGTATAATTCCCACTCCATCTATGTTAGCAAGACTAATATGTATTATTTATACACCCTTCAATGCCATCAAGGTCAGGGTATAATTTTTTACACCTTCAATATCGACAAGATTAGTGTTTTTGGTTTATACACCCTTTACTACTCTTAAGGCCAAAGTATTGCCAAGTATACATCTATGATAATCCATGAGAGTTGTTTATGTAGTTGGTGTAGCAAAAATTAGGTCATGTTAATACTTTATTCCAAAATTCAAATGCTCATAATTAGATATTAAGTGTTGTGAAATAAGGAAGCATTAAGAACCATGCATAAGTACTATCCTTTCCTACCCAAAGATACTTATCAAACATAATTTCAGCATATATTCTTGTCATTCTAGTCACTAAGCCATATGAATCATAAAATAATTTAATACATTGTTTTGAAATACCATATTTATAAGTTCACTATAATCTTTATGAAGAATATAATAGTTTAATACAATAAGGACATTTTTATGAAGCAAGAGGAAAATTTATCAATTTCCTTTGCAAGAGACACAATGAAAATGAATATAGTTTAAAAGTGGATAAATTGTAGCAGGAATTAATCCTCCATTCAATTGGTTATAATGAGCCATCAAATATTTTTCAATAATTTTACAATGAAATACAACTTAGTCATTCTCTTGAATCCTATTGATTCCTAATGTATGAGGGTTCTTTCTAGTCATGTCTTGGTTTTAGCTACCCTGTTCAAGTGTCATGGATATCTGACATAGGAGAGCAAGGATCAAAATATCTTTTATCTACACAACTAAAGTGGTATCTCAGTAAGGAATAAACCCATCTCAACTACATCAATCAAAATTTTGACTCTTTAATTGTAGCAACCCAAAATTTGACTAAGGGGTTGCTATTATTATTATTTTTTAACAAACACAAACAACACTAAACTCTAGCACATACTACACTAAATTCTAACACATACTTGACAAAGAGGTCCTTATCTTACTCGGTATGTGCAACTATAAAGATATCTAGATAACCCTAAGTTCAATTTGTCTATCCTTCTCCTCAACACCAACCTTCTATCTAGCATCTAATCAGGATACACCCATATCTATACCATGCACAAGTCCATATGTGTAGGTATACTACGCGTATTGAACAATCTATTAACCACATGTCTGTTAGGGTTAGATTATCTCCTTTGATGGGTCAAAGGGTACGTTTGTCTCTATACCTATGCACAAGTCTATCTATGTGGGTATATGATGCATACTACAAATATGCTACTCATCTTATCAATATGATGGGATAGCCCAATCCTTTCATAGATAGTTTATCTCATTTAAAACTTGCTAGGTTGTATAGTCAAACCAGTTTAGTTTTCTCACTAAGTTCACCAAACATGGCCCTAAGGGACCCCATAAACCCCTTAGGTTCTTCTTAAAAAAATACAAAAGCACTCTATTTTATTTAATAATTTACTTAATTACTTTAAGCACAATAAAAAGAATCATCGTAGGAGAAGCACTAAGTCTATCAATTAAGAAAACATGGAACAAGAAGAATAAAAGGAATGTAAAAGAGATGCTTGAAAAGGAAATAAAATTAACTAGATAAAGCATAAAATAAAAGGCTAACCTAATTATGCATCATAGTTTACAATTAAGATATACGTTTTCGTATGTCCTTTAATAATTACATAGTTTGAGCATGGTGAAAGAATTCATGCCTTAAATAATAGAACTTTACATTAATAGCTAAAAAAAGGTTGCTCTAAAAATATTTCATCCATACATAGATAAGTCTCTGTCTTGGATCTTTGATGTTCTTATTGGTCCTTTAGCTCACTCATCACTCAATTGATGGTAGTAAGGGATCAGGACAACTCATGAAACTATGAATCATGCATATACTAGATGATCATTTAATCTAGTGTAATTAATATGTCAAATTGCAACTATACAATCACTGATAAATATTTGAAATCAACATCTAGGAAGGTCATATTTCATTTCATCATTATTATCCTTCAATCAATCAAAGGTCCATGTTTGAACATAAAAGCCCTCCTTTAGATTTAAAAAAGAAGTAAACTCATTTATTTCTTTAATTAATCAAGGCCCCATATACCTTAACCAATTTGTAGACACCAAATCCTAGCCACTCATTATCCACTCATCATCATCAAATCACAACCATTCATCATTAGTTATATATATATATATATATATATATATATATGAATAAATCTCAGTCGCCCATCATGTCTTAATCCTGGCCACTCATTCAATGCAATCCATGTCACTTACCAAGTCACAATCTCAGCTCCTCATTATGTTTTAATCTTGGTCACCCATTGTTGTCATCGAAACCCTAACATGAATCAAGGGCAATCATAAAAGATCATTCACTTGTCATGAATGAGGATCGAAGATCTTGAGAGGTCAAACATTTTGTTATCACATTCACCCTTCACATTCGCACAAACCCTAGCCACTACCATATCCACCATTCGACCCTCGAAGCTTTTGTGAACCATATTTGAATGTTGCAGAGCATCCAATCCAGCCCACAAACACCTCAAGGTGTTCCTAAAATGCTACAAAATATTTGAGGGATGTTGTAGGACATCCATAATAGTGAGCGAATGCACTAGGATGACCGCTAGACATCGTGTTGCATCCACAAAACCCTCGAACACTTTTAGGCATCCGTGCGACCTCAGATCGAACCAGCAGAAGCATAGATCCAATGATTCAGGTATTGACAAGGTTATTGGTTGTTTTTTATTTATGTTTTCTTGCATTTTGTTTACATTTCACAAGCATTGCACTTAGGGTTTTGTAGATCTACATTTTATAGAGGGCCTCACACAATGGAGCCCTCACATGTACTACTGATCCATTTTGTGGCTTGTTTGTATGCAGGTGTAGGAGATATTTTCATTGATAGTTGTTGTAGCTTGGAGTGGCCCCATAGTGGATACACAAGCCCACTCAACCCTTGTTTGGAGTGAAGAATATCTGAAGACACCGTAGTCGATTGATCCAACAAGAGGGTTTTACCCCTCTATTGTAATTATTGTATCAAAACAAGCAATATTTTTGTAACCCCTGATTTGGGGCATATTGATGTATAAGAGTGGAGATCAAGGCTCCCTGATTTAATAATATATGAGAGCATTCATTTCATGTGTATATTGTTGTTTGTTTTGATTCATTGCTATTATTGGTGTTGATCATTTTTTGCTTTACAAAATGGTGATCACGGTGGGACCCCCAAAGGGTTTCATATTTTGATTTGCCTTGTCATATCTCGATTTGTTGATCTATATTTTCTATTTTTACTACAGGTTTTCAGAAACTCGATTGCGCAAAAATTATGAAACCTAAAACTAGGGTTTCTAGAAGCTGTGGGTGTTTGATATCTGCTCATGTAGATGCCATACCGCATTCGGGGATGCCACAGTGCATCTAGGAGATGCCATAGTGTATCTGGGAGATTCGACACTACGTCTAGGAGATTTAGCACCGCATCTATGAAGCTAGGGGAAGAATACGTAAGGCTTCTTGGTAAGTTGTTTTCAAACCCTAGCTACATTTTTTGCTTTTTAAAAGGAAAAAGAAAAATAAATATTCATCTTTCTATTTTTTAAAAAGCAATACACCAAGCATTTTTAGGCATCCTAGGCATCTTAGGCATTTTCTTTTCAAAAAAAGAAGAAGTGCATTTTAGAGTAGCAATTTATTTGTTTATGGAAAAGTCATATAGATTTCATTTAGGGGTAGATCTACACTTACAAATACATTTTTAGTTGCATTAGGTTTTTCAAATTCATCTTAGTCTATTTCTAAATCTGTATGTCAGAAATATTCTAAGGTTTATTTGGAATTCACTTGCTGCATTTGGCTCAGGTTTTTTGTTATTTATGGTATTCTATTTGCTGCTTTGTTTGCCTTGTGTGCTTTTGCTTATGTTTTAGGCAATAAATTTGAAGTGCATACTAGTTGCATCTTAAGATAATTTTTTCTTTGCATTTTAATGTTAAAAAAAACACCATAGAGAACAAAACCTTTAAAAAGAACTCCACACACTACACACTCCATTTTTAACATCAACAAGTTGGATTTCATCATCAATCATTGATCGAGGCTAGCGACGATGGGCTTCATCCCCATTAGTTGGCTCGCTCCCTAGAAACTGTAGTAGCCCATAATGAGTGGCTTTCCAGATTTCATCACCAGATTGTCCCCTACTTTTGGGTGCATTTAGAGTAGGAAGGACTAGTAACACCCTTTTACCATGGGGATCAATAATAAGTGGAACACAACTGTCATTCTTATCCGAGCATGCCTAAGTGTGAAGCAAAATCTCAATTGGGCAAGTAGCAGGACTCAAATAGTGCGACCTCCCTTCAGGGGGAAATTCTGATTCCTTAGGTTTCCCTTGAGCCAATCATACCCTAAGAAGCCATTTTTTATCCATTCATGATTCATCCTTCATCAAAGGGGTGGGTTCAAACACACCCTCTTAGTTGCATTTCATCATTCACCTTGCATAGTGGTTTTAGGCTTAGGATTCTTAACATAAAAACACACAAACCCCCAAAAAAAAAAAGTAAAAAAACTTTTGCAAAGACATAGGACACACTTGTTTGCTTGATTTGTGTGTTTGTTCATTTTTCATTGCAATTACACTTTTCACACACACTTTTATCCTTTGCTTATAGCTTATGGTATTGACCCAAAATCAAGCCAGAGCCATGATTTAGGTACCCACTAGCCAACCAACTTCATCCATGGAGTGCTCCACTCCTTTCCCAACCACTTCTATGGCTAACCCAACCTATGTGGCATAGACAAGACATCTTGACTTGTCTGTTGGACCCTCTCATATGGCATCCACTTTGGATGTTGATACACTGAAGAGAGAAATTCACACTGCCATCCCTAAAATTGAACCATCCACACCAACTGACCATCACATCACCTACATATATTCTAAGAAAGTCAGAGCCTTTTTAAGACCAACCGATCTAGTTCTAGAACCCCTCAACATTCCACCCCGATATATTTCTACATTTCAGTAAGAACCTTTACATTCATACCAAGTCTTCACCAACCTCCTCTTTGAGACCACCTCCACACCCCCACATAAATCTTTCCCATCATCATTTAGCCAATGCACTTCCCTTCCATCCAATTACACCACCATCCATTCTAACCCACTCTATGAAGCACAAGTTAACATTGCTTCACAGATACCTTCATCTATCCCACACACATCATATGGGTTTGTTAATTCATCCTAACATGAAATTCCACATTTAGTTGTGATTCCTTTTGTAACTTATCCTCCACCAACCTCAACCCATGTCATAAACACTCACAACACATCAACCTCCATCCCCCATACAATTGTTCAACCCACATCTGCTACTGCCATACAACAAGCATGGAAACACTTAAACCAATTACTTGGTAATGCCAATCAAAATGTCCATGCTTTCTTGCAACAATAGTCATAGGTGGCATATTTCAAACCTCAATCCATTCCCAACCAAAATACCTTTTTCACCTCTGATCCATCTTGGGTATCATGATCTCCTATGATCACTATACCTACACCTCCATCCAACCACATCAATGCCATTACCACCACCCAACACACTCAAATCCCCCAAACTCCATCTCCACCTCATCAACACCAATCATTCCATAACCAATTCCAACAAAACATCCAACACCACCACATACCCACAACCATCAATCCATTGGCCAATAAAAATCTCATTTCATCCCAACAATTCATCACCCAACACACACCACCCACATACACCCATCACGCAAACCAAGGCTTCCAAACACAAATGGAAGATCCTAAAATACAAGCTTTGCAAAAATAGATTGATAACTTGATCATGCATACGCCTAGTATGATGTACCAGAAACCCACTCTGAGATAATTGGTCAATCACCCAATTCATCCTTTGGTACCATCACCACCTTATCCTACCGATTTTACATTACCAAAGTTTGATAAATTCAAAGGGACTGAGGACCCTAGAGAGCATATTAGTGCATTCATCCATACATGTTTTAGAATCCAAGAGAATGATGCCTTAATGCTTCAAAATTTTCCTCAGACATTAGGGGGGATGCCTTAGAATGGTACAACCATCTACCACATCACAGTGTTTATACATTCAAATAATTGGTGGAAAAATTCTTAGAAAGGTTCTCCCTCAATGTTAGAAAGAAAACTACCTTGACCAACTTGTATAATCTTAGACAATTTGAAGAAGAGTCGGTCTATGACTTTGGAAACCGTTGGAGGGCAGTCATTACCAAATTACCATTCATCCTCCCAATGGAAGAATTAACACGAATGTTCACAAGGAGTTGTCTAAAACCTATCTCCTTGTTGCTTCAGTTACAACAATATAGAACATTCGATGAAGCTCTTTCCCAAGCCCAAGTTATCAAAGAAATCAATATTCAAGAGGGTGAGATTAAACCCAAAAAGAAATAATGGCAAAATAAGGGCCAATCCAAAGGAAACTATAATGGCCAATCAAAATCTGGACAAGTGAATCAAGTGGTCTTGAGTCAACCAACAATGACTCAACAACCCCAAGTCCATCATCAACAACAATCATCATCACAACAACAACCACAACAAGTGTCATATCAAGCGGTTCCACCCCCACAATAATTGCACAACCCAGTGCCAACTATGGAAAATAATCAACACCGATAATCTATTGGCAAACTCACAATTACACACCACTACCCGAGTCATATGCCTCCATATTTTAAAGGTTGTATGATACACATGCAATCACCTTGCCAAAAGTTAAACTTGAGGATCCGACTAAATGTAGCAAGGGCTATAAGGAGCATTTGTTCTATCCCTTCCATCGCCATAAAGGGCCATGACATTAATAATTGTTTTTCATTTCAAATACATTGTGCAAGACCTGCTAGACCTAGGGGCCATTAAGTTGGATAGTCCCTTAGCACAACAAAACTAGAACCTTGGTATTTACCAAACACCACTTCCTCATCATGAGGAAACACAACAGACAATAGGGGGATCAAATCCTATAACTCCTCCTAACCAAGTCAACCACGTGCAATAATACCAAGGTTTTATGGGTGCTATTCATGTAGTAACCCTAGGTCAACGAAGCACAAATCATCAAAATGAACAACCTCAAGTAGTTAAATCTCTTATAGCAACACCAACAATTGTGTATCCACAACCCGCCAATCCATCTCAACCCATTCATCTTTCTACCAATTCATATCAACCAAATCACCTTCCAAGCCATCCATATCAACCCATTCACCTTCAAAGTCATCCACCATGACCTATCATCACACTAAGTAGTCGGTTGACAAATAGTCTCAAAATGGCTTCAACCAAATTATCAATCTATGAGCTTATACAACAATCTCCTCCACATCGTGAGGTATTGATGGAGATCTTGAAATCCATTAAACTTCAAACTCAAGACTCTAATGCCTTCAACAATTTTGTGGGGAGCATTCAAACATGTATGGAGCCTTCAATCGTATTCTATGATTTTGAAATAAAATCAATATCATCAAAATCACCAGATCCTCCATTACACATCATGGCTTAGGTTGATAGGTAGCCTTTTAAATGAGTATTAATTGACATCGACTCATCAATCAACATCATTACCACTTCAGCACTCCACCATCTCAATCTTCCACCTTCCCACATCACCAAATCCACCTTCACCTTGCGAGCATTCAATGATGCTCTATGTTCTATAGTTGGCACTATGGTCTTACTCATACAAGTGGGGGTCAAGATGTTGCACACCATGTTCCATATCCTAGAAGGGGCCATGGCCTACAATGTACTCCTTGGATACCCCTGGATAAGGGAAATGAAATGTGTTCCCTCAACACTACACCAATATTTGAAATATGTACATGAGGGACAAATACATTACATACCTGCAAACATTGAACCATTCAAATACTACAATTTCATTTCCAACCCATATGAGTCCTCACTTCCATCCACTCACTTGTCCTTAATTCCATCAACCCCACCATCAACTTCACATCACAATACCTCATCCAAAGCACCTGTGCTAGAGGAACTCCCCATCACTGATCCACATCAGACCTCCACTTCCACACCCCAACCTTCATCACAATCGACAACATGTACATGTGATCGAACCCAATCATCATCCTCAACATCCATACAAGGGGGACATCCCTCCACATCACCAATCACCACTCATTCATCATCATCCACACAACCTACTTTACAAGCACCCAATGCCACTTCATCCACACCAAAATCACCAGTCATCCATCAAATTCCTCAGCCAAACCCATCTTCATCTCCACTAACTGATGTCTCACAAGTTAATTTGATAGATTGTGACATACCATTCAAACATACATCTATCTCCTCACTTGAGCCACAAGCCACGTTTGAGCTCCACATCTCCACATCCACTCCATCCACATCATCATCCACACAAGTTGCAGTCCATCTCGCTAGTCCTAGCATTGGCGAGTATGTGGTTCAAGATGTCATAGTCACACCATTCAACATCAAAACTATCAAGGATTATGGTCATCAACGTGATCCACCCCTATCCATAGGAGTAGTGTACAACATGGGTTCATCCCCAAATATAATCAATTTTGTATATGGGGGGGTCGATTCATCATTCGATCCACTTTCCCATATGAACCTAAGTAGCCATCCTATGCCAACCTCGAACACATGACCAATCTTGATTTCCCATCATGATATTTTTGTTGGGTTAATTGGTAAGGATATGGCTTAGGATGACATGAACAGGGTATGCATGATATCATTGAACCTCAATATCGAGAAGCGCATGACCATTCTGGTATGGGATACAATCCACAACCTTCCACTTCCTCTTTTGAACGAGCCTTTCAACGCCTTAATCTTGATCATGAAGAGGAAAAAAATGATAATGATGACTTCAAGGATGAATTATATGAAGAATACAATGTCATTTCGATAGCTTTAGATGAATCCAAATAGGAATTGATCCCAATCACTCCATTCACCGAACAAGATGAGCACTATCTCATAATATTCCCCATCCATCAACCCATATTCCATTTACTCCTCCCAAGGGAGTGAGCTGAGCCAATTGGTGAACCACCACCACCACCTCGTCCACCTCATTGAAAACATGATGTAACATATGCACATAAAAAATTGAATTTTTGCATTTACATATCCCGATAATTTTTTGCTATCCAAGTTCACAAGGCTCATTCATTAATTCCAACAATATAGGCTTGCTAGTCTAGGGGGAGTAGAAAAGCATCATTATACATGGCTTAAAATATATAAAAGCATCATTCATACACATTGCATTTCCCGCATCTACTTTCCACTATCACATTCATGTCATTACATTACATTTCATCCACCATACTAGTGGTCATCTATTTAGTTTGGATAATAATTGATCCAATAAGTCTTGTTGCCTTAATCAAGGGCACCCTTGAGTTTACATCCAACTCATTGCCACAGTTCACAAGTCATGTCATCATTGCACTATAATTCTATAATTCCTAGGTTTTTTCAATCACTTAGCCACATATAGTGTTTCAAGCAACCTCCATTACATGTCAAGTTTCCTCTAGGACCAAAGCACATTTTCACTAAGAAAATCTTGAGTTTTGGGAGTTGACTCTAACATTCTTGAACCAAACACATACAACACCTATTAATAACATCTTGTGTCAAAGGGATAACACCATGATTGGGTTGAACCTCGAAGAGAAAAGTTACCTTTGCTTATCCCATTATGCACATAGTACAAAATCAAAATAGTGGTCTTCACCACTAATAACACTTCCAAATAAAAGAATGAGTAGTAAGGATAGGATAAAATTCTCATCACACCTCGATTGAGAATATGATTCCCCAAAGCTCTAATTATTTTACAAATCACACACCATAGATCCCCAAGTAGTAAGGATAACACTACATTTCCATCCAGATGGTTATGTAGTTTGATTCTCCAAATCTTAAAGATCATTTCATTGGACTATGGAGCTAATATCCATTGAGGCTATAGATGCTTGACTGGAAGTTTGTTCAAAATTGTTAGAATGTTTGAGTCTCTGCAAAATAATTCTAGATCAGTCATCCATAAGTCAAAACATCACATTCATACCATAGTCACATCACTACATGAGTCTTCCACTTCATATCCCACCATTAGATGTTGATATCCTTAATTAAGCAACAAAGATAAAATGGTCAAGCAAACACTAAACTACTACAAATGATCATTAGAGCATCAATTCACTTGCATTGTTATCATAAAAGCATATACATTGTCATTACATTGTCATCCATCACATCATATACACATGCATTCACACAAACATTCACACAAAAGTCATACACAAAAGAAAAACTATGTATATATATATATATATATATATATATATATATATATCGCATGTACAAAGTATGCCCGAAGGCTATATACAATGGAGCACTAAGGATCATATACAAAAGTGCACCAAGAGGAACCAACTAGCGTTCGAAGGTAGACCCCTATGATCTTGATGGATCAGGATCCCGAGGAATCCTAGAGCAAGAGTTACTATGCCTAACAGAGCCATATATGGAGGAGGAAGGTTGCACTTGCAGTCCAATGCCATGTTGCATAAGGAAATCCTCAAGCTCCTGAATGTAGCCATCCTAAGATCAAAGTCGAGATAGGTCTTGTCTTTGATGAGCATCCCTCAATGCTAGCTCTACCCAAAACCTAGCTATCACATCCTTACCTCCACCTACTACAGTCTACACCTCCAAATCTATCTATAGTCGAGCATTCTTGGTATTCCATGTTGCTATCTCTGTATTCCAATCTACCACCATCCACCAAAGCTGATCCCGCTCCTCAACCAGGTTATCTCACTCATCTTGGAGCTCAGTCCATTCCTCCTCACTCCAACCAAGAGATCTCTTAGAAACCTCCTTTGTACCACCCCACCCTCACCATCACCTCAAATCTTAGGAGGTTGATCTACCATAGCCCTTGATTGATTCTCCTCACTATCGAATCAATGATGTCTTTATTGTCGAAGAGCCTCCTCTGCTTTAATCATCACCTCCCCATCATCGCCACTACCTCATCCACCACATGACTTGATGACCATGAAGGCTATAAGGTGAACCAGGCATCGTACTCTATTGTGGTCCCAACATTATCCACATTTGAGAGATCCATATCTTCGTCATCCTCATACTCCACTCGCCATACCTTAGCATAGGGTAAGCTCAACTCATCAGCTTGATGCATGTACATCACTGGAGTGCCAGGGATCCCCTACTGTATCCTAAACTATCACAATACCCATGAGAACTGGATCAACTCTACCTCACTACCATGCTAACCAACCACCCATCTAGCCTGCCTAATCCACCGTAATTACTCTATATTAGTGGGCCACCTAGCATCTCACCATGGTTGCTAGTACACCTAGTCAGGTGTCAAACCTACCCATAGATATTTGTACTCCTGGTCACTTAGACCAAGATGAATTGACTGTATCTCCTTAGTTGATCACCATTTCAATGCATAGGGTTAATCCCTATCCCACTCACATGGTAAGCCAACAAGAAGAGCTATACTAAAATAATCCCATCCCTAGATCTTAAGCAACACACTATAGCCCAACCCCTTCTGCCCTTGCCTCTTCACCTCATATAGATCCATGTATGCTTGAGCTAGAAAAGTAGGCATCCAAGCATACATTCAATGCTCATCGATCATATAAAACACCAACCTAATCCTGTTTTATCGAAACAGACATCCAGTGTTGTTAGGTACCAATACATTGACCATTTAGAATATGACGTAGGTTGTTAGTGCTTCCAACTACCCCTGCACGTGCATCTCTAGGTATCTTAGGCCACCATCACTAATTTTTACATCCCTCCACCCATCATCAATAATCTAACTCATCTCATATCCCCCTATACAGGTACTCGAAATATGTGGTGCACGTTCTTAAGTGTCATGGTCATCTCCTTTGTCGAGAGTTGGAAGGTCGCCCTATCTAGATCCCACCACTCTGCTAAGGTAGAGAGGTAACCATAATTAGCCCTCACCACCTCAATTCATGCACATCAACCTAATCCCACCTGCTCGGGCTAATCCTAGTTGACCTCCCACAACGCCTTTTTCACCCTCGATAGGATAGGTCAAAATCGATGTTGAGCCTCCAAAATCCTCAACTGTAGCACAACATAAAAGAAAATGCACATAAAGATCTCATCCATTTCAAAAAAAACTTTTCACCTACCCTCTTTCAGTCATAAAAAAACAACATAAACAAAATGAACAGGAAGGTCTAGAAGAACTTACCTTTACCACTCGTGCATCCACTCCAACCACCGCATGCACTCCCTCCATCACCATTGTCAAGCACTTGCACTCTTATTCTCTCAAACACTGCTTCTCAAATTTTCAAATGCAAGAATGAAATGAAAATTCACCCCTGCAACCCTTTTATAGCTGACCTAGCATGTCCGAATTCCCTAGGGCATTTTCCAAGCATGCTCAGATGCCTTCCTGCGTTTGCAGACTAGAAAATGCCTCCTCACATATGTACAGATATGGATGCAAGTCGACATTTATCTTTAAAATGCTGCAAAAGGTTTCTAAAGGGCCTCAAAATGTAGCAAAACCCCACAAAATCTATCCATGCATTTATTACATCCTCTCATTATTTTGTGATAACATGGATTGATTTGGGTGTTTAATTTTTGATTGTGACCAAAAGTCATGAAAACACCTAAGATGCCCCAAAACATCCCAAAATGATCCAAAATTTCACAAAACTACCAAATCCACTATTCCAAGCATTCATCACATCATTACATCACATTTTATGATAACATGGATTGATTTGGGTGTTTAATTCTTGATTGCGACCAAAAGTCACGAAAATGTCCCAAACTACTTCAAAATGCCCAAAATAGTTCTAAATTTCACAAAATTGTCCAATCCACTCATAAATGCATTTACATATTCATTCATTGTTGTCAAATTAATTCATAAATACATTTACATCTTCATTCAACATTATCAAATCCACTTTCATTATCAAGTGAATCTTGTATCTAGTGATTTTCTCTATTTTACCTAGTGGTTGCAGTGATTGGTTATCCATGCAATCCGGTAGGATGAGTATATCACCATAAGGATGCTTGCTCATATCTTCATCTCGCATCCTCTTGTTCAAAAACAAAATCATTTTGGTTCTTCATTTCTCGAGTGAGACTGTGTTAAGACTAATTTTCTCAAGCGTTGTCATTCATACCCTCTCCGTGGGGTTATAAATATGAAAAAATTCCTACTTCATCATTTTTGCATTAAGGAATCTGTGGGGTCACTGGGTAGTGAATTGGGTTCCTTTACTTCATCATTTACTTTGCATTTCAATGACATCAAAAATACATATTTTTCAACAGCACATAATCACCCCAAACTTGGGGTAACCAAATTTGACTTTGATTTCTAACATTAGGATACATCACATGCATCCATTGCACCATCCAAATTAAAAGTCCTATTTTTTTTGGGCAAAAGCATAGTCAATCAATCCGTCATAATCCCTATCCTGCTAGGGCAAAGGCAACATCATCCAATTAAAAACCCTTTTCTATTGGGACAAAAGAAAAATCAATCAATCCATCACATCCATTGCATCATACACATCCATTGTATCCATCACATTCATGGCATCATTCACATTCATTGCATCATCCACATTCTGTCAATTAGCTCATGAGATTAATTCTTCACTCATTTTCCAATTGAGGGGGTAAGATGCGACCACAAATATTTCATAATATTCTTGTACATTGAGAAAAGATTCAATTCCATCAAACCAGGTGTCTCTTATTTTTGCACCGCATTGTGTTTCACACAATGCGATACAAAAAGAGGCATATGCAGACACCAAATTCTATCCACTCATTATCCACTCATCATCATAAAATCACAACTATTCATCATTAGTTATCATTTCTTAATCTTGGTCACTCATTCAATGCAATCCATATCACTTACCAAGTCGTAATCTCAACCGCTCATTATGTTTTAATCTTGGCCACCCGTTGCTATCATCAAAATCCTAGCATGAATCAAGGGCAATCATAAAATATTATTCACTTATCGTGAGTGAGGATCGAATATCTTGAGAAGTCAAACATTCTATTATCACATTTTCCCTTTGCATTCGCACAAACCCTAGCCATTTCCATATCCATTGTTCGACCATCGAAGCTTTTACGAACCAAATTCGAATGTCACAGAGCATTCAATTTAGCCCACAAATGCCTCAGGGCATTCCTCAAATGTTGCAAAGCATTTTTAGGATGTTTTAGGGCATCTACAATAGTTTGCAAATGCATCAGGGCATACACTAGACACCATGTTGCATCCACCAAGCCCTCAAATGCTTATGGGAACCCGTGCGATCTCTAATCAAACCAACATAAGCGTAGATCTAGCGATTCAGGTATAAACAAGATTATTGGCTATTTTTTAATTATGTTTTCCTACATTTTGTTTATATTTCACAAGCATTACACTTAGAGTTTTGTAGATCTACATTTTATAGAGGGCCTCACATAATGGAACCCTCACATAATGAAGCCCTCACATGTACTCCTGATCTGTTTGGTGGCTTGTTTGTATGTAGGTGCAGGAGATATTTTTATTGGTAGCTATTGTAGCTTGGAGTGGCCCCGTAGTGGATACACAAGCCCACTCAACCCTTGTTTGGAGCGAAGAAGATCTAAAGATACCATAGTTGTTTGATTGAATAAGAGGGTTTTACCCCTCTGTTGTAATTATTGTATCAAAGCAAGCAATATTTTTGTAACCCTTGATTTGGGGCATATTGATGTATAAGAGTGGAGATCCAGACTTCTTGATTTAATAATATATGAGATCTTTCATTCCATGTGTATATTGTTGTTTTTTTTGATTCATTGCTATTACTGGTGTTGATATTTTTTTCTTTACGCAATTAAATACTTAATTTACCCATTTCTGTAAAAAATTAAGGCCCCATAAACCTTAATCAATTAAATACTTAATTTACCCATTTCTCTAACTAATTAAGCCCCCTAAAACTTAATCAATTAAATACTTAACCTATCAAGAACCACAAACAATTCATTATCAAATACTTAAGAAACATTAAACTCTCTTCCTTCCTATAATAAATCAATCCCCATATTCTTTAAACTCTTTCCTTTCTATAGAAATAAGAATGTAAATCCCCCTTTTTAATTCAATTCATTCAGGACCTTAAGCTCTCTTAGGGAATTTCCCCCTAAGGGGCTTGGAAAATGGTATGGTGCTTTAACAATCAATAAGTCTTAATGTTGAAGGAGCATGGAAGGATGGAGGCTAAAGGAGCATGGAAGGCTAGAGGTTGAAGGAGCGTGGAAGGTTGAATTATGAGTTGATATTTGGAGTGTTAAGGCTAAAATATCATGGAATGTTAGGTTGGCTAAAGGAGTGTGGAATGTTGGACTAGCTGAAGGAGCTAAAATAAAAGGCTAGGATGTTGGGTGGAAGGCTGGGATGGTTGAAGGAATGTGGAAGGTCGATAAGGCTAAGGCTGAAGGAGTGTGGAAGGCTAGGCCATTTGAAGGAGCTGCAATAAAAGGCTAGGATGTTGAGTGGAAGGTTGGGAAGGCTGAAGGAGCGTGGAAGGCTACTTACAATGAGAAAAATAAAATTGCAAAGTGCGGAGGATTAGGGTTTTTCCTAAAAAATGTCTTATCTTTTAGGAGCCATATCTTCGCAAAGAGTTATCCGATTTAGTTGATTCTTGGACCAACTTGTGTAGAATTTAAATATCTTTAAAATGAGTGGTCATATGCAAAACTCTAAGAAATATTGAGGGAGATACGACCTTATGAAGTCAACCATTCGAAACAAGGGCAGTGATAATTTTTCAAGTCACAAAAAATAAAATTGCAAATATTTGCTAACTAGGATTTGAATGATGGGAAGAGCAATGAAGGGCTATAAATTTAGAGAGGAAGGAAACTAGCAATTCAGATTGGGTAAAGTAAACTATGATAGTACAATGTTTTGGAAATATTACTCTACTAAGATGCAAGACATAGATAATAGAGGTGAAGTTTTGGGATTGTGAAGGTTGCTATAAGAAAATATCAAGAAAGATGCTAAATTTTGAAGTAATTGTATTCATACAAAAATTTGAAAAGATCCAAAAAATGAAAATCAAGAATTCAGAAATTTTATGTAAAATGATGTAGGTTTCTAGCTATAGCATCTCAATTGAGATGAGAAGTGTATATATTTGTAAAATCTCAAGCTCTAGAGAAGAGAGATGTGATTTGTCAAAGGTGGGGGACTCGAGTACAACCCCTTATTATCAAGAAAAATAAAATTCAATTCATTCATATATAAATAAAGAATATAACTCTTTCCCTATAAGTTTCATTTTACAAAAATATAAACCTTCTTTCACAAATTTTTATATCTAAATAAACATCTATCTTTAGATCATAACTTTTTCCTTTAACCATAATCTATTTTACAATCTATATTCCTTAATTTGATATAAACAATACATTCTTTTATTTAGAATTGTCTATTAAATATAAACAATATATGTCCATTCATTAAATATTGTCTATGTTCTTTTAGTAACCTCATTTTTATTTTCATCCAAACTATTAATTCAATAAGCCACCTTCATTCGAATAAGAACAATCTTTACTCTACGATTTAATATAAACCATCATACTCTTCATTAAATATTTAAAACATCCAACTCATTAAGAATGTTTAAAACTGCTCATGGCTCAGGTTATACATACATAAATTAGCAAAACTTGTTTGACCCACCCAACAATACAGTGATAGGCAAAGGTGGTTGATTTAGTCAAGGCCAAACCATATGTCACAAGAACAGGATGAGATAAATGACCAATGATAGAACATACCAACATGCAACAAGCAAAGATATGTCTTTGGGGAAGAGAGCAGGGCCTTAAGGGCCTTTGTGTCTACAAAGATGCAAATATGATAATAAGGGAGTCAATTCCCAATAATTTTTTCCCAATACCCCACATATACCATGTGGGATATTGGGGCGAGGGTTTGGGAAATCCCACCTCCTGTCTGTACCTCTTGAGTATGGACATGCTGCTCGGAGGGCGGTGATAAAGTGATGGTTCAACAAAACACTTCCAAAATAACCTTAGACATAACTTAACTTGGGCTACGTAAATGTCGATATTACCAAGGAGTAGCAAAATGATTGCAGGGACTAGAGAGAAGTTTTGCTCGACAGGCTCAATCACCAACCCTCTTGGATTATAATGACCAACAAAGGTTAAGAAAAAGTCTAATAAAGGCTTATACGAGTGACACAAAGGGTGCTAATGCTATGGGAAGTCATAAATAAGCTAGCAACACCCTCAGATTAGCTAAAAATACCTCCAACATCAAACATACAGGTCTGACAAAGGAATAGCATGGATAACTACTAAAAGCAACAAGAAATGGCTAAGGTGGATCCAACTTAATGCATAAAGCAACAACGACCGCCTCTAAGAAACTGAGAACATAGGAGAGGTTTAAACAATAGCACCTCCATTGATATTCTAATACATATGATATCTTAAACATTTTCATCTATAACAATCGCAGGCTAACTATTAAACAAAAATATTCAACCATGAAAGGAATTCTAGGTCCAACCTGGTATAGTCTAGGACCTGAACTGGATCATCTCTTTCCATTGTAGATCCAATTCTCATCTTCTTTCTCTTTCGCCATCCAAGGTTTTTTGTTTAGGTTCTTTTCAAAAATCCCTTTTCCAAGGCATTCGACCTTCTTATCGTGAGATTTTTTCTTCCATCTACCCACCATCCAAGGTTCTTTCCAAATTCAATGCCATCTAACTAAATTGAAGATGTCCTTATCTGCCCATGGCGGTTAGCAATAATTGATTTTTTAATTATCTTCTCTCAAATATCAAGCTTCAAGATATTTTATTTTATTATATTTTTAGGAGAAGCAAGGGACGAACATTCCCCTTCATTTAAGTTTCATAAAACTTAAATATCCCTATATTTATAAAACATTATGAGAACCTTTTTTTATTATATAAATGAGATATTTGTTCTAATAGAACAACTCATTTATTATTTTAAACATAGGTATCCTTTTAATAAAATTATTTTCTCTAATAGAATACAAATTTCTTTAAATGAAAACCTTTTATCATTTAAACAAATACATTTAAATAAAAACCTTTTATTATTTAAATCAAACACATTTAAATAAAAACCTTTTATTATTTAAATCAAACACATTTAAATAAAAACATTTTATTATTTAAATAAAACATATTTAAATAAAAATATTTTATTATTTAAATCAAACATATATAAATAAAAATATTTTATTATTTAAATAAAACACCTATGCTAATATTAAATATTAGCATAGTAATTTGAACGAACTTTGGATAATGGACCCTCTATGTCCATTAATCCTTTTTTTTTATGGAGTTCTTTAACCAATATTTTTTATATAGCAAACAATCAGACAATACAACCAATCAGGTGCATCAAACAAGGTGAGAGTTTTACCATCAGCCTAGTCACCCATCTTAGCCAAAGAATTTATGATAGCTACTTGGCTACCAACTTCGGCTCCATGTGGTCGGCTCGCTGATGATTACTCCTAAAGCAATTATGCATGCCTATATGAGAGTAGTCATTCATGTTACCCAGAGTTGTTTGAATTATCACTTCCCTTTTCAAGTACCCCATCCTTGGTAGAGTATTTCTACCTCTTCCATCCATGGGGTTACCTGGTGCTGCACATTGACAACACATTAGAATTATCATATTCCTCAAGATAAATCATTATAACTAATGCAATAATCATTCAAGAATTTTAAAACTAAGCGTCCCTTTATCATTTATTTAAGCATAGTATATCTGGCCAAAGTTTTACCAAAGGTGGGATATGACATCAATGAGGAAGTAGATTTATAAAACCAATGATATATAGGGTGAAGTAAATCTATATTATGCAGTTTTAATACTAGTGCATTTAACTCTACATAATGAACACATCAATATATACTCATAATTGGGCCTAGATTTTGAATACAATTATCAATTACACTTAGGTGAATATCTATTATATATTGCTATAAACATTCATAATTTTTTTTTATACTAGATGTAAACACATCATTCATATTCTATGTAGCCCATTAGTGTGTGAAAAAATCCACATGGTTATTACTATACTCATTTGCACTATCCAAATACCTAGACATTCCTCTTATTATGATGCTTCAAGGTACTAAAAGAGTGTTAATATGAGTGTGGTGTCTGCTTGTAATTTGTTTGACATATCTAGTCATGATTGTCACATTATGTCATCCTACAATCTATTTTTTTAATATAAAAACTTGATAGATTTTATTGGGGATTATTAAAATTATTGCAATACTTTATCAATTATATTGTAATTTAACAACTCTTTAAGAGCTACTCCTAGATTTTGCATTTACTAGAACATATTTCATGCAAGGAATATATTTGACATCATATAATTTGATGTTGTATTGTTAATTGAAACATATAGAGGAAATAAAAGAAATACCTTGTTGATATCACTAACCCCCTATGTACCCATTTGGAAAGAGATATAACTATCCATTAGCCATGTTATATGTATTGAATTAAGAGCCTCTAACAACTCTATTTTTGGAAACGAAGAACAAATATATACAAAGGATTAAGTGAAAGGAGAAATTAAGACTTTGTTCCCAAAATTGTAATAAATCATGCAATTCAAAAGTTTCCTAGAACCCATTTTAATTTATTTAGCAGACAACCAAATGCAACATGTAATTTTAAAATATGCAACAAGGGTTTAGGGTTTATGCATATTATTCCATAATCTTATATTTTAATAAAATTAGTAGATTTAAGGGACAAAAGTTATTCAAATAAAAAAAAGAGAGAATAAAATATTTTTTCAATAATGTATTGTACTTAGTTTATATAACAAGATATACCTTTCAAGAAATACCCATTTAATAAATTAATAGAGCACCCAAGTAGTTTTCTATTTTAAATGAAAGAAATAAACTAAATCAAAATCCTTTCTTCACCTGAGCCAAACAAAGAATAAAACACAACATGATGTTTTCAATAGAAAAATCCCCATGAATCTCTAAAAACCTCCCTCTCCCTTTTGGCATGCATGCCATCAAGGTAACTAACACATCCATTTTAAAACCTTTATTGAAGCCTAAAAGTCCCTCTCTCCATTTTCCTAATGGGTCTAAGATCGAGGTATTTTTTATTAGGTAAAAGTTCCATGGTGAGTTTTTTGCATGGTTACCTTCAAGTGACTCCATATTTGGGCAAAATATCAAAGGAATATTTATGTTTGCTCACACAACACGCCATTCTCATTCTCTAATACACCCTCGAAGAAAAATATGTACTAAAAAATACAAGAATATTTCTATCTATCTACACACATATATACATATACCACACTTTCAATTTAATATTACTTCTTCATGTGCAACAAATACTTTATGCAATTATAAGTGCAACTAAATAATGATGTGTGGTTTTATTCTGTAGTCTCTATCTTTGTTAGTTTTACACTTTGACTACTGCATCTCTTAGTATACCCTCCCTCACTCGTCTAATAAAGGGGTAACCTTTTCAACAATTATACCACATAAAATTGTCTATTTCAATAATCATGCTAACATACATAAAATCAATAATAAATTAAACTTAGATGCTAGATTATAAATACCACATCAACAATTTAATTTTATTTCATTATGGCACCAACTCCCTCTTTTGTATTTTTTTTATACATAGGGAAATTGGTTACATATATAGTCATTTTCTATTACCAAGAAGGGTTCAAATCTTGGGGTTGCCCCCTATAATCCCTATTTCATCTAGTTGTTGTTTAACCCGACATGAAATTGAAATCTTCTGTATTGACGTTACTCTTATTCATAATTCTAATTATACCTTTGGTGTTGACCTCATCTTTGGAGATGGTTTTTCATTTGTTTGTGGTATCTATTATGTTTTTGTCCCAATTTGTTTATAGCACCAACTATATTTCTGGTATCAATATCAATTTCCAATATCAACACCAATTTTATTGTTGGTGTTAGAACTACATATTACTATCAACATCATATCCAACATTAGCGATAGTAGCAACAAATTGAGCACTGCCTCTAGACTTGGTGCAACCTCAATAGCCTTGGTGCCAAATTATTTAATAGAGTACCGTGACACCAATTCATATGACTCCAACACTAGTCTTGGCAGCAATGTACGTAATGTAATTCTAGAACTTGCCCAACATTAAGAATCTAAATTTATCAAATTGAAAAAAATTGTTAATTACGAAAAATTTAGGATGCAATATACTTCTCCAAAAAGAGTCGTTGTCCTAATAACTACAAAAGAAACTTTGTACAACATTGAAATTTAAAATATATACTAATCATAACAACTTAAAGATTTTATTTAGCATTTTGTTCTACATACATAAGTTTGAAATAAAAAAGTCCAACCACTCAAAATACATTACTACATTACAAAAATATAAAATTTTACACCATGCATATTGATTATGACTAAAATAGATTGTTGTTATTTATATTAATCATGCCAAAATATGAGAAAGCTATCTCTAAATTTCATAAGTGTTTTTCGAGGTTGCACTATGTTTAGTGTATTGGTCCCATTGGACCTTACATGGTGATATGTTCCTATTATGTAGTCATAGACTACATGTGTTCAAAAGTTTGATGGATTCATCAAAATCCGTTCCTAGATCCTGAAACTGCAAGGAGTGCCAATTTAAAATGTATGATGCATCAACATTATAAGGCTTTAATAATGAGATATGAAAAATATTGTGAATCCAAGAGAGATTAGGAGGTAGGATAAGCCTATATACAATTGGATTTACTAGTTCTAGCACTTCAAATGATCCCACATATCTTGGAGTAAGGTTAATAGATTTGCCAAACTTAATGGAATATTTACGTGGTTTAACTCTAAGAAAGACCTTACTTGCTACTACAAACCACCTTGGTATGAAGTTTTTATCAACATAGCTCTTTTTATATCTACATATTCCTCTAGTATTTGCCTTATTAATTTCACTTTTCTTCCACCTTTTTTAGCATATTAGGTCCTTTCATTTTTCTATCCTCAATTTTATCCCAACTAAGGGGTGTGCAACATTGTTTTGCCATAAAGGGATTAAAAAATAACCATTCCCAAACTAAATTAGTTAAGTGTTGTTGTAAAAAAATTATACCAATGATGTATACTTTTCCCACTTGTATTATTGATCCATGCAGTACATTCTTAGAATATTCTCTACAAATTTATTTACCCTCTTTATTTGCTCATTTGCTTTAGGGTGGTAAGAGGAACTAATATTTAACTTAGTCTCTAAAGTAGTAGTTAAGGTTTGCAAAAATTTGGAAGTTACTTTTGTATCTCTATTTGATAATAATTAATTCATGTACCTCATGCAACTCAAGATTTTATTATATAATTTTTTTCGTCACAATATATGCATCATCCTTTAGCTTACTAGGTATAACATGAGCTACCTTAGTAAGTTTATCAACTACTACTAAGATGGAATCATGCCTATTATTTAACAAGGTAAACCTTGCACAAAATCCATGCTAACTACTAATCCATTTCCATTTGGATATATCATGAGGGTACAACATACTTCTAGGTGTTCATGTTAAACCCAAATCCATTCAAATGCCACTACATCCCTTTTAAGCCTATGCCAAAAATATATTTTCTTAAAGTTTGCTATCATTTTGGTTATACCTAGGTAACTTTAATATAGGGCACAATATGACTCCTCAAAAATTATGTTTTGTAGATTACTTACATTTGGTACATACATACTACCTTTATACCTTAAAATCCCATCCATTTCTAATGGGTATCCATCATATTGGTGGTCATTAGCATATATTTTTAGGACAATTCTTACTTTTTGATAGTATTTTTCTTCTATTAATTATCTTAATACCTATTCTCTAAATATTGTTTTGATGGTGTCAATGGTGACAATATGCCTTTGATGGTTGAGTCCATCAACTATTATTTTTTCTTTATATTTTATGTAGTTGATATCAAAATTATATTCACAAAGGAATTCTAGCCATCTCCTTTGTTAGACATTTAAGTTTGGTTGTATGAAAATGTATTTCAACCCTTGATCATTTTTTTATTCAAATGGATTACCTATCAAGTAGTGTCTCCACTTTTATAATGCATGCATGATGGTGGCTAATTTAAAATAATAAGGGGTATAGTTGTTATGAATCTCTCTTCTCATCAATAATAAATCATTCACCAATATGCAAAAATATCAAACATGCATCCACAATAACAATCCACACAATAAAATAGAGATAGATAATACCCTTGAGGTAAGACAATACCAAAAATACTTATTAAATAAGGAATCACTCCATACGATCTCCAGCTCCACAAGCCAAGACTCTTACAAATAACACTTCATATAACTTCCTTTTACAATTGGGGGTACATCTCTCTTTATACAAGAATGTGATGGTTCACCTTCCATGAATTAGAAGGTCATACATATGGTGGTTCACCTTCCATGAGTTAAAAAGTGCATAATATTATAATATGACACTATGTTATATATTATTATAATTTTATGTGTGACCCATGCCATAATAAAATATTATATTATATCTCCACATGCATATACTTAGGTACCTAACATTCCATCCTCATAAAAATGTTTTTTCCTCAAAACATAAGAAGAAACTAAAGAGTATGATCTTCTACGCAATGATGATAACTTTACCAATCTTTATTACCCCTCAATACAAGTAAAATCTTGATAGATGGTAGTTTGCAATGTTGTCAAGCTACCCTTGTGCCACTTGAATATCCATAGTTTTTGCTCCTATGGCTCCATGTATGTCCATTGTAGTTTCTTTGTTGCTCTATGCCTTATCTCCATTGTTGCCTCTCATGGTGGTGTGGATGGCGATATGCTACAACCTTAGCCTATTGTTCTACTTTCTTTGATTCTTCCCTCTTGCTTCCTTATTTTGGTTCATCCTTTGCTTTTGCTTCTTTTTTAATTTTTGTTACTATCTCCTCCTTAGAATCTATTTAAGGTGCTTCTGCTTGTTCTTCATTTTGTTCCCCTATAATAGCTACTTGTTTTTCCTTACATTGAAAAATATCTTATAATGTTATCTTCTTCTTCCTATACCATAAATTCATGAACTTCTTTTACACATTAATATTAAAAGTACCCAAAGAATACAACCAAGGATAACCATGAATAATATATGCATCATCCATCTCAATAGCATAAAAATATGAATGTAAAACATATTTATCCATGGTGGTCTTTAAATCTTCAAAAGTTTGAGCATTTTCACCCTTAAGTTTTAAGTTTTTTATTTTTCTTGTCTGAAGTCGTAAACCCTTAACCAAAGTAATATTAATGAAATTATATTTGCTACTAGGGTTAATGGAAACAATAAATTTGTATTTTGAATGCAACCATGAACCTCTAAAATAGAATTTTTAGATTCAAACAATTCCTTCTGACCATTGTTTGACATAAAAGGTGTGGTTTCCTTAGCCTGCATATTATTGTTCTTTTCTCTGATCTCCATTTTCTTAATAATGTACCTTCAAATTCTTCTCGTGTGTATATATAATTGCAAGCACTAGCAAAGTCTAGACACCACTTTGAAGCTTCACCTTGCAAATAAGCAAAAATCTTACATCTCCATTCTATCTTAGAAAAAATTAAAGAATTATTTTCCACTTTATCAACCATTCCCTAGCATCACTATCATACTCTCTAGTAAATATTGACAACTCCATGCTCTCAAACCAATAATAAATTTCAAGACAACTAGGGTTTTAAATAATTGAAAATTATAAAAAATTAAATTATTTGAAATCTAATCTATTCCTTTCTTCAAAAAATTAAATATATAAATTTTCTTCAAAAAAAAGCAAACAATAATTAAGTTGCATACCCATATTGAGAGATATGAACTTTTTTCTCTCTTGAAATTTTTTTCGTGAAACCCAAAAACAACATCAAAAGCCCAACTTTAAACAACTATAACTCCCTTAATACTCATCAGAATTTAACAAGTGACCATTCATTTTTGTAGTATTCAAAACAATCTACACAATGGTGCAAAAATATTTTGAGAATAGTCACTAAAAAAATTATATGAATTATTTTATTTTGAAAAAGAATCACATAGCCAAAAATAACATAAATACCCCAACTTGAAACGACAATAACTTTCTCAATATTTAACAAAATTAACAAATGAGAAGTTATTTTTGTAGTACTAAAAAGGATCTACACAATCATGTAAAAATATTTTTAAAATGATTGCTAAAAATTTGATATGATTGTTTTTTGAAAACAAAAATGTTCAACCAAAAACAACATAAATAACTCAACTTCAAATAGCCATAACTTCCTCAATATTTATCAGAATTTAACAAATGAGCAGTCATTTTTGTAATTTTCGAAATGTTCTACATTTTGGAATACAAACGGTTTGAAAATGAGTATTGGAAAAAATATATGGTCCTGCAAGATGGGACGTTTTTATGGAAAAATGTGCCCTAGGTCTACAAAAACAATCCCACTTTGACATATTTCATGCTATGATATCAATTTTTATGAACTTCTCTTCTCATCAACAATAAATAATTTACCAACATATAGAAATATAAAAAATTCATCCATAATAAATTTCACAACAACAATCCAAAACACCAAGAATACTCCTTTAGCTCCACAAGCCATGTCTCTTACAAAGAACACTTCATATGACTTATTTTTACAATTGGGGGTACACCTCTCTTTATACAATAATGTGATGGTTCACCATATATGAGTTAGAAGGTCATCCATGTGGTGGTTCACCTTCCATGAGTTAGAAGGTCATACATGTGGAGGTTCACCTTCCATCAGTTACAAAGTGCATAGTAGTATAATATGGCACTTTGTTATATATTATTATAATTATATGTGTGACCCAATGCCATAATCAAATATTATATTATATATCCACATGCATATACTTCAGTATCTAACAATAGTTCTTATATTTTTAGCTTTTGGTATTCATAGGCCATTACACACCCATCCCACATGAACACACTTCCTAACCCCACTCTTGAAGCATTGATTAACACTATTAAATGACCATTAGGATTTGGTACTTTCAGAATAGAGGTTGTGGTTAAATTCTCTTTAATGAGTTAAAAGGCTTATTAATTTAAACCCTTTCCCTTTCCTTTGAAGAGACATTATGGGATTAACAATATTTGAAAATCCTTGTACAAATCTTCAACAATACCCAACTAATCCCATCAAACTACACTTCTCATGGATACTTTAAGGTGTTGATCATTCCAAAATAGCGTTAACCTTAGTTGTATTTATAGCAATCCCTTTAGTTGAAATGATGTGAACCAGATAGTGTATCTTCTTTTGGAGATATAAACTTTTTAACAACTTACAATACAATGATATTTGTTTAGCCTTTGCATTACTAACTTGAGATGCTCATTTTGTTCCTTACTATGAGATTTATCAAAATATCATTTAGAAAAACTAATACAAACATGTTAAGGTAATCCTAAAAAATACAAGTCATAAGATGCATATTAAAGACTTCAAGAGGATTAGTGAATATAAATAGAATCATCATGAAATCATATTGCTCACTAAAAGCAGTCTTTGGAATATTTTCTTCTTGATTATGAGTTGATGGTACCCATATATGAGGTTAAACTTAGAAATAATTATGGATTTGCTCATTTGATCAAACAAATATGTAGACACCAAAACCTAGGCATCCACAAAACCACATTTTGCATCCCACATCACAACCTTGCATAATAAAATTATATACCTAAGTCTAAACTTAGGTGTATAAAATCCTGCACATTATCCTATTTTCCAGATTTTAATAAATCTAGAAAATCAGCCTAGGATACCCTGCCTAATCACTAGACATGTGTCCTAGCCACCTCACTACCCCACCTTGCCACATCTCACACACTCATGTCCCCCTTGTCCCTTCACATGGGACATCCCTTACACCTCACTCCACTTGCAACCACATCACCCTAGTTAAGTGAGACACCCTAGGTGACTCACTCTAACTACCCCTTCCATTTGGTAGCCCTGGATTGCCACTTGGCAATCCTGGCTTGCCACCTCCCTTTTCCCTCCAAAACCCTAAATGGGCCTATAAAGGCACCTTCACCCCATCAACCAAAGGAGGCTGAGAACATACACCATCAGGCTACCGAAATCGCACTAGGAGCTCACACGCATCTTGAGGAAACCAGATATTTGAAGCCTCGAAGTCCCCTTTTTGGAGCCTTCTGCCATTCAGCCTCAACCACCCGTCCATGGTTACACAGTCAAAACCACCCTCTCGTGGTTTCCCAACCATGCTCCCATGGTTGACTAGCCAAAACCGTGCATCCATGGTTGCTCAGAACCCAAAAAAGCATGACAAGCATGGATCAGTAAGTTGATTTTCAGTAGGGCATCTTAAGTTTTATTTCTCTATTTTTTGCATCATATTTCATGTTTCTATAGCTAGGGTTTATAGTAGTATTTTATATCTTGATAAATAGGTGCTACTAACCCTCGTTTGCTTTGTCATGTGTGTAGGAGACAGGTACTTGGAGAGCTGTTGAAGCTGGAGTGGTCCCCTTGTTGGATACCAAAAGCCCACTCACCCTTGGAGCTATAGTAGAGGAGCAAAGAACACAGTAGCTTGTTGAAGAGTTGGAAGACCCCCCCTATCAAATCATTGTATTCAGAAAAGAGAGAAATCATTGTAACATTACCCCCAAGACATTGGGGTAATTCAAAAAGCATTGTAAAATTGGGAGATTCAGGCTCCCTTGTATTAATACAAAAGAAAATCATTTTTGCAATCTTCTCTTTTCTATTTTGTATATTTTTGTGTTCAGTTCTTTTGGCTACAGAAATGGTGATCACGGTGGGACCCCCTAAGGGTTCTATTTGTCATTGCCTTGCTTAAATCTTTACTAATTTATGTTTTTCTATGATTGCAGGTTTTTGGAGCTCGATCATGTGAAGATTGGAAATCAAAATCGATGGATCTAGAGCCCATGTCGATTCGGCCCTACACTTGAGCAACCATGAGCATGTAGTTATAGATCATATGAACCGCGCATTGGTGGTTGGACTTCTATGAAACTATGCAGTGGAAGTTGGAGCCTACGAAACCACGGATCGATGGTTGAAAGTATTGGAAGGAGCAACGAAAGGATAACAAGTTTGTACATCTAAAACCCTCCTTCCTTTTCTTTACTTTAGAATTGCATTAGGTTAACTAAGAGTCTTTGTCCCTATTTTCCATTGTTTGCATCTAGGTCTTAGGCTAGGCATATCTAAAATTAAAAAAAATTAAAAGAATATGCATTTTAGTTTAGTCATTAGAGCATCTGCATAGCCTGATTAGGAATAGACCAGGCTCATTTAGGGTTTTAGACCTACTCTACCTTATTTTCTGGCATACAATTGAAACCATGGGTCCACGGTTGGGAACTCCCAAACATGCACGCGCGGTTGGTTAACTGCATAGTCATGGTTGACCAGACCTAACCGCCCATCGATGGTTGGCTCTGTATTTCAGAATTTTGGTAGATCTTACCTAAAATTAGCCATTCAGCCCCTGATCTATTTTTTTCTACTATTGTATGTTTTTACTTTCTACATTTAGGCAATAAATAAAATTGCATGTTAGCTTGCATTACACAATAATAAACGAAGCCTTCACACACTTGCACATGAACGTTGGAAAAGGTTGGACTTCACCACCAACCCCCAATAGATTACCCCATTATTTGGCCAAGGCTGATCCAAGAACCATTGTAGCCATGGAAAATAGCATGCATTCCTCTTTGGAGGGTGTATCACTGCCCATGGTGAATTGGGTGAGGGTCGGTAGAACCTAGGCTCCCTCATCGGATTTGGGTTTCATCTCCAAGTCTTGGTGGGTTTCACAACTCGAACTTCATCATCGGGTTAGTGTGTGAGAGCATCTAGGTGAAATCCATAGATTCATTTTAGGGTTAAACATTTGCACATCATTTTTTTTACCAAAAAATTTAAAAAAAATCAAACTTTGTAAAAACTTAGGAGCAAACTTGTTTGTTTGTTTGCTTTGCATGTTGTTTTCTTGTGCTTCCATCACACATTCACACACATACATTCATATTTTACATCTCATCTCACCCTTAGCGTATGGTAACAACCCATAGTCAAGCCAAAAAGTTAGCCCTAGTTCAGAGTCAGTTGCCTTCTTCCATGGATCCTCCATCTCAGTCTTGTCAGGCCCCTAACACTTCGGTGGTAGGGCAAGTTAGTGTAGCCCCTACTATATTCCTTGAACTTGAATGTTGGGCCCTCTAGTAGTGCCCCTATCTTAGACATAGATATTATGTAGAGGGCTACTCATGCCACCATCCCTGAGACTCCTAGGAGTGAGCCACCTATACCATTGGATAGTCATGTCACATATGTGGACATGGACATCATTAGGCTATACCTAAATGTAGCTAGTATGGTCTTTCCATCATTACCTCTACTTACCATTCCACCCCACACCATTCCCTCATTACATCAAGGAAACCACCTTCCCACACTCATAGTAGTCCAACCAAATCTTCATGAATCCACTCTTTGAATCGACTACTGCCACCATAGCTCATAATCATCCATCATCATCTAACCAACAACCCTTCATCTTTCCAAATCAAAATATCATTTGCACTAATCCCCTCTATGAAGCATAAGTTAATGCTACTTCATAGATCCCTACATCCATCCCATCCACCACATCTATAGATCCCATGCATCATAACATCCCCCATTCAATGATAATACCTTTTGCCACTTACCCTCCACCTACATCCACTAACATGGTTGCCACCCAACCAACCTAATCATCTACCACATACATGGCCATACCATCTTCATCTATGATTGCCATGCAATAAGCCTTCTTGTAATTACAACAAATGATCATGGATAATGCTAATCAAAGCATTAATCTTGACCCATAGTAGTAGTCATAGGGAATTAATCAAAACCAACCATCCACATCTCAACCACACACCTTCTTCACTCAAGATCCATCTTGGGTGTTGCATCCCCCAACCACAACCATAGCCACTAATCCACTTCATCAAATGTATGCTAACTCTTCAAGTCAGCATGCCATCATACCTCCATCCCCTCATCACCATCAAAATCATCATCAACAACCATACCATAATCCATTTCATGCTAACATCCCACATCATCCAAACCCCACCAATAATGCACATTATTACCAGTAGTAACAAACCAACTAGGGTTTTAACCCTCTAGAGGATCCAAAGTTTCAATTTTTGTAGAGTCAATTGATAGCCTAGCCATGCAAACATTGGGTATGCAATACCAGAAACCTACTCTAAGGTAGCTACTCAATCATCCAATTCATGCTTTGGTACCATCATCACCCTATCCGATAGACTTTCAGATACTAAAGTTTGACAAATTCAAGGGGGATGAGGACCCCCGAGAGCATGTGATTGGATTCATTAATGCGTGCTTCAGAATCAAGAATAATGATGCACTCATGCTCCATACTTTTCCTCAGATGTTTGGGGGAGATGCCCTAGATTGGTACAACCATTTACCACATCAAAGTATTTATACTTTTGAGCAACTAGCGAACCAATTCTTGGAGCGGTTCTCCCTGAATGTTAGAAAGAAGACCACATTGACCGATTTGCTTAATTTATGATAATATGATGATGAATCGATCTATGATTTTGGCAACCATTGGAGGGCGATCATGACCAAATTGCCATTCTCCCTCCCTATGGTAGAGTTAACATGAATGTTCATAAGGAGTTGTGCCAAGCCTATCTCCTTGTTATTACAACTACAACAATATAGAATATTCGAAGAAGCACTCACCCAAGCCCGAGTAATAGAAGAGATCAAGATTCAAGAGGGCGAGATCAAACCCAAAAAGAAATAATGGTAGAATAAGAATCAAAATGGGAATAACCATGACCAATCCAAGGTCTACTAGGTTAATCAAGTAGTCTTGGGCCAACCTTCACAACAAATCCAACAAGCCCAAGTCCAAGTACAACAACCCCAACAACAACAACAACCACAACAATAGAATTATCAAGTGGTTCCACCCCCACAATAGCTACAAAACCAAGCTCAACCTATAGAAAGGCAACAACATCAATTCAGGCCTAAACACATTTACACCCCATTACTTGAACCATATTCATCCATTTTCTAAAAGTTGTATGATGCACAAGCTTTCACATTGCCAAAAATGAAGCTTGAAGATCCGAATAAGCCAAAACCTAGAAACTATAGAGAGCATATATACTGCATCTTTCATCGGTATAAAGGTCATGACATCGAGACTTGCTTTGGGTTTAAGAATATTGTGCAAGATTTACTTGAAATGGGAAAGATCAAGATTGATAACCCCTTAGCCCAACCAAATCAAAACCTTGGAATATATCAAACACCATTACCTCATCATGAGGTAAATCAACAAGCAATGGGAGCATCAACTTCTACAGTTCCTCCCAATCAAGTTAATCATGTGTCACAACTATACCAAGGTTTTGTGGGGGCTATCAGTGTAGTCACCCGAGGGCAAAGAAAAATGAATCACACATAAGCAAATGAGATAACCCAAGTAGCACCAACTCCTGTAGCACAACCTAGTGTGCCCATACAACTAGGCCCAACCATTCCACCTCCACCCATTCATAATCCAAATCATCCATCTCGACCAATCATCACCTTGAGAAGTCGGTTGACATAGAGCCTAAGAATGGCATCAACCAAACTATCAATATATGAGCTCATACAACAATCTCCCCCACATCATGAGGTATTGATGGAAATCCTAAAGTCCATCAAACTACAAATAGAAGATCCTAATACCTTCAACACTTTTGTGGGGAGTGTCCAAAATTGCATGGAACCCTCAATAGCATTCTATGACTTTGAGGAAAAGAGTATATCATCAGAATTACCAGATCCTCCATTGCATATTGTAGCTCATATTGATAGAAAACCATTTAAGAGAGTGCTCATTGATACCGGTTCCTCCATCAATCTCATCACCACCCCAACCATCAAACATCTCAACCTACCATCATCCCATATCACCACATCCACCTTCACCCTACGGGCCTTCAATGATGCTTTGTGTTCCACTATGGGGAATGTAGTTCTACCTATAATAGTGGGGGTGAAGACCATCCATGTACTCTTCCACATCTTGGAAGGGGCTATGCAATATAACATACTTCTTGGATATCCCTGGATTAGGGAAATGAAGTGTGTTCCCTCGATATTACACCAATGTTTGAAATATGTGCATGAGGGAAAAGTCCATTGCATTCAAGCTGACACTGAGCCATTCAAGTACTACAACTTGATATCCAATCCATATGAGCCATTGCTTCCATCCACCCATCTTTCCATTTAGCCCCTCATTATTTGAACCACCCCAACTAACAACACCTCATCCAAAGCACCCATCCTAGAGGCCTTGCCAATAGTTGATCCTACTTTTGCATCCCAAAGCATCAACCCAAGTCAACCCTCATCCACTTCATATCATTTTTCCATCACACCTGATCATCCCACTAACCAACCATCATCTTCATTAGCTACACCTCCCACTTCACAAACACCCTTCACCTTTTCATCCCAACCAAATCCACCAACCACTAACAATCCCATCAAACCAAATCCACCTCAAACCTCACCACCCATTGTCTCACAGATAGGGTCACCTATCCAAGAAGAACCATCATCGAGTGAACCATTACCTCCATATAAGCCATAAGCCACCATTGAAGCATCCACCTCAGCACCTGAACCATCTACATCCCAACCGACTCAAGTTGTAGTTCATCTCACCAATCTAGGTATTGGTGAGTACATAGTTGAGAGTGTCATAATAACACCACCTATCTAGTCTATCAGAGATTATGATCACCCATGTGACCCACCTTTAGCTATAGGTGTAGTGTATAGAATGGGTTTCAAGCCAAATAGGATCAAATTTGTATATGGGGGAGTGGATTCTTCATCCAATCCACCTCCTCCTAATGAGGAACCCATACAAGAATTTTGTGCCAACCTAGAATATCTATCCAACCTAAATTTTCCCTTGTGATATTTTTGTAGGGTTAACTGGTAGGGATTTGGTCTTGGATGACATGAACAGGGTCCACATCACATCATTGAGCCCCAATATCGAGAAGTGCATGATCACTCTAGCTTAGGATATAGGCCATCAACCTCAAACTCCTCTTTCGAGCATACATTCCAATGACTCACTCTTAGAGTCCGAAGAAGAGGATGAGGAGAGTGAAGCTAATGATGATAGTGATGATGAGTATTTGGACCCTAACTTTGCACCTTATTTAAATGAGGCTTTTTTAGATATTACATTGCATACAACTATGATTGATTATATTTTTGATGATTACATCTTTGATGAGGATTTTGAGGAATTTCAAGAAATGGGACCAAACCTAGATATGATCAATCACATTTTTGATGGTCCCCAAGAAGATGTGGCCCCTATAGAGCCCATCGAGAGAGATGAGTGCTACACTACAATGTTTCCCATAGATCACTCCATATTTCACTTCAATAAAGAGCATGAGCGACCTAAACTAGATCCACCACCACCACCTTGGTTGCATTCACAAAATCATTATTCACCCATCATAGGTCAGTTGCACCCTAGAGAGAGTGAGCAAGATAGTTCACTCCTCAAATTATAGCCACCTCATTTCCACCAAGTTAACATGATTTTTGTTGACTTGTTCACCCCACTCTATAACCCATATGATTTGGTGAAGTTGATTCTAATCGATGCTAGCCTTATCACCATGGATAGGATTTCATCCCCACCATCCATAGTCAAATTTATCCTATTTAAAGAATTGCTAAGAGCTTCAAATGCTTACATCCCTCAACAATCTTCACCTTCACTTGCTTCCATTTTTCAAACCAAAGTAGAGGAGGTGTTACCCGAGTCCTTTGAGCATGTGGAGGATGATATCCATCTCATCCCTACTCCACATCAGTTGGAAGAAGGTTCTCATATGCTTATTGAAGAATCCATCGATGTGAACCTGATTCAAGATGTGGATAATCCACAAATCATGAAAATAGCAAAATATTTATCCATAGAAGAGAAAGAGCGTATGATAGATATTTTAACAAGGAAGAAAGAGATTTTTGCATGGTCATACAAGGATATGCCTAGCCTTGACCCCAATTTGGTGGTCCACAACCTCACCTTAGCTCCTGAAGCTAAGCCATTCAAGCAAAAATTAAGGAAACTTCATCCTACTATAGCACTAATTGTCAAGGAAGAGCTACAAAAATTATTAGATGTGGGTTTCATAGTACCCATTGATTATCCATAATGGCTCTCAAACATGGTACCCATTCACAAGCTGAATGGGGGGGTACACGTATGCACAAATTTTAGAGATTTAAACAAAGCGTGCCCCAAGGATGATTTTTCATTACCAAACATCGATCAACTTGTAGACTCCTACGCAGGCCATGAAATGCTTTCTTTAATGGATGATTTTTTAGGATACAATCAGATTCAAATTAATCTTGAGGACCAACACAAAACAACATTCACTACACCTTGGGGGACTTTCTGTTACAAGGTGATGCCATTTGGTCTTAAAAATGTAGGAGCTACTTATCAACGTGCCATGACATATATCTTCCATGACTATATGCATAAAATCATTGAAGACTATGTGGATGATCTTATTGCAAAATCCAAAACACGTCTTGAGCACATTGAAGTACTAGAAAAAGTTTTTGATCGATTGCTTGAACATAAAGTGAGGTTAAATCCTAAGAAGTGCGTATTCGGAGTCACATCAGGTAAACTTCTAGGATTCATTATCTCCAAGTGAGGCATTGAAGTGGACCCTGATAAGGTCAAGGCCATTATTGAAATGCCACCTCCAACAAATCTTAAAGAGTTGCATAGTTTGCAAGGAAAGATTCAATCCATTCGATCGATTCATTGCACAACTCTCAGACAAATGCAGGCCTTTCAATCACTTGCTATAGAAGGGGGTGACCTTTTCCTGGACAATAGAATGTCAAGAGGCTTTTGATGATATCAAGAAATATCTGGCTTCACCACCAGTACTAACGTCACCTCATCCAGGAGTCCCTTTTCACCTTTACATTTTTACAATAGATTTTGCATTAGGGACAATGCTTGTGCAAAAGAACGAAAATCATAAAGAGCAAGCAATTTATTACATTAGTCGAACATTGGTGAGTTATGAAATGAGATATGCTTATATTGAGAAGTTGTGCTTAGCAGTGGTTTTTACCACTAAGAAACTTAGATATTATATGCTAAGTAACACTACCTATGTCATAGCTAGAGAAAATCCTCTATGTTACATGATGACTCACACATACAATAACACCCAAACCACAAAATGGATAATGCTCTTAATAGAATTTGATCTTGAATTCATTAGCCAAAAATCCATCAAAGGTCAGGTGATAGTCGATCAACTCGTAGAAGCTCCACTTCCAAATGATCAACCTCTTCTTATAGAGCTTCCAGATGATTCAATATTTTCCATCACTGAACAAGAAGAACTAGTCCCTCCTGAGGATGATGTTGACATCACTCTCTTCTTTGATGGATCAAAGTGCAAAAAAGGACAAGGTGTTGGAGTCATATTTTATACACTCAAAGGAATACCAATTCCTTTATCATTCAAACTTGACTTTCCATGCACAAATAACAATGTAGAGTATGAAGCCTTAATCTTGGGGCTTCAATCAGCACTAGCTATGGGCATTAAGCGTATAAGCATTTTTGGTGATTCCCAACTTGTCATTTTTCAAGTGAAAGGAACTTACCAATGTAAAGAGCCAGTCTTGAAACAATATCATGAAGTAGCAATGAAATTGCTAGCAAAGTTTGATTGGTACGAGATTGACAACTTGCCTCGTTCGACTAATAGATTTATGGATGCGATGGCTTCTTTAGGATCATTGATTCCTAAGAATAAAAATGGAGAAGTCCAACCACTTATCATCACAACAATGTCCAAATCTGCAATCGCATGAGCAAAATCTGAAGGTGAGAAGAGTGTTTGTTTAATCCATGTAGAACCATATGAATCTTGCCTTGATCAAATAAGAGACTTTCTCAAGTTTGGGACCCTCCCATCAGATTTGATATGAACTACAAAGAGAATGTTCAAACAAAAAGTAGCTCGTTACACTCTCTTGGGGGACATGTTGTATAGACGTGGCTATGATGGAGTCTTACTTCGATGTCTAGATCCTGTAGAGGCACAAAGAGCCATAACTGAAGCCCATGATGGTACTTGTGGTGGCCACTTTAGTGGAATGGCCATTGCAAAGTGTATTTTGTGCATGGGTTATTATTGGCCCACCATGGAAAATGATTGTTGTCAGTATGTGAAGAAATATCAAAAATATCAACATCATGCCAATTTGACTCATGTACCATCACAAGCATTACAACCCATTCAAATCCTTTGGCCCTTTTCACAATGGGGCCTAGATTTGATTGGAAAAATTTCACCTGCCTCTTCGGGACAACATAAGTTCATCATAACTACCATAGAATACTTCACCAAATGGGTCGAAGCAATTCCAATGACCACTATGATTGGACCTCGAATTGTGGAGTTCATACTTCAGCATATTATCTATCATTTTGGGATTCCCTCAAAGATCATTTTTGATAATGGCAAGTCTTTTAAAAATAAGGATGTTCGAGCATTATGCAACAAGTACAATATCCAACATAGTTTCTTGACTCCTTATTACCCATAAGCAAATGGATAAGCTGAAGCGACCAATAAGACCTTGATAGCCATTCTCAAGAAACTTGTCAAAGAAAATCATAGAGATTGGCATACTCAACTCCCCTTGGCATTATGGGCTTATCGAACAAGCATCCGAATGCCAACCGGGGCAACTCCATTTTCATTGGTCTATGGAGCCAAAGCAATCATACCTCTTGAGCTCGAGATCCCTTCTTTATGAGTTGCATTACAAGAATTCATGGATGATGACACAACTAGACAAGCACATCTTGACCAACTTACACTCCTTGATGAAAGGTGAATCAATGCCTTAGAACATCTACGAGTATATCAAGATCACATCAAGCATGCCTATAATGCAAAAGTCCATCCTCATGAATTCCAAGTAGGAGATCTCATTCTTAAAGAGAATCAATAGAACACCAATGCATTGTCACACTTGAGAGATAAATTCATGGCTAATTGGTTAGGTCCATACATTGTTAAGCAGAAGTTGGGTCCAGGAACATATAGACTTGCAAATTTAGAGGGAACATTGGAACCTGAGCCATTAAATATTATACACCTAAAGGTATTCTATGCATAATGCAGTTTATAAATATGTACATATACATGGCTAAAAAAATATTCATAGCATTTCATACATCCATCCATGCATTCCACCTACATTACATAGATGCATTTTAGGCATTTGTTCATACCATTCATCATATTAGGGATCATTTGGTTAATTTGGATGATCGCTAGTCTACTAATGTCTTGTTGCCTTAATCAGGGGCACCTTACATCAAACATTACTCATCACTCCATCAATCACAATAATTTGCAGCTTTCCTTATAATATTTTGATGATTAAGGAGTTCACATAAAGTAGGATAGATACCGTATAATCATTAGCAATAATGATTATGCGACCACTGACTATTTTGTGTGCACTTTTTAATTTTCAAAATCTTGTAGTGAAGGTATCACAAAATCTTACATACCACATTAATCCATAAGCAAAATCCAAATGTTTTCAATCACTCAACCACTCCTAGTGTTTTGAGCAACCTCAATTAAAAATCAAACAATCTTTAGAAGCAATAAGTTGTTCCTGGTCAATCAAGTTTCCTCTTGGACCATGCACATCAAAACACATTAAAATATTGTGAATCTTAGGAATGATGAAGTCATGAGTTGCTATTGCCATAAAGTGAAAGGTTTCCCTTATTCATCCAATTATGTGCATGGTCTAGAATGCTAAGAGTTGACAAAAGGACAAGCTCCACCTTCATCCAAAAAAAAAAAAAATTCCTTGCTCTTCCTCAAAGTGAGCAAGTATCCCAAAAACATTACAAAAGAAATAAAATCCCTTGCTCTTCTCAAAATGAGCAAGTATCCCAAAAAAAAAGAAAAAATCCTTGCTCTTCCTCAAAATGAGAAAGTATCCCAAAAGCATATCAAAGCAATAAAATTCCCTTGCTCTTCCTCAAAATGAGCAAGTATCCAAAAAGCAATAAAAATGCATGTTGCTCCATTACAAAAATGAGCAAACTCAAAAATAAAATCCCAAAAATCCAATGCAATAAAATAAGGGAAAGGAGCTTGAATCCATGGATCCTCAATTACAACAATGGGTTGAATGAAACCCACCTAGCAATGGGGTATCCTTACACGTGGTGCCATGTCTATCACATTAGCGACCTTATTTTGTATAGACCTATGGATGCTCTTGGATGAGCTAGCTTATTGGCATAAGTTACAATTGATTAGTCTGACCTTACTCATAATGAGAAATGAACAATCATTGCACACATAGTTGGTCCTTGAGAAATTTGAAACCACTAGGACAACTTTAGCATCATGAAGATTTGTGAGATCATAGATGAGTTTGTTTGAGATCACTAGGATGTTTGAGTCTTTGCAAAATAACCTTAAATCATCTATCCAAACCATCTAATATCATCTCATTATACATTCCATCTATAAATACCAAATGTTAGTGCCCCTGATTAAGTGATAAGAATACAGTTGATCAAGCAAAAGTCTATAGCATACCAAATGATCATTAGAACATAACATTCATCATTCATTCCATCTATCACTACAACATCTCATATGCATCCATACATATAATAAAGAAAAAGTGCAAACACAAATGATCATAATAAAAGCCATGTATATATATATATATATATATATAGAATTACATAGTACAAAAATACCCAAAGGTTGTATACATCAGAGCACTAAGGCTCATAAGAAAAAATAAAAAGTATAAAAATAGGTAATAAATTGCTACTAGCTAGCACCACCATGACTCCTATGAGGCCCATGAGCTGATCCCTGTGAGCTAGATGGATCATGAAAACTAGGAACCCGAGATCATGAACCACTAGGTCTAGACTCGCTTCACTTGCTAGAGCTTGATATTGATGATGTAGGAGGTAGAGGTAGTAGAATATGATGTTGACCTAGAGTGTCCTCGAGCATCACAATGTAAGTAGCCTACCTTCGAGCAGTAGCCAAATCTATAGCCTGGTGAGCTACTCACTGGGCTATCTCAGCATAGAGAGACACAATAGTAGTAGCATCCCCACCTCCACTAGGTGCACTCTATAGCCCATCAACCTCACTCTATAGCTAAGCAATCTCACCCTATAACCTCATGATCTCTACATCATGAGACTTTATAGTCTCTACCAAACTATCCCGCTCAACCTGGAGAATCCCCCACTCCTCCTTAGTGTGGTATGGAGGAGGATCCTACCCTCCATCACCTCCATCACCCCCACCTCCACTACCACCACCTCCATATCCTCCAACCCTAAAACTAACATCTATAGGCTACATCTCTACCTAGCTCACCCCCTACTCCCACTACCTCGATGATGCTTCTACCATCAAGAAGCCTACTCACCAGCATCATGCTCATCATCACTAGCTACATCATCCATAACCTAGCTAGGTGCCCATGGAGGCTATGTAACAAACCAAGTATCATACTCAATAGTTGTCCTAACATCATCTACATCTGGGACATCAATTACCTCATCATCTATAGCATCATCCACTATCCAAAATTTAGGAGTGACTAGAAGACTCAGCTCATCACCTCATCGCCTATACATCACTAGAGCATCTAGAACTCCCTATGCCAACCCAAACTATCTCATCACCTATGAGAACTAGATAAACTCCATCTCTCACCCATGCCGACCAACCACCCACCTGCCTCACCTACCTCATCACTATCCTAAGCTAGACCTCACCAAGGCCACCAACAGATATCACTACTAGTAAGAGAACCAAGTATATCTTGATAATCCTATGCACTATGAATAGGATGACTTGATGAAGTCTCCTCATTGGTCCACCAATGGAGAGCACAAGGTAGTGAGTGATCCCACTCACATGGTAGACCCTCTGGATGAGCTATATTGATATGCTCCCAAGCCCATAGCTAAAGTAATAGACTACATCCAAGTCCCTTCTGCTCTCGCCTCTTCACCTCATATAACTCCACATACATCTGGTATAGAAGAGTGGGAGCCCATGCATAAACTTGAGGCTCAACAATCAGATGCAATATAAGCCCCACCTGGTTCCAAGGGAACCTAGATCCCATGTTGTTAGGCAACAACATGTTGCCTATGATGTACATAATAAATGTTTGAAGTGCACCTAACTTCTCATCCTTAAATAATTGAATATATGGGATCCCTCCCTTGCTACAATCTACATCCCAATCATCTCCATAGATAGGTCTCAGTACCTCCTCCTTGTCGTGGCCCACCTGAACTGGTGAGCCCTCGATAGGAACATGGAAGATGTGGTAAACATCTTCCAAGGTGATAGTCAGCTCCCTTATCGAAAGCTAAAATGACCCCTATCAGGGTCCCATCTCTCCACTAGGGTAGATAGGTACTCCTCATCTACCCGCACGGTCTCAACCTGCCCATACCTAACCAACCCCATAGTCTCCAGCAACTTCCAATCATCATCTGTGAGGGCCTTCCGCACCTGAGAAATGATGCGAGGCCATCTGTGTCGAGCCTCAATGAATTTCACCTACAAGCACAAAAAAATCCATATCAGTGCAAACATCATAAAAAAAATAGAAAACACAAATTTTTTTTAATGTTTTATTTTCATTTTCCAAAAAAAATACAAAATCAAATTTCATGCATTTTCAAAGTAAAAAAAATAGTTAAACATTTATTTTTTATTTTTATTTTAAAAAAAAACAAAAACACAAAAAAAAATTTTTACCACATCCTCTTAGTGTGTTAAAAAAAAAAAATAAACAAAAACATAATAAAACTAAACTAAGAGTTTAGACCACCTACCTCGGCATAGCGGACTCTAGCTTCTGCTCCAACCGAGCCTCCAGCCTCCACACCGCTCCACTCGTCTCACCAACCATCTCCATAGCTTTCTCTCGATTCTCAAATGCTCTGAAAACTCAAATGCAAAAATGAAAAACAAAAATGCCATTCCCTATTTATAGCTCTGGTGTAATATATGTTTCATAGCACATAATTGTAGACACACGGTTGGTGGATCCAACCATGCATCCATGGTTATCGAGTGCAACAAAACACCCTCACACAGTTAGCAGCAAAAAAAACAAAAAATCATCTATGCATTCATCACATCCATTCAACAAACATCATCATCATCATTAAGATGAGCCTTGTATTTAGTGACTTACCCTACACACCTGGTGGTTGCAATGACTGGTAATCCATGCAATCTGGTCGGATGGGTAGCTCACCATAAGGACACTTATTCACAAACATCCAACATCATCACATGTGGCATTAAATCAGCTGGATCCCTCAATCTTTGAGTATGGATCTGTTCAAGCTAATTTGCACAAGGTTATCCTTAAGCCCTTTTCGTTGGGTTACAAAAGTGGAAAATAATCAATCACAATTTGGTAACAATCATCGAAATCACTACGAGTATCGAATTCCTAGAGTGCCTGGTTCCTAACAATAGGAATTGCTAATAGTCATGGGCACCCGAACTCCCAATGTGGTTGGTGATTTTACCATGACATTTTGCGCATCATCGAAACCAAAGGCAAATTTGCAACAACAAACCATCCCAAACTTGGGGTATCAAGTTGATCTTCAATGTCATACATTTGCATACATCACATCCACCTCCTTTCATCATCCACATTTGGTCAATTGGCTCGTGGGTTTCATTCTTTACCCATTCACCAATTGAGGGGGTAAGCAAACAAATCAAAATTTTCAAAAATCATTCATTCTTGAGCATCGAGAAGATTTGAGTCC
This sequence comes from Wollemia nobilis, assembly GCA_028583015.1. Taxonomy (NCBI): domain Eukaryota; kingdom Viridiplantae; phylum Streptophyta; class Pinopsida; order Araucariales; family Araucariaceae; genus Wollemia; species Wollemia nobilis. The sequence goes on along the minus strand of JAQPPZ010000669.1, from coordinate 2,208,749 downwards.
ATTTATCCATCCAATAAGGATAGGTGTCTTTTGTTTTTGCACCACATTGTGTTTTACACAACATGGTACAAAAAGGGGCATCTGTAGACACCAAAACCTAGGCATTCACAAAACCACATTTGCATCCCACATCACAATCCTGCATAATAAAATTATATACCTAAGTCTAAACTTAGGTGTATAAATCCTACACATTAACCTATTTTCCAGATTTTAATAAATCTGGAAAATTCGACCTAGGATACCCTACCTAATCACTAGACATGTGTCCTAGCCACCACTACCCCATCCCTTGCCACATCTCACACACTCATGTCCCCCTTGTCCCTTCACATGGGACATCCCTTACACCTCACTCCACTTGTAGCCACATCACCCCAGTTAAGTGAGACACCCTAGGTGACTCACTCTAACTGCCCCTTCCATTTGGTAGCCCTAGATTACCACTTGGCAATCTTGGCTTGCCACCTCCCTTTTCCCTCCAAAACCCTAAGGGGCCTATAAAGGCACCTTCACCCCATCAAACCAAAGAAGGCTAAGAACATACACCTTTAGGCTATTGAAATCATACCAGGAGCTCACACACATCCCGAGGAAACCAAATATTTGAAGCCTCAAAGTGACCTTTTTGAGCTTTCTACCATTCAACCTCAATCACCCATCCATGGTTACACAATCACAACCACCCTCCTACGATTTTCCAATCATGCTCCCATGTTTACCAGCCAGAATCGTGCATCCACGGTTTCTCAAAACCTAGAAAAGCATGACAAGCATAAATCAGTAAGTTGATTTTTAGCAAGGCATCTTAAGTTTTATTTCTCTATTTTTTGCATCATATTTCATGTTTCTGTAGCTAGGGTTTATAGTAGTATTTTATATCTTGATCAATAGGTGCTACTAACCCTTGTTTGCTTTGTCATGTGTGTAAGAGATAGGTACTTGGAGAGCTATTGAAGCTAGGAGTGGTCCCATTGCTGGATATCAAAGCCCACTCACCCTTGAAGCTGTAGTAGAGGAATGAAGAACACATTGTAGTTTGTTGAAGAGTTGGAAGACCCCCCTCTATCAAATCATTGTATTCAGAAAAGAGATATCATTGTAATATTACCCCCAAGACATTGGGGCAAATCAAAAGCATTGTAAAATTGGGAGATTCAGGCTCCCCTGTATTAATACAAAAGAAAATCAATTTTTACAATCTTCTCTTTTCTGTTTCGTACATTGTTGTGTTCAGTTCTTTTGGCTAAAAAAAAATTTATTCTAGAAGGATATACCATTCCTTTATGGTATCTTTGTTCAACATACAGTAATCAATGTAAATCTAGAGTGTACTATCTTTCTTCTTTATGAAGATTATGAGTATACCCAACAAAAATACACTTGGTCAAACTAACCTCTAGATAAAAACTCAATTAGTTGAGATTTTAACTCAAATAATTATGTGGTTGTCATTCTATAAGGAAGCCTTTGACTTTGGTTTTATTCCCAACAACACTTCTATAGAAAAGTCAAACTTATTTTGAGAAAGTCCTTGAGATTCATTGGGAAACAAACCTTGACACTCATACAAGAATGGGTAATCTTTAAATGTTGGATTTTTCTAATTCATATATATGGATGACATATAATATGTACCCCTTTATTTGAGCTTTTCTTAATTGTAAGTTAGAAATATTCCTTGAACTAATGGGTCTTTATATGCCCTAAATATTTATGTTTTATCCTAAGTCAGCAAGGCATTCTACTACTTTTTTATAACAATCTACTTTAGCTTTATTCTACCATAGCCAATCAATTCCTATGATTACATTATATAATACTTAGGGGCTAACATAGAAATTTACCTCAACATTAAAGTTAGAAAATTGTAACTCATCCATAATAAGACATTACTCTACTCTCCTGTTTGCTTAATTTCCATATTGAACAGACCAATTGTTAGCCATATATGCAACTTTTGTATTAATTTTGTTTAAAACATGTGGAGTAAAATTTTTGTTATTGCTTTAATATCAATTAGAACTATACTTGGAGATCCATATAACTTAGATGATCTACGAATAAGGACATTTTAGTATTGCTCTTTATTATTATCCATCACTATGTGGATATAGTATGGCTACAAATTGGGTTTAGGTAGAGTCTTGGCAGTCAATCCCTCACTCCATTGTGGATGTTGACTTGCATAGTAATTATTTCCATAGGTATAACACCCATATTTAGGGCATTTTATTCTATTTTATGTTGGATTTTTAAGCCTTACAATTATTACCACAAAACAACATAGGTCCCAATATAAAATAAAAATAATATTAAAGGTCAAAATATCAATAATAATGAGTAGAATATATGAGCAATCTAATGTGTATATCAAGGCCAATATAATAATTAAAATAACATTAACTTATAATATCAAATATGAATGTAAATGGCCTAAGTCATTCATGAACTATGCATGAAGAAAAACTTACAATATTAATTGCTCAAAATTTGTGTACAAGATTTATTTTCTTTATCCCTCTTACAACTTTATGTAGGCATCAAATCCACCTCCCAAAAGAAGAATAAGTGAAAACTGGATTTGCACAATTTTGTCAATTTTGTCAAATGTATAGTTTTGATTAAAACATACAAGGTAGGGTTTGCCTAATTGCGCAATGTAGGGTTGTAAAATGTACAATTGGATGTAATTGTATGGTTTCATTAATGTACAATTATATGTGAAATGAAATTAATTATAAATATGCATTTGGGTTAATTTGATAATAATCAAATTAGACTTAGGGATACCTTAATGCAAGTTAGTTGTCTTACGGGGTGGCAGTTGTGAATAATTGGTTGTATCAGGAATCACTTTGGAACGACCTTGGAAAGCATTATAAAGACTCCCTATTCATTTTTTTATGGTTGTTCATGCTTATAGATAGTTGTTCATGATAGATGTCAAATGTTATTCATTTCTATGTTCATGATAGTGGAAGAATATTGTGAATACTAAAGGATATTGTTCACTTCTATGTAATTGTATATATTTTACAGAGTAATATTAATGTGAGTGCAAAATTATGGCTTGCGTGTTCCTATGAATTCCATTATGCATATTGATGGTGAATATGGATTATACATTATGTGCAAGCATGGCCAGGATGGTGTGGTAAATGGAGAAGATCATAATGGAATTGCACTATTGATGAACCCACAACCTATTGTGATATTGGGAAATTAGTTTGATATATTGTTATTGCTGTAATTGGATGTTTACAGGCTATTGTACAATTTTTGGGAATGACAATGATAATATTTGATACAATAACTTGGAAGTTGGATCTGCATGTTAGACTATTTGGTTTATAATTGCACTACAAACATAGAAGAAACTTACCTTGAGGAGAATCTGAGTGTAAGTTTACAAATCTATAATTGTACATTTGCAGTGAGGATTTGGTGAAACTGTACAACCAGTCCATCAAACCATACAACTAATTATAGATTCTCATAGTTGAAAAGGGTTTGCAAGTGACAATCCTTGAGTAGAAATCAATTGGAGGTGAATGACAAATACAAGTTTACAAAAATATGGGAGACGAAATCAAGGAGAAGAAAATATCCCAATAATAAGAAGTATAAGAATTTCTCAAAGGGAGAACGTGAACAACTCCACAGAAGATACAAATGAACCAATAATAGAACAAGTATGGACTTTAGATGAAGCAAATGTTGAAAGGTGGGACACATTGTTGATATATACTGAAGAAGGGGTACAAGAACAACCAAGAATCAAGAAAAATGTTAATGTAAGAGGAGACATTTATGGAGAAATTGTGCGAGAAGACAATGAGTGGATGGTAGAACCTGAACAAGCGATAGGGAGGTTGCACAGGGGTGCAAAGGATGGGAGTCGGGCACTAGAGCAATAGCACACGAGGTCTTAAGAAATAGCACATGAAAAGAGTTCATTATTTCTCACAAACTGTTTGGTGGAGAAGACGTTCCAGTACACAACACATTCAACCAAATTCCTAGGACTAATAATTGACAATCCTCAAACTTGACCACCTAATTTTAAAGTCACTAGCTGCAATTATTGCAATTAACTTCCTGTTCTCTGATGCAGATGATAAAAAAAATTTAGTTAGTTTAGATTTTGCTTTTATGTTTTGCAGGATAATGTGAAGTGTGATATAGACGAATAAGGATATGTCAGTGAATATTTCATGAAGTGAGATTTATACGTGGAGTGACATCAACATAGGGGAGACCCCATACCATACCAATAGTTTTGATGAATGTTCACACATTCGTTAAATAAAGAAAAAAGAGGACAAAAAAATTGATGAGGCACCTTGACGCCTTGGTCAAGGGAACCTACCTCCATAAGGTGCCTTGGTCAAGGGTGCCTACCTCCAAAAGTAGGCACCTTGGTCAAGGGTGCCTACCTCCACAAGTAGGCACCTTGGTCAAGGGCGCCTACCTCCACAAGTAGGCACCTTGGTCAAGGGTGCCTACCTCCACAAGTAGGCACCTTGGTCAAGGGTGCCTACCTCCACAAGTAGGCACCTTGGTCAAGGGTGCCTACCTCCACAAGTAGGTGCCTTGGTCAAGGACACCTACTTCCAAGAGTAGGCACCTAAATTGAGATCTCAAAACTCATTATATATTATGCTTGCCTAGGTTACAATATATAGGGTTGAATAAAAAAAATTAAGCTCAACATAGTTGGAGCTACACAAATCAAGCAACAAATCTCCAATATTAGTTTATGCGACACACCCTACTAACATAAAAACTTAGCTCTCACAAATCTTCTAGACTAAATTAAAACTTAGCTACGTAGGAATATATGCAAAATCAAAGTCCAACATTCTTCCCCTTAAAGTTGAGAGGGTTGACAAGATAGTCTCTTAGCTTTAAATACTGAGCTTTAGCAACTCCTTTGGTGAAGATGTCCACTATGTTGTCCAAAGTGCTGCAATGTTTTAGCTCAATCACATTTTTCTCCACCATGTCCCTTATGAAGTGATACTTCATGTCGAAGTGCTTTGACCTGCTATGGTGGTGTTGGTCACGAATCTGCCACAGGAAAGGATTTTCTATGTCTATGCACCCTAGACCCGGCCAACATTGAAAGGTTGGGAGAAAGAAATGTCTCCCAGACCAATCTCCAGAGAGGGCTGGTTCCCTTACTATATCTAAGCTTGATGAAGACTAGAGTTACTGGAAAGGAATTATAAATGTGCAGAAAGAAATGGGAAATACACGGAAAGAGATGGGAAATATGGCCACAGGCCGAACTTATATGATCAGGGAAAGAAACTCAGCAAGAATTTAACCTCAAGCGCATAAACAACATATAATAATAGAATACAACATAATCCACTTACGACCTTGCGCAGACAACCTTCAGGATTGCATTCCAGAACTCACTTCCTCATTTGCAATATTCAAACTCAGATGCAGAATTGAAATCTAACAGCAGATTAGAAAGACGAGCATAACTGAGAAATACATGAAATAGAAGGAAATCACACAGAAAGACGTTTGCAAAATCAGAGGCCAAATATCTTTCATTCATGCAAAGAACTTGAAAGCTTTCATGCAACCTGTCTCTCAAACTCCCGATCCCTCTTTCTGAGATCTACATTGATTTATATAGAAGTCTTGCTTCTTTACAGCATTTAAAACTTGCAATGGACTTCCTCGAGATTTACAAAATATGCAACAAAAATAAGGAAATGATCCCCTTAAACCAGCCTCGGAGAAACCAAAAATTAACTGAAATAAGGAACCGGTCATCTTCATTAAATGGTCGTTCTCGAAACATGCTTGAACCGTTAGAAAAATCATGAACAAAAGCTTTGAATAATGAGCGTCTTCAATTCTGGTGGCTTGGACACGTTCTTCTACCTTGCTTGCATTGGAAAGCAGCAAAACATTTAATTCTGGAGTGCTTTTAATTCTTGAAAATCGCAATGCTTCATCGGGCCATTTGAACTGCTTTCTGGCGTGAAACTGTAACGGGTCACGAAAACGTGACATGTCACGAAATTGCAACGTATTTCTGCTCCATACACTTTATCACTTTGGGACCGCGAAAACCAACCATGTCACAAAATCATGACGTATTCGGCTCCTTTGTTTCCTTCGCCACCTTAGCTCGCGAAAATGCGACGCGTCACGAAATCGTGACGTTCCATACTATTCTGCTCTTTCTCCGCTCTGTTTTCATGAAACTATGACCTGTCACGAAATCATGACGTTCTTTCCCAATTTTGTCTCTTCGCTGCTTCGAACCACGAAAATGCGACAAGGCACGATTTCGCTACACTTTTCTCTCTTTTGGCTTTGTCTTCCTTATACGTCGTGAAAATGCAACACTCTTCACCATGTCACGAAAACTTCACCATGTCATGAAATCGTGACTCTATCTCCCCTTGCTCATCTTCTCTTCTATGTCATGAAAATCCGACATGTTGCGATTTCATGACAATTTTCTCTTGCCTTGTACGGTCCAGCTCTCAACCTATGAAAACATGACACTCTTGCCTCAAGTGGTTCTTTAATCTCCAGCATGTCACGAAATCGCGACAAGTTCTATCTCCTTGGACTTCACTACTTTTCGACCGCGAAAATTTGTCATGTCATGAAATCACGACATTTCGTACAATCTGGCTGCCTCCTTGCTTCCTCCTCGTGAAAATGTGACATGTCACGAAATCACGATTCTCTGCACTTGGTCCTTCCACCCCAATATGTCACGAAATCATGACGTTTCCTTGTTGCTGGACTTCATCTCCACAAATGTCACGAAATCATGACGCCTTTCATGCCTTATGATTTTTGTTTCAACTTGTCGCGACCATGCAACACGTCACGATTTCGCGACGTCTTTCACATTTTGTGCCTTGTTCATTATTCTGTCATGAAATCGCTACGAGATTCATTGTCATCACCCTTTGCTTAGTTATGTCATGATTTCATGACCTTTTCTCTTACTCTACTCCATGGCCATTGTAAGTCATGAAAACGTGACATGTCACGATTTCGCGACAATTTACTGCGTTGCCCCCCGTTGACCATTTTGACCGTGAAACTCCAACACGTCGCGATATCGGAATTAATCGAAATTGACATTTTGCTTTGACTTCTCTCTCCTCAACAGACCCGCGATAACGCGACATGTCGCGATATCACGACGGTTTTGAAACTGTGCCTTCCATGCTACTTTTTGTCGCGATATCGCGACAGTCTTCGGACTTAGCTTTTTTTTGCATCAAAACCTGTAAAGGAGTGAGAACTTCAACATCTTATGCATGAATAATCAACAATCAAAATAATGTGGCAAAAATGCCAACATTCTTGGTGGCTCATGGGGTATACAGTTCTGTTGTATGCACGAATCCTAGGCATGAATCCATTGGGCAACAGAGTCAAGAAAAACTGAGAACAGAAAGCTGGTTGATGGGGTACATCTCGACGGACTGCTGCAACAACTCTTGCTGACTTACTGAAAACTCAAGGAAATCTGTATTTGGCTTAGCTTACCAGGTGTTGTAAAAGAATCTCCATGAAAGCACCAGGGGTTGCAAAATGGAAATGAATGAAATAAGTGGAGTGAGGACTATGGAATGGAAATAGTAAATGATGGAATGGTGGAGTGGAGGGAGTGATGCGGTAGATACAGTAACAGAGTGCTTCTGTGCTACCAGCTGCTATGAAATGGAAATGGAAGTGAATGGAATGGAAGGTGGGAATGGAAGGAGTGAAGTGGTAGATAGAACTGATAAATGCTAAAACAACAATGAATTTAGAAGAAAAGGAAAAGAAGAAACGGGAATAGCAGAAAGGGAAAAAGAAACAACAATAGTGGCTTGATTACTTGCAGAAGAAAAAGGAGTAGGAGAAGAAGGGAATGAAGAGGGGAAGGGAAGAAATAAAGAGGAAGCCACTAACTACTGGGAAGGAAGAAGAAAAAAGAAAGAAATACGTACCTGCGGGCTCGCATGCAAAAAGAGCCAAAGTTGACAGAGGAAAACAATACTTTTTTTTTTTGTGCTATATACAATAGTTTACTGGACTCACACTTCATGGAGTGTAGGCTTTCAGATGAAAGCCGTTCACCGAAATAGGAAGTGGGCTGCCATCCAAATCTTCCAGATGAAACGAATTTGCTGCACCAACACTGACAATGCGGAACGGACCCTCCCACAGAGCATCAAACTTCTTATGCATTCCTGGCTTGGCTTTCCTTTCATTCCATTTCAGGACCAAATCACCCACCTTAAGCGGACGATCAACGGAATTTTTATGGAACCACTTTGAAATAACCTGTGTATGCTTAGCAAACTCCTCATAGGCCAAAGAACGTTGCTCTTCCAACTGTAACAACTGAGCCAACCGCATATCCATGGAATCTACATCTGCTTCATCATCCTGAAATCCCTGCAACTGTTGCAATACTGGCAATTCTAGATGAACAGGCAACCTTGCCTCTTTTCCATATACTAGGGCATATGGTGAAGTCTTGATAGACTTCTTGATTGAAATCCTATCTGCCCATAAAGCTTGATTCAACAGAAGGTGCCATGATCTCTTGTTATCCCCCAAAGATCTCTTTAAAATCCGTAGCAAATTCTTGTTTGTGGACTCTGCCAAGCCATTTCCCTGAGGGTAATAGTTCGAGGATGTCTTCAGAAAAACACCATACTTATTTGCAAATTCAGCTAGCTCAGCTCCAATAAATGGAGTTCCGTTATCTGTAATAATAGCATCAGGAATGCCAAAACGTGTGATCAGCCCTTCAATGAAAGAAATCACCACCGCTTGATTTGCAACCCTGGTTGGAATAGCTTCAGACCATCTCGTAAAATAATCTGTAGCGGTCAAGATATACTTGTGTCCAGCTAAAGAATTCGGATCAATAATCCCAATAAAGTCCAATCCCCACTGCTAAAAAGGTGCTTCAACCTGAATTGGATGCAAGGGCAATGATGCATTTCTAACCCTTCCTGTATACCTCTGACATTTGTCACATGCTTGGGCAATCCCGAAAGCATCCGTGAACAAGGTTGGCCAATAGTAACCAGCCCGAATAATTTTTAAAGCCATTGGTCTACCTGCATAGTGTCCTCCTGATATGCCAAAATGAAACTCCTCCAGGAGCCTTGCCTTCTCTGATTCCTTGACACACCTTAAAAGAACGCCATCAATGTTCTTGAAAAACAATCCTTCGGGCAGCAACACATACCTGAGAGCTTGCAGACGAAACCTTCTCCGTTGTGAGGCATTTAACTGTGAAGGGCATTTACCAGTTGTGAAATAGTTAATGAGGTCATCTGCCCAATCTTGTTCTTGAACTAAGAGGTTCATCAGATTGTTATCTCTAGCAAGATCATCTGCTTGATAATCAACTATTCCAGATGCTGCAGTCTTTGCTAAATGCTGGCATAAGGCCTTACCCCGCACTAGCTTGGTCGGATGAATCTCAACATCAAATTCTTGAATTTTGGTGACCCAACCAGCGTGTTTATCACCCATCTCACCCTGAATGATGAAATTCCTCACATCGGGATGTATAACATAGACGACTTGTCCTACTCTGAGATATGAAGTGCTTGAATTTTTTAAGAGACTTCATGACAACATACACCTATTTTTCAATGAAATTATATCTTGCCTCATGAGGTAAGATAACCCGACTAAGGAAAGCAATGGGCCTTTCATTCCCATCATCTCCTTTCTGTGTGAGTACTACGGCATAGCTTTCATCTTCCCCCACTGCATACAAAATGAAATCTTTTGAATAATCTGGATTAATCAATACAGGAGCCTGCACTATTCTGTCCTTAATTTCCTGGAATGCCTCCTTCCTCTGAGTTGTCCATTTAAATTCTGCATCCTTCTTCAACAACTCAGTCATGGGCTTGACAACCTGGGCAAAATCAGAAATGAATTTCTTGATGAAATTAATCTGCCCAAAGAAAGACTGCAGCTCTTTCTTATTGGCAGGGAGCGATAGTTTCTTCAATGCTTCGACTCGAGATGGATCAATTGCCAAACCATCTTCTGAAATGACATGCCCCAAGAGTTTACCTTCCTTCACTGCAAAAACCGACTTCTTTGGATTAATAGAAATACCAAACTCTCTACATTTTCCAAAGATTTGCCTCAGATGAGAACAGTGATCTTCCCGTTTATGTGAAAAGACAATCATATCATCAAGATAAATAACAATAATCTTGTTCAAAAGCTCCTCAAATGCAATGTCCATGGCTCTCTGGAATGTGGCCCCAACATTTGATAATCCGAAAGGCATTCGCTGATAAGCAAAAGTGCCCCACTTAGTTGTAAATGTTGTCTTGTACTGGTCCTCATCCCTAACCCAAATCTGGTTATATCCAGAGAAACCGTCCAGCAGTGAAAAATGCTGAGCCCCAGCAACAACATGCAGTATCTGATCAATGCGAGGCAAGGGATAGTGATCTTTCAGAGATGCACGGTTCAGATTTCGAAAATCTACACACAGTCGTATGTCTCCATTTTTCTTTCGAACCGAAACCAGATTAGCAACCCAAGTCGAGTGCTTAACCGGGTATATAATCTTGGCCTGCAACATTTTCACAAGTTCGGCTCTCATGAGAGTCTCAATCTTTGGATTCACTGGTCGTTGCTTTTGCCTAAAGGGTCTAACTCCTTCTTCCAACTCAATAGTATGCTAAAACAATCTGTTTATCATATCCCTTCAGATCCTCATAACTCCAGGCCACAATATCAAAAAATTCTTGACACAGTTGCTTGATTTCTTGCAGTTCATCAGGAGTAGAATCAGTCCCAATCTTAATGACCTTATTGGGTTCTAATTGCATCTCCATATACTCTTTCTTGTCGATCTCAATCCGATGTTTCTTGGACCGATCATGCTGATCAAACAAACTTTCTAGAGTGATAAGACCTTTCGAAATATGATTATTCCGCAACTGAATTAGACCTTCGGTTTCTTCGTGCTCCAAGGTTCTTCCTTTGATGGTGGCAGCTTCTTGAATCAAAAAGTTAACAATTTGCTCATCACTCTCGAAGACTTGCCAAAAAGTATCTTTATCTGGGACACTAGGCCTGTACACCATCCTTACTGTCTTTGGTTTCTTCACTACCTGCTCAATGGGAGAAAAATTTGCTCCAAGAGATGCTAGAAGATCTGCATGCTTATTCAGCTCTCGAGAAATGGCTTGAATATTCAGAGCTGTGAAAGACTCAAACAGGTCCCAAACTTGGTTGCGGTATGCTTTGAGATAATGCTGCTTGGAAATACACCTGTTTGTTACTTGGTTTACAATCAGCTCAGAATCACCAAAAATCTGCAACTGTTCGATTCCCAACTTTCTTGCCTTTTTCAAGCCTAGGCATAATGCTTCGTACTCGACAACATTGTTAGTACAATTCCAAGTGAGACGGTATGAATATGTTCTTTGTAAACCAGAGGGAGAAATCAAAACAATACCTGCTCCTACACCATTTTTGCATCTTGCCCCATCAAAATATAACTTCCATAGTTGATCCGTGATAGAGCTCTGATCATCTTGGTTAAGGGGTACTTGCCTTGTGCCATCCTCGGGCTTTGTGATAGAATAACAACCGATTTCGGTCTCCAGCATAGCATTGAAATCAAGCATGGAAAACCCGTCTTCCAACTGAAGCTCATCTAAAACCTCATTCATCAAATCAGAACCCTCTAACTCTTCGGTTAGCATGTTGACAGACTGCATGGTCTTTCCTGCTTCATCCAACCTTTCAATATGAAAAGAGGAAGGTTTTTCATTATGAATCCGAAGTCTCTTTCCTTTGAAAGGGATCTCCAAGTGGGAATAATCCAATGCAAGGTAACCTCCCAACTTTGCAGTAAACTCTCTGGATAAGCACATACTGAAATACGGTTCTAGATCGACCACAACTATCTCCTGAATGACTGTAATCTGAGGCATAGTGTGTAAAACAATCGGGACATCCTTGATTACACCCATCATTTTCATAGGAGTACCATCTAACTACAAGACTCCAGGGCTACTTCGTGTATATTCCATACCCATAACTTCACAAACTGCCTTTGGCATGACAGTTGTAGCGGCACCAGAGTCAATCATGCAATTATGCACGATCCAACCCTCTATTTGCAGTGATAGATAAAATGGGGGTGGTCTATTTTTACCAGTGATAGAAGTGGTTAAAGCTTGAGCATAAATTGTCTGGGTAGGACCCTTCTCACTATCCTTCATAGATTTTAAAGATTCTTGCAATAAATCTACCTGCCCAGGCAATTGCAATGCATCATAAAGACTAACCTTAGCTGGGGTCTTCTTCAGTTCTTCGACAATGTTGTATGCAACCGCAACAGATTCCTTCTTTTCAATGGGGTGATCATATCTGCTCCGATACTGCTGAGTGGCTTCTACTCTCAACCTCTTCGTCAATGAAGGGTACTTCAACTTTTCTCTAGCTTGCTCCTCTGCTTCTGATCTTGCCTGTGCAGTTGCGGCCTTTTCTTGTACTCTGTGTGGAATAGGATCTTTCGATAAAATAGGCGCATCTAGCTTTGATGCTTGCACAGGAGTCTTCACTGGTTTCTTCAAATCAGCTGGCACTTTTAATGGCTCTAGCTCAGCAGGATCTACTGTAACAGGCTTCTTTCCAGTCCTTGTGAGAACCGAAACTTGCTCTTTCGATGGAACCATTAAGCTATGGCCTGCCTCAGAGATCATATTGACTTGCCCTCCCGAAGAACTAGCAGCCAATGTCTGCACATAATTCAAATGAACCATGCAAGTGTCTTCTCCATGTGGATCATTGCATGTCGAACACCAATATGTTCTTTCCGTAGGGACTACATCTTCATTTGCCAAAACAGTCAAGTTTTTCTCGGGTGCTTTGCTTGTTGAAGCAGCTTGTTCTCTAGTAATCGATGGGGGTTGAAATCTCCTAGGCTGGAAATCTCGCTCAGCTTGCTTCCTTTCAATAAGCGTGATCTTATTACCCATTGCTCTTATTGCAGAATTGGCAGATTTTACCTCTTGCAAGAGTGTCGTATAAGGATCAGGATTTACAGGCATAGGAGGTGCTGGTAAGGGCAAAGGTGCTGGTGGTGCCGGTAATGCTGGGAATGAAGTGGAAGTAGGGAATGGCAGAATGTTGGGTGCAGGCAACTAGGGATTTGCTGAAGTAGAGAGCTGAGGAACTGGGATAGGTGCAATTTGAGGTGCACTGGAACTCCATGATGGAACAGGGTACATAGAAGACATAGATTGCAAAAAAGAACTAGGATATAAATGTTGTGGAATATCAGGTAAAATGGGCATTGCTACCTTTGGGGGAAGCCTACCGATTGCAATCAAGTCTGCCTCCACCTTTTGTGCTTGCTCGAACAGTTTCGGGAAGGTCATCACATTGGACTGCCTGATCGCCAAGCCAATGTCTGTATTGAACGCTCGAAGGTAGTAGAACGTAGCTTGCTCAAGGGTAGGGCGAAGTCCTTCAGGCACTCACTGCTAGCTTCTGGTGAAACGAACATTGAAATCTGCTATTGCCTCCTACGGGTGCCTCTGGATTGCATTAAACTGATGCAACAATGAAAATGGGTCAGCCTGTTCATGAAAATTCTTAACTAACAATTCTCCTAGCTGATCCCATGATGCAATGGTGCCTGGTTGCAGAGATCGATACCAGTACAACAATTTTCCTCTCAAGGATAACACTAATAACTTCACCATCACATCTTCATCCGTTATATCGTGAATGGCTGCCAGAGAAGCTACATCATGAATATGTTCGTATGCAGTCTTTCCCATACCATCATAGGTTGGCAAGGCTTTCAAAGCAGCCTGGGGAACTAGATTTTGAGCCTACAAATTCAAGGCTCCTGAGCTGTTCCATGCTGAAAACTGTCGGGGTGGAGGATACTGGGCCATTGGGACTAGTGTATGTAATTGAGAAGATGGAAAACTAGTAACAATACTAGGGATTTGTGTGGATATGGCAGATGATGCAAGCGATGGGGAAACCAACCTAGAGTGTTCACCTCTTTTTGTGCTATCAAGTTCAAAAAACTCAACAAGATCTTCAACTTTTTTGGACTTTGATCTCGTGATCATGAAGTACAACTTTCACTGCATCCATGTTCAAAGATTTTTGGGTACTGCAGAGTCACCAAATGTTCTAACTATACGGCATGAAGGCGAACATTAAACCCTCAATACTATGGGATCTTTCTGAGACAGAAACAGTCTGTCCCACCGGGCGTGCCAAAAATTGTTGGTCACGAATCTGCCATAGGAAAGGATTTTCTATGTCTATGCGCCCTAGACCCGGCCAACATTGAAAGGCTGGGAGAAAGAAATGTCTCCCAGACCAATCTCCAGAGAGGGCTGGTTCCCTTACTATATCTAAGCTTGATGAAGACTAGAGTTACTGGAAAGGAATTATAAATGTGCAGAAAGAAATGGGAAATACATGGAAAGAGATGGGAAATATGGCCACAAGTCGAACTTATATGATCAGGGAAAGAAACTCAGCAAGAATTTAACCTCAAGCGCATAAACAACATATAATAATAGAATACAACATAATCCACTTACGACCTTGCGTAGACAACCTTCAGGATTGCATTCCAGAACTCACTTCCTCATTTGCAATATTCAAACTCAGATACAGAATTGAAATCTAACAACAGATTAGAAAGACGAGCATAACTGAGAAATACATGAAATAGAAGGAAATCACACAGAAAGACGTTTGCAAAATCAGAGGCCAAATATCTTTCATTCATGCAAAGAACTTGAAAGCTTTCATGCAACCTGTCTCTCAAACTCTCGATCCCTCTTTCTGAGATCTACATTGATTTATATAGAAGTCTTGCTTCTTTACAACATTAAAAACTTGCAATGGACTTCCTCGAGATTTACAAAATATGCAACGAAAATAAGGAAATGATCCCCTTAAACCAGCCTCGGAGAAACCAAAAATTAACTGAAATAAGGAACCGATCGTCTTCATTAAATGGTCGTTCTCGAAACATGCTTGAACCGTTAGAAAAATCATGAACAACAGCTTTGAATAATGGAAGTCTTCAATTCTGGTGGCTTGGACACGTTCTTCTACCTTGCTTGCATTGGAAAGCAGCAAAACATTTAATTCTAGAGTGCTTTTAATTCTTGAAAATCGCAATGCTTCATCGGGCCGTTTGAACTGCTTTCTGGCACGAAACTGTAATGGGTCACAAAAACGCGACATGTCACGATTTCATGACGTATTTTTGCTCCATACACTTTATCACTTTGGAACCACAAAAACCAACCATGTCACAAAATCATGACGTATTCGGCTCCTTTGTTTCCTTCGCCACCTTAGCTCGTGAAAATGCGACGCGTCACGAAATCGTGACGTTCCATACTATTCTGCTCTTTCTCCGCTCTGTTTCCATGAAACTATGACCTGTCACGAAATCGCGACATTCTTTCCCAATTTTGTCTCTTCGCTGCTTCGAACCACGAAAATGCGACAAGGCACGATTTCGCTACACTTTTCTCTCTTTTGGCTTTGTCTTCCTTATACGTCACGAAAATAGACAACACTCTTTCACCATGTATCACGTCAAAAACTTAACAATGTCATGAAATCGCTACTCTATCTCCCTTTTTGCTCAATCTTCTCTTCTAAGTCATGAAAATCGCAACATGTTGCGATTTCGCGACAATTTTCATCCGCCTTGTACGGTCCAACTCTCAACCTACGAAAACATGACACTCTTGCCTCAAGTGGTTCTTTAATCTCCATCATGTCACGAAATCGCGACAAGTTCTATCTCCTTGGACTTCACTGCTTTTCGACCACAAAAATTCGTCATGTCACGAAATCGTGACATTCCGTACAATCTGGCTGCCTCCTTGCTTCCTCCTCGCGAAAACGCGACATGTCACGAAATCGCTACGATTCTCTGCACTTGGTCCTTCCGCCCCAATATGTCACGAAATCACGACGTTTCCTTGTTGCTGGACTTCATCTCCACAAATGTCACGAAATCGCGACGCCTTTCATGCCTTATGATTTTTGTTTCAACTTTGCCGCGACCACGCAACACGTCGCGATTTCGCGACGTCTTCCGCATTTTGTGCCTTGTTCATTATTCTATCGTGAAATCGCTACGAGATTCATTGTCATCACCCTTTGCTTAGTTATGTCACGATTTCGCGACCTTTTCTCTTACTCTGCTCCATGGCCATTGTAAGTCACGAAAACGCGACATGTCACGATTTCGCGACAATTTACTGCGCTACCCCCCGTTGACCATTTTGACCGCGAAACTCCAACACGTCGCGATATCGTGACAACTTGACAATCGTGACATTTTTTGACTTTCTCTCTCCTCAACAGACCCGCGATAACGCGACATGTCGCGATATCGCGACGGTTTTGAAACTGTGCCTTCCATGCTGCTTTTTGTCGCGATATCGCGACAGTCTTCGGACTTAGCTTTTTTTTGCATCAAAACCTGTAAAGGAGTGAGAACTTCAACATCTTATGCATGAATAATCAACAATCAAAATAATGTGGCAAAAATGCCAACGAGTGGATAGGATTATGTGCCAATTGAATGGCACTCATATTGTCACAATACAATATGGTAGGATCATTTTGTCTTTCACCTATTTCTTCTAGTACTTTTCTTAACCATAAGGCTTGGGTACTAGCATTTGTGATTGCTATGTACTCAGCTTTTATAGATGATAGTGCTACAACAGTTTGCTTTTTATAACCCCAAGTAATTAGTCCTGACCCAAGACTAAAATAATTCCCTGAAGTAGATTTCCTATCATCTATATTGCTACCCTAATCACTATCACTAAATCCAACTAATTTTACATCATCGTTTTTGTGGTAATGGATCCCATAATCCATTGTACTCTACATATCTCAAAATTATTTTAGTTGCTTGTAGATAAAGTTCATATGGATAAGCTATATACCTTGATACTAGAGAAACAACATATTGAATATCCTACCATGTGTTGGTGAGGAACATTAGACTCCCAACCATGCTCCTGTAAGTGGTCTTGTCAACTTTTGGTGCTCCATATTCTTTGCTTAACTGTATCCCATGACCTATTAGAGTTGCAACAGACTTGCATTTCTCCATAGCAAATTTCTTTATCATATCATGAGCATATTTATGTTGACATATGAAGATCTCATTTTATTTTTGATGTACCTCCATTCCTAGGAAGTAATGCATCAAACCTAGATCCTTCATTTCAAACTCTTTCATCATGGGGTGTTTGAACTCATTCATTTTAGCACTAATACCCATGAATATTAGATCATCCACATATAAGCACACAATGAAGATATATTTACCTTGTTTCATGTAGTAGAGAGTAGGTTCACTTTTTCTCCTAGTGAATCCATAGTTTTGAAAGTAGCCATCAATGCATGAGTACCATGCTCTTGGTGCTTGCTTTAGGCCATACAATGCTTTTTTCAACTTGTAGATAAGGTTCTCCTTACCTTGTTCTTCAAATCCCTGAGGTTGTTGCACAAAAACCTCTTAATTCAAGTACCTATTGAGAAAGGCTCTCTTAACATCCATGTGTTGAATGTTCCACCCTTTGTGAGCAGCCATTGAAAGTACTAGTCTGGTGGTCTCTTGTCTAGCAACCGGAGCAAAGGTCTCCTCATAGTCAATCCCATAATTTTGAGTAAACCCTTTTACTGCTAGCCTTGCTAGCCTTGCCTTGTGTCTTTCAATGCTTCCATCAACATTGAACTTGGTCTTATAGACCCATTTACATCCAACATATTTCTTTCCCTTAGGAAGCTCCATAAGCTCCCATGTGTCATTCTTTTTTATAGAGGTCATTTTCTCTTTCATGGCTTGTTGCCATACATCATGATTACATGCTTTTTCATAACTATATGGCTCTAGCTCTACACTAGTCATTAAAGCATAATTTACAACATCTCCCTTAGGTTCTTGGGAGTCTTCATCATCATACATGTACTAATTTTCAAGTCTTTTCAAGACTTCATTCATCTCACTAGCTTGGCTTCTAGTGTACATACTTTGAAAAGTCTTGTCCATAATTTGAAAAGAAGGATGGTACTGAAGTGTTCTATTACCTCTTGATGGTGGATCTACTTCCATTGGAGAAGAACTTGCTGATCTTTGTGGAGAAGAACTTGGAGGAGCACTTGTTGTACTTGAAGTAGAACTCTTTCTTGGACTTGAAGGAGGAATTCCATTGCTGTTCTTGTTAATGGTCTGCATTTGGGAGGAGCTTACACCTTGAGATCCATCATCAACACAAATTTTTTGATGATCCCATACTCCCTCTTCATCAAAAATTACATCTCTTGAGATTACAACTTTGTGTGTTTTTGGATTTTAGAGTCTATATGCATTTGAAGACTCACAATACCCAATGAAAATACATGCTTGACTTTTGGGATCATTTTTCTCTCTTATCTCATCAGGAATGTGTGCATGTGCAAGACAACCAAAAAATTTGAAGTTCTTTACATTTGGATTTTTGACATACCATCCCTCATAGAGAGTTATCCCATATAATATAGAAGTAGGACTCCTATTCAAAATGTAAATACTTGTCCTAATAACATCAGCCTAATACATATTACTTAGTTTCTTTGTAGCATTGATCTAGCCATTTCTATAATATTGTGGTTCTTTCTTTCAGCCACACCATTTTGTTGTGGGGTGTAGGCAGTAGTGAATTGCTTTTTGATCCCACAATATTTACAATATTTGAGAAATGCATTTGAATAAAACTCCCCTCCTCTATCAGTCCTTAATATTTTTACAACATAATCACTTTGATTCTCTATATTTTTTTTGAAATCCTTGAAACATTCAAAAGCTTCATCTTTAGTTTTCAAAAAATAAATCTAACACATTCTAGAGAAATCATCAATGAAAGTGAGAAAGTAAGAATTATTACCCAAGATTTTGGTATGCATTGGACCACAAATGTTTGAATGTATCAATTGTAGTGTATGGCTTGCTCTCCATGCTTGACCTCTTGGAAAATTGGTTCTTGAGTGCTTTCCCAAAGCACATCCTTCACACACCTCCTTGTGCTCTTCAACTTTTGGTAATCCACACACCATAGCTTGTGAAGTCAACAACTTCAAGCTTAAAAAATTAATATGACCATATCTCAAATGCCAAAGTACACTTGGATTTTCTATGGCCACACTAGCAAGTTGAGCACCTCCTTGTTCCCCAAACTTAAGAGGAAATAACCTATTATTTGTCATAGGTACATTTGTGACAACTCTATTACAATTTTTTTTGTCAAAAATTACACATTTTCCATCTTCAAAAATAAGTTTATAGTTCTTTTCCATGATTTGTCCAACACTAAGCAAATTATGTTGGAGTTTAGGAGTGTAATAGATATTGTTCACCTTGTTTGTGTTTTCTTTTGTTGGAACCTCCATGGTTCCCATACCTTCAACTTGTAGTGCCTTGTCATCTCCCAATTTGATATTTTACTTATATGTGGAATCCATTGTAGCAAATAACTCTTCTTTACAACTCATATGATTTGAGCAACCAGTATCCAAAATCCAAGTTTTATTAAGATTTTAATCTAATTTTCCATATGTGAGGAACAAATTTGAAGAAGTTCCTTCCTCCTCTCTATAGTTTCCATAATTATTACTTCCCCCTTCTTGAGAAGCCTTTATTATACAATATCTTGCAAAGTGACCAAGCTTGCCACAATAAAAATAAGACTTGTTTGATTTGTCACCTCCTCTTACTCTTCATTTTCCTAGGTAGCCACCTCTTGATCTACCTCGTCCTCTTCCTCTTGAATATTTTCCTCTTCCTTGTCCATTGCCATGAGTCTCACCTTCCTTGGATGAGAATGCTTTGTCATCACCTCCAAAGCTTGATGATGTAGAACCTTGTAGTCTCTCTTCATGGGAAATCAAAGAACCAATTAGTGCATCAAATGTTAGAGTAGACAAATATTTAGATTCTTCAATAATGATAGCAATATGATTCCACTTATGAAGAAGTGTTCTCAACACTTTCTTCACAATCACTTTAGTTTTGATATCTTCTCCAAGTGTCTCCATTTTGTTTACAATTGCTTTCACTCTCACACAATAATCACCTACTCTTTCATTTTCTTACATTTTAAGATTCTCAAAATCTCTCTTCAAATTTTGAAGCCTCACTTGCTTCACTTGATTGCTCCCTTGATAGCTATCTTTCAAGGTACCCCATGCTTCTAGTGCTATTGAACAAGAAACAATACTTGGAAAGATACTTTTTTCCAAAGATGCTTGGAGATGGTAGAGAGCAAAAGAGTTATTTTTGGGTATCCTTCTTAGTAGTTCTATCAGCCACACTCAAGGTGTTCCAATCATCAGGTTCAATGTAGCCTTCTTCTACAATATCCCATAACCCTTTGCCAATGAGTAAGGTCTTCATATTTATAGACCAATACTCATAGTATAACCCATTAAATTCAAGAATGGGCAGATTATTATTTGCAACCATTAATGTCAATCAAAAAAACTTGTAAAAAACAAGATAACAATACTCTATTTTTTAACAAAAAATAATACCTCTATATCTATTGTCAGCAAACAGTAGCAAAAAATGTCACTGAACAACATATTATCCTCACTCCACATGCAACAATGTGAGCTTCTCCTCAGAGTACTTAATGCTACTATCTTCACATATTTCTCACAATATGAACATCAATGTGAACAAAACACACCTCTTAATTTTTCGAGCTACCAACCTCACATGGTATTTTACTGTGAAGCCTATATACCACAACTCAACTCCTTAAACACCATTGTTGCATGGACATTGACTACAAAGGAAACTACGCAAATATTTTCAACTCGCAACAACGTGCAGGCTATGCAAACATAGGCCTTTCATTGATAGAAAAGACATGTCCAATGCATAGTTTAAAACATATGTCTACAACACATCCTTCTCACAATGATCTTCCAGTAAAACAACGTGGTATGTCTCCACAACTATTATAACTACAAAGAAAATGCAACAAATATTTTTGTTGCAGTGGCGCTACGTAGCCTATAGTAGGACGATCCATGATGTCACATGATTCATGACATTACACTATCCACAAATACACGTACTCATAAAATTTGGAGTTATCAAAATAGCATACACATTGTTGAATAGCCGAATGCAACTTTCTCCTAAAGATCTACGTGCTTCTCTGTGAACCAATAGATCTACCTTCAGCTACGAATTTTGGTCACCTCCACACTATTTCTTTAGTTCCTATCCATGTAGAACTATCACATAGGATGTCCAAAAAGATCTGCCTTCAGCGTACCTTTTTACAATTATTTTCTATGCAAATTACATCTTCAAAAAACTCTGCATTCTCCTTCGCCAAGCAAAGCATGATATGTAATGTCTTGCTACTGTGTGCTCATAGTAAAGCATGATACATATTATAGAAAATCAAATCACGTGATTCTATGCACAACAAATTAAATCACATCATTGGTAAATTAAATCATAGTAAAGCACAATCCTCCTCATGTGATTCTATTTGCAACCTTCTTTACACGTAGAGGTGACTCTCAATGGAACAACGCTATGACTTCGTAGCTCCTCTCCATGATTCTTGATGTTTGATCATATGATTCTCTCCATAGATCAAATCACAAGCTTTAGATTCGTGCAGGCTTCAAAACCAATGATGCAACATCCATAGAACGCCCTCTAGCAATGCGAATCACGTTCCTCAATGACACTCCACTACACAATCTTCAACAAGATGTCCTCACGCCACTTCTATATAGCATCACATAGATCAAAAATAGATGTTGGGCTAAGAAAGCCTCTCCTCTGCATTGTAAAGCATGATACAAACTTCATTGTTTGCATGCCTCACAGCCTCCACGATGCATGATCTCCATATTGTTATAGTGTAAATATACATAGTCTTTTATTAGGACATCCACACAACTCTCAACATAGTAAATCGTGTTCACCTCAATGTTCTCTCCATGCTCAACAACTACACTTCATCTCCTAAATGATGCATTTCAACTTCCACACGGATCATCTCCTTGCAACAATAACATATTGTGTCTCCAAGCTTGTATGACGTTCACTATTTGAATGACGTCCACCGAGCTTTCTCCTTCTCGAACTGAACTCACAAACAATTGTGATGGGAAATTCAAGGATTACGAGCTCTCCTAAATTGCTTTGATACCAAAATGAGATCCTAAAACTCATTATATATTATGCTTGCCCAGGTTACAATATATAGAGCTGAATAGAATAGAACTTAGCTCAACATAGTTGGAGCTACAAAAATCAAGTAACAAATATCCAATATTAGTTTATGTGACACACCCTACTAACATAGCTAAAAAATCTCCTAGATGCTCTCACAAATTTTCTAGACTAAATTCAAACTTAGCTACGTAGGAATATATGCTAAATCAAAGTCCAACATAAATGTCATACATTTTAGAGGTTCCTTGATTCATTTTTAGCACCTATGCGGTTCGATGGCATAGAGGAGCGAACAAAAAAAAATAAAAAACTGCATGGAACCTATCTTGCTTAACATAATTTTTTTTTTGCTTTTGAAAAGTGCAGTGCCCATATGCAAGCTACAGGCATCCTGAGAGCCGGAGCCTAACAAGCACAAATTACACCAAACTAAATTTTACTACTTTCTAGTTTATAGTGTGTTTTGTAGGGATAGTGCCCACATGCAAGCTGTAGGTATCCTGAGAGCCAAGGCTTAACATACACAAATTACACTAAACTACATTTTATTTTATAGGTGAAATGGCCTGATTGTACAAAAAATAGGTATCTTAGGAGACAAGGCCTAAATCGGCTCAACATCCATGAACCTGCATGTTTTTTTAGGAGGTAGAAACTTGACTGTTTCCATCCAAAGGAGATAGTCCCCATCTAGGCATGGATGTGGGTGTTAATTTCCTACAAAGGGAAGAGGTACCCACCTCTATGTTTAGATGAAGTAGATGCTGGCACATAGTACAAAAAAAGAAAAAAAGGAGGGCTTGATCAACTCTACAACAACACTATACACGTTAGCAATCTATTGAATTTTAAATAGTGAGAGGGTGCCTTGATGTCCAAGAAGTTACCTTGACATCATGCATTATTGGTCACCTTGATCCTATTGATTAGAGGTACTTAATTTCTATTGAGAAGTTAAAAAAAAATAGCCTTTTGGTGAGTCTAACAGCTAGGAAAGAGAAGAAGTGAAGAGAGCTACATACCCACTTTATACCCAGAAGTGCTCAAAATTCTTCTCCCTAGGATGGAGGTGCCTGTTGTTTAGTGTGGGACATGATGTTCAGAGGTCTGCAAACATGTTGTATAGAGGGACCTATTTTTGGCGACGAGGGCATTACCAAATTAAGTGGGGGAGGATATGAGTGAACCTGAATCTCTTGCAAATAAAAATATTCTGTTGATAAGACTCCTAGTGAAATACAAATCAGAAATAAAAGTCTATTTTTTGCTATTTTTTGGAAAAGAGTATCCTCTTTCCCTAGGACCAACTTGGTCCAAAAGGGAAATTAGAAATCTCCAACCAGTAATAGCAAAATAAAATAGGGGAGGAGCGTGAAGCTAGCATTCGTATTTGATGATAGCATGATCACCCTCAAGAGGAGAACTATCATTGCATGGTAACACCAATAGAAGAGGGCTCAGGCTAAATCTTTTAAAAAAGGTAAACTATGGTTGCAATGCTTGGACTTGTCCACACCCGTGAGAAAGAATGTCGTAATGGGTAAGATTGACTGCAGTACAGAAGGCTATGCAACAAAAGTTTCATATTCACTATTGCATTCTAGAAACTATGTAGAAAATATCATCGAGGAAAATTCAAAACTGTGTTATTTTCTAGATTTTCGTGTTTTTAGAATCCATAGGAAATAATGTTGTCTTCACTAACTACCAAGGGTTATTGAATGGAAACTAGATTAGCCTACATAATTTGTTCTGATCAATGAAGTTATGAAGAGAAAATTGGTTGTAGTGGTGGGGACCCCATGGTTGCAGTACGAATTCAAATGGACTACAAACACCATTGCACAACACTACCATTGTAGTTTTCAATCAACGCTCAGAGGAAGAACAACATAGATGATTAGCGGTGTGGATGATGAAGGCAACCAAAAAAAAAAAATTCTCCAAATGCACCAACGTCACCAAAAATATCAATTTCTGGCACACCATTATTACAGGCAGCATGAAGATATTTCACACCATCAACATCATATACACCAGGTTCTACAAAATTCATCCAGGTATGTACTGAGTTTTTTGTTGATTATGTGTATAGTTATTTTAAAAATCATGTCTATGTTAATACCAATAGATGCCCCTGTAAATATTTTTTGTCAAAATCTCCCAGCCACATAATATACTTTGGATATGAAAAAATTCATTACCCCACGAACAATAAAAAAAAATTATGGCATTTGCATGAATAAATTTGGCATTGTTTCATTGCTGCATCGTGACAATGGTGATAAGCTTGTGCGAATACATGTAGATGATACTACTCCATCCCATAAAGAAGGTTCTAGAGATGGGTCAAATGCATTTCAGATGTGGGTAAAAGTAGCGGCAGGCAAGCACACTCATTTTAAAATTTGGTCTCACCAAATTTGATCACTATGCAAAATAGGAACATTTGGACCTTTGATAGCTACATGAAGGCTCGGATGGGAAATTACGTGACAACATTTATCAGAATCAATGCAATGGTGATTTGGTCTTAGTATTTGAACAATGTGGCCACGATGGTCGGTCATGATATATTTTTGACTTTTGTTGGTGTAGCTGTGCTCAATGAAAGAAAGATAGAGATGCTAAAGGCCACTAAAAAAAAATCTGGGGACCTATTGTCATGAGGACGTAACAATATTTAGGCATGGGGGTATGATGAGCACCAAAAATGCTCATTTTATATACACTTTTAAGGGGCATCATTATTGGTTTAATTAGCATTAGAGATATATTTTTATATAACTTATGCATATAATTGATAGAAAATCCAGTATTATGCTTGACTGGTGTTTTTAGTGGAAACTGTGTATAAATGCAGGTTTTGCTACTAATCTAATGTTTTCCAGTATACATCCCACTTGGGCCTTGCTCTACAAGTAGGCACCTTGATCCGTAAGTAGGCACCTTAGTCAACAAGTAGGCACCTTACTCTACAGGTAGGCGCCTTACTCTACAGGTATGCGCCTTACTCTACAAGTAGATGTCTTGACACACAAGTAGATGCCTTGATATGACCAAGTCAACTTTGACCAGTTGACCAATGGGCTAAGGAGGTTGTTGCACGTGAAGACAAAGGAGAAATATTCTAATTATGCATTATTATTATTATTATTTTTTTATTTTTTATTTTATTTTTGTTCATGGTGGAATCGGTAGCCGCCACGAATCTGAGCAGACTGTCTGGCTTTTTATGGTCGCCATAGTATTCTACGTTGTCCACCCTAGAAGCCGCCCACATAGATCTTCACGTATTCTGCCCCTATAACCACCATGCCACGATCATTTTAAAACTTTTATGCCACTAAAATCACTAGGAAGGGGACAAGCGTTAAGTCGACGAGGCCCGAGATTTGAACCTTGGACCTCCGCCCCCTTACGGGGTTTGGGGGAACCAATTGGTCTACACCTCGGACCTATGCATTATTATTAAAAATAGAATAAAACACTTATTACTAACCGATTGGCCGGTTGACCTTGTAAAGCTCTTAAAGCATTAATTTTAGGTTGCATTATTTTAGCATTAGTTTGTTACATACACCTAATGATTATCATATTTATCGTTTTGGTGAACATACATACTTTCAATTGGAGAATAAAATCTATGTATAAAATTATTGTAACTAATCACATTATGTGATTAAAAATAAACTAATTTGTTATTGTAACGAGATCTAGATGTGCTTTATATAAAGACGTAATCTAGATGAATGAAGGAGATGATCAATTACACAAAAGTTATTTTATTTCATTTTATGTCTAAATTCGTAAGAGTGTAAATACTTTTAGTTCCTTAAAGCAATTGTTTTGTGATTAACCGAGCGGACTATCTACGAAAGCCTAGGCCCATTCCTTGCAGTAGTCCTCCCCTATTTTATTTTGCTATTTGTTTTCAGTAGATTAGATTTATTGCTTTATTTCCTACTTTATTTTAATTTAGTTGTGTGTGTTTATTTTCTTGCATTTTATTTTCAGCATTTTAGTTTATAATTTATTTTCTACACTTTATTTTATTTGGTTTAGATGAAGTAGATGCTGGCGCAGTACAAAAAAAGAAAAAAATGGAGGGCTCGATCAACTCTACAACAACACTATACACGTTAGAAATCTATTGAATTTTAAATAGTGAGAGGGTGCCTTGATGTCCAAGAAGTTACCTTGACATCATGCATTCTTGGTCACCTTGATCCTATTGATTAGAGGTACTTAATTTCTATTGAGAAGTTAAAAAAAAATAGCCTTTTGGTGAGTCTAACAGCTGGGAAAGAGAAGAAGTGAAGAGAGCTACATACCCACTTTATACCCAGAAGTGCTCAAAATTCTTCTCCCTAGGATGGAGGTGCCTGTTGTTTAGTGTGGGACATGATGTTCAGAGGTCTGCAAACATGTTGTACAGAGGGACCTATTTTTGGCGACGAGGGCATTACCAAATTAAGTGGGGGAGGATATGAGTGAACTTGAATCTCCTGTAAATAAAAATATTTTGTTGATAAGACTCCCAATTGAAATACAAATCAGAAATAAAAGTCTATTTTTTGCTATTTTTTGGAAGAGAGTATCCTCTTTCCCTAGGACCAACTTGGTCCAAAAGGGAAATGAGAAATCTCCAACCAGTAATAGCAAAATAAAATAGGGGAGGAGCGTGAAGCTAGCATTCGTATTTGATAGCATGATCATCCTCAAGAGAAGAACTATCATTGCATGGTAACACCTGTAGAAGAGGGCTCAGGCTAAAGCTTTAAAAAAAAGGTAAACTATGGTTGCAATGCTGGACTTGTCCACACCCGCAGAAAGAATGTCGTAATGGGTAAGATTGACTGCAGTACAGAAGGCTATGCAACAAAAGTTTCATATTCTCTATTGCATTCTAGAAACTATGTAGAAAATATCACCGAGGAAAATTCAAAACTGTGTTATTTTCTAGATTTTTTGTTTTTAGAATCCATAGGAAATAATGTTGTCTTCACTAACTACCAAGGGTTATTGAATGGAAACTAGCTTAGTCTACATAATTTGTTCTGATCAGTGAAGTTATGAAGAGAAAATTGGTTGTAGTGGTGGGGACCCCATGGTTGCAGTACAAATTCAAATGGACTACAAACACCATTGCACAACACTGCCATCGTAGTTTTCAATCAACGCTTAGAGGAAGAACAACATAGATGATTAGCGGTGTGGATGATGAAGGCAACCAAAAAAAAAAAATTCTCCAAATGCACCAACGTCACCAAAAATATCATTTTCTGGCACACCATTATTACAGGCAGCATGAAGACATTTCACACCATCAACATCATATACACCAAGTTCTACAAAATTCATCCAGGTATGTACTGAGTTTTTTGTTGATTATGTGTATAGTTATTTTAAAAATCATGTCTATGTTAATACCAGTAGATGCCCCTGTAAATATTTTTTGTCAAAATATCCCAGCCACATAATATACTTTGGATATGAAAAAATTCATTACCCCACGAA
Source organism: Wollemia nobilis (assembly GCA_028583015.1). Classification (NCBI taxonomy): domain Eukaryota; kingdom Viridiplantae; phylum Streptophyta; class Pinopsida; order Araucariales; family Araucariaceae; genus Wollemia; species Wollemia nobilis. Next base: position 2,180,917 of record JAQPPZ010000669.1, on the reverse strand, counting down.
CAATAAAAAAAATTATGGCATTTGCGTGAATAAATTTGGCATTGTTTCATTGCTGCATCGTGACAATGGTGATAAGCTTGTGCGAATACATGTAGATGATACTACTCCATCCCATAAAGAAGGTTCTAGAGATGGGTCAAATGCATTTCAGATGTGGGTAAAAGTAGCGGCAGGAAAGCACACTCATTTTAAAATTTGGTCTCACCAAATTTGATCACTATGCAAAATAGGAACATCTGGCCCTTTGATAGCTACATGAAGGCTCGGATGGGAAATTACATGACAACATTTATCAGAATCAATGCAATGGTGATTTGGTCTTAGTATTTGAACAATGTGGCCATGATGGTCGATCATGATATATTTTTGACTTTTGTTGGTGTAGCTGTGCTCAATGAAAGAAAGATAGAGATGCTAAAGGCCACTAAAAAAAAATCTGGGGACCTATTGTCATGAGGACGTAACAATATTTAGGCATGGGGGTATGATGAGCACCAGAAATGCTCATTTTATATATACTTTTAAGGGGCATCATTATTGGTTTAATTAGCATTAGAGATTTATTTTTATATAACTTATGCATATAATTGATAGAAAATCCGGTATTATGCTTGATTGGTGTTTTTAGTGGAAACTGTGTATAAATGCAGGTTTTGCTACTAATCTAATGTTTTCCAGTATACATCCCACTTGGGCCTTGCTCTACAAGTAGGCACCTTGATCCGTAAGTAGGCACCTTGGTCAACAAGTAGGCACCTTGTTCAACAAGTAGGCACCTTACTCTATAGGTAGGCACCTTACTCTACAGGTAGGCGCCTTACTCTTCAAGTAGATGTCTTGACACACAAGTAGATGCCTTGATATGACCAAGTCAACTTTGACCAGTTGACCAATAGGCTAAGGAGGTTGTTGTACGTGAAGACAAAGGAGAAATATTCTAATTATGCATTATTATTATTATTATTATTATTTTTTATTTTTTATTTTTGTTCATGGTGGAATCGGTAGCCGCCACGAATCTGAGCAGACTGTTTGGATTTTTATGGTCGCCATAGTATTCTACGTTGTCCACCCTAGAAGCCGCCCACATAGATCTTCACGTAGTCTGCCCCTATAACCACCATGCCACGATCATTTTAAACCTTTTATGCCACTAAAATCACTAGGAAGGGGACAAGCGTTCAGTCCGACGAGGCCCGAGATTTGAACCTTGGACCTCCGCCCCCTTACGGGGTTTGGGGGAACCAATTGGTCTACACCTCGGACCTATGCATTATTATTAAAAATAGAATAAAACACTTATTATTAACCGATTGGCCGGTTGACCTTGTAAAGCTCTTAAAGCATTATTTTTAGGTTGCATTATTTTAGCATTAGTTTGTTACATACACCTAAGGATTATCATATTTATCCTTCTGGTGAACATACATACTTTCAATTGGAGAATAAAATCTATGTATAAAATGATTGTAACTAATCACATTATGTGATTAAAAATAAACTAATTTGTTACTGTAACGAGATCTAGATGTGCTTTATATAAAGACGTAATATAGATGAATGAAGGAGATGATCAATTACACAAGTTATTTTATTTCATTTTCTGTCTAAATTCGTAAGAGTGCAAATACTTTTAGTTCCTTAAAGCAATTGTTTTGTGATTAACCGAGCGGACTATCTACGAAAGCCTAGGCCCACTCCTTGCAGTAGTCCTCCCCTATTTTATTTTGCTATTTGTTTTCAATAGATTAGATTTATTGCTTTATTTCCTACTTTATTTTAATTTAGTTGTGTGTGTTTATTTTCCTGCATTTTATTTTCAGCATTTTAGTTTATAATTTATTTTCTACACTTTATTTTATTTGGTTTAGATGAAGTAGATCTTGGCGTGAGTACAAAAAAAGAAAAAAATGGAGGGCCTGATCAACTCTACAACAACACTATACACGTTAGAAATCTATTGAATTTTAAATAGTGAGAGGGTGCCTTGATGTCCAAGAAGTTACCTTGACATCATGCATTCTTGGTCACCTTGATCCTATTAATTAGAGGTACTTAATTTCTATTGAGAAGTTAAAAAAAAATAGCCTTTTGGTGAGTCTAACAGTTGGGAAAGAGAAGTGAAGAGAGCTACATACCCACTTTATACCCAGAAGTGCTCAAAATTCTTCTCCCTAGGATGGAGGTGCCTGTTGTTTAGTGTGGGACATGATGTTCAGAGGTCTGCAAACATGTTGTATAGAGGGACCTATTTTTGGCGACGAGGGCATTACCAAATTAAGTGGGGGAGGATATGAGTGAACCTGAATCTCCTGCAAATAAAAATATTCTGTTGATAAGACTCCCAGTGAAATACAAATCAGAAATAAAAGTCTATTTTTTGCTATTTTTTGGAAAAGAGTATCCTCTTTCCCTAGGACCAACTTGGTCCAAAAGGGAAATGAGAAATCTCCAACCAGTAATAGCAAAATAAAATAGTGGAGGAGCGTGAAGCTAGCATTCGTATTTGATGATAGCATGATCATCCTCAAGAGAAGAACTATCATTGCATGGTAACACCTATAGAAGAGGGCTCAGGCTAAAGCTTTAAAAAAAAGGTAAACTATGGTTGCAATGCTGGACTTGTCCACACCCGCAGAAAGAATGTCGTAATGGGTAAGATTGACTGTAGTACAGAAGGCTATGCAACAAAAGTTTCATATTCTCTATTGCATTCTAGAAACTATGTAGAAAATATCACCGAGGAAAATTCAAAACTGTGTTATTTTCTAGATTTTTTGTTATTTTAGCATCCATAGGAAATAATGTTGTCTTCACTAACTACCAAGGGTTATTGAATGGAAACTAGCTTAGTCTACATAATTTGTTCTGATCAATGAAGTTATGAAGAGAAAATTGGTTGTAGTGGTGGGGACCCCATGGTTGTAGTACGAATTCAAATGGACTACAAACACCATTGCACAACACTGCCATCGTAGTTTTCAATCAACGCTCAGAGGAAGAACAACATAGATGATTAGCGGTGTGGATGATGAAGGCAACCAAAAAAAAAAAATTCTCCAAATGCACCAACGTCACCAAAAATATCAATTTCTGGCACACCATTATTACAGGCAGCATGAAGATATTTCACACCATCAACATCATATACACCAGGTTCTACAAAATTCATCCAGGTATGTACTGAGTTTTTTGTTGATTATGTGTATAGTTATTTTAAAAATCATGTCTATGTTAATACCAGTAGATGCCCCTGTAAATATTTTTTGTCAAAATCTCCCAGCCACATAATATACTTTGGATATGAAAAAATTCATTACCCCACGAACAATAAAAAAAATTATGGCATTTGCGTGAATAAATTTGGCATTATTTCATTGCTGCATCGTGACAATGGTGATAAGCTTGTGCGAATACATGTAGATGATACTACTCCATCCCATAAAGAAGGTTCTAGAGATGGGTCAAATGCATTTCAGATGTGGGTAAAAGTAGCGGCAGGCAAGCACACTCATTTTAAAATTTGGTCTCACCAAATTTGATCACTATGCAAAATAGGAACATCTGGCCCTTTGATAGCTACATGAAGGCTCGGATGGGAAATTACATGACAACATTTATCAGAATCAATGCAATGGTGATTTGGTCTTAGTATTTGAACAATGTGGCCACGATGGTCGGTCATGATATATTTTTGACTTTTGTTGGTGTAGCTGTGCTCAATGAAAGAAAGATAGAGATGCTAAAGGCCACTAAAAAAAAATCTGGGGACCTATTGTCATGAGGACGTAACAATATTTAGGCATGGGGGTATGATGAGCACCAGAAATGCTCATTTTATATACACTTTTAAGGGGCATCATTATTGGTTTAATTAGCATTAGAGATATATTTTTATATAACTTATGCATATAATTGATAGAAAATCCAATATTATGCTTGATTGGTGTTTTTAGTGGAAACTGTGTATAAATGCAGGTTTTGCTACTAATCTAATGTTTTCCAGTATACATCCCACTTGGGCCTTGCTCTACAAGTAGGCACCTTGATCCGTAAGTAGGCACCTTGGTCAACAAGTAGGCACCTTGTTCAACAAGTAGGCACCTTACTCTATAGGTAGGCGCCTTACTCTACAGGTAGGCGCCTTACTCTACAAGTAGATGTCTTAACACATAAGTAGATGCCTTGATATGACCAAGTCAACTTTGACCAGTTGACCAATGGGCTAAGGAGGTTGTTGCACGTGAAGACAAAGGAGAAATATTCTAATTATGCATTATTATTATTATTTTTATTATTTTTTATTTTTATTTTTGTTCATGGTGGAATCGGTAGCCGCCACGAATCTGAGCAAACTGTCTGGCTTTTTATGGTCGCCATAGTATTCTACGTTGTCCACCCTAGAAGCCGCCCACATAGATCTTCACATAGTCTGCCCCTATAACCACCATGCCACGATCATTTTAAAACTTTTATGCCACTAAAATCACTAGGAAGGGGACAAGCATTCAGTCCGACGAGGCCCGAGATTTGAACCTTGGACCTCCGCCCCCCTTACGAGGTTTGGGGGAACCAATTGGTCTACACCTCGGACCTATGCATTATTATTAAAAATAGAATAAAACACTTATTATTAACCAATTGGCCGGTTGACCTTGTAAAGCTCTTAAAGCATTAATTTTAGGTTGCATTATTTTAGCATTAGTTTGTTACATATACCTAATGATTATCATATTTATCCTTTTGGTGAACATACATACTTTCAATTGGAGAATAAAATCTATGTATAAAATTATTGTAACTAATCACATTATGTGATTAAAAATAAACTAATTTGTTATTGTAATGAGATCTAGATGTGCTTTATATAAAGACGTAATCTAGATGAATGAAGGAGATGATCAATTACACAAAAGTTATTTTATTTCATTTTCTGTCTAAATTCATAAGAGTGCAAATACTTTTAGTTCCTTAAAGCAATTGTTTTGTGATTAACCGAGCGGACTATCTACAAAAGCCTAGGCCCACTCCTTGTAGTAGTCCTCCCCTATTTTATTTTGCTATTTGTTTTCAGTAGATTAGATTTATTGCTTTATTTCCTACTTTATTTTAATTTAGTTGTGTGTGTTTATTTTCCTGCATTTTATTTTCAGCATTTTAGTTTATAATTTATTTTCTACACTTTATTTTATTTGGTTTGGCTGAATTAAAAATGCACAAATATTCTCCACAAAATTAAATAGGTACAGAAGGATTCATTCCCCCACACTGCAGGCATATATTATGCGTGACACTCATAAGTTTACAGACTTACCGGATTGATAATTTATGGTAAAAGAAATGACTATTTTTTAAACATAATTTCTGCTAACCAAGGAGCATATGAGCAAGAAAATGAGTTAGTTCAACTCTTGGCTATTGTAGAAGATAAGGCCAACAAGTATGGGTTGAAGTCTATGGAACTCAGCCACTATGTGGCTAAGTTGCAAAACAAGTGTGTCATTCTTCGTATTCAACTTGATCATCTTCAATAGGACCCATCGACCAAGACCAAGAAAACTAAGTTGGTGAGGAAACCAACTGATGTAAAGGGGAGGGTAGATGTAGGCAACAAATCCACCTCCCAAAAGAAGTGAAAACTGGATTTGCACAATTTTGTTAATTTTACCAAATGTACAGTTTTGACTAAAACGTACAAGGTAGGGTTTGCCTAATTGTGTAATCTAGGGTTGTAAAATGTACAATTGGGTGTAATTGTATGGTTTCATTAATGTGCAATTAGATGTGAAATGAAATTAAGTGAAAATGTGCATTTGGGTTAATTTGATAATCAAATTAGACTTAGGGAGACTTTAATGCAAGTTAGTTGTCTTATGGGATGGAAATTGTGAATAAGTGGTTGTCTTAGAAACCACTTTCGAACAGCCTAGGCAAGAATTATAAAGACCCCCCTATTTATTTTTTGATGGTTTTTCATGCTTACAAATAGTTGTTCATGATAGATGTCGAATGTTGTTAATTTCTATGTTCATGATAGTGAAAGAATACTATGAATATTTAAGGATGTTGTTCATTTCTATGTAATTGTGCATCTTTTACAGAGCAATATTAATATGAGTGCAACATTATGGCTTGTGTGTTCTTGTGAATTCCATTGTGCATGTTGATGGTGAATCTGGATTATACATTTTGTGCAAGTATGGCCAGGATGGTGTGGTAAATGGAGATCATAATGGAATTGCACTATTGATGAACCCACAACCTATTGTGATACTGGAAAATTAGTTTAATATATTGTTATTGCTGTAATTAGATGTTTATAGGCTATTGTACAATTTTTGGGAATGACAATGATAAGATTTTATGCCATAACTTGGAAGTGGGGTTTGCATGTTAGATTATTTGGTTGATAATTGCAATACAAACATAAAAGAAACTTGCATTGAGGAGAATATGAGTGTAATTTGGCAAAATTGTACATTTGTAATGAGGGTTTGGTGAAACCGTACAACCAATCCACCAAACCGTACAACTGATCGTTTGTCCAATTTGGAAGTGCAAGTGCATAGTGGAAAACTACCAAATAAGGAAAATCAAGGTTTGGAAGAGAACAATTACAAAATTGATCAATCTGAGTTGCAAAATAACTTTTAGTAAACTATGCAAGTGGTAAATTGTACATTTTAGGCTATTGTATGATTAGGATCGTTCAACTATACAATTTGGAGATTGTACAGTGGTTTTGTGAAGTTGTAAATCGTACACTAGTACAATTTATACCAAAGTTACTATAAAGTAAAAGGAATCATTCTAAAACCTCCCAATTCACCTTCCCCTCTAGGAATACTCCCCCTATGCTACACTTTATAATATGATATTTGGATTACATTCTCATAGAGTATTGTCTCCATAATATAGCCATAGTAATATGAATCTTCAAGTACTTGACTATTGCTCTCCATATGACAAGTCCCATGACCTTTGGCTTATCATCTTGCCACTTGCATACTAGACTCTTCACTTTCTTCTTACATGGACACTTGACTCTATGACACTTGCACACATCTACATGAATCTTACACTTCTACATGCACTTCTAATCTAAGAAAATTTTGCACATCCTCACATTACATATTTGCACATTTACATACATGACACTTGTGCACATTCTCTCAATCTACTCTTGTACTCTAACTTACATGACACATGCATTTCCTGCATATTGCACTCTTACATGACACTTGTACATTTTCTACACATTGATACTTACATGAAAGAGGAAATATAAATCACACTCTTAAACTATAGACTCAACCCTAATCTATTACATATTTACAATTATACCGTGAAGGTACTATGGGGTTACATTATCATGTACCAAATAATGTAATATTTCTTAACATTTTATATTTCATTTTATAATTATTCCATATTTGATGTTGGAAGTTCTGCTAGTTATGATTTCCATTTATAAAATTCTTTTTATCAACCTTTTATTTATTCCTATTATAAGGATTTTACTTCATAAATTTATTCTTGAAAGAAGGTTCAGGTTGCTTATTCTTTATTTTTTTTGTAGTATGTACCTAGGACCTACAATATTTCTATTGTCTTATTGCATTTCCAAAAACTTGGTTCATGGTCAAGAGGCTTTGAATGTCCACATCAACAACTATCTAGGGTTCAATCCCATGATAAATTTGGATCTTGGATATTTTATCTTGCTAATACTGTGGCTTATATTTAAGGATATTTGTATAAGCCTCCTAATATTGTGTCATTATTGAGTCCCCTTGTCCTAAGTTTTAGAACTTTAATACTTTTGTATCAACTAGATCTATGGTAGCCACTATTATCAAAATATTGTAACAAATTATTCCCAAGTGATATTTTCCCTTTCAAGTCTTTCTCTGGCTTTAAATTATCCCATCATTAGGTTGTTTCACCTATCGATTGATATGCAACCCATAATATATTTGTCTCCTTAGTATGATCTATAATCTCAAAATACTTGGTAATTTCAATGAGCCAAGATTCTACCCCATCTTTGAGAGTCATTTTTTCATACTTAGTTAGGGCTATTTTCTTCACATCCTTAATCAACTCTACTTCAAATTGAGCACTTTTATGCACAAGATTTTTGTCATGAATATACTCAGTTTATGTAGAGTTTTCATTATTGCCTTTAGTGTTCTAAAATTTTGAAGAGAATTCCCCTTCCAAATAGAGAGGCCTTTCCTCTTAATCCCTTTGTTCTACAATAGATATTTTATATCTCATTCATCAAATGTTATGATTAATACATCTTATCCAACTCACCCTCTCCTTCCAATTCTAGTAGAGTGAGTCATGTTAACCATTTCTTCATTAATCAAACAATAATGTAGTTCAACATTGGTGAGAATGCTAGACCTCTAACATTGAATTTTGGTGCTTTTATATCATATGTAACATGCTTATAATTTTCTTATAAAAATCTCTATGAATTTTGTTTTTCATAATGTTATTATAAGTAATTAACTAAAAATTCTTGTCCATCTCAAAAAACATCATACATTATCTATCCATGCTCCTACTAAGCTAGTATACCAATCAAGATTCTATGCAATTTAAATGCAGGTTGGTGCATCCATCTGTGCTTAGAAAGGCTGGAATGTACACACTATTTTCTATGTCAAGGAGACTAGAATATAGTGTTTGCACTCTCAATGTCTAATTAGACCTGTGTTTATGATTTATACATCCTTCAATGCTCTTAAGGCTAGAGTGAAATTTCTCTTTAGTGCCCTTAAGGCCAAACAATAATTCTCACACCATCAACATCAACAAGACCAGTGTATTTGTTTTATACACTCTTTAATATCCTCAAGGTTAAAGTAGAATTATATACACCTTCAATGTCAGTAAGACTAGTGTGTTTGGTTTATACACCCTTGAATGCCCTTAAGGCTAGAGTTTTTTCAAGTATACATCTATGATAATCGATGAGATTTAAAGTTCGTGTAGTTATGTAACAGATTTTGGGTCATGTTAATACATTGTACCAAATTTCAATTACTCATAATTAGACATTAAGTTTTATGGTATAAAGAGGCATTGGGATCTGTGCATATGTATAAATGCTATTATTTTTGATATAATTTACCCACATATTCATGTCATTTTAGTCCTTAAGATATATGAATAAAATCATTGTAATATTTATGAAGAACATAGAAATTTAATAAAATAAGGACATCTTCACTCAGTATGAAGGGAATGGCACACCTCATAAAAACCTGTGTAAGCTCATTGAAAAAATAAAATAAGGACATCTTTATGAAGCAAGAGTAAAATTTATTAACTTCCTTTCCAAGAGATACAATGAAACTAAGTATAGTTTAAGAATGGATAAAATATAGGAGAAATCAATCCTTCTTTCAATTGGTTACAATTAGCCACCAAATATTATTTCAATAGTTTTATAATAAAATACAACTCATTCTTGAATCCTACTAATTCCTAATATATTAGAGTTATTTATAGTCATATCTTAGACCCATGCTTTATTTTAAGTTTAGTTTCTCTTGTGTAAGTCCTATATCCTTGTTGAAGGTTCTAAGTGGATTCTCAGTTTGATATTTTGGGGTGTACTACCATACCACCCACCTTTTTTGTGATAAGTGTGATTATTTTTTTTTTTAGTAATACAAGGCACTTTTCAACAAAAAAATAAATGTGTTGGTAAATCTATCTTATGTAGTTCTAATACCAATGTAGACAATCTAACTTAATGAGCACATGGATATATATTCATGACTAGATCTAGATTTTGAGTGCAATAGTCAATTGTACTCATGTAGTTCTATACTATTCTATATTGCTATAAACATTTATCATACCAGGTGCAAACACATCATTCCTATTGTATGTAGAAATCAACATGTTTATCCCTATGCTCATTTTCACTATGTAAAGACCTTGACATTCCTTTCATTATGATACTCCAAATTACTAAAAAAGTGTTCATATAATGCATCTAGACATGATTGTCATAATATTTCATCTTGCAGGTTGTTTTATTTTAGTTAAAATATTGATAAAATTCAGTGGTGACTATAAAAATTACTAGAACACTTTATCAATCACATCACAATCAAACAATCAACCCTTTTAGATCTACTATTATATTTTTGTACTTACTATAACATATTTCATGTAAGAATATATCCACACATCATTTTTCTCAATACAATCAATACTTAAAGGTTGCATGTTAACAAATATCACTATGCTTCATAGGTTAAGCAAGCCTAGAATCATAAATAGTACATCAATATCAAAATATTAAAGCATTTATCAAATTCACATCAATATCATATATATAACACTAAAAATATTTATTGATAAAACTCAAGCAATGCATAAAGCAAAGCTTATTTGAGTTATATTTTACATGGCTTTGTCTCCAATATAAAGATACATAAGACTCTTCACATTACATGAATCTTGAACTTTTCTCTCCTCAAACTCATGGGAGAACATAATTCTTCATATTCCTTTCTTAAATAATAATTCTCACATATTACATAAATACAAATTATCTCATGATTGCATATAATTCCCTACTTCTAAACTTGACACATCACTCCAAAGTCTTCACTTCTTAACTAGACACCTCACACTTATATACATGACACATGCTCATACCTACTAACTAGATACATATTTTATACATAAAAATAAACTCACAACCTAATATAAATATTTACAATGGGACCAAATAATGAAATACCTCCAATATCCCCCATATTACATTATTTGGTATGAAGGCTTTCATATCAATCTCTAATTCTGGTCTTTTTTCTTTTGCTCTGGCTTTCATACTATTTAAGATTTTGATACTGTTTCATTAACTTGTTCCCTGTAATGCTTGTCAGCCTTTATTTCTTCTCAAAAATTCATTTTAACATGTCCATGATTCTATTCCATTATAATTTATTAATCCATCCATAATGTATTTTGATTTTCTTTTTTAGGCATATATTTGGTTTGATCTTTTCATAGATCTTACAATTCTGAAACATGCTTTATTTTGGTTCATGCTTTTTATTTTTTTTCTTTTGTCCCTTTTGTTTTAACAATTCCTAATTTGTTATTAGAGCCATTAGAAATTCTTGAATGGTTTTGATTATCATGTTTTTTTATTTTTTTCCATACATTTATTGTCTATAAGTTGTCCCATAAGAGCTCTTATTTCATATTCTTAATTTTCTATTTCTTGAATTTCTTGAACCAAGTTTCCTTTTTGATTTTCCCCTTTTGAATGTTGTTGTACTAATGGGTATCGAGAATGATATTGTCTTGGTTGGAATATTTAAAAAGTTTTATTCATTTGATTCCATTGGTTCAAATAATTATATCCACAATAGCTTGTAGTATGTCCTTCCTTATTACATATGCGACAATATCATTTCCTCCATTCAGGTTGAGGTTGATATGATGCACTAGTATTATTTGATACTTGTTTCTTTTATATTAGAGAATTATTTGTCATTTCATCTTGGGATAACTTTTATATTTCATAATATTGGAGTATGTTGACTAATTCATCAAAGTATATGGTTTTTTTTAGCACTTGAAGAGAAGTGACTAAAGTTTTTAATGTATCTGGAAGTGCTCTTCTATCACTTGAACAGGAAAAATTTCTTCTACTATTTCTTCCATAGTTTGTAATTTGGATTTTAATTCTACTACTCTTTGAAGAAAGTGTTCTATGCTCTCTCCATTATGAACCTTTAAATAATACAATTGTGATTGCAAGTGTAAGATTTTTGCTTCATTCCTTTCCTCAAATATTATGCATAATTTTTCCCATGCTTTTTTTGAAGTTTTTGCTTCACTTATGCGTGCTTGAATTGGTCAAATATGCCAAATGTAATTAACATAAGAGCTTTAATATCATCATATTTAAGTTGTTGTTTTCTAGTTTCATCATATTATAGAACATTTCTTTTTCTATTCACCACATCTTAGAGTTTTTCAACAATGAGTATTGATTTCATTTTGTTTTTCCATGGAGTAAAATTTGGTCCTTTTAGAAGTTGTGATCCAGAAAGGAAAAATTTCATATTTTTCATTCTATTTTTCAATCTTCAATTTCAAATTTTCATTCAATCAATTATTTTCCTTCTTATATCTCCTTAAATTAATTCAATTCCAAATTTCAAACAATTCATTTAAATATCGAATCAATTTTAACTTACTTTTTTTTAATGAGTAAAATTTTACTGAGTTTCACAGATTTTTATGAGGGGTCTTGGTCACCTTATAATGAGTGAGGTTTGAACCTTGGACTTCCCAAAAAAAATACAAAGCCCTTACCACTGTAGTAAGCTTGCAACTCTTAAATTCTAACTTATTATATCTCCCTTTTGAATTCAAATACACAATAATTCAATTCTTCAATCCTTCAATTATTTATCAATCAATTTAATTCCTCCAATTTATTTTTTCAAAAAATTTAAATCCTCTTATATCTACCGATTTCAATTAATCAATATTTTAAATCAATCATTCATCAAATAATCAATTCAATCATTAATTCAATTTTCTTCAATTAACTTCTTCAAATCATTTAATTTCTCCAGATTTTAATTAACTTGCTTCTTATTTATTCTTCCTATCACTCCATGATATTTAATTAATCAACATCTTATATCTTCCAATAGTAAAAAATGAATTAATTCTTCTCTAAATATATGCGTGTTAAATAAATTAGAGATAAAATGATTTTACCTTTCAATAATAGTGCTTCCTTCAAACATTTTGTCAGGGTGCCTCTCCTTTTGTAATAATTTCTGGTGCAAAAGTTATGCATGTAAATTAATGTAGTATGTTAGGGCACACTAAAATTCCATCTCTAGCACATCCCTTCTTGCACATGAATTGTTCTTTTAGGTAGCTTTACACTCAACCATTTTCCTCTTCAATGCTCTCCTTTCCTCCGAAAGTCGATCTCTCTTCTATATGCTATGAATCTAGGATATATTCTGATTCCCAAATAAATCCATTGGACAACCTTCTCTTAGATGCTTTTATTAGGTGCTTCTCCTATGGATGTTGGTCCTCCTCCAATACTCAAGCTCTTCATTGTAAAATTCTCCATCTATGTTTCCTTGGGTTAAACCCCTCAAATCAAATTGCAATAATGCACTTGTTCCTCATATGCTATCAATATGATCTATAGCTCTTTTTATAAAATGACATGTTCTTCATGCACTAGAATCTATCCATATCCTCCTCCAATAATCTCCAATATATTTCTTTCCTAAAATATCCATTCTTTTTCCTTCCTCCAATGTTCTGTTAGAAATACTTTCTATCACTCCAGAACCTACAAGTTTCCCTTCAACATAGATCCCTTCCTTGATTTAAATAGTTTTATTCTCTAATATTCTTCTCTTCACCTTCTCTCATTTTCTCTTGGATGTCTAACATGGTTCTCACCAAGGTGGGTCTGATACCACTGTTAGCAAAATATCACCATACTTCATAGGTTAAGCAATCCCAAAATCATAAATAGTGCATCAATATCAAAATATCAAAGCATATATCAAATTCACATCAATATCACATAAATCACACTAAAAATATTTATTGATAAAACTCAAGCAAAGCATAAAGTAAAGCTTATTTGAGTTACATTTTACATGGATTTATCTCCAATATAAAGATACATGAGACTCTTCACATTACATAACTCTTGACCTTTGCTCTCCTCAAACTCATGGGAGAACTTAACTCTTCATATTCCTTTCTTACATAATAAATCCCACATATTACATAAAGATACAGTATCTCATGATTGCATATAACTCTCTACTTCTAAAATTGACACATCACTCAAAACTCTCCACTTCCTAACTACACCTCACACACTTAAATACATAACACATGCTCACACCTACTAACTTGACAAATACTTTATACATAAAAACAAACTCTCACCCTAAATATTTACAATGGGATCAAATAATATAATACCTCAAACATTGCACTCTTTAATTGACACACAACACACATGCACACATTTATGCACATAGACACACATGCACACACACATGCATGCACATACCCTATGCATTCCAAACTCAACCACTATATAGAGAAAATAAGTTAACTCCCTTATTGAGACCATTAATCCCTTACATACCCATATAGAAAGAGATATAAGTATCTACTACCATGCTATATGTATTGAATTAAGAACCTTCATCAACTTGGCTCTAATAAGGAGAAACAAATATACACAAAGGATGACTTTAAGCAAAAAGGGAACATAAATTACAATAAGTTATGCAACTAAAAAATTTCCTAGAACCCATTTTAATTCACTCAATAGACAACCAAATACAACATGAAATTTTAAAGTATGCAAGAAGGATTTAAGATTTATGCATATTATTCCATATTCTTCTATTTCCAGCAAAATTACTAGATCTAGAAACCAAAATTTATTCGAAAGAGAATTCTACATAATTGCTCCTTCAAAACTTATATACATGAAAATAATACCTATTTTGGTCTCAAAATTTGAATGAAACCCTTTTCAATAATGAAATCCATTTGAATTATGCAATAAGAGCTATGTTACAAGCAATGCTCTTTCAAGAAATCAATAAAGCATCTATTTTTTGGATGAAATAAAGAAACTAAATATAAATTCTTCCTCTACTAATCTAAATAATTAACAAAGAATGACCTTATAGAATAAAAATCCCTATGAATTTCCAAGAAAATCCATTTTTCCTTTTGCCACCCCATGCCTCTGAGGTAACTAACACTCCCGTTTTTAAAACTTCACCAAATCCCAAAGGCTTGTTATCCATTTCCTTAATGGATCCAAGATCAAGGTATTTTTTGTCAAGTAAAAGTTCCATGGCAAGTTATCTACGTGGTTGTCATCAAGAAACTTCATATTTGGGAAAAAGATAATAAAAATATTTAGCATCAATCACACAACACTCATCAAATTTCATTCTCTTATGCACCCTTAAAGATTTTTTTTTTTCTAAAAGATACAAGCATATATGCATCTACTTTACACTTTCAATTTATTATTGTTTCTTTAAATGCAACAAGCTTCTTATGTATTTATAAGTGTAGGTAAATGATGGTGTATGGTAATTCTATTTTGCACTGTATGCTTTTTTCACTTACACATTTATTGCCCTCTCACTTGTGATACCCTTCCTCACTCGTTCAATGAAGGGCAAACTCTATTAGCACTCATACCATAAAATATTGATTAGTCCATTTTAATCATCATGCTATCATACATAAATGTGATAACAAAAAATCAATAATTAATCATTTTATTAAACTTAGATATTGGGTTATAAATATCACATTGAAAATTTAATTCAATTTCATTGCTGCATTGCCTCCCCCTTCAACATTGACATTACTCCTATTAATGGTACTAATTATACCTTTGGTACCAACCTCATATTTGGTGATGGCATATTATATTTTAATAAAAAATATTCTATCTTTGGACCCACCCTCTTTTTTTGTGATGGTACCTCATTTGTTCATGGCATCAACTGTACTTCTAGTTGTTAGCTTTCCAGATAGATTAACTCAAAAAAAGCTTTATCCAGAATAAAGTATAAATTAGATAAATGGCATACAAAATAACAATGAATCTCAATATTGGAATAACAACAATATTTCACAAATATAACTCAGTTTATCAATGTAGTAATTCTCTTAGTTTTGTTAGTGAATCACTAATTGTCTTAAAATTGGAAAAAAATATAGTAAAATAGTCTCATGGTTGAACCCTTCCTCTAGAGGGTGGATTAGTTCATCTAGGAAGCCCTTGTGAGTTCGACATGACTAGTTAAATAAGTAGTTTGTAACCACCTTAAGTGCCTTAGCCACACATGGTATTTTTTGCTAGTTAGAAGAAGGGATAGTTAACAATAATCATGTGATTAATTTGTACCACCTTGGTAAATAAAATGGGGCATCTAGTTCATGTAGAGTAGGTCATTGTTGCTTGGCATAGTTGGATAGTTTTCTTAAGCACGATGATGGAGCATGACATAGTTGGTAAGGTAAATGCATGGAAGAGCAAAGCATACGAGCAAATACGGGCTTGGGTGTGCAAATGAAGTGAGGGTAATGGAGAGTAAAGGGTTTTATACCTCTTGAATTTTCCCACACCCAACATTAAATTCGTCAACTAGGTTGGTCAGTTGATAGGGGATGATTTATTTACCTGGTTGGTTGGCATGTAGGTGGGGTGGGTGGCAATCAAGTTTCTCACCTTAGCAAGTGGATATATCAATAAAGCTAATGATTCACTTAATAAGTCTTGGCTTTATTTTTTTAATTAATAAGGTAATTGACAAGATAAACCCAACATCTTGGGAAGATAAATTATAGAGGGTGAAGAAAGGGAAGATAAAAATTAGATTTAGTAAAAGAAAATGAAATATAGAAAGGGAGTAATCACCAAAGAAGAGAATAATATCTAGAAAATAAATGAAAAGTATGTACATATTTACATTTCTCTTGGACTTTATTTCCATCAACTAGGTTGGAGGTACTTCCTATTCACCAAAATTGTCAGTGTCTTTCCATCCATAATAGCAATCTTATAGGCATTTAGACCCACCATCTAAAATATCTAGTATGGTTTGCTCCAAGGGGAGTCAAAATTTTGGTGTTCTCCAAGTTTAGCTCAATCCTCATCTTACTTGAACACTAAGTTACCTTGTAGTCCATCTCGGTAACTCATTTGTATGCTATGGTACTTAGGGTTAGGTATATGATGATAAGATATCATATCATATATGGATATTATGAATATTTGGCATGAACCAAATATAACCCAAGGTTGATTATATTATAATAATGAGATGGATATTATATTATAATGAATTTATTATAGTATAATATTATATTTTTTATTAGGGTAAAATCTGGGTTTTTGAAAGGACCCGAACCCTTTTACAATCCTAGACTATTCTATCCAGTATTACCAACCAAAAGCCTTGTATTTGAAGGATATATGACATTTAAAATATTAAAATACCTTGTTTTAGAACTCTATATATTTACATTCATTACTAGTCTCTTTACATTCATATATTTTAAGAGTCTCTAGAAAACAAAACACTTAGTAGACAAGTCCATAGATCTAAAAAAATGGAACCCTCTACGGATAAATCCACACATATTCAAAAATGAAACCCTAAGTAGATAAATCCATACATATCTAGAAAATGGAACCCTTAGTAGGAAAATCCCACCAAAACCCAAACCAAAAAATTTCTCACTCAAAACCTCACAATGCTTCTAGAAAGTCATAAATTCACACATCTCTAAAAAATGAGACTCTTAGCAGATAGGTCCATAAATCTACAAAAAATGGAATCCTTAACAAACAAGTCCATAGATATCTAGAGGATGGAACCCTCACTAGACAAATCCATAAAATCTCCAAAAAATGAACCCTTAGTAGAAAAATCCATAGATCTCCAAAAAATGGATCCTCAACGCACAAGTCCATAGATCTCCAAAAAATGAAACCCTTAGCAGACAAATCCCTCAAAATCTAAACTAATAAAATTATCAACTTCTTATGCTTGAAAGTAGATATATCCCATATATATTCAAAAGAGTAACCCTCAATATACAAGTCCATAGATATCCAAACAATAATTTACTATGGACATTCTAAAAATTGGAACTTTCACCCTTTGACTTGACTTTTTAAATTTTCTCCCTCCTTCACTAGTAACTGTAGTACATCTAGATGGATCCCATTTGGTGGTACCGATATTTTATCTTTATCTTTGAGATATCCCAATTGGCTAGCCAGTCGACCAACCCATTTCCTTCTCTATACACATGTACCACTTGAAATTCTTCCAATGAATTTAGGGATCTTAGTGTATCTAGAAGCCCCATCAAAATTCCTCTAGACTTCCCTAGGTTGCCTTTAGAAGCCCCATAAAAATTTATTTTTAGCCATCCTTGTTTATATGGTTGCCACTTGGTCATGCTCCTCAAGTATCCTTAGGATTTTTAATTCACCTCAACTTGACTTAGGTCCCAATGTTAACTTAATTTAGCCTCCTTTAATGACTCTAGAATCTCATGCACTTTTAATGCTTTAACATTATCCATTATGGCTGCTATGATGTGTAATATATTCTTGGTTGTAGATATCTTCTCCCATTTAAACATCCATCTATTTATCTCAAACCAAAATCCCCATGCATAATGAAAGGTAATCAAATTCAAAATATAATTTAGTCTTGGAATTTTAAATGGCTTCTCACACTATTCCACAATGAAGATCTCTAACAGGGCTCTGGTTTGGTAAAAAATCTACTATCTTATTGGTTGTCAAGGTATTTGTCTCTTAGAACTCTTTCCCATAAGGCATGACCCTCCTTCACTAGCCTTCGTCCTACTTTTGATTCCAAAGCCTTATTCTATTAATCCCAAGTCCTCCACTTGATTTATCATTGCATAATATCTCCCAAGCTATAAGCATAATTTTGCTATTCTCTTATGGTCCTGACCATGGATTTTTTTTTGAATACATTCTATTGTATTAGTTGCTTTAACTAGGATATTAACCACTAATAATAAATATACATGGATTTCTTGGAGAGTACTCTTAAGAAGTTGTAACTTACCTACCTAACTCAATATATTCCCCTTCCAACTAGCTAATTTAATCTAGACCCTATCAAACAACACACTATACATTTGATCCTTTCATACCCCATGAACAATTGCATTCCCAAGTAAATAAAAGGGAGAATCGAAACACTACACACAAGGTCTACCACTATTCTTCTCCATAAATTCTCTATAGTGTTTATAAAAAACACATTACTCTTGTCCATATTTATCATTTGTTGGGATGATTTTTCATAGAGATTTAATATCCTCCTAAATTCCTTTTCCTTAGCTACAAATGATCTCCCTAACAAAATTGTGTCATCCACAAATTGTTGATGAGTAATACCTTCTATGGATATAGATGGTTTCAACCCACTTAATGCACCCACTTGTTTTATTGATTTAATGCACCTTCCCAATGCTTTTGCCATTATTATGAAGAGACATGAGGACAAAGGGTCCCCTTGCCTTAAGCCCCTACTGCTTTGAAAGAATCCAACTAAGAATTGTTCACTATAACTAAGGTCCTCCATAGCAACTATTCACCCACCTTCTCCAATGTCTACTAAAGCCAAACTTCTCTAGGACTCTTTCTAGGAAATGTTGGAAATTTTGAGTAGTTGTGTTGTCATTGATGTCAAGAGTCAGTTTTAGTGATCAGTGCAAGAATTTGGTAAAAGGAGGGTTAAAATATTTATATTTTAAGCCCAAGAGATATGATATAAAAGCTTCACATGATTTGTCAAAAGGATGACTAAATACCCTGAAGGAAGGGGATACCTAGGCCTAAAGGAAATAATATTATAATATTAAAGGTGGTCAGATAAGGTCTAAGGGTGAAAGAGGAAAATACCTAGGCCCAAAGGAAATAATATTATAATATTAAAGGTTTAAAAATAAAGCCTAAGGTCATTTATAAATTATTTATAATATTTATATTATAAATTAATTTATAAAATAAAATTATTAAACCCTAAGTTAGGGTTGGGCACAAATTCATTTTAATATTTCTTCCCCCCATCGAAGTTCGAAGGAAATTGGCATATGGTATAAATACCATAAGACTTACCACATTAATGCAAGTCTCCGAATATAATGCATGTGCGAATATTGGCTATTGTGTGGAATGCAAAATTTGTGAGCGCATAAGACAAAGGATTTTTTATTTTTAAAAGGCGATAGGAAACACAGTGATAAATTGATGAAGACCTAAAGCCTTGTCACCAACCAACGGGTTGGGCTAGTGGAAAGTTGTCATTGTGTAAGACACAACGTGAGCAAAGGTTCCACGTTCGAGTCCCCACGATAGAAAAATGGGTAAGTTTTTTTATTTGTTTTTGGTTTAGGTGCCAAGCAAAGGGATAAAGCACACAAGGCACTTTTAGGACTCAAGTGAGTGCCTAGCTCACATGAAAGCTAGACCACGGCTAGGGCACTGGCAGTAGCACGATAGGGGATCACATCCCACCAAGGAATGCACGCAAAGGTACTTTAATTTTTAATTTCTATATTGTGTGTGTGGTCTAAGGTTGTATAGTGAGCGCCTTAGGAGATATAATGTGATTAAGGTATATTTTATTTTTACCTTAGTTAAAGGTGGTGAATGATTTAATTTTGGTTTAAAAAGTGAATTGCATTATTTTTGGATAGTGATGTTAATTATTTTGAAATGCAATTTTTGAGTAGGGAGATATAAGTAAGCTTTTTGATTATCCTATGCATTAAATTTTTGAAGGAGGTTATAGTGAAAGTGATTAATTGAAATCTTTGTTAATCATACTTTGAGAAGTTTGGATATTATAAGGTGTACTTGAGACTTGTTATTTTTGTATGGTGAAATAAATATTGAGGAGAATTTTGAGTGGATATTTTGAGATAGATTGTTGCTACCTAACCTTGAAATTGTCAAAGAGGATTTTATTGTGATTGAGATAGGTTTTGAAGACATATCTCCATCAAAACAAAAGGTATGGGCACATCTTTCTTATGAGTGAAATATTGTGAAATGCAAATTTGGAGTGAAAAGGATTGTTTGATAAGCATTGTTGGAAATGTTTGAGTGAGTTTTCATATGCATGATTTGTGGATGTTGAAAGATCATGAGTATCATTGTTATGTGAGATTGAGAACTATCTTGAACTAGGGTTTGTGAAAGATCATGAGTATCATTGTTATGTGAGATTGAGAACTATCTTGAACTAGGGTTTGTGAAATATCATGAGTATCATTGTTATGTGAGATTGAGAACTATATTGAACTAGGGTTTGTGAAAGAACATGAGTATCATTGTTATGTGAATTTGGAATTATCTTGAGTCAATATTTGATTTCCATAGTGTGAGTTGTTGAGAGTATAGTGAAACACTTGGTTAGGGTTTGTAAGCAAGTTGTGTTTCATTGAGTGAATGGTTGAGTGAAGTTGAATGAGCATTATTGATTGAAAGCATTGGAGTGATAGTTAAATTTTTGTGAAACAAATTATTATTTATTCTAAATTGATTTGAAAGTGATATTGAAAGTGATAGAGTGATTGGTGAGTGTGAAACATATTGAGTCTCTTACTATTCTCTATATGTTTATATGATTAAACAAGATTCTAAGTGAAACTTGTTTGTGTGATTGAAGAGGTTTTATGAAAGAGATTAAGTTGAGTTTTGTATGCAAGTATTGCAATTGTTTGAGTAAGCTTTTGTGAAAGCTTGTGAGAAGATTTGAGTAAGTCCTAGAGGGGACTTAAGGACAGAGTTGAGTAAGCTTTTGTGAAAGCTTAAGGATATATTTGTGTAAGCTTTTGTGAAAGCTTACAAGCATATTAGGCAAGTTTTGGTGAAGACTTGTTGAGCAGATTTAAGGTAAGTCTTGGTGAAGACTTGTTGAGCAGATTGAACAAGTTCTAGGGAGGACTTGTTGAGCAGATTGAGGTATCTCTTGGTGAAGAATTATTGAGCAGATTGGACAAGTTATAGGGAGGACTTGTTGAGAATATTTGAGGTAAGTCTTGGTGAAGACTTGCTGAGCAGATTGAACAAGTTCTATGGAGGACTTGTTGAGAAGATTTGAGGTAAGTCTTGGTGAAGACTTGTTGAGTAGATTGGACAAGTTCTAGGGAGGACTTGTTGAGCAGATTTGAGGTAAGTCTTGGTGAAGACTTGTTGAGTAGATTGGACAAGTTCTAGGGAGAACTTGTTGGATAGATTTGAGCAAGTTCTTGAGAGGACTTGTAGACAAATTTGAGGTAAGTCTTTGAGAAGACTTGAGAGTAGAATTGATTGATTGATTTGTTCAACCTTTGTGTTAAGGCTTGGGGCAGATATAGAAGAGTTGATTTATGATTGGATCAATATTTATGTTAAGGCTTGAGGATAAATTTGAGAATAGTGTTTGGTGCAGATTTAAGGGTAGATTTGTACCAGACCAAAGACATACTTGTGAGCAGATTTGTGTTAGACCAAGGATAGTGTTTAGTATAAATTTGAGATAGAGATTGAGCAGAGCTGAGAGTAAGCTTTGGAGGTGACAGAGCAGAGGATAATGCTATCTAGTGGATATATATCCATTAGCCAAGGTAGTGAGGACAAATGTCTTCTGAGTGAGAACAAAGGTCTTCAGTGGAGAGAGATCCACAAGCCAGTGTAGTGGAGGCAATAGTCTTCTAGAAGATCACCAACCAAAGCAAAGGATAAGAAGTTCTCTTGTGGATAAAGATCCACGAACCAACATAGGGGAAAGAGTTCTCCTGTGGATAGAGATCCATGAAATTGATTAAGGGATTGGTGTCTCCTTTGGACAGAGGTCTATAAACATTGTAATAGGGAAGGATTCCAAAGAGCTTTGTTGAGAAAATTTTAGTAAAGTATTTTCTCCATGGAGTAGCTCACATTGGATAAACCACATTAAATTGTTGTCTTTATTGTGTGTGATAATTTGTGCATTACTTTGATTACTGATATTGATATATTAGATAATATTTTTTGAGAAATAAAAGTAAAATTTGATCTTATACAGTTCAACCCCCTCTCAGTATAAGCTTGTGTTCTTTAGGAAAGACCATGAGACCCAGTCATAGGCTTTTTTCATATCAATCTTTAACACCATCCCTTCAATTTAAATAAGTTGAACTATATGCATGGTCTCATGAAGTGTGATTACTCCATACAAAATCTACCTATCCTTCACAAAGCCCCCTTGCTGCTCTGCAATGATCTCTAGGATAATATAATTTAGTATTAACATAATCATTTTTAATCCTATCTTATAAATGGTGTTACATAGACTAATCGACCTAAAGTCTTTAAATACATTCACCCAGGCTTCTTTGGAATGAGTACTAGAAAAATATTATTGTATTCCCTTAACGCTTTGCCTGAGTAGTGTGACTCTCTTACTATTACTACTACATCCTTACTATATTCTAGAAGGCTTTGGATAAACCCATTTGAAATTCATTAGGCCTTGGAACTTTATATTTTTCCAAGGAGAAGATTGATTTCCTAACCTCCTCCTCACTCACCTCTTTGACAAGTTCTTTATTCATGCTTATAGATAGAATCCTTGGGATATATTTAATTAATTCCTCCATAGTTTATTAATCATCCTCCCTATTCTTTGTTAGAAAAAATCTAAATAAGTCCATTATCCCTTGTCTGAATTGATATTCCTCTCTTATTAATTCTCCATCCTATTTTTGGATTTTAGATATTCTTGCTACACTTTTATGTATTACAATAGAGGTATTAAAGAATCTTGTATTCCTATATCCTTTTGTTAACCATTGGTTCCTTGAATTTTATCTCCAATATATCTCCTCCCTTGCCATTATTGTATGCAATTATGCTTGGATAACATTTTCTCTACTAAAAATGACCCGACCCATCCCATTTATGCTTATTTTTTGTTCATTTCAACTCAATTCTTGCCTTAACCACTTATTTTGCAAGAAGATGTTTCAAAAACCTCCTTGTTCCACATTTTTACTTTCCTCTTCATATGTTTCAATTTCCTAGAAATCACATGCATCTTGGATCCTTGGATTGGATGCATCTACCATATTTTAATTTTCTCATAAATGCTTAGGTGTTGTAGCCACATGAATTCAAATTTAAAAGGGCTATTTCTCTTTCTATCCACTAGACTACACCAAAAGACAAGAGAGTTCTAGTCTAATCCTATTCTTGGTAATTGTGCCAAAGTATGCTCATAATTTTTCTCAAACCAGTCCAAGGATAACAAAATCCTATCCAATCTCACTTGGATCAAGTCCTCCCCTAACCTCCTGTTAGTCCATGTGAATGCATTGCTGCTCAAATCAACATCATAAAGAATTGATGTTGATATAAAATTGCTAAGGTCCTCCATACTCTCTATGAATCCTTGGGATCCCCTTTCTTCTCACCTAGTATTAATGGAGTGTTGAAGTGTCCTACCACTATCCATATTATCCCCTTGACCTACTATCCTATTTTTTTACATATATTTCTAAAATTCCTTTCTCAATCTACTTACATTTGGAGCATAGACATTTGTAGCAAGAAAAACCAACTTTGAAGACTTGGTCGAGAAATGGAAAGACAACTGATTTACACTTCTAGAGATTACTTCTCCCTCATAGAGGTCAGAGTTCCATACAATGAAAAATCCTCCTAAAGCTCCCCTAGCTCACTCCTAACAACTCTTACCCTTCTTCCATATTCAACTCTAAATACTTTCCTACCTTGCATAAGAGAATTTAGTTTCTTACAATAATACTACTTTAGGTTGGTGGTCCTTCAACATGGATCTCAACAATTTGTGTTTGTTAGGGTTATTCATTACCCTAAAATTACATGATACAACTTTATTTTTTTACTTCTTATAGTGGGCTTATGCCCACTCAAGACTATGGTTATCTACTTCCCATATTTCAAATCCTTATCTATTTCCTTTAAGTGTTTTCCCTTCAAATATGGTCATCCCACCTTCTTTCCCTCCTATACTTCTACATATAGGTGCTTCTTAGTATTCCTCAACATCCTTAGGTATGGTATGTTTCCTTAAGATCCTATAGACATTTATTCTTGAATAACTACACACGATACAACTTCTAGATCCAAATATCCATGGGCCTTCATCTCCCCTACCATTATTTCTCCTTTTATTCCACTTGATCCATCTTTTCTTCATCATTTTTAGTCACATCACCTCGTAGTATTAAAGATATTATCCTTTGTGGTGTGTCTTGACTTCACCTCCTTCCATATCCATTTTATTCTATGAGTTTTCCTTACCTTCACTAGTGCTATCTCCCTTTATTTATTCCTTGTTCTATTTTGGCTCCCTCATCTCCTCAACTTCCTAACTTTGAATCTCACTACCCTTATCCTTAGATATTTGCTTCTTTGTATATTATATCTTGTAATAATATTGAATTTAATTGCTAACAAAAGGAATGTTGAGCCCTTAGGGAGAGCCTCTAGTGATCAAATATTTTTCCAAAGAAAACCTTTGGGAGTAGGAAATTTTGATTGCTTTAAATCCTCAAATGCCAACTTGATTGAGTATCTACCATCCTATGATAGATTGCAAACTAACTCATCATTTTATGTAAAAATTACTAAATAGAAATTTTGAAGCATATTTTGAAGTTCATCTATAATTTGTTTGTGTTCCTCTCCTTTAACTAGGATACCAATAGAAATCCATGATCTAGAGTTGTTGCTCATATTAATACAATATTTGACCTTTAAATATTTATAAACTAGGAATTATTGAGCCGATGGTTTCCATTTTGAGTCAAATATAAAAGGATAAGACTTCAACCAAGCATCAATCCAATAATTTACATAATTCCCCTCATTAAATAACCATCTAAATCAATTTTAAACTATCTAATATGAAGTTCCATGTTGACAATACTTTTTTTAGGGTTATTTTCCTAAATAATTTCTTTGCATCAAGAGAACCAATATATTTTTCAAGTAATATTTTTCCTAATTCTTTCCTTGATCTCTGAATATTCTTCACCCAAGCTTTGCCCCTAATGCCAAACTCACAAGTTTGCAATTCTACAAGACTGCTCCTCAAATATTCTTTCCTTTGTAAACCCTATCATAAGGAAACCTAATCACAACCTTTACAAAGAAATCCTCTTTGAATTTTATCAATTTTTGATGCTATACCTACTAACAATCTTGAAAGTGACATCATATAAATAGTGATGGATTGCAATGTACTCTTTGAGTTGTAGCCTTCTTGCCATGGTTAAGAACTTATCTTTCCAACCTATCAAACAAGGTTTCATTCTATCCAAAAAAGATACTGAATCCTCCATTTTGTTTTCTTTATGAGACAACAAAATGCTCAAGTATATTTATGGAAAATTTACAATTTTAAACTCTAAAAGATTCATAATAATTTATTGTAAATCTAGGGCAATGTTAATGAAAAATATCAGATTTTGTAGTATTGACCAACTGTCTAGTAGCCTTATCATAGCATTATAATATTGATTTAAACCCAATGGCCTCACTAACTAAGGGAAGGGCCAAAAGAAAAGTATCATCAATAAATTGGAGATGAGATTCAAAGGGACCATTTTTTGTAACTTGAATACCTTTGATTTTTCCTTCCATTTTTTCCTTTTAGAAAGCTCTCCCTAATGCTTCTACAAGAATAATGAATAGATAAGGATATAGTGGATCACCTTGATGAAGTCCACAAGATGACTTGAAGTAACCAATAGGAGAACCACTGATAAAAATAGAATATTTTGCAATGCTATAACAACATTTAATCCATTCACACCAACTATAATCAAAATCAAACTTTCTAAGAATATCATGTAGAAAATTCTAGGAAACCCTATCATATGCTTTTTTCATATCTAAATTCATAAGCATACATGCTTTTTCATTATATTAAGAGAATGTATAGCCTCTTGTATAATGATTATACCATCAAGAACTTGTTTACCTTGATCAAAACCACCTCGTTCCTCTAATATAGAACAACCTAGAATGCCTTTCAACCTATTTGCCATCATTTTTGAAGTGATCTTATAAAACATATTACAAAGGCTTATTGGATGAAAATTATCAAAATATGTTGTCTCTCCTTTCTTGATAACCAACGTAATAAAATTGGTATTGATATCAATTGTTATAGTCTTCTTTTTTTGAGCCTATTCAATTGCAACTAACCTATCACTTTTTAATAAATCTTTTTTTTTGAAAGAAAATTACAAGAAATCCATTTAGGCTAGGTGCCTTGTTAGGATGGAAAGAGAAAAATACTTCATATAGCTTCTCCATAGATATATATTTTTTTAGGCTTTCATTTTACCCTTGTGTGATAATTGATGTAATATTTTGCAAAAGCTTATCTTGTCCAGTATCCGACAAATTGTTTTTAAAAAATTGCTTTCTTCCTTATATCTTCTTCATCCTCAATATTTCTTCCCTCTAGAGTTAAAATATTTTTGATGTGATGATAAGAAAAAATGTATTTCTATCTCCTTGAGCCATTTCTCCCTATATTTTTGGATCCAATATGACTCCTTTTGCAATGCATTATGATAATAAGAAAGTAAATGTTTTTAATTCACATAAGAATCCTGATCCATTCCTTTAGTTTATATTATCTCTTGTAAACTTGTGAGCTTGGATTCAATTTAATTATTTTCTTTAAAAATATTAGCATAAGATTTGGCATTCCAAATTTTCATTTGCTCCTTTAAATATTTCATATTTTGAACAAACCCGTACATACATGATCCTTAAAATTTTGACTCATCCCACCATAACATAACCATCTGGAAAAAATAAGGGTCTTTGAGCCACATAGACTAGAAGTGAAATGGCTTTGGATAACAATTATTGGGTAAATCACAAGTCAAAAGGATGAGTTTATGATATGATCTTGCTTATAATAAAATATCTGAAGAGATTGTATACTTTGTTTGCAACCATTTATTGGATAACAAAAATCTATCCAATAGTTTTGCTATATGAGTTTTCCTAGTGCATCTATTATCCCATGTATATTGAAAACTTGAAGGACTAACATCCCAATGATCATTTGAATTGATAAGTGAAACCAAACATTGCATTGATTTATACCATCTTGGTATACCACCCTTATTTTCCAATGGATAGAACAATGTTGAAATCACCCCCAAGAATCCATAGATTACAATGAATCATTCATTGTGTTTGATAAAAGTATGTTGAGGTCCTTCTAACATCTTTCACAAGTAGTAATTATATTTGGAGCATATGCATTTATAACCCCAAATTTGATGTTTTCCTCTTTCCTAGAAAATAGTCCAACAACCCAATTACTTTTTGCTTCTAATAATTGCCCATCCCATTTGCATTTGTCCCATATTATTGTAATACCACTTGAAGCTTTTGTAGAAGAAACTGCTAGACAATCACCCATCTTCTAAATCTTCTTAAAAGTATCCTTACATTCATCACTAAATTTTGTTCCTTGTATTTAAATTAACTCAAGACTATAACTACCTATTAATTTCTTAATAACCCTCTTTTAGGAGTCTCATTCATACCCCTAATATTCTATGATATCATTTTAAACATCATCACTTTTTATTTTATTAGTGGGCTTAGCCCTCCTTCTTATTAACACTTATAAAATTTTTATTTGGCTTCCCAGATCAATATCCTTTTGAGTTTCTTTTCTCTTTGTTCATGCTTTGATGGCCTTCCTCTCCTTTTTCCATTCCCACCAACACTCTTATCTTCATCAATCTCTTCTATTTTTTCATATTGTTCATAATGAGACTTATCTTCTAAAGATTTATGTTGCCCTAAAGAACCAAAAGTGCAAGGAATAACCTCATTAACACTTTCTTCTTTATGTTGCCCTAAAAATCCTAAAGTGCATAGATGATCCTCCATAGTTATTACTTTCTTATGTTGGTTTGGAAATGCTAAATTTTGTTGGATATCCTCCATATGATATTATTTATTGTACTACTCTTGAAAACCTAAAGTGCAACAAAAATACTATGTACTACTATTATTTTTATTGTAAGAAGAAGATCTTATGCTACTCGAGGAAAATAAAGATGATTTACTTAGATTAAGGTTGACCTCCTTCACCTCATTTGCTTTAAAAATTTCCTTCCCTTCTTCCTTCACACCTTTAGCTCCTTCTATATTTGAATTTGCACATTGTACTTCCTCATCCTTCATATCATTTTTTCTTCGAATGGTTTATTCAAGTGAACTATAGTGACCTTTTCCATTTGATGATGTAGAGGGGTTTCTCTTGACACTTTCTTAGGAGTGGAAAATCCTTGATTTGACCTATCTTATCCTATGATATGATCTCCTTGTTTCATATTGAAGCTACTCTTATGCCTCAACAATTTCCATATCTTTCTCCATCATTTTCACTTTGTAGTCTCTTGCTATGTGTTTGGTTTCATAACATTTGTGACATTGGAATGCAATGTTTTCATAATCCACTTGTTGATCCCATTCTATTGATTCAAATTTAATCCTAATGGGCTATGACTATGGTAAAGGTTTTGAAATATAAATGGAAACACATATTCGAGTGTATACAATATGCCTTCTCTCCTTAGTAGTTGGTCCCTCTTGGATGAATTCACCTAGAGTATTACCAATATTCTTCAAAACCTCCTTATTAATGAATTGATAAGGAAATCCAAAAAGCCTAATCCATACTGGAATCCTTTTAATAGTCTTTGTCTCCATAGAATAAGTTATCACTCCAAGGTATTAAATATAATGCATCTTTACCCTTAAACCAAGGGCCTCCATCCATTATTTTGTTAGAAATAGAGTCTATTCCATCATTTGCGTTATGTAATTGTATCTTCCAAGGTACATACTTAGGACATTAGATTACTTTAGGGGGAAGTTATCTAGTTACTTCATGCAATGTAATAAATTTACAAATGTCAACGTGCAAGCTATATATGTGCAAGTTGTCCCTTGCACAACTAGGTAGAGTGTTGGCCAAGGAACCTATGTTCCTATATAAGAAATACCTCATAGTCAGATAGATATGAGAAGGGGGACACAAATGGATAGAGTTTCTTACAACATAGTTGTAGGTAGTAGTGTAGTTTTGTGTATATCACCATATATTGGTGATGGGTACAATGTAGTTCAGTAGCTTCATTAATGGAGTGTTCATTTTCTCCATAGCTACCTTGTATTCATTTATGTTATTTCTATTCAAGCATATTTCAGTCATCTTGTTGATTTACTTTCTTTTATATTATTCTTCTTCTTGTGATTGTTATCTCCCATTGCTCATTACATCAAAAGCTAACATATATTATCCCTTATTTATGAACTAGAGAAAATAATAAGGAAAATTCCCTTTGGAAGAAAACTCACGAAGTAATCTGAATTCAATCCCCACTTCCTCGTGTTTGAATATCATAAAAATCTGGACAGTGTCCATGGAACTTACATATTAACCTTCTAGTTTTAAGAACCATTATATCATGCTCAATCATCTCATCCTTTATAATCACTTTTGGTGTAGTATTTTCTATGTGGATAGGGTTTGCCATAGATTTGCTCTTCATCTTATTGCTAACTAGGGCATCTATACTTCCAACTAAGGCATCCTTACTTTCAACTAGACCATCTTTTCAGTAAGGACTTTCAAAAATAACTTTCTTACCATGTTACCTAGATTTTCTTCACATGAATCCTTTAAAGTTTCTCCTAAGATCTAGAACAAGAAGTGGCACTTGTTCCTTGATCACACTTTGCTTTCTACTTCTTGCTTCCTACTCACGCTTCCTCCTACTCACTCTCGATTCACACGATTTTAATGGAAGTATTATTTATATCATAGATATTAATATCAAATTATAATATAAACTATTAAAATAAAATTTATTTTAATATTTTAAATTTATTTATTTATCATTATTTTTTTAATTGGTTATATGCGGTTGAAATGAATTTTCATCCATATATCATGTTGTAAATGGATTGTCGTATTACAATAACTTGGAAATTTTTTTTTTTGGTAAGTAAGAGAATATTATAATTAACACCGGGTTTTAACTGGTTGACCCAAAACCATTTTACAAAATAGGGTCCACTGACCAACTGGACAAAGGCCAAGCCCTAAAAGTTTAAACTGACAACAAAAATGGCCAAGACCTACTCTTCCATTAGAATACGACCAAACTAAACTATGGAAGCCTAATATTATGGCCATCGGAAAAGAAAGACGCAAAAAAGAACTAACAAAGACAAAAACTAATCATGCAAGCACCATGCAGAGTAGCTTGTGCCCATATAAAAATAATAGAATATGGTCAAAAAAAAAAAAAAAAAACATCCCATAGAATGGACAGCCCATACAATAACTTGGAAATTATGCATGTGTCACTTGATAAGATTTGAACTCTCCTTAAAACTTGAGAAATTTAACTAGTTAAGCCCATGCCATTTGATATATGTTTTAGGATTATTAAAAAAAATATTATTATGTGGGTTTATATTAATTTTAAAATTATTTTATTATAGTCCTCCTAAGACACCGTAGTGGTTTGGATTTGGCCTCTCATCCGAGAGATCTAGGCAGAAACCATGACAAGGTGTGTATAATTTTTTTTATTATAACAATATATGAACAATATAATAATAAATATAATTAGTATCATTAAGATCATGTTTAAGTTTTTAATAAAAACTTAAGAATAAATATAATTTTATCATGCTAGATAGAATTTTATAAATTAATTGTAATAAAAAATAATAAAATAATGGTATGATGCTTAGTTGAAGCCTTATCCTCTTATTTTGATCTAAAATAGCAACCACTGGCTAGGACATGTTTAGCTTGTAAAGGTTTTTAGGTAAAAAATTATATTAATGTAAGGGACAATTCTAGATGATGTTTTTCCACTATCAACCCAATTGAAGGAGAGAACCTCATACAAATAACAAATGAGCTTCAAATTATACTTCAAAAGTTCTATTTACGCATTTGTACACAAAAGGATGAGTTGGTTTAGAATCTTTTAAAAGATGGTGGATATTTGGCGAAGTTGAGATATAAGGCTTCAAAGTAATTATAATTTCCTACTTCCTAACAATTTCCTTGGAAGATTTTTTGGTCACTTGAGATCCTCCCAAGTTCTTAATATTTCTTTGTTGACAATCCAAAAGAAAATCTTGTAAAATTATTTGAAGTGATAATTTGCAAAGAAGAGTATATCATGGACCTTTTAAGTGTGCCTTGCATAAGAAGGATCTAGAAACACCAAATCATTGACTTCTCCATTATCCATTTGCTTACATCATTTGGTGCTACTTTTTCTAAAATAGAGGACATATTTGGTACCCCCATCAACATTGGAAAAAATGATGAAATTTTGAATTAATTATGTCAAAGATAAAGCATTATGCATTCCACGGGGGATTGGTTCTGTCATTGTTTGATGGAATCCATACATTGAAAGGAATACTATATTTTTTTTTGGTAAACACACTCATATCTCCCCCCCTTGGTTTGAACTTGGATCTCTTGGATGAGAGCCCAAAGCCATACCAATGCGGTATCCCACAAGGAATATAATAATAATAATTTAATTTTTAAAGAAAAGTCTCATAATCATTCTTAAGTTTAAAATATTATTATTGCCTCTCTTGTAGAATGTTTATAAACATGGTGCTCATCATGAGAAGTCTAAAGTGTGAAACATGAGGTGTTAGCCTCTTGTTCACAGGATTTGAATACATGTGCAAGGGTTATTTAATGGAATTAGAACAAAGGACATATGCCAATCTATGGCAAAGTGAAAATATTCAAAATTTGGCTTCATCAAAATTAATTTTAATGGTGCTTTTAAGGGAAATCCAAGAAAATATACAATAAAGGTCATGTTTTTCAAAATAATGAAGGCAAAATTCTCCTCAAAATTATATGGAACTTCAACTAACAATTATGCATAGGCTAGAATTCTATTAAAAAGTTAGGTATTCTTATGAAATTAGATATGAACAAAGCATATAATAGGGTTTGCTAGAGTTTTCTACATGATATTTTCAAAAACTTTACTTTTATTCAAGATTGGTGTGAATGGATTATACGTTGTTAAATCACTCTGTTGCCACATTAAAACCATTATATATTTTTTATAACGAGCTTACCCTCCATTTTATTTTTTCTTATATACTATTTTATATTTTATGTTTTACTATTTCTGTTTTCAATAAAAAATCCCAAGGTAATTTTGACATTTTCAAAAAGTCTAGCCTTGCATACACAAAGGAAAATTGTATTTAATCACAATTAAAAACTTTACCAAGTGGTGATTGTGAAAACACTTATAGAATAAAATGTCCATAAGGACTTGGGCCTTCCATTAGATGGATTCTATCTAGAGAAAGAACTCAATCCTATAGACGAGAGAGATCCTAAAGGGAATACATCATATTCAAAGAAAAAACTCATATCGAAAGAAATTATTTCGATGAAAATAAACCTACCAATAGAGGAAACCTCCACCAAATGATAATGTTACCCAAATGGATCTGAGGAAGCAAACACCAGAGAAGTGAATGCCACATCAATCAAAATTTAAATTGAAGAACTACATAATAGTGACAAGGTTTTAATTAAAGAAGGATAGTACAAAGCAATCACGAAGAGTGATTTAGACAAGATGACTGAGGTGATTAAATCTGTGAAGAAATATTCTTGGAATATTTCTAGAAATGGTTCCTAGACCCGATGTTCAACACTGAAAAGATGTGTGCCTAACTTAGCGGGTTTATATCCATTGATTCATAATTGAGGAGAAGTTTGTAACTTTCACTTTCGATTTCTAATGCATTTCAATTTATGAGAATAATCTGACTCAAAATCCCTTTCATTAGATGGAGGTAACTATTATCTTAACTAGCATGGTAGTTGTTTAACTACCTTTTAGAATCTCTATTTTAGGGAGAAAGATAAAATTATTCGAGATTTGATTCAAACTTCTGTTACTTTCAAAAAAGTTCAAAATAAAATAGTATTATAATTCTTACATGTTTATAGTCATAATTCTAATTCAAGCTTAGCCATGATCGTTTTAGTTTTTCTTGTGAGAAGGTGTTTTCTTTATTTCATGAATGTGAATGTTTTCCATTTTGTGAAATTAAAAGTAAACTATCAATGATGAGTTTAATGCTTTCTAGTTTAAAACTTATTTATTGATATGCTTTATATGATTCAAGTGTTTGATGAATGAGTTATGGTATGTGGATTTCTAATTCTTATTGGTCCAATTACCAAATTAGTTTATAAATGAGCCAAGGTATATGGATTTTTAATTGTTATTGGTCTAGATACCCATTTTTTTAAGTGAGAAAACAACTAGTGCTTTGAATTGGAGGGTTGTAAAACCCCTTGGCTATCGCCTACATAAAAACTAGTCAACAAGTTTTTGATAACTTTGCTAGGTAGAAAATGGTTCTACTCAGACAAGTCCCAATTGAACAACTCGATTTATCTAAACCTTGGTCACCCCAAATAGACATTGTTGAATAATCAAGGATAACTATTTGGTAGAATTTAGGAATACTTTAGACCTAGATATAAATGGCCAACATCTCAAGCATTATTTCAAGTAAAAGGTACATTCCATGTTGTACATTATTTTCTTTTTATTTCACCATAATTGCTTGATCTTACTTTTTTTATTATTTAAGTTTTATAGAAAGTAAGCAATTTTCATTGACTCATTCATGGTGTTTTGGATAATTTATCGTGTTTGACTCTAGTCTCGAGAACTTTGCTTACGTGAAATTATTAATTGTTGAAGTAGTGAAAAAGTTCATTAAATATCCATGATGTGAATAGGTTAATGATGCTACTTTAATAAAAATGATTTACCTAATATTTTTCTATATATCTTAAGGACATATCAATATTTTCACCTCTTGGAAGTAAAGTTCAAAGAAAAAATGTATACTTCGAGCTATTGTAATATCCATTAGATCTAGACACTTAGTTGACAATGGAGCAAAGCAAGCCTAAGGTGGGATGTGAAAGATCCAAAACCTAGTTGGCTAGAAGTAAAGGAAAAGTTGGGCATTAAGGTTGATGGAGTATTATTATGTCAATTCATTAAATGGTTGAATCTTCATCCTCCTACTTTTGGAATTGTTAACTTAAAGTTCTTACTACTAGATACTGAGCTCAAACATTATTATATTTTCCCTAATAAGCTGTCAAAATGTTGCCAAATTAAACCCATTACACACACACACACACACACACACACACACATATATATATATATTATAATAGGCTCCACCTTTCCCTTTGTTTTCTTTTCTCTTATGTACTATTTTATGTTTTATATTTCATTATTTTTTATTTTCAATAAAAAATCCCAAGGTAAATTTGAAATTCTCATAAAGTCTAGCATTGCATACATGGAGAGATTTTTAATTTTAATTATGATTTTGAAAAATTTACTAAGTGTTTATAGTGAAAAAGCTTATGGAGGAAAATATCTGCAAGGACTTAGACCTTCTGTCAGACAGAGTCCATTTGACAAAAAACTCAATCCTACGGAAGAGAGGGATCCTAAGGGGAAGGTGTCATCTTTGGAGGAAAAATTTCTATTGAAAGAGATTATTTCAATAAAAATAAACCTATTAACAGAGGGATTTTTAGCTAAATAATAATGTTGCCCAAGTAGATCTCAGGGAAGTAGACATCAACGAAGCAAAGACCAAAGCAACTAAAGTCAAAATTGAAGAACCACATGATAGTGATAGGGTTTTAAATATATAAGGATAGTACAAATTGATCACCCATAGCACTTTAGACAAGATGAATGAGGTGATTAAATCTACAAAGAAAATTTCTCTATAAGATTTAGAGAAATGGTTCATAGATCTAGATTTCAACAATGAAAAGATCCGTGGCTATCTCAACGGGTTTATCTCCATTTAGTCATCACTTGAGGAGAAGTTCTCAACCATCACTTTTGATTTCCGATGCGTTTCAATTGATGATAATAATTTGATTTAAAAGTCCTTCCATTAGATAGAGATTATTGTTATCTTAATTGACTTGGTAGTTGTTTAACTACCTTTTAGACTCTCTATTTTAGGGAGAAATATAGAATGATTTGAGATTTGATTCATACTTCTTTTACTTTTAAACAAGTTCAAAGGAGAAAAGACTTAAATACTATTATCTTTTCTTGGATGTTTATAGCTATAATTTGGATTCAAGCTTAGCTAGGATTGGTTTTGCTTTTCTTGTGAGAAGGTGTTTTCTTTGTTTCATGAATGTAAATATTTTTCATTTTATAAAATTAAAAGTAAACAACTAGTGAATGAGTTTTAATGCTTGCTAGTTTAAAGTTGATTTATTGATATGCTTTATGTGATTTAAGTTTTTGATGAATGAGCTATGGTATGTGGATTTCTAATTGTTATTGGCCTAATTACTAGCCTTTGAAAGTAAGTAGTTGATGAGTGATCCTACGTATATAGATTTCTAATTGCTATTGGTCCACATACCTACTCTTTTAAGTGAGATAATAACTAGTGCTTTGAACTAGAGGGTTGTATATCCCTTGGCTGTTACTTGCATAAAAACTAGTCAATAGTTTTTTGGAGAATCCATTGGGGAGCAAAGGGTTTTACCCAAAGAAACCTTATTTGAACAACCTGATCCGCCTAATCCTTGATCATCTCAAATGGACATTGTTAAAGAATTAAGGATAATTATTTGGCAAAATTTGGAAGGAGTACCTTTAGACCTATCTATGAATGGACAACATATTAAGAACTAATTTGAGTAAAAGGTACTTCCCATGTTGTACATATGTTTTTTGCTTTTTGTATGCTCATTTTTATTTTATTTTGATTTTACTTGTAATTGCTTGATCTTATTTCTTTTTATGATTTACGTTTTAAATAAAGTAAATAGTTCTCAATGACTCATTCATGTTGTAATGAAAAATTAATCATGTTTGATTTTAGTCTCGAGAAATTTATTTATATAAAATTATCAATTGTTGAAGTAGAGGAAAGGTTCATTAAATATCCATGATGTGAATAGGTTAATGGTGCTATTTTCATCAAAATGTCTTGACTAATCTTTTTTTGGATATGTTAAAGGTATATCAATATTTGCACCCCTTGGTAGTGAAGCTAATACATATACACACACACATTGAGCTATTATAATATCCACCAAAGCTATAGACACTTGACTAGAAGTGGAGTAAGGTAAGCCTAAGGTGGGATGTGAAAAAACCTGAATGACTAGAAGTAAAGGAAAAATTGGGCATTAAGGTTGATGGAGTATTATTATACTGAATTCATTAAATGGTTGAATATTTTATCCTCCTACTTTTGGAATTGGTAACATAAAGTTCTTACAACCAAATACTTCCAAACATTATCATGTTTCCCCTGATAAGTCATAAAAATGTTACCACATTAAACCCGTTATAATTTTTTTAATTTTTTGTAATGGGCTCCACCTTACCCTTTGTTTTCTTTTCTCTTATGTACTATTTAATGTTTTATTGTTATTATTTTTAATTTTCAATAAAATACCCAAGGTAATTTTGAATTTTTTATGAAGTCTAGCCTTGCATACATAGAGGAAAATATTATTTTAATGGCAATTTAAAAAATTTACTAAGTGGTGATAATGAAAAAGCTCACAAAGGAAAATGTCTATAAGGACTTGGGCCTTCTATCGGATAAAGTTTATCTAGAAAAAAAACTCAATCCTACAAAAAAGAGAGATCCTAAGGGGAAGGCATCATCTTCAAAGGAAAAACTTATGTCAAAAGAGATCCTTCTGATGAAAATAAACCTCCCATCAAATGAAACTTCAACTAAAAGATAATATTGCCAAAGCAGATCTCAGGGAAGCAGGTGTCAAAAAAGTGAATATTGGAGCAGCTAAAATTGAAATTGAATAACCATATGATAAGACAAGGTTTTGAATAAATAAGGACAATACAAAGCAATCACATAGAGCACTACAAGATGATTGAGGTGAATAAATATATGAAGAAATTTTCTCCAATGCATTCCAATTTATGGCAATAACTTGATTCAAATGTCCTCCCATTAGATGGAGGTAATTGTTATCTTAACTGACTCAATAGTTGTTTAACTACATTTTAGATTCTCTACTTTAAGGAGAAAGATAGAATGATTTGGGTTTCGATTCAGACTTAATCTTCTACTTAAAAATAATTTAAAACATAAAATACTATTATTTTTTTGCATGTTTATAGCTATAATTCTAATTCAAACTCAACTAGAATATTTTTAGCTTTTCTCGTGAGAAAATATTTTCTTTGTTTCATAAATGTGAATGTTTTCTATTTCATGAAATTAAAAGTAAAATACCAATGAATACGTTTTAATGCTTGTTATTTTAAAGATATTTATTGATATGCTTTATATGATACAAATGTTTGATGAATGGGCTTTCTAATTGTTATTGGTCTAATTGTTGACCTTTGAAAGTAAGTAGTTTATGAATGAACAAGGGCATGTGGATTTCTAATTGTTATTAGTCTAGATACCCAGTCTTGTAAATGAGAAAGCAACCAGTGCTTTGAACTCGATGTTTGTAAAACCTCTTGTTTGTTGTCTACATAAAACTAGTCAACAAACTCCAAAATATTCTGATTAATGGATCCCTTTTTGGATAGTTTGAGTAATCCAGTAAAGTTTTCTAAGGTGATCTAATTTATCCTTATCTATTTATTATTCCATGGAGGCATTAGGGAAAAATTTCTCAAAAGCAAAAATGGAAGGAAAAATCAAAGGTATTTAGGTTGCAACAAATGGTCCTTGTTAGAAATGTAATGAGATCAATGCAACGTTTTGTTTTTGTAATAGGAGTGGCCCTCAATAGAAGCCACACATAACTTATTAAAAAAACAAATGGTTCCTTCAAATATCATCTCTAATTTGTTAATGATACTTTTCTTTTGGGTCATCTCTTAGTCAATAAGGCCATGGAGTTTAAATCATTATTACCATGCTATGAGAAGGTTGTTGTTGGTTACTACTATAAAATCCATGACCTTTTTTTATTCACTACCTTAGATTTACAACAAATTATTGTGGATATTTTTGGGTTTAAAATTGGAAAATTTCCATCAACTCATTTGTGTATTTCTTTGTCTCATAAAGGAAATAGAAAGGAGATTTGAGATACCCAATTTTAGATAGAAAAAAAACTTTTTTATTAGGTTGGATAGGTAAATTCTTGACCATGGTTGGAAGGCTACAACTCATGCACACTACATTGCAGTCCATCCCTATTTATACGATGTAACTTTCAAGATTGTCAGTAGGTATAACATCCGAATATGATAAAATTCAAAAAAATTTTCTTTGGAAAGGTCGTAAGAAAAAATTTAGGTTTTTCTTTGTAAGTAGGATAGGGTTTGCAAAGGAAAAATATTAGAGGGGTAAGCTTATGAATTTATAGACTTATGAGTTTGACCTTAGGGGCCAAAGTTGGCTAGAGATTTTTCAAAGATCAAGGAAAGAGTTGGGCAAAAATACTACTTCAAAATATATACTTTCTTGATGCAATGAAATTATTCAAGAAATGAACCCTACCTAAAGGATAGCCAACATGGAACTTCACATCAGATTATTTGTGATTGATCAAGAAACATATTAGATGGTCATTAAATGAGCGAGATTATGCAAATTTTTGGTTTGATGCTTAGTTGATTCCTTATCCTCTTATGCTTGGTTTAAAATGGCAATAATTGGCTTGGGCATGTCTAATTTGTAAAGGTTCAAAGATCAAAGATTATATTAATGTAAGTGACAATTCCAAATCATGGATTTCTATCAGTAACTTGGTTGAAGGAGAGGGACTTAAACAATAACAAAGGAGCTTCAAAAAAGAGTTTTATTTTCCTATTTTTTGGGAAAGAATGAGTTGGTTTAAAATCTATCAAAAGGTGGTTAATACTCAATTAAGTTGAGATATTGGGATTTAGAGCAATTATAATTTCCTACTCCCAATAATTTCCCTTGGAAGAATGTTTAGTCACTAAGGGCTTTCCCTAAGACCTAAACATTCCTTTGGTTAGTAGTCAAAAGTAAGATTGTTATACGAGATAGTCTACAAAGAAGAGAATATCATAGATTTTTCAAGTGTGCCTTGTATTAAGAAGGATCTAGAAACATCAAACTATTTACTTCATCATCTCTTTGCTTATACCATTTGGTTTTTTTTTTAAAAAATATGAGAATATATTGAGTAGCTCCATCAACATTAAAAGAGTTTGATGAAATGTTGGATTAATTATTTCAAAACCAAGGCATTATGCATTTGTGAAGGATTGGTCTTGCCATTATTTGTTGTAATTTATGGCTTGAAAGAAATAATTAAAATTTTAAAAATAAATCTCAAAATCACGTAAATTTTGAATTGTACTATTGCCTCTCTTATAAAATGTTTATAAATATAGTGCTCATCATAGAAAGTCTCAAGTATAGAAAAAAGTGCTAGCCTTTTGGTTACAAGATTTGAATGTACATGGAAGTGTCATCTACAATAATAGACTTAACACAAAATATTTGTTTGATTCGTGGTAAAATAAAAATGTTCAAAAATTAAGTTTATCAAAGTTAATTTTGATGATCGCTTCCTAAATAAATCCAGGAAAAATTAACGAAGGTGGTGTTTTTCAAAATATATAAACATTCTAGAAAAGGAAATTGGTAGCAATTTTGTCGAAATATAAGTATATTCTAGAAAAAGAAATTGATAGCAATTTTGATGTTGATCTTTGTAAAAGTTATGGATGAGACTCATTATAGTTTGAAAATGTGTAAAGACAAAGGTCAACACGACCTGACCATTTAAAAAATCGAACCATCCAAAAAATCAAACCGTACACGAACTAACCATCTAGAATCAAACCATTTAAAAAATCGCATCGGATAACCCACTCGACTGCTACCAATCCCATTTAGTACGGCTTACCAGTTTTTCACGTCCGTCAGTTATGGGGAGGCGCTTTGTATGTACGCAGAGCACCACGTCAGCTGGATACCCTCTCAACAAAAAAGGGTTTAGTTTTCGAGACAGGAGAGATTAAAATACATCATTTATAAATGTTTAAGTTTTTCAGATATCCATGATAAATATAAAGAAACATTTGAGAACGAGTTTATTCAAGATTTATTTGAAGACTGTAAAATAAAAAAAGTTGGAGAATTGCTAACACAAATAGCAGGAGAAGGAACAACCTTCTCAAAAATATTAAAGATCATATGATATGATTTATTTCATTTCATCACAATTTGAAAGGCGTGGAGGGCCCGCGGGACACGGACTCACGCAGCGGGCGTTTGCCTTTCGGACAGCTAATACTTGACAGGTACGGTTGCCCAGCTGGACGCCACGTAGCACACCAGGTTGTTACGCCGGCAAAATTTTAACAAACAATTCGTGCCCGCTTGGAGAGTGGGCTTATAAAGGAGGGCGGGGAATCTACTGGCTCTTCTCTCAGGCTCCTCAAAGGCAATAGGTATTATTTTCCCTGAGATAACAAGATCCAGGGCTGCCCTACGACTATGACGATACCGCAAGAGGAGGAGAAGGAGGAGAGAACACTAAACCTCGCGCGCCTGTCCCTCGACGGAAATTATATGCTGTTAATTGACGGGAAAAACAGCTTCTCGGATACGGACACGTCCGGGTCCGCCCGGACGGGGAAAGGTATGGAGAACGTCAAGAGTTCGAATTGCATAGAGGCCATGGCCATGCCGCCCGCAGTGGCCAATGTGATTCCACGGTGCATTGGCCAATGTAATTCGATGGGCCTCGGGGAGCCGCATCACATGATTGCCGACGCCTGGGAAAATCTCCGGCGGTCTCTCGTTTATTTTCGCGGGCGGCCCTTGGGTTCGATCGCGGCGCTCGATTCCAACACAGAGGCTCTGAATTATAACCAGGTGTGTGGCGACCGTAGAATTTTGTAGGTTTTGCTTGGAATTGAGTGCTGGTATTTTAATTTTAAAAAGTTTTAACGATGATGCTGTGAATCATTGGCGGGCAAATGATGTACGAGGAAGTCGGTAGGCTAAAAATTATTATGAGGTGAATGGAGAGTTTTTGAATTCTGTAGGATTTGTTGTAAGGCGGTTGATATTTGTTAGTTAAACGAGGAGAGACGCAAATTTGTGAATTCTGTAGGATTCGTTGAAAAACCGGGTGATATTTAACCCTGTAAATGATGAATGAACATGACTTTCAAATTCTGCATTCTTTTTCTGAAAATCTAGGTGATATTTGCAACGTAGGTGATGAGTGACGGAAAATTTCAAATTGTGCCGTATTTCTTGAAGAGTTTCTGATATTTAAATAGCCAGACGAAGTTGGACGAGTTTTTGTTTTTTATTTGCGAATTACGTATGTTCGTCGAAAAGCTGCGGTGACGTTTAACAAAGCAGTGGATTAATAATGACTAAAGGTTTTCAAATTGTGTAATAGTTGTCGAAATATAGTTGCTATAATTTTAGTTAGACGACCAGTAAAGAAAATCTTCAAGCTCTGTTCTATTTGTTGAAAAGATGGCCAGTATTTAACCAGCAAGACGATTGAACATTTTCAAATTCTGTGATCTTTAACAAAGAGTTCCAAATTCTGCAGGATACGCTGAAAATCCGGGTGATATTTAACTAGGGGAATAACGGAGGACGAAAATTCTCAATTTCTGTAGAACTTGTTGAAAAAATGATGCATATATGACACCTTAGATGACGAATGGCGAAAATTTTCAAATTCTTGAAGACAAGAACTCTCTAATTCTGTAGAACTTGTTGAAAAGATTATACCTATTTGATCACGTAGACGACGAATTGTGATTTTTTTAAAACTTCTGTCGCATTTTTAGAAATTTGTGCGATACTGAACTAATTAAAAGTAGAATGATGAAACATGTCAAATTCTATAGCATTTGTCTCTCTAGGTTGACATATTTTTTTTGTTTTACTTTGCAGGTTTTTGTGAGGGATTTTGTGCCGACGGCCCTGGCATTTCTGATGAACGGGGAGCCGGAAATAGTGAAGAATTTTCTGTTAAAGACGCTGCATCTTCAGGGATGGGAGAAACGAATAGACTGCTTTACGCTGGGGAAGGGCGTCATGCCGGCGTCGTTTAAGGTTCTCCACGACCCCGTGCGAAACGTCGAGACTTTAATCGCCGATTTCGGTGAAAGCGCCATCGGACGCGTCGCGCCGGTGGATTCCGGCTTCTGGTGGATCATTCTCCTCCGCGCGTACACGAAATCAACGGGAGACCACGCCCTGGCCGATATGCCGGAAATTCAGAGCGGAATGCGGCTCATTCTCAGCCTGTGCCTCTCCGAGGGCTTCGACACTTTTCCGACGCTTCTCTGCGCGGACGGCTGCAGCATGATCGACCGGAGGATGGGAATTTACGGCTATCCCATCGAAATTCAGGCGCTCTTCTTCATGGCGCTGCGTTGCGCGGCCAAGATGCTCAAGCCGGAAGGCGGGGGCAAGGAATTCATGGAGCGCGTCGACAAGCGGGTCCACGCTCTAAGCTACCACATCCGCACCTATTTCTGGCTCGATTTCCAGCAGCTCAACAACATTTACCGTTACAAGACGGAGGAATACTCACACACGGCCGTCAATAAATTTAACGTCATCCCGGATTCGATCCCGGACTGGGTTTTCGACTTCATGCCGATGCGAGGCGGTTATCTAATCGGGAACGTGAGCCCTGCAAGAATGGACTTCAGGTGGTTTTGCCTGGGGAACTGCGTGGCGATTGTGAGCTCGCTGGCGACGCCGGAGCAGGCTTCCGCCATTATGGACCTACTGGAGGAGCGTTGGGAGGATTTGATTGGCGATATGCCGCTGAAGATCGCTTATCCCACCCTCGAAGGTCACGAGTGGCGCATCGTCACAGGCTGCGACCCCAAAAATACCCGCTGGAGTTACCACAACGGCGGCTCATGGCCAGGTAAATATTACCCCTGCGGATTCGATGCCTGAACTCCTTGCGTTGAATTTAGAGGGTTTCCCTGCATTACTGAAGAAAAAAACAGACAAAAATTTGCTTGAAAATGTATCTGTTCTCTCCTACACTGGATACCAGAAATTTGTTACAAGTTAATTTCTGGTGGTGTTAATTTGCAGTTCTGTTATGGTTGTTGACGGCGGCGTGCATAAAGTCCGGGAAACCGCAGATAGCGAGAAGAGCGATCGAGCTGGTGGAGCAGCGGCTGTCTAAGGACGGATGGCCGGAATACTACGACGGCAAGCTGGGCAGATACGTGGGAAAGCAGGCGAGAAAAATGCAGACTTGGTCTATTGCCGGTTATTTGGTGGCCAAGATGTTGCTGGAAGACCCTTCCCATCTGGGCATGATTGCCTTGGAAGACGATCGCAAGATGTCTAAGCCCCGTCTCACTCGCTCCGTTTCTTGGACTTGTTAGTGTTCTCTTCTTATTGTGATGATTTATTTACTAGTTGATCTCACCTAGTTGAACTCACCTCCTCGTACTTGTTTGAGTTGAAGGGGCCTGCAATACAAAAGAAGAACGAGAATAACACGCTTTAGATGACTACAAACAAACATTAACAGGATTGAAAGCATCTATACTCAAGTTTATAAAGCTTTTACAATATGCACGTCGCTTAAAGAAACTTCCATTTCCCATGTTCACAAATATTTTAATATGAGGATTGTTTTTTAATAACTGTCATTTGTTTACTTAAAAAAAAAACAAAAACTGTATTTGTTCTCTTCCTTATCACATGGGAATTTTGTAAGTACCCACTATATTTTTCCAAGTTTTATATAAAATAAAATAAAAAATATAAGTTAAAAAATTAAAAAAAAAAAATTAGAAATAAAAATCACTTTTCTAGGTTCATTTTTATGTGACTTAGTTCTTTATGTAGAGATTTTGTCATAGGTATCCTGTTTTCAATTACTATTCATGTCTAGATATGCTAAGAATTAATTTTTTATTAAAATTTATTATTGTCAATTTTAAATATTATTAAAATTAATTTGTATGTTTTTCAAGCATATAATAGAAATTCATAAATAAATTAGTT
Organism: Wollemia nobilis; assembly: GCA_028583015.1. Taxonomy (NCBI): domain Eukaryota; kingdom Viridiplantae; phylum Streptophyta; class Pinopsida; order Araucariales; family Araucariaceae; genus Wollemia; species Wollemia nobilis. The sequence goes on along the minus strand of JAQPPZ010000669.1, from coordinate 2,136,117 downwards.
CTGTTTGATATAATATTAATTTTAATTTAATTTAAATGAATTAGTATTATAATAACTTGGTTATTATGTAATATCATTTGCTAAGATTCAAAGCAAGGTTTCTTTAAAATTTAAGGAATAGAGTCTGTTGAGCTTATGTAATAATGCTAAAAAAAACGGTTTGGGCTTTGGCTCTTCTTCGGGAGGTCCAAGGTTCAAACCGTGGTGTGGGTGAGTGTGTGAGGGGGTGGGTGTGTGTCTCCTTGGTGGAGTTGTTGTAATAGGTTGGGGGATTCCTGGTCAAAACCCCCATATCTTAATATTAAAAAAAAAAAAAAAAAAAAAAAAATTGCTAAAATAAAAATTTAAAAAATACATTTTCAAGATAAATTCTTTGAGTAAGGAGTGAACCCCACTATATAGTATGAAAGGAAAATCATATTTGAAAGTCTGGATGATTAAGTTGGAGATAAAAGGAACAATGAATACATAGTAAGTTCAATCCAAAGAACAAATGCTACATCAAAAGTGATTATTAAGGATGAGATGATCGATCATGATATAATCATTTTTAATAGTAGAGGTTTAATATGTAAGTTCATTGGATATTGAGTAAGGTTTTCAGAGATTCAAAATTAGATCAAGTGGAAGTGAGGACTAAAGTTAAATCATGCTATGATTTTTTTTTCTAAAGTTTTTTTTTCATCATCTTTTCTAGTTCAGAAATCAATAAAAAAATAATGGGTGGTGGACCAGGTTTTAATGGGAGAGGTGTCCTTTATTTAAGACTATGGAGTGAATTTTTTTGCTCAGACAAAAACTATTTATAATATTTTAGTAGGGGTTAGTATTTTTTGACTTTTATATCAAGAAATACCGTAGGGGAATTCATAAAGGAAGGAACAACTACTAAGAAGCAAAAACATGCTTTATATACTCGATATGTGTTGTTATAGATATTTCAAATCCTTTGACACAATCCATTAATATTATATTTGATTTAATATAATGAGATCAATAAGTGGATTATGAAAATATTGCATTCTTTGTTACAATTGTTATGATATTGGACACATGGCAAGAGATTGCAAAGTAAAATCTATGAAAAAAGAGAAAACTTTGGTCATGAGACAAACTTCAAGATGAAGCAAGGAAATCATACTATAATAGAATCTAGATTAGATCAAGGATATCCCACTCCAAAGAAAGAGGTAAAGAAAGAAAAAACAAAGAAGGATATAAGGGACGATAAAGTACAATATGCAAGTTCAAATTTAGGAAAAATTAAAGGTGCAAGGGAAGATGTGAAGGAAAATTTTAAAGTAGAGATGACAAAAGAGGTCAATTTTATTCCAGGTAATTGTCTTCATTTTCTTTTAGTATAGAATCCTCTCCTCATAATAAAATTGAAATTAGTGTAGAGGTTACCCCTTGCACTTCAGGTTTCAAGAACATCATAATAAGAAAATGAGGATGCCTTAAATCCATTATAATTTAGTATTTATAGGGAAACATAAGATGGTAATTATTATGGAGGAGCATCCTTGTATTTTAGGGTTTTTAAGGTAACATAAAAAAGAAAGTGCTTTTGAGGTTGTTCCTTGCACTTTAAATATTTTAAAGTAAGACAAACCTATAGATGATAATTATCACTATAAGAAATGTGAAAAAGCCAAAGAGATTGATGAAGATAAAAGTGTTGTTGGGAATGAAATAAAAAAAATGAAGACGTAAGAAGTAAAAACAAAGAGAAAAATAAACATAGAGGGATATTGATATGAGAAAACAAAAAAAAATATTTTAGACTCTATATTTATAGAAATGGAAAATGGGATATAAATATTTTAGCCATTTGTAGTGTTGATTTTCATATTAGCAAAATTAAAATTTTGTAAGACAATTAGATGAGAGATATTTTATCTCTTAATAAAAAAGATATCAAAGATTTGATTGTGGAAACATAATACTTTGTGTCAAAATTATAAATTTACAATTTCATAAGCTTACCTCTCCACCATTCTTTCCTGTATAAAACCCTATCCCACTTAAAAAGATGATATATATATTTTTTCTCACATCCTTTCTAAAGAATATCTCTTTCAATTTTGTGAAATTTGAATACCATGTGTCTATTGGTAATCTTGAAAGTCATATTATATGTATGGATATATTCCAATATGACCTTTACAAGATGTAGTCTTTAAACCATTATTAAGAAATTACCTTTCAAATTTTTAAAGATATTATTTTATCTAAAATTGAACCTAGATCTTCTTAAAAGTTAAGGAATTGAACTAGTTAAACTAATGCCATTTGATGGCATTCTTTGTTATATTGAATGTATGATATTTTCAAGTTTTACAACTCAATATCAAAAAAATTATTCTTATATTCTTAACATATAAGTTTTACTATGAAAAATAAAATTATGTTTAAAAATATTTGTATAATTATAATATAGAAGAGGTTATGTGAAAAATAATAAAATATAAAACAAATATTAAATTGTATAAACCATTTTATTTATTTTTTGATGTTTTAAATCATTAATAATATAACTAATTTTTATATTAAAAACTTAATAACTGTTCGATTGCTCTTTATCCATGAGGTTAAATGTAGTTTCAATGCCTATTAATCTAAAAGGTCCTAATTATTATATCAAAGGAGATATGTTAATTTTTTTTTTGTATAAGTTATTTTATCTAAGTTTTTTTTGATTAGGTAAAAAAATGGATTTTGAAAGGGACCCCAAACCTTTTACAAAGCAAAATAGAGGTACTCTCGGGCCAAACCCAAGGAGTACCTCACACTAAAAGAGAGAAAAACTGGTTGGAAACAATTTAGCAATAAAATAATCGACTCAAATAAAACAAGAGAACAAATATCCTAGATTAAAATATCTACCAAACACCAAGGACCAACCAAAATAAAATTCAAATTAAGCCTGCCTAAAATGAACGCCATCATTTGAAACTAAAATTTATATTTTAGAAATCCTACCTAGAGTTGGAGCTCTGTAAATTAGGATCCAAACCACAGTAGACCAAAAATTGGATTTTCAATAGTAGGCACAAAGGAACCTATAATTGGAACCCAAAAGGAAAGGTGCTCTTAATTGAATTGCAAGGCGTGTAAAATATTTTTCGCCAAACGGGGGCCTTGCACCCAAAACCGCATTTACCAACAGTAGGAAAAAATCCTACAATTGGGTCACCAACTTAAAAATTTCTCTTCCAAAGAGGGAAACAAAGATCTAAGCTCAAGGGTATTCAAATTTGAATCGTCATCCCGCTCAATAAAGATCTCAAAAATTAAAAAGCCATTCCTCAAGAACTTTGCAATAGACCTTTCGTACAAACACGAGTAGAGATCCAGAGCCAAACTGGAAGAAAATCCTACAAATTTGAAACATATAGTGCAATTTTTTTTATCCTGTTTAGCCCTGACTAGACATAACAATAAGAAAAAACCATCTTCAAAGGATAAATAAGATAATAAGAGAGCGAGATATCCAATCCCATGAGAGCTAATCATCCTATCCAATGGGAGTCTTACAACCAGAGCTCAAACCAACTAAAAAAGATTTCCGTATAATAAGAAAAAGAAACAATAGTTGAGCATTGACAATTGAACAAGTCGATGTCCAACAAGAGTTTGAAGCTCTTGCAACTGGTGCAAAGATCTATAACTCCTGCACCAATCACCAAGATCCCAAATACTTCACCACAAACTGATCCAACCTTCCATCCAAAAATACGGCTAGATGTAGGTCTAAGGTGTAGACCAATTGGTTTGACCAAAGCCTGTAAGGGGGACAGAGGTCCAAGGTTCAAATTTTGGGCCTCGTCAAACTGAACGCTTATCCCTTTCATGGTGCTTTCAACAATGTAAAAGTTTTTAAATGATTGTGGTATGGTGGTTATAAGGGTGGACTGCATGAAGATATGTGTAGCGACTTACGAGGTAGACAACACAAAATATTGTGAAAACTATAAAAACTAGACAACCTATCCGAATTCATAGCGACTACCGATTCCACCATGTAAATTAAAAAAAACAATACATCTAGCTGCTATGATTCCTTCAGCTAACCCCACCTTCCACCCAATCCCCCAACTACGGTTCCATAAATTGACCCAACCTTCCACCCAATCACCAGCATGCTATTGTAGTTCCTTTAGCCAAACCATAATACCTAATAGCTCAAAATGAACTAAACCATCCTTCCATCGATCAACATAGCCAGCTGCTATGATTCCTTCAACTGACCCAACCTTCCACCTAGACCTCCAACTATGGTTTCATTAGTTTATCCAACCTTCCACCCAACAAACCAACCTACTACTACAATTTCCAACCAAATTAGTTCTCCACCCAGTAACCCACTACTACTGGGTGAGAGGGCTTATTTTCCAAAAAAGCTAGCCCTTCAATGGTAGCACCCATAAACTAGGTTGTAGGGCAAACATCCCATCAGGAATAGCACCTATGAACCAGGTTGCATAAATTAGTAAAACTTTGATTTAGGGTGGGCACCAAATAAACCCTTAGACCCATGATCACAACCAATGAGAAATGAATTTTTTGTGTATCCATAGGAGGGAGTGGGAATTGTACCTGGATCAACCACAACCAACACCCTTTGTTAAGTTTCCCATCGTGATATAAAAATTTTAGGTTAGAAAGAAACCTTGAGAGCTGGTCTTAGGTGGTCGGTAATGTCGTCCCATCCGGATAAACCACTATTTAGAGGGAAGCCACAAGATATTTTTTTGTGTTCCCCTTCACATTGTAGTGGTTCATACCATGGACCTCTCGTTCAATGGGGCTAGGCTTACCTTCTCCACTTACACTACAAAGGTGGACAAAAAAAACTTTTAGGTTAGAAAGAAACCTCAAGATTTGCTCTTAGGTGGCCAATAATATTGTCCCATCTGGGTATACCACTATTTAGAGGGAAGCTGCAATAATTTTTTTTGTGTCCCCCTTTGCATCATAGAGGTTCAAACCATGGACCTCCCATTCAACGGGGCTAGGCTCACCTTATCCCCTTGTTCTACAAAGGCAGACTAAAACTCTTAGGGTAGAGATAAAATCTCGAGAGCCTCTCTTAGATGGCTGGTAGTGCCATACCATCTAGGTATACCACTATCTAGAGGGAAGCCATAAGAGATTTTTTTTGTGTCCCCCTTTGCATCGTAGGTGTTTGAACTGTGGACCTCTCATTCAACGAGGCTAGGCTTGCCTTCTATACTTAAGCTACAAAGGCGGATAAAAGGGCTTATGGTAGCCAGTGTGATTTGAACCAAAGTTGAATGGACTCGTGGTACGGATCGTAGACCTCAGTTGGCCGCCTCACACCAACTCAACTACTCACTAACCCTTCAAATGAATTATTTTAAAAAACATTAACTTAAAAATTTAAGTTTACATGAGTTTTTATGAGGGGTCCTAGTCCACTCGTACCGAGCGGAGTTTGAGCTGCGATTTTGTCTAAGTTAATATACAAGATATTATATATTTTTTAACCTTTAAATCCCTCGATTTGGAGTAACCATAAGTATTTTTAAGTATTTTTTTTGTTTAATAAATTTCCATAAATAAAAAATAAAGTGTTGTTACATTTGATTAAAAAGCATCAAATATTATTAATAAAATAGTAAAAATAAGTTTTTGTTGTGTTTAGTTCAAGCAGTTAATAGGAGTTGTCTTACACAAATAAATATTAGGTTTAAGTCATGGTAGTCTAAAGGTCTTATTTATATGAATGATGAGTGCCTGATCCTAAGTGAGTTATCTTGATCTTACTATAAACAAAATCTATGATAACCTATTAAAAATGTTATAAATAAATAATTTAAATAAAATTATACTTATGTTGAAAATATCAGATAATAAATGAATTAATTTAAAAGTATTAAAAATACTTGTAATTAAGATCCATATTAGTTTTATTTTACAATAAAAAAGGCTCTGAATCTATTAAACTTGAGAAGAGATTACAATACTTACAAGGTCTGACCACAAACAAAGGAAACCAGGACATTGAGCAGCTCACCCATGGAGCCGACAATGCTTGTACACCAATCTAGACAACAAAAACATACAACTCTAAAAGGCTTGGAACAAAAACAACAACAAAAATGGGGAGCTGACATAACACTTCCTCAACTCACAACAGAGACATGATCAACAATATTGGGAACCTCACAACCGGCTCTTTCCTCCAAAGAACTGCACTCTGTCTCGATATACCTGAACAACAAAGGACAACAAATAACCTGAATAGTTGAGAGAAGAAAGCTCCAAAGAGAGATTCTTTATTTTTTCAATGATCAATTAGAGCAATGGTAAATCTGTAGATTTTTGGTAGTTAAGTGTGCGGCTATCTTTGCTAATTGATCTGCATCCGAGTTCATCTCCCTATAAACATGGTGAATTTGGAAGGACTTAAAGAGCTTTGTCAGGTTAATCACTTCCTCTTTCATGTCCTTAAGGACCAAATCATCTACTTGCCAATTTTTCCCTAAGGATTCTGTGATTAACGTGGAGTCACCCTTGACAGAAATCTCTGTGACCTTTTCTTGCAAAGCAATTTTCAATCCTCTCAATAGGGTTACCATTTTTGCATAGTTGTTTGTGTTCAACCCTAATCCTTTAGAGAAGCAGATGACCTTTTCTTGTAAGGGCCATAATAGTTTCCCCCTACCCTTGCTCTACCTATATTTCCAAGGGAAGATCCATCAAAGTAGAAGATCATCGTAGATTCTTCCATAATGTCAGTAGTTGTTGTTTGTCTCAGAGGAACAGATTGATTCAAATTCAAACCAAAGACCTCCAAAATTTCTTTTTGCTCCCTGGTACAATGTGGAATTGCTAGTACTTTAGTTGGAAATAAAGTAACAACCTGTTCACCTACATAACTGATTAGATTTGCCCATATTCTTCTCGAGTTTATGACCTGATCTCTAAAGCATTTGTCATTATGGGCCTTCCATAACTACCACATCAAGCAGAAAACCATAGACCTGCATAGTTCTTTGACTAGTAAGCAGTTAGTCATTTGATTCAACATCTCTACAGCATCCATAAAGCACTTTAACTCCTAAGCAAGGCATTTAAAGAGCTTTAGTAACTTGGTCCAAATATTTTTTGACAGTGAACAATTAAAGAGCAAATGATTTAGAGTTTCTCCTATTTAGCAAAGGTGACATTTATCTAGACCGATCACTCCCCTCTTTCTCAGATTCTCAACTGTTAGAATTGCACCATGCGCCACCAACCATCCAAACATCTGGATTTTTGGAACCACCCTGGACTTCCAAATGTGCTCCATTGACACCTCTAGGGAATTATCTTCGTTGTCCTGAGTAGTTAAGAACCTATACACAAATTTTGCTGATAGATTCACTGGTCTTTCATTCTCCTTCCATGTTGGTAGATCTGCCCCCTCTTGGAGAAAAATTTTCCTCCTACCCAAGTGCTCTTTTAGATAGTTAAAATCATCTTTCAAGGGTTCTGGACAGAGGTCTACCAAATCCATTTTAAAAATACAATCTCTCCACCCTGTTGTGTGGGTCATTTTCACAAAGAAATCCTTGACTTTGTAAATGTTTTGTTGTAAGAAATGAATCCTGATGTTGTTTAGATCTGTAAATGTTTCTAGGGGTTTGGACCCAGCCAAGGATTGAGTGAAAATATTTAAGTCACCTTCTTTCACCACCCAAGTTAGATTCTCCTTAATGATCTTCAACCCTGTCAAGATGTTTGACCAAATTTTGGCACCTCTCTGTCCCGGATTGAGGTTCAGTAGAACATCTTTTGGTCTACCTCTACCATAGTATTTCTTCAGCAAAAGGTTGGCCCAAGGAGCCTCAAAATTGAGCAACATTCTCCAAGCAGTTTTGGTGGCTAAAGATTGGCCAACTTTGTCGAGTTGTCTTATCCCCAGACCTCCAAACTTTTTGGGTCTGCAGATCTTATTCCAATTCACAAGGTGATATTTCTTCCTACTAGTTTTGCCTCCAGACCAAAGAAAACTTTTGAATTCTTTTTCCATTTCACTTATTACAGACTTAGGAGCTAAAAGTAAGGACATCCAATAAATGGGGATTGTAGACAAGGTTGCCAAAATCAACGTTCTTTTACCTGCCAGGTTCAAAAATTGATTTTCCTAGCTGCCTACTATTCTTTTTATTTTGTCTACTTGACAAAACCAGTCTGCAACTTTGTGGTTGCTAGTTTTGATAGGAATGCCTAGATACTTGATTGTTGAATTGTCTTCTCCTACTTGGAACTGAAGAATTCTACAGATTTTCCTCTTTGGATGGAGCAGTGTATTGAGGAAAAAGATGAGACTTTTTTCCTTGTTTATCACACTCCTAGAAGCTGAAGTGAAATATGTCAGAATATTTTGGATAGCCTTGGCTATTTGAATGTTGGCTAAACCCATTAACAATGTGTCATCAATGAAGAGGAGATGAGAGGTTGTTTTCGCATTGGCAGTAGCACTTAAGCCTTAAAAATTTTACTTTTCTTGACTTACTTGGAAGGATCTTCTCAACCCTTTTGAGACTAAAGTGAACAAAAAGGGTGAGAGAGGGCATCCTTGATGAATGCCCCTTGATATCTCAAAGAAGGAGGATGGGCCCCCATTTATTAGAACTACAACATTTGGATTACATATGCATCCTTGCACCCAGTTCATCCATAGATCATTAAATCCCATTTTCTTCAGCACCTTGCTTATGAATTGCCTATCCAACCTATCATAGGCATTCGAGAGGTCCACCTTGATTGCCATAGCTTTATTTTTATTCATCACTACAGAATGTAAAGTTTCTTGAGCTACTACAATATTGTCTTGTATGTGTCTACCCGAAATGAAGCCACCTTGTTCCACCGAGATCAAATCATTTATGAAGGGCTTCAATCTATTAACCATTAACTTGGTTATTATCTTATAAGAAGTATTGCAAAGAGAAATAGGGCAAAATCTATCAAAGGCTACTGCATCTCTATTTTTGGGAATGAGTGCAATGAAATAGGTATTGATAGCCCCTAAAAATGCACCATTCTGTCTGGATTCTTCAATCATTTTGACCAAATCTTCCTTTATGATTTCCCAACAGGCCTTATAAAAATTAACTTGAAAACCATCAGGCCCTAGAGCCTTATCCAAGCTCATACTCTTGATCATCTCATAGACCTCTTCCTCTGTAATGGGTTTCTCTAGTTCCTCATTCATTTGCGGTGTGACCAGATTTAGAATGCAACTGAGGATTCTTTGTTGAGCTTCTTCATTGTTTTCTATCCCCTCATTTAAGGACTCAAAATAATTGACTGCTTCCTTCTTAATTAATTCTTGATCTTTGACCTCCTCTCCCTTTGAGTTCTTGATCATGGAAATCTGATTGACTCCCCTTCTTTGGCTAGATGCCTTGTGGAAGAAGGATGTGTTTGAATCTCCTTTTTGAAGCCAAATTCTTCAAGATTTTAGCCTCCAAACCTACTCTTCTCTCTCCTCTTCCTCATCAATGATTTGTTTCCATTTTTGCTCTTCTTGGAATAAATCATCTTCCCAACCTTCCTCCAAGGCTTTCTGCTCGGTTTGAAGTAATTTTTCTCTTGCCATTCTCACTTGTTCTTGTTGCTGAAATCTGATATTTTGGGTCCATATCTTTATACCTCTTTTTACATTCAACAACCTCTTATGGAATTGATACATTTGAGACCCATGATTAGGGGCACCATTGTCCCACCAGAATTTGACCCATGGGAGAAACTCTTCATGCTCTATCCACATGGGTAGAAATTTGAAAGGAGTATTTTTTACTTTCAAAATGATCTGAAGTTCAACGACCACTGGCCAATGATCAGAGCTAGTGCCTGAGACTACCCTTGTTTCCACAATAATGGAGTCGGTGATTAAGCTTTCGGATAATAGAAACCGGTCCAGCCTTTCAACAATCATCACTTTCCCTTTCCTTCTGTTACTCTAGGTAAACCAACCTTCTTTGGGTGGAATGTCAATGAGTTCAAACTGTTGAATTCCCCCAATAATTTTGGATCGAACTTGATCATTGTTGTTGAACCATCCTCCTTTCTTTTCATTCCTATCTAGAAACGAGTTGAAGTCTCCGCCCAGAATGACATGCTGATTTTGTAGAGATTCCACTAGATTCCACACTTGATGCCATAGTTCAAGCTTGGTAACAATATTATTTGGTCCATAGAGGTTAATTAAATTGAAAGTTATCTTTAGGGATGTTTCAAGGAATTTTAAGCAGATCCAATTGCTTCCTAATATTTTTTCCATAATTTCAAAGGTATTGCTTTTCCACATAATGGCTAATCTACCTAACTGCCCACTTGCACTAATTGCCACTATTTTACTACCTTTCCAAATCTGATCTTTCACCTGTATAAAATCTTCTTCATTCATCTTTGTCTCTTGGATTATGATAATATCTATTTTTTTCTTGGTTAATTTTTTGTCTCAAAGATGTTTTTTTTTTAGGGGATCCAAGACCCCTAATGTTCCAAGAAAGAAACTTCATTTAGCTGATTTTTTCCCCGCTCTCGTCTTGAGTCCTTTGTCCTCAAGTGTGAGCTAGGTCCCATCAACAATCGATTCATGAGTTTGCTTCTCCCGCATTGTTTTACTATTGGGTCTACCTATTGTTTTAGGTGTACCTCTTGTATCTATTTCACATTGGGTTTTTTGGGAAGCCATTTCAATGTCATGTACAATTTGAGTTTGAAGTGACCAGTTTGGGTTGTTCACATTATCCATTTCAAAATTATTCTCAAAAGGGATAAAGTTAGGGGGGGGGAATAACCTGGAGAAGAGAGGTTTGTCTAGATTCTATAATGTGAGGGGGGGTGAGAGATAGATTAACCACTACAAACTGAAGTCACTTTGGGATCCTTCTTTTTTGTTGCTTTTTGATTTTTTATTTTTTCATTTAGATCCTCTTTCATTCCTCCATTTTGTTGATTCCCTTTGTTGAGATTATCTTCAATTGTGTTCACTTCGGATCCCCCAAACTGTTGTAGTACCTCAAATTTGTTGGAGGTTTCCTTTGGAAAATTTTATTGTGAGGTGAACAACCCTGATTTGTTCTACCTCTATCCTCTTTTGTTGTGGACCTATTGGTAACCATCCTTATTAATCTCTTTCACCTAATGTTCTTCTAGAGGGATCTTAGGACAATAATGAGTAAAATGGTCATACTCATGACACTAGATACATTTGAAAGGAAGACATTCATAATCTAATTTTTATTCAATCTAGAAGGAGTCCACATTAATCATTACTACTTATGGTAATCCAATTTCAATGTTTACCTGGATGCAAATGTGGGTCACTACCAAATTTGCACCATTGTTCTTTGCACCTTTGATGAATTTCCCCCAATTTATTGCCTATCTCCTCCAAGACTGAGTTCTTTCTCAAAAACCTAGGTAAAAAGGGTAAACAGACCCAAATTGGCACTTCCCTAGGGTTCTCCTCTAATGGGTTGAAGCTGATATGCCATGGGGCCAGGTACAAACCACTTCTGCTCATGAAGTAAGGGCCCTGCTCAAACACCTTTTCTCTATCCTCTAGGGAGCTAAAAACAACAATGAAAAAGCCCCTACCTTCCATGGAAATCTCAATGCTTCCTTGCACCTTTGGCATCCAATTGATGTCAACCCAGGCCCTAAGTGTAGTATCTCTAGGCCACATTCCACAAAAATGACCAATCAGTGCCTGGTTCTTCAAAAGAACAATTTCCTCGCTGACCTCTTGGATTCTCACTTCCATTGATGGATTGCCATCCAAATTTTTCACAAAGACCTAGTTTTCCTTCCTCTTTTTCATTGATTTTCCTGCCTAGGATCTTTGAACCACCCTCTATGCTTTAGACAAAGCCACACTTGATGAGCCTCCTACATTTTGGGTTGGGAGGGGCATCGTGACCCCCTAGAAGCACCTTCCATAAGTTGTAGAGACTAAGATAACATCAAACAATGTAGAGATATGTTAGGGTTTGTGATCATTCAACACCATCACCCTTGTGTTCCTAGGTCTTCCATCAAGATCCATATTAGTTATTAGACCATATCAAAATATTTTATAGATAAATTATTAATATACTATTAGTGATATTATTGTTTTAAAAGCAAAAAATATTCTTATTATAATATTTTTTAATTAAATAAAAATTTAAAATAAAATATATCATGAATTATCTAACATGTGTGTTAGCGAGTGTAAGCACGAGGTAGAAGTAAGTAGGAAGCATGAGTGGAAAGTATAAAGCAAAGTGCAATTAATGAGCAACTGCCACTTGTTCTAGATCTTAAGAGAAACTCAAAAACTAAAGGATTTATGTGAAGAAAATCTAGGTAACATGGCAAGAAAGATATTTTTAAAAGTAAATATATCCTTGTTGGAAGTATGGATGCCATAGTTGGCAATAAGAGGAAGATCGAATCCATGGCAAACCTTGTATAGGTAGTAGATACTACATTAGAAGTGATTATCAAGGATGAGATGATTAAGCATGATATAATGGTTCTTAAAATGAGAGGGTTAACATGTAAATTCCATGGATATTGACTAGTTTGTTTTTTAGATTTAAAATTGGATCAAGTGGAAGTGGAGATTGAATTCAAATTACTAAATGTCTTTACTTTCAAGATGATTTTTCCTCATTATCTTATCTAGTTCACAAATAAGGGATAAAATAATGGATGGAGGCCCTTTGTTTAGGGATAAAGATGCAATATATTTAAGACCATGCATTGAGAATTATTTTTGTGGAGATAGAGACTATTAAAAATATTTCAATATGGATTAGAATTTTGGTACTTCCTTATCAACTCATCAATAAGAAGGTTTTGAAGAATATTGGTAATAATCTAGGCAAGTTCATCCAGGAGGGACCAACTACTAAGGAGAGAAGGCATGTTGTATACACTCAAATATGTGTTGCAATAAATATTTCAAAACCTTTGATGCAGTGCATTAAGATTATATCTAAATCAAGAGAATGAGATCAATAAGTAGATTATGAAAACATGCATTCCAATGTCATAAATATCATGAACCTAGACACATGACAAGATATTACAAAGTTGTAGACACCTAAAACATGTCATGTCAAGGTGACTACTCATATGGGACATACTAGAAGACCATATGGAAGACCTTGGATAAATACCAAGGTATAGCATTGGTTTCAACCACTCATTTGGGTACCTTTGCGTAGTTAGTGCTAGCCGCTGTTGACACCCATGGTTAGTAGAGCTTACCGCGCTTGTCAGCCGTGGTTAGGCTCCAAAGTCAGTTGGCCTTTGACCGATTCAAAGTTAGTTCCAACGGTCAATTGGTTACGGATTGGAGGGGTTTGAACAAGGAAGGTTCTAAATCTTTCTATCCAACAAACTCAACTACCCATTCTTGATCTTGGCTTCCCCATGAAGCTAGGACATAGCCCTCCATGGTGCTATGAGAACCCCATCCAAAATGGGAAATGAGAGAGATGCATAGGAAAATTTGAGCAGTGAAGCTCTATCAAATTCAACATCCACCTAATTGCATTGTGACATTACTTTCTTTCCCCCACTTGAGAGATTGAAATGACAATTCTAGCAATATAAGTCCTAGGAGGTTAAGAGAATAAAGAAATATAATTACACCTATTTCATGTGCAATAAGAGCAGTTCAACTACCAAATATATTAGTAGACACAAAGGTAACCCTTGACCATCAATTTGGCAATATAATTTATAGATCTAGCCCTTGGACTTGAGAACAAGCACATTTCAAGACTTGCTGCGGCTGTCAACCGCAACTAACAATGCTCACTACGCCTCAAATCCGTGGTCAGGGCATTATCTCTTATTTTTTTATTTTCTAACCATAGGATTTTTTTAACCTCATTAGACTAAGCATGATTCAGGTTTATTTGCTTTTTTATAGACTTATGACCGATAGAATTAGCTTATTTAGTCGTTTGCTTTCAATTGTTGATCAGGATACTAATGGATATTTTTCATAATTCCATGCTTTCAAGTTTATAATTAGGCCATTAGTTAGATGAATAGATGTTTCTTTACCTCTTAATGGTTATAACTTTATCATGTTTCTAATAGGTTTAATAGGTTTCTTGCATTTTCTTGATTTCATATTGCTATGGCATTTTTTGTGCAATATTCCTCAAAAAGACTCATTAAGAGAGGCATCCTTTGTCACTGATATGTTCTTGTTGTTTATTGCATGCAGGACTAACAAGGTTTTGACATGCAAGGTAGAAAATACCTCTAATCATGGAGAATAAGGTCATCGATACCTTGGAGCAATTCGTGTCATCCTGAAAGGCATTTTTATCGCATATACCCTTGAGAGGGATGAGAGGTTATTGTAATTGATGTATCAAATGGGTATCCCTAAGAGGGATGGATTTGTAACATGGATTCATTCAAATTAATGGAAGATACATTTTATTCATTTTATTTCTTGCTCAATTTGTGTATGAATGCCTATTTTTTATATGCTTTAGAACCATTACAATGTTAGCTGGTGTGAGCCTTTTTTGTGGTTACAAAAGGCGATAACGATGGGAAATCCACATTAAATGCCACAAAATACTGACTTTTTTGGTTTTGTGATGATAGGTGCTAACCATGGTTGACAACCATGGTTAAAATTTGTTATTGCGACACAGACCCACGGGCAATAGTCTCAGCCATGCTACAAAGCCACGATCAGCATATGATAGGCCATACAACAGGGAGAAAAAGCTTAAATCAAATGAGGATCTGAGGTAGGATCCACTATTCTCTATTTTACCTGTTATTTATCTATCTTTTTCAAAAAAGTCAAAATTACTAGCATAATCAAGGAATGCAATAAAAGAATATGAAATGCATTGAGTCCCTAGGTCCTTTTCTTAGGTTCCACTAGTCATTGCTAGGAACAACGGACCTTTGAGTGCAGTCCACCCTAGTATCCAGTGGTCTAGGCCCTTCTTATATGTTGGTTTTGCTTGCATGAGGCCCACCTAGTGGCCACTCCCTCATAGGCATAGTTGCATTCTTTGATTTAAACATATAGCGTAGTCATGCATACTTATGAAGGTTAAAACGTTCTTTTTAATTTGCATCACATGTAGAATCATTTGAGTGTTGTTTTATACATTTCTATTTCATGAAAATTAAAAGGAACCACACACACCACGACACACTTAAACACTAGTGAGTTGGAAGTCACATCCAACCACTAGTAGGGTTCAACGATGGTGGCAATGATTTCCATCCATTGGCCCAACTCCCTCGATCCTTTTGTTACTAGACCAATACTAGACCCAATATGCCATCATAGCCCATGCAAAATAGCATGTATTCCTCATTAGAGGGGTGTATCACTGCGACTAGGTGATATTGGGTGAGGACTCGGGAGGACCTGTGCTCCCTGCCTGAGTGTGGGTTTCATCTCTAAATTTTGAGGGGTTTACATGACTATGACTTTCATTGCTGGTTGTCAAGCTATGAGTATACAAGTGAAATCCCTTTAACAATTGATAAAATCATCAACACATTGCAAAACACGATGAGAGTTCTTTACTAATACAACAAATTAAAAAACACATCAAAAAGTTTAGGGCTCATTTTAAAACTTTAAAAAGAGATAATCATCATTGTTTACTTTTCATGCTAATAAAAGTTAAATCTAGACATAGGATAACATCATGGTGGTTACATGGAGAGGCCGATCCGGGTATAGACCCAAGATCAAGGCCGAAGCTCCACCCAACACACAACAAGATGTGTAGAGCCCTCAACCACAAAATCCTCTCGAATGTCATTCGATGAGCATTAGAGGGGACAATTCTATGCGTGGGGATCCTGTTGAGAATACCCAAGTTAGAGGAGCTACTAGACACTCCTATAGACATAGATCAAAGAATGGAGCTTCCCAACATGGGGGTTCCAAACATGTCAGCATTTACCATGATCGCACTCCACGTGCATCCATGGGATCTACTAAAGAGTATATTATCGAGGGATCTAGATTGGTACCCCTTCATCCTATGTCTAGGGGAGGTTTGAGGCCCCCAAAATCTGAGTATAGATGAGTTCAAGATCCACCCATTCAGGGGCAAGTAGATAGGGCCACTTTTGAGTGTAGGACCGTGCAGACTCCCAATAGAAGTGAGCCTTATAGGATCACCATAGACATATCTAAAGTGGGAGCCAATGGTATGCCACCTCATGACACATGGCATAGTATATAGTTAGATGGTCTAGATAGAGTCTTAGGATAGTTAGGGTACAAGCCTACCCCTATGCCTTCTCGTCCTATGAGTGTGCATAGTGGTAGTACCATTAGGACTATTAGAGAACCTGGAGAGTGCTCCAAGTGTTCTCAAGATATGCGTGCTCCTACATCTCATGTAGGCACAAAGTATGAGCAATAGCTAGATGTAAATGCCATATTCATAGACAAGGGCAAGAGCATGGAAAATCAGTCCATTTGAGGACACACCTATAAATATTCTCGAATAGAGTGCACACACTAGAGGCCTCATACGACTGATCTTATAGATAGATCTCACAGGATAGTGTTTGAGCAGAGACATCAAATCCTCCAAGACCAATTGGAGGATGTTTGCGTAGAGTGGGAACGCCTCAAAAATTATAATACTTAGAGGGAAAGGTTCATAAGACAATATTTATACAAAAAATACATGCACAAAAAATGTATCCTCTGATCAAAAGGAGCATGTTGAGAGGGAGGACCAATTGGCTAGTGTTGATTTACATCCCCCTAGTGAGCATAGGGAGCACATTGATAGGCGAGCTGATTTGTAGCCCTAATTTTAACCCTGAGCACATAGACATTTGTACTCTCCCTATGAATCCCAACATAGAGATCAATGCCCCACGTTTGAACATCATGGGCATAGGTAGTATGAAGAAGAAGAGGGAGAGGAATTAGATCAAGAATTTCTTGAAATATCCCAAGTTGAAGAGGAGGATGAGCCTAATCCTTCACTTTGATTGAAGAGGAATCTACCTCCGAAGGTGCCTCCAAGGCAATCCAGAGAAGAGGATTTCCTATCTTTGTAGGCCTATAAGACCTTGGCAAAAAAGGTCAAAGCTATTGAGAAGTAGGTGATGGCTTATCAAAAGCCTACCTTGAATAAGATTCATAACAAACCTTTATGCCCATCAGTGCCCATTCTGACCTACCCTGAGCATTTTGAGATGCCTAGGTTGGAAAATTTTAAAGGAGAGGACGATCAGGAGCATGTGATGAGTTTTCTAGACATGTTATTTTAGATTGGAAGAAATTGTGCCTTGCTACTGCAAACCTTCATTATGACCCTCTTAGGCCCAGCTCGAGAGTGGTTCAACCAACTCAAAAGGCACAACATCACCAATTTTGAGCAATTGGCTGATGCATTTCTTGAATGCTTCTCCTTAAACGTCAAGAAAAAGGTGAACCTATTCGATCTGGCTACTTTAATGCAACATGATGACAAGCCAATTATAGATTATGGGAAATGATGGAGAAAGATGATGGCAAAGATACAATTTTCCATACCTACTTTTGAATTAACTACAATGTTTACGAAAAGTTATGCCAAGTATATTTTTTTATTATTATAGTTGCAAAAATATCAGACCTTTGAGGAGGCTTTGGCCTAGGCTAAAGTGATTGAGGATATCAAGTTACAGGAGGGTAACTTGAATCTCAGGAATAAAAAGTAATGGAATAAGATAAGCACTAAGAAACAACAGGCCAAGCCGGCCCATGTTAATTAGGTGGTTCTAAACCTTCAAAAATGGGATAAGGGGAAACAAAAATGAAATTATCAAGCCCAACCTCCTCCTGCGTAGTATGAGTAGTGCAACAACAATAAAAAGAGTAAGAATAAGGAATAATGCCCACCTCACAAGTTCACACATTTTTAGAATCAATGACTTCGATATTCAATCAACTGTGTGAGGCCAAGGCCATACACTTGCCAAAGATCAAACTAGTGGACCCTAATAAATCCAAACCGGAGGGGTATAGGGATGAGTTGTACTGTATTTTCTATATAGCAAAGGGACACGACATTGAAGTATGTTGGAGTTTCAAACATTTAGTACAAAATATGATAGAAATATGTGAGCTAACTATGGATAACCCTCAGGCACCAAATAATCAAAATATGAGGATTTACAAAAATCCTTTGCCTAACCATGAGGCACCTAGGAATAATATTGGCTAGGTCAATCAAGTATGCATCGAACCACCAACCCATGGGTTCGTCGAAATGGTCAATGTTGTCACAAGGCATGAAAGGTATGAGAGACCAAATCAACCTCCAGATCCCATTAGAGTCCAAGCTACACCTCCTCCAATGCCAGTCAAAAATATGCTAGGCCCACTAACTAGACCAATGGTGACAATAAAGAGTAGGTTAGTTCAAAATCTACAAATGACTCCATCGAAGTTGTCAATTTATGAGCTAATTCAATAGTATCCCAAGCATAGGGAGATACTTATGGATATTCTAAGGTCCATAGAAGTATAGTCCCAAGATCCAAAAGTGTTCACACACTTCGTGGGACATGTACAATAGTGCCAAGAATCGGTCATACAATTTCATGATCATGAAGTCAAGATGGTTTCCACTGTCATAGCAGACCCGCCGCTCCATATCATCGCGTGTGTGAATCACATACCTTTCAAGTGGGTTTTTTGTTGATACGAGATAATTAATCAATATTATCATGACCAAGGCATTGACATATTTAAAGTTTCCAAAATCATATATTGTACCTTCCACTTTCACCTTGAGAGCATTCAATGATGCATTATGCTCAATGGTAGGTACCATAGTTCTTCCGCTTCAGGTTGGAATAAAGACCATCCTTGTGATGTTTCATGTGATTGAAGATGCCATGCAATATAAAATCCATTTTGGGAGGCCTTGGATATGAGAAATGCATCGTGTCCCTTCCATTCTCCATCAATGTATCAAATATGTGCATGAGGGATAGGTTCACGTGGTGCCTTTCGATGAAGAACCATTTAAATACGTGAATCTAGATGATTTGTAGAGGAATTTCATGCTCCCCTTAACACACTTGGACATACGGCCTATGTCACCAATAAAAGAGCCAGGAGGTAAAATAATATAATTGTACGCTAAACCAACAATATCTATATCTCAATGATTATAGCACACAACAAATGCTTCTACTAGACCGATGACATCCATGATGCATCGGGATGATAAGAAGATAAAAGAAAATATGGGCAAAAAAAGAGATGAAGTAAGAACCCAAACCAGTTGTGATTGAGGTTCCTACTCCCATGGAAGTAGAGAATTCTCAAGTAGAAGTTGAAGAGGTACTTCATCCTGCTTCACTTGCATCTTCAATAGGGTCATCTGCACTGTAGGTGATAATTCATTTGGTTAACCTTGGTTTTGGGGAATATATCGTGTAGAATGTGATGTTCACATCGATCATCGAGACTACACAAGATATGGGCCAACCACAAGCCCATCGCCTTCCTGTAGGGATGGTGGTACCATTGGGGGTACCTCCTAACCAAACTAATTCTATCTATGAAGGGCTCAACCAGATTGCATCTCACACCCCCATGGATGAATATGATGATGAACCATTCACTATGAATGTTCATTATATCTCTAACCCGAAGTATGCCTTGTAATATTTTGAGTATTACCATTGGCATGGTTACGGACTCGGATTATTTGAGTAGGGGTGTAGGAGGTCGTATGAACCTCAATATTAGTTGCCTACTAATAGGTTTGGGTTAGGATACTACATTGGAGGATAGGATGAAATCCTCATGGCATCTTTAGACCACTTGTACCTCATTCTAGGGGGTGAAGTTGACTTCAATCCTTATCACCCCAATATCGACATCTTTTCAGAGGGATAACCGACTAGTGTCGTATGTCACTATAGGACCACCTGAGGCATCTCATGAAGATATCTTGGTGGATACCAGTCCAGAAAACATACCAAGAGATAAATTGGGTGAAAAAATCCATAAGGCAGTCGAAGACATAGGCATGTAGGTTCAAAATGCTAGTTTAGCGATAGATTTGAGTCAGAGGATCACTCTGATGAGGATACAACATAATTCATCTTTGAGATAGGTGGATTGAGCTTCATATAAAAAGTTAGAGGATCACTCTGATGAGGATGCAACATAATTCATCTTTGAGATAGGTGGACTGAGTTGCATATATGAGAGTGGTGATGATGATGAGTCCTCAAACAGTGAGCAATATGAGGATGAGACTGAGTTGGCTTATCTAGGACCTCTTAATATATGTCATTTATTACCTTCAGAGATAGTAGTTGAAGATGATCAATACTTCATGGACGATAGAAGTTATTGAGAGTGGGCTTTCAAGGACCTCCACCTTCCCAATCGTTGGATTCTAGTCGGTAGTGGTAAAGGTCTCTACTATGCCAATGACAATAAAGATGAAATAGAGAGAGACTATTTAGGGCCTCCCTACTTACATCATCGTAATGCACCATACACTATAGTGGATATGCGTAAAGATATCAATATCCACCTACACCTCAGAGGAAGAGCTCCTAATCTAGATAGGATTTATCATATGGTCTTCCCTGACCCACCAACATATAGAGCGCTCCTTGAGCATAGCAATCCTATTTTTAAGTATGTTCATAGATCAGATCCAAAGATTCCCATACCCCCAGAACTACATCTCAGGGATGGAATTTATATCAATATAGAGTCACATGCACGTGGTCCTAGAGATATGATCCATTCCATCAATATGATCTCCATTGATTTGACCACTCCACTTCACAACCTAGCCGATCCTTCCAGACCACTATCTTGATGTAGATGCTATTGATTGGAATCCCACTGAATCACCACTAGAGCATGAATATTTCTTCCCTAACTAAGAAATGTTGCAACCTTTTCATTTTGCACCAGGTTGTACACATGATGTTTATCATGCTGAGGATGATTTCAATGTAGAACCCATAAACCCAGTAGATGACATCCACTTGATCCCTACGCATCATTAGCTTGAGGAGGGATCCCACATGTCAGAGGAAACCTTTGAAGTGGATATTAGTAAGGATCCCACCAATACAAGGAAGGTTAAATTTGGAGAGAATTTATCTCTTGATGAGCGTGCCAACCTCATCCCTCTATTGAAAGAGAGACCTGCTCTCTTTTCTTGGACTTATAGAGGCATGTCGTGTCTATATCCAAAATTTGTTACTCATAACCTTTCGCTAGATCTATTGAAGAAACGATTCAAGTAGAAACTTAGGAAGATGCATCCAATAGTAGCCTTAATAGTTAAAGATGAATTGCAAAAGCTGCTAGATGTGGAGTTTGTCATTTCCATCGACTACCCGAAATGGGTATCAAACATGGTACCTATAGGAAAACTTGATGGAAGGATTGTGTTTTTTATTTTAGACTCATAAGGTAATCCAAAAGATTCATTTATATTCCAAATATAGATGCTCCGAAATGCAACTACAGTAAACCTTCCATGGATGGTTTTCGTAAACAAATTTAGATTAGCCCGAAGACCGTAAAACCGTCATAACACCATGGGGGACATTTTTCTATAATGTTGTGCCATTCGGTCTTAAGAATTTTGGTACTTGTAGCACCCTAAAATTGGTGCAATAAAACCTTAATAATTACAATTACTCTAGTAAATAATTCAAATTCAAATTTCAACCTCCAAAACCGCTCCCAAACCGTCGCTTAATCCGTTTCCTCATTTCTCATGCCATTTTTAGATTTTGTTTTGACCATTTGACGATATCGTCTTCGATAAGACGATATCGCCTCAGATCGGACGATTTCGTCTGGGCTAGGACATCCAAATGATCTTGTCCCAAAACTAATTTTTCATAGTTGGACTTATGTTCCAACGGCGTCTCTAATCTGGGCAGAAGTGTGTCTACACCGTTAGAGACCTCCCCCATTGGAGATCTCCCAAATTGGGATGATCTCCAACCTCCCAACCTCTATCTTAAGCCTATTTAATCCTAGGCCCTCCCCCTTAGCATCCCCCTAGCTAAAATTCCCTATAACTCAAATTCTACATGCACTAGACCATCTTAACTCACTATTTGCATTTGTATTTTTCCAAGTTTGTTTGTAGGAACTTCATTGTTTTTTAGTCGGAGCAAGCTCAATTCATCTCAGATGATCTCGTACAATCTTGAACGATCTCGACCCAATTTGAGGCGATTTCGACTACAGTCCACATTGGGGGCAATCAATGCCCAGAGTTTGCATTTCTCCATCCTTTTTCTGCTATATTATTCTACATTTAGTTAATTCTATGGTTATTCTTTATTATCTTGCATCTTGGAGTTCACCCATGTAGCTTTAATGCATAATATAATCATGATTTGTCAATAAGTCATTATATTGCACTTGTGTATTTGCTTATTATCATTTTAATGTTCTTACTATCATTTTATATCATTACCCTCTATTATCATAGTTGCATTCTTTGTATTTTGCATCTATTTTTTTGTTTGCAGGTCTCTGACGAATTCGTTTGATGAATTCGTCAGATCTCAGACGATCATGTCAGATAGGAGACGATCCTGTCGAATTCCAGATGATCTTGACTACTTCAAAAATCAGAACCTCCATCAGACATCCGGATCAGGTATGGGTCTTTAAACCATCTTGTTCTTTCTATTTTTCTATCCAAATCTGTTTTTATCTTCATTTAAATCTGCATTTCATATAGAATAGCTTAGACGCATTTTGGCAAAACCTAGGACTTGGATGATTAAAGATAAAACTGAACACATCAAACACATTCCCAACCTAGGCGTGGAAACTGCCATTCAAACATTTCCTGGTGAACCCACCATCCATCAAAAAATCACCATAATACACCTCCCCCGAGAGGCGGGACCTTTGCAAGGCCTCTCAGTTCGAGGTACCACGCCATCCTTTTCCCATCCCCCTTCCGGGCATGGATCCTATAGCTTGAAGGTAGGGATGCAAAAAATTTGGAGCGATACATTTTGGTGAACTCGACGTGAATGCATTTAAAACCTTTTGAAAACAAGAAAACAAAAAAACAAAAAAATAAAACAACCAAAACATAGATGCATTTCAAATCATCTAAAACTAATAAGTTGCATATCATGTTTAGATGGTAGCTCCTAAGAAAATATTAGTAGTTACTATAAATGTTGAAAACCAATTGGTAGCCATAGAAATCAATTCTATGCTTAGTGTGCTTGAAACAGATAGAAATCAACTTTTGTGGGACAAACTTGATAGAAGACTAAATGTCATTTCATCTAGGTCAACAAAACTTAAAAAAATCAAGAGGCTTGTCCTAGATAGAATCCTGGATCCTCATCAACTCGTATTTTATCATGAACTTCAGAGAGCCTGCCATAGATGGTTAGCTTATAGGAGAGCTCTTGTGTCTTCAGAATTGTTCACCTTCGAGGAATACCTTGAGAATGCAGCCATTATACACCAGTTCCTAGGTCGTGTAGAAGACCAAGAGGTTGTTCTTATAGATAGGGAAATATGGAATAGATTTCCTCGAGCTATGTTATATCGAGAGTATTGCCATGAGCTTTACTTCTATCAACCAGAATCTGAGATAGATAATATCACTATAGCTCTTTTCATTAAATTTTTGAAAGAAAATTTTCAATTTGAAGAAGAACACTTCAAGACTCCTGAAGAACTCGAGCCCATTAATGACATTTATAAATTATTTATAGAAAACTAGATCATTGCTTTCATTATTATTTCTTGCATTTATTGTGTTGTTTGTTATCTT
This sequence comes from Wollemia nobilis, assembly GCA_028583015.1. Classification (NCBI taxonomy): domain Eukaryota; kingdom Viridiplantae; phylum Streptophyta; class Pinopsida; order Araucariales; family Araucariaceae; genus Wollemia; species Wollemia nobilis. The sequence goes on along the minus strand of JAQPPZ010000669.1, from coordinate 2,112,271 downwards.
TACAATATTATTACAAAAACAAGAAAAACTAAAAAAAACATAACAAAAACCAAAACATTTCATTTTAAATATTGTAGTAGGTATATAATTAATATATACCTCTTAAGCTTGTTGCACACCCACACACACACACACATATATATATATATATATATATATATATATATATATATATATATATATATATTTTATGAAATCTAAATCAAGCACAATGCCTAAACTTAGGAATGGTAAACAAACTGAAGGAGAAGAAGAAGATTGGTTAGAATATAAAACTAGAAACCCAAATGTCCTTCCTAAAGATCCAATTCCGGAAGGAGAAACTCTAGATCAACCAGAATATGACCTAGGTGAAGACAATGAACAAGAATAAAATGTTAAAGAGGATGGATCCTCATCCCCTAGAGTAGCTCCAGATGGAACTATTGCTTTTGACAACTTAGATCATTTCTAGAAATTTTTCAATAATAACATTGGTGCTCTTAATATGGCAGTTCATATTGATAAAGGGAAAATTAGTGACACTCAAGCAGCCATGGAACATATGTTTGATGTGCACACTAATCCCTTGTCTTTCATTGATCAAGAAAGTGATAAGGCTAGACCATCCAATAGAGATATGGTCACTATGATTCAGAACATGCCAAAACAACAGGTTACCCAACCTCCTAAGGAACTTGTTATTGAGCCTAAAATCATTCCCACACAAAAGAAAACTTCCTTCACTGCTTTACTTCGCCAAACTATTGATCAATATGCTTCAAGTAAACAAAAACCTAAAATGAAGCCAAACACCAATTTTCAACAATCCGGAATACAACATAATACAACTTCAAAATTCCTTCATAACACCTTTCCTACCAACAATTTACACAATAGCAACATAGCATCTAATCTTCATGTCCCTCCATCATATGCTCACAAATCCCATATCAATGCCCTACCGAACCAATATGGTGGGCAAACTAGTAATCTGGAAGCCATGGTGAAATAGTTAGCTTCGCGTATGGACCAGATAGATCCTTACCGTCCCTCGTACAATTATCGAGAGATATGTAGTCAACCTTTGGATCCCATAGTTGTAGCACAACCGTACCCTAAGCATTTTCCCATGCCCATACTGCCTATATATAAAGGAACCGAAGATCCCATAGAGCATCTTCGCATGTTTAGGATAGCATGTCATGATATATCACATGATGACTTGCTATTACTAAAAATGTTCTCAAAAATTTTAGGTGGAATGGCATTAGAGTGGTACTATCAATTGCCCACTCATTCTTTGAGAAACTTTGAAGAAACAACTGAATCTTTTGTCCATCAATTTAGTGCCTACATCGAGAGGCATGTAACCATTAAAGATTTATACAACTTAAAACAAGACAAGGATGAATGTTTTGCCGATTTCTTAGCTAGATGGAGGCAGTTGATAGGAAAACTGCACTTTGTGCTACCTTATAGGGAAATGTTGGACATTTTTATTAATAATTTACAAGAACAAATATCTTATGAGCTATCAACTGCTACTTTAACTACCTTCGATCAGGCTATAGATTTAGCTTGAAGAGTAGAAGATGCCCTCATTAGGAGAGGCCAACTTAGGAAGAAGGATGATGAGAAAACATCCAGAAATCAATATAAAAACAAACAAGTCGTAGGTGACGGAGTCATTGATAGCAGAAATGTTGCTAATATCAATGCAACGAAAACAATAGAAAAATTTATATTGAAACCTCCTGATAAGCCTCCTTGAGAATTTACTAGATTGAATCAACCCTTATCAACTATTTTACCTCAATTACTCAAAAGAGGTTTGATCCAATTACCAGCTATCCGGGAACCTGATCCAACTATACCCGGATATAGAGCTGACTTACACTATGATTTCCATAGAGGGCCTGGACACTCTACCAACGCTTGTAAAAGGTTGAAACATAAAATATAGGATCTGATTGATAATAATGAAATGAAGGTGCAAGCCTTCCAACCTAAACAAAATGCTCCTAATAATCCTCAAAAGAACATTCCCCAAAATCAAAATCAAAATGCTAATCAATCATTAGACATATTTCAACACCCTTTACCAAGACATGGTAAAGAGGTGGCCAATCAAATCGAACATCATAATGTTCCTCCTCCTACCCAATATGTAGGGACCATTAGTGGACATTTACTTAATCATGATCCTCAAATATTTGACACAACTTTATCCATGGTCACAACCAGGCCCCTACATAATATTCAAACTCCAGATCCTAGTGATATAGAATCAGATACTGAAAGTGAAATAGACATCACTTCAAACCAATCGAATAGTTCTGAAAATGAATCAGATCCTATTCAACCCATCACAGATGCTATGGTTCCAAAAGAACCATTTCCTAGAAGAGTTACTACTCTACCCTCTTCTAATCAATTCCTCCCAAATGAACAAGCCATAAACGCTCAACCGAGACTAGTTCAACGTCTTCAATATAACATTGTAGGTACCATTGGAGTCGTTACCCGACAACAAGCTCAAAATTCTCAACAAGAACCAAACCAAAATGATGGATCAGCTCCATTTGTTTTGAAAAATCCCAATAAAGGGAATCATGCTTCCAATGTTCAACTTAAACCCCCTTACAATATTAATGAGCAATTATCCAATACTACAGACCAGAATTTCCCTTTTGGATTTATTAAGATCTTCTCCTACCCATAGGGATGAGTTGATGCTTACATTAAGCCAAATGATGGTACCTCAAAACATTCAACCTAAAGCCATGGCCAATACTATCATCACTCGAGAAGTCGATTGTATTGACTTTTGGGATAAAGATATCCCACAACACAGTTTACATAAGGATAATCCCTTATATATTACTACTCTAATTGGAGATGTAGCTATTAAAAGAGTCATGATTGATAATGGTTCATCTCTAAACATTTGCACTTTTGACTTCTACCAATGATTTGGCTTTAGAAGTGATGAAATGAAGAAAACTAACATGATTATCAAAGCTTTCAATGACGAAACACAAGAAACGTGTGGAGTTATTACCATCCCATTGCAAGTTGGTCCTCGAACTCTAGATACCACCATGTTTATTGTACATTGCCCCACATCGTACAATATACTCTTGGGTCATCCTTGGATCAATGCAATGTGGGATGTCCCATCAACTTTACACCAATGTGTTAAATTCAAATTTAAAAATCAGTTGGTCACTATCCATTGTGACCCTAGACCCTTTGATATGTGTGCTTTGGTAGAACCTATTGGAGTACAATTTTGCCTTGCTTTGTCATCCACACATCCTAATTCTTATTTTTCATCTAAAACTGTGAAACACACACCCATAGCTTCACCTATTTCCCCTCCATTCATTTCATCCTCATATATAGATCAACAATCTTCTAAACAAACCACTCTAGAACCTCAAAAAGATCTTCAATATAAAACCAATCCTTCATGTTCTATCCCTATAATTTCAAAACCTATAGACCCATCTATTAACACTTCCACATTATCAACATCTATCATACCTTCCACATCTAAAGATATAGGGAATGATCCTTCTACATCTTATGCTCTTTCTGATGAAATTTTACCAGATTTATCCACAATCTTAATATCAGAAAAAACAAATGCTTTCATGCAAGATTCAATTCTTTTAAATAACTTGCCACCATCTCCTCGTACTTTGGGCCTCCCACAACCTATGGGAAGTACTTACCAAGTCGGGAGTTGTGCCTTCATTTATAAAGGATATGACTGGGGAAGAATCCCTCGGAATATCAAAACTCATCATGAGGGATACGCTCGATGTTATTTTACCAATGAATATATTAAAGCTAAACCCATAATGCTTAAAATGGGATATAAAGGGAAAGGCTTGGGACCTTTCCAAAATGGCATGAAATAACCTTTCGAGGTAGAACCATGGCCTGCCCGCTATGGTGTGGGCCTATTTCCTAGTAAGGGTCAACCATTTCCTTTTGAAGATGATGATCAACTCATATGTTATCAAGATTATTTGGATAGGCGTGATGATTTGCCTCTAAAAAATCAGCCATTTACATGTAACATGCTATCCATAGCTTACCCTAAAATGATTGTTGAATCTGATGAGGAGTTGGAAGGAGATATCTTCCACGATGTCTCCATTGAAGAGATGTTACACAATGGATTTTATTTTGATGGTTCTATACCAACTATAGCCCAACTTGAGACCACTAATCCTCAAGATGAATTATCCAACTTAACCTTACAAGAATTACAATAATTGGGCGTTTCACCCGCCCCACCTAATTTTGAAAGAGATCTACACATGGAGGTAGAAAACGTCATTAAAATTAATATTGGAACTGAGGATAGTCCTCACATAATCAATATTGGATCAGAATTAAGTCAAGAAAAACAAGACCAATACATTGCATTCCTTAAAGAATATGAAGATGTCTTCGCTTGGACATATGAAGATATGCCATTTCTAGACCCTTCTGTAGTCATGCATCACCTAGTGGTCCATCCGGATGCTAAACCTATTAAACAAAAACTTAGAAAAATGCATCCCAAAGTGGCTCTACTAGTCAAAGGGGAGTTGGAAAAACTCTTGAATGTTGTTTTTATACAAGCTATTGATTATGCTGAATGGATCTCAAATGTAGTTCCAATCACCAAGAAAGAAGCCACCAAAGTTAGGGTTTGCATAGATTTTAGAGATATTAACGTTGCATGCCCTAAAGATGATTTTCCTCTTCCAAACATGGATCAAATCATTGACTTTACTGTCGGGAGTGGGATGATGTCCTTAATGGATGGATTCTATGGTTATAATCAGATCAGGATAGCTCCTGAAGATCAGGCTAAAACAACCTTTATTACCCCCTGGGGTACTTTTTGTTGGAAAGTGATGCCATTTGGCTTAAAGAATGCAGGTGCAACATATCAATGAGCTATGACTTATATTTTTCATGATATGATGCATGATATCCTACATGATTATGTAGATGATATTATAGCTCGCTCTATTAATGAAGATAATCATTTAGATGATTTGAGAAAAGTCTTTAATCGATTACGAGAATATCTTATTCGATTAAATCCAGCCAAATGCATATTCGAAGTTAAGTCCGGTAAACTATTAGGGGTTTTAGTTTCTTTACGTGGTATCAAAATTGACCCTCTCAAGATTATGGCTATCACTGATATGCCCGCACCTACTAATATATCTGAGTTACGAAGTTTACAAGGTAAGCTTCAAGCCATCCGTCGCTTCATCGATAAGCTAGCGGACAAAACCGGTCCCTTTCTTAAAATTCTTAAGAAGGATGTCCCTTTTAATTGGGACGACGAATGTAAAGAAGCTTTTGAACTTCTCAAACAATACCTCCTTAACCCACCTATGCTTTCACCGCCTAGACCTGATCGCCCATTTCTCCTGTATATTTCAGCTTCAGATTCTCGCCTTAGGAGCTATGTTAGCTCAGCTTGATGATGCGAAGAGAGAATGTGCTAATTATTATATTAGCCAAACCTTCATCAATTATGAAACCCGCTACACAGCATTAGAAAAACTATGTCTAGCAGTCGTGTTTGCTATGCAAAAATTACGCCATTATATGCTTAGTCAAAAAACCTATGTCATTGCTAAATATGATCCCTTGAGGTATCTCATGAGTCGACCTTATTTATCGGGTCGTACAACCAAGTGGGTTCTTTCTCTAAGCGAGTTTGACCTCATTTTCATAGGACAAAAGTCTGTTAAGGGTCAAATCATAGCAGATCAATTAGTCGCTGCACCCTTAGAGTCTACCCATCCCCTCATCATTGAGTTTCCTGATGAATGCCTTCAATTAGAGGAAGACCATATTGAACAATGGTCCTTATACTTTGATGGAGCCCGATGCATGAGTGGGGCTAGTGCGGGTATTATTTTAATATCCCTGCAAAAACATCTTATTCCTCTATCCTTCAAATTGACATTTTCTTGCACCAACAATACTATTGAATATGAAGCTCTAATCCTTGGATTACGAGCTGCCTTGGCGCTAAAAATTAAACATATGTTAGTTTTTGGTGATTCTCAACTTGTTATAAACCAAATTAATGAAGTTTATTAGACCAGAGATGATAAAATGCACCCATATAAAGCCTATGTTTTATAATTAATGTCTCTATTTGATCAAGTTACCTTGGAAGCTATTCCTCGAACTTGCAACCATGCAGCTGATGCTATGGCCGCAGCTGCATCTCTCCTGCCCTTGGAGTTAGATGACGAATATGCCACTATCATTATTCGTCGACTCCAGGAACCCACTTCAAATAAGTCATTCTTAGAAACTTTGGATGTGTTTCTAATCAATGAAACTACTCTTGAACCTTGGTATACGGATATATTTGATTTTCTCCAAAATGGGACTTTCCCTGCCAATTCTAATAGAAACTAGCATCGGTTATTACGTAGACGAGCAAGTCGATTTGTAATAATTGGCAATACTTTATATAGGAGATCTTTTGAAGGTATCCTATTAAGATGTTTGAATTTAGAAGAATCCCAATCAGCCTTGAGTGAAGCCCACGATGGATCTTGTGGAGGACACTTCAATGGTAGTGTCATTGCTAAAAAGCTCCTTAGGATAGGATACTTTTGGCCTACCATGGAGAATGATGCACATGATTATGTGTGCCATTGTGACAAGTGCTAGAAACATGCTGACCTTGTCCATGCACCTACACAAGAACTGCAGGCTATTTCATCTCCTTGGCCCTTTTCAAAATGGGGTTTAGATATTATTGGCAAAATCAATCCTATGTCATCTGATGGACACAAATTCATCATAACCGCCACTGAGTATTTCATGAAGTGGGTTGAAGCTATGCCTTTAGCTTCCTGCACTGGCACACAAGTCTCTAAATTTATTTTTAATCAAATCATTTGTAGGTTCGAAATTCCTGCAAATCTCATCTCTAATAATGGAACTTGTTTCAAAAATAAAGATGTTAAAAAATTATGCCAAAAATATAAGATTCAACATCGCTGGTCCACTCCCTATTATCCTCAGGGTAATGGTCAAGCAAAAGCATCTAACAAAACCTTAATCAAAATTCTCAAAAGATTGGTCAATAAAATTGGCCGCGACTGGCACATTCAGTTATATCCAGCCTTGTGGGCCTATCGAACTAGTGTTCGAACCCCCATTGGAACTTCACCTTTTGTTTTGGTTTATGGTGCTGAAGCCATTTTTCCCTTTGAATTAGAAGTTCCTTCTTTGGCTCTACTACTTCAATATACCAAAGTAGGAGATGAATATCGAAGTGGCAGACTCGACCACTGGAAATCCTAGATGAAAAGCGCATCAATGCTTTGGAGCATCTCCGTGCCTACCAAAACAAGCTTAAAAGATCATATGCTAAAAAAGTTCATCATCGATCCTTTGAGATCGACGACCTTGTTTTAAAAGAAAATCAAAAAAATACTAATGCAACTAAGGACCTTAAAGGTAAATTTGAGCCCAACTGGCTTGGACCATACATTATCACTGCTAAATTTGAATCAAGAGCATACAAATTATCTACCTTAGATGGTAAAGAACTTAAAGAACCCATGAACATTTTGCATCTTAAACGTTACTATGTATAAATTTGGTTATTTCATCCTTGTATATATTTGTTTAAAATATTTCACAATCACTATTTTGTATTTCTTTCAAATTCAAAAACACCAAAAACATTCATAATCATCAAAATATTCAAAACTACTTGTCTTTTTTTTTTTTTATGGCACTTGTTAATTCTTTCAAAAACAAAAAAATAATAATAAAAATAAAAAAAACAACAATATTCTTGACTCTTTCGAAACCAAAACAACATAAAGAAGAAAGAGAGAGTCAACATTCTCAAAAATTCTCAAAAAGTATTTATATATATCTTCTTACAAATGTTGCAGTTATATGTTTCAAATTATTTTGGATAAATTAGCATTTATTTGGAATCCCTCACTTTCACAAACACAAAATAAATATCTTGATTTTTATCTGACATGATTACTAATCTCTCTTATATCAAAGTCCACAAAATTCAATTAAATAAAGTTTGAGCACAGAGAATTGATCTTGTTATTTACTTAAACCAAGCACATCCTTTCACAATAAAATGATTATATTTGTAATTTCCATGCTATGCTACATAGTAGAAGTGGTTTCTTGAGCAAAAAGTTTCCCCTGCTATCCTATCATGCACATGGTCTAGAATCTTTGAGAATTGGCAAAAGGACAAGCTCACCCCTACCTAGAATAAAAATACCTTGCTCTATAGCTAATCCGAGCAAGTATCCCTAGCATAGAAAAAAAAAAAGAAAAAGCAAAGTTCAAGAAAAAGAGAAAAAGAAAAATGTTATTATTATCAATGTTCCAAGCATTATCAAGCAAAAATACAAAAGAAATACAAAAGAAAAGAAAAGAAAGCAAAAGCAAAAGCAATAAAATCCCTTTCCCTACCCTTTGAAAAGAAAAGAAGGGTTGATGAGCTTGAATCCCTGGAATTCTCAATTATTCGAAAAATATGAGGTAAGCCCCATAACAGGTGGTTTGTGCCCAACTTGCTTGGCCTTGGGTAACTCCTAGCGTGGCGATATGTCTATCACATTAGCGACCTTCTTTTGTATAGACCTATGTCTGCTTATGGATTAGCTAGCTCTTGATAATCCAACTTACATAGTAGTCTAGTATGGTTATATGCATCTACATCATGGTTAATGAACACTTATTTGGTTCATTCAAATCACTTGTATCATATTATCTTGCTCAAAATTGGTAAATGAACATAGCAATTGCACACACATTTGTATTTGAGAGATTTTGTGTATCATTATGATAAATCAAGATTGGAAATAAACTCACATATGCACATGGGATTCCTTATAAATCTAACTTTTGTCTTTAAGATACTTTGAAATATTTTTTTGCAAATTGTTTGGAATAATTCATTTTCTTCTTTGAAGAACAGTTGTTTAGTATAAAGACAACTACATACATAATAGAAAAAATCAAAATTTCTTTCAAAACCATACAATAAAAACACATATATATATATATATATATATATATATATATATATATATATATATAAATATTGTCAATTTTCGCGATGATGGTATAGTTCCAAAACCAAAATTGGAATTTTATGCCTAGCGCAAGTCCTCATCTTCATATTTTCAGTTTTCAAAAATTAAAAATCAACCATGCAATAAAACAATCTATTTTCTTCTTTGATTTTCGCGATGATGGTATAAGTCTATACCTACATATTCTATGCCTAGCTCAAACCATTGTACCAATTTTTATTCCCCATTTATTTCAAATCAAATCATAAAAACCATATGACTTCAATCATTATGTTACACAATTATGCTTTCAAAAGCATGCACATTATCACTATTTCATGTCATTATGTCAACCTTCAATTTTGCAATGATGGTATCATTCCTAGGGAATTATCCAAAAATTTTATCACACTTAGGAATTTATGCCTAGCAAAAAAATCATTTTAACATTATTTCATGCATACTATTTTTATGAAAATCTGAAAACAAACCATCATCATCATCATTTGCACCATTGCACCAAAGTCTTAAGACAAGTCTCTTAAGCACTCTTTTACTTTTAGCAATATTTCTATACTGGGATTAGCTTGATGATCGAGTGAGCGGCGACTCCATGAAATGGTCTATAATAGCGACAATGTCCTTTGAAATTATTGTTAAAAGTCCCTTTTATTTTTTTATCAAATCATCACATCACAAACAACCAATTTGTTCTATCAGATTATTTCATTTAAATTTTTTAAGCATGACATTTCAACCATAATATTTCCAATGACGTAATTACATGAATCATCAAATCAATCAATCAAAACATTAAAAGCATCATAAAAATACATAAGACACAAGTCATATGATCAAAAATATCTCATCTATATCTGTATCAACCATAATATACATCATATCAAAATCGAATCGGTATGCCACAATCTGTACCTTGGCATACTCAATCCTCTATCAAAAATAGTAAATACTATATATCAATCTATGCAGTGCAATCTGTAGTAGCTAGCCTCGAGAGCCCCTCGAGCTCTCAGCCTCATCTCCTCCCCCACCCTGAGGTGGATGAGGTGGCCCCATCATAGTATGTGTGGTACTGTGAGTCCTAGTCGTGGATCGGGACAAAGTCCTTGATGACCCAATCCTGATTGGACCCGCGATGGTAGCCGATAGTGGTAATATCTCCTCCTCTGGCACCATCTGGTGGTATAGTGTCTGATAAAAAGTGATCTAGGCAATAGCCCATGCTAGCTCCTGAGTGCTCGCCCCTCCGCCCCGTGCTCTGAGGCGTGCAATCTCATCTCTGAGCTGTGTAACCTTAGCTTGATGTTGTGTAGCCTCCTCCTATAGGGTCTACACCTGTGCCTGGAGATGGACTGTCTTTGCTCGAAGAGTCACTATCTCGCTACTCTCCCCAGTGTCAACACCCTTGCCCTTATCGGGCGATGGTGGCCTCTCTCTGTGTGGAGAAGGGGTCTCTCCTCTCTCCTCTCTCGCTGTTGCGGCCTTTGCTATGCCTGTGATCTCCTCTGCTCTCTCCCGTCGTGACCCTGGGCCGCCTTAATGGCCGCCTGGAACCGCCTCCCCATCCGATGCACAACTGCATGAATCGGACCCTAAGCCCTCATCATCCGAGGAGGGTAGATGCCTGTGTACTAGGCATCATAGTCGTCAGCTACTCTAGCATTGTATCCATCCACTGGCTGAATGGGGGCATCATCTGCATCCTGAATCTAGAACACCGCATCCTAACTCGTAGTGTTATCCCGGATAGTCCGGGAAAACTCGTAATCCCCAAGAGATGGGATCCCCCGTCGTAGACCAAACTATCACAAAAATCAGTTGTAGCAGTGGAGCTCCACCTCTCCCCTCTCCATCCTCGGCCAGCGAGACTCGCCCGATGCAAGCCGCCTCTTGTCTATCCTCGACCCACCCTGGATGGTCCCTCCAAGGCCTCTAGGTGATCTGGTCTAGGACAAGGTCATCAAGCAGTCTCCGGGACATCGATAGATCTATTCGTCACTGTGACCCTCTTCGAAGCCACCAATAGAAAGCTCGGGGCCTCTCCCCGTCAATCCCTATCAGTGGAAGCCCTATTGTCCTCCGCACTGCAATGTGCTCCCAGCACCAAACCTATAGTAGCGATGTCATAACCAGACATCAACCGCCCTTGTACACGACCCCATACAAGATCCTATACAATCGACATAGAACAAAGCTGCCCTAAGAGAACCTGTAAGCATGGTCACACATGTCACAGACCACATCTGCTAGCACCCATGGTACCCTGCACCCACTCTAGTGGCACAGTCAGAAGTCCACCCACCACTTCGGCCAAAACCCATGTGAGTCTCGATGCCCCAAGCATCTGACACAGGGCCTCGATGTTCACTCCGCCCTTCTCCAGGGTGAAGCTCAGATCGCCACACAACCGCATCATAGCATGGCCTTGATTGGCCATGGGAGTGATCAATCGTCCTTGTATGGGGATCCTCAAAATCCTCCATACATCCTCTAGTGTGGGAGTCATCTCCCCTGTCGGTAACCAAAAATAGGAAGAACCCGGATACCACCTCTCTGCCAGGGCTGTCAGTAGCCCCATATCTGTAGAAACTTGTGGCATCTCTGCCACATGTTGCAAGCTAACCTGTGCAAGCTTATCTCGCTCTGTCTAAGATAGAGTGGCCAAGTCATCTCTCAACCCGCTGTATTTCCATTCTCTACTCTTTAGTAAACCTCTCTACAACATAAAAACAACACAATAAAAATCATTAATAAAAAACTCAGTAATTAATAATGCAAGTAAAATTAGTTCAATTTTATATAAATGATGATATCGTCCACTATTGGACGATATCATCCCAAATTTGAGCAAAATTGTCTTCGATTTCGCAAGCCAAAATCGTCCCTAATTTGACAAAATCGTCCCCCTTTCGCCGATTTCGCCCTTAGACGAAATCGGTGAACTTGGGACGATTTCGTCAAAATCGGGATGATTTCATCCCGATGACGTTGACGGACCAAAAATGGTCGCGATGCTAAAAAATTGCTCAAAATTCACCTAAAAAGCATGTAAATTCAACTTAAAGCATTCTAAACTAATTTTAGACTCTTACCCGTAGCCCGCGCCGGACCTCTATCGATATGTGCATTGTCTCGACCATTTTTGCTTACAGAGCTCTAAAAACTAAAAAAATGAACAGTAACAATGAATTAGGGTTTTACCCTATTTTTCTTAATTTTATTCAAAACACAATTAAAAACATTTTAAAATTTTTTGCTTTTCCGCGTTTTTACCTCAAACATTCGATTTGGGTAAAAACATGGAGGGGGCACCATAGTAAGCTATCATACGATTCGACCAAGAATCGTCGCCTAAAAATGGGAATAATTTTTGCTTTCTCATAGATCGAGAACTCATCTTTAATGCATTTTCTTCAGAAAAATTTCTAAAGAGGGGGAAAAATGTAGCACCCTAAAATTGGCGCAGTAAAACCTTAATAATTACAATTACTCTAGTAAATATTCAAATTCAAATTTCAACCTCCAAAATCGCTCCCAAACTGTCGCTTAACCCATTTCCTCCTTTCTCATGCCATTTTTAGAGTTTGTTTTGTCCGTTTGAAGATATCATCTCTGATAAGACAATATCGCCTTATATTGGACGATTTTGTCTAGGCTAGGACATCCAAACGATCTCGTCCCAAAATTATTTTTTCACAATTAGCTTATGTTCCAACGACGTCTCTAATCTGGGTAGAAGCGTGTCTACGTCGTTAGAGACCTCCCTCATTGGAGATCTCCCAAATTGGGATGATCTCCAACCTCCCAACTTCTATCCTAAGCCTATTTAATCCTAGGCCCTCCCCCTTGGCATTCCCCTAGCTGAAATTCCCTATAACTCAAATTCTACACGCACTAGACCATCTTAAATCACTGTTTGCATTTGTATTTTTCCAAGTTTGTTTGCAGGAACTTCATTGTTTTTCAGCCGGAGCAAGCTCAATTCATCTTAGACGATCTCATACAATCTTGGACGATCTCGACCCAATTCGAGACGATTTCGACTGCAGTCCACATTGGGGGCAATCAATGCCCAAAGTTTGCATTTTCTTCACTCTTTTTCTCTGCATTATTCTGTATTTAGTTAATTCTATGGTTATTCTTTATTATCCTGCATCTTGGAGTTCACCCATATAGCTTTAATGCATAATATAATCATGAATTGTCAATAGGTCAGTATATTGCACTCGTGTCTTTGTTTATTATCATTATTTTAATGTTCTTACTCGTCATTTTATATCATTACCCTCTCGTTATCATAGTTGCATTCTCTCGTATTTTGCATCTGTTTTTCTGTTTGTAGGTCTCTAAAGAATTCGTCGGACCTCGGATGATCCTGTCGGATAGGAGACGATCCTGTCAAATTCCGGACGATCCTGACTACTTCAAAAATTAGAACCTCCATTAGACATCCGGATCAGGTATGGGTCTTTAATCCATCTTGTTCTTTCTATTTTTCTATCCAAATCTATTTCTGTCTTCATTTAAATTTGCATTTCATATAGAATAGCTTAGATGCATTTTGGCCAAACCTAGGACTTGGATGATTAAAGATAAAACTGAACACATCAAACACATTCCCAACCTAGGCGTGGAAACTGCCATTCAAACGTTTCCTGGTGAACCCACCATCCATCAAAAAATCACCATAATACACCTCCCTCGAGAGGCGGGACCTTCGCAAGGCCTCTCAGTCCGAGGTACCACGCCATCATTTTCCCATCCTCCTTCCGGGCATGGATCCTATAGCCCGAAGGTAGGGGTGTGAAAAATTTGGAGCGATACAATCAAACATGATCCTTGCCCTGGGTTTTTTTTCCTAACCAAGATTATTATTTTGTCCTAAATCGATACCTTATATTTAATTGTAAGGTATGCCATTGGTCTTAAGTGTTGGTGCTACATATCATCGGGCTATGACATATATCTTTTATTACTATATGCATAATATCTTGGAATATTACATCGATGACTTATTGGAAAAGTCATTGCTGCATTCAGAGCATGCAGAGGTCTTGAGGAAGGTCTTCGATCACCTGAGAGAGCATAATGTTAGGTTGAATCCTAAGAAGTGCATATTTTGTGTAATTTTAGGAAAGCTCTTAGGATTCATCATTTCAAAGTGAGGGATCGAAGTTGACCCAGCAAAGGTCAAGGCTATTTTAGAAATGCATCCCCCCATAGATATCAAAGAATTAAGAAGCCTTCAAGGCAAAGTAGCATCCATAAAGTGATTTATCACAAAATTATCAAACAAATATCGACCCATGAATCGACTTCTACACAAGGGGGTCCCATTCAATTGGGATGAGGAATATCAAGCAACCTTTGTTGAGATTAAGCACTACCTTGTGATGCCACCAGTGCTAGATCCACCAAGACCATATGTACCATTATTGCTATATATATTGGTGACTAAATTTTCAATGGGAACCATGTTGGCCCAAAATAATGTGCAAGATAAAGATCCAAACCTTGGTGAGTTATGAGCTAAGGTATGCCTACGTGGAAAAGTTGTGTTTAGCGGTAGTGTTCTCTACAAATAAATTGTGGTACTATATGTTTAGTCATATGACGTACATCATATAAAAAAAAATCCTTTGTAGCATATTATAATCAAGATGTATCATAATACATGTACTGCAAATTGGATCATGTTATTGATAGAATTTGATTTGGATTTCATTAGCCAAAAGTACATTAAGGGACAAGTCATAGCTGATCAAATAGCTGAGGTGCCTCTCGAGAATAGTAGACCCCTCACAATTGAGCTTCCTGATGATGCAATATTTTCCTTATCAGAAGCACTCGAACCCAAAGAGCCAGATAAAAAATCTGATATGACCTTGTTCTTCAACGATTCAAAGTGTGAGCAAGGGGATGGTGCAAGAATAGTGTTGTTCATGCCACAAGGTTCTCCCATGCCCTTGTCATTCAAGTTGGAATTTCCTTGTACTAAAAATAATTTTGAATACAAAGCCCTAATATTGGGCCTCCAAAAATTTGTCGCCATGAAGATTAAAAGGTTAAATATCTTTGGCGATTCTCTTCTCATTTTTAACCAGGTGAAGGGACTTTTTCAATGTCGATGTCCTATCCTGAAGTCTTACAAAGATCTTGTTGATACATATTTAGCTTAGTTGGAATGGTACGACATCGAGGCAATCCCTCATTCGTCAAATATATTCATAGACACTATGGCATCTCTGGGATCCTTAATCCCTTAGAATATATCTACCAATTTTACTACCATCCATGTAAAAATATTGTCACACTCATTGTGCAACACAAATATTTGGATAACAAAGAGTCGATCAACATGATCCAGGTAGATAAACCATGAGTGGTTCTACAAAGCCAAATATTTTCTCAAGAGAGCATCCTAGGGGTATTTGATCTCATAGGATCCTACGGGGAGTGGTACTACCATTCACCATAAGGTTGTTTCCTAGTATGCATTTGCAAATGTTGAACCATAGGGGGAACATGTTGTCTTGATAGTTGAGGCTAAGAGCTATCATAACTAGATGTCATAGATATACGATTTCCTTAAGCTTGGTGTAATCCCTCAGGTATCGTCGCATGCCGTAAAGTGCACATTTAAGAAGAAAGCAACAAAATATGTCTTTTTAGGAGACATTATGTATCATCAAAGCTACTATGGAGTTCTCCTTCATTGTCTTGAGCCCCAAGAGTCATCTTGGGAAATTTTGCAAGCTCATGATGGTACGTGCGGTGGCCATTTTAGCGGTATGGATATCATCAAGTGCATCCTTTGCATGGGTTATTATTGGCCCACTATGGAGAAGGATTGCAATATGTATGTCAGGAAATGCGTTAAATGCCAATATCATGCTAATATTATGCACCTACCATCATAAGCCTTACAACCCATTCAGGAGGCTTGACCATTTTCTTAGTGGGGTTTGGATCTCATCGGTAAGATCTCTCCTCCATCATCAGGTTGGCATACATTTATTATTATGGCTACTAAGTATTTTACAAAGTGGGTGGAAGTGATCCCATTAACAATGACAACTGGAGCATGTATTGCTAAGTTCATACTCACCAATATCATAAGTCATTTTGGGATACCATCCAAGATAATTTTGGATAATGGAATGTCATTCAAAAACAAAACTATGAGAGCTTTGATGTTTAAGTACAAGATCAAACATAGTTTTGTGACTCCATATTATCCATAGGCAAACGGGTAGGCTAAGGCTTCAAACAAGATAGTGGTTTCCATCTTGAAAAAGACGGTACAAGAACACCACAAATATTGGCACATCTAGCTTCCCCTTGCATTATGGGCTTATAGGACTAGCATTCGGACACCCACTAGGGTAACTCTATTTTCACTAGTATATGGCACTGAGGCCATTATGCCCTTAGAGTTGGAAATTCCAATGTTGCGCGTTGCATTGAAAGAGTTCATAGATGATGACAATGCGCAACAAGCTCACCTAGATCAATTGATGTTACTTGATGAACATTGCATGAATACCCTGGAGCATCTCTGCATTTATTAGGAGTGCTTAAAATGAGCTTACAATGACAAAGTCCATCTGAGAGACTTTGAGGTTGGTGATCTTGTGCTGAAAGAGAACAAAAAAAATCAAATCTGCCATCGAAAATGTGAGACAAATTTACGGCTAATTGGTTGGGTTCGTATATCATCTCCAAGAATATTGGACCTGGGACATATCTCTTGACATCGTTGGAAGGAGTTGAAGAGCCTGAACCTCTCAACATCCTTCACCTTAAAGTATTTTATACCTAAAACCATCAAAAGTCTCCAAAGGCATCTATAAGCCCTTTGGCCATCCAGTAAAAATCTCCAAAGGCGTCTGTAAGCCCTTTGGTCAAATTAAAAAGTAATAAAATCCAAAATAATGGGAAAATATCAAAATTAAAAAAGAAAAAAGTGCATTACATTTCATTTGCATCATGGTAAAACATTTGAATCATGCATTGCATTTTCTACATGCATTTCATTTTTGCATTGCATTAGGCATATCCATCTGCCACATCTGCATTAGAATAAATTATGTTTACAATCTGACAAATGACACCATGCTTGTGTTTCAATCATGCATATTTGCACTATCATTATTATCCATTCACCCTTGTGAGTAATTGTGTTTTTCAACACAACCCTTCCTATTGCTATGAAGAATATACTAAGGTTTTCCGGTCATTCAACCATACCTAGTGGTCTTCTCAAGAGTTTGGTAGAAAGCTTGATTTGCTTTTGTAGATGAGGTCTAGTTTGTATAGCCCTTAGCATATCAAAATCCTATCACTAATCAACAAACTAAAACAATCCTAATAAGGACTAGGGGAAGATGAAAGCTATGAAGCGGGACCAGGTATCCTGATGTGAAAAGTTTATTCTTGCTTATCCCCCTATGCGAACGGTTCGAGAAATATTGATAGTTGGAAAAAGGACAAGTTTGCCCTCTACCCGAATAAATCCCTTGCTTACAAATGAAGTACCAATATCCCATAATGATATCCCTAAAATATATCCCAAAGTGAAACTCCCAAAGTGAAATATCAAAGTCAAATAAAATCAAGTTCAAGTTTATCAAAGACATCAAATCAGTATCAAATCCCTTGCTCAAAAAGAAAAAAAAATGAGTACAAAATAAATAGTGGTTTTTATCACTAAAAGAGAAGTACAAAATAAACAGTGATTATTATCACTTTACATGAGCAAGTATCTCAAAAAATTAAAGAAAATAAGGGGGCGAGCTTGAATCCCTGGAACTATGAGTACTATTGTACCTTACACATGACGATATGTCTGATACATTAGCATCTTGTTTTTGTGTAGACCAATGTTTGAATGTGGAGGAGCTAGCTTTAGGTGTCCTGTATCACCTAGTAGTCTAGTCCAACTAAAATCTAAACCTAGGATTGGATAGACATTTGAGGATCCCCAATCTTAGAAATGGGTTGAAATAATCCCGCTTGACATCGGGGTATGCTTATGCCTTATCTAAATATACTCATTTGCACACACAGGGATAATGAACAGTTAGGTCCTATCCTAGTGAAATCCTTATGTTTCATAAGTCTAGTATGGTTAGTATACAACTTTTGATAAGTCAACTAAGGTGTTTGAGTTTCATGGAAAACCTCAAAAATTCCCAAATAGCAACAACCAATTTTCAAGCAATCATCAAATATCAAATTTCTTTTTATAAGATTTTGTTTATTAAAAGGGTTCATAATATAGGTTAGATATCGGATGGATGTCAGAAATGATATTTAAACGACCACTGACTATGTTATGCATATTATTTTAACTTGCAAGAGCTTATGAATAGAAAAAATACATCATTGCATCTCACATATGGGTGCCCAATAAATCTAATCATATAAAAGGATAAAGCAACTACAATCCATGATTTCTATACATTCGGTGGTGTCATCCATTAGATTGTTAAAAATCATATTGCATTCATACATGATGTTTTAAGAAATTAAAAGATACATGTCCATTTCAGAAAAAAATTATTAAAGAAACAAAGAAAAATCATGCAGTACATACATGGCATAGGTTATGTCATAGTATCATAAATTAAATGCATACAAGTATAGTAAATTACACATGCATTTAACATAAAACATCGCATTCATATACATTCATCATAAGTAGTCTACCTACACATGTATATCATTGCATTTCATATCATACATCACATCATATAGCATAAAATAAGCATCACATTTAAACATTGCATCCATACGCATCTCATAAAACATAAAACAATAAAAATAATAAAAATGCACATATAACAAGTCTCAATGTCAGATCATATATATGTGTGTGTGTGTGTGTATGTGTGTGTCAAAAAATATATAATAGGCAGTACATCGGCATATGTCAAAAATACCCATAGGCTACATATGTGTAGGTCCTCAACCTTACACTCAAAAATGGTATAATAGCATCTGTAAGATCTGTACTAGCTAGCACCTACACCCCCAGACTGAGAGGCTCCATCGTCACCTCCGCCATCCCTGTGCATCCTCATCAAGCTGGCACCTGAGGTCCTCTTTGATCTATGTGATCGGTGACTAGAGCTGGCTAAGGACTACCTTGTCTCTCGAGTATGAGTCCTATAAGACCCTGAAGCTGTGGGCATCTCCAAAATATCATCCCTAAGTAGTCCAATTGCTCCTCTCAAAGTAGCAATATAGGAGGAACTTCGTGCTCTATCATCAATATATTGTTGCACCAGGGCCTAGAGTCTCCTAATCTCTGCTCCTTGGTCCAACCCTGCTAACCCCTATGCTGCTAGCATTGCTGGTACTATTGGAGTAGCTAGAGGCACTAGAGCCACCTATGATTATGAGGGAGCTCCACTCCTAGACCTGAGTGCAATAATATATTCCATCATTACATTAACCTAATACTGCAGAAGAGTGCACTGCCCTGTAAGCTATTGTATCTCTGTATATGTAGACATAATATTTACCTCTAATGCGGTCTTATCCTCCTCATAGCTGCACCACTGAGTCTACCATACTACCAGTCTAGATGGAGATCCCCCACCTTTGCCTCAAGAGTGGCAATAGTGGTATCCCTATGTAGCAGTTTCATCTGTAGAGAGCCTACCTGAGTCTATAGGCTACCAATCTGGGCCTTGAGCTACCCAATATTGCTATCTATAGCAACCTCACCCTCCTCTAGAGTGTGACCCTCCTCCTCAACCAGTGGTACCTCCTCTGTAGATCCCTCGCCCCATCTGCCCTTAGTCCTCTATCAAAATCGACATCCATGAGGATCTACCTCTGCACCCTCGCTACCCTCTACTACATCATCTAGGATCCTACCCAAGGGGACATCAAAAACCTACCATACTCGAAGTGTCCACCATATTTCGTAGTCAAGAGTGGTCCCTACATCTGTCTGCCCTAACTCTTGGAAGTTATCGTTCTCCTCACCTGATGGAGTAATCTTGGGCCAGGTCAAGTCCCTCTCTAAGTGGAGGTGATAGTAGATAGTCGATAGATCTGGTATATCCTATCTAATGCTAAACTATATCAGGATGTGAGAGTAGTAGAAGAACTCCTGTACCTCAAACTTATGTTTGAGGAGCCATCTATCCCTACATACCCAATGAAATTGATCATTAGTCTTCATCCATGGAGGGTAGTCTAGGTAGGGGTGCCACTAGATTTGATTGGCCTACAATGCTACAAACCATCCAATATAGTGATCCAGGTCCCCTACACATGATCTACTCCTAAAGCCCTCCTGCTCGCAAGGCCATCATACAACATAACACTGACGCCTCTCCTCAATAGTTTCAATCTCTAATGGTAGGTCAGTGGGACACTTGATCCTGATATGCTACCACTCCCAAATCTATATTAATAGGCTTCATCCAATACCAACTTTGATCCTTTGGGTAATATGATACAACTCATTATAGAGCTATGCTAGCAATACACTCCCCCATGATAGGATTAGTGGATGATCAGTGGGACTCATGATGATGTACAAAGTCCTAAATAGGAGGTTCCAAGGGAACCTCGTGCCAGAAGATTCAGGCAAGATGACCTACATGATCAGGTTCATGAAGATGGTTGCTCACTCACTGAACACCCGCTATGTATGCCAGTACTCAATGTGGACCCCTCTGTGGTCTGAGTATCACTCTACCTCCTCACTACGACGACCAAATATTTGAGCGAATATAGTCCTATTTGCCTTAGTCGGTGATGGTGTGATGGTCTCACCATCCACAGGGATACAGAAGATGTGGTAGACATCCTCCAAGGTCATTATCATCTCACCTGTTGGTAGGTGAAAGATATTGGTCCGTGCATCCCAGCGTCGGTCCAATGCAGTCATATAGGCCTGGTCGACCATAATAGTGGGGAGGCATAAAACATAGCCAAATCCCATAGCCTCCAACCACTCCTGGTTTTCCTAAGAGAGGATGTTGCGCAGGTTGCGAAGGATCTTAGACTCCCTTACCCTCACATTCAAGGTCTAACATAAAGAATAATAAGGCAAAAATAGTTCAAAATCAAGAAAAAAAAAAATTTAAAAATGACAAACAAAAGTACAAACCTTGAAAACATAAAAAATAATGGAATAATGTACTTCAAAAAAATAAAAAAGAGTAATTAATTCTGCTAAAAAATAAAAAAAATTGAAAAAATTAAATTTTTTTGCTAAGGTTGTCGAATAGCAGTTTAGACCCGCAGTCAGGATGGCGGTCAAATTTTTGATCGTTTGAATTTGAATCCCATCGCGACTGACAACCGCAGTCCCTAAATTGACATTTGGGAACTGTGCCTGCCAACCGCGGCTAGGAAAAATGACCTTTTTAGGTTCACTTTCCATCTTGAGACATCCCAAAATTTAAAATCCCTCCCCTCTAAGCTAACCTAAGCTAATCATAACTAGGGTGAGGTTAATTACCATCAATTTAATGAGGCTAATTTAGCCCATTACTTAATGCAATTTATTTTAAAATCTGATAAAAGCAAATAATGAGTGAATATGCGTGCTTCAACCTTAATAGTATCGACTCCTCTAGGTTGGTCTGCCATTAGTGTGGATAAGGGTGAGGTCAAAATGAGGTAGAATTTCATATCGGTTTTATCTTCTTCCCTCTCAAAGCTCTCAAATTTGCAAATACTACAGGAAATAATGAAATTTTTAAATTGTGAAAAATCCTTAAATATTTCTAATTTTGGCTTTGAACGTGCTTGACGACCGCGGTCCCCAAATTAGGGTTTTTCGCCTGTGGGTCTGACCCGCTGTTAAAAAATTCAAATTTGTTAGCTGCTATTGTCAAACGCGGTTAGAAAACTATAGTAAAAGATCAAAAATACCACCATGGAGAGTTGTTAAATGATGAATTAAAAATACCCACATGACTAGAATTGTAAAAAAATTCACAAAATAACAAAAAAAAATCAAATAAATCAAAATCCAAATGCGCCTTGTATCTAGTTATTTACCCTACACACTTTGCGATTGCAGCAACTTGTGCTCCATGTAAACCGACAAGATGAGTAAATTACCATAAGGATATTTGGGGCAAATTCATCATCGTGGAATTACTATGCTTCATTTCAATCCCTAAGAAGGCCTAACCATCGGACTGCTCCATGGGAATGAGGTATTCATATTAATTCTTCTATGATATTTTTAGCAGATCATCGAAAAATATGATTCAACAAAAGTATCATTGGTTTCACTATCATTTTGATTCCTTAAAAAGGCGATTGCAACTGGATCGCTCCATGGGAGAGAGATGTACAACCACTATTAATAGTTGCAATCATAGCTGATTAGGCCTAATTGAGTATCAAATGCTAAATCTTAATTTGTTAAAGTCATTCATAGTGGTCAAGTGACTCGTCGCTTCATTTAATTGTCATTACCCTCATTGAATCATCACTTGAGGGGGTAGTCATAATATCATAATCATAATCAAAGTCAACAAAAGATCCCTTGATCTTGTCAAAATTATGTTCGTCTTATGAATCATTACCAAAGACTATCATAAGCTTACCCTTCTGCTAGGACAAATATCATATATGATAGTTAGTTTGTAGCTCTCTTCCTTTTGGTTATATAGGCTCAAACTCCTATTGTAGCACCAAAGCTACCCGAATGTCTGATGATGAGTGCAAACTATTTCAAATTTAAGCCTTCCATCCAGTTGGAAGCAATGATTCTAGGATGTGCATCCTTTTGTTGGACCTAGGGCATCTAATGTTGATCAGACTAATGATCATCATGCAACCTATGACATCATTTTAGGAGGTCTATTTTTGCTTAGCGTTGTTCGATCTCATAACACATCTCAAAAGGGGTATTTGTAGACACCTAAAATGCATCATGTCGAGGCAACTACTCATATGGGACATGCTAGAAGACCATATGGAAGACCTTGGACAAATACCAAGGTATAGCAGTGGTTTTAACCACTCATTTGGACACCTTTACTTAGTTAGTGCTAGCCACTGTTGACACTCGCGATTAGAAGAGCTGACCGCACTTGTTAGCCATGGTTAGGCTCCAAAGTTAGTTGGCCTTTGACTGATTCAAAGTTAGTTCCAAGGGTCAATTGGTTATAGATTGGAGCAGTTTGAGCGATGAAGGTTCTAGATTTTTCTATCCAACAAACTCAATTGCCCATTCTTTATCTTGGCTTCCCCATGAAGATAATACATAGCCCTTCACGATGATATAAGACCCCCATCAAAAATAGGAAATGAGAGAGATGCATAGGATAATTTGAGCAGCGAAGCCTTTTCGAATTCAACATCCACCTAGTTGCATTGTGACATTACTTTCTTGCCTCCACTTGAGAGATTGAAATAGCAATTCTAGCCATAGAAGTCCTAGGAGGTTAAGAGAATCAATAAATTCAATTACACCCATTTCATGCACAATAAAGCATTTCAACCACCAAATCTGTTTGAGGACATAGAGGCGACCCTTGACCATCAATTTGGTAAGATAATTCAGAGATCTAGCCCTTGGACTTGAGGATAAGCACATTTCAAGCCTCGTCGTGGCTGTCAGCTGCGACTAACAGTGCTCATCGTGCATTAGGGTCGTGGTTAGGGTAGTATCATTGATTTTCTTATTTTCTTATCATAGGAATTGTTAATAGCAGTAGGCTAAGCATAATTTAGGTTTTATTGTATTTTTAGAGACTTCTGACCGATAGAATTAGCTTATTTAGTTGTTTGCTTTTAATATATTGATTAGGATACTAATGGATATTTTTCATGCTTCCATGCTTTCAAGTTGATAATTAGGCTATTAGATAGTTGCATATGCTTTCTCTTCACATGGTTCATAACATATTTTCATGTTTCTCATAGGTTTATTAGCTTTCTTGCACTTTCTTGATTATATGCTAATAATGTCATTTTTGTATACACTTTCCTCAAAAAGCCTCATCAAGAGAGGTATCCTTTATCACTGATGTTTCTTGTTGTTTATTGCACATAGGACTAATAGGGTTTTGACATGCAAGGTAGAAAATACCTCTAATAGTGGAGAATAAGGTCATCGATACCTTGGAGCAGTTCGTGTTATCCTAAAATGCATTTTGATCGCATCTACCCTTGATAGGGATTAGACGTTATTGTAATTGATGTATCAAATGGGTATCCCTAAGAGGGGCGAATCTGTAACTTGAATCCATTGAAATTAATAAAGGATTCCTTGTATTCATTTTATTTATTGCTATCAATTTATGCATACCTATTTATGTATCTTTCGTCAATTGCAATAGTTAGACTAGGTGTGAGCCTTTTTGGTGGTTACAAAAGTAAAAAGAATGGAGAAAGAGATGGAAAATTTTGGGCATGAGGGTAAATTCAATATGAAATAAGAAGATCATATCACAGGAGAAGCTAGATTAAATCAAATATTTTTCACTCCTAATAAAGTTGCAAAAAAAACTCCTCTACATCATAATATGGCAAAGGCCAATATAGTTCACTCGAATCAACTATTAGAAAAAATAACACAAGATATGAGGAAGTACAATGAGAAAGTTCAAATACAAAAGGAGTTAAAAGTGCGAAGGAAGATGGAGGGTAAATTTTGAATCAAATGAGGTGAAGGAGGTCAAGCTTAATCCAGGTAAATCATCTTCATTTCCTCAATTAGAATAAAATATTCTTATTGTAATAAAAATTAACGTAGTATAGAGTGTATTTATTGCACTTTAAGGTTTCAAGAGTTGCATAATAATGAAAAGCATATGGAAGATAACCAATCAAATTTAGGACAACATAAGAAAGTAATGATTATGGAGGATCATATGTGTACTTTAGGTTTTATAGGGCAACATAAAGAAGAAAGTGTTAATGAATCTATTCCTTGCATTTTATATTCTTTAGGGCAACATAAATCTTTAGAAGATAAGTTTCATTATGAACAATACAAAAAAATAGAAGATATTGATGAAGAGGAGAGTGTTGGTGGGAATGGAAAAATGAGAGGAAGGCCATAAAAGCATGAACAAAGGGAAAAATAAATTCAAAGGGATATTGTTTTGGAAAGCCAAATAAAAATATCACAACTATTAACAAGAAATGGGGCTAAGCCCACTAATAAAAATAAAAATTGACAATGATAAAAATGATATCATGGAATATTAGGGGTATGAATAAGACCACCAAAAAACAAGTTATTAAAGAATTAATAGGTTGTTATAGTCCCAAGTTTATTTTAATGCAAGAAACAAAATTAAATAGTGAGGAATGTAAAGATGCTTTTAAAAATATTTGGAAGATGGGTGATTGTCTAGCAGTTTCTTCTACAAGAGCTTCAAGTGGTATTGCAACAATATGGGACAAATACAATGGGATGGGTAATTATTAGAAGTAAAAAGTAATTGGGTTGCTAGACTATTATGTAGAAAAGAGAAAAATAACAAAGTTGGGTTTATAAATGTATATGCTCCAACTATAGTTATTCCTCATGGAATATGTTGGAAGGACCTTAGCATACTTTTATCAAATACAATGATGATTCATTGTTATGTCTAGATTATTTGGGGCGATTTCAACACTGTTTTATCTCCTTTGGAAAATAAGGGTGGTATCCCATAATGGTCTAAATAAATACAAGATTTTGTTTTTGTCAATTCAAATGATGTTTGGGATGTTAGTCCTTCAAGTTTTTAATATACATGGGATAATAGACACATTGGAAAAACTTATACAACAAACATATTGGATAGATTATTATTATCTAATAAATGATTGCAAATAAAGTATATAGTATATTTAGATATTTTATTGCAAGCAAGATTAGATCACAAACCCATTATTTTGATATGTGATTTATCTAATAATGGTCATCCAAAGCCATTTTGCTTGCAAACTATATGGTTCCAGGACCCTGATCTCTTCCAGATGGTTATGTTATGGTGGGATGAATCAAAATTTGAAGGATCACATATGTACAAGTTTGTTTAAAATATTAAATATTTAAATGGGTAAACGAAGATTTGGATTTACAAATATTTTGGTATTGTTTTCAAATAAAAGAAAGAAATCAAATCCAAGCTCAAAAATTTACAAGAGATAGTTGAAACTAATGGAATGGATCAAAATTATTATGTAAAAGAAAAATAATTACTTTTTTATTATCATAATGCATTGAAAAGGAGGAGTCATATTGGTTCCAAAAATATAGGGAGAAATGGCTCAAGGAAGGATATAGAAATACAAATTTTTTATGCTATAACAAAAACAATTTTTCTTTTCATCACATCAAAAATATTTTAACTCTAGATAGAAGAAATATTGAGGACGAAGAAGATATAAGGAAAGAAGCAATTAATTATTTCAATTTTTTTTTATTAGATATTGGGGAAGATGAGGAGGCACATGATAAGCTTTTACAAAATCTTCCATCAATTATCACACACATTGGAGGAGCTACATGAAGTAATTTTCTCTTTCCATCCTAAAAAGACACCTGGCCCTAATGGATTCCATGCAATTTTCTTTCATTTTTTTTTATATTTATTTAAGAGTGATTTATTAGTTATGGTTGAAAATACCTGAAAAAGGAAGGTTATAATAAGTGAGATCAATGCCACTTTTATTACATTGTTTTGTAAGAAAGATGATAAAATATTTGATAATTTTCATCCAATAAGCCTTTGTAATATGATTTATAAGATCATTTAAAAAATTATGGCAAATAGGTTGAAAGGCATTCTATATTGTGTTATCTCAAAGGAATAAGATGGTTTTGTTTATGGAAAACGTCTTGATGGTAAAATCATTTCATAGGAGGCCATACATTTATTCATTCCATGAAAAAACTAGGTATGCTTATAAAATTAGATATGAACAAATCCTATGAAAGGGTTTCCTAGAATTTTCTACATAATATTCTCAAAAAGTTTGGTTTTGATTATACTTGGTGTGAATGGATTAAATGTTGTTATAGAACTGCAGAATATTCTATTTTTATAAATGGTTCTCCTATTGATTACTTCAAGTCATCTTGTGGACTCTGTAAAAGTGATCCACTATCTCATTATCTATTCATTATTCTTATAGAGGTATTAAGGAGATCTTTCTCAAAGGAAAAAATGAAAAAAAAAATCAAAGGTATTCAAGTCGTAAAAAATGGCCCCTTCCAATCTCATCTCCAATTTATTGATGATACTTTTATTTTGGGCCATCCCTCAGTAAGTGAGGCCATGGAGTTTAAATCAATGTTATCATGCTATGAGAAGTCTATTGGATGGTTAATACTATAAAATATATGATTTTTCATCAACACTATCCTAGATTTATAATAAATTATTGTGAATATTTTTGGGTTTAAAATTAAAAAAATTCCATCAACCTACTTGGATATTCCTTTGTAAAGGAGTTTTGGATCTCTTGTTTGGATAGAATGAAATCTTGTTTGGCAGGTTGGAAAGGGTAGTTCTTAACCATGGCAGGAAGGCTACAACTCATTAAGACTACATTTTAATCCATCCCTATTTATATGATGTCACTTTTAAGATTACTAGTAAGTATAGCATCAAAAATTGATAAAATTCAAAGAGAATTTCTTTAGAAAGGTTGTGAGGAAAAAATTAGGTTTCCTCTTTGTAAGTGGGATAGGTTTGTAATGGAAAGAATATTGGAGGAGCAAACTTATGATTTTGGAATTAGAGGCAAATATTGTGTGCATATTATTCATAGATCAAGGAAAGAATAGTAAAAAAATATTACTTCAAATCTCTTGATGTAATTAAATTATTTATATAAAGAACCCTATCCAAAGGATCATCAACATGAGAATTTATATCATATAGTAACAATTGATAAAGAAACATATTGGATAGTCAATCAATGAGGGGAATTGTGCAAATTTTTGGTTTGATTCTTGGTTGAAGGCTTATTCTCTTATATTTGACTCAAAATGACAACCATTGGCTCAAGAATACCTAGCTTGTAAAGGTCCAAAAGTTAAAGGAGAGGAAATCAAACAAATTGTATATGAACTCCAAAGATGCTTCAAGAGTTTTATTTTCCAAATTTTACACAAAAGGATGTGTTTGTTTGGAATCTATCAAAGGATGGTGGATACTTAGTCAAGTTGTAATTTGAGTATTTAGAGCAATAAAAAATTCCTACTCCCAAAGGTTTTCATTGAAATAATGTTTGGTCACTAGAGGCTTTCCCTAAGGCCTTAACATTCCTTTGATTAGTTCAAAGTAATATTCTTACAGGAGAGTCTAAAAAGAAGAGGATATCATAGACCTTTTAGATGTGCCTTATGTAAGAAGGATTTAAAAACATTAGAACATTAAATTTTTCATTATCCTTTTGCTCACAAGATTTGGGATTATTTTTTAAATATGAAAATATATTGGGTAGATAAACATTAAAAGAATTGATGAAATGTTGGATTAATTATTTCAAAGCTAAAGAATTATGTATTCTATGAAGGACTAGCCCTACAAATATTTGTTCGAATTTATGACTTGAAAGGAATAATAGAAATTTTAAAATAAATCTCAAAATCATTCCCAAGTTTGGAACTGTATTATTGCCTCTTTTGAAGAATATCTACAAATATGGTGCTTATCATAGGAAGTCTCAAGTACAAAAAAAGAGGTGGTAACAACTTGGTTATAGGATTTGAACATACATAGAAGGGCCATATATGATAATGAAATTAAATAAAAGATCTACTTTGATCTAGGGTAAAATGAAGATGTATAGAAATTGGGTTTATCAAAATTAATTTTGATGATTCTTACAAAGGAAATCCAGGAAAAGATGGTGGACGTGGTGTTTTGAAAATAATGATCAAGAAATTCTCCTCACTTACTCATAATCATATTAAACTTCAATGAAAAACTATGCAAAGGCTAGGACACTTATAGGGATTAAAATTGCAATAGAAAGAGGATGGAAATATATCTTAATTGACGAGGATTCACAAAATTTTATTAATACTATAAAAAAAATGGATGTGGGGATTCAATAAAAAATAAAAATATTGCTAATGTCTATCACCTATTATTGGAGGTAATCTCTTAGAAAAGTGAGTGGATTTATAGAAAAGGAAATTAAGTAGCAGATAATTTAGCTAATCGTAGTGTTGATCTTCATCTTGGTAAAATTCAAATTTTAGAAGGAAACTGACCAAGTGAGATTTTTTTTTGTTTCATACAGAACCTATATAAACCCTAGCCCGTTGGGTAAATACAAAGTCAACGATACCCTGACCATCTAGTGAATCAAACTGGGGTAGTCCACCAACAAGCACTCAATCACTACCAACTGACCTATTCCTTTTCAGTTAAAATTTTTAGGGTAAATCATGGGTTTTTGAAAGGGATCTCGATCCCCTTGTACCAAGGTTTGAACTTGAATATCCTGGATGAAAACCCAAAGATATAGCTCTATGGTATCCATCATAAGACTTAAAATTTTTAGGGTAAAACATTATTTTTTGAAAGGGGTCCTGGTCCCCTTGTATTAGGGTTTAAACTTAGGTCTCCTATATGAAAATCCAAAGACATACCACTATTGGCATCCTTGAAGGGACAAAAAATTTAGGGTAAAGTGCAATTTTTTGAAACTCTCCTAGTCCCATGTGTAGTTGTTTGAACCTAGGTCTCCTCAATGAGAACCTAAAGACATACCACTATGATGTCCCAACATGGATACATTTTTTAGGGTAAAGCATGGGTATTTTAAATGGTCCCTTGTCCCCTTGTACCATGGTTTGAACTTGGATCTCATGGATGAAAACCCAAAGACATACAATTCAAAATTTAAGGTAAAGCATAGATTTTTGAAAGAGCTCCTAGTCCCCTTTACTAGGGTTTGATTTTTTTTTTTTATAGTAAAGCATGGGGTTTTAAAAGGGGCTTTGGTTCCCTTGTATTGAGGTTTGAAATTGGATCTCTTGGATGAAAACCCAAAGACATACCATTATGATATCCCTCACATGACTTAAAATTTTATGGTAAAGTGTAGGTTTTGAAAGGGCCAAAACCTTATATTGAGATTTGAACTTGGGTCTTTTGAATGAAAACCCAAAGACATACCACTACAGTATCCCTCACGGGACTTAAAAATTTAGGGTAAAGAACAAGTTTTTGAAAGTATATATATATATATTTTAATTTTAGGGTAAAGCACATGTTTTTGAAAGGGGCTTGGTCCCATTTTATCAAGGTTTGAACTTGAGTATTCTAGATAAAAACCCAGAGATATAACACTATGGTATACCTCATAGGACAAATTTTTTAGGGTAAAGCACAAGTTTTTGAAAGGGGTCCCAACAAAATTTTATGGTAAAGCATAGGTTTTTTGAAAGGGTCCTGATCGCTTATACTATGGGTTGAACCTGAGTCTTCTAGAGGAGAACCCAAAGACATACCACTATGGTATCCCATTAAGGATAAAATTTTAGGGTAAAGCATGGGTTTTTGAAAGGAGTCATGGTACACTTGTATTGGGGTTTGAACTTGGATTTTTTGGATGAAAACCTAAAGACATACCATTATGGTATCTCTCACGATACAAAATTTTTAGGGTAAAGTCTAGGTTTTTAAAAGGGGTCCCGATACCCTTGTATTGGGGTTTGAAATTGGGTACCCTAGATGAAAACCCAAATATATACCATTATTGTATCCTTTATGGGATAAAAGGTTTTTTTGAAAGGGGCCCCAAAATTTTTTTAGGGTAAAGCCCAAGTTTTTGAAAGGGTCCGAGTCCCTTGTGTAGTGGTTTGAACTCGAGTCTCCTTGATGAGAAAGTAAAG
This sequence comes from Wollemia nobilis, assembly GCA_028583015.1. Classification (NCBI taxonomy): domain Eukaryota; kingdom Viridiplantae; phylum Streptophyta; class Pinopsida; order Araucariales; family Araucariaceae; genus Wollemia; species Wollemia nobilis. Next base: position 2,081,317 of record JAQPPZ010000669.1, on the reverse strand, counting down.
CCATACCACTATGATGTCCCAATAAAATGGATAAAGTTTTTAGAGAAAAGCATGGATTTTAATCAAAATGATGTTAAAGAATTTATTGTGGAAACATAACACTCCGAGGAAGTTGAAGAATATGTTTAATAAATAAATAAATAAATAAAAAATATTTATCATAAAAATGCATTCTAAATATATATTTTTTGATTGATTGAAAAAGGGGGTTTTGAAATGATCCCCAAACCTTTTACAAAGATCCTTACAAAGTGAAACAGGAAGATCTCAAAAGGACTAGAAACAAAATATTCAAATTTGATACAAAGGAGCTTCCCGATCAAAATTGAATTGCAACTTGGAACCAAGTGAAGCACTTCCTACTCAAAATGAAGCATGGATCCCCTATGGGAGGAGCCCAAGAAAGAAAAAACAAATGAAGAAACCCATCCAGTAGGAGCCTGGGAAATACAGTTTTAAAAGCAAAATCCTGCCCAGGAAAGGCCCGGGAAAATGAAATAAAAAATATAATTCCATCCTTGAGGAACCTTGAAAAACAAAATTTAAACGTAGCAACCTGCCTAGGAGGAAAAATTAGAAATATTATTTCCTGCCTAGGAGAAACAAGTAAACAAAAAAAATCGCTCTAATAGGGAAGCCTGCAGAGAAAGTCCTTTTAATGGCTTGGAAAATGGGACAGTAGAAAATAAATGTCTCCATAGGCCATGAGATCTCCTTGCAAAAGGAAAAAAAACAACCTGGAAAATAGAACAATTGCAAAGGGAGATCTCTACAGGCCACAAGATCTCACTAAAATGGATACAAAGATCACAACTAGAAGGTAAGAAAACCTAGAGAAGAAAAAATCCACTATGACATATCATGGCTAAAATGGACTATCACACATGGGGACTATCATCAAGAGACCATCTTTTGCAGTATGCAAACACACATAGGGTCCCTATCAAAGACAAAAAAACCTACAAAAGAATAAATCCATCAGAGAGTCACCCATACTAGATCGTAATCCAACCTACCAACTATCCATCAAAGAAGAGATCCATAAACACCTTCACCTGCAACTGCATGAGAAACATAGGGCCCATCCTGGAGGCCAGAAATAAGCAAAAAAGAAAGGTACCATATAAAACCCAGGATGAAAAAAAATAAGATCTTAGCCTAACCCAAAAATAATCATAAGATCCACTCAGCTATGAATGATAAAAGTGAGGCCCTCCTAAAGACCATGAAAAATGCAATGAGCAAAACTCAAACCCATTGTTGAAGACTAGAAGATCCCAAACCTTCTTTCGAAGGTCCATCCCAGAAACAACCACAAGAGCCACTCAACTACAGATAATAAAACCGTGGCCCTCCCAAAGACAAAGAAAAATGCAAAAATCAAGCCCTAGCCACAAGAGCTACTCAACTATATATGATAAAATTGTGGCCCTCTCCAAGACCAAGAAAAATGCAAATATCAATCCCTAGGCTACAACACATGGGAAAACAAGGAAAGCAGTGACCCATTTCTGAAATCCAAACCCTAGAGAGGAGTAGAGGAAACCTTCCAATAGACAACAAAAATGCACGAGATCCACCTAAAGACCAGATGGGTCTGTAAGGATAGTCTTCGAAGCTCCACCTCCCGATTCAATCCATCCAAAATCCAACCACCACCGAGGACCACCAAGAAAAGTAACTCTGGGCCAATCTAACCAAACACCTATAATCATGTAAAAATGGGAAAGCACATAATAGAAAGCCCAAAGATGATCCTATATCGGTCCTAGAAGTGCAGCAGGGAGATCTCAGATAGGTCTACCCAATTAGTAATCTACATAATAGGAGGGGGGAAGTAGGGAATTTGAAATAGGGTCCTTCTGCCCAAAGTAGGAGACCTATCGCTTACTCCAAATGCATTCTAAATATGGTTTAGTTGACATACCAATAAATAATGTAATATTTTGATATTTTGATGGAAGTAACCCTGAATAAAAACCACATATAACTTATTAAAAAATAATCTAGCATATATAAAATACTAAGTTAACATTTTTTTTTTCTTGATAAAAAGGGGTTGTAATCGAGTCCCCCACCCTTAAAAAATGACATATCTCTTCTTTAGAGATTGAGAGTTTACAAATAGATACAATTCTCATTTCAATTGAGATGCTATAGTTAGAAACCTACATCATTTTACATAAAATATCTAAATTCTTGATTTCCATTATTTGGATCTTTTCAAATCTCTGTATGAATACAATTACTTCAAAATTTAACATCTTTCTTGACATTTTACTATAGTAGCCTTCACAATGCCAAAAAGTTACCTCTATTATCTATGCCTTGCATCTTAATAGAGTAATATTTTCAAAACATCACACTAACATAGTCTGCTTTACAAAAATTGGATTGCTAGTTTCCTTCCTGAAATACAAGTGCAACCACAAAAATTATAATAAATATTCTAAATGAACACATTATTGTTACAAAATACAATAGATATTACCGATGGAAAACATTAAAGTAAATATTAATCATTAATTGATTTAAGCAATCAACAATTTTTGTTAGCTTCAACTAAAATTTCCACTTCCTCTAACCATGGAAAGGAGATGATAACTTCATGATCCTCAACCAAAACCCCTCTATTGGCTATCTTATTTGCACATTTATTTCCTTCCCTTAATATATGTGTAAAATTCACAATTGAAAGCATAATGAGACAAAATATCTCCTCTATTATTTCTAATTATTTCTCCCCCTCCTGCTGGTACTAGGTTTCCTTTAGATGCTCCATCAAAATTCAACTTAACCCACTCCACATATGATGGTTTCCACTTTATATTCTTTACCTTATTTTTGCTTCTCTTGTACCCAACATCATAATTCCATTTAATGGCTTGAATTCATATATCAAGAATATTTAATTCTAAATTAGTGATTGGGTGAGTTTTTAGGGTTGGTTTAGACTCCTCTACGGCTAAACATATCTTCTTTTTCATTACCTCTAAACTACTTTCCTTTCCTTTAAATATTTTTCTATCCTTTCTAGCCATATAGTCCAAAGTATTGTATCTTTTGATGTATCCCATATTTTATGTAATACCTCACTTTTATAAGTGCTCTGCCATTTCTTTAACCAATATTCAATTCTGCTATTCATCACCATGCATTTACCAAACATATTAAGAATCCATTTCCATAGATTTCAAACTATTGAGAAATATCCCAAGAGATGGTCAATACTCTCCTCCTTATTACAAAAAACACATTTAGAGGGGCCATGAAAACCCCTTTTCATAAGGTTATACCAGAATAAAATTCTTCTATGACCTACTAGCAAAAAAAATATTGACTTTAGGAATGCTTGGGCTATCGCAAATATCTCTCCAAATTCTAGTGATATTATTATTATGTTGGTGTTGAACATTATATCCATTTCTTGTTGTGTATTATTTTGATTTGTTCAACTCCTAAATCAATTTATCCTTGGAACCCCTCAGAATAATTACAATTTTTATTTTTCTACTCAATTGCCTCCTAGCATCAATGTCTTGTATACTTGTAAAAAAATATTCTTTCCATTTGTATCTTCCTTCTTGATCCTTGTAAAAAATGTTTGAAACCATATCACTGTATTTATCTTGAAGAAATCTCATCCAATGTTTCAAAACAAGATCTAAATTGAGTGGTTTTTTATCACACCAAGTATTCTTCCAAATATAATTTTTTTCTCTAGTTCCTACCACCCATATTAAATATTTAATCATAATATCAATATATTTTTTTAACCATTCCAAAGAGCAGAATCATTTGGAAGAGAGAATGCAGTAAATATTAAACTTGGGTCATTGGGATCAACATACTTAGAAGAATTCTTGCCCATTATCTTTGAGTCTCTTTGTACAATATCTAGATAAATTTTTCCCTAAGAGTTAAATTTGCATCTGTAAGAGCTCTTAAACCAAGACCTCCCCTAGTTTTTTCATCACACAAATTGCTCCATTTCACTAAATAATTTTTTTTTTATCATGTAAACCTAACCATAAAAAGGATCGCATAATAAAGATTAAACTTTTTTCAACTGATTTTGACATAGAATACAAAGACATATAATTTGTTGGAATGGATTGTAAGACTAACTTAATTAACAACACTCTTCCTGCTAATGATAACCATATACCTTTCCAAACTGGAAATTTATTTTGAACTTTACTAATAACTAGATTCCATAAATCTATCCTCATTCTCCCCTCAAATAAAGGCATCCCTAGATAAGTTGGTAAATTTACCTCCTCCATTTGAAGCAACCTACAAATTCTTGCTTTGATATTATCAAGAGTGTTAAGAAAGTAAATTTTGGATTTATTCCTATTAATGTTTTTCCTTGAATATTTTTTGTACTCTTTTAAAAATTTATTTAAGGCTTTGGCCTCATTTATCTTTGCCCTTCCAAAAAGAGTTGTATCATCTAAAAACTGTTGATGGGTAAAGTTATTGATGTTATTACTAAACTTAAGTCCACTTATAAACCCATATTTGTAACCCTAATTTAATTTCCTACTCAAAACTTCTACAAGCTATCCAATGCCTAGTTTTATGAATGGTTACACAAGAGGTTCTAGAAGGATTCCAACAAGTTAGAATTTCCCCTGTTGCTCCTTCAGAATCCATAGCATCTCATTCACATCTTGCCCAAAATGCTTTCATAGTTTTTGAAACTTATTTTATTATTTTTATTTCTTGGATACTAAGAATATCAGGTTTATTACTTAAACATAAGTCCCTAATACACATATGCTTTAAGGGGGCATTAACAACCCTTATATTCCATGATATGATAATCATGTATCATTAGGGGCTTTTGGCCCCTCTTGTGTATTACCAATATTATTTTATTGTTTGGTAAAGAGAAGTTCAACCAACTTAGTTTGTGTTCCTTTCTCTATGTTAGCTCTTGCTTCCTTGGATCTTGCTTGATAATTTGAGGGTTTTACTATTTTTACCTTGCCTATATCAGGAGTAGGTCTTATTATTCTATTCCTCAATATTCTTTCACCATTTTATTTTCAACATATTTATCCTCTCCTAGCTCTATTATATAAGCTTTTGACTTATCCTGCTCATTTTATGGTATTTCCTTATTAATGGAAGAGGTATTACCTTCTAAAACTACATTTTATTTACCAATTATTTTCTCCTGAATGGTGCATGGTACTTCAAGAGAGTATTTAAAATCTGATGAAACACATTCCTTGGGTTCATAAAGAATATTATTCCTTAAATTAGGATCATATTGAATAGATAGTTCCTTGCTAATATGTTGAAATTGTTATCCTGTGTCCTCTAACTTTTGATCTACATTTTCTTCATAGGCTAAAGCCTCAAAAGAATTGGAATTTATTCTAGTATCCTTTATTATTGGTCTCCATTGTTCATTTTATTTTATTTTTCTAGATCTTTTTTTTTGAAGTTGAAAACCATATTTATCCATAACCATTTGTAAATTTCTCTTACGATTTTCTACAAATGATTCTGCTAGGCTCTTCTTAGGGCATGATCTCTCAATATGCCCCACATCATGACATATTCTACATCTAAAAGATATGTTTTCATAATCTATAGTTTGGGTCTACATATTATCCCCATACTTAAGAATGATTTATTTTGGTAAAGCTTTACTTATTTCAATCATGACCAATATTTGAGCATAAATAGCCAAAAATCCATCTTTTGTTATATCTAAAATCTCAAGGAATTCTCCTAGAGTGTTTCCTATTGCCTTGAAGGTATATATTTCCTAAAATTCAATGGGCAATCCAAAAATCCTAACCCAAAATGGTACTAGGGATAGGTTTATATTTTCAGGTGAAAAGAATTCATACCAATAGGTAAGGAAGAGCCCTGCTCTTCCTATAAACCAAGGACCCCCTTTTAGGATTCTTTCTCTTTATTACCTAGAATAAAAAATAGCTAGGAAGAAACCTTTGGGAAGAAATGATAGAATCATTCTTGGAGACTTCCAACTCCTCTTAATTCATTTTCTCAAGGTTGAAGCCTCTGGCCAATACCCATTAAATTTACCAAAAATTGCCCTATCTTGGAGCAATGAGGATCTCTTTGAGGTGCGCTCACTAACCTCTACCATTAGAGATGATTCTAAGGATTTAACTATAAATAAATCCATGTAAAGGAAACTAAAACTCAAAATCTAATGAAATTTACTTGAAAGTTCTATAACAAATATAATATTTGATAAAAACTTTATAAAAAGTTCATGCACATTTTCTAAGATAAAGAAAGAGAAAAAAGAACTTAGTTGAAATTTGTTATCCAGATTGAATGTCTTGCCTCATTGAAGTACTAGCCCTTCATTGCTCTTCCCATTGTTTGAACCCTAGTTGGCAAATATTTGCAATTTTGTTTTTCAATACTTGAAAAATTGTCACTGCCCTTGTTTTGAATGGTTGACTTTACAGGGTTGTATCTCCATCAATATTACTTAGATTTTTGCATATGACCACTCATTTTAAATCTATTCAAATTCTACACAAGTTGGTCCAAGAATAAATTGAATCAAATAACTCTTCATGAAGATATGGCTTCTAAAATATGAGATGTTTTTCAAGAAAACCCTAATCCTTCACACTTTGCAATTTCATTTTTCGTGATTTGAAAAATCGTCACTGCCCTTGTTTCGAATGGTTGACCATTAAGTTCAAATTTTATTTGATTTTTGTCTAACTATTAAAAGAATTGAAACTTGATTTATTAAATTTTTTTGGTAGGTAAAAAAAATTTATTTACTTGTCGGGTTGAAGGATCCAATCCCTATTACATAAGGCATTTGGAATGCCAGTAGTACAAAATTTGATGCATCTCATCATCATAAAGATAGACGTTAAGATGACCTACAGTCTAAAGAACCCTATAACAAACTAACTACAAGACCTAAAAATGAAAATTAGAACAAATCCATGGACAAGAACCCTGAATATGAGAGACAACAATAGAGTAGTAACCAAAAGAGCCATAGGCAGACCATCTGCTAGCTACCATCAACTCAAAACTAATGGGATTCTTCCACATCTTCCTGCTTGATGATGCCCTTATGATATTTTGTGAGCAGGACACTGAGGGAAGTTGAGAGCTCATAGAACTCATTGATGATTTTTGAAAAGATGGCACCCACCTCCTTGATCATGTTAGTTGTAGCCTTGAGATGCTCCACTACTCTAGTGATGTGATTGATAGTGCTAGTGTGCAACACTTTATCTGTATTGCTTTTGGTATCTTCCTCATCATCCAGAATGATCTTGAGCATGATTCATGAGTCGTCCACACCTTTCCTCCTCAATTGATGTGAGCTTCTGCTTTGAGGGGGGCATATGACTTTCCTCTTGCTCCTCAGATGTGGAGCATGGGACGAGACTCCATAGGGGCTATGTCCTTTGGGTTGGACAGTGGACTATCTACCCCTTTTCTACTAGACTATAAGGGGTAGGTAGATTTTGGAGGACCATCAAGGGAGAAACAGAATGTAGAGGCGCATCAGAAGAAGGATTGTGGGACTCCAATGGTGGATTAGGGTCACTAGACTTGGGCTTATGGGTTGGCTCAATAGAGGGTTTTGATATTGGGGGGAATTAAAGGACTGCAAATAGGGAGTGAAGTGAGGGCGTGCTTGTAAATGATGAGGAATAGGCCTTGGTGCAAAGGGAATTTAGAGGATTTCTTGTCCTTGAATTTCTCAATGGTGATGCTGATGGACCTAATTAGAAAATCAAGGGTGTTTATTGGCTTGATATCATGGAGGTGGTTGATGAAGGCAAGGTGATAAAAGCAAAGGGGGATGCTGACATTGTCAATAGTGATAAACTGAATGATGGGCACTATGATGGATTCCCAAGGGCGAGGGAGAGAGGACCGGAGAGCTCCCCCATTCTCCCAAGCTAGCTCCTTGCCTTTATCATGGAAATGCTCAGTTTCTTATTTGAAATTATATTTTTCCTGATGCATCACCCTACCCTTAGGAGCTAAACCAAAAATTTTAGTTATCTAAAGAGCATTTACCTCGATGTGGAGCCCTCAAACTTGGACCACTCCATTGTTCCATGTGCTTATGAAGTCACTAGTGATGTGCTCATCCACACCATTGAAATGTTTGAAAAGGGGTATAAACCCCTTGGCTTCTAGCAAAGATTTAGCTACTAGTTTGAGTTGCAGCTCTGATGGTTCAAGAATGGCCATCGTGTCATAACGACTATAGGATTTCAAGCACCCAAAATGGAAATTTCCAGTAAGAGAGATACAACACAAGTGACTACACTCGATATGATGGTAGAGAAATAAAAAAGTCCTAGAACTATAGCAGGGGAGAGAACCAGAATAAGGGCCATTTACGATGCAAGTTGGAAACTCCACCAAAAAGCAACAGTATAGACCAACCTCATCACTTACACGTGATAGAGAGGAAACATGGCATAGTGAGGGGATAGAATGGGTGCCAAGGTGGAAGGGGATAAAAACCAGGATGAAGTCGATGACGTAGAAAGCGGGAGGGTGGTGGAAATAGAAGGGAGGAAGGGCAGAAAATGAGAGATGGAGGAAAACAAGGAGGGAGAAGCAGAGGCACAGGGTGAAAAATGGAAGCAGGGGTGAGGATGAGCTTTACCATGATTAGAATGGCTCGCATGGTGAGTGGTAAAACTATATTTATGAGAGACAATGATGATTTGGGAAGGGGAACAAAAATCCTTGGTGTTGAAATGAACACCCTTGGTGTTGATAAAAACACCTTTGAAGTACCGCTTGCTATTAGTTGGAAATGTACTCCACATAATTTTTGGTAGCGTTGATGATGTCTTGTGGGAAGGAGTTCTACCAAATGGTAAGCTCGTTTTGATTGTATGCTCTGTTTGCCAATAGGTCAGCCACCACATTTACCTCTTTGAACACATTCTGGATTATGCTGAGCGGGCACTGTCTGAGGGTGAGTTGAGTCTCTTGGATAATATTTTGAATATTCCATATGACCTTGGTGTTGTTCTTAATGTGGTTGACCACATTGAGGGAATCCCCCTTAAAAATCATGGGGTTGGTCAGCCCTTTGATGAATATGCTCCTCCATAGGGCTCGGGCTTCAACATAATTGTTAGACTGGACCCCTAGATTTTTGATGAATGCTTTGATAATTTCACCTTCATGGATCCTGATGACTCCTCCAGCCCCAACATCTCCAGGGTTGCTTTTAGATGATCCATTGAAATTCACATTGAGCTACCCTAGGGGGGAGGGTTCCACTTGATAGTGGATCTACAACTGGTATGGTTTTGGGATCTGGTACACTCAGAAGATATGCCAAGGGAATTAAATAGGGAAGCTTCCAGTCCAGACATAGGAATTTCCAGATAGGGGACCAAGTTTACAATTTTAATTATGAAATAGAGGGCTTTTTTAGCCACAAATTCTGGGTCCCTATATCGATCCTTGAAGATTCTGCTATTACGCTCGAGTTAAATTTACCACTGCATGTGGTGTAGCAATGCTTCCCACAAGAACTTGAGTTTGGGGTTATGAAACACTTGGGGCCACTAAGTAAACAAATCAACGATTGACTGGGGCCAAACCATTTAACTTGGAACATACTGACCAATGTGGAGAATATATTATAGGTAAAGGGGCACTCTACCAAGAGATGCTAAGTGGACTCCCATGTGTGTAAGCACAAATAACACTTTTTGGGGACTATGATGCCCCTATTAATCAAATTTTCTATGGTGAGAAAATTATTTTGGAAAGCTATCCAACAAAAATGATCCACTTTCGAGATGAGGTGCTTGAGCCAAATTCTTTTTACTATAGTAGGGGTAGCCTTATTTTTGTGCATGTTCTGAGGAGGGTCCGTCAAGAAAAAGGTAAACTTAACCAAAAAGGAGCCATCATTAGTACCTTTCTAGAAGGGTTTGTCTTCCTTTTGGGCCTTAGGTATGAAATTTAACCTAAAAACTATTTGTAGAGAGGAAATAGCTCTATCAAGTATTGCATTTCTTACTCTGAAATGGAGCTTCTTCCACTTACAATTGTCCTTATTTTAAATTATTAAATATACGAATTTTGGTCCAAATCTATGGTTTTTGAGATGTTTTATCGTAGTGATATCAAGATTCCTAATAAGGGGCTCATCCCTTGCTCAGGGATTATGCCAAAAATTGATGTTTTTCCCATATCCAAGCTACCACATGGTTCCTCATTGGAGCAAATGTCTGGTTTGGATGATAGACTACCAAAAATGAGACCCTACTTGAGGAATCCCTTCATCCCTAAAAGAATGGTGTTGCAAGTATTTTATTTTAATAATTGAAACCCACTCCAAGTTTTCATTAGTGAACACCTTTCAAGCCTACTTATCTAGGAGGGCCTGATTCATTTTACTAATCCTACGAACCTTATATTTTGGTGAACATAATTTATCCCAAGCTACTAGATGGAATTTTTTATGATTATCAGCTCCAACCCATGAGAAGTGCTTTTAAATTTGCTCAATCATTACCCCAACTGCTATAGGGATTTTGAAGACTAATAAAAAATACACAGTAATACTTTGAAGAATAGACATGACCAAGGTGGCCTTATCTGCCTGAGAAAGAAGGGCATCTTTCCACCCAACAATATTCTTATGAAATCTCTTGGTGATATTATTCCACATTGAATTGGTAGGTTTCCATTGAAACATTGGGAGGCCAAGGTAGGTGGCTGGACACACTGCAATGGAACAAACTAGAATATTCAATATTTTATCTTGTTGGGTCAATGGGGTATTGGTGAAATTAATATTACTCTTGGTGAAGTTGATTTTTTGTCCAACAACTTCCTTGTAGAGGTTGAGGATAGTTTTGATGACTCTTGCTTTAGATACAGAAGCAACTGTTACCAATAGGGTGTCATCCATGAACTTTTGGTGAGTTGTGGACTAAAAATTGAATGTAGCTTTAATTCCAGATATCAACCCTTGGAGCAGGAAACTTTAATAGCTCATCCGAGAATCTCAGTAAAAATGATGAAGAGGATGAGGGAGAGGGGATCCCCTTACGTTAGCCCTCTGTTACTAGGGAAGTATACTGTAGTAAAGCCATTTACCAGCACAAAAATCCAAGAAGAGGATATGCATTATGAAATTAGAAGAACCTAGTTATCATGAAACCCAAACTTCTAAAGAACCTTGGATAGAAACTCTCGATAAAATCTGTCAAAGGGCTTTGTTCATGTCGAGCTTAAGGAAGAAAGCTATTTTTTTAGAATTTAGGACAAAATGAATGAGTTCATGAATGGTTATGATTCCATACACTATATTCTAACCCTTAACAGAACTTCCTTGGCAAGGGTCGATCAAGGATGAGAGGATGCCTTTAAGTCTATTGACCATGGATTTGGACATGATTTTATAGATGACATTACACAGGCTTATGGGCCAATAATTAGATAGGGATTTGGAATTGGAGCCTTTAGGAATGAGGGCAAGGAAGGTGGAGTTCACATCCCTAGGAATAACTCTAGAATTTTACATTTTTGAGATGGTTTGGCAGAGGTCAGGGCCGATGATGTCCTAATAGGCTTGGAAGAATCTTGGGCAGAAACTGTTGGGGCCTGCAAATTTATCTAGATGCACGGAGAAAAGGATCTGGTGGATCTCCTCAGGGCTTAAAGGACTAAGCAGATAGGTGTTCATGTTGTCAGTATTGGGTTGGGGATGTGCTTAAGAATGGAATCCATGGCTTGGTTAGAGGGGGTAGGGTAGGATCCAAGGAGGGACTCAAAGTGACAGATCACTTCATCATGAATATCATGGATATTGGAAGTGAAAGTGCCATCCTGTTTGATCAAAACCTTGATCATGTTTGCCCCTCTATGTCTAAGCATGGAAATATAGAAAAAATTTGAGTTGGAGTCTCCTTATTTGAGACACAAATGTATCAATTTTTTATGCCAAAATATCTCTTCTTTCCTCAAAATGTTGTGGTAATCTGAGAGCATAAGTTTTTCTTTGGCTCTTATGCTATCATCCCCTTGGTCCTGTTGAGCCCCATTTTTAATTCTTTAGAGCCTATCCTTGATGTTCTACTTGTTTTAAAAGATATTTCCAAAGGTTTCTTTATTCCACACCTTTAGTTTGGATTTAATAGACCATAATTTTTGAGTAACCTGGTTTGTGATAGTTCCAGAAAAACTTCCCCCCCATAATTCAGCAATACGATCTTTAAGGTTAGGGTGTTGGGTCCACATTGTCTCGAAGTGAAATAGAGTTTTGAATTGGGGTCTATTGACTATTTTGAATATTAGGGGGTTGTGATCAGACCCGATATTAGGCATGGCCTATAAGCTAGCATATTCAAACAGAGGAAGCACATCTTGAGAAAGAAGGAAACGGTCAAGCCTTTCCTAAATGAGGTCACCCCCGTCCTTCTGTTACTCCAAGTAAACTGAGACCCCATAGCTGAACATCCATTAATTAATTTGCATCCATGAAATGGTTGAAGTCCCATGTGATTCTAGGAGTGATATCTTTCTCGTCTCTCTTCTCAGAGGGGTGTAATGGGGAATTGAAATCCTTGGTAAGGATCCAGGGGATATTGCTAAATGCCTCTCTCATCTGAGTGAGAGTGTTCCACAAGGTCAGCCTATCCTGAGAGCTATTCAATGCATAGACATTTTTTAGAACCCAGGAGTACTTAGTAATAGGGTCATGAAATAAATTTTTGGAAATTTGTCCTTCATCTAATATTACTCTTCCTTCCACCTTGGTTGGATCACAGAGACAGAGGAGGTCACCAGAGGTTTCGGAGGCAGGGCTAAAGGAAAACTCACATTTTCTCCAAATAACATTGAAGAGCACTGTGTGCCTAATTTAGTTTATTGAATTAAAAAAATTGTGGTATTTGAATCCTTTATCATAGAAGCAACAAGTCTTTATTTTTTTGGTCCATTTGACCTGCTCTCATTCCAGGAGAGGATTTTCATTTGTAACTCTTGGAGGGTTTTTTTCCTCCTTTGCCTTGCTGCACAGGAGATTTGGATGTCTTTGATTCTTCTCTATTGGAAATTCCTAGTTACTGAAAGAGAGTTTGTTGGGTGCTATTGGCTATGTCTTTCGCTATGTCTCTACTCTGCAATAGAGGGTCTACCCTTCTTTTTGTCACATTCGACATAAATTTAGGATTTTTAAAGCTTCTAGTTTTTTTAGGTCTCCAAGCCTCTGGGGACTCATGAGATGACTTGAAGCTTTCAACTTCATTGCCATGGGTTTCGGGTGGGGGATGGGATGACCCAGAAATGTTGGGTGGGGGGGAGCTAGACGTTGGGTTAGGTGATAGGGGGATTGGGTGATAGGGGGATTGGGTGATAGGTCTTGGGGTACGAGTGCCATAGTCAATGGGGAATTAGGGATCAAGTTTGGGGATAAAAAATGGGTTTTCTAGGAAGGCCATGCCTTCATAGTTGGTTGGTCCAGTTGGTTTGATCCAGGGAATTCCTCATAGATACCTTCCTCATCATTATCATTTACATTGAAATTTGTATTGTTGAGTAAACTGAACCTATTGGAAAAATCAAATAGGGTACTTGCCTTACTCATGTCACTATTTGGAGGAGGGGGAGCATGCTTCTTACCTTTGGGCTCATGGCATGGGACCACTTTAGCTTTCATCCTCTAGACTTCTCCTTTGGGTGGGTGTAGCGTCTCCTGGTCATCATTCTATACATGTTTCAATTTTGGACACTGGATTCAGAGGTACCCCTGAGAGTGGCATTTGATGCAGAAAGAGGGTTTATTATCATACTCCATCGCTTGAAATTGATGGTAGAACCCATAAATTAAATTCACATGGTGTGGGAGTTGGATCTCCAAGTTTACATTAACATAGATGCAAGCCTGTATCATTCATGATCGAGATGCATTGTAGGGTTGATAGTGATGAGCTCCCCAATCACCCTGGAAATCCCCTAAAGCATGTCATCATGCCAAAATGAGAGGGTAATTTTAGGATTCAGACCAAAATCCACCCTAGGTCTCTGGAATGAAATCCACCCCCCACTTGCGAAGGAAAAGGCTCCTTCTTTTGAAGAACCATGGGGCCCCAGATAGAATGTAATCCACATCCTCTTGAGTATTGATCCATATCATAAGGAAGCCTTTGGACATGGCTATTAGTTCCAGGCAGCCCCTAGTTTTCCATTTTATCACTTCCCATCGATGGATAGCCTCCATGTCGGGTCTTCCACCTACAAAATTCCCAACTAGGTAGAAGGAGTTGAGGGAAATGCACCCTGCCATGACTTCATCTGGTAGGATTACATTGAAACCTTGAGGGATGAAAGTGCATGGTACAATTGGAGGGGGTTTGGGATTTTCCTTGAGCATTTCTACAAATGATGTTGAGTGGATTTTTTGGCTTTCCCTCAGTGCTTTGTTCAGAGGTTTTTTCCTCCCCAAGGTATCGTTCGCATCATCCAAGACCCCCATGTTAGATTTAGTTTCTGCTCTGCTCCCATTCTCTTGGTTGGATATTCCATCATTGATGCCACTTGCATGCACTCCCGATCCACTCCCTTCTCCCTTACTACTGCCTCTATGCTTCCCGCTCGTCGAAGATTCAAAAATCAAAATTTTGCTCACCATCACTCTCATACTATATACATATTATTATTGATTTATTAAATTTTTAATGATTTTAAATTTATTTGATTAAAAATAACCATTTAAAATATTATATCCTGTATCGCTCCAAATTTTTCACATCCCTACCTTCAGGCTATTGGATCCGTGCCCGGAAGGAGGATGGGAAAAGGATGTCGCGGTACCTCGGACTGAGAGGACTTTGCGAAGGTCCCGCCTCTCAAGGGAGGTGTATTTTGATGATTTTTCGATGGATGGTGGGTTCACCAGGAAACATTTAATGGCAGTTTCCACGCCTAGGTTTTGGAATGTGTTTAAATGTGTTCGTTTTTAACCTTAAGCACTCATATCCTAGGTTTGGCCGAATGAATCTAGATTAATCTATATGAAAATGCAAGTTCAATGAATACAAAAAATAGATTTAAAGACAGAAAAATAGAGAGATTACAGAATACAAATGAGGAATACCTGATCCGGATGTCTGAAGAAGATTCTGATGTTGAAGCAGTCTGGATCGTCTGAGATTCGACAGAATCGTCTGCAATCAGACAAGATCGTCTGAGATCTGACGAATTCGTCAGAGACCTGCAAAACCGAAAACAGATGCAAAATACAAAAAGTGCTACAGTGCTAACAGAGGGAAATGATATAAAATGGCAGCAATGTTATCAAACTGGAACTTAAACACTAAGACGGAAATGAATCGTGCTAATTAGATGATAATTAGGATTTAATTATGCACTTAATCTAAATGGGTGAACTCCAAATGCAAAATGACATAAAACACTGAATAGACTATCTAATTTGCAGAATAAAATGACAGAGAAAAGGTTGAGAAACGCAAACTTCAGGCACTGATTGCCTTAATACGGACTGCGATCGAGATCGTCTCGCATCGCATCTGAAATCGCCTCGAATTCGACAGGTTCGCCTCCGATCTGAACAGGTTCGTCGCCGACGATAGGTGCTGGCTCCGACTGAAAAACAGTGATGTACCTGCAACAAAATTGATGTGGAACTAGTGCAAATGGAAAATAGGGATGTTTTAACGTGAATGGAGTTAACTTGCAGAGAATTTCGGCCAGGGGTTGGGAAGGGAAAATCCTAGAGACTAAATAGGCTTAGGGGAGTAGTTAGGAGGTTGGAGATCATCCCAATTTGGGAGATCTCCAACGGGGTGAGGGTCCCAACGATGCAGACACGCTTCTGCCCAGATTGGAGACCCGTTGGAACAGATTCCAACTTTGCAAAATCGGTTTTGCGACAAGATCGTCTGGACGTCCTAGTCCAGACGAAATCGTCAAATCTGGGGCGATATCGTCTGATCGGCGACGATATCGTCAAACGGTCAAAACAACCTCTAAAAATGGCGCGAAAAAGGGGGAAACGGATTTCTCGACGGTTAACGGGCGGTTTGGGAGGTTAAATTTGAATTTTAAATTATTTACTAAGGTGAATGTAATTATTGTAATTTTATTGCGCCAATTTTAGGGTGCTACATTTTGCCCCCTCTTTAGCGAATTTTTTGAAGAAAATGCGTTAAAGATGAGTTCTTCTCGATCTACGAGAAAGCAAAAATTATTCCCATTTTTAGGCGACGATTCTTGGTCGAATCGTACGACAGCTTACTATGGTGCCCCCTCCGTGTTTTTACCCAAATCGAACGTTTGAGGTAAAAACGCGAAAAAGCAAAAAAATTATGTTTGAATAAAATTAAGAAAAATAGGGTAAAACCCTAATTCATTTTTACTGTTCATTTTCTGAGTTTTAGAGCTCTGAAGCAAAAATGGTGGAGACGACGCACAGATCGACAGAGGTCCGACGCGGTCTACGGGTAAGAGTCCAGACTGATCTAGAATGCTTTAATTTAACTTTACATGCTTTTTAGGTAGATTTTAGATGATTTTTGAGCATCGCGGCCGTTTTTGGGCCGTCGACGTCGTCGGGACGAAATCGTCTCAATTTCGGCAATTTCGCCCGTGGGCGAAATCGTCGAAAAAGGGACGATTTCATCAAATTAGGGACGATTTCTACGAAATCGAAGACGATTATGCTCAAATTTGGGACGATATCGTCCAATAGTGGGCGATATCATCAATTGCATAAAATTGAACTTTAACTTGCATTATTAATTACTTGAATTGTTTATTAATGATTGCTTGTTGTTTTGTTGTTTATGTTTGCAGAGAGGATTACTAAAGAGCAGGGAGTGGAAATACGACGGGTTGAGAGATGACTTGGCCGCTCTTACACAGGCAGAGCGGGATCAGCTGGCACAGGCCGACTTACTGCATGTGGCAGAAATGCCACAAGTTTCTACAGACATGGGGCTACTGACGGCCCTAGCAGAGAGGTGGTATCCGGGCTCTTCATGTTTTTGGCTACCCACAGGGGAGATGACTCCCACTTTGGAGGATGTATGGAGGATTCTGAGAATCCCCATACAAGGATGGCTCATTACACCTGCGGCCAATCAGGGCCGCGCTATGGGACGACTGTGCGGTGACCCGAGCTTCGCCCTAGAGAAGGGCGGAGTTAACATCGAGGCACTACGCCAGATGCCTGGGGCATCTACACTCACACGGGTTCTGGTTGGAGTAGTTGGTGGACTTCTGCTGTGCCACCAGAGCGGGTGCAGGGTGCCGTGGATGCTCGTAGATGTGATCTACGATATGCGGGACCACGGGTACAGGTTCTCATGGGGCAATTTTGTTCTATGCCGGTTGTACAGGATCCTATATGGGGTCGTGTACAAGGGCGGCCGATGTCTGGTTATGACATCGCTACTACGAGTTTGGTGTTGGGAGCACATTGCGGTGCGGAGGCCGATAGGGCTTCCTCCGACAGGGGTTGACGGGGAGAGGCCCCGAGTCTTCTACTAGTGGCTCCGGAGAGGGGCACAGCGACGGATCGACCTGTCGATGTCCCGGAGGCTATTAGATGACTTAGTCCCGGACCAGATCACCTGGAGGCCATGGAGGGAGCATCCAGGGTGGCCAGAGGACAGACAGGAGTTGGCTCGCATTAGGCGAGTTTGTTGGTTGAGGATGGAGAGGGGAGAGGTGGAGCTCCATAGGTATGACCGAGTTTTGAGGCAGTTCGGTCTACAGCAGGGGATCCCATCCCTTAGAGATTACGAGTTTTCTCGGAATGTCCGGGATAACACTACGGTTAGCGGGGCTCCCGACATGCAGCGGTTCTGGAGCCAGGACACAGATGATGCCCCCATCCAGCCAGTGGATGGGGACGACGCAGGAGTAGCCGATGGCTACGATGCCTGGTACGTAGGCATCCGCCCTCCTCGGATGACGAGGGCACAGGGTCCGATCCACGCAGTTGTGCGTCGGATAGGGAGGCGGTGCCAAGCGGCGATGGAGGCAGCCCAGGGTCACGACGGGAGAGAGGCGAGGAGGCCACAAGCACAGGAGCGACCACGACGAGAGAGAGGGAGAGGAGGGAGGCGAGACCCCCATCTCCACAGAGGCCACCATCGCCCGATAAGGGCAAGGGTGTGGACACAGGAGAGAGTAGCGAGATGGCTACTCTCCGGGCGAAGAGAGATCGTCTGCAGGCCCAGGTGCAGACGCTACAGGATGCGGCTGCACAACATCGGGCTGAGGTGTCACAGCTACGGGATGAGATTGCACGCCTCAGGGCACGGGGCGGAGGGGCGAGCTCTGGGGAGTTGACACGGGCTATCGCCCAGCTGACATTCTATCAGACTTTATACTTCCAGTTGGTGCTAGAGGCGGACAGACTACCCCTGCCAGCTAACATCGCAGATCCGATTAGGATCGGGTCATCGAGGACCACGTCCCGATCGAGGACGAGGACTACACAGACTGCGATGGGGCCACCTCGTCCACCTCAGGGCGGGGGAGGAGATGAGGCAGAGAGCTCGAGGGGCTCTCGAGGCTAGAGGGCGGGATACTGACATTGTATTATATTTGTTTTTGTTGATAGAGGATTGAGTATGCCGAGGTACAGATTGTGGCATACCAATCCAGTTTTGATGATGTACATATATTTGTGACATATATAGATGAGATATTTTTGATCATATGACTTGTGTCTTGTGTATGTTTATGATGCTTTTATGTTTTGATTGATTGATTTGATAATTGGATGTAATTATGTCGTTGGAGATATTGCAATGTGAATGTCATGTGGTGATATTTTAAATGAAATAATCTGATGTAACAAATTGATTTGTTGTAATGAAATGTAAAAATAAAAAAAAGACTTCTAACAATAATTTCAAAGGACATTGTCGCTATTATAGACCATTTCATGGAGTCGCTGCTCACTCGGTCGTCAAGCTAGTCCCATTTATAGAAATGTTGTTAAAAAGTAAAAGAGTGCTTAAGAAACTGTCTTAAGACTTTGGTGCAATAGTGCAAATGATAATGATGATGATGGTTTGTTTTCAGATTTTCATGAAAAATGTTTGTGCATGAAATGATGTTCAAATGATTTTTTGCTAGGCATAATTTCCTAAGTGTGATAAATTTTTTGGATAATTCTTTAGGAATTATACCATCATTGCAAAAGGTTGACATAATGACATGAAATAATGAAAATGGGTTTGCTTTTTAAAAGCATAATTTGTGTAAAATAATGATTTAAGTCATATGGTTTTCATGATTTTTAATAAATGGGGAATAAAATTGTTACAATGGTTTGCGCTAGGCATAGAATATGTAGGTATAGACTTATACCATCATCGCGAAAATCCAAAAAAGATAGTTTTATTGCATGATTGATTTTTGATGAACAGAAAATATGAAAATGAGGACTTGCGCTAGGCATAAAATTCCAACTTTGGTTTTGAAACTATACCATCGTCGCGAAAGTCAACCAGATATATATGTTTATGTTTTGTGTAGTTTGAAAGAATTTTTTTTTTTTTTTTCTATTATATAGTTGTCTTTGTAGTAAACGACTGTACTTGATTTATTCCAAACAAGTTGCAAAAATAATATTTCAAATTATTTTGAAGACAAAAGTTAGATTTATAAGGAATCCCATGTGCATATGTGAATTCATTTCCGATCTTGATTTATCATAATGATACACAAAATCTCTCAAATACAAATGTGTGTGCAATTGCATTGTTCATTTACCAGTTTTGAGCAAGATAATATGATACAAGTGATTTGAAGAAACCAAATAAGTGTTCATTAACCATGATGTAGATGCATATAACCATACTAGGCTACTATGTAGGTCGGATTATCAAGAGCTAGCTAATCCATAAGCGGACATAGGTCTGTACAAAAGAAGGTCGCTAATGTGACGGACATATCACCACGCTAGGAGTTACCCAAGGCCAAGCGGGTTGGGCACAAACCACTTGTTATGGGGCTTACCTCACGCTTTTCGAATAATTGAGAATTCCAGGGATTCAAGCTCATCAGCCCTTCTTTTCTTTTCAAAGGGTAGGGAAAGGGATTTTATTGCTTTCTTGCTTTCTTTTGAACTTTGCTTATTTTTCTGTTTGTATTTCTTTTGCTTGATAATGCTTGGAACATTGCTGAAATAACATTTTTCTTTTCTCTTTTTTCTTTTTCTTGAACTTTTCTTTTCTTTTTCTTTGCTAGGGATACTTGCTCAGATTAGCTGTAGAGCAAGGGATTTTTATTCTGGGTAGGGGTGAGCTTGTCCTTTTGCCAATTCTCAAAGATTCTAGACCATGTGCATGATAGGATAGCAGGGGAAACTTTTCGCTCAAGAAATCAGTTCTACTATGTAGCAAAACATGGAAATTACAAATATAATCATTTTATTGTGAAAAGATGTGCTTGGTTTAAGTAAATAACAAGATCAATTCTCTATGCTCAAACTTTATTTAAGTGAATTTTGTGAACTTTGATATAAGAGAGATTAGTAATCATGCCAGATAAAATCAAGATATTTATTTGTTGTGAGTGTGCAAGTGAGGGATTCAAAATAAATGCTAATTTATCCCAAAATAATTTGAAACATACAACTGCAATGATTGTAAGAAAATATATATGAACACTTTTGAGAAAGTTTTTGAGGATGTGGACTCTCTCTTTCTTCTTTATTTTATTTGGTTTCCGAAAGAGTCAAGCATATAGCTGTTATTATATTTTTATCATTATTTTGATTTTTGGTTTTATTTTTGATTTTGAGCAGAAAAAATTTAACAAGTGCCTTAAATAAATGCAATAGATAGTTTTGAAGATTTTGGATGATTATGAATATTTTTGATGTTTTTGGATTTTTATAAATTTGAAAGAAATATAAGATAATTTTGAAAAACAATTATATACAAGGATGAAGAATGACCAAATTTATGCATAGTAACGTTTAAGATGCAAAATATTCATGGGTTCTTTAAGTTCTTTACCATCTAAGGTAGATAATTTATATGCTCCTGATTCAAATTTAGCAGTAATAATGTATGGTCCAAGCCAATTGGGCTCAAATTTACCTTTAAGGTCCTTAGTTGCATTAGTATATTTTTTGAAGATTTTGAGGATTTTGATTTTTTTGTATTTTGATTTTAATTTATGAATTGAAATTGGTGGTATATACAAGATGATCTATATACACTATACAAGGTTATTTGAGTATAGCATGTCTAAGGTTGCTTCAAAATCAAAGGAGGTTTTGAAGGATAATCTGGTTGAGGTGAAGGTAAGAATAAAAGGTGATGAATAAAAGGTAGTGATAACAAAAGCTTTGTTATAATGTAGAATAATGTAGCAAAAGATTTGACTTTTATATGTGTAAAATTGATCATGTTACAAAATAGAATGTAAGAAGGATAATAAAGTTCTTCATTTGTATCACTATATTCCAAGTTTTGATAAGATGGAGAGAGCATATATAAAATATATGCATGGGTGTTATTTGGTAAACAAGGATGATCATATATGGATGAAGAAAAGTGATGGATAGAAGATAATTGTGACAATAGAGAATGTATAGAACTTGATGTTTCAACTGTTAAATATTCTTCAAATGGTGTTGGGTCATTATGTATGGTAACAATTTTATTTGTAATTTCAAACTTCAAACATTGGTGAAGAGTGGAAGGGAAAACCCTCATCGTATGAATCCAAGGACTCTGAGAAGTAGGTTGTAAGGTGAAGGGCAATATCCTACATAGAATAAAGTATCCAGGATCTTGGATCCAATATTAAGGGGAAGAATTATAGTACCTTGACGATCTTGAATTTCATTGTTAAAAGATTTTATAATAACATTTGATTCATTAAGATCTTCTTCCTTTGTTTTGAAATTTTGGAATAATTGATAAGTGCATAAATTAAGAGAGGAGCCATTATCTACCATGATAGTTCTAACAAGTGTTTCTTTACTAGATCCGATAATGTAAAGATAGGAGTCTTCTTGTGGAGTAGAGGAAGGAATATCCTCATCATAGAATGAAATATGGTTAACCTCAAGAGGGTTTACACCATTAATTATGTTCTTAGAGAAAATATGATGAGGAACAAATTGTTGGCTAGGTATTTTGAACAAAATTTCCTTGTGATAAATTTGTAATACTTCTAAAAGGGATATCTTTGCTTGAGGATTAATCACTTGTTGTTGGTTATCAAAGTGGATTTCAGATTGAGATTTTGATTCTAAAGATGAGCTTTCTATGCTTACATTCCATTTTGGATCATTCTCTAGAGTCAAATATAGTTTTGAAGGTTGGTCAAATGAGGAATCCATATCTTGAATATCAGATTGAGTTGATTGAACTTGAGGTTGCTCATTTGTAGTTTTTGTTACAATATTAATAATATCATCATGATGGGACACATTAACATGCAATATTTGATTGGTTTCTTGTTGTTGATAATTGAATAGGGGTTCTTGGGAGATCCCCATGTCTTGATTGATTATTGGTATTTGTTGTGTAGGAGTTTGATTGTTTACTTGGAGATTTATCATCGGTTGTAGATTGTAATTCCTTTATATTAAAAAGACCCTTATCAATCAAATCTTGAATTGCACATCTTAAATCTTTACAATTTTGTGTCATATGTCCATCTACTCTATGATATTCACAATGTAGCTCGGGTTTAAACCAATCTGCTGTGGTATCAGGTTGTCTTATGGAAGGGAGTTCAATCTTATTTGTGTCAAGTAAATACTTGAGAATTATATCCATTGGTTGATTGAGCTTAGTAAATTTACGTGATGAAGGTTTTTGAGAGGTTTTTGATAAATGCCTTAGGAATTTCGTCATAAAAGGGCCTAATGGTTTCTCACCTCTACTTTCTTTATTATGGGTAGAATGATGACAGGAAGATTGCGATGTAGGAGGTGAGTACATGGTAGGATTGGAAGAATAAGTATTTTCTTGTTGAAATGGATGTGTTGTATTGAAAGAAGAGTATTGAAAAGGTGGTGGAGGATTATATGTGGATTGATAGACATAATATGGATATATGGGAGAATAGATAATATCGTTATGAAGAGGATTGGCAAAGGGATTGTTTTGTTGGGTTATGGATGAAAAATAAGAAGAGTGTGATGGAGGTGGTGTTGAATAGGGATGAGGTTGGTCATAATCAACAAATGTATTTGGCTGAATTCTTCCAACATTACTAATGGGCTCATATTGATTTGAGTAAAAACTCATGGTTTCTTTAGTACTTCTAAAAGTAATATTTAGCATCTACTATTTAGAATTGAATCTAAAAACATACAAACTTGAAATGATGATTTTGTTTTTTTTTTTCTTGTATACATATATATTTTTTTGTTTTTGTTTTCAAAAGGTTTATAATGCATTCACGTCGGGTTCACCAAAATGTATCGCTCCAAATTTTTCGCATCCCTACCTTCAGGCTATTGGATCCGTGCCCGGAAGGAGGATGGGAAAAGGATGTCGCGGTACCTCGGATCGAGAGGACTTTGCGAAGGTCCCGCCTCTCAAGGGAGGTGTATTTTGATGATTTTTCGATGGATGGTGGGTTCACCAGGAAACATTTAACGGCAGTTTCCACGCCTAGGTTTTGGAATGTGTTTAAATGTGTTCGTTTTTAACCTTAAGCACTCATATCCTAGGTTTGGCCGAATGAATCTAGATTAATCTATATGAAAATGCAAGTTCAATGAATACAAAAAATAGATTATGATAGAAAAATAGAGAAATTACATAATATGAACGAGGAATACCTGATCCGAATGTCTCGAAGAAGATTCTGATGTTGAAGCGATCTGGATCGTCCGAGATTCGACGAATCGTCTGCAATCGGACAAGATCATCTGAGATCTGACGAATTCATCAGACGAATTCATCAGAGACCCGCAAAACCAAAAACAGATGCAAAATACAAAAAGTGCTACGAGTGCTAACAGAGGGAAATGATATAAAATGGCAGCAATGTTATCAAACTGGAACTTAAACACTAAGACGGAAATGAATCGTGCTAATTAGATGATAATTAGGATTTAATTATGCACTTAATCTAAATGGGTGAACTCCAAATGCAAAATGACATAAAACACTGAATAGACTATCTAATTTGCAGAATAAAATGACAGAGAAAAGGTTGAGAAACGCAAACTTCAGGCACTGATTGCCTTAATACGGACTGCAGTCGAGATCGTCTCGCATCAGTATGAAATCGCCTCGAATTTGATAGGTTCGCCTCCGATCTGAATAGGTTCGTCGACGACGATAGGTGCTGGCTCCGATCGAAAAATAGTGATGTACCCGACAACAAAATTGATGTGGAACTAGTGCAAATGGAAAATAGGGATGTTTTAACGTGAATGGAGTTAACTTGCGAGAGAATTTCGGCCAGGGGTTGGGAAGGGAAAATCCTAGAGACTAAATAGGCTTAGGGGAGTAGTTAGGAGGTTGGAGATCATCCCAATTTGGGAGATCTCCAACGGGGTGAGGGTCCCAACGGATGCAGACACGCTTCGCCCAGATTGGAGACCCGTTGGAACAGATTCCAACTTTGCAAAATTAGTTTTGCGACAAGATCGTCTGGACGTCCTAGTCTAGACGAAATCGTCAAATCTGGGGCGATATCGTCTGATCGGCGACGATATCGTCAAACGGTCAAAACAACCTCTAAAAATGGTGCGAAAAAGGGGGAAACGGATTTCTCGACGGTTAACAGGCGGTTTGGGAGGTTAAATTTGAATTTTAAATTATTTACTAAGGTGAATGTAATTATTGTAATTTTACTGCACCAATTTTAGGGTGCTACATATCCAAATACATTACATTGTATAAAATGCAAACTCCAATATGTAGTACTAAAGTTATAGTCAAGAATAAGCTCTCCCACTATTAGGGGTCAATTTAAAGGTTTTTTTTTAAATAATTTGAGAAGTAGTTTTATATAAATTTCTTGTTAAAAAATATTTTTTTATTTTATTTAAGTAATTTTAAATAATAATATATATTTTTATTGAGTTTAGTGTAAGAAACCCCTACGACCAACGCTTAGGGCTGGGCATCCCCATCCAAACCATAACATCTGATAAGGGTGATAGTTGAGCTTATCAATAGGGGCCAAACATAGCCATACACACACCCACCCCCTCACACACTCATCCATGTCATAGTTTGAACCTTGGACTTCTTGAATAAGAGCCAAATCTTGAACCGTTGCATTGTCCCCTAGGGCATTTAAAATAATATTCTTGTTCAAAAGTTTTTTTTTAATTTTAAAATATTAATTGTAGAACCAAAGTCGTCTACACGATTAAGATTAAGCTCTCCCAATATTATGGGCCAAATTAAAGGTTTTATTTTCTTTTTATTTGACAAGTAGTTATATATAACATTTTTTTGATTGATTGGAGGAAGGGGTTTTGAAAGGGTCCTCAAAATTTTTACAAAGAGAGACTCAAAAGAAACTCAAAAGAGACAATATCCACAAGGGAATCAAATTTGAAGTTTTCTATCCAAACAAGGTTACCATTGAAATAAGAAATATAAAAGGAAAAACTTCAACTGAAGTAGGGGAATCCCACTCAAACAAGAAAATTTGAAAATTATCCTCCCTGAGGGGTCACTCCAGGAGTAATCAAACAAGGTGGCCACAAACCACCAGATTAAGACATGGCTCCTCTTAGCCCGTGGAAGAAAAAACTCTTCAAGATAGCACACATCTACAAGATGCACTCCCACTAAGAGAAAGTCATCACAGACTATCGAAGGAAGAAAAGGGGTCCTCTTGGTCCCTAGTAAGACACGTTCTTCGAGAGAGCACACATCCACAATAAGCTCTTCCACCATCTGAGGAAGACAAGGGCACCTCCTAGGCCCTAGTAAGACAAACTCTTTGGGAGAGCAAGCATTTGTAGGATGCTTTCCTAGGAAGAGAAAGCCAATGCAAAATGTTGAAGAAAGACAAGGACCCTCCTAGTCCCTATTGAGACCAATGGGTTCATTAGCTCTAGAAGGTACACAACTAACACACTGAACACATCTAAAAGGGAGAAGGACAAATAGAGAACCACATTACCAAGGAGAAGGGAGAGAGTCATTAGGAGAACCCTCACATGCGGTAGAATCCAATCCAAAACCCAAGGAGAGGAGATCTAGCTAAGATAAATCAAACTGAATGAAATCGAGTTGAAGAAAGGGAGTTAAGAAGAGAACCAATTGAGATGAGTCAAACCAAATAGAACCGAACTGAAGGAGAAATGGGGTAGAAAGGAAACCCCCACATGAAGTAAAAGGTTGAAGAAGGGGGAAAAGGAGAAGATCTAGAGTTTTTATTGCCAAGGAAGGGCCAGGAAAGAGCCTCCAAAAAAACCCTTTGAACACATGCCAAAAACCTTGATTTTGGTAGGCTCTAGACTAGCTGGGACTAGGGAAGAAGATACGACACAATAGAACTAAAGCAAAGGAGAGCTCCTCCAAATAGATCTGACCCTACAACTCTATTTTCTCCCTCACACACCCACTCCTCCTGCTCCTCCCTGTCCTCTAACTTTTATATTTGTTGAAAAGTATTTTCTCTTTTTATTTGACAAGTAGTTGTAAATGTCATTCTTGTTCAAAAGGATTTCCCATTTTTATAGCAAAGGATATTTATTTTGTTTGAAAAATATTTTTTTATAACATCCGTTATATTTTTAATAATACTATTCAATAACAAATGATTTTAAAATATTTTGATCCTTTTATGACAAGGGTTCCTCTTTTTAGTATTTGAAAAATAATATTTTCTAAAACATTTTTTAATAGGGAAGGGTTGAAAAATATTTTATCCCTGATATTAATTTTAAATTTACATATTATTATTTATATATTATTAGCTTCTAAATTATATATAATTTTATTATTTTAGGAAATATATATCAATTTAAATTATATATATATATATATATATATATTTAATTGGTTATATAGAATAGAAATGGGTTCCACCCATATTACATTACACTAGATAGTGGTATTATAATAACTTGGCTATTATACATGTATTGTTTGGCAAGATTCGAACCTAGATATTCTTGTTGAAACTTGAAGAATTTAACCAGTTGAGCTAATGCCATTTGATAATCTAAAAAATATTTTAATTATTTATGATATTAAAGATATATTTTGATATTTATATATTGCTGGATAATATTTGAATATGGATCTTTGTTGATCCACAAAATAATTTGATATGATTTGTGTGCTTGCAAAATTATTGTTAAAAATATAAAGGGGATCAAATAAATCCTTAATATTAAAGCTAAATGGTCATATTCCACCTAAAATGATTAAGCAAGGCCAAGCTAAATAATTTTGTATGAAAAGAGATGCGAGAAAATAATGTAAAATGCAATGAAACACATATGATCATACAATCATAACTAAGTGCTGATCTAGTTGGAATCTTTAGAAGGAATCAAATAATATTGGTGAAATCAGAGGTGAATACCCCACATCAATGAAGTAAGAGGACCAACAAGATATAGGAAGGAAGATCCATAATCATCATACATCCATGAATACAGATGTCAAAAGACATAGTTTATCCATAGAATCCATTCATAACCTCTTAATTAATTGTAGTTCAAATCAATAATAAAATTTTTATTATAAGATTACAATTTTGTTTTTTAAATGTAATCATGAAGCAGTGAGTGCGAGCCAGGAATGAGGGGGAAGTGTAAGCATGAAGTAGTGAGTGTGAGTCGAGAGTGAAGAGGAAGTGGAAGCATGAAGCAATGAGTGCAAGTTGAGAGTGAGGAGGAAGTGTAAGTACAAAGCATGAAGTAGAAAGCAAACTGTAATCAAGGAACAAGTACCACTTCTTGTTCTAGACATTAGGAGGATTTAAATGATTCATTTGATGAAAATATAAGTAACATGGAGAGAAAATCATTTTTGAAAGTCCTTACTAAAAGTAAGAATGACCTAGTTGAAACTATGGATGCTTTAGCTAACAATAAGAGGAAGAACAAATATATGGTAAACCCTATATAGGTAATAGATACTACACCATAGACCCATGAGGGATATTGTAGTGGTAAGTCCTTGGGTTTTCATCCAAGATATCCAAGTTCAATCCTTGGTAAGAGGGGACCGGTATCCCTCATAAAAACTCATGTAAACCTAATTTTTTTAGAGGTCCAAGGTTCAAACCCCACTCATTATGAGAGGACTGAGACCCCTCATAAAAACCCATGTAAACTCGTTGAAAAAACAGATACCACACCATTAATGATTATAAAGGACGAGATGATTGAACATGATATAATGGTTCTTAAAACAAAAGGATTACTATGTAAGTTCTATTGATACTGGCCAAGTTTGTCTGAGAATCAAAATTGGATCAAGTGGAAGTGGGGATTAAATTCAAATTACTCCATGACTTTTCTTCCAAAAGGATTTTTTCTTATTATTCTTTCTAGTTAGAAAATAAGACATAAAATAATGGATGAAGGCCCATGGTTTAGGGGTAAAGATGTATTATATTTAATACCTTGGTGTGAGAACTTGTTTGTGGACATATAAACTATTAAAAGACTTCCAGTATGGATTAAGATTTCTGGACTTCCATATCAACTAATCAATAAGGAGGTTTTGAAGAATATTGGTAATACTCTAGATGAATTAATCTAGGAGGGACCAACTACTAAGGAGAGAAGGTATGATATATACACTTGATTATGTGTTTCTATGGATATTTCAAAACCTTTATCGTAGTCACTTAGGATTAAATCTAAATCAAGAGAATGGGATCAACAAGTGGATTATGAAAATATTGTATTTCGATGTCACAAATATCATGAAATCGAGCACATGGTAAGAGACTGCAAAGTGAAAATGATGGAGGAAGAGATGGAAATTTTTGGGCATGAGGTAGCTTCAATGTGAAACAAGGAGATCATATCATAGGATAAGCTAGGTCAAATCAAGAATTTTTCACTTGTAAGAAAGTGGCAAGAAAAATCCCTCTACATCATCAAATGGCAAAGGTCATTATAGTTCACTTGAATCAACCATTAGAAGAAAAAATGATATGAGGGATGAGGAAGTACAATGCACAAGTTCAAATATAGAAAGAGCTAAATATGCAAAGGAAGAGAGAAAGTCAAATTCTTAAGTAAAGAAAGATGATGAAGCAAATTTTAAAGCAAATAAGGTGAAAGATGTCAAGCTTAATCTAGGTAAATCACCTTTATTTTTCTCAAGTAGTATAAAATATTCTCCTTACAATAAAAATGAAAGTAGTACGAAGTGTATTCCTTGCACTTTAGGGTTTCAAGAGTAGTACAATAAAGAAAATCTTATGGAGGATATCCAAGGAAATTTAGGGTTTCTAGGCCAATATAAGAAAGTAATGACTATGGAGGATCATCTATGTAGTTTAGAATTTTCAAGGAAACATAAAGAAGAAAATTCTAATGATCCTATTCCTTGCACTTTTGATTCTTTAGGGAAACATAAGTCTTTAGAAGATAAATCTCATTATGAACAATATGAAAAAATAAAAAAATAGAAGAGATTGATGAAGATGAGAGTGTTGCTGATAAAAAATGATATCATGGAATATTAGGGTATGAATAAAACCCCTAAAAAAGAGTTATTAAGGAATTAATATATTGTTATTATCCCGAGTTTATTTAAATACAAGAAACACAATTAAGTAGTGAGGAATGTAAGGAAGATTTTAAGAAGATCTGGAATATGGGTGATTGTTTAGCGGTTTCTTCTATAGGAGCTTCAGGTGGTATTGTAATAATATGAGGCAAATGAAAATAGGATGGACAATTATTAGAAGCAAAAAATAATTGGGTTGTATTATTTTTTAGAAAGGAGGAAAACATGAAATTTGGGGTTATAAATGTATATGCTCCAACTATAGTTACTCCTCATGAAATATGTTGGAAGGATCTTAGCATATTTTTGTCAAATATAATGATGATTCATTATGATCTATGGATTCTTGGGGTGATTTTAACACTATTCTATCTCCTTTGGAAAAGAAGGGTGGTATTCTAGGATGGTCTAAATCAATGCAAGAATTTTCTTCATTTGTCAATTCAAATTACCTTTGGGATGTTAGTCCCTTAAGCTTTCAATATACATGGGATGATAGATGCATTGGGTAAAATCATATAGTAGAAAGAATAAATAGATTATTGCTATCCAATAATGGTTGCAAATAAAGTATACAATATCTTCAGATATTTTATTGTGAGAAGGATCAGATCACAAAACCATTCTTTTGACTTGTGAGTTATCTAATAATGGCCATCCAAAGCTATTTTGCTTCTAGTCTATGTGGTTCTAAGACCCTGATTTTTTATAGATGGTTATGTTATGGTGGGATGAATCAAAATTTGAAGGATCATGTATGTATAGGTTTGTTCAAAAGTTGAAATATTTAAAGGAGAAAATGAAGATTTGGAATGCCAAATATTTTAGTAACATTTTCAAAGAAAATAAAGAAATTGAATCCAAGCTCAAAACTTTATAAGAGATAGTAGAAATTAATAGAATGGATTAGTATTCTTATGTGAAAGCAAAATAATTAGTTTATGATTATCATAATGCATTAAAAAAGGAGTCATATTAGTTCCAAAAATCTAGAAAGAAATGGCTCAAGGAAGGAGAAAGAAATACAAATTTTTTCACACTACAACAAATTCAGATTTTTCTTTTCATCACATAAAAAATATCTTAACTCCAAATGTAATAAATAGTGAGGATGAAGAAGCTATAAGGAAGGAAACAATTTATTATTTTAAAAATATTTTGTAAGATACTAGGCAAGATAAGGAGGCATAAGAAAAGTTTCTGCAAAATATTACATCAATTATCACTCAGGGACAAAATGAAATCTTGATGAAGATGATATTTATGGATGAGCTCCATGAAACAATTTTCTCTTTCCATCCTAACAAGGCACCTGGCCTCGATGGATTTCCTACAATTTTCTTTTAAAATTTTTGGGATTTATTGAAGAGTGATATGTTATTTACAGTTGAAGAGGTTAAAAAAAGGAAGGCTATAATAAGTGAGATCAATGCTGCTTTTATTACCTTGGTTCCCAAGAAAGGTGATAAAATATTTTGATAATTTCCATCCAATAAGCCTTTGTAATATAAGATCATTTCAAAAATTATGGCAAATAGGTTGAATAACATTCTAGATTGTCTTATCTCAGAGGAACAAGGTGGCTTTGTTCATTGTAAGCAAATTATTGATGGTATAACTATTTTACAAGAGGCTATACATTCTCTTCATTCTATTAAAAAACCAGGTATGCTTATGAAATTAGAGATGAACAAAGCATAAGATAGGGTTTCCTAGAATTTTATACATGTTATTCTTAGAAAGTTTGGCTTTGATTATAGTTGGTGTGAGTGGATTAAATGCTATTATAGTACTACAAATTTTCTATTTTGGTCAATGGTTCTCCTATTGGTTACTTAAAGTCATCTTGTGGACTTCATCAAGATGATCATTTTTCTCCTTATCTATTCATTATTCTTGCAAAAATATTAGGGAGAGCCTTTTCAAAGGCAAAAATGGAAGAAAAAATCAAAGGTATTCAAGTTGCAAAAATGGTCCTTTCAAATCTCACCTCTAATTTGTTGATGATACTTTTCTTCTGGGTCATACCTCAGTCAATAAGGCCATGGAGTTTTATGATAGGGCTACTGGATAGTTGGCAAATGCTACATAATCTAGGATTTTTCATTAATACTACCCTAGATTTACAATAAATTATTGTGAATATTTTATGGTTTAAAATTAAAAATTTTCCATCAACCTACTTGGGTATTCCTTTGTATGATAAAGAAAATAAGAAGGAGCTTTGGATCCCTTTTTTGGATAGAATGAAAACTTGCTTCATAGGTTGGAAAGGTAAGTTATTAACCATGGTAGGAAGACTACAACTCATAAAGACTACATTGCAATCCATCCCTATTTATATGATGTCACTTTCAAGATTACCAACATGTATAGCATTAGAAATTGATAAAATTTAAAGAGACTTTATATGGAAATATTGTGAGGAAAAATTTAGGTTTCCTCTTTGTAAGTGGGATAGGGTTTACATAGGAAATAATATTGGAGGAGTAGGCTTGCAAAATTACAAACTTATAAATTTGGCATTAGGAGCAAAGCTTGAATGAAGATTTTTGTAGAGATCAAGAAAATGATTGGGCAAAAATACTACAAAAATATATAGATTCTCTTGGTGCAATAAAATTATCTAGAAAAATAACTCTACCTGAAGTATCATCAACATGGAACTTCATAAAGAGTTTGCAATTGATAAAGAAATATAATATATGGCTAGTCAATGAGGGGAGTTATACAAATTTTTGGTTGGATGCTTGGTTGAAGCCTTGTCCTCTTATCTGTAACTCAAAATGGTAACCATTGGATCAAGCATGTAAAGGTCCAAAACTCAAACACTATATTTGGAAAACAACTCTATATCATGGATTTATTTTAGTACCCTGGTTGAAGAAGAGTAACTCAAAAAAATTATAGATAAACTTTAAAATATGCTTCAAGAGCTTTATTTACTGATGAAAGGATGAGTTGCTTTGGAATTTATCAAAGGATGGTGAATACTTTATCAAGTTGGGATATGAGGATTTAGAACAATCAAAATTTCCTTCTCCCAAAGATTTTCCTTGGAAGAATGTTGGGTCATTAGAGGTTCTCCCTATAGCCTCAACATTCCTTTAGTTAGCAGTTCAAAGTAAGATTCTTATAGGAGAGAGTCTATAAAGAAGAGGATATTATGGAACCTTTAGATGTGCCTTGTGTGCAAAGGATTTAGAAACATCAAATCATTTACTTCTTCATTGTTCTTTTGCTCACACCATTTGGGATTACTTTTTTAAATATGAAATTATATTGGGTAGCTCTATTAATATTGAATGAGTTGATGAAATGTTGGATTAATTATTTCAAAGCTAAAGCATTATGTATTCTTTGGAGGATTGGCCGTACCATTATTTGTTGGAACTTATGGCTTGAAATGAATAAAAATAAATCTCAAAATCATGCCCAAGTTTGAAGCCGTATTTTTGTCTCTCTTGCCAAATATCTATAAATATGGTCATCATCATGGGAAGTCTCAATTGCAAAAACTGAGGTGCTAATAACTTGGATATATGATTTGAACATACACAAAAGAGTCATTTGCGATAATAAAATTAAAATAAAGGATCTACTTCGATCTATGGTAAAATGGAAATGTCTAGAAACTGGGTTTATCAAAATTAAATTTGATTGTGCTTCTAAAGGAAATCTAGGAAAAGTTGGTGGAGGTGGTATTTTTAGAAATAGTGAAGGCAAAATTCTCCCCACTTATTCAAAATCATATGGAACTTCAATTAACAACTATGTAGAGGCTAGGGCTCTTCTTACAAGAATTAAAATTATAGTAGAAAAGGATGTAAATATATTTCAATTGAGGGGTATTCACAAATTATCATCAATGCTATTAACAAAAATGGATGTGGAGACTGGATACAAAATAATACTATTGCTAATGTTCATCATCTATTACTAGAGGTAATATCTTAGAAGTGTGAGCATATTTATAGAGAAGGAAACTGGGTAGCAAATAAATTAGCAAATTGCAATGTTGATCTTCATCTTGGTGAAATTCAAATTTGAGAAGGTAATTGTCAAAGTGAGATTTTATCTCTTAATCAAAATGATGTCAAGGAGTTGATTGTGGAAACATAGCACTTCAAGGAAGTTGTAGAATATATTTAAAATAAAAAGAAATGAAAAAGTTGTGATAAAAAGGTACAATGCAACAAATGTAATATTTTTGTATTTTGATGTGAGTGTCCCCCAATAGAAGCCACATATAAATTATTAAAAAAAGCTTTATTATAAAGAGTAGTTTTATTATTCTAACAAAGTAATAAGACCCTTATAAATGAGTTATTATATCTTCTATTTTTAATTGGTTATGTGGGATTGAAAAGAGTCCCACCATTATTACATTATCATCACATAGGGGTATTACAATAGCTTGGCCATTATGCATGTATCACTTGATAAGATTTGAACCTGGATATTCTCCTTGAAAGTTAAGGAATTGAATAGGTCAAGATAATTCCATTTGATAAATGATGTCTTAACTCTTATTTATAATACATTTTTTAACTTAATATTTAATTAAAGTAAATTAGTTCTACTCCTAGTAAAATTCTATTTTGACATCATCTTTTAGCAAAGTGGTGCACAACTAGCCAAAATATTTTTAAATTACTCTAAATAATTATAGTAGCTTGAGTCCTTTACTACCTCAAATTTTATGCTTCATATCCATGATAAGATGGTTTTTTGAGATCTTGACTCAAGAAGTGATTTGCTCTTTAAGATGATAATGATTCATTCTTAAATTAGAGAGTAAATTGGTTTGTTGTAGACTTAGCAATATTTTTACTCATGAGTAGATCTCACTTTTATGATTTTGATAATTTTAGAATTTGTCTATCTCACCTCTTTACTAACATTATGACTCTATTTTGATTAGAATCATCTTAATTTCTTCCTCCATCTTTCTCTGCATGATTGTTCTCACATCTAAAGTGCAAGTAGTTGGATTACTGTAATCACTAAAAATCAAGGTATTCGATCACATGAACTCATCAATCTAAATGATATTTACTTTTATATTATTATTATATAATAGGTGCAAGGAAATGTGAGGTCAAAAGTGGATCTTCGTGGATGTTAAAACATAGAAAAGTAAGGTTACCTAGACTTAAGGGAATGAATCAAATCATTTACAATTTTAATTTAAAGATAATAGAAGAAGGATAGGGGAATTTTTAATCTAAGCTTTTATGTATAACATATATTTTTAAAATACTTTTAAGGATAGATAGGGTAGGACATGTTATTTTTCAAAAAGTGTATATACTAACTAGGGATAAATTAATAAAGATAAAGAATTTTGAAATTATATTTTATATACAACCAAAAAAGATCTCACAATGTGATATGATTTTTTTAAAATCTATTTATTTTAATATGAAACTCATAAGTCAACATGGAGAAAAAATAAAAAAAAATAATATATATATAAAGATATTTTTCTCAATTGGATTGAAATAGGCCCCACCTGTATTATATCATGACCATATAGAGTTTTTTAAAATTTATTTATTTTAATATGAAACTCATAAGTCAACATGGAGAAAAAATAAAATAAAATAATATATATATATAATGATATTTTCTCAATGGGATTGAAATAGGTCCCACTTGTATTATATCATGACCATATAGTGATATTACAAGATGCTGATAATTATGCATCTATCACTTGGCAAGATTCAATATTGGGTTTTCTTCTTGAAATTTAAGGAGTTTAATTGATTAAACTAATTCTATTTGATAAGATATATATGACAATATATTTTTTAAAAGGAACAAATTTATTTACTTAACAAAAAAATACAAAACTCTATGATCAAAGATATCAAAGTGAACAAAGCATTCTAGAAAACAAAACATGAAGACAGAAAATGACCTCATTATTGGAGTCCTTATCATCGTCGCATAGCACCCCAACCCTTCTGCTTCTTGATGATTTGGTGACAATAATCGAAGGCTATATTTATAGCTTGATTCACTAATGTGTCATCCTCTTTGTTAAAATTATGTCGTACGTTTTGATAGGATATTTTGATAATTAGCTTGCTTGGTTGTCTGATCCTATCTTGAATAATTTCTAGTTGTGAATATCTAAAATATTTATTTTTAGCAAGAGCTATTTTTATTAGTTTAGAATCCCCATAAACTGTGACCTGAGTGATTCCTTGCTTTACCACCAATTTGAAGCCGATTTTACATCCAATATCCTTTGCCACATGATTCGATCTCATTCCCAAGCTGATCATGTATTTGAGAAGGATCTCACAGGGTCCTGTAAGAATCATTCCGCCTACTATTGCTTGATTGCGGTTGGACTTAAAGGCACCATCAAAGAAGAGCACCAAAAAATAAATCTCAGGTAAGGAATTTATAAGAATTTTAAGATGGCAAAAAATTTAATTTTTAAACAATATCCATTGATGATTTATAAATAATATCATATGTTTTTATTTTACAAATTAAATATTTTTAATTTATTTCTTTTTGGTATTGATAAAAAAGGGGTTGAAGGGCCCCAACCCTTTACACAGAGCTTGAAAGATGTAAAAAGAAGAGAAGATCAGACAAATGCAAGATAGCCCTATCTTAGTAAAACAAAAAAACTTGGGCTAAACCTATTGATGGAGAAGCTAAAATAATATCCCTCTCACTATCCTTATATTTTAAAATTCTTATGCAGTGCTCAATGCTTTACATAACTGACAAAGAAATCGTTGACAACAATGTAATTTAGTGTTCTCAATTATTTCATCGCATGATCCCAATAAGAATTCTACTTTGCTCTGCCCTATTTATCTGCTAGCTTCATTATCAATTATTATAATCTCTTCCAATTCCATATGGACATATGACCAGACCTTGAAATTCTTAGGTCTAACAACTATATTTGCCATTTTATCAGTAACTTTGTTTCCCTCTCTATAAATATGTTTGACTTAACTTTCTTCTAGGTTTCCCAAAATAGTTCTCACATTTGTAATTATTAAAAAATGCTAGAATTATTTTACTCCCCTTTTTGAAGGGAATTTATAATATTATTGGAATCCCCCTTGAGAACAATTCTCCTAAAATCCAAATTCACCGTAATTTGGAGGCCTGTCAACATTGCCCTTACTTTAGCTTGGTGATTTGTGGTAGTTCCTAAATCCTCAGCATATGCAACCACTACTTGAACTCTGTCATTCCTTATGAGACCCCCACCACCATGACCTAGGTTACCTTTTGCAACCCCATAGAAGTTAATTTTACCCAGTCTTTGTGAGGATATTCCCATCTAGGATCGAGTCCCACCTTATTAATTTTTTCCATATTTAAGATATCTTTTTCTCTAGATAGGATCATTGCAAGATTTTCCTGACCGACAATGTTTTTAATACAATCCTCCAATAGTGTTGTTTTTATCCTGGCGTAAACCCAAATTATTCCTTTGGTTTTATTTTTTAACACTATGTTTCTTTCCAACCAAATCCCCCAACAAATATGTGGAATGCATTTTTGCCAAAAAAAATATTGTTTCCTAAGTACCTCTATTCCCAAATCTTTATTAGAGAATCTAGAATGACCCAAGCAACATTAAATTATCTCAATAACGTATTTAGGATATCACGAATTTTTTTTATTAATAAAGTAACATAGAAAGATTTTCATAAATCTGAAACAGGTTAGATTGGAATTAGAAATACCAAAGGAAGTTACATTTGAATAAAATTTACATCAATAATAAATATATACCAAACTAAAAAAAATATTTTCATAACTTAAAAATACATTTTAGAAAAATGAAATAGAAAAAAATAAATCTATATTTATATTGTTTGGAGATCTAAAACTGCAAGTGTTGGGTAGGCTTGAAATTTCTAGGCCCAATTCCAAACCTATTTAAAAGGAAAATAATTTAATACATGCATGCTATTTTTTAAATATGAAATATGTATTCATTATGAAACACATGCATTTTTCTAGAACACCTGAATGTCTTACAAGATGTGCATTCATGCTACTTTACAATGAATTTAATTCATCAATTGGGCTGGGTAATGCATATGCCTCTCAATATCATGTGCACATTATAAAATAACAATGAACTGTAAAAAACGTATACACATCTTCCTTTATAGTAGATCCTATATTCAATAGAGCATAGTTCATATTGCATTAGATATTGAATCATAAAATTTAAATTGATTATATATATATATATATATATATATATATATATATATATATATATATATATATATATATATAGTTCTTTTAACTTGTGATATAACTACCCAATGCCTTTTATATATGGTCCTTGTTATTTATGAAAAATAATTATATATTCAACCTTCAAAAAAATTAATTTAATAATCTAAATTTTGAATGATCATTTAAGTGGATCTTGATATAAATTTGTAAAGTGTCCAAATTCTAAACAATTTATTGAATTTATTCTATGGTTTACAGAGATAAGTTAAAGGACTGCACAACTCATAAACAAGCCTATATTGCAAATGCCAAGAGGAAGTTGATAGATTTCTTAGACCTATTCACTAGTTAGAATTATTCACCAAACAACCATCATGGAAGGAAAACCCATAAAAATAGGAAAGAAATAAGGAATTGGACTAGTTCTCAATAATTGAGTGGCATATTCATAGCATATTCTAGCATGAATTATTTAAGTAATTTGAATTTATTAGAATGAAATATGTGAGTGATGACTAATATGCATTAAAGAAGCTTTTCATAAATTTTCCTAAGAGCACATACTCTAGCAAACATTGCAAGAAATCAAAAGAAATAAAATAACCAAACAAGAGACACAAATATTATGTGTCATAAAAAGTACTTTATGTTATAATAAATGAATAGGATAATATTATACAAATATTTAGGTGAATGGAGTTTTTATAACCAAATCAACCAAGCCATGATCCATGTGGATGCACCCAAACCAATATTGGTCATAGGTTACCAAATTGATAGGGTGAATAAGAATATTTATAATAAAATATATAATATGAAGAAGAGTTAAGTGATGATCGTATGAATTTTTAAAGGAACATAAGCCACAAGTCAATATTAACCCTCGACACACATACAACTAACCCTAAAAACATATAGCTAATATTTTTGATGAATCAAAGTGGGTCCTAAGTAACTTTGAAAACTTTCAATGCCGACATACATATAGAGAAGGCAACTCATTTGCAAACATTATTTCTAATCTAGGTACCCAAATTGAAGGACTAAAGGTGTGGAAAGAGAACTTTCCACATGATCTCATTTTGGTAGCAAGAAGAGACTATGAGCATCTCAATGAAGATTTATAACATGTTACTTGCCAAGAGTCTTTGGGCCTCCCTCTTCAAGTCTCTAAAGCTATCAATTATCTACATGGAAGAACTTGTCTAGATGCTAAGGTATTCAAAGACCACTAGGCCTTCTTCTTTGGAAATCTTGAATAGGTCAGGGGGTTCTCTTGCTCTCTTGATTTATCCTATTTTCTCTTCTTTATATATTGTGTATTTTTGGCTATTTGTGGGCTTTCTCCCTATCTCATTTTGCTTCTAGGAAACTTTGCTTATGGTTCTTACAACCAGTTTAGTTTGTGGACTTCAACCCTATTTTTCTTTTGGTCTTTATGACTTGTATGAGAGTGTTCTCTTGTTGGTTTCTTTTTGGACTTGGTTCATGTTCACCTGGTGTTTTACTCTATCCTATCTCTTTCAGATAGTGATGTAATTATGTAAAAGGTTTGGGGACCCTTTCAAAATCTCTTCTTTCCATCTTATCAAACAAAATCTTAACCCTGAACACACTCCCTTAAGGTTAACGTATGGAGTTGGAGGTCTCATCACTCAAACACATTCCCTTGATGATAACAACCTACATCATATTCATAAATTAAAGATCAATAAATGGGGCCCCTATTCATGGTTTAGTAAAGATAGTTTTTAATCGATTCTTTATCAAAATATACTATATATTGGTATTGCCATGCTATACTTTCTCTTAGATATAATGAATATCAATGTGCATGGACCTCTAGTATAACATTAGATTATTGATAGTTGAAATCTTACTATAGTGGTAAGGGATTTGGCCTCTTTTTGAGAGGTCCAAGGTTTAAAACTCACTTAGTATGAGGGGACTAGGACCCTTCATAAAAACCTGTGTAAACTCATTGAAAAACAAAATTGGATTCTTTGTCATTTGGATAACAACATAATTTTTGACCAAAGACAATATGGACCACATTAAATAAAGATAAACTCCAAAAAATACAAGACAATCACTATGAATGCTATACCGTTTAAGGTATACTTATGTGCTCAATATTCATAGAAAACTTAGAAATAGAATCTTGATTCTTTCTTATCCATGCAATTGGACTACCACCATATGTGAAGATGTATGTTAAAGTCAATTTCTAGTCATTCTCACTAAATCCAACATAATAAAAATTAGAGTATCAATCTAATTTAAGTGTGTCATCCATTTGACAAGTCACTTTCATATGTAAATTGATCTCCACATATCTCAAAATCCTCTTGGCTACAATAAAGTGATGTTCATATAGATCTACCATGAATTGAGTTGTATAACCAAATATAAGTGCAATATTTTTTTGATTACGAGTTAAAAAAATGTTATCCATAAGAGAATGAACATTATATAGCATCAAGAGTATCCTTAATCAACTTCATGCTTGAAGCCATAGGATTCTTATCTAGATTAAACTCTTCAAGTTTGATCTTCTTAATAGATCTAAGACATACCTAGTTTAGAAAAAATATCCACTTCCAATTGCTAAACTTGCATTTCTAAAAAGAGGTGTTAAAAACCCAAATATGCCATTTCAAAAGTATTCTTAAACCTATTATTCATATCAAAGATATCCTTGGGAAGTTTCTTAAATCCATACAATCTGAGTAGGCCTAACAAAGAAGACTTTGGAACTCTAAAGAGGAGGTCTAAGGTTTGCATCTTGTAGGGGGTAAGGTTATATACCATGCTTCATTAATCAAAGTATGGCTGGATAACCATTTATTGGGTAAAAAATATCCTCCATGAGGATCATCCCATATGGCCTATGGTCTCATGGACATTAAAATACACTTTACCTTTACCTTTATCAAAACAAAATAGTCTATATAATGGAAAATAATGAGGATGTCCTCACCACACTTTGATATATAGATATTATTCTTGAACACATATTTTTAATTTTAAATTGAGAAGAATGCTACCTATATTCTTGTACCATACTATAGAAACTTGCTTGAACATATATAATAACTTCTTTGACTTGAAAACAAGAGTATCGTCATTATTCTTAAGTCCAGTAGGTTATTCCATATAGATATCTTCCTTCAAGTACCCATTGATAAATGACCTCTTAACTTTCATTTGGTGCATTTCCCATCCAAACACATAACTTATCATGACCCAAGATTCTAGTCATGCCAAACACAAGATAGGTAGTATGATTTCCAAAGGGTTATGGTAGACCCCTTTTACAACTACTAAAAACTTGATGCTAATTTTAATAATTTAAGAAATTTGAGATGAAGGAGGATGTGTATGTGATCATACTTTTGATTATGTTGTTATTATTTATGGTTATTTTATGGTACATGGTGTTGATCTTCATCGCAAGTGGAAAAATATGATTTTTAAGGCTACCCATAGGGACTCATTAGATCTTTGTAAAGTGGATGAGACGACTCATGGAAAAAATACCAAATTTAACATGCCCATCATGGATAAGATAAAGGGAGAGAATTATTATTATAGTGGTAAGTTAGTATGAGAGAGGACAAGGTCTCATTGAGGAATGATAGATGGTATTTTGTCCCTAAGCCTCATGGAAAGGATATTGTGAGGTAAATTTTGGTTTAAAATCTAATTATACTTTCAATTATGAGGTGGATAAGTCTAAATATTGCTTTGTGTGCAATGGATTTTATCAAAGAGAAGGTGTTGACTATAATGATTCTAGTTTTGGTGTGGAAACTATCAAAAATAAAATTCTAGTCACCATGGCTGAAAAAACACCTTTAAAGATCTTTAAGGGTGTTTTTAAGTGTTGTTAAAGCCCCTTTTTGGTGTGTGCATATTCCAAATGAAGAGAGAATACAACTTGATACCAAAAGCAAGAAGTGCATATTTATGGGATATTGTAACTATTCCATTGGTTATAATTTTTTATCCTATCATGAATAATATTGAGGAGAGTAGAGGTGTGGTGTTTGATGAGAAGTTTCCTACTCTCATGGATGTATATCCTTATATATTTTTCTTGGTGAGGATATATCTTCTTCTTCCACTTTCGAATATAGGTTGCCTTATTATTCTAAAGTTGGATGTTTGTATAACTATTGTAATATATATTATAGTTATATGATGTATCACATGTTGAATATTTTCTATGATGGACACAATGACTATGTTGAAATTCCCAACAATATGTTATGTTATAAATACAACTAGCACTAAGTTAGTATCCTAAACCCTAAGAGTATGACAACACAGTCGATATAGTGTTCTCTCAATTTTATCAACCTCAATAATATCAAAGGGAATTGATGCTAGAGTACAGGTTGTTTCCTCCTACTTTATGGGTGAGGAGAGGTACATAATAGTAGTTTTACATTGAGTTTTAATCTCTAGAGGCCCAACCATGTTATTACATTATATATTGCATGCTAACAAGCCCCATAGCATATTTATTCAACATAAAGGAAGTTATATTTTTGGAGCTTGGTGTGGAAACTATAAAAACTATAAAAACACATATCTTGGGTCACTT
Organism: Wollemia nobilis; assembly: GCA_028583015.1. Lineage (NCBI taxonomy): Eukaryota > Viridiplantae > Streptophyta > Pinopsida > Araucariales > Araucariaceae > Wollemia > Wollemia nobilis. Next base: position 2,038,753 of record JAQPPZ010000669.1, on the reverse strand, counting down.
TATTGTTTTAGTTTTGATAGTCTCCACACCAAGCTCCAAAAATATAACTTCATTTATGTTGAATAAATATGCTATTAGGCTTGTTAGCATGCAATATATAATGTAATAACATGGTTGGGCCTCTAGAGATTAAAACTCAATGTAAAACAACTATTTTATACCTCCCCTCACCCATAGAGTAGGAGGAAACAACCTATACTCTAGCATCAATTCCCTTTGATATTATTGAGGTTGATAAAATTGAGAGAACACTATCTCGACTGTGTTGTCATACTCTTAGGGTTTAGGATACTAACTTAGTGCTAGTTGTATTTATAACATAACATATTTTTGGGAATTTCAACATAGTCATTGTGTCCATCATAGAAAATATTCAACATGTGATACATCATATAACTATAAGATATATTACAATAGTTATACAAACATCCAAATTTAGAATAATAAGGCAACCTATCTTCAAAAGTGGAAGAAGAAGATATATCCTCGCCAAGAAAAATATATAAGGATATACATCCATGAGAGTAGGAAACTTATCATCAAACACCACACCTCTACTCTCCATATTATTCATGATAAGATAAAAAATTATAACCAATGGAATAGTTACAATATCCCATAAATATGCACTTCTTGCTTTTGGTATCAAGATTGATTCTCTCTTCATTTGGAATATGCACACACCAAAAAAGGGCTTTAACAACACTTAAAACAACCTTAAAGATCTTTAAAGGTGGTTTTCAGCCATCGTCTATGAGGGTATCATAAAAAGTTTGTGATATATGATGGTTGTTAAAAACCACCTCAAAGAACTGTTGGCAATTTTGGGTTTGAGATCCTAGCTTCTTGTCTATGAGTTGTCATTGATGTCAAAAGGAAATGACATTAATGTTAAGAGGATGTGTTGGCTTCAAAGGTGGAAGATTCCAAGAGAATATTTTTAAGAGAATCCGGAGAGATTCCATTGGCAATGGTTTTTATTAAAACCAATGGAGGTTCTCTTTATTATTTATTTAATTATTATTTAAAACCCTTCAAGGTTTTAATTAATTAATTATTTAATTAATTAAGGGAGAAATTATTTTTAATTTATTAAAAATAGTTAAAGGTTTTTAAACCTTTTTTTATTCTTAATTTATTAAAATTATTTAAGGGTTTTTAAATCCTTTTTGAAAAGACTTTTGATTAATTTTGAAATGTTCTTTATTTTCGCCAATGTCAAGGTGTCTTCGAAGAGACTATTTATTCTCCAACTCCTAAGGTTGGAAGGCTAATGAATTCGAAATTCCCCGATGCAATTTGCAGTGTTTGTGCTCTGTATTCGCTACGATCGAAGGAAGACTTAGAAGCACGTGTGGTTAAATTGTCTTCAGGAGTTTTTTTCGAGGGTGAAGTGGAGGGAAGTGTGAACTTCATAGCCTGCGTGGGCTAGTGGCAGCAAAGGCTGCTGTTGGGCACTGCATTGGTGGAGGTCATCGTTTTGAGTCTCGCAGGGATGCTTTGCTAGAGTAACACACGTTTTTATTAAAACGTCTTTATGCCATGAAATTCGGAGTTTCTTGGACAACGATTTATAAGGTGTGATTAAATTTTATGAGTTTTGGTTTTTATGATTAGCATTGAATAAAAGCTTAGGAGAAATAAGGGCATATTTCTTTGGATGTATTTTTAAGATTATTCTTTGCTATGCTGAAATTAAAAATGGAGGTATAAGGTGTGAGTCTGTGATTGTTGATTTATTGGCATGTTATGGTGGTTGTGTTTAAAGAAGTGGAGCTAAAAGGTGTAATAAAGGAAGTTTATATTATTGCTCATTTCTTTTTATTCTAACCCTAACTTGGTTGGAAGTTTGAGAGTTGTGTGTGGTGACAACTTGAAGGTTCAATTATCTTCTACTCCAATAAGGTATGGGCACATTCTTCTTATGAGTATGATTGGTGTATGTTTTCTGAAATAAGGTTGGAGTGAAAAGGTATTCTACTAGGTATCCTTTGGCTAGATGTAAATCCTACTTTTTGGTTTGTTGAAGACTACTTATGCATTGTTATCCTTAAGGAGAGTTTTTGGTGAATGCATAATTTTTGGTTTGAGATAGTGGAAGCTTTGTGCACTAGGGTTTATATTTGTGAGTCTAGCTACTTGCATTGAGTTGGTGGAACCCTTGGTTGGATGTTTTGAGTTTGATGGTTGAGTTGCTTCCATAGAGGTTGTTTGATCAAGTTATTGCTTTACTTGATTCATGATATTGGGCTTACTCCATTGAGTTGATTTGAGCAAGTTATTATTTGCATTTGGTGATATTGTGTTGGTGGTTGTTTTGTTCAAATATATTTGGAGGGAAAAGGATTTCTACTTGTTTCCTTTTCTTGTGATGATTGGTTGAATGCTTCAAGGTTGATGTTGAGTTGAATGGTGTTGGTTGACTAAACCTTGTTTGATAAGCATTGTTGTTGAAACCCTAATTGATGGTGAAAAGAACATAAGTATCATTGTTATGTGATTCTTTGCATAGTTGGAAATTGTTGGGGTTTCATGTTCTTGAAAGAAAACATTCTATCCTATCCATTTCAGATATTGAGTTGAGTTTTTAGATTTGAGATTGAGATTGAGCTGAGTTGATTTGAGTTGAGTTTTGAGATTGGGATTTGAGTATAGAACATATTGAGTCTCTAACAATTCTCTTTATGCTTCTATGAGTGTGACAAATCACATTGGGTCTCTAAAAATTCACTTTGTGATTTCCTACTAAGAAATTTTTTCTTGGTGAGCTTGTTGAGGTTTTGGATAGGTTCTAGTGGGGACTTGTGAGCAGTTTTGGATAGGTTCTAATGGGGACTTGTGAGCAGGTTTTGGACAGGTTTCGATGGGGACTTGTGAGCAGTTTTGGACAGGTTTCGGTGGGGACTTGGGAGCATATTTGGACAGGTCCTAGCAGAGGACTTGTAAGCTGATTTTTGAGAGTTCTATCAGAGAACTTGAGGATAGAGGAGCACTGGTTCTTTGAGAAGAACCTGAGGATAGATTTGGCAAGTATTTGAGAAGGCTTGTTTGTAGAGGATTTATTTGTTCAAGTGTTGGACATATCGCGATGACAGAGGAAGACTTGTACTAGACCGACTAACTGTGTTTGGTATAGGTTGCTGAGCTGCTATGGACGTGATCATAGAAGGTAGATGTCTCTTAGGATAAGCATTGAGGACAAGAGATCTTCGGTGGAAAGGAGTTCCACGTGCTGGCAAGATGTAGAGACAATTGATATTTTGAGGGATCATATCCAGAGCAGAGGGGAAGGTATCTCCTTTGAGTAGAGGCTCATAAATTTAGATTAGGGGAAGGTATCTCCTTTGGGCCGAGGATCATAAACATTGTAATTGGGAAGGATTCCCAAAGAACTTTGAGGAAATTTTTAGAGAAAAGTTTTGTGGACGTAGCCCAGCCATTTTGGGTGAACCGCGTTAAAAATGGGTCTTCAATGTGTGATGCTTTCTGTCTTGATTAATGTTGTGTTGATGCCACTGCTATCTAAAGTTAAAATTATTAATTGGTTAAGTCTTATACTGTTCACCCCCCATCTCAGTATAAGTACATGTTATTCAAGAACTACCCTCTTAGGGTCTAAGAGGGTGGTTAATAACTGCCCTCTTAGGAATACAAGGGCATTTTGAACCACCATCTTAGGACTAAGAGGGCGGTTATTAACCACCCTCTTAGGGTTAAGCCTCTTAGGCTTAATAATGTGGTTCTTCCCTGCACTCTTAAGGACTAAGAGAGTATTTTATAACTGCCCTATTATGGTCCCACCCTAAAAAAATATAAAGGAGACAATCCATGTTGGAGGGACTATGCCATAAAATAAGTTATGCCATCGATTATAAAGAGCCTATGACTCTTTATTCAACATTATATTAGCAAAAATAATTATGTCAGTGCATGTTTTAACTCCATGATCAAGGCCCAAGAGTTTACAAACTTTACAAAGCTACTTGATAATAAATAATATCTCACACATACTGCCAGTTCTTTTAGAATCAATCAAATTATACTAAGCAACAAAAAATAATTCTCTTTGTGGTCTTGGCTTGCAAAACACCACCCATAGTGCCTATGACATCAATGTATTGATATGAACTCATCCTCCTGATCAAAGCTCAAAAATTGCTAAGTAGACACTATAACATTATTATCAATGAGATCTTGCATGTATTATCAACACCTTATCTTCCTTATCTAATGGTATTTTATTATCACAATCAATCAACTAATATGAACTGAGTGTAAATCATAATGACAGTGATGAACATAGATTTTTAAATTAAATGTCACTCCTTGTATATTTTAAAAATACATATATTGATAAAATTCAAACTTTACAAAGCTAATTGATAATAAACAAGATCTCATACATACTACCCGTTCTTTGAGAATCAATCAATTTATACTCAGCAACAAAAAACAATTCTCTTTGTGGTCTCAACTTGCAAAACACCACCCACGGTGCCTACTATTATGAACTTATCCTCCTAATCAAATCTTAGAAGCTGCCAAGAAGACACTGTAACATGATTATTGATGAGATCTTGCATGTACTGTCAACACCTTGTCTTCCTTATCAAATGGTATTTTATTATCAAAATCAATCAACTAAGATGGACTAAGAGTAAATCATAATGACAGTGATGAGTGTAGATTTTTAAATTAAATGCTACTCCTTGTATCTTTTAGAAAAATGTATATTGAAAATATTCAAACTTTACAAAGCTACTTTATAATAAACAAGATCTCGCACATACTTTCGATTCTTTGAGAATCAATCAATTTATACTCAGCAATAGAAAACAAATATTTTTGTGGTATCAGCTTACAAAACACTGCCCACGGTACCTACAACATAAATGTATTGATATGAACTCATCCTCCTGATCAAATCTTACAAGCTACCAAGAAGACACTGTAACATGATTATCAATGAGATCTTACATGTACTATCTGAATCTTGTCTTCCTTATCCATTGGTATTTTATTATCACAATTAATCAACTATTGATGGTTCTATGGACTAAGATTAAGTCATAATGGTAGTGATGAATGTAGCTTTTTAAATTAAATGTCACTCCTTTTATCTTAAAAAATGTATATTGAGAAAATTCAAAATTTATAAATCCTATGCCCTAAAGAACACCCCTATGAGTTAGTAGCCTGTTACCCACATATCATCAGAACCACTTACCATTCATTTCCATGTTAATCACCTCAATAAATTATCATAATATTTTAAGTATATCTTTTTCTAGCAGTACGAAACAACTTAGTGTTCATGTTGCCCCAACTTCAAGAAATTTTCATAGAATAGATCTGCAATAGGATTATTGAATTGAGGTCCATCACAATGTGGTGTTGCATGAAGGTGAGATACTTACCATAACAATCACCTAGGTTCAAAAAATGGCAGCATCCCCCATGTTCAACTGGTTGTCCAATTAATATAGTCAGGTATATGAGGTAAAAAAGTGACATATTTCCATGATTCAAAGATTCTATGGTTGTTTAAAGAGATGGTTGATTTCTTAACTAACGATAACAGTGCAAAGATAGAGCAGCCTACCTCCATGGTCATTAAATTTTATAATTAAGGACACTAAACGTAAAAATATCAATCAATAAAAATATTCATAAAGTTCGTATATATGTATATAAAGAAAATTTTGGGGAGGGCCATTGTGGGAATGAAAAGTATGAATAGCTTACCTGCAAGGAGCATTCTCATCCTCAGATAGCACTATATCTCATGTTGGGCCCTTACTTCCTCCCTATTTCTGAATGCTCCTTCTTCAACCACTTATCCTTTTCAAGTTTGTAAACTCATACATGAAGTACAAACTGGAGTATGAGGTGAAAGTCTATTACACATCTAATGAGTGTTACCTAGAAATTTTCAAGATTGTAACCATAAGTTTGTAGGACCTTCTTTTTTTTAGAGTAATATTTCTTATACACATCCACCATGGGGATTGAACCTGGGTCACATCACCGATAATGCAAGTTTGCAGGACCTTCTTATGGACATATACTTGTAAAACCTAAAAACATAAATACTATTATGAAGGGAATGTGAACTAGTCATGTGTAACAAGAACCTATGTTGAAAAAACATAATTTTACATGATGCAAGGACTTTGCAGTACAGTTTGACTACATCAAAATGGGACTTAGCAAAAGAGTGGAGGAGATTACTATGTCCAAAAGTTGCTAAGAATTGAAATTGATGCTAGCGTTGTGATGATTTTGTATTTATGGCTTGTGCTGGTAAACAAAATGATTGTTTGTTGCAAAGTTGAATAAATATTTTAATAGAAGAATTTAATAGTTTATTCTCTTTTTCAATTAATAGAATAGCTGATATAATTCCCACATAATTGGATAATAGCCAAAGACAAGAAATTAACAAAATCATGACAATTCCAAGCAATGCTCAATAACTCAAGATATTTTTATGATGTACCTTGGACCGTTTTTTGATTCCTCTACATTAATTAGCGTTATCATAAACTACTTCAATACAAAATACATAGCCCCAGTAGTGTATATAATCTTTCAACCATCATAAGAAGATAGTATCTTACCCAAAAAAGTCTCTTTGTAAAAGGAATATAGACATTAGTTCTTCAAAAATTTAGAAAACAACACATGCAACATACTATCCTATTCTAGGATAGAAGCATCCTAAAGAACATCATTTTCTCAAGCCTTTGATTCCTATGAGACATAATAGTAGTACCAAATCCTAACATATGGTCTACAAGTAGTCCTAAATAAGAAGTAAGCAACCATTTTTCATGTTACCTCAAAGTTTATTGACCAATAGATAGCAAAACAACACATACCTACAATTGGAAAAATATAAAGGAGACAATCCATGTTGGAGGGACTAGAAGTTAGGCCAAACAATAATGTAATCTACAATTATATCACAAATGATAATATAATAACAAGTCCACAGACAAGTTGATCAAAATCATAAAAGATAAAAAATATACACTTAAAGGGTTTGTTCAATCCATCTAACATAAAACATGATAATTTCTTCTTATTTATGCAAATGCAAAAACATGTCAAAGTTCTTCAAGCCTGAAAACAAATATCTTAAAAATTTTAAATTCTTTGTAAAATTAAATTCTTCTTGCTTCTCATCATTGCATCACCTTGTATGTAGCAGTAAATAAATTTCCATACCACAAGGTATCCCTATAAGAAATAAATGAAGAAATAATAGTTTTTTGAGATATGGATTTTGAAACAAAGTTCCATATTCAAGTAACATAAGAGAACACAAGGGCTATGAATGAGTCACTCATAAAGATAGATGTCAACAACTAAAATAGATAACATCAAATATAGAGTAGAAGTGATTTTATCAATAAATAGAATATAAACCCTTTTGAAAAGGGAATAACAAAACACTAATAAACAACTACATAAATAAAAATCAACTACAAAAGCTATCAATTTAATGCAAGCTTAAACAGACAACTTGAGCCCTCCATATAATGGGTAGATGTCTAAACACACCTACCCAACCCAACCATCAAATATGAGGTGAGAGGGTATTTTGAGACTTCCATAAGATACATAAATATCCATCTATACAAATCAAGTATTGCTACTAATTAAGGACTAGGACTAAGAGTCAAACATGAAACATAAATTTCATAACTAACACACACTCAACACAATAAACCTTCATTTCAACACATTACAACATGCATGCATGATTAGACTCTTAATACTATGCCCTAGCAACACTTGTATTCTCTCTCTTTTTTTTTTTACCAAATTACCTTCTTGTATATGACTGACCAACCTCATGCTCAAGATACATACTCATCTCACTCCTAGCTTGGCTGTCCATTAATTATCTACTAACATTTTCTAAAAGTAGAACAAAAAATGTCTAACAACACTCTTTAATTATTTCCATTAATTATAACTACTTTTGAAGAGGGAAAATCAACTTAAAGTGGGAGAGACTTGTCTCTTTGAATTGAAAGATACTGTTAATCATATGTTTACAGTCAAGATATCTAGAGGTGGCTAGTGCAAGGCTAAACATAGCTTTAGACTTAGTGGTTTATCATCGTAAAATGTAGAAAGGAGGAATTTCCTTAATTATATGGGATGTATAGATTGTTCCCATTTTTGAGGAATCGACCATACATAGCTAGGATGAGTCAATGTGATTAGTCCAATTTGAAATAGATAATGCACCTTTAGATCTATTTGTACATATAATGGTTGAGGTTTCATTTTCAATAGAAATAAAATAATTTGTTTTGTTAGTTTTTGAAAAGTTACCCTTATAAATAACCCAGATCAAAATAAGGGTAACTTTTCAAAAACTAACAAAACAAATTATCTGATTTCTATTGAAAATGAAACCTCAACCATTATATGTACAAATAGATCTAAAGGTGCATTATCTATTTCAAATTGGACTAATCACAGGGACTAAGTACCATCCCAACTATGTATGGTCGATTCCTCGAAAACGGAAACAACCTATACATCCCATATAATTAAAGAAATTCATCCTTTCTATATTTTACAATGATAAACCACTAAGTCTAAAGCTATGTTTAGCCTTGCACTAGCCACCTTTAGATATCTTAATTGTAAACATATGAGTAAGTAGGTGATTTCTATTTACACTTAAACCACAAAGAAGAATGTGTGTTTTTTTGCCCTACAATAATTAGTTTATTTTTTAGTTTTTTTTAAAGAAACAAGATTTCATATTGCAATGTCATGAACAAGATGAAATCATACTTTAAAATGGTGACTTAATTGTGCACACTATTGATGTCCTCAAGTTTTGAAAATATGTCTTTGTTATACATGGCAACTTAATAATATAATTCTAAGCTGAAATAATTGTTATCTCTAAAATTTGTTAAGGTCATCTTATCCCATGTCATAGCCTTTACCATGTCATAGCCTTGAACCCCTTAATATTTTGAATGCAAATCTAAATAATTCGGTGGAAAAAATTTAATATTATTAACTTGCTAATATTTTGAAATAACTTCATTGATTATTTGGCAATATATGGTTCTTCATTTACTAAATTTATCAAGGATGTGTTGATAGCTACTCGAGAAGAAAAACTAGATATATTATAGGGAAGAGCTCATTAAAACTTGGTTAGTGCTAGATGGTTGTGCCTTTGTGGATAGCTCTTAATGATAATGTCTATGTTGGATGGAAATGGATACGATATCTGATATTGGTACAAAATAGGATATGGATACGATAAATTTTCCAGATCTAATATGGATACAATTGGATACAACATTAGAAAAAGCATATATGTTTAATATATGAAAATAAAAAATTAATGACAAAAAATGTTTACATACGTATACATTTTTAATAGGATATTTTCATTAACTAGGTAGCCTTAAAAAATTCACTAGGAACCATCATTTACATAAGATCCATCTAGGGTAAAGAATGCTCTAAAAAAATAAATGATAAATCAAATATGTGGAAATAATTTAATTCTTAGTCTCTCCGATTGGGAATCCACCTCCCAACTTTTCCTTTTTTGTCCTTTTTCCACTGCAGTGCTTAATAATCTATTCCTTATATTTTAGCTTGTCTGGGTTTCTCCTCCTTCTATTGTTGACCTCTTCCTTCAATGGCCCAATCCCTTTAAAAATCCTATCCTCAAAGGTTTATGGAGTTTTTGTCTTCAACATTTCTTATGGCAGATTTGGCTTGAACGTAACAGAAGAGTTTTTGAGAAAGATATCAAAGATGTTGAGTTCATCACAAATAAAATCATTCTTTATGCCAAAGAAAATGTGTTGATTTCTCCCCTTGATCCTTTTCCTCGGTCCTCCTTTGAATATTCCTTGCTCCAATATTGTCATATTTCCTTTGAGGATGGTTGTCCAACTAGCTCCCCATCCACCAGAACTAACATCAAATGGCATCCTCCACCTTTTGGATGGGTCAAGCTAAATTTTTATGGTGCTACTAAAGGAAACCCTAGCATGGCTGGTGTTGGTGGCATCCTTAGAGATCACTATGGTAATTCTATATTTGCCTTTGTAGAGCCTTTGGGGGAGTTGTCCAATCATTCAGCTGAAGCCAGAGCCTTATGGAGAGGTCTCCAATTCATTAAGCAGATTAAAAAAAAATCATTATTGAAGGAGATTCCTTAAACATCATTAATTATCTAAAAAATTCCAAACCTCCTGGATGGAAAATAAGGAACATAATTGAGGAAGTGAAAGAAATCCTCCATGGGAAACATGAGGTTATTGTCCAACATGCTTTCAGAGAAGCCAATTCTGTGGCTAACAAATTGGTAAATATTGGGGTCTCTACCTTTGGATTGCTAACTTGGATTGATTCACTTCCTCTTGAAGTAGATGTACTTGCCAGGTTGGATCAAAACTCTTGTCATAATGATGATGCATCAACCACTCACATGTGATTTTACTTGTCACCAATACCTTCACGTGGGGTTTAATGCAACTTCTTTCTCCAATGGTGCGAATTATGTTCTAGTGCATAATGTATTATCCATAAAGTTTACTATATTTACCTTACCGAAGCTTTTTAGACATTTGAATCTTACCTTGGTTTGCATTTTTATTATATTTTTCAAATATTTTGTATTCGTTCCACCGCTTTTTCAGATCCCCTCCGCCTATATTATGTCAACTATTTTTTATTGGAATTCCAATGCACTTCCCAACACCACCTTTCATCATTTCTAGCTCGTGCTCCTCGAAAATAGCTTGATTACCACTTTGAGAACCTTCCCTCTTTAGGTTTCCTCTTGCTTTGTTCTAAGGCTTGCCTTGTTAAGGTTTCCAATTTATCTTGGTTCTAGTGCCCTCTCTGTTATCTCATTTTCCCATTTCTCGAGTGTTCCCATAAGTCAAATTTCTCCTTTTGTAGCTCACTTTTCGATTATCCTCTACAGTCATCATTGTCGGATAATCCTCCTTGATCCCATTCGTGACCAATTAGCTCCTTCAATCTAGTTGTTTTCATTTCCTAGTATTTATCTCCTTTTGAGTTACCATGATTCTATCCTTCATTCATGTTTCTCTTCACAAGGATCCTTTTCAAATATCTGTAACTTCCTATGCTTTTCATCATTTACCCTATTTCTACCCTATTGCATCCTTACTATTTACCTCTACTCTATCACCATGAAGGACATGAAAGTAACCTATGTTGAACCTGAGATTTTCTCAATTGATGCTATTGCTGAAGCTATTATGAAAGATAAGGGTGGTCTAATCCCTTTCTTCAAAATTTTCTCTAGAGTTAGTTGGGATGCCAACATGGCCTTTGCGTCAACTTGGGAAGATGACGTCATCATAATTCATGGGGTTGATTTTCAAATTACTATGGAGATCCTTGCTGAGCTCACTAGGCAAGTCCTTGATGGTCGAGTGGTCAGAAGGAACAAACACAACTAGGAAGCCGAGTTATCTCACTTCGAGCCATCCTCACAACTACAAAAGCTTCACAAGAAAGGTCCGTTTCATCACCATTTGTCTACTCCTTGGAAAGAAATTTTAAAACCCGTAATGCAGTATCTTACCATCGATGACCCTGAGTCTCAGTTATGTAGTTTTCATTTATCCTTTATTAATCACTTCAGAGATGCTAAAATGCTCAATATCCCTGAGTTCATGTACTGGTCTATAGAATATTCCATCACCTCTACCCATGGCAAGAAAGAGGAGAGATGTCCTTCCCACCAAGGTCTTTTTAAAATTTTGTATGGTTATTTACTTCAAAAATTTCCCAAAGGTAACATCCCTGTGCAAGACAATGTTGAGGAGGATTCCTCTCCTACCCCCAGTCCTAAGGTGACTAGTTCTAAAAGGAAAGGTAAATCTGAGAAATATCAGCCTGTATTTAATGCCAATAAAAAAGTCAAGCTCAAAAAAAATCCTACCCATTTTTCCCAAAGGCTCAAATTTTAGGAAACCTCCACTCCTAAGAATATCAAGAAAGAGTGTAAGTCTGAATCTAATTCTCTTGATGTGGTTGAAAAATACTTGCACAAACTTGCAATCCAATCTTCTTCTACCACCATTAACCATCTAGATATTGCCTATATTACTCTCGGTAAAGGCATTGCTCAGTTGAAGGATCAGAAAAATACCCTAAGTTTTATTTTTTTTGTGATACTTTTGAAGAGGATGGTCCAACTATCTCTGTTGTAGCTGGAATTTCTGACATCAAAGACAATGCTAAGGAGGATGAAGTTGTTGATATTGCAAAGGAAGCCTTCAAGGATGTTCCTAAGGATGCACCCAAATATGACATCAAGGATGCTGAACTAGAATTTGTTGTTGCATCTCCTATGCAAACTGATGCTCCTCCTTTTCAGTAATTATTCTGCATGTTTTGTTATGGTGGTTTTTTTGTTGTAGCCCTCTCTTTGGGTCTATTGTAAGGTTTCCTCTCTTCTTTCTACTTTGTTTAGGATGCATTTTGTTCATTCTAAGAATCCTTTTATAGTTCCTCTTGGTTTCTCCTTGTCTCTTCTTCCTTCTAGGTTTTCTGCTATTTCAAGACATTGGGGTGCCTTTCAAATACCCAGTTTTTAATATAAAATATTTAACTTACCAAAAAAAATGGTTCTATTGGAAAGTAATTCTGCAAGGCATCTTGATCCATGTATTTCCAAATGACAACTAGATGTAAGGGTATGTAAAATATCTCATAATTGTTTTAAATCTACATAAATTGTAGACCTTGAACTTAAACTAACAATATAAAATTTACAGCCAATTAAGATATAAGTGTTATATTGGTAGACCTAGAACTTAAACTAACAAGTTGTTTCCCATTCATCGTAGCTCATCAAAATTGATAATAAATATTTTAAACATCCTAAAAATATATTACAATGTACAAAATTATGCAAAGTCTTATAGTCTATCTTTCAAGACTCCATAACATGCTATACTTAAAGAAACATTATTTATAGCTTATTGTCATAAATAATATTTTTTTGTAGTTGATATATTACTTGTATAAATTATATATATTACTTGTATATCTAAAGAGGATTACCAAACATGCATAACCCTCAAAAAAATAAATTGGTACCCTATTATTAAAAAACCATTTCCAAAAATGGTGTATATCCAACCTTGATCATATTCAAATATCAGGTGTCTATATAGAATCTGGTAAGATGCCTCCTACTGAGATTCTAGCCCTTCCAATGTTTAAGAATTATACTCTTGGAATTCTAGGTCCTATTTTATATATTAAGAACTTGACAAAAGATGTAATTGTGGATGTCTTACACTTTGTATTTGGGCCCCTTTTTGAAATCATGGAGGAAGCCAAATATAGACTTGGCATAAAGTTAATGTAGGAGGGTCGGATGAGGGGCCAAGCATTTGTAACTTTTCCATATGCAGAACTTGTAGACCATGCATTGAAAATGGCACATTGGTATGTGTTAAAAGGAAAGCCAATTATAATCCAGTTTGGGAGAAATCCTTCAGCTAACAAATTGAATTTAGTGGAAAATTTAAGGATAGCATAGACACTCCAAGAGCTTGTTGATTTAAAAAAATTACTTCAACCAATAAATGGTGAATGGAGATATTTGCTCGTAGAACTGGAGTCATATTGGATGAGGATTAGGTATATAATGTAGCTATATTATTACAATTGTATCTATCAATCTACTGGAAGTGTAATTTATTTAAGCAAACAATAATTTTAGAGGCCTTTTAAAATTCAAATATGCTACACAGGGCCTATACAAAAATATTGATGTTTTGAGTGTCACACATCACTGTCACAAATGTGTATTGTAGATCTGTAGAGCATCTGGAGACAATAGTATTACTGATGAATGTCAAATATTATTTCTATGAATTTTTCCTCTATGGATACCTATTAATATTTTCTCTTTTTTACTTGCCACAAAATCCTTGCTTCTAAGGTAGATTTAGAAACCTAAATAATTTTGGCACTTATCTTGATCTTATTCACTTGTGTTGAGTTTAAAATTTTGGCATGATAATATAATATAAAAGAACTATGGCTTCTTTCTAAAAAAATGAAGTTTGTGATGTTTTAAAGGTCCTAGTTAAAGAATAATTTTTGATAACATAACCAACTATAAAATGATTCATGCATGGTCTTTGTAAATTGTAACAAGCAAAGAAAATTGATTTCCAATTGTTGTGGTATTTGCCTTATAATGCTACAAGAAGAGAGGTCATATACAATAGATAACTTAAAAAATATACCACTACCAACAACAAAGCATACTGTATTGCTCTTGTGTAGGGATTGGAAGAAGTAAAATATTTTATTATGTAGGTGAAAATGTAAGGGTTGTGTCTTGCACATATTACTGCTTTTTTTCACCATTAACTAAATACACCTATGTGGAATACTTCCACATCATTATAAATTGAAACATATAAGTATATGTTTCTTGCACTCATATGCATATTAGAGGAACCTTCACAGTCCTCATAATGAATCTCATATTCATTTTCCTTTGCCCTTAATATGTACTCTATACATGTAAGCAATCTTCTTGTTTAATAAATCCTATGTAGCAGATCATGAGAGAAAGGTCATTACTTTCCTCAGGAATGGAAACCACATTGTGTTTCATCCTACATAACAACTTCTTCTATTTAGGCAATGTCATGTGACAATACTCCACGAATTTAGCCAAACATTTTACACAAATCATTTGCAAAAATTCTGCAATCCAATGGTAGAAAGTCCCATACCTTCCTAAATATGAAACTTGGAGCTTCCCCCTCCTTACTTCATCCCATATAATTCCACATAAATGATATGCCTTTGAACCTGTATTGTTCCATACATCCACCAAAGGCTATGAGAGAACCCCATAATTCTCCAAAGAATGGAACCCCGTTCCAATCTTCCCTCGATTAGAAGGACATTGTTAAGTTCCAGATCCTACTACCCAAAAATAGTAATTAAACATATATATATATATATATATATATAAATATATATATGGTACTATGGTAATTAAATAGTATATATATATATATATATATATATTATGTTAATGGTACTTTGGTATCTCTCATATATTTAGCTAACTATTCTTATAGCCCTATTGGTCCTAAGATAGGCGTCCAATAATTTAAGCCGCCAATTAATTAGAACTTTCTTAAATAGAATTACCTCAAGTAATTTCAAATAGCCAATTCTCTTAGTGATTTCCCGTTATAATTTACCAAATATCTCTTCTAGGATTCATCCTAGCTTTTACTCAATCAATTCTCCCAAAACACCTTTCAATACACATAAAAGTCTACTAGCACTCTTTCAAGAGTATATTCATCACTTAGTTTATTTAGAACTAAATCTTTAAATATTCTCTCCAAGAATATTTATACAATCTTAACTTAAATATTCGAACACTTCTACCAAGAGCGTTTATTATCTTTTAAGAAGATTTGAAACGAATCTCTAATATCTTTTTCCAAGATTGATATAAATATTTTTCATTATTTAAGTCTCTTCAAAGACTTTATTATAGTCTTCTATTAATGCAATTATCATTTAATTACATCAATAATCCATCAAGCTTTCTCTTAATCAATAATTCAATGCCTTCTTTAATTTGAAGGCCAATGATTCACCCTCTTTAATAATTCCATTAATATCTAATTATATATATTAAATGATTCAACACCATTTTTAACTGGGTTTCTCAAGTACCATCGACAATCATTTAGTACCTTTAAATTCAGTCACCGGTATTCTTCCTTCAATCAATTATATTTAAGCCAACCTCTTAAATATAATTAAACCAAATGTATCTTTTCAAATAATTCCATACTTTTATAATACTCTTTCCAAGAGTATTTAATACCCCTTTATTTGGTTTCAACTAAATCTTTTTTTTAATATTAGTTCCAAAAATATTTATATTATTTAAGAAGATTTTCAACAAATCTCTAACATATCATGTGTGCAAATATCATTTAATGGCTTTAGATTTGAATCCAAAGTCATATAATCTTTTCAGGAGTATTTAATGTAGGATTAAACCCAAACATCACATCAACTATTTAATCATTTTTCCAATATGCCACTATAATGTGGTCAAAGTATTGAGGGAGACTTATCGTTATGTTGATAACCATAATATATTTAATTGAACATCTCAAATGGCTCATTATATTGAACACTTCGTTAATTGAGAATGAAATCTTCTTTAATTGGAGATCACAATTAACTCCAAATGTCCTTTATCTATTAATTAGAATATGAGTCGGATATATTCGTATTACTTTAAGCTAGAAGGATTGCTTATATAAACTAGACTATTGCTAGTTTTATGATCGCAATGGTCATACTTTACTTTGACCTATTTATTCAACGATCATATTTCATTAATGACTCAATTTAAATATATCCTTCTAAAATCATCTATGAAATTGATCAAATTACTACCTTTGACCATGGTGTTCATCTACTTCCTTTAGACAACTTGCCATTTAATTCATATGGGTATTATTTAATTCATATTGGTGATAATCTCCCATTATAAGGTTTTTATTGAACATATGGATTTTCAAACCAGCATAAGTTGAATTAAAAAATATGTTGACATTCGAAATCGACATAATCAACTAAGCATACTAACCCAAGCGCAACACGTGACATTGACCAATTAGCCTTGTCATATCAACAAACGGTGCATTATCCAATGTGTCCATCCAACCACGGACATTAAGAGAGGACTTCAAATTTCTTTTTGAACTTCATTCATTTTTTCCACATGTCTCATGTGAAATGTTGTTTGAGGGAATTGTTTTTTCGCTCACGCTTATCGAGCGTGAATGTGTCGCTCAAGGGCTGTGGTGAGGCAAGGGTCAATTAATCTCTCAGTTTTGCATTAACACACCATGATGTGACATTCCAACAAATCTTGGATATTATCCGTATATCATTTGGTAAAATTGGATCGTTGGTCTTCTCCTTAAAATGTTAAGGAATTTAACTATTTGTACTAATGTCGTCATACACTTCTTAATATTGCCTGATAAAACATCATAGAGCTATATCATTTTAATAATCAAGGCATTCTAGCTAGATTAACAATTGAATATGAAAATCATATAATAGTTTCAACAATTGGAAGAAGGAAAGAGAAAACTAGGGCATCAATTGGATAGCCGAAGAGATTTTTGGTTACTACGGACTTGAAGACAAGATTACTGCCCCAAGAGGGCCCAATGGGGACACATCTGGATCATTTTTTAGAAAGACAATTCTTTTGCATATTTGTTAAAGGATAAATCTCCATCAGAGACTGAAAAAGCACAAAAAATTGCATTAAAAATGCTCTTTATGGCTGCTGGAAATAGATCAACATCTCAACGAGTTAATGGATGCTTGCCACAGTCAGAATCAAGGCCAAAGATTGTCATTGAGAAAAGGATGGTTGAAGAAACAATTTTATATAGAGCCAATCATGATTTGATCTATAAATTCATGGGTATTCTCCCTACCCTAAATTTTTTGCATTCCTAGATCCGGCAAAATTGGGAGCCTCTTGGTGAGTATTATTTTTGGTTTATTAGCAATGGATATTTTATTGTTAGTTTTTCTTCACTTGCCGATAGAAATAGGGATTTCAAATAAAAAAAAGGAATCATGGTTCAGTAGGATTATTTGTTCAACTTTGGAGAGTGGGATTTAATCCTTGAATTGAACCCACTATTGTCCTGGTGTGGATCCATTTGTATGCACTTCCAATAGAGTTTTGGAGTGAGAAGGTATTGGAAATTATCGATAATTCCCTTGGAAGACATTTGGGTGTTTCCAAAGACACAATGGAAGGAAACACAACTGTTTATGCAAGATTATGTGTGGAAATGGATCTTAGCCAACCTTTGCCAGTAGAGGTGGAACTCGAACTTGTAGGACTATATTGGATTTAACAACTGGATTATGAGGCATTACCCTTAAGATACAGAGTTTGCTATAAATATGGACATTTTTCCTGATCTTTCCCAAGTAATATGAACATAAAAATTGAGGCTCCTCTCGGAATGTCAAATATTCCTAATGAGGGTAAGTCAACAATAAATAAAGAAACAACCAATATTTCTCAAGGTAAAGAAACACAAGGAGATAGTTTTGAACAACCCAAAAGAAGGAGAAGGCAAAAGAAAAAAGATGGTAAAGAGCAAACCCAACTCAAACCCTCCAATAGGTATGATATATTTAAGACACTAATGGACCAAGAAGAAGAAAAATTCATGGAAGGAGTGGATGGGAATAATGAAAATAATAACAACCATGTTCAAGCCCCTATTTCACCTCCTCCCATCAAAGAGCAGGTAATTGAGTACAGTGAGTTATCGCAATCAAAGAGTGCAGGGGCATTGATAGTGCATAACCAAGAGCAACCAATAATTAAGGATGTCATCATGGGCATAGTAGAAAAGAATAGATAAAGGTCAACTCTAGGGATAACTTAGGTGGAAAAGAGATAAAAAAATAGCAGCTCTCAAGGAGTGGGTAGAAAATAAAATAAGGAATTAATAGCAATTCAAGGAGAAAAACTGATCACTGGAGGATAGGTGAGACCAATAGATTTTTACTGCTCTCAAGGTAACCAATGATTATACAATCATGGAATGTTAGGGGTTTAAATAGTAGAACCCATCAATCTGCTATTTGAAGACTCTTAGAAAAATGTAAAACAATTTTTTTGCTTATCAAGGAGACAAAAATATCATTGGATATTATGTGTAAAACAATAAATAGACTTGGGAGGGGTGTTGGTCATATGGAAGTGGATACCCAAGGGGCCTTAGGGGGGATTGTTACTTTTTGTAACTCTCTTGAATGGACTACAATAGAAATTATAGCTTGGAGGGGTGTCCTCACATCACATTTTAGGAACAATGTCATAGCTAAACATGTTTTAATCATAAAAATTTATGGGGCTCAAAACCTAGATGGTCAAATGCATCAATGGAAAAATGTGCATAACATGAGAGTCTCAAGGAAAGAGTTAGACTGGATTATTGCTGGGGATTTTAATGCTAAATTATCCTCTAGATATCAAGAAGGGGGAACCCCAATTTTAGACCTAGGGGATCGACTTATGATTGCCCAAGTCCAGGTATTACACTTGGTGGATATTAAATGCCTTGGAACCAACTATACTTGGAATAATAAGAGGAGGGAGCCACATAGCAGGAAGGTGAAGTTAGATCATTTTTTGGTTTTAGAGGAGGCATTTGTAAAATGGAATATAAAATTTCATATTTTGGAGAATATAATTTCAAATCACTTTCCTATTTTGTTGGAAGGGGGATCAAGACAGTGTAGCATCACAAACCATTTAAATTTGAAAACTTTTGGTTACAAAAATATGAAATTCAAAAGAAAATTGCAAAGTGGTGGGAAGAAGGCCACCCAACATATGGGACAACAATGTTTAGATTCCACAAATATCTTCATTATGTCAAAGATCAACTGAAACAATGGAGGTGAGCTAACAAGACAAACTTCTAGGTCCAAAGAGCTCCATTGGTGGCTAGATGGGATGAGGTTCAAAAGCACTTTAGGGAAGGAAAAATTACATTGCAACTCAAAGAAGAGGATGATGCATTGCATAAAGCGGTTGAGGACATTGACAACCAAGAGGAGACCTACTAGAAATAGAGAGTAAGAACCAATTTGTTATTAGAAGGTGATAAAAATACTAAATTTTTCCATCGGGATGTCTGTGCTAGGAGACATATGAACAACATGGAATCTCTTCAAGATGAGAACGAACACTCCTTTGATACAATTCCAGGTATGCATTTCCATTCAATGGATTATTTTTCTAAACTATTGGTGTAAGATAAAGAGGCTCAAAAATAAGTTCTTACTGTCATACCCTCTATTATATCTAAAGAAGAAAATTAAGCCCTACTTAAACCCATTGATAGAGAGGAATTGAAGAATGTAGTCTTTGGAATGAGCACCGAAAAAACACCAGGTCCAAATGGCTTTCCAATTGAGTTTTTTAGGCCTTCTAGGACAACTTGGAGGAAGATGTAATGGCTATTATAGAGGAGTCCAAAGGTAGTAAAAGAATTCTTAAAGCATTAAATCATACTTTCATTGCCATAATTCCAAAAGGGAAGGAGAGGGTGCATATTTCAGATTATAGACCTATTGCCTTATGCAATTTCATATATAAAACAATCACAAAGGTAATGGATAAGTGGCTAAACCTCTTCTACACATCATTATCTCTCAAAGCAAAGAATTTTTTTAGAGGGTAGGCAGATCTTGGATTGTGTGGTTCTAGATCAGGAGGTAATCCATTCAATGCAAACGTCTAGTAATAGAGGAATGTTCATAAAATTAGATATGTCAAAGGCTTATGATAGGGTGGAGTGGAGCTTCTTTTCAAAGATGATGGTAGCCTTTGGTTTCTCTCAATATTGGATAGAATGGGTCATGAGCTATGTTTCTACTCTAACATACTCAGTGTTAATCAAGGGTATTTCCTCGCAACCATTTGGAGCTACTTGAGGCCTTCGTCAAGGAGATCCTTATTCCCATTATCTTTTTATCATATTGGCTAAAGGATTGGGTAGACTCATATTGAGAAGAAGAAAACAAGGTTTGCTAACAGGTATCAAGGTGGGTGAGGAAGTTTTGACTCACCTACATATTGTGGATCACACAGGATTGGTGGGAGTGGCCAACTTTAGGGAAGCAAGAATTATTAGAGATACACTTAATGTCTACCTTAGGGCTACAAAAAAACTCATCAATCTTAAAAAATCCAAAGTGGTCTTTTTCAATCTTGATCAAAGGCTTCAGGACATAATTTTAGAGATCTTGGGATTCACAAGGACTTCTCTCCCAGTGGTATACTTGGGGGTCCCTTTGCATTTTAAAAAACTAAAAATAGATATATGGAGGAATATTTTAGATTGTATCAAGGAAATAATTAATCATTGGTATCACAAATGGTTAAGCTATGGGGGTAGATTAAATTTTTTACAGTCAGTCATTCAGGCCATGCCAATTTATAAATTTTATATCCTTTCTGCCTCACATACCATATGGAAAGAGTTGGACAAGATGGCTAGAAAATTTTTATGGGAAGGAGTAAAAGGAGAGAGGAAATGGACCTTAGTAGGTTGGGATAAAGTAAGCCAGCCTAAGGTAAAAGGAGGTTTTGGAATGAGAAGATCAAAGTTAAATAATAAATCTTTGGTTGGAAAGTTTTACTAGAGGTGGATTTACCAACCAACTTTATTCAATAGAATTTTAACTAGTAAATATTTAGGACAAGTAACCCCAAATGAGGTGGGTCATTTCCATTTGGATGGTAATGGATCCTTAGTGTGGTAGGCTCTTAAGTTAGGATCTCAGGTAGTGAAATATGGATTATTTTAGAAAGTGTGGAGAGGGGAGAAGGCACGATTTTGGACAGATTCATGGGATCAATACCCATATATCATTGTTGAATTCCTTGAACTACAACCAATAAAAAAAACCATGGAAACCAGGTATTGGGTCCAAATTAAAATTTATTTCAACACTAGTCAGCTAGGGGATTATAAGTTTAAGCAGTTTAAGAAGTTGGATGAGTGGCCAATTTCAATCCCTCCGGATTTGACACCCATCATGACTAAAATCTTGGCAAAAATATTTCTCACAGGTAGATATGAGGAGGATGAATTAGCTTGGGGCTATGGGAGCCTTGGTGTCTACACAGTGAAGGATGGATATGATAAGATCCTTCTAGAGCCTCCTCATGCATATCAAGTTGAGGATTGGAGAAATATTTGGCAGTTCAAGGGTTGGTTGAAAGTAAAATTTTTTGCCTGGAAGTTCATGCATAATGGAATTCTTACTTTTGATAATCTCAGATGTAGGGGAATCATTGGTCCATATAAATGTGTTTTATGCTACAAGAGTGAGGAAACAAATGATCACTTGATGTTTGAGTGCCCATTCACATGCTAGATCTAGGAGAGATGGTTTTTATATTATAAAATTCAATTTGATGGTGATTTAAATCAGACTAATATTTGGAAAATATGGAAGAGGGGTAGATTTAAATCTTAAACTCTTTGGATTGGTTGGGATCTTGGATTAAAATTCATTTGGTGGTAAGTGTGGTTGGAGAGAAATGGAAGAATTTTTAGAGAAACCTTTTCATATTTACATGGAGTTTGGTAGGTCATTTTGAGCAAAGTCACAGAAACTGTGGCAGTGTATGCTAAAGAGGAAAATCAGGTTTTTATAGGGACAATGGAGAAGGAATTTGAAGTGCAAGAGGGGAAAGATAGAGCTAGTTGGAAACCACCCCCAAAAGGTTGGATTAAAATTAATATTGATGGAGTTGCAAAAGGTAATCCGGGTAGAGTTGGAATTGGAGTGGTTTGCTGGAATCATGTTGGAACAATGCTCTATTGGGAACTGCAAGGCTTGGGAAGGGCCACAAACAATTAAGTGAAAGCCTTAGCTAGAAAATATGCTTCTATTTGGGTAGTAAAACAAGGTTACAGGAGGATAATGCTAGAATTATATTCTCAAATAATGGTTGGAGCTTTAGATTGCATGAGAAACTTTGATTTGAAGACATGGAGGTTGAGGATTCTTGTCACTCAAATTAAGGAATTGTAGAGGGAATTAGATGACATGATTCTAGTTTATGTGAGTAGATATCTAAATAAAAAAGTAGACTTCTTGGATAACATGGGCACTGAGAAGGAGATAGAGGTTCAATGGCACAATGACATGGCTATTGAGGATGAGATGATTAGGTACGTTGGTGAGAAAATCTAGTGTTTAGCTAATTTGGACAACCATTCCAAAAATATAGTTTAGGAGATTTATGCTTTAATGTATATCTTATTTTACAGTTGTAAACAAGTGAACAACCATTGTAGAAATATGGTTTAAGATATTTGGATCTAATGCAAATCTTATTTTACTATTGTAAACATGTGTTCTCTTTGGCTAAGACTGGGAGAAGTCTCATACCAAATTGTAGATGATCTTTGTTTTAATACAAGTATTTTCAAATTAATTAAAAAACAATCAGGGCATTCTTAGAATCTTCGTCGGTTTATCCCAAATCCTAATTCTAGATCGCTCTTAAAGAGTTGTGTTATGAATTATTTCAGCCCCGAGGTGTTAACATAGGGCCTCCTAATTGCGATCGTTATAGGGATAATTATTTTTTGATGCATTTCATTGGATGCAATAGTCAACTTTAATTCTTTTCAAAACTCTCGACCATCGAAGAGGGATAAACATTTTACAATGATCCCCATATTCTTCTAGGATTTTCTGTTATTAGATAGAATGATTGTACAGATTGTTTCTAGGGTGGCCTAGGGTTTTCAAATGCAAGATCTCAATCCTACAAGTCCACACCAGACCATACATTTCTTACACACTAAATTCAGTCTATTTTAGCAGGAGATCATTGCAGGGGTTTCCATGTCATAGGGTTCAAATATCTTAAGCACTGACTTAGTGTTTTGCTTTAGCAAACATCACCTAGTCGATTCGAGATACGACATCTATCTCTGCCTTGTTTCCTGATTATTTCGACGAACCGGGATGGTTATCTCGTATTTATTGTGCATTGGGGAGTCAAACCTCCTAAATATGTCTGCATGCAAAGAGGTTAATATCCTCAAAACAGAGGGTGTGAGCTTCCATCGCAGTGCTAGTGACATCACCCTCTCTAGGGTTATAAATACATTTTAATATTCTTAGGTATCGGAATGAAACGTATTACATCATCACCACACAGTGGTATTACAACAAAGTTACTACCAAGAATTATCACCACATGGTATTTTACCTGAACTTATGTTTATATTTATTTATCCCCCCATGGTATTACCATATATTATACTATCACCACATAGTGGTTTTTCAACATTTATATCCCATTATTACCACATAGTGGTATTATAATGATTAAATTATCACCATATTATATATGGGTAGGACCCATATTTTTATGACCACCACATAGTGGTATTCTATTTCAACAATTTATATTCCATCTCATTACTATATCATGTAATGATATTATAACTACCACGCAATGGTATCATGTAATACTACATATTATATTACCACTATTCGGGGGTTTATTTAGAAATATTTGACCTAGAGTTTCCTCCTTTTTATTGTTGAGGAAATCTACCCAATACATAAAATTCATAAACTAGCCATTAAACCAAATCAGACCCAATGGATTGTAGATCACGAAAGCTATCATAACTATAACACCTTCATAAACAATACCACTATGATTCTAATAATATTTTCATAATCCATATTTAAAATCCAACAGATTCCAAATCAATACTTAAAACTTGTAGATCAAGATATCTACCTTATCCACAAAGCATCCACCAAACTAACATAGTAATATCGTGACTCTAAGATCTCATCATAAACTCCAAATAAGAAGATCAAAGATATTTTTAATCTATAGCAAGTAGAAGAATCTATAAGCAAATCACAATATACCACCTATGTATTTTTTTACTCAAATTAGTGGTACAAGAAGCCAAATCAAGGAAGGACATCACCCGATCTCTCCTCTCATGGTGGTCCTTACGAGTTGTGATTTCCTACTCACCCTTCTACAAGCTCTCCAAATTATAATCTACTTTCAAAATGCATTAGACTATTTCTTTCAACTTCAAGAAGCATTTTGATCAAGCGAATATTAGTACACTCTTTTTCATCATTTGGTTTCTGATCCACCTAAGGGTGGAGAGCATACTCCCTAGATGATAGGATTTCCCGTAAACAATGCTTGCAAGAAAGCTCCTCGAATTCCCCCTTATCCTCTCCAATGCCTTCTATTTATAGGAATTTCCATCCTCCTTCCTCATATTATTTTATTAATAAACTTGGTAAAGGTGGTTGGGAATGGTCATCCTTCCATTAATTATCCTCATTATTTCTCTTTATGTGGTCCAACAATAACGCAATACTTATATGAGCATTTAGTTTGGTTTTGGAAAACTCGTTGTTAAGGATAGGGAGTGAGGATCCTAGTCATCCTCCACTACCAAATATTATATTCTAAATATTTAAATGCTCAATGTGGTCCAATTAGTATTGGACACATTTCGATGAACATCTATTTAATATTAGATTAGGATTAATAAAACCTATTAACCAAATAAATTGTAGTTAATCATTTTTAATCCTTCTAATTATTTTCTACACACCTAATCCACTTAAGACTTATAGGTGTGAATAGGGTCTTTGACCCTTAAACACATGCTAATTGGTTCCTTTAACCAATTAAGTTACCTATGAGAGAGGTCCAACGGGGCAGGCTATTACAATGTCATTAAATGCTACCCTAATATTTCATTCTCTAGATCAATCAAACTCATGAAGCATATCACTAAATTCTACTCAAAGCATACATGCTCTATATAATCATGAAGCACATCATTGAATGCTACTCAAATCATACATGATTTATAAAATTATGATGAATTATATTGAATGCTACATGTTAGCAAAGTTAGAAATGACATGTTATAGATGCTACATGTTAATATTTTCTTCTAAATCCTATGGTGTTACCATTTTATCTTCTACTAGTATGTACAATAAATTGACTTCCTTTAACTATATTAGAGATTTCCTCTTCGTAAAGTGGAGTTTCTTCCTATGTTTCCAACATTAAGACAACTTCTCAATGTTGGTCATAGTGGTTTGATATTTGAGTGAAGGTCTCACAAACTTATAGTACCCATTTTTCTTAACATGGAGTGATGGATGACCAATAAAAGATAATAACACATGAAAAATACATTCATATTTATTTTCATAATTTCTCCTTGCTTGATAGAGTGATGAAAAGTGATCATAATGCATCATGAATGCCAAAATTAAGAAAAAAAATATTTATTCTATTTCATGAGTATGGATAAGATACAAGATCTTACTCAACTCGTGAGTTCAAATTTCTTGTGCCTCTCTTAATTTCTTGGTTTACTAGGTGCCTTTTCTTGCTTGCCATTCTTGCTTTTTTGCATGACTTTCAAGTGCTTGGTTGGAGTTCTTGCTTTAATATTCAAGTTCTTAATCAAAGTGATTTCGTGGAATCCAAGTGCTTGCTCTTATTACCATAAAAATATTGACTACATCCAACTACATCAATATATTTATTGCTTGTAAGTGAGCAACCATTTACCTTATCCAATTGTGCAAAGATTCTTTGACATGAATTTTAACTTTCCTCTCTACTAGAGTATGCTCAATTTGCTATCATTAAAATCAAAATTGATTTCTTGTACCATATAACTCATGTGTGGTTTACCTCATTTTATATGATGCTATCCATGACTATAACTTTTCTCTTTGAAAATTTTTACTTGAATGGACTAACATTTCTCCATTTAAAATTCCCTTGGAATGATCATCTACCTTTGGTGATTATCTAAATCCTATATTTTTGCTTATATATTCTAACCTCTTCATGGTTGTTGGAGATAATGCATTTTATTGCTTTCTTTGGGTACACAATTATGAAGATGGTTGTTTTTTATTGTTTTTTCAAGTTCAATTAGATATCTCAAGTTGAAGATGGACCTTTATCCTTCATCAATTTATCCCAAATGATCAAAATTATTAGTCCTATTCCCAACAACTTAGACTATGTACCTACAACTGTATGCTCAATTACTTTGACATACTTTCTCCATGCCACATTTTGAGTGGTGTCACATACTATTGACAATGGAAGATTTGAGCATATACATGTCATTAATGGTGGTAGTTACCATTATTCATTTATTTGAAGTGACCCAACCATAAAATAACTTCAACGAATTTTCATTGGTGATGCAGGAGCATCCGAGGGCAGCAAAGCAATCGAGCATCAACCAAACTATTGTTGTTATTTCTAAGTGGCAAAGTTATTTTTTTTTCTAAGTGTTACACAGGGTCGTGAAATCGTGACCCAAGGCAGTGAAAGCAAGGTCGAAGGACAAAGTGTTGCGAAATCGCGACCCAAGGCAGAGAAAGCAAGGCCGAAAGACAAAGGGTCATGAAATCGCGACCCAAGGTAGTGAAAGCAAGGTCGAAGGACAAAGGGTCACGAAATCGTGACATGTCACGATTTCGTGACATGTCACAAAATTGCGACCAAGGCAGTGAAAGCAAGGCCGAAGGACAAAGGGTCACAAAATCGTGACATGTCACGATTTCATGACATGTCGTGAAATCGTGACCCAAGGCAAAGAAAGCAAGGCACGGAGACAAAAAGGTCACAAAATCGTGACATGTCACGATTTTGTGACCAGAGCAGGAGAACGAAGGCCGACAGACGAAAACGGCACAATATCGCAACAGGTCGCGATATCGCGACCAAAACGAAGGGAAAGGGCTTGACGGAGGAAATGTCGTGATATCGCGACATGTCGTGATATCACGACGAAAGTTGGAGAGAGAAATCATAGGAGGGAAATGGTCGCGATATCGTGACATGTTGCGATATCGTGACCAAATAGAAAAACATGCACTCTAGCTTCCATAAAGACATCCCTTCGTGTGCGGCAAGTTAGAGGCAGTGAAGCAGCTATTCCAAAGAAGGATTCCAACGGGCATGTTGGCAACTCGTGCAGGGTATCTGGAAGACGCGTTTAAAGAAACTAACAGCAAGCAGCAGATCGAGAAGAAGATTCTGTTGGATATGGCAGCCAGTCGCACACCTCACCTAGAGTCTCATCAATGCAACTTTCTAGAATTGTTCCAAGTGGCAATTATAGATCGTGGGAAGTGTAAAAGCACAGAGTATCAGGACCTCAATAAAAACCCATGGATTGTAATGAGTGGGTGTTTGCAAATGGCAGTTTGGCTGTATATTCTTGTAAAATTCTTCCAAAGTATCGAATGCAAATCTTGGGCTCTTATTTCTTTGGTTTATCTCTTATTTCTCTGGTTTTTCTGTATTATGCAAGATCTGTTCTCCACCAAGTGGTATCAGAGCCAGTAGTTCCTGAGTGTGTAACAAATCATCGGAGGAGAGGCAGTTATGCCAGGATCTATGGAAGGGCTTGGAATTGGGTGAGCAGAATGCCTCCAAGGAGAAATCCTGTTGGTGGGATGTTGAGCAAGGTGTTGCAAGAAGTTTGTCATTGTTGTCAACACAGTCAGTTAGATCTAATGATGCAATTGACAGGCAGTTCAGAAGTCATTCAGATGCAGAGGATAGAAGCTCAAAAGTTAGTCAGATCATGTACAGCAAGTTTTTAGGAAGAAAGAAGTGGCCCAGTTTCAAAAATTCGAAGAAAAAGACAAGTAAGAAAACTGTCGCGATATCGCGACATGTTTTCTGTCGCGATTTCACGACAAGTCGGAGGAGA
This sequence comes from Wollemia nobilis, assembly GCA_028583015.1. Lineage (NCBI taxonomy): Eukaryota > Viridiplantae > Streptophyta > Pinopsida > Araucariales > Araucariaceae > Wollemia > Wollemia nobilis. Next base: position 2,010,299 of record JAQPPZ010000669.1, on the reverse strand, counting down.
GAGAAAGCACAACCGAAAATGTCACGATTTCATGACAAAAATGAGGAGAGAGAAGGCACAACTGAAAATGTCATGATTTCACGACAAAAATGAGGAGAGAGAAGGCACAGCCGAAATGTCACGATTTCACGACAAAAATGAGGAGAGAGAAGGCGCAGTCGAAAATGTCACGATTTCATGACAAAAATGAGGAGAGAGAAGGCGCAAGGCAAACTGTCACGATTTCGCGACATGTTGGAGGCCAAGAAGCTAAGTCGAGAAACTGTAGCGATTTCGCTACATGTTGGATTTTCGTTGGTCGAAGCAAGGAAAAAGCGTTAAGTGGAAAAGTTGTAGCGATTTCGCTACATGTTGAAATTTCATGGTCAAAGCAGGGAGAAAGTGTTAAGTGAAAAATTGTAGCGATTTCGCTACAAGTCGAAACTGCAAGACACAAAGGTGTAGCGATTTCGCTACAAGTCAAAAGTGCAAAACTCAAAGGTGTAGCGATTTTGCTACAAGTCAAAAGTGCACAGACATGAAGGTGTAGCGATTTCGCTACAAGTCAAAATTGCACAACTCGAAGGTGTAGCGATTTTGCTACAAGTCAAAAGTGCTCGAACTCGAAGGTGTAGCGATTTTGCTACAAGTCAAAATTAGCACAAGGCTCAAAGTTGTAGCGATTTCGCTACGACATGAAGCAAGAAATGTATGGAAGTCGAAAGCGTCATGATTTCGTGACAAAGATGAGGATGACGTCAACAAAATTGAAAGTGTCACGATTTCATGACAGGGTGCAAGAAAAGCCTCTGGAAGCCGAAAGCGTCACGATTTCATGACAAGAATGAGGATGACGTCAGCAAAAGTTTGAAGTGTCACGATTTCATGACAGGGTGAGGCAAAGCTATCAAAGGCCAAAAGGGTCACGATATCGCGACAGCAAGGACAAGAAGGCGTACGGCTTCAAAAAGTGTCGCGATATCGTGACATGTTATTATTTCACGGCAATAAGCTACAGGAAGGTGACAAAGGTGGCAGAGGCATTTTGAGGCCGACAAAGTTAAATCTGGGCCGACAGATTTTAGGGTTTTGTAGCTGACATTTTCTAGGGTTTTGCAGCTGACTTTCTTAGGGTTACAGTCGATGGATTTTAGGGTTTGGTAGCCGACAAATTCTAGGGTTTCTCAGCCGACGTTCTTTAGGGTTTGTTCCTAAAATTTCTTCTATAAAAGGAGGGCTTCTTCGAGTTTGAAAATCAGAGGTGTGAAGATAGTGTGCGAATGCGAGCAGAGTGATTGCGCAAGTAAAGTTCTTATCGAGCAGAGTGCGAAGTCGTAGTTAGAGTTGAAGCGAAGTGTGCAGATCGTGATTGTGTGAATTAAGAGCGCGATGTGTAGAGGTGGAGTTATGAGTGCGAAGTGATAGCGTGCAGACAGTAGAAGTGAACGATCATCCGATTGCTACTGAAAGTGCGAAGAAGTTCAAAGAAGAGTCAGACAGTGCGAAGCGTGTTGCGCAGAAGTAGCAGACGATAGAGAAACAACAGACTGTAAGAAATAACGTGAGAATTTTATTCTGTAATTTTCTTAATCATTATTGACTTCCAAGTTGCAGCTTGGCATAAGGGGTTGGTGCCTCTTTCCAGTAGGTGCTGGTAAATTGGGAGTTGGTGCTCCATTCTGTTTGTAACAGATAAAGCTAAGGGGTTGGTGCTCCTTCCAGTTGGTGCTGGTAAAAGATATTGTAAAGTTGCAGCTTTGCATTGGCTGGATTTGGATGGTAGTCCAAGCAGTCATTTTGAGGAGTAGCCACATTGGTGAACCTCGTTAAATTGTTGTGTTATGTGTGATGCTTTCTTACTGTAGTTGATATATCTTTTATAAGTTTTAAACTGTTGCTAGTTTTAGAACTGCATATTTGAAATTTAAAAGGTCACACTGATTCACCCCCCCTCTCAGTGCCACTGTGATTACAACAATTGGTATCAGAGCCAGGTTCCTGAATAGGCTTAAACAGCTAAGGTGATCTTGGAAGTTACGCAATGGCAAGTGGTGAAGGGTTCTCCTCGAACAAAGCACCATTGTTTGATGGGACTAATTATGCGTTCTGGAAAATTAGAATGCAGACATATCTCAGTGCTTTGGGTTTTGACATCTGGGGTGCGGTAGTTAATGGTTACAAAGCTCCCGCCACCGCTCCAACAGACATCATCTGGTAAAAAGGCATTTGAATATGATTCAAAAGCAAAAAATGCCATCATGTGTGGACTAGTGGAAAGTGAGCTAGTCAAGATCATAAATTGTGAATCAGCAAAAGATATATGGGATAAACTAGAGAACATTCATGAAGGAGATGATAGGATCAAGGAGGCCAAGCTTCAAGCACATCGAGCTCAATACGAATCTTTAAAGATGGACAATGATGAGAACATAGAGACTTTCATGCAAAGAGTCAATGGGATCACCAATTCAATCAGAGGTCTCGGCGAAGAATTAACCGATGCTGCTATCGTGAAAAAGGTATTAAGATCGCTCCCTCCTAGATTTGATTCTAAAGTCTCTGCCATAGAAGAAGCCAAAGATCTAAATCATTTTAGTATGGATGAGATGCATGGTTCTTTGACTGCTTTTGAAATGAGAATAGGAAGGTCTAATCCCACAGATAGAGAAGCTGCTTTCAAAGCCCTAAAAGGTAAAATCACAAAACCAGAGTCAGAAGAAGAGGATGTATCAGATGAAATGGAAGCAAATTTTGTCAGAAAACTGAGAAAGGGAAAAGGAAAGTACAGAGGAAAGCTACCATTTAAATGCTTCAACTACGGAGGCATTGGGCACTTTGCGACAAAATGCCCACTCAATGAAAAGAACCAGGGTGAGGAAGCTTCGCACCAAGAAAGAGGTGACTGGAAGAAGAAATCAAACTTCAGGAAAGGCAATTTCAAAAAGAAAAGTTTTATCTCCCGAAATGCAGATTCTTCAGAGGACAGCTCTAGTGAAGACTCCGAAGAAGGAACAGGTGAGGCTCTCTTTATGGCATTTGAAGTAGAAAAATTAGAAGAGGCAGAAAACATAGAAAAGAGAGAAGGAATGAACTCTAAAGTGTCTATTGAAAAAGATGAGGCTGAAGTTGATTTAGAAGGTGAGCTGGTCTCTGCTCTTATGGAATGGAAATCTGAGAAAAGAAAGAATAAAAAACTATCAAGAAAGCTTGAGGATGCAAATGACATTATAACCAGTCTAAAAACGTAGACAGAAGAGTACAAGAAAATGTCCGAAGATCTTGAAGTACAGGTAACCATGAAGATAGATTACTGTTGCAAATTGGAAGAAGAAAATGTTGGTCTTCGAATTCAGATACAAGAGCTGGATCAAAAAATTAGCTGCCATTTCAAGCGTGAAGAAAGTTCTATGAAGCTGGACAAAATCCTAAGCGATCAAAGACCCACAGGTATCAAATTCGGTCTGGGCTTTACTGAAGGAGAATCATCAAACAAGCAAAAGGCAAGCAATGTTGAATATGAAAAAGGTAAAGACAAGAAACAGGCTGTTGAAAGAAAAACAAATCAGGCAAAAGAAAGCAGTACTGCCAGTCCTGAAATAGGAACTGACAATGATGGCTTTACCAAGGTCACACATCAAAAGAAAAGAAGATCTAAGGCTCCTGCAACAACTTGGCAAAGACCATCTTTCAGGTTCAATCATTATTTCTATGGTTTCTGTTTCAAATGTAATGGTTATGGGCATAAAATTGTTGACTGCAAGTATAATATAGGTCCAAGAAGTTTCACTAGTAGAAATGCTTTTGCTCCTCTAATGAGTTATGCAGTAGAGTGCTTTAATTGTCACAACTTTGGGCATATTGCTAGAAACTGTCATAGTACTTCTGTTTCAAATCAATCTCAAAAAAGAAGAATTCAACCATATAGGGCAAAACAAAATAGAATTTCTTCTGAAGGATATGTGCAAGATTCTGAAAAGGGGAAATCCAAGCTAGAACCCAATACCACAGTTAAAACAGAATGGAAACAGAAAGAACAACTCAGGGAAGAAAAGGAATCTTTAATAGTGCAGACAGCTTTCAGAGCTCAGAATAAATGTGTACCGTGGATCCTTGATAGTGGTTGCTCAAGTCATATGACAGGTGATAAACAAAAATTTGAAAAACTACAGAAATATGAGGGTGGTTCTGTGAAGTTTGGTAATAATGATGGAGCCAAAATAATAGGTAAAGGATCTGTCAAAATTAGTGAAGGGAAAATCAAGTCAGAAGAAGTTTTATTTGTTGATGGTTTGAAACACAACCTATTAAGTGTCAGTCAAATCTGTGATAAAGGACATGAAGTAGTCTTCAAAAAATAGGGTTGTGAAGTCAAAAAAATAAACAGTGGGAAATTGATAGCAACTGGTTCAAGGACGTCTGGAAATTTGTACACACTCTCAGAAACATCAGAAGGTACGTGTTTCATTGGACAAGAAGAAGAGAACTGGCTGTGGCACAAAAGGCTTGGACACATAAGTTTTGATAATTTGGTGAAAATCAGCTCGAAACAAGCAATGAGAGATATTCCAACCATTAAAAAACCTTCAAACAATGTCTGTGCTTCATGTCAGAAGGGAAAGCAAACCAGAGTCTCATTTAAAACAAAAGAATACCACACTAGCAGGCCCTTGGAACTTATTCATACAGACTTATGTGGACCCATGAGAACTCAAAGCATAAACGACGACAAATACTTTATGTTGTGTATCGATGATTATTCCAGAATGACATGGATATTCTTCCTAAAAGATAAAACAGAAGCTTTCGAAATGTTCAGAACTTTCAAACAGCTAGTTGAAAATGAAACAGGAAAAAGGATCAAATGCTTGCGATCAGACAGAGGAGGAGAATTCATTTCGAATGAATTTATAGAATACTATGAAAAACATGGTATCAGGAGACAATATTCAACAGCTAGAACTCCCCAGTAGAATGGTGTAGTAGAGAGAAAGAACAGAACTATACAGGAAATGGCACGCACCATGCTGGTAGAAAACAAAATAGCAGATAGATTCTGGAAAGAAGCAGTTCACACTGTAGTATACATTCAAAACAGATATATGTTAAGAACTCATGAATGCAAAACACCTTATGAGTTGTGGTTTGGTAGAAAAGCAACAACAAAACATCTCAAAGTATTTGGCTGTAAGTGCTACATCCGAAAAACTGATGACAACCTTGGGAAGTTTGAAGATAGAGCAGATGAAGGTGTTTTTGTTGGGTATTCATCAAAAAGCAAAGCTTACAAATGCTACAACAAGAGACTCAAGAAAATAGTGGACAGTGCAGATGTTAAATTCGATGAAGGTGGGAAACGATTAGATGGCTTTGAGGAAAACTACCCAATCTATGAAGAAGTCTTTGAAGGAGATGAGGTGAATGAAACAGAAAATAAGTCTACGGATGATGCAGATAACTTATTCGATGACTCAGAGGAGCAAGAAAACAGAAAATTCAAAATAGGCAGCTGGCAGAAAAATCATCCTAGAGACCAAATAATTGGAGATCCCACAGCTGGCATTCAGACAAGAAGGAAAGTAATAAGTAATTACTCTCTTTTATCCAACATTGAGCCCAAAAACATAGATGAAGCAAGCAAAGATGATAGCTGGATGAAGGCAATAAATGAAGAGTTAGATCAGATTGAAAAGAACAAAACTTGGGAATTAGTACCTAGACCTACAAATAAGAATGTAATCGGCACCAAATGGATATTTCGGAACAAATTAAATGAAGACGGACAGGTCATTAGGAACAAAGCAAGACTGGTTTGTAAAGGGTATGCACAGGTCGAAGGCATTGATTTTGAAGAGACTTTTGCACCAGTGGCCAGATTAGAAGCAATTAGAATGTTTCTGGCCTTAGCAGTCCACAAGAACTTCAGGGTTTATCGGATGGATGTAAAATCTGCCTTTTTAAATGGGAAACTTGAAGAAGAGGTCTATATTGAACAACCAGATGGCTTTCAAATTAGTGAGGATCCTAACCTTGTCTGCAAATTAAAGAAAGCATTGTATGGATTAAAACAAGCACCACGGGCATGGTATGCAAGGCTAGATAACTCTCTCTCAACAGGGATTCAAGAAAGGTTTAGTGGATAGTAATCTATATGTGAAAACAGAAGGTGGACATCTCATTGTTCTTGTTGTCTATGTAGATGATATCATATTTGGCAGCAACAAAGATGAATCTTGTAAAGACTTAGCAAATAAGATGCAGAATGAATTTGAAATGTCTATGATTGGTGAATTGTCTTACTTTCTTGGGCTACAAGTTAATCAAAATGAGAAAGGCATATTCATTTCCCAAATCAAGTATGTGAAAGAAATGTTAAAGAGGTTCACTATGGAGGACTGTAAGCCAGTAAGCACTCCCATGACAACAGGCTACAAATTGAGTAAAGAAGACAAATCTCCACCTGTAGACCAAACCATGTACAGATCTATGATTGGAAGTTTACTATATTTAACAACTACCCGACCTGATATTCTACAGGAAGTTTGCATGGTAGCTAGATTTTAGGCCAGTCCCAAAGAGACTCATGTGACAACAGTTAAAAGGATTTTTCGGTATCTCAAGGGCACCATTGAGTATGGGTTGTGGTATCCAAAAGGCAAAGACTTCACTCTTATATCATATTCAGATGCAGATTGGGCTGGATGTGTTGATGACAGAAAGAGTACCAGTGGAGGTGCATTCTATTTGGGGGACAGATTGGTTGCATGGCACAGTAAGAAGCAAGAGTCAGTTTCTTTATCTACAGCTGAGGCAGAATATATTGCAGCAGCAACATGTTGTACACAAGTCTTGTGGATGAAACAAACTTTGAAAGATCTAGGTATTAATTTTAGTGAACCAATATCAGTTAAGTGTGATAACACCAGTGCAATTAACATCTCTAAGAATCCAGTAATGCACTCACGGACAAAACACATTGCTATAAGGTATCATTTCTTGAAGGAGAAAGTTGCCGAAGGAGAAGTTAAATTGGATTTTGTCCCAACTACAGAACAAGTAGCAGATATTTTTACAAAACCCTTGCCCAAGGAAGTATTTGAGTACCTTCGAAGCAAATTAGGAGTAGTCACACTTCCTAAGAAGTGACTAGCTACAGGGATCACTTTCTCAGGGGGAGCATTTGAGTATTTGACTATTCTTTTGCTCATGATCATAATTTGTGCCAGATGCAACAAATTGTGCCTGAGAAGTGTGAGGATGGACTCAGGGGGAGTCTGCAGCAACCCTTTGGTATTATTGACAAAGGGGGAGAAGAGTTACAGGAATGTACACAGGTGTTGCCAACAATTCCAAAGGGGGAGATTGTTGAGCAAGGTGCTGCAAGAAGTTTGTCATTGTTGTCAACACAGTCAGTTAGATCTAATGATGCAATGGACAGGCAGTTCAGAAGTCATTCAGATGCAGAGGATAGAAGCTCAAAAGTTAGTCAGATCATGTACAACAAGTTTTCAGGAAGAAAGAAGTGGCCCAGTTTCAAAAATTCGAAGAAAAAGACAAGTAAGAAAACTGTCGCGATATCGCGACATGTTTTCTGTCACGATTTCACGACAAGTCGGAGGAGAGAGAAAGCACAGCCGAAAATGTCACGATTTCATGACAAAAATGAGGAGAGAGAAGGCGCAGCTAAAAATGTCACGATTTCACGACAAAAATGAGGAGAGAGAAGGCACAGTTGAAAATGTCATGATTTCATGACAAAAATGAGGAGAGAGAAGGCATAGCTGAAAATGTCACGATTTCGCGACAAAAATGAGGAGAGAGAAGGTGCAAGGCAAACTGTCACGATTTCGCGACATGTTGGAGGCCAAGAAGCTAAGTCGAGAAATTGTAGCGATTTCGCTACATGTTGGATTTTCGCTGGTCGAAGCAAGGAGAAAGCGTTAAGTGGAAAAGTTGTAGCGATTTCGCTACATGTTGAAATTTCGCTAGCCGAAGCAAGGAGAAAGCGTTAAGTGAAAAAGTTGTAGCGATTTCGCTACAAGACGAAACTGCAAGACACGAAGGTGTAGCGATTTCGCTACAAGTCAAAAGTGCACAACTCGAAGGTGTAGCGATTTTGCTACAAGTCAAAAGTGCAACACAAAGGTGTAGCGATTTCGCTACAAGTCAAAATTGCACAACTCAAAGGTGTAGCGATTTCGCTACAAGTCAAAAGTGATCAACATGAAGGTGTAGCGATTTTGCTACAAGTCAAAATTGCACAACTCGAAGTTGTAGCGATTTCGCTACTGCATGAAGCAAGAAATGTACGGAAGTCAAAAGCGTCATGATTTCGCGACAAAGATGAGGATGACGTCAGCGAAAGCTGAAAGTGTCACGATTTCGTGACAGGCTGCAAGAAAAGCCTCTGGAAGCCGAAAGCATCATGATTTCGTGACAAGAATGAGAATGACGTCAGCAAAAGTTGAAAGTGTCACGATTTCATGACAAGAACGGAGGCAAAGCTATCAAAGGCCAAAAGGGTCACGATATCACGACAGCAAGGACAAGAAGGCGTACGGCTTCAAAAAGTGTCACGATATCGCGACATGTTATTATTTCATGGCAATAAGCTACAGGAAGGTGACAAAGGTGGCAGAGGCGTTTTGAGGCCGACAAAGTTAAATCTGGGCTGACAGATTTTAGGGTTTTGTAGCTGACATTTTCTAGGGTTTTGCAGCCGACATTCTTAGGGTTACAGTCGATGGATTTTAGGGTTTGGCAGCTGACAAATTCTAGGGTTTCTCAGTCGACGTTCTTTAGGGTTTGTTCTTAAAATTTCTTCTATAAAAGGAGGGCTTCTTCGAGTTTGAAAAATGAGGTGTGAAGATAGTGTGAATGCGAGCAGAGTGATTGCGCAAGTAAAGTTCTTATCGAGCAGAGTGCGAAGTCACAGTTAGAGTTGAAGCGAAGTGTGCAGATCGTGATGGTGTGAATTAAGAGCGCGATGTGCAGAGGTGGAGTTATGAGTGCGAAGTGATAGCGTGCAGACAGCAGAAGTGAACGATCATCCGATTGCTGCTGAGAGTGCGAAGAAGTTCACAGAAGTGTTAGACAGTGCGAAGCGTGTTGCACAGAAGTAGCAGACGATAGAGAAACAATAGACTGTAAGAAATAACGTGAGAATTTTATTCTGTAATTTTCTTAATCATTATTGACTTCCAAGTTGCAGCTTGGCATAAGGGGTTGGTGCCTCTTTCCAGTAGGTGCTGGTAAATTGGGAGTTGGTGCTCCATTCTGTTTGTAACAGATAAAGCTAAGGGGTTGGTGCTCCTTCCAGTTGGTGCTGGTAAAAGATATTGTAAAGTTGCAGCTTTGCATTGGCTGGATTTGGATGGTAGTCCAAGCAGTCATTTTGAGGAGTAGCCACATTGGTGAACCTCGTTAAATTGTTGTGTTATGTGTGATGCTTTCTTACTGTAGTTGATATATCTTTTATAAGTTTTAAACTACTGCTGGTTTTAGAACTGCATATTTGAAATTTAAAAGGTCACACTGATTCACCCCCCCTCTCAGTGCCACTGTGATTACAACAATTGGTATCAGATCAAGGTTCCTGAACAGGCTTAAACAGCTAAGGTGATCTTGGAAGTTAAGCAATGGCAAGTGGTGAGGGGTTCTCCTCGAACAAAGCACCATTGTTTGATGGGACTAATTATGCGTTTTGGAAAATTAGAATGCAGACATATCTCAGTGCTTTGGGTTTTGACATTTGGGGTGCGGTAGTTAATGGTTACAAAGCTCCCGCCACCGCTCCAATAGACACTGTTGGTAAAAAGGCATTTGAATATGATTCAAAAGCAAAAAATGCCATCATGTGTGGACTAGTGGACAGTGAGCTAGTCAAGATCATAAATTATGAATCAGCAAAAGATATATGGGTTAAACTAGAGAACATTCATGAAGGAGATGATAGGATCAAGGAGGCCAAGCTTCAAGCACATCGAGCTCAATACGAATCTTTAAATATGGACAATGATGAGAACATAGAGACTTTCATGCAAAGAGTCAATGGGATCACAAATTCAATTAGAGGTCTCGGCAAAGAATTAATTGATGCTGCTATCGTGAAAAAGGTATTAAGATCGCTCCCTCCTAGATTTGATTCTAAAGTCTCTGCCATAGAAGAAGCCAAAGATCTAAATCATTTTAGTATGGATGAGATGCATGGTTCTTTGACTGCTTTTGAAATGAGAATAGGAAGGTCTAATCCCATAGATAGAGAAGCTTCTTTCAAAGCCCTAAAAGGTAAAATCACAAAACCAGAGTCAGAAGAAGATGATGTATCAGATGAAATGGAAGCAAATTTTGTCAAAAAAATGAGAAAGGGAAAAGGAAAGTACAGAGGAAAGCTACCATTTAAATGCTTCAACTATGGAGGCATTGGGCACTTTGCGACAAAATGCCCACTCAATGAAAAGAACCAGGGTGAGGAAGCTTTGCACCAAGAAAGAGGTGACTAGAAGAAGAAATCAAACTTTAGGAAAGGCAATTTCAAAAAGAAAAGTTTTATCTCCCGAAATGTAGATTCTTCAGAGGATAGCTCTAGTGAAGACTCCGAAGAAGGAACAGGTGAGGCTCTCTTTATGGCATTTGAAGTAGAAAAATTAGAAGAGGCAAAAAACATAGAAAAGAGAGAAGGAATAAACTCTAAAGTGCCTATTGAAAAAGATGAGGCTGAAGTTGATTTAGAAGGTGAGCTGGTCTCTACTCTTATGGAATGGAAATCTGAGAAAAGAAAGAATAAAAAACTATCAAGAAATCTTGAGGATGCAAATGACATTATAACCAGTCTAAAAATGCAGACAGAAGAGTACAAGAAAATGTTCGAAGATCTTGAAGTACAGGTAACCATGAAGATAGATTACTGTTGCAAATTGGAAGAAGAAAATGTTGGTCTTTGAATTCAGATACAAGAGTTGGATCAAAAAATTAGCTGCCATTTCAAGCGTGAAGAAAGTTCTATGAAGCTGGACAAAATCCTAAGCGATCAAAGACCTGCAAGTATCAAATTCGGTCTGGGCTTTACTGAAAGAGAATCATCAAACAAGCAAAATGCCAGACTATACAAGGCCATATCCTAGATTGGGAAGAGGTCGAAGATGGAGGTTTCCACATATTTTGGGAACCTTGATCCAGAGGAATTGATCGACTAGATCAACGATCTGGAAGAGTACTTTGAGTACAAAGAGGTTGAGGATCCTAATAGGGTCAGATTCACAAAGACCAAACTGAAAGGTCATGCTAGCATTTGGTGGAAGGGAGTGCAGCTGGAGCAAAATAAAAGAGGGAAAGAGAGAATAACTAAGTGGGAATGGATGGCAGAAAATCTAAAGAGGTAGTTCATCCCTGGTGATTATGAGTTAGACCTGCTGAAGAAAATGCAAGGATTGAGGCAATCAAGAAATTCTATGAAGGAATACACAAAATAATTTGATAAAATAATGATTAGAACAGGCCACTCAAAGGCCAACAAGGAGAAGGTAGCCCGTTACATTAATGGGTTACGAGTAAGCATTCAGGAAGAACTAAGTCTAGTCCGGATGACCACCATAGAGGACGCTTACCAATTTGCTTTAAAGGTTGAAGAGAAGCTCAATAGGAGGTTTGAAAACAAGCAAAGAGGAAGAGGTCATGGCGGAAGGATTGACGGAAGGAACAATGGAAGAAGAAATGAAGATTCTCAAAAAAATGGAGAAGGTAGCAGCAATCAAGAACAAAGGAGAGAAAATACAGACCGCCCCCGTAATCAAAATAATGGTTATCAAGGGGGAAGAGGCCGAGCTGGACGTGGACAAGGAAGAGGAAGATTTCGAGGGACTTGCCACCAATATGAATGCCCACAACAACGAGAAAGAAATAATCGAAGGCCGAAAGGAAATGCTAGAGTAGCAGTCATTGATGAAGATGCTGGGTCTGAGCATTCTGAAGAAGCTGAGAGAGGAGAAGTAATGATTGCAAGGAGAGTCCTTCTGAATGAAGAGGGAGCTATAGATCAGAGGAAAATCTTATTCCGCACAATGTGTAAGTGCACGGGTAAGATTTGCAACATTATCATTGACAGCGGTAGCACGGATAACTTAGTTTCAGAGGGAATGGTTATAAAGCTACAACTGGAGAGAAAGAAACACCCGCATCCATATCAGATCATGTGGTTGCAGAAAGACCACAAAGTTTTGGTCAATGAACAGTGCCTGGTAAAATTTAGTATTGGAAATTACCGTGATGAAGTTCTGTGTGACATTCTGCCCATGGATGCATGCCATTTGCTGCTGGGAAGGCCATGGCAGTTTGAAAGGTGTGTGGTTCATGATGGCCAAGCCAACACCTATTTCGTGACCAAGAATGGAATGCATCATAAGTTGAAACCCCTGAAGGAGGTGGAAGAAAAGGTATGTGGCAGTGCAAGAATTTGCTTGGTTGACAGAAGAAAATTTTTAGATAATTTAAAGCATGAACATATGTGTTATGCATTAATTCCTAGAGTCAGGAATACAGAATGCAAAGATGCCCCAGTAGAAGTACAAGGCCTGTTGAGGGAATTTCCAGATATCATATCTGATAATGTGCCTGAGGGTTTACCCTTAGTAAGAAAAATTAGTCACCATATTGATTTGGTGCCAGGTCAAGCTTGCCAAATAAGGCTGCACATAGAATGACACCTGTAGAAACTGAAGAACTAAATAGGCAGGTCCAGGAGTTGCTAGAGAAGGGATTGATTATGGAGAGTCTTAGCCCGTGTGTAGTACCTACAGTACTAGCACCCAAGAAGGATGGAGAGTGGAGAATGTGCACAGACTCTCGAGCCATCAACAAGATCACAATAAAGTACAGGTTTCCACTGCCAAGGATGGATGACATAATGGACTATTTGAGTGGAGCCAAGTACTTCACCAAAATTGACCTCAAGAGTGGTTACCACCAGATCCGTGTCAGGGAAGGAGATGAGTGGAAGACAGCCTTCAAGACAAGAGAGGGCTTGTATGAGTGGTTGGTCATGCCTTTTGGGCTGTCCAATGCACCAAGTACCTTCATGCGGCTGATGAATGAGGTACTAAAAGATTTTTTAGGAAAATTTGTCATTGTTTATTTAGATGACATATTAATATTCAGTAGAACCCTGGAGGAACACTTGATGCACATCAGGAGGGTTTTTGAAAAGCTGCGGGAGGAGCAGTTATTAATAAATCTGAAAAAGTGTAATTTTGTCAAGAAAGAGTTAGTATACCTGGGATTTGTAATCTCAGAAGAAGGTCTAAAAATGGACCCAGAGAAGGTGAGAGCTATCATCGAATGGCCTACCCCAAGAAGCACAACCGAGGTAAGATCATTTCATGGTCTAGCCAACTTTTATAGGAAGTTTATAAGAAACTTCAGCAGCATTTGTGCACCCCTCACAGAAACAATGAGAGGGGACAAGAAAGAATTCAAGTGGACCTTAGGGGCTGAAAGGAGCTTTGATGCATTAAAGAAAAGGGTCACAGAATAGCTTGTTTTGGCACTCCCAGACTTTAACAAAGTATTTCAGGTAGACTGTGATGCCAGTGGCAGTGCAATAGGGGCTGTACTAAGTCAAGAAGGCAGACCTGTTGCTTATTTTAGTGAAAACCTCAATGATGGTCGGAAAAAGTATTCAGTTTATGACTAGGAATTTTATGCTATAGTTTAGGCTCTGAAGAAGTGGAGGCATTATTTTTTACCAAAAGAGTTTGTTCTATTTACTGATCATCAGGCATTGCAGTACATCAACAGCCAGACAAAACTGAATCAACGACACATGAAGTGGGTTGAGTTTCTCCAAAGCTATACCTTTGTATTAAAGCACAGGAGCGAGAAATCAAATAGAGTTGCAAATGCTTTAAGTAGAAGGCAAAATTTGCTGATTGAAATGACAGTGGAAGTAGTAGGATTCGAAGAACTGAAGGGTCTTTATCCTGAAGATCCTGATTTTGCAGTAGCCTGGATGGCTTGCTTGGCACCTGTTACTATGGACAGGACAAAATGGTTAGATTTCCTAATCCAAGATGGAATGCTATTCAAGGGAAGTAAATTATGCATTCCAAGGAGTTCCATGCAGGAGAACTTAATCAAGGAAAAGCATAGCGGAGGACTGGCTGGGCATTTTGGTCTGGATAAGACCATTGCCATGGTGAATGAAAATTACTACTGGCCGCAACTTCAGCAAGATGTGAGAAAGTTTGTGCAAAGTTGCAGAATATGCCAGATGGCAAAAGGTGTAAGGCAAAACATAGGATTATACCAGCCGTTACCTGTACCTGAGAGGTCGTGGGAGGAAATAAGCATGGATTTTATTCTTGGATTGCCGAGAACACAAAGGGGAAATGACTCTGTATTTGTGGTGGTTGATCGATTCTCCAAAATGGCACATTTTATTCCATGCCAGAAGACAAGTGATGCAGTTCAAATTGCAGGGTTATTTTTCAAGGAAGTGGTACGACTTCACGGTCTACCAAGAAGCATAGTTTCTGACATAGATACAAAGTTTGTTGGGTATTTCTGGAGAACATTGTGGAAGAAGCTGAAGACAGATCTGAAGTTCAGTTTTGCATACCACCCACAAACTGATGGATAGACAGAGGTGGTAAATAAAAGTTTGGGTAATTTGCTAAGATGCTTGATAGCAGATAAACCCAAGGGATGGGATTTAGTTTTGCCACAAGCAGAATTTGCATACAACAATTCTGTCAATAAGAGTACAAACAAATCTCCATTCCAAATCATATATGGAAACAGTCCAAGAAATGTTTTTGAGCTGAGAAAATTAGATAAAGAAGAAAAATACAGTGCAGAGGCTGAGGAATTCGCAAAACAGATGAGAAGCCTGCATGAAGAAGTAAAGAAACAAATTGCAAAGATGAATACTCAGTATAAAGCAAGAGCAGAACAAAAGCAACGGTTCAAAGAATTCGAAGTGGGGGATGAAGTCATGGTCCATCTCAGAAAATAAATATTTATAGCCAAAACTTACAATAAGTTAAAGATGAAGAATTTTGGGCCATGCAAAATACTGGAAAAACGGGATTCAAGCAATGCATATGAAGTGGAATTGCCAAGTGGGCTTGACATTTCACCTATTTTTAACATATCTGATTTAGTGGAATACCATGAAGGAGATAGTATAGAGGCACCAAGCACAGAATTGTGGAGCATTCCAGCATCTAACCCAACCAAAGACGATATCGAGGAAATATTAGATACTCGTGAAGGCAGAAGCACAAGGAACAAACAATATTTTGAGTATTTAATCAAGTGGAAGGGCAGACCTATAGAAGATGCAACTTGGCTATCGAAAACAGAGGTTGACCGCCTGGGTCTTCCTCCCAAAGATCAGAAGTGAGGATCACTTCTCAATCCACCCTGGGTGTCTGATGCAGGAGCATCCGATGGCAGCAAAGCAATCGAGCATCAACCAAACTATTGTTGTTATTTATTTCTAAGTGGCAAAGTTATTTTTTTTTCTAAGTGTTACACAGGGTCATGAAATCGCGACCCAAGGTAGTGAAAGCAAGGCCGAAGGACAAAGGGTCGCAAAATCACGACCCAAGGCAGAGAAAGCAAGGTCGAAAGACAAAGGGTCGCAAAATCATGACATGTCATGAAATCGTGACCCAAGGCAGTGAAAGCAAGGCCGAAGGACAAAGGGTCACGAAATCGTGACCCAAGGCAGTGAAAGCAAGGCCGAAGGACAAAGGGTCGCAAAATCGTGACATGTCGTGAAATCGTGACCCAAGGCAGAGAAAGCAAGGCGCGAAGACAAAAAGGTCGCGAAATCATGACATGTTGCGATTTCACGACCAGAGCAGGAGAATAGAGGCCGACAGACGAAAACAGCACGATATCACGACAGGTCACGATATCGCGACCAAAACGGAGGGAAAGGGCTTGACGGAGGAAATGTCGCGATATCACATGTCGCGATATCGTGACGAAAGCTAGAGAGAGAAAGCACAGGAGGGAAATGGTCGCGATATCGTAACATGTCGCGATATCGTGACCAAACAAAAAAACACGCACTCCAGCTTCCATAAAGACATCCCTTCGTGCGCGACAAGTTAGAGGCAGTGAAGCAGTTGTTCCAAAGAAGGATTCCAATAGGCATGTTGGCCACTCATGCAGGGTATCTGGAAGACGTGTTTAAAGCAACTAACAGCAAGCAGCAGATCAAGAAGAAGATTTCGTTGGATATGGCAGCCAGTCGCGCACCTCACCTAGAGTCTCATCAATGCAACTTTCCATAATTGTTCCAAGTGGCAATTATAGATCGTGGGAAGTGCAAAAGCACAGAGGATCGGGACCTCAATAAAAACCCATGGATTGTAATGAGTGGGTGTTGGCAAACGGCAGTTTGGCTGTATATTCTTGTAAAATTCTTCCAAAGTATTGAATACAAATCTTGGGCTCTTGTTTCTCTGGTTTCTCTCTTGTTTCTCTGGTTTTTCTGTATTATGCAAGATTTTTTCTCCACCAATTGGCCTTATGATAATATTCTCTATTTCTTTGTTTCTTTTTAGATAACTCTTTCTTGCATTTAAAAACTAGAATCTTTCTACATATGCAAGTATTATGTCTCTTCTTTCCACACTACTTATAATGATGGAAATCCCAAAAAACTAATATAAATAACCTTGTATTATAAAATAATCATAAGAAATTAAAATATAGAAGGTTTATTCATATATCTATTCTTATGGTTGCGTACTTGCTCTTCTCTACATTGTTGGAGCTCATACTGATCTTATCTTAATGTGGAGACAATGGGAAAGATGATATATATTTGAAAATCATAAGCCAAGTATTCTCATTCATTACTTTTCAATATTTATATATTACATGAATAGGCATATTTGAATAGACATACCTTTTTACAATATAACGTTTCATAAAATTATATTAATTATTAATTAATATTAACTAATTATTAATTAATAACAATCAACTATTAACTAATTATTAGTTAATAATAATAAACTATTAACTAATTATTAGTTAATAATAATTAACTATTAATTAATAATAGTTAATTATTAATAAACTAAATTTAATTTAATTAATATTTAATTGAATGAGGATTCTTATTCCTCATCATTCCTCCCAACAATATGCACATTGGACCCCAATGTGTTTAGAACAGGAGGAGCAAATATATTGAGGATGAGGATGAAACCATGGGGGAGGTCGATGATGTGGCACTGAGCGTGCAAAGCAGGTACATAGGAAGTGTCTTTGGAATGTATTGATAATATTCTCTACCCATGAATCCAAAGCCTTCACAATGATGGATTTGATTTCTAGAACAATAGAAGCAAGTGTACCAACATTTAACTTTGCTTCGACAGGACTTCTATCCAAGAATATGTTCAACATTTTATATCAAGAACAAGCTTGCATAGAGTGATCATAGCCTAATACTAATATAAGTGTTTGAGTTAAGAAATGAGTCTCATCCTCAATGATATTGCCTTTAGATGTATTTTCCAAACTATTTTCAAGCTTTTGGTCCACTAAGCTAGTAACAAAGGACACTTCTTGAAGTGAAACAAGACTAGAAACATCATCTTCTATGATGTACACTGGTGGAGGCAAAGGAGAAGACTCAAATTCTAGAAATTCTATAGCCATAACAACAAAATCTACTATAGGGATTTACTCTTTTGCATATATGGAAATAAATTTATGCCAACATGTAGGAAGAACAAGAAATTGTAAAACACAAAATTATCTGTTCATGCGCATATCGACCCTTGTCTGTAGGGTCTCCAAGGATTGGGTAAGAGTCTCATTCTTGTCCATCAAATTGGCTTTGGTTATTCTGATTCTATTATCCACAAAGCTAAGGCTTGTGGCTACTAAAGTAGAATTTGAATCACTTTTTATGTCCAACTTGAAGTCATATATACCGAGGAACTCTTTCCAAGTTTTCTTCCATATTTGACACATTCTTCATCATATGAGCACATAGCTCTTTGGTTTTTTGTGCTATCTCTTGGATATCCTATAGATCCTAGAGATATTTTGGGCTAGGCAACATGGTGCCAGCTCCTAGATGTCCAAAAAATGTCTAGAAATTTTAGATGGCCATATTAAATGCACATTAGGCTAAGGCCTCAAATTTTAAAACTTTTTAATGTTCAAACAATCCAAAAATATAGTTAGTTGTGTTGAATGAACAAAAGGTATGCCTTAACATCCAAATGGTCTAGAAATACAATCAACCATATTGAATGGACAAAAAGCAAAGGCTAAAGTATGGAGTGACTTGATCCACAGGTGGATCGATATGCTATGATACCATTGATGTGGAGACAATGGGAAAGAAGATATATATTTGAAAATAAAAAGCCAAGTATTCTCATTCATTACTTTTCAATATATATATTACATGAATAGGCATGATTTGAATAGACATGCCTTTTTACAATATAACTTTTCATAAAGTTATATTAATTATTAATTAATAATAACTAATTATTAATTAATATTTTTTAATGGGTTAAATGGGTTTGAAATGGAATTTACCCATATTACATCATCACCACATAGTGCTATTACAACAAAGATTGGATATTATCCATGTATCATTTGGCAAGATTTGAACCTGGGTCTTCTCCTTGAAATGTTGTGAAATTTAACTGGTTGAGTTAATGGCACTTTTTTTTTTAAGCGAAAAACCCCATTGCGGGGCCGCGTTGGTCTGAGAGACCATGAACAGGGGGTTCTACACCATCAAAGTCACCTAGGAGTCACACTCGACCCTGCCTGCACCAACATTATCAATTGGATTTTGGATACCAAATTTAGCTTTTTGGTAGGGTAGAGATTTGAACCTGGGACCTCCCTTGGAGGATTGCCCTCTCCTATCCAACTCACCTACAAAACCTGGGTTGAGTTAATGGCACTTGATTATTAATTAATAATTATTAACTAAATTTTTTTGAAAAATAATTTGAAAGTTTTATATTAAAACAAAGATCATTTACAAGTTGGGATGAGACTCCTCCCAGCCTTAGTCGACAAGAACAACTGTTTACAATAGTAAAAGAAGATCTACATTGAAGCCAAATATCCTAAACCATATTTCTACAAAGGTTGTCCACCTGTTTACAATAGTAAAAGAAGATTTGCATTGGAGCCAAATATCCTAAACCATATTTCTATAATGGCTATCCAAATTAGCTAAACATTGAATTTGCTCACCAACCTACCTAATCCTCTCATCCTCAATAGCCATGTCATTGTGCCATTGAACCCCTACCTCCTTCTCAGTACCCATATTAGCCAGGAAGTTTACCACTTTATTTAGATCTCTACTCACATAAACTAGAATCACATCATCTAATTCCCTCCACAATTCCTTAATTTGAGTAACAAGAATCCTCAACCTCCTTGTTAAATAATTATTAACTACTAACTAATTATTAGTTAATAATAATTAACTATTAAGTATTTATTAGTTAATAATAATTAACTACTAAATAGTTATTATTTAATAATAATTAGCTATTAATTAATAACTAATTAAACTTTTAATTTACTTAGTATTTAATTGAATTAGGAATCTTATTCCTCACCATATCCAATGCTGCTTCTTTCGAAGGCTGCTCTCCTGGAGATTTTGGCAACTTTGCTTGGCTCTTTTGATTTGATACTATTTTATTTATTAAAATTTTATTATTTCTCTTTGGAAAGCACAAATTCAATAATATTTGATCATTCACCACACTATTGGTGTCCAAGCCCCATTATTAAAATCCATTACATTATCTCAATGGGATACTCGATTTCTTGGATATTTTTAGAATCACTTGGTATTTGTAGCCCATTATCTTTATCATATAAACCATTTCCACTTTTATACTACTAAAAAATTATAAATTGAATTGTTAACCATGGTAGGCTTGGACATGGTGCATGCATCCTTGGTGGAAATCTACTCTTTCCTTTGAACTTTATCATATTCTTCTTGGGGTTGATCTAGAAAACACTTCATGGATGACAAGTAATCATATATTTGATTCACTTCCTATAGACCCTTCTACTTATGAGCTATGTCTTCAAAAGTAAGGTCACCCAACTATATATTTTGTTGTTATACCTTATTAACTTGCTTTAGCACCATGGAGAAGAGTAATTCTTGCTCTTGGTTGTTTATCTAAAGCCATTGATTTTATTTTTTCAACTTGGAAATATCCCTTATTTGATATAGGTTTTATCTAATAAACCTTGGACCTTTATTTGTTCCTCTTAGAGCATGATTTTCCCATGTGGAAACTATGGTGTGTTGCCCATAAACTAAGAAAAACATAATTCAATACTAATATGATTCATAATTTTATAAAAGAAAACCTTAAACATATCCTTCTGATAACTTAATATGCTAATTGAATTGCTTGGTCTATAACAAATGATGGGTCCTTTATATACCCTGAAGAACACAAGCTTATACTAAGAGGGGGGGTGAACAATATAAGACCACTTTTTACTTTTCCTTTATACTTCAAAACAGTAAAGCAACATATCCAAAGCAATATCAAAACAATGCACAAGATCATCCACAAAGTGACACCAATTTTAACGTGGTTCACCCAGAAAGCCTGGGCTACATCCACAAAAATTTTCTCTAAAAGTTTCTCAAAGTTCTTTGGGAAACCTTCCCAATTACAATGTTTATGAGCCTCAGCCCAAAGGAGATACCTTTCCTCAATCTGAATTTATGAGCCTCTGCTCAAAGGAGATACCTTCCCCTAGCTCTGCTCTGGCTGATGATCCTCTAGAAGACCTCTGCCTTTGTTGCCCTTAGCAAATGGAACTCTATCCACAGAAGACACTTGTCTTCCTTGCTCTGGCTGGAGACCTCTGTCCTCAACACTATCACCTCCAAAGCTGGTCCTCAAATTTGCACTAAAAACAGTTCTTCGGTCCAGCACAAATGTCCTCGGGTTCTTCTCATAGAACCAATGCACCTCTGTCCTCAAGTTCTCTGATAGAACTATCAAACTCAACTTCACAAGTCCTCTGCTAGGACCTATCCAAATCTGCTCACAAATCCTCGACGGAACCTGTCCAAAACCTGCTCACAAGTCCCCACCGAAACCTTTCCAAATCTTCTTACAAGTCCCCAACGAAACCTGTCCAAAACCTGCTCACAAGTTCATCAAGAAAAACTTGCTTGGCATGAACCCACAAAGAGAATTGTTAGAGACCCAATGTGATTCATAAACCTTATAGAAGCATAAAGAGAATTGTTAGAGACTCAATATGTTCTATACTTAACTCCCAATCTCAATCTCAAATCTCATAGAAACATAAAGAGAATTGTTAGAGACTCAATATGTTCTATACTTAACTCTCAATATCAATCTCAACTCAATCTCAAATCTCAAAAGAATAAGATAGATGTAGTATGCTTTTCTCAAGAACATGAAACACAACCCAACAATTGCCAACCATGCAATATCTCATATAACAATGCTACTCATGTTATTTCCACAACCAATATCTTTTCTCAACCAATTAGGGCTTCAACAACAATGCTCATAGACAAGGTTTAACCAACATCATTCAACTTAACATTAACCTTGAAGCATTCATCCAATCATCACAAGAAAAGGAAACAAGTAGAAATCCTTTTCCCTCCAAAGTTATTTGAAAAAAATAGCCACCAACACAATATCACTAAATGCAAAGAAAACTTGCTCAAATCAAATCAAAGGAGTAAGCCCAAATCATGTATCAAGTAAAGCACTAACTTGATCAACACAACCTCTATGGAAGAAAATCATCCATTAATATCAAAACAACCAACTAAGGGTTTCACCATCTCAATGCAAGTAACAAGACTTACAAACATACACCCTAGTGCACAATGCTTCCACTACCTCAAACCAGAATTATGCATTCACCAAAACTCTCATCAAGGATAACAATGCATAAGTAGTCTTTAACAAACCAGAAAATAGGATTTACACCCAACCAAAGGAAACCTAGTTGAATACCTTTTCACTCCAATCTTATTTCAGGAAAA
Source organism: Wollemia nobilis (assembly GCA_028583015.1). Taxonomy (NCBI): domain Eukaryota; kingdom Viridiplantae; phylum Streptophyta; class Pinopsida; order Araucariales; family Araucariaceae; genus Wollemia; species Wollemia nobilis. The sequence goes on along the minus strand of JAQPPZ010000669.1, from coordinate 1,988,242 downwards.
CATACACCAATCATACTCATAAGAAGAATGTGCCCATACCTTATTGAAGATGAATAAGCCCTTGAAAATCTACTACCATTAATAATTTTGATCTTCCATAAAAATTATTAACCCAACATTGTCATGTCAAAATAATTCAACCACCATGGCAATTATTTCCCTTTTAAATTTCAATCCAACTAAAGCAAAAATATTAAGTTAGCATTCCTTATATCTCCCAATCAGATTAATATACCATTTCCTTATCCCTCCTAATAAAACTAATAAGCCATACCCATTTTTGAAATAATTCAATAAAAAAATACTAACCGCTTCGCTGTCGCTGCGATTCGATCCAACGATCTGCCGCAGCCCTTAAACCTTAGCACCTGCTATCATGCCGGATGTGCTAGCCCACCGATGAGAACATTAAGTACTTCTAGCACATATTGTGTCTTTCCTCCAGCTAGAGCAAAAATTAAATCTGTCTCTATCAAAAATTGTCGACTTCGAGATTTGAACCAACGACGTTTAGCATCCTAGAATCTTCTCTCAACGGGCTGCGTCGCTACAGTACATGAGATGTATAAGCACGATCCAATTTTTGCACCCTTCTCAGTTTACCTTCAAAGGTACTGTCGACGGGATTTGATCCCTTAACCTCTGCCCAACAGGGGTTCCATGAAATCTCGCTAACCAGCTTGCTTCCTCAGTGAATGGAGTAAATCAGAGCATCATACTTTTCTTTTGAAGGATATTTTATGTTGCCGCGTCCCCGGATTGTTCTCTGGTGGCCCTACAATTCGGTATCCATGTCACTGTTCCATTACAGATGAATCGTAGAGTCTCATTCGATGAAACTTTGTTTTCCCTTGCCAAGAGTAATAAGTTTATTCACGGCGACACTGATATGTTCTCTGAAACAATTGTCGCAATCGATATGGCGCTCTCCTTCTATTTAATTTTTTGCTCGATAGGACATCTCAAATTCCTTTATTTTGCGTCGACGAGAAGTATTTAAACTTATGAAGATCTCCCTTGCTATTGCATCGTAGCCATGATGTTTAATATCTTTTCTTTGATCGAATGAACATCACCTCTTTTTAATCGCATCCACACATTTGACCATGCAACGATTGTCTTCCTCCTTTGCTGGCGCAGGGGCTTCGATGTCGAGAACAAAAATGCACAGGGATTAATATCAAATTCTTCGCTCAACATTAATGAATTTATTTGCCTCATTTTATATGCACTTTGATGCATTACCAAACACGTCGGCCCTTTATAACATGATTTCCATCGGTGGAAAATATTTTAATTTAAATTTTAAATAATTAAAATTTAAACTAAATATTTAAAAATAAATATCTCCATCACCGGGGCACATTTTTCAATGAAACGAAAAGCCAACTTAGGTTTTAAGAAAAACCTATTTCAAATCTGTTGTCCATGGTTTTAAATAAAACCTTTTATTTTTTCTGCCTTGGTGTTCACAAAAACCCTTGCTTGAACTTAGATTCTTTTGACATCAAAACAAATTCCTTCAAAAGCTTCTTGACATCAATGACAACATCTACACTTGAGAAAAAGAAATGTACCCAAGGTACCCAAAATTGCCAACAATCTCCCCCTTTGTCATTGATGGCAAACCTTTACTAAAACACATCTTAGAAGCCAAAACTGAAACCAACTGTGCCCACAACTGAGAATCTTCCTTTGAAGTTTTGCTCCCCCTGACTTGAAGCTTTCCTCTTCACTTGAAGCTCTCCCCCTTGCTCATATCTCTCCCCCTTTGTCATCAATAGCAAAGGGCCACCTTTGGGGCTCGAGACTAAGAATGAGCCTCTAGCTTAGTCCCTCCCCCACCTCCTTATGAGGTGATTAATTCTGGGGTGGGAGTAAAACTCCCATTAGGCACTGATCATCATCAGTGTCTATAACTTCCTTGTTGGGCCTTCTATTGAACTCTTTGTCCATATTCCTGTTCTTGTCACTGTTCTTGTTCTTGTTCTCATCCCTGTTCTTGTCCATGCCTTGATCCTTGGACCTGATCATGCCACTGTTCCTGTTCCTGTATCCTAGAATTTTAGCTCTACATTGTCTAGCTATGTGACCTTTATTGTTGCACTTATAACAAGTAACAATGTTATTTCTCTCGGTAAACCTGATCTTTGAATCCACCAGTTCTGACCAAACTTGTTTTGGCCAAATCTATTCCTGTTATTTGCCTTGTGCCCAAATTGTTGACAAGAGTAGCAATACCCTTGAAAGTAACTAGCACTTTTGAAACTATCATTTACCTTCTTCACTTGAGCCATGCAATGTGAATCCATGTGACCAAACCTATGACAAGCAAAACATCTACCTTGAAACTTTCCTTTATTTGACCTCTTGGGTCCTAAAAACTTCTTCTCATTCTGAATTCTATTTTCTATTTTTGTGCATCTATCATTCAAGGACTCATGATCTGAAATACTTTCCTCATCAGAAATCTCTTCCTTTTGGAGTCTCTTACTAGACTCTCCAACTTGTTTCTTGTGTGGCTTAACAAAACCAAGACCTATCTTATCTGTTGTCTTTATTTGACCTTTGATAAGAGATTTAACCTTTTTGGATCTTTCTTAAAACCTGTACAACTTATCCTCGTACTCTTTATTTTCCTCTTTCAAAGAAGTAATTTTTTGTTCTAATTCACTATACTCAAGCACCTTAGATTCTAACTCATTATTGAGTTCTTGTGCCTTAGCCATAGAGACGTCAAGACTTTCTATAAGTTCATCTCTCTCCATACAACATTCATCTAACTTATCCTTGAGTATAGCATTCTTCTTTCTTTCATTTTTCAAAACACTAAGAGCATTAGTAAGTTCACTTTCAAGATCCTCTATTTGATTGCATTTTGAATTATCAAGGCCTTTTTCAGATTTCTTATCACTAGAGGTGCTACCCTTTTCAAAAACCATACATGCATCTTCCTTATCATTTTCTGAAGCATCCTCATACATACTAGCAACCAAATAATTATTTTTGCAATCATCCTCAAGGTGACCAAAATTTCCACATCTAAGACATTTCATGATAATGAATCTATGTTTCGGTTCTTCCTCTTTTTCTGATATGAACAACATCTCATTTTCATTATCACTTGAAGAACTTTCACTATCACTACTAGAACACTTACTTGCTTTGTCTAGGTAGAAACTCTTCTTGTGTTTGTGAGAGTACCTCTTTCCTTGATTGCTTTGCTCATATTTGTTCTTCCTTTGATGCCTATGCCTTTTAGAATCTTTGCTCTTACAGTCCTGTTTATCTTCATCACTTTCATCCTTGGCAATAGTACAGTCAGTAGCATAATGACCAAACTTTCCACAATTGAAACATATTACATTTTTCATACTTTTGTGCTTTCTAGAGAACTTGCATTTCTTGCTGTAATATGCCTCTTCATCACTAGAAGAATCATCACTATCTTGAAGCTGTTTACCCTTGGAATAATCCATTGTGTTCTTTACTAGCTTTTCCTTCAAGCTGTCAAACTTTTTGAAGGAACCCACTCTGATACCAATTGAAGAACACAAGCTTATACTGAGAGGGGGGGGTGAACAGTATAAGACCACTTTTTACTTTTCCTTTATACTTCAAAACAGTAAAGCAATATATCCAAAGCAATATCAAAACAATGCACAAGATCATCCACAAAGTGACACCAATTTTAACGTGGTTCACCTAGAAATCCTGGGCTACATCCACAAAAATTTTCTCTAAAAGTTATCTCAAAGTTCTTTGGGAAACCTTCCCAATTACAATGTTTATGAGCCTCGGCCCAAAGGAGATACCTTCCCCTAATCTGAATTTATGAGCCTCTGCTCAAAGGAGATACCTTCCCCTAGCTCTGCTCTGGCTGGTGATCCTCTAGAAGACCTCTGCCTCCGCTGCCCTTAGAAAATGGAACTCTATCCATAGAATACACCTGTCTTCCCTACTCTGGATGGAGAACTCTGTCATCAAATCTATCACCTCCAAAGCTGGTCCTCAAATTTGCACTAAACACAGTTCTTCAGTCCAGCACAAATGTCCTCGGGTTCTTCTCATAGAACCAATGCACCTATGTCCTCAAGTTCTCTGATAGAACTATCAAACTAAGCTTCACAAGTCCTCTGCTAGGACCTATCCAAATCTGCTCACAAGTCCCCAACAGAATCTGTCCAAAACTTGCTCACAAGTCCCCACCGAAACCTGTCCAAATCTGCTTACAAGTCCCCAACGAAACCTGTCCAAAACCTGCTCACAAGTTCATCAAAAAAAACTTGCTTGACATGAACCCACAAAGAGAATTGTTAGAGACCCAATGTGATTCATAAACCTTATAGAAGCATAAAGAGAATTGTTAGAGACTCAATATGTTCTATAATTAACTCACAATCTCAAACTCAAATCTCATAGAAACATAAAGAGAATTGTTAGAGACTCAATATGTTCTATACTTAACTCTCAATATCAATCTCAACTCAATCTCAAATCTCAAAATAATAAGATAGATGTAGTATGCTTTTCTCAAGAACATGAAACACAACCCAACAATTGCCAACCATGCAATATCTCATATAACAATGCTACTCATGTTCTTTCCACAACCAATATATTTTCTCAACCAATTAGGGCTTCAACAACAATGCTCATAGACAAGGTTTAACCAACATCATTCAACTTAACATTAACCTTGAAGCATTCATCCAATCATCACAAGAAAAGGAAACAAGTAGAAATCCTTTTCCCTCCAAAGATATTTGAACAAAACAACCACCAACACAATATCACTAAATGCAAAGAAAACTTGCTCAAATCAACTCAAAGGAGTAAGCCCAAATCATGTATCAAGTAAAGCACTAACTTGATCAACACAACCTCTATGGAAGCAAGACTACTCCCAAATTTCCTCTAAGATACTCAAAAGTTTCCTTTGGAAGTGGCTTAGTAAATATGTCCGCAATATGTTCCTTTGTAGTAACATATTCCAATTTGAATTGCTTATCCATCACATTTTCTCTCAAAAAATAATACTTGATTGGAATGTGCTTGGTCCTTGAATGCATCACTAGATTCTTTGAAATGTTTATGGCACTTGTATTATTACATAGTATGGATATGGGATGATCATGCTCTATTTTAAAATATTTTAAATTTTATTTCATCCATAATACTTGTGTACAACAAGAAACTACAGTAATGTACTCTGCCTCTGCCATGGATAAGGATACCGATGCTTGTTTCTTTCTTAGCCAAGAGACTAAACAATCTCCGAGAAAGAATGCTCCTCCACTTGTGCTTTTTCTGTCATCAATACTACCTGCCAAATATGCATCTGTGTATGTTGTGAGAGTGAAGTTGTTACTTATGGGATACCAAAGTCCAAAATCCATAGTTCTGTTTAAATACCTGAGAATTCTCTTTACTTCCAGTACATGTGTTTCCTTTGGTGCTGCTTGAAATCTTGCCTCTAGTCCCACTACTTGCATTATATCTGGTCTTGTTGTTGTGACATATAGTAAGCTACCAATCATAGATCTATACAATGTCTGAATTACCTCAGGATATTCATCATATTTACTCAACTTGCACCTTGTAACCATGGGGGTACTCACTTGTTTGCAATCTTCCAAATTGAATTTCTTCAGCATTTCTTTTATATACTTGGTTTGTGAAAGAAGCACACCCTTTTCTGATTGTGAAATATGTAATCCAAGGAAGAAGGAAAACTCACCAAGAATTGATATTTCAAATTCATTTTGCATACTCTTTGTAAATTTTTAACACATATTATCATTACTTCCTCCAAAAATGATATCATCCACACAGACAACCACAATCAACAAGTTGTTTCCTTCATTTTTGATGTAGAAATTATTGTTAGCTATTCCTTTTATAAAACCCTGTTCTTGAAGATACTTATCCAATATTGAATACCAAGCTCGAGGAGCTTGCTTTAGTCCATAAATATCCTTATTTAATCTACATACATAATCTAGTTTCTCAGTTAGGCTGAACCCCTCAGGTTGCTCAATGTAAACCTCTTCTTCCAATAAGCCATTGAGAAAAGTTGATTTTACATCCATTTGATATACTTTGAAGTTTTTGAAGCTTGATAAAGCTAAAAGCATCCTTATGGCCTCAAGTCATGCAATAGGAGCAAATGTTTCATCAAAGTCAGACCCTTCAACATGTGCATAGCCTTTGCATACCAATATTGCTTTGTTTTTGACTACCTGACCATCTTCATTTAACTTATTTTTGTAAACCCATTTAGTGCCAATTATATTCTTATCTTTTGGCCATGGGACAAGTTCCCAAGTCTCACTTTTTTCTATTTGATCCTACTCCTCATCCATTGCCTTGATCCAAAATTTATCTTCTTTTGCCTCATTGAAATCCTTGGGCTCAATTTTAGACAGTAGGGAAAAAATTACATGTTCACTTGTTCCTATTATCTTTCTCCTTGTTTTTCTTTCATCTGGATTTCCAATAATTAGATATCTTGGATGATTCTTCTACACATACCTGTATGGTTCCTTAGGTGATGTTCTTTATGATTCCTCTTCTTCTAATTCTTCACCTATTTCTTCTTGGCAACTCTCTCCTTCCTGATAAATAATTTCTTGAGCTGGTTCTGTTGGCCTCACTTCATCAATTGTTACATTTATACTTTCCACAATTGTATGTGTTCTTTTATTATAACACTTATAGGCTTTGCTCTTAGTGGAATAGCCAAGGAAAATACCCTCATCACACCTTGAATCAAACTTACCCAAATTTTTCTCTTCTCGTTTGATGTAGCATTTGCTTCCAAAGATTATGAAATACTTTACAGTAGCTGGTCTTCACTTCCACAACTCATATGGGATTTTTTGGTGGTTTACTCTTACTTGGGATTTATTGATTACATAGATGGCTATATGAATTGCCTCTCTCCAAAAAACATCTAAAATCTTAGACTTATATAGCATAGCTTTGGCCATGTTCTCAACAGTTCTATTTTTCTTTCAACTACTCCAATTTGTTGTGGATTCCTTGTTGTTAAGTATTCTCTTTTAATTCCATGCTCACAAAATTCTATGAATTAACCTGAAGTGAATTCTCCTCCTCTCTCTGAATCTGAGACACTTGATTTTTTCTCCTGTTTCATTTTCTACAAAACTCTTGAATGTCTTGAACTTCTCAAATGCTTCTGACTTTTCTCTTAAGAATGTCATTCTAGATAAATCATCTATAAATAACATGAAGTAAATTTCACCTTGTAAACTCTTTGTCCTTGTAGGACCACATAAATTAGTGTGAACTAGTTCCAATGGTTTGGATGAAGAGAACTCTTTTGACTTGAAGCTTGTTCTTGTTTTCTTGCCATACTGATATTGAGCACAAATTGTGTTTTGGGATCTTTTTATTTTGGGTAAATCTTTGACTGCCTATTTGTTGCTTATTATCACTATGTTTTCTAAGTTTAGATGACTCATTCTTCTATGCCATAACCAAATCTCATCTTCTTGTGATAAGAAATATTTTTCTCCCTTAATTTCACTTAGTATGTAGAGATTGTTTGTAGTTCTACTGGCATCTGCAATAAGCTTACCTGTCTTGGATTTTATGATCTCACATCTATTTGGATGAAAGGTGATTATGTGTCCCTGATCACAAATTTGACTTACACTTAGTAAATTGTGTTTCAATCCCTTAACATACAATACATTTTTTATATTTGAATTTACATTATCTAAACTCAAGGTCCCTTTTCCAACAATTTTTGCTGACCCATTATCACAAAATTTTATTGACTCTCCATTGATTTCTTTGAGTGCAAGAAATTTACTTTTGTCACCTATCATATGACTCAAACAACCACTATCAAGAAACTACTAATTTCTCTTATCTTGAGCATGAATAGTTGTTTGTACCAATATTTACTTCTCATTTTCTTGCTCTTTTCTCTCTTTCTAAATTTTTGAGGTTGTATTCTTTTGAACCTTTTGATCCTCCTTTTTGCTTGATTCAAAAAATACTATTTTACACCATTTGGCCTTGTGCCCAAAGTTATTACATTTGTAACAGATGATATTGTTATCCATGAGAGGTGTAAATAAATTGAAATTTCTATCAACATTATTTCTCACACGGACCATGCAATGTATAACTTTTTAACCATATTTATTACATGAAAAACAATAACCATGGAAGAAATTTTGCAACTTGTTAGATTGCCTTGAATGATATGGTCGCGTGATACTTTCTTTGTTGTTTTTGTAATTGACTTTTGTCTATGATGTTTCTTTGTTTTCTTCCTTCTTTATGTTTTTTTCTTTCAATATCTTATCATAGGTCATGGGATCTTCTTTCTCTGATGTCTTTGTTCCTTTGGAGTTTGACTCTTCTTTCTATTTTCCTAACTTTATATTTTGCCATAACTTATCTTTAGACTTTTCAACTTCCTTTCTTAGAGAGACAATTTAAAGTTCTAATATTTCACATTCTAACTCTTTTACCTTTAACTATTCTACCATATCCTTTTCAATTCTCTTTGCTTCTTCAATTTTCACCTTTGAGTTTGTGAGATTTTGTAGAAGTTTTGTCTTTGCTTCCTCAACCTCCTGAATTTGAGCATTCAAACTTGAATTATTATTTCTAACTCTTTCTAAATTTGCAAGAGCATAAATAAGCTCCTCTTTCATGTCAATCATGGCTTCTTCTCCATTTTTTGTGGTCATGTATGTTCTTGTAGAATATTCCTTCAAACTGCTAGGCTTTTCATGAAGGAACCCGCTTTGATACCAATTGAAGAGCATAAGCTTATACTAAGAGTAGGGGTAAACAATACAAGATAAATATTTTTATTTTTCAATACAAATAATAACAACAATAATATCAAAGCAATAAATAATGCACACATCATCACACACATGAGATATGATTTAACGTGGTTCACCCAATGTGGGTTATGTCCATGAAGAAAATATTTCTTATAAATTTTCTCAAAAAATTTCTTAGGAATCAATTCCCTATTATAATGTTTATGGACCTCAGTCCAAAGGAGATCTAAATACCCAATACTTTGGTTTGTGGATATCTCTCCACAGGAGAACTCTTTTCCCTTTGCTCTGGTTTATGGATCTCTCTCCATAGGAGAACTCTATCCCCTTTGCTCTAGTTTGTGGATCTCTCTCCATAGGATAACTCTATCCCCTTTGCTCTGGTTTGTGGATATCTCTCCATAGGATAACTCTATCCCCTTTGATATGGTTTGTGGATCTCTCTCCATAGGATAACTCTATCCCCTTTACTCTGGTTTGTGGATCTCTATCCATAGGAGAACTTTATACCCTCTACTCTAGTTTGTGTATCTCTCTACATAGGAGAACTTTATCCTCTCTGCTCTAGTTTATGGATATCTCTCCATAAGAGAAATATATCCCCTCTACTTTGGTTTATGAATATCTCTCCATAGGAGAATTCTATCACCTCTGCTCTGGTTTGTAGATCTCTCTCCACAAGAAAACTCTATCGCCTATGCTCTAGTCTGCTCCAAAGCCTATTCTCAAATTTATATCAAATCTACACCAAACCTCATCATAAGGCTAGCACAAATATTATATGACTCTGCTCAAAAATATCTATCTCAAATCTACATCAAACCTCGTTACAAGGTTAGCACAAATTTTCTCTATCTCTGCTCACAAATATTTGTCTCAAATCTTCTCACAAGACTTGCTCAATTATACCTCAATTATGCTTCAAGTATTCTCAAAATACTTGATCAAATATACCTTCAAGCCTTCTCAAAATACTTGCTCAAATATACCTTCAAGCCTTCTCAAAAGACTTTTTCAAATCTGCCTTCAAGCCTTCTCAAAAGACTTGCTCAAATATGCCTTCAAGCCTTCTCAAAAGACTTGCTCAAAAATACCTTCAACATTCTTAAAAGACTTTCTCAAATCTGCCTTCAAGCCTTCTCAAAAGACTTGCTCAAATATTTCTAAATCTTGCATACAAACAAAGCTTAAATCTCTTTTAGAAATGCTTTCTTTAGACAGATAATACTCTACTTAGATTTTTTTAACCTCTGGAACATATAGATAATGATATGCACTATAAAAAATCCAATATGTTCTTCACATTCACAAATATTGCATTCAACTAATTCAATCTCTATCTCTTAAAAAATCCCTTTCAAATCAAATTAAAACTATGTATAACTTGCTTCACAAAACTGCTCTATCTTTCTTACAAATTTTCTCTCAAAGATCAATCACACTAATGTACAAATTGCCCTCACAATATTTATCTTAAATACTTTCATAATTGCTTTCAATGACTTTCAAACCCTTGCACAAAATGTTTCACAATAAAGTATAAACTTGATCTCAACCCTAGCACAAGTATTTCAAATTTCTTTCGACAATGAAGCACAATTTTTTTCATAAACCCTAGCTCAAATATTTCCAATTTATTTCAACTAGGATGCATAATGTAGGTCTCAAATCCTAATAGAAATATTTCTAACAATGCATAACAATCAACCCTTTTAAATCCACCTCAAAACTACTTTCTCAAAACTCAATCACTTAGATAAAAATATGAGCCACCATACCTCAAAATGCTTTATGAAGATGTGCACTCAAATTCCTATCTCAAAAACATCATATCTCTTTTGTGCCAATTCAAGAGTTAGATAGCAAAGCATTCCTTAAGTCATTTTTTATGAAAAGCCTCCACAAAATATGTGCATAGAAAATCTGAAAATAATACTTTATCTTCACAATAATGCAACTAATAGAACCCTTAAACCTTTTCTCAATATGTGCAAATATTACAAAGTACAGTGAACTCACATACACCCTTTTCTCTCCTTTCTTGAAAGTAATTATTTCAGCTCTCAACTATCATCCAAAGCACATAGAAGTCACTTTTATTTCAATCAAATGTTACACAGACATATCATAATCTAAATATCTTATGACTCCCTCTAATGTAATTTCCACATGTGCTATTTCTTTCACAACACAACCTTATTACTCCTATACACAACAATACACTCTTAAGAACACTTAGAAATAACTCTTTAATCCAGCAAATTTCAACCTTAAAAAAATTAATCAAATCAACATTATCTTTCCCAAAACAAAGTTGGTGCTAAATGAGAAACACGTACCTCTTATGCTGTAATAGTTTGAACCTTGGCAATACACACAACAAAACCCTCCATGATGCTCAACGTTCAGCTATGACACCATAGCTTTGGAGCTCAAAATAGTGACCTGCAATCTAGCCCAACACTGCCTTGCATCAATGAAAAACTCTTACCTAGGAAACCATGCAACCTTTCTACCTAAAATGCTGTCAAGGATATTTGACCCCAAGACATCTTTTGTCCTGTTCTCTAGCTCTCAACTAGCAGCCAACTGCGCTGCACCATCCAACGTGTCACTAATCAAATTTCTTTCAACCTTGTCTCCACTTTCTACGCCCAACTAACTCGTTGTCTCTATCGTTCATTGTCAATCACCCAAATAAGAATCGACGTGCTCAAGTAAAATATTTTTCCTAAGGTTCAACCTTAGGTTTATATATGGTTTCATTCAATGCCTGGATGACATCGGTGCTCAAATATATAAACCTTTGATAATATTTTGAATTAAAATATTAAAATATTTAAATTTAAATTATTTAAATATTTAGTTTAATACTTTAAACATTTAAATTAATTAAATCCTTCTTGGAATATATCTGCCTTATGGAATTTTGACATAAACCATTTGACATTAATCCTTTGATGATAATGAAATCTCAATAAGCTTTGCCTTACCACCATTGAATAATATTTCTTTTACCACTATTGAATAATATATTTTCCATTATGCACCTTTGACATCAATGACAACTCAATATGCTCAAATTTCCAACATATTTATTCACATTTCTCTATTTTAGGCTATTAAATATGTTCCCATCTATAGTAATGTTGTTAAATATTTTTCTTAAAAATCCTAGATCTAGAAAAGACGTCAAGAAAATATAGGTAGTGGAATAGCTTATGGATCTAAAGTTTGGGAAGGTTATTACTTCCTATTATTCAAATCCTAGGAATCCCATCATAAATGTTTAGATAGGGAATATATCCATTAAGAATGTTCTTGTAGATTTGGGAGTTGCTATAAATGTAATTAACAAATAGATAATGGATCAAATTTAGCTATTAGAACTTAGGTCAACTTCTCTGCTATTTTAAATGGCTAATAAGTCAATGGTAAATCCAAAAGGAGTCCTAGAAGACATTTATTTCTATTCATTCATGGGAGTACCCAATATATTTCATGATGTTAAAGCCTAAGGCCAATTTGGGAGGATACCCCTTGATCCTAGAAAGACCTTGGTTGACCATGACAAATGCCTACATTAGTTGTCAATCAAGAAACATGACTGTTTCAAATGGGTCTAAAAGGAAAAGCTTAATATTATACCTACTATAGACACCCAATTTTGACACACCTAGCCAACATCATCCTCAATCAAGGCATCAAATGATACCTCATCAAGGTATCCTAACCTTGTCAAATTAGGCATCAAATTTGGCATATTTTATCAATTTCCAATCCTAGCAAAACTCATCAATTGCCTTGTCTTCACAAGCCTTTTGATCAAGCAAATCAAATCAATCATCTTCATACCCAAATTTGGGGTGTTTATAGCCCTAAAAGATAAGGTAATATTTGATGCAAATTTTGACCTATCAAATAATATTCAAATTTCACAAAACCACCACCATTGGATAGCCCTTAAAAAATATTTTCGACAAGTATAAATATTTCTATATTTGGACTCATCGATGATAAAAACCGCACGAAAAAAAATTGCTATCCAAAACCAAATTTGTCATTCAAAATCAAATTTGCCACCCTTATGGTGAATTCGGTCAATAGTGGCAAATTTGGCAAACATTCAAATTTCAAAATTTTAAAATTTAGACTTTGCCTCCTTACCAAATTCACCACTCAGAACCAAATTCGCTACCCTTGTGGTGAATTTGGTCAACAGTGGCGTATTTGGAAAAAACGGTTGGAAATATTCCACATGAACCAATTGGGCATGGATTTAGATCCCTTTCATATCTACCATTAATTTCACATGCTCTAGCAAGGTTTCAGATCAATTTGTTTGAATTGGGTCTTATCCTCTTTTCCCTCCAAGTCCCCTCCCAAATCCTATTTTAGGAGGTCATGGGGTAAGCATTCAAATTTCACTATAGTAAAGCTCTGCTAAAGTTTCTAAGCTCTCTCTTTGTTCTTCATATTCTCATCTCAAGAATTTTTAGAACTCTCTTCAAACATTTTAAGCATCTTGGAGTTACCTTGCAAGTATTTATGGAGGGTAACTAGGCAAGGCAAGGAGGCTTGGTGGCAAGGATGTCTCCATCCTAGGGAGGGTCCATAGCTATGTGAAAACTATCATAGCTCTTTCCTTCATTTTGTTTCTGAAATTGCTTTTTAGTTTCCTAAACCAAGCTTTGCATGTTGACTAACTCCATTTACTTGGTATCATTTCATTTCCTTTGACATATTTATCATTTTGATCTCACATTTGTTTTGTAGGCTCTAACATATTTTCTTGTCGGTCTTATTTCAAGTATTTGTAGCTTATTTCATCATACCTAACATTTATTTGCAATATTATTTTAGTTTACATTTATTTCATCATTGTATTTTGCTTCTAATCCTTTTATTTTGTAGGATTTTAACATTTCTTTGCATGTTTTATGTTAAAATTCTTGCTAATATTACATCGACAACCATTTAGCTTTATATTCAACATTATTTGGCTTTAATTTCTAGCATACTAACCATTTCCTTTCTCTTCCATGCTATTTTACTTTTATATTTCAAGTATTTTAGCATTCTAGCCTCTCTTTTTAAGCATTTTAAGAACATTTCCCTTCATTATTTAAGTACCTTCCATTGATTCATTTGTCAATTTCATATACATTTCAAGGATTAGAATATATACAAGTTACCTTGCTATATTCCTAACCCCTTTGCATCCTCAGATCTTAAGTCCCAATCATTTGACTATTCAAAAAAATCATTGAGGCATTTCCCTGCCCCTTTACCCAAGTCTTCACACAACTCCCAATTTGGAAAATAAATTGCATAAATACCTTTTTATTTTACATTTAGATTAGTATCAAGAAATATTAATAGCATCCCTAATCCATTATATTTAAATTACAACTTCTTACAACTCTGATTTATCAGATTTATAGTCCCTTGAGGGGATTTCATCTTTTCCTCTGCCATTAAAATTGTAGTCCTTAAATCCTCTATTTTAGAGGCTTATTCCTCTAATTTTACCATTAAAAAACCTTGCAAAACATACTAGGAATACCCCCCCAGTTTCAACTTGAAATTCCATCAATTTGTTTCCAAATCGACCTCTTAAACTAAAAAAAATTTGCACAAAACCAAATTTGCCACCCTTGTGGTGAATTTGGAAAAAATAGAGTTTTAGAGGTTTAATATTTTGATTTTATCATCTAAAAGCCTTTCAAAATATAGTGGGATACTTCCCCTACAATATCAACCAAAACCCTATAGAAAACAACTTAGAATTGGCCTCGGAACTTCAAAAATCTATCTCAGGACAAAATTCACCATCCCTATGGTGAATTTAGAAAAAAAGGGTTTTATAAGTTTAAAATATCTATTTTTATCACTACAGGCTTTGAAAAACATAGTAGGACCCTTATTCTATGATCTCATCCCAAGACCGCATCAAAATCCATCCAAAACAACCCCTGAAACCTTCAAATTTTGTGTTTAGATCAAATTCACCACCCTACCCAACCCCAATGGTGAATTTAGTGCCAGTGGTGAATTTGGCAAAACAAGTGGCGATTTTGGCAAGGGGCCAAAAATACCATTCTAGGAGGTATTTTTAATTATTTTTAAGCATCCCTAAAGCAACATTTATGATAAATTTACCCTCAAATTCATCTCAAAATACTTCAACTTTCTATCTAAAAAAAATCATTTATCCCATTGTGGCAACTTTGTCATTTCTTTTTCCACTCCAAGGAAGGCACACTTGCATGATTTTATTTTAATGTGGTCTGATCAGTTAGAAAGATAGCTTATGATCTCATTGCACTCTAACAAACCCCTGCAAATTGGATACACCTATTTTTTTATTCAAGTTTAGTAGGTTGCCAAACTCTCCATAAAAGTCTAGCAACACTTCAACTTCTACTCAAGCTTTGGGAGAGGTAATTTAGCCACTTGGCCCTTCCCTAGCTTTACAATTTACATTTATCTATGATTTCTTTCTACTTTTTGATTGCTTTATAGCTAAAATCGCATTTCATTTTGCAAATTAAAGAACCTTAGCTAGAAAAACCCTACTTATTTAGGAAACGCTGCAATTGCTTTACAAAATACTAACCAATCAAGGAACTTTAGGCTAATTTTTGGCTTCTATTTCATTTTTAAGTACTTAGGAAAGGAATCAAAAAGCATATAGTTGCATTAGGTTAGATTTTCTTCTTGCATTCCTCCTTGTCTTACCCTGAAATTGAAATCTCTCTAGTCTAGTTCATTCAAAATCTGAAAAGCATATAGGATAGCTCTTGTTTTCATGCATTTTGTGTGATTTAAGCTTAGCATGCATTTATATGATCTTTGATGATTTAGGTTTAAATAATCGTTAAGGCTCGATAAAGATTCGGATAAATAGAGATCCAAAAACTTTAGGTGTTTGCTTCAATTAAACTCCTAAAATACCGATAAAACAAGAATTACATCAACTTACACACAATCATAGGAAAAAGCATTGAGTAGGAGTCTAGTTGTATTGAGGATCTTCGTATCCTTAGGATCTCCTTTGGAAAGAAATCCTCAAGTAGGGAAGTAGATATTCTAACAAATCTCCCCTGTGCATACTTGAAATTTAATTAGACTTAAGAGGAAGAACGATTTTTTTCCCATATACATAATTGGTGAACCCGATGTGAACACTTATTTTGCCTTAATAAAGATACAATTTTGTTAAACTTAAACAAGATAATCTAATTTGCTTGTTTAGCTTACATCACATTAAATTAAGATAAAAATAACATAACCAATTTCTAATCCTACTAGGGGAAGGATAATGACCACTTGAGTAAACCATAGTACGAACCTTAGGGGAGAAATCTTCTTTGGAAATTATATCATGATGGATTAGTGGGAGTCATAAGGAGGGCTGCTTATCTGGGTGACATAAGGATGTCAAACATTTTCTCTTCTTTTCTATAAGTACTTTGGAAATAAAAATTTATTAAAATCAATCAACTCTCTCTTTCCAAACCTTACTCAATGGCCATTTTATTAGACCTTGCAAGTTTATTAAAATGGATTATATTCCTCTTTTAAATTTTTCTAAAACCCAAAACATACTATACAACTTGTAAAGTATCTACCCATCCAATTTTTTTTATGGAATATTATAAATAATATAACATCCATAAAGTCCAAATTCCAATAAAGGAGATAAATATGTCATTATTATTGACTCTTTAATCTCCTTTCATGATGATATTAATCATGTGATAACCTCTTTGCAAGAACACATAGATGTTATCAATGGATTTCTTAACAATGATCAAAAGAAAACAATCTCTAAACCACTTAATCATACATATTTTTCACAAGAACATGAAACTATCATCCATGAATTTCTTGATGATCAGAGCCATAACAATGATGAAAAGAGAACTCATAGCTCCCTTAGTCATATAACAACTTTTTCACAAGAGCATGAAGAAATCATCAATAAATTTCTTGATAACATTAGCAATGAACAAAAAATTCCCTTAAAGGAATAATCCATTAAGGAGAACATTAGAAATGAACAAGACACTCCCTTAAAGAAAAACTTCATTAATATTTACCCCTTTAAGAAATATTCCATTAAGAATAACATTAGCAATGAACAAGATATTCCCTTAAATGAAGATACCATTAAGGAGAACATTAGCAATGAACAAGACACTCCCTTAAAGGAAAACTCCATTAAGATTTACCCCTTTAAGAAATATTCCATTAAGGAGAACATTAGCAATGAACAAGACATTCCCTTAAAGTAAGATTCCATTAAGGAGAACATTAGCAATAAACAAGACATTCCCTTAATGGAATATTCCATTAAGGATTACCCCTTAGAATCATATTCCAATAAGTTACCCTCTTGTTCTACACCCATTTCCATATAAAACAATAACAATAAACAAATAACTCCCTTGAGGGAGGATTACCCTAGTTATTTCTCCTTTCCTTATAATTCCATTTATACATAAGATACTCCAAACCTCAATGCTTTACAACCTAATCCTATTGATAAAAACATTAGGACCCAAGGGGATCAACCTTCAATAAACCATCACTCCTTATCTCAAGATGAAGTCTCAAGAGATAACATGAGTTACCCATTTTCTCAATAAGTCAAAATGAAGACACCCCTAACTTAGGGATGCCACCTAGTTCTTCAATCCCTCATCCTTTCACCAACATATCGCCTAGTTCCACTAGTGAAAATGTGAGTCTTGATCAAACTTCTATCTCTCCTACCACTTGTATTGCATTTATAAAACCTCTTAAACTAAGTGATCTAGGGATAAGCCATAAGATATCATCTTTGGTACCATCCCTTCTAACATATCCATATTATCCATGTATTTTTTCAAAACCTTCTTTGATCATACCTCAAGTACCTTTAAAACCACCTCTCCATAACTATCAAAGCATAAACTCTAGGCTAGAGTAATTAGAAAAGAAAGACTCTAAATTAGAACAACTAGAGCAACAAATAACCTTTCTCCAAAGATCATCTTCTAAGTCTAAGTATTCCTATGAAGACGTGTTCAATCAACCACTAGATCCTACCATAGTCAACCATCCCTTTCCTTCTAACTTGAAGATACCCAAACTTCAAATATATGAAGGAAATAAAGACCCTATCAAACATGTTAGGCCTTGGATTGGTATTTCAAACTACCAAGGCACTCCATCAAAAACTATAGGTATTGTATCAAATTGTTCGTCAAACAATTCTCCACCTACATCAAAGAGAAGCCCACACTTAGTGACCTTCTTGAACTCGAAAAAAGTAAAAATGAGAGTCTCATTGACTTCCTAGAAAGGTGTAAATCTTTGGTATGGTGGTTTGAATTTTTCACTCCACCAAAATAAATCTTAAACATATTCACAAGAAACATCAATTAACAACTATCCTTTCACTTAGAAGTATCCAATGTGTCTTCCTTCGAAGATGCCATAGAAATGGTCAAAAGGATAGAAATTGTCCTTTGTAGAAGGGAAAGTTAAAGACCTATACTTCTAAGGAAGTAGATAAACATACCCCTTACCCAAAGGAGAAAAATGAGAACATACATGGCATAGACAACAAAGTCATAAATGCTCAACAAATCAACAATATCAATGCTACTACCAATCCTCAAAGGATTGTTATACAACTAAAACCACAACCAAACTTCACTACACTAGATCAATCTTCTACAATTATCCTAACACATCTCCTTGAAACTAATATGGTATAACTTTCACCTATCAAGCATGTCAACCTTGTAAAAGAGATAAATCATTCATCCCATTCTCATGAACATTGTGCCTTACATCATATTAATGGCCATGCAACCCATTTCCTAAAAGTATACGAGCTTTGTGATTTTGAGAGAGGAAAGGTCAAGTAATATTGAATAGTGAGTTTTATTATTTCTACACGTACCAGTGATGGCGACTCTGACTGGTTGATACTCAGAAATCAAGAAATCAAGAAAATTAAGAAAGAATAAGTAGATTGATTTGGAACATACAAAAAGAACCGCTTGAGAGCTCTATCCAAAATTTTCAAATCCAAAGGTATTTTTCAGGACCTATCCTTCCAATACCTCATCAAGAAGTCTTGTTTTTAGAGGTAATTTAGATTCTACTCATGTAGATAATAATTCAACTATTACTCCCCCCATTGTTAGTAAAAATTTTAAAATTATTTCCCCTGTTATTGTTATTGTAAACCATCTTAAAATCACTCCTATAGTTAACATGGATAACACACAACCAAATTTGCACCAATGGATAACAAATAGGTACCTTCCTTTTACATTACCTCCTATGCTAAACCCCTTACCTGGAAAAGCCCACAAATACCTACCTAAGTTCCATGGTAATAATGTAGTTTCTGGTGAATATCATATCAAAGATTTTCTTTATGCCATGGATAGTCTAAAAGTAAATGAGGAAGATGCAGTTCTCAGGATATTTTTACAAACTCTCAGAAAATATGCTAGATAATGGTTTAATACTATTCCAAGTGGGACAGTTCAAAAATTTCATCAAATGCAAGAAAGCTTTCTTGAGAAGTATGGTGAAAGAAATAACAAACAACATCTTCTCATAGAATTAGCTACCATGAAGAAAAAGGATAATGAAACCGTAAGTGACTTTAACAAAATATTTATCAAGATAAAAAATAAGATCCCTACCAGGTTAAGGCCAAATGACAATTAGTCTATTTGTTTTTATAGATATGCATTTCCAGGAGATTTCAATTATAAATTTAGACAAACTCAGATAACCACTATTGATTTATGTATGGATAAAGCAATAGAAATTGAGATAAACATGTTAGATAGTGGAAAAATAAAACCTTATTATTTAGAGCTGAATCAACCTGAAAAAAAGCCCAAGAAGTTAGGATTCAACCTTTTAAGAAAAATAGAAACCAATCCTATGGAAAAATTGGCAAACCAAAAGACTAAAATTTTTAACACGATGCATAATAGATTAGACAGAATAGAGAGAGGTAAATAAAATAATGGTGAAACTTCACACTCTTAGGATAAAAAATAGCAAGGAGATAACATACCTCCATTTAGATGAAATTTTAATACAGGATGGAATAATAACAACCTCGATGAAGTGAATAGAAATAGAAATAATGATATTAGCTGGAAAAGGAGAGAAACTAAAAAATGTGTAGATGTTGTCTTGAATCCCATCCCTTATGTTAATGTAACTGTAGATTTTCCCTTTTATTACTCTGCTTGTGATGCCTCACATAATTTAGTTGATTGTGGAATTTACTTAAGTATGCATAATAATGTCAATATTGATGATGAATCTGAAGAAGATATTAGAATAAATGTTTGTTGGACTCAAGAAGATGAATCTAGAGAAAAATTATTTGAGGAAAATATGGATTTATATACTGCAAACCATCATCTCAAAATTTTTAGTTGCTAATAATGTAAAGATTATGCAAATATGACAAGATTATAAATATGAACAAATGAAGCAGAGAAAACTAATTCCAACAATAGAAGAGACTGAGGAAATAGAAAGAATTCATGCTATAAATATGAGAAGTAGAACAGTGTTGGGAAAAATAGAAAAAGCATCTACTAGTGAGAATAAAGGGCAGATAGGCCCAAATAATTTTTCTTATAAAAAATAATCATAAAATTATACTAGAAGTAGTTGACATGAATGAATAATGGAAAACAAAGGAATACACAAGAACATTGGATGCTAGAAAAATTGAGTTTGATGTTGGTTCATAATTGAGTAGATAGAAGGTTCATATAACTTTTGGTGAATTAAATAAAGTTTAGAAATATAGAGAGCAAGTATGCAATGCTTTTGGTTTGAAAGAATAAAAATAAAGCCAGTCGTGTAATGCTACTAGACCTAATAGTCATGACACTAGAAAAACTTCATCAGTTAAACATTTCTATGTATCAATTTTTATTTTTATAGCTTTAATTGATTAGGTAGGAAAATATTGTTTATTTTTAGGTGATTTTAAGAAGATTATTCCAAGGTTTAACCAAAGAGTCTGAGGTTCTCAAATACTTCATGTTTTCACTAGTTGTCCTAGTCAGAGCTTGTGTTGGATCCTCAAAATATGACTTAAGAGTGACCCCTAATTTTAAATTTTGAAAGGTCATATAGAGTCCTAGGTCTAGGTTGTTTTTGGTCAAGTCAAGAATAAAAATGGTCTCTAAGTTTAGTTACAATAAATCTAGTCCAACTTCTAAATATTTCTTGGTTGTGGTTCAGTCCCGAGTTCCTCAAAAGTATGGTATATTCATTCTAAAAAAAGGTCTTTAGAGGCTATTTTCAAAAATTTATATCCAACACCCTTCACCAAATTTCTTTAAAGTCTAGGATTCACACCACCTTGAAAAATCCATAAAATCTTAGTCCTTTTCATAGTCCAAGTCCCCTACATTTCTTTCATAAAACTCCTAAATTCTAAGGGCGATTCAATATTTTTCCCTTCACAAACATTAGACTATACATACATCAAATTCCCTCATTTAACACCTAAAAGTGATCCACGTAATTTTCCCTTCATAAATCATAAGCCCAAAGTTTCACTATCTATCATTTCACTTTCATCCCACCATGTATCCATGTCATAAGTCATTTTGTTTGATATCTCCCCTTATAACCTTTGAAATTTTCATTTATCAAATATATCAAGGTCTTAAAAGGCTAAGGTTCCCCGAAATTTTTTTCCTCCATCTCTATCTGTACCCAACCTTAGTCTTGAGTAAATATATATTTCTCATTCATGAGCCAAATTTGACCCAACATTTCCTAAGTCGAATACCTTAGACCATTTGCATATTATTTTTCACTCCTATCCACCATACGCCTTCATAAGCTATACCTTAGACCATTCCAAAAAATCATATTCCTCATACCTAATGTCCATAAATTCAAAATTTCCCCCATGGACCTAATGCTTTATAATTCATTTTCCTAAGGTTTAGGCCCTAGGTCTTGCCTCATCAAAAGTCAAGATTTATATGAGCATATTTTTTTTCCAAAGTCCATGGCCCCCTCATTCCCATCTTATTTCCTTCATGAAACCTGTGTAAACATTACAAAATATGTCCATCACCCTAGGTTTTGACCGAAAATAAGATGAACAACCTAGAATTAATTGATCGATAGAAAATAGACAATTTAGAGAAGATTGATTGAAATCAAATATATGGATGAAAATCATTCAGTCGAAGATAGATATGTGGCTGAAATGAATCAATAAAAAATAGATCAATCACCTGGAGAATTTTGGCTAAAGGTGAGGTCAATAGTTTAAAATCCCTTAGCAAGATAAATGGCCCAAATATAATCGATTGAAATTAGAGAAGTTCAATGATATTTGATATAAGAAATATGGACGAGGTAGAAGGCATTCAGTCAATTAGAGATGCATGGATCAAAATTTTTGGCTGATAACAGATGAATGACTCAAAATGATTTAATTAGAATGATATGGATGACTTAGAATAATTTGACCAAAACAAAATTAATGGTGTAGAGGGATTTGAACGATGATAGATGAACAATAAAGAATGATTCAACCGAAATAAAGTCAAACATTCTAGTCAAAAGAGATGCTCCAATAAATGTCATCATGAAGACAAGGTATATAAATTTTCCTAATATCTCAAGTGTTTAATTCATGTAAAAATTCATTTCCCATTTTTAGTGTTTGCTAATGTCTTGTTCCTTAGAAGTGTTCTTGGCCTAAGCCCAATATTAGAGATTATTATACCTCAAGGTCCCCCCAATGAGTATGATAGACATAAGACTAAGTCATGTTCCTTGAAATAAAGTCAAACCAAGGTCAAAGAATTTCATGAGGTTTCATCCATGTCCTACCCCCTCTGTTATATTTGGGTCATTTTGATTCTTCTAAAGGTTTAAGCCTAAACTATTTTTGCCCAATTCATATATTCATAACTAAAACCCTTAGCCTAAGGTCAAAATCCTCTGGTCAAAAGAATTCATGAGGGTCCGACTACGTTCTTCCCATTCTTATAATTTCATCTTTAGGTCACTTGATTTTTTCCTAAGTCAGAAACATATTAAATCAATACCTATCCCTAAAGGTTACACTTCCCATCCCATTCCCCTTCCATGAAGCATAATATGTGTGATTAAATTCTTTCAACTGAATATAAATATGTAGCTAGCAATGCTTCAACCAAATGGATATGTGTGGCTAAGGTTCATTCGGTTGAATAGGGATGTACGGTCGAGAATGTTTTGGTTGATTCAAGATAAGTGGATAAGGATGTTTGACTGAAGAGATATATGTGATAAAAAATGAATAAACCAATGTCAAAAATGGCTTAGATTGATTCAACAAAAAAGAGATTAAAGGAACATAACATCTGGTCGATTGGAGATGAACTACTTAGGATCGATCAATAAAAAATAGACGTGCGACTTAGAAGATTTTGGTCAAAGAGTGACTTATGCACGGAGTGGTGCCTTTTTAATGAAAATATCTTGTGGGCCCTCTGACCAAGAAAATAAAATCTGAGTAATGGCACATGATTTAATGAAGATCCCAGTGATTCAAATAGGAACCAATAAAAGGATTTATAGGCACATAGGCCAAAGTACAAACATCTTCTTGAATTTGACTAGATACATGATTTAAGATAATGTGAGTGAACCTATAGTCCATATTTA
The DNA here is from genome assembly GCA_028583015.1 of Wollemia nobilis. NCBI lineage: Eukaryota > Viridiplantae > Streptophyta > Pinopsida > Araucariales > Araucariaceae > Wollemia > Wollemia nobilis. Next base: position 1,964,681 of record JAQPPZ010000669.1, on the reverse strand, counting down.
ACTAGGTGATAAATCCAATAACCAACCACGCAAACAAATAAAAGACCAAAAAAATTCACGATAGGTCAAACTATTATAGGAGGTGATGTGTCAAGCTAAGTATGGCAAAAATACAATGACAATTGGTATGAATTTAATATGCTTCATGCAATAATGTGGTTTAAAAAAACATTAACAGTCATAATGAGTACAAAGAGTTAAAAATAGTTATAGTAATTATAGAGAACCAGATAATTGAACCAAATAAGAGCTAGAAGAATTTACAGAGTTCAAAGATTCGTAGGTTTCCAAAGTTACAAATATTAATGGCTTCTTCAAGTGCCACCTACTCCACCAAGAGTATGGTTGAACTGTTAGAGGAAGAACCACCATTTTAGAAGTTTCCAAGGAAGAGCATTATTGAGCAAGAACGAGGAATTGAGAACATGACCATATTCAGTTTTGAGTTGACCTTAGAAGATTGGCAATGCCATCCAGCCCTGCTAAGAGTCTTGTTTCAAAGGGTATACAAATATAGACACAACCAAATTACTTTCTGCAATAAATGGAAAGGTAACTTAGCCAGGTTGATTTACCCCAAAGTATACTTCTCTTTTGACCTCCTATCATGGTTGGCCATGGCGTATGACCCTACAATTATAGCAATAAGGAGTAGCACTAACAAAGTCCTCTTCAAAATAATGGTAGACAAGATCAACAAAGTCTTTGCACTAGAGAGAGCCATGGTGGTCCTTGATAAAAAAAGTACTCATTTCACAAAATAAAATTTTGATTGGGACCTCTTTTTATTCTAAATTGTTTTATTATAATAAGATGGTGTAAACTCAATTTCCAATCCATAAATGCTCACTACATAATTCGGCTAAATATTATGTAGATATAATCAATATTTTTTTGGGGGTCAAAGATTTAAATTGGGTAAAAAAAAAGATCATATTTTTGATAGTCCAACGCAACAAAACTAGACAACTTATAGTATATAGGTGGAAGAACATATTCAATGATACTATGGACAAAGAATTCAAAGAATTACAAAAATCCATAGTTGAATGTAGGGAAATAATACCTCATTTCTCACATTACTCTTTCCTCATCCACCTAATAGTAGGGCACCTAGGTCAGAGGGAAATCACTAAGTTGGGAGGTATGCTCAAAGGACTGGTTCAAGAGAAACTGCCTTGAATACAAGGTGCATCCAATTACACCCAATTTTTTGGTAGACTTCTCTCCACCATATATCACTCACTGTGCAATAAAGTCCCTTACAGGATGAGCCCAAGAATAACTATTTTTATAACATAGTAATGTAGGGGATTATTTTTTTATAGAGGACCTCACTTACATTAGAATATATGGTGCTAAGGTACCTCCTAAATCATTGCCTAGTTTTTGCCCTATGTCAATAGATGCTCTAGAAATCATAAGGAAAATTGTAGAAGAAGCCAAAGTGAGGGTCATAAGGAAACATGCTAGAATTCCATGCATAATTATTCCATGTAATATGGGATACTATGTGTATAGAGGATATCCTAATTTATTAGGATCCCTATAGAAAATGGACTCCTACTGATTTGTTGAGCTCTCATGGTGACCCTACGACCCTTATGGATATTATAAAAAACATACTCCTAAAAGAAAATGCATGACTCATTGAGGGGATATGTTTGAAGAAGCCATTCAGCTAGCTTTAAGGAAAGGTCAATCCAAGGTTATGCATAAGGGGTCAAACCTGAAATGTACTTGTAAAAAATGGCAAATCCCTTTTGAAATCCTAGCGAATATTGGCCAACTTCATGTAGGAGGACATGGTGAATTACCTTAATTTTTCATATAAAATTATAAAATAGTGGTAAATTTAAAAATTCTAGCTAGATCAGCTGCAAAAAAAGATCCGACCATTGACTGAGTGCAACAAATGGTCCAGTGTCAGACCGGGTGTAAAAAATGGTTCGACATGGGATTGGGTGCAAAAAATGATCCGACCTTGGATCAAGTGCAGAAAATGGTTCGACCATGGACTAGGTGCAGATAATGGTCCAACCACTTACCGGGTGCAGATAATGGTCCAACCTATGATCGAGTGTAGAAAATAGTTCAAACTCAGACCGAGTGTAGATAATGGTTTGACCATAGATGGGTGTATATAATGGTCCAGCCTTGGACTGGGTGTAGATTATGGTTCGACCTAGGTCCGGGTGTAGATTATGGTTCGACCTCAAACCGGATGTAGATAATATTTGGTCTTGAACTAGGTGTAGATAATGGTCTAGCCATGGATGAGTGCAAATAATGGTATAGCCTTGAACCTAGTGCAGAGAATGGTTCTACCTTAGACTAGCTGCAGATAATAGTTTAGCCTAGGATTAGGTGTAGAAAATAGTCTAGCCTCAGATCGGGTGTAGAATTTGTTTCTTCCACAAACCAGGTGTAGATATTGGTCCAACCACGGATTAGGTGTAGATGTCCGACCTTTACTGGGTGAAGATAATGGTCCAACCACAAATGGGTGTAGATAATGGTCTAGCCTTGAACTGAGTGCAGAGAATGGTTTAAACTTGAACTAGGTGTAGATAATAGTTTGACCTAAGATCGGGTGTAGAAAATTATTCGACCTCTAATCACGTGCATAAATTATTCCTTTCTTAGATCGAATGCAGATAATGGTCCAACCATGAATGGGTGTAGATAATTATTTGGCTCAGATCGAGTGCAAATTATTTACCATACCACGCATCACATGGTCAGTCATTACCTAGTGCATATCCAATAACATGCTACCACGTGTCCACCCAAGTTAATTATGTCTATAAAAAGATATCAATAGTAATTTTTTTTAGGATTTTTTCTTCTACACTAGGTCAGAGCAAAGATGTGAATCCTTCCCTCCCTCAAGTGACCATTACCCCACACCTTTTCAGAGTGATGAACACCATGTCGAAAACCTATCAGAAAATTTCCTTCAAAAATAAAAGTTGCTCGTAATTTTAGACCTCTTAAACACCCCTAGGGACCATTCATGGATCAATGATGTAGGTTTGTAGCTTTTGATTTCTATGCTGCATTTCAGGATAGAAATTTATTCTACATAGTATCATCAAAGGCTACAACAATGATTTTGTGGTGGTCACTCTAACAATACACAATAGAAAAATTTATTTTACTATCAAACCCTCTTATATCTAGAGATTGATTGGTCTTTCCCATAAGTGTTTCACTCTTGTTTCACAGAAGTTCCCTCTTTCTATCCATAATAAGAATTATCTAGTGAGCAACTATGATATCTCTCTAGAATTGTTATCAAGTATAATTCTCATCACTTGATTATCTTACACTAAATAATTTAAAATTTCTTATGTCAATTATCATCTAATTTTCTATTTGCAGCTTCCATGATGAATTCCAAAAGAGGGTTAACTACTACCTCAATTTCAAATATTAATTTCAATTTAATTCTTGAGTTCTTCCAAGCAATATTGTTTCTTCCTGTAAGAACGAAGATTCCATACTGGTTAGTGGATTATATTGTTTGTTGTATTTACCATGATAGATTCAACTAGTGTACATATATTTCAGATCAAATTAGGATAAAGCTTCATTCTGTTCAAACAAAACCAGGGAACTCCCCCATGATAGCCTCAGTAAATTATATTTTAGCACTTTATTATGAATATTTTCATAATTTGTAGGATATTGGTGTACCAAATGTAGTGCACCCTACATTACAAAGCATTGCTATGACCCCTAGGAGTTGAAGGTAATTATTTCATTTTTCACCATCAAATAATTTTTTATATTTTTGCATTTTTTAGTATTTATATTTTAACTTTTTATTTGCACCTAAATGAAGATTAAGACATCCAATGCATAGAAAAAATAGGATGTTGTTGTTAGGAGTCATATGCAAGAGACCAATGGTGATTTTGAAGCCACAAGGTCTAAAACATCACCATAGTACCAGAGGCTTCATAAAAACTCGAAGCTAGCTTCTTCTCTTGTTTCTCATGCACATGTGCAAACACATGTCATGGAATGTGAATCTAGTCAAGCCACACCAATTACAGGTAAGTTTCTATTTTAGGTTTCTTGATTCATTACCATTACTATTTAGTTAAAATTATATTAATTTTTCTTTTTTGTATGTTTTTAGTTTTACACCCCACCCCTCGTGCACCTGTAACCCATTGCCTTCACAGGATAGAGGGGAGCAGGAGATCTCATTATCAGGTAGGTGTTTTTTAATGATATGTATTAATTTTATCCACTTTAATTTTCTTTAATAACATCTTATTATAATGTATTTAGGTCCCTCCCCACAATTTACTAAAATAAATAAGCAAATGATGCCACCGCCACCGCCACCGCCACCGCCACAACCACAACCTCAAAAATGACAAAAATTTATGTGAGATCACATGCATAAAAAATAACTTGTTGGAGTAAAATCACAGGGGGGACCATCCCAAATACACTCTTCATTTACAGCCATGTCATTCTCAATAGGTTGTTCGTTGAATGATATTTCAAGATTAGGATTAGATGAACCACCGTTAGAGGTAGATTATATTTTAGAGGATATTGAAGGGTTTAAATGATAGAGGTACTTCAAGCCCTACAAGCACACCAAATTCTTAAATCTTAGCAAACTTCATCATTGCCTTCTGACACAAGCAACCGTGGTCCTCAAAAAAAGGATGAAAAAGTTAATGTTTCTAAAAAAAAGTAGTTTCTTATCATTGTGATGCACTAATCAAGGATAGTTTACTTTAAAATATCAAGGAAATGAAGAATTGAGAATTTTGGGCAAAGGTCCTTATCAAGGAAATAAATGCCTACTATAAATTTTTTGATAATAAGTAAGAAAATTTCTTTCCAATCAAAAACCAATCTCAAAAGCTTGGTGGATTGTTACATCAAGCTCAAACAGGATCGGTTAATGCTTATGTTTCATATGATGATGAAATTTAAAGATTATGTTGAACATGTTGGAGAACCTAAATGCTGAAGCCCAAGCATATTACAACTAATGAGCTTCTGATAAAAATAAAGTTGTAGTCATGGAGGCTTCAAGAGATGCGACTAAGGTGAGACTTTAGTTGTAATAAATTTTATGGTTATCTCTTGTCATATAACTCTCAACTAACTAAGGTTTTCTTTTACTTTTTGTAGTCAAATTTTGATAATTTATAGAAACAAGTTGATTTCATGGGTGTTAATATTGAGGCTACAAAGAAATCAATCTTAAATGCAATAGCATTAAAGGAGACCTTACAAGCTAAGGTTAAAGATAATAATTATTTAAGAGCAATTATAGTAGAGCACAAAATGGATCCAAATATCTTGCTTAAGAAGAAGCATCAAGAAAAAATTCATATAGTGCAAGAGGATCTAGCCTCAGAAGAAAGAGGGTTGATGGGGAGCTTACAGAAGGTAGAAAAAGGCCTCATCAAAACTGAAGCATTAAAAGTGCAAGCGCAGGATATTAGAAAAGAAGATAAGGGAAAATAACTTGATACTTCAAGAGCATCTCAAACTCAAGGAGATGCAAATATAGAAGAAGTGACTCAAACATAAGGTGATCCAAATATACAATGAGCAACTAAATTTGCCCCTACTCACCCACCTCAAAATTAATATATTGTAAAATATTTAATAGTTGATAGCAAATTTTGTTGTATAGCTATCAATAATTTTGTACAATGTATATTTTCAATGCAAATAATGAAAAAGGCTTTTATTAATTTGTGTCTTTTATCACTCAAAGGTTGTTTCCATTTATATTTTTGTGCTACTTTTAAATTTAGAAGGATTCAATTATATTCACAATTGTAATTTCAAATAATAAATGAAATATTACTATGATATAACTTAGTTGTGCCAATACATTAATATCAATACATTAAAAGTACTATAAAATAAAAAATTTAATTTGAAAGACAATGCTGTAAATCATAATCATGAAAAAGAAATAATCATGAAATTACAATTTAGATAGATGAAATAATCTTGTGCTAATAGATAAATTCAAATTTATCGATGAAAATGATAACAAATTCATATTGATCAATGTTGTGAAATCTTGTAAAAATTACAATTAAGGTAACTGAAACAAACAAATACTATGATATGAAGACAAATAAAACCATTTCAAATACAACAATGGGATATAAAACATTAAAATTTATGAATAATTTTTTTTTGTGAAATCTAATAAATATGAAACAATATTGTGAAATCTGATATCAAATGAATGCAAATTTATTAATGTTGTGAAATACTAGAAAAATCACAATTCAAGTAGCTAAAACAAACACTTCTTAGCTTGTCCATAATCATTATTCATCATAGTAGATATTTTTATCTCCACCATCTGATCACTAAAAGCATAATTATCCTCCTTATCATTTGTATTCGTGGTATCCCTTCTGTCTACAAAGGATTTTCAGTATGCCAATGCTTTATCATATGGAAATTTGTCTAGCTGATACGATGAGACACAAATTCTCAAATAATTTTCTAGATTTTTGTTCAACCTATTGTGGAGCTTAGATTTAAAAAAATATAGTGCACTAAAAACCCTTTCATCTTCCACAAATCCCTAAATCATTGTTTGACATAATTTATATAAACAAAAATATTCACTAATCGTATCTTGTAAGACACTACTTGGATACAATTTTTGCCACAAATGTGCAATGGAACCAATCTCATGGATGTTACTCAAAAGATATGTTTTCTCAACCTTTGTTCTTCCAAAATGCAATGATTGTTGTTTTAAAATATCTTTGTTGAGTATGCCCTTGATTTTAACACCTTTGACTTCAACACTTTTATTGAAATTCTTAATAAGTATAAGCATATATGTAATAAACAACTCACATGTAGAATTATAGTCAATACAAGGATCCCAAAATAGAGGGTTAACCACACCCTTGACCTCAAGCAACTCATCTCTTTGAAACTGATCTCTTATCTCACTTGTCAATGATTCTGCTATTTTTAACAATTTTGTCTTAGTATTGTATAAAACAACTTCAAATCTATTGTGTGTTACAGAAACTTGTTCAACATCATCCATAACTATACTTGACTATTTTTCAAAATAATTTAGAGGTATCATATTTCCATGAACATTAATACATATATGATCATTGATGTCAAACTTCAAAAAGCTTTTGGCTCGTTCACATTTGTTAATGTATTCCAACTATCAAACAAGGGATCTATAAAATTTCCTCTGGACACATATAACCTATCAATAATCATACATATTTGTTTTCTCAACCTCATGAAATCAATGATATAGATGGATATCTCTTGTGCAAGTTTAATAAATCTATTCATTTCTTGTAACATTATAAGAATACCACATAATGTTAAAAGGATTTCGAAGTAAGTCAAATAGAATATCAAATATTTTACCTTATCAACTGCCCTATGATTTGCATACATTAACTTTGTTAATGATTAATGTTTTATAAAACTTTGTGTGTAGGTTGATACAATGAAATCCACCTTGTATCCACATATTTTAATATTTTTTCCTTCTATAACTCCTAGTGCAAACTGTTAAAACTCTGCAAATCTTTTTGAACTGCAAGAAAAATAAGAATGTATTTCATGAATGTGGTCTTCCACTCTTGTAATATTTTCAAAAGTGCTCATGATTTTATATGCAATATTCACTCTATGATCCATGCAATGAATGGGTATCATATATGGGGTAACTAAGGTTTGGATTCGAACACAAAGACCATTCATGTGCCCTTGCATTATAGCAACATCATTAGCTCCAATGCATATTAAATTTTTGGCTATATCTATATCATTCATTCCCGCAATATCCTTTAAACTAGTTACAACAACATTATAGATGTTTTCTGCATTTGAACTTTCTACCATATTATGTAATCCTCGTAAACTAGGTTTCCTTACATGATTTTGAAATGTGTACATATGCATGCAAATCCAACATATGTTATCCATAGCCATAACCTCATCAATAGAAAGTGAAATGAATATGGCAAGTTTTACTTTCTCCCTTAGGTCATCCTTCTCAACTAATGATAGACATTTTACCATTTTCCAACCACTTCGATCTAACCAATGGAAACTAGGAAGGTTTTGCACATCAACTAGTTGAAACAGGTGCTTAAAATCAATAAAATCGGATATGGGCCTATCCTTTTGAGAATACAATATACAATAGCAAACTGTAAAATTCTTGAATCTAAAGTGGTCTTGTAAATTATAGAAAAATAGCAAAAGAAAAATCTGCAATTAGATGACAAAAAAATGTATCTTATTACTACAAATGCTTCAACTCATATTCTCTAAAAAATTAAAATAAAAACATAGGATCGCAAATTCACAATGTCTTAAGAGAAACAGAGAATTACGATGTCTTAAGAGAAGGACAGGTAGTTAAGAAATACATCAAAAAACTCAAATATGGAATAGAGGAAAATAGAGGAAAACAACAAAAAATAAATCTACAATCGATTTGGGTGTAGAACAGGGTCCTAATATCTCTTCAGGTATAGAACAAGGTTTGATAGTCAGTCTGTGTACCAAAATAGGTTTGACAGTTGATCTATATGCAGAAAAAAAAATTCAATAGTCCATTCAGATGCATAAGAGGGTTCAAATTCTAGTCCAGGTGCAGAAAAATATTTGGTTGTCGTTTCAGGTAATAAAAAGGGTTTGGCAGTCGGCTTGAGTGTAAAACAAGGTTTAAAAATCAATTTCGGTGCATAATAGGATTCGATAGCTTTTTTTGGTGTAGAATAGGATCCAGATTCCCTTCTAGGTGCAGAACATGGTTCAACATTTGATCTGGATACCAAAATAGATTCAACAGTCGATTTGGGTGCAAAACAGAGTCTAGTAGTCCATTCGGGTGTAGAAAAAGGTTTGAATATCGATCTAGGTGTAGAATAGGGTTCAACTATTATTTTAGGTGCAAAAAAGGGTCCAATAGTTCACTCGAGTGTAGAACAAAGTTTAGTAATCAATCCAAGTGTAAAAAAATGTCCATATATCAATTCGAGCGTACAATAAGGTTTGGTTGTTATTTTGTGTGCAAAAAAGGGTTTGGTAATCAATCTAGGTGCATAACAAGATCTTATAACCCTTTCAGGTGCATAATAGATTTCAATAGTCAGTTTTATGTAGAAAAGAGTTTGGCAGTCCATTCAAGTGCAATACAAGATCCTGATTTGTCTGGGTGCAAATATGGGTCCGGTTTTGATTTGAGTTTTGATCTAGATCGATTGGTTTTTGCACACAATCAAAGTTAGATGGAATTCTTCAATAGATCGATTGTTTCAGTTCATATTTTCACTTGGAAGGTTTTACTTTTCACTATAGCTCCTCGATTTTATAATAGTTTAATTGTTTTACATGAAAAAGTATCACTAGCGTGTTAATTATATATACTGGTATAATTGGTGAATTTGGTAGGATAAGTTTAAAATCTTAAAATTTTAAGGCAAAAAGGGTCTTTGATTTAAGTGGGAGTGTTGGTGAATCTTAAATAAAATATGTAATACTATTATCAATGCATGATGAACCAACCCCTATAAATTTTTTGTCTCAAAACTTTTGGGTGAATGGGTCGACATCTAGGGTCCCCCAAATTCACCATTTGCATTTTCAAAAATACTAAAATTCACCCAATTTATGAATATTCACCGCTATGCATAACCTTGGGTTGGTATTTAGACCCAATATGGAAAAATAAGGATTTAAATATTGAAATGGTGGAACATTACCTTGTAGATCTGAAATTATTGAGGCTAGCCATAGTAGAGATGATTGCTCCATTAATTCTAGTCACACCTCTAGAGGATTGTCAAGACCCCATCTTGGAGATTTTTCCCAAGAGCTTGAAAAAATAGAGGTATTGATAGAGGTAATCAACTAGGTTGCAATAAATATAGAGAGTCCTCCTATTGCTCAGGCTATACATAGTACTGTAGATGTTGGAAAGGGCAAATAATTTGTATTTGTTTCATCTTAATCAGACCAACCTACTATTGAATACTTGGACAAAGTACTAATGTTACCCCAACACAAGCATCATTTGACCACAAGTTTACCCAAGGTAATATCCATTTCCTTGAGAATGAACAACAAAAATATAAAAATTCAAGATAAAATGTATTAGCTTAAATATTATTTTAGTATAGAGGGTTTTAATAGATTTATCATCATAATAATAGAAGAGTCAAAATATGATGACACATATGAAAAAAAATTGGCTGAAAAACTTATCACTATGTCTAAGACAACTCAAGAGATAATTATTTTTTTCAAGACTAATGAATCCACAATAAAATATTAGAAAAACAAATATTTGAGGCTACTTGACAGAGTTATTGCAACATGTTGTTTTTGTGATGAAGCCTAGGTAAAAATTGCTGACTTGATTGGGGCATGTTAATCTAAAAAAGATAAAATCAGTGAAGTCAACCAAAGTGCATCAAGGATAGCTAGCAGTGTGGGACCCACAACAAGAAAAAAACAAGAGTCAAAGGAAAAAGAAAAAGAAACAAGAACAAGCCAATAATAAAAGATAAGTGATTAACAATTGTTTCCAATGTTGAGGATTAAAAGCAACCAATTACCAATTTTTGACAACTAATATCAAGTTGTAACACACCTAGCCAGCTAAGGATAGGGGGTCATGAGAAGTGGAGGGTCCAAATGGAGGCAGTTGTGACAGTTATAGGACTACCAAAACTATAAGAAGGATTGCCACGGTCAGAATCATAAACCAAGCTTTTGTATAACATATTTTTTCTAAGAGGTATACTTGAGTACCCTTTGTATTTGCTATTGTATTCCCTTTGTATATTTCTTCTTTTCATATTTTATTCCTCCCATTACTGTGTAGGTTTTGATATAGAAGTGCTCAAAAAACTAAGATTATTTCTAGATACTGAGTCAGAGGTCTAGAGGCCCAATTGTTACCAGATTGGAATGGGAGAGTGAAATATCCTTGTTACATCATTTGAATGGTGATTTTTTGTATTAATCATTAAAGAGCTTAATGGTAATTCAAGCCAGCTCTTCATGTAAAAATATTTGATATTAATACAATTCTAGGTTTCTTCTCTATTAGGTCTTTGTGTTTAGTCTTGTTTGTCATATCACTTACATATTAAATCATTTGAATATGTATTTGATGCTTTCTTTCATTGATAACCAATTATGTTTATTACATTATTTAAATGAATATAATTGGCTCAATATATCCTTTCTTTTTGTTTCTATAATATGAATGTATCTTGAATTTTACTACAATAGCCCAAAGATAAAGACACTAGTTATACATTAAGGCATAATTAAAGAGCTATAATAATTCTTGGTCAAAGAATTATAATTTTTACACCTTTTTATCCAGATGAGCATGAAATTATACTGTTAAATCTTTAAGTTTACCTTAGGGGTATCCTAACCCTTTTTGGTCTGTTTAGAGTCTATTAAGACAAAGCTATTCCCAAAATAAAAAGGTAGATCGAATAGAGTCTACAACACTGATTGGAATCAATTATTTATTACAACATGATATATTCTTAAGGATACAAGAAATAATTTCAATAGATTATGGCACCGTTGCTATGGAATAAATTCATATTGTATTAAATATAAAATTTCAAAATTTACTTCCCAATGACATTTCAAATATTTTAATGGTAAAATGTTAGGCGATTATATTTGTATCAGAGATAACTCAGATTTTATTTTAAATCTTTCATAGTGTCCTTGTACTATTTTGATAATTTTTTGTTTTTATATTTTCTCTTCTTCCAACCCATTTCTTGAAAGTATATGAGCTTTGTGAGGCTAAGCGAGGAAAGATCAAGCAATATTGACCAGTAAGTTATGTTCTTTTTGCGTGTACCAATGTTGATGACTTTGACTAGCTGATACTCAAAAATTAAGAAATCAATAAAATCAAGAAAGAACAAGTAGATTTATCTGGCACATACAAGAAGAACCGCTCGAGAGCTCTATCCAAAATTTTCAAATCTAGAGGTATTTTTCAAGACCCATCCTTCCAGTACCTCATAAAGAAGTTACTATTTCTAAAGGTAATTCAAATTCTACTCCTGTAGACAATAATTCAATTGTTACTCCCCCACTGTTAGTAATAATATTACTATTTTTCTCCTTGCTATTATTGTTATAAACCCTATTAAAAGCACTCTTATAGTTAACATGGCCAATGCACAACCTAATATACACCAATGGAGAAATAATAGTTACCTTCCTTTTACATTACCTCCTGTGTTGAACCCCTTACATGGAAAATCCCACCAATACCTACCTAAGTTCCAAGGTAATAATATAGTTTCTAGTGAAGATCATATCAAAGATTTTCTTTATGCCATGGATATTTTAGAAGTAAATGAGGAAGATGTAGTTCTCAGGCTATTTTTACAAACTCTCAAAAAAGATACCAGGGAATGGTTTAATACTATTCCATGTGGGACAATTCAAAACTTTCATCAGATGCAAGAAAAATTTCTTAAGAAGCATGGTGAAAGAAATAACGAACAACATCTCATAGAGTTAGCTACCATGAAGAAAAAGGATAATGAAACAATAAGTGACTTTAACAGAAGATTTATCAAGATCAAAAATAATATCCCTAATGGGTTAAGGCTAAATGATGATCACATCTATTTGTTTTATAGAAATGCATTTCTAGGAGATTTTAATTATGAACTTAGAAAAGCTCAGATAGCCATTATTGATTTATGTATGGATAAAGCAATAAAAATTAAGAGAAACATATTATATAGTGGTAAAATAAAACCTTATTATTTAGAGCTAAAAAGCCCAAGAAGGTAGGATTCAACTTGTTAATAAAAATAGAAACCGATCCTATAGAAAAACTGGTAAACCGAATGATTGAAATGTTTTACATGATGAATGATAGATTAGCCAAAATAGAGAGAGGTAAAAATAATAATGGTGAAACTTCCCACTCTCAAGGTAAAAAATAGTAGGGAGATAACAGACCTTCATTTAGAAGAAATTTTAATAGAGGATGGAATAATAATAACCTAGATGAAGGGAATAGAAACAAAAATAATGGTAATGACTAGAAAAAGAGAGAAACTAAAAATGATGTAGATGATTTCCTAAATTCCATCCTTTCTATTAATGTAACTGTATATTTTTCCTTTTATTGCTCTACTTGTGATGCTCCACATAATTTAGTTGATTGTGGAATTTACTTAAGTATCCATAATAATGTCAATCTTGATGATGAATCTGAAGAAGATATTAGAATAAATGTTTGTTGGACTCAAGAAGATGAATCTAGAGAAAAATTACTTGAGGAAAACATGGATTTATATACTGCAAACCATCATCCTAAAATTTTAGTTGCCAATAATGTAACGATTATGAAAATATCACAATATTCTAGATATGATAAAATGAAGCAGAGAAAACTAATTCAAATAGCAGAAGAGATTGAGGAATTAGAATGAATTTATACTATAAATCTAAGAAATAGAACAATTTTAGGAAAAACAAAAAAACATCTACTAGTGAGAATAAAGGGTAGACAGACCCAAATAAATTTGCTTATAAAAAAATAATAAAAAAATTATATTATAAGTAGTTGAAGTGAATTAAGAGTAGCAAATAGAGGAATACACACGAACATTGGATGTTAGAAAAATTGAGTTTGATGTTGGTTCAGAATTGAGTAGACAGAAGGTTAATATAACTTTTGGTGAACTAATGAAAGTTCAAAAATATAGAGAGCAAGTATGCAAGGCTTTTAGTTTGATAGAATAGAAAGAAAGTTAGTCATGTAATGCTACCAAATCTGATAGTAATGACACTAGAACATCTTCATCAATTAGACCTTTTTATGTATCTCCTAGATATAATTTATTTTTAGGATATCAATATGTTTTTCACAACTATATGCTTGATAGCGGTCCTTCACATAACATTATACCTAAATAGATAGCATACCAATTAGGACTCATTTGCACAAGAGATTCTCCTCTAATTTTAGTTATTGATAGTAGATAGATACCATGTGTATAGGTGATCATCAATTTTCTTGTGTGTTTAGATCAACACCCAAAGAAAGGCATAGTGATGGATGTAGTAGTTGTTGATGTAGACGCTTTCTTCTTAGTACTTCTAAGCTAACATTGGGTTGAGCACTTAGATGGTTTAATTCAATTAGATTGGTCCTTTGCTATTGTTCCCATATCAATAAAAGATAATGTTACTCTTAGAAGAGAACCATTCAAAAAATATTTAGTAGAGCTAAGAAAATATGATGATACAATGATAAAATTAGTTAATTCTATTGAAGAGAAAAAAACGGGGGTATACTCAATCTAACATACTCCATTCTTAGTGGAAGTTTTTGATGCAAAATATATGGACCCAGAAACAAGAAATGTAGTTGATGTAGAATCCACTAGAATATTGACTGAAGAAATATGGACTATGACCTTTGATGAAGCCAAGTCATACTCTAGAGTAGGTGTAAGAATTAATCTACTGATGTCAAAGGTAACTACTTACATACAAATTGGAGTTTCCATGCACAATTAAATGTAGCTAAATATGAGGTATTACAATTAGGAACGAGGAAGGCAAAATAATTGGGCATTAATTATTATAATATCAGTGGTGATGTAGAGCAATAGTTCAGTAGGTAAGAGATAAATACCAGTCTAAGCATCCTAGATTGAAATAGTATAAATTAGCAATGATAAAAGAAATAAACACATTTTTGGCATTCAATTTATCATACATTTCGAGAGAACAAAATCATATAGCAAACTTGTTAGCAATAAATGCGTCCAGTGTAGATTATCCAAAAATTGATATAGAGTATATGGAAAGATTCCCAACTATTTTTTTTTATAAACCCTCTATGCCAGACAATGTAGTTTATCTTCAGGTGTTTCAATATGACATAGATATAAAAGACTTCATGACTCTTCAGAATCAATATGCAGATGTAATATGTGATGAAGAAGATGAAGAGAAACTAAAATATGTAATTAAAGAACTAATAGAGGTGATCCACTAAAAAACAAATAGAAGTAGTAACATCCTTCTCCAAATCTATTTATACTGAGGTTTTGTTCCCACTTTCCCATATTTTACACTTGCAAGACAAGAGGAAAAAGAAAACATGGCAATTTCTACATGACTAATCATCTCAAATTACCAATTTTAGGTAGAAATACCCTATCTTTAAAGCACAAGAATCCATCGTTTGTGCTAAATATTACATTCTACAAAAATTTTGTTACTTCTATCTTGAAATTCATCATAAATTCCAACCTGAGATAAAATTTCCTTGATTTGTTCTATTAAATTCAAGGGATTTTATGTTAGAACACTATGTACCTCCTTTAAGGCTTGAGTCCAAACAAGATCTTCTTGCTTCCTAACCTCAAAATTTGCTCTTTGGATGATTTATTTAGGTTCTCAAGTGTTTACTAAACTCAAATTTGGTTTATTCTTTAATTAAATTAAGGAGAGGATCCCCATAATCCCCTCTAGAGTAGATTTCTTGACTATTATTCTTTTAGAATTGCAAGCTCAAATCTGAAATAGAACCCTACATCTATTCTTCCTTATCAAGTATGATCAACTTAATCAAGAATAGTTACTTCACTTATTCCTTCTCATTAAGTAGGATCAAATTTATTTACCACAATTTATCAAGGGTACATTCGTCTCTATACCCCACACAAATACTATCTGTATAGGCATACTACATGCTTTACAAATAAGCAGTCAATACCTTACACAAGTACTATCTATGTAGGCATACTACATGCTTTGCAATTAAGCTATCAAAACCTTACATAAGTACCATCTATGTGCGCATACTACACACTTTGCAATTAAGCAATCAATACGTTACACAAGTATCATATGTGTAGGTATACTACGTGCTTTACAATTAAGCAATCAATACCTTACATAAATATCATCTATGTAGGTATACTATGTGCTTTGAAAATAATTAATCAATACCTTACAAAAGTATCATCTGTGTAGGTATACTACACACTTTGTAAATAAGTTTATCCATATCATTATTTATAATGAGCTAAAATTATTACCTTCAATCAATTGAAGGTATACACGCATCTCAATACCCTACACAATTCAATTTGTGTAGGTATGCTACGTGTATTGCAAGTTAAGGTATAAATATCATCTTCACAAAAAGCTATCTTAACTTAAATGTAGTCTTTCCATTCATTAATGGCTAAGGTTATGCTTGCGTTACACAAGATGCTATACCATAGTAGAGTTACCTTTTCTAGGATCAATCCCCAAGCAATCCCTTTAGCTTATCTTTCCTTATTTTTTGTCTATCACACCAAGGTACTATCTAGGGAAGCTCATAGTCCTATGACTATGTGCTCAGATTTTAAAGCAACTGATAGCTTAAGGTCTTCTTGGCTTTATATTAACTAAGCAAGGGCCTAAATAGGAATATATCTAAACCATAACACATTCAAAGGGAACCTCTAGTCCATCATATCCTAGAGTTCCTTTCTCGTAAGCGTCTTGTCCTAGGCTTTATTGCTCTGATATCATATGTAACATCCCAAAACCTAACCAGTTGAGGGATGTCACTATTTACTACTAATTATATATTTTTAAATTATTTTACAACATCAAACATCACATATTAACAACCATAAAGTTTATCAAATTTAGAACAAATAAATAATAATATAAACCAAGCATTAAATCAAATCAAAACATGAAAATTAACTAGCAAGAGATATATTAAAAGCAACTATGGAAAACCACAATAAAAATATACATTAAATCAAGATAAAAGAGAGTCAATACCCATAACACAATATATATCCTAGGGAAAACCCTTATGGAAAAACCCAACCTCAAATACATTTTATATATTGCATAAGTTTGGTCTTTTACAAATACAAGGATCCATAATCCCTTTCTCCCAAATGTATGCCAATATAATGCATAGGAACTCATAGTTCCTATGACTTTACCGTGAATTGCTCTTTTAATCCACATCATTCCTTGATTAGCTAAAATATTATACCTTTAGCTAATTCAATAATCCATATTTTATTTACCAAACTAGCTAAAGACCCATACCTTTAGCTAATTCAATAATCCACATTTCATTTATCAAACTAGCTAAAGACCCATACCTTTAGATAATTCAATAATCCAATTTCCATTTATTAAACTAACTAAAGTACTATACCTTTAGTCAATCTAATTATCTAATTTCCATTTATTAAACTAACTAAATTCCCATACCTTTAGTCAGTATAATAATCCATAACTTACATTTTATTACCAATTATAATAACATAATTTAGCATAATCAATAACTTTCCTTTCATTACCAACTCTACTAACATACTTAGCATAATTAACAACTTTGCAATGTAAACTATGTTAATTGTATTCTAACATAATCCATCTTTGCTATACTAGCTATGTTATACCATCTTATAACATATTCTACTACTTGCAATATAAACTATGTTACCCATATATAGGACATAATATATAATATTGTAAACTATGTTAACCAACTATAACATAATCGATAAAATTGTAAACTATGTTAACCAACTATAACATAATCCACATTTTCTCTTTCATATAAACTATGTTAACCAACTATAACATAATCTATAAACTTGTAAACTATGTTAAGCAACTATAACATAATCCACATTTTCTCTTTTATATAAACTATGTTAACCAACTATAACATAATCTATAAACTTGCAAACTATGTTAACCAACTATAATATTTATAAACTATGTTAACCAACTATAACATAATCTATAAACATGTAAACTATGTTAATCAACTATAACATAATCCACATTTTTCTCTTTCACATAAACTATGTTAACCAACTATAACATAATATAAAATTTCTCTTTCATATAAAATATGTTAAACATCTATAACATAACTCACCATATTGCAATATAAACTATGCAACTATAATGCATTTTATTTGATTATAAAACACTATTATAATATTTCCACTATAAAGCTATACAACTATAATGTATTTCATTTGATTATAAAACACTATTATAATCTTTTCATTTTATTACAATATTCATTGAATGTTAAACCCTTATAACATTAAATACTTTCTCTAATGTTAAATCACTATAACATTAATATATTCTCTAATGTTAAATCACTATAACATCAATATATTCTCTAATGTTAAATCACTATAATATTAATATTTTCTCTAATGTTAAATCACTATAATATTAATATATTTTCTCTAATGTTAAATCATTATAACATTAATATATTCTCTAATGTTAAATCACTATAACATTAATATATTTTTCTAATGTTAAATCACTATAACATTAATATATCTTCTCTAATGTTAAACCATTATAACATTAATATATTTTATCTAATGTTAAATCATTATAAAATGTTAAATCACTATAACATTAATATATTCTCTAATGTTAAATCACTATAACATTAATATTTTCTCTAATATTAAATCACTATAACATTAATATATTTTCTCTAATGTTAAATCATTATAACATTAATATATTCTCTAATGTTAAATCACCATTAATATATATTATTTAATATTAAATCACTATAACATTAATATATTTTCTCTAATGTTAAATCACTATAACATTAATATATCTTATCTAATGTTAAATCATTATAACATTAATATATTTTCTCTAATGTTAAATCATTAACATTATAATATAATCTCTAATGTTAAATCACTATAACATTAATGTATTCTTTAATGTTAAATCATTATAACATTAATTGCACTTGGGGATGCAGCACAACGGTTCGAGATTTGGTTCTTCTTCGAGAGGTTCAAGGTTCAAACCGTGGCGTGGGTGAGTGTGTGAGGGGGTGGGTGTGTGGTGGATTTGTGTTAAATTCCCTATTGATAAGTATAGCTCTCGGCTTTACGAGGGGTCATGGTTGGGAGGAGACTGCTCAGTCCTGTACGTCGGTCATAGGGTTTCCCGTCCTGTACGTTGGTCATAGGGTTTCCAGTCCTGTACGTCGGTCATAGGGTTTCTCACATTAACATTATAATATAATATCTAATGTTAAATCACTATAACATTAATTGCACTTGGGGGTGCAGCACAACAATTTAGGCTTTGGCTCTTCTTCAAGAGGTTCAAGGTTCAAACCGTGGTGTGGACGAGTGTGTGAGGGGGTGGGTGTGTGGTGGCTTTGTGTTAAATTCCCTATTGATAAGTATAGCTCTCGGCTTTACGAGGGGTCATGGTTGGGAGGAGACTGCTCACCCTTGCACGTTCGTCATAGGGTTTCTCACAATAACCAAATCTAAAAAAAAATAATCACTATAACATTAATATATTTTATCTAATGTTAAATCACTATAACATTAATATATTTTCTCTAATGTTAATCACTATAACATTAATATATTTTCTCTAATGTTAAATCACTATAACATTAATATTTTCTCTAATGTTAAATCACTATAACATTAATATATTTTCTCTAATGTTAAATCATTATAACATTAATACATTTTCTCTAATATTAAACCATTAACATTATAATATAAATATAATCTCTTTATATTATTTTCCTATGTTAATTCATTAACATTATAATATAATCTCTTTATATTATTTCCCTATGTTAATTCATTAACATTATAATATAATCTCTTTATATTTATTTCCCTATGTTAATTCATTAACATTATAATATAATCTCTTTATATTTATTTCCCTATGTTAATTCATTAACATTATAATATAATCTCTTTATATTTATTTCCCTATGTTAATTCATTAACATTATAATATAATCTCTTTCTATTATTTTCCTATGTTAATTCATTAACATTATAAAATAATATTTTTATATTTATGCCAATATAAAATACTAATGAGACGTGCTTTCATTAATTCAAGTTGTTCACTATTCTTTCGGTATAAGATAAATTTCATCATAAGTTATAATCCACAACAGGCTCAAATATTCAACCAATCGTTAAATCCCTAACTACTAAGGTTTTTTCTTTTCGAGATTACCTAACCACTACACAAGCCACCAATCGAAAAAGGATTCAAATTAATTAAAGGTGGATTCAAGGATGCCTATACCAACATAGGAGTCAAGTATCACACCCGACCTAGACCAATGGTGCAAGGCTACCACACAGGCGATACCTAAACCAACTATGACCCTCTCCTACCATTGGTATCATCTCAAGATTGAAAAAGGAGCATGCACACATCAAGGACTTCCTAACTCATAGTGAACGATCCAATTACAAGGCATTGCCAACCCCATTCAAAAATCGAAGAGAAATCCAACGATGTCTACTTCTACCAAGCTCTGGGAGAAAGGGTAGGCAAACGAAAACCAAGGGTAATTAATTTTGCCCAACCAAAGAGGGTATGCCAACTTTCAACATTGAGCAAGGGAGGACGTAAGGGGAGATCCCAAGGTTTGGATAGTACCCACTGCTCTAAATCTAACTCTTCCTAGCTTGCCATTGCTGGTAAAGATATGCGCATTGTGGACAACGACGTAGCATCCAACACTTGTAGGGAGTGGGTACGTTCATTAAATAGCAAACTAGCTAAGAAATGAAAATGAGCAAGAGTCCAAAGTGGACAAGTCGCACAACAAAAGGGAGAGGGTAGGGTGCAAGATTACTAGACACTGTATAATCCATAGGGCAACATCTAAGCAAAACGAGGTAAAAGACAACAAAACAAACTACCCCAAACCACAAGGACACTTGGCCAAACCATTAAGGAAGTATAAAATACAATCGTCAACCAACCTGGTTTTCAACTGCGACATTCCTGGTTTGACTCCAAGTGCTCAATTCTTCTAATAGAGCCCAACTCTTAGCCTTGCTGAGCATTTTTCCTTCCTCTTACTTTACTTTGTTCTTCTTTTTGATCTGCATTTTTTCCCACGCAACGATCCTCCTTCGTCTTCCTCCACCGCCTTTTCTTTTTTTCTTCCCAAAATTCCAGAACCCCCATCCTTTACCAAAATATCCCTTTTATTAATATTATGCTCGGTCTTGCCCATCCACATCCGCCATAGTCTTTGAAGTTATTTTCAATTAATTCTTACCTGCTCGAATTGAAGAGCTTCATCCGCGCCCGACTTGAAGGTTTCCCATGCCTCCATGTTAGAAGGCCCATTGCTTCATAAATACCATCCACTGTCTCCGTTGAAGGCCCTTATCCTTTTAATTGTAAACCTATCATCCCATACGTAAGATGGCATATATATATATATATATATATATATATATATATATATATATATATATAATTTTAAAATCTAAAACAACAATATTAAATTCTAATATTTTAAAGAAATAATATTCAATTCATTAGAGATGCCACTTTAACTTTGACGAATGAACATTTCAAATGTTCTTATATTCATAATATTTTATTCTTCTATTATATTATATATAATAGTTTATATTATAAATAATCTTTTATTTACAATATATTTCATTCTTCTATTATATTTTTTTTGATAAGTTAAATTAAATTAAAAATGGATTTTTATCAAGGATCCCAAAACCTGATTACAGTAAGTCATAAGACTAAAAAAAAGCCAGAGGAAGGCCAAAGGAAAGGACACCAAAATCCAAAGGAAATACATAAGGAAAGCCTTTCAGGATAGGCTTAAGGACATCCTTTTAGGAAAGGCTAAAGGATAGCCTTAAAGGATAAAATTTAAATTTCAAATATTTTTTTATTGAAGTCTAGGACAACACCACCCCATCCAGAATAGCCAAAAAACACGTGTAGAAAGACCGCCCAAAAAAAACGTGCAAGGAAGAAATGAAACAGGGCAAACCCATCCAAAAATATTTGAAACAGGGTAATCATGCCTATTACAATAATTTGAAATTTTAAATTTGAAACTAGAGCAAGAAATGTAGAAAATTCCTGCCTGAGGATGCATAGGGACGTAGCAGAGGGATGTAGCAGTAGGTATCAACATCTTGAATAGGACTGCAAGTGGAATAGTAACTAGGGGATTTCAGAGGCCATGAAATCTCGTTGCAGTAAGGAAAACTACTCAACGGTGAAGGGAGACAGAGGAAACAACAATGCAAAAACATGAGCCAAGGGAAAATGTGGGGAGGCCCCAGGAAACCTCAATAGAGGATTTGTGAAGCATGAGATACCACCTAAAAGCATAGGGCCCCACCAAAGACCAAGAAAAAAAGTAGCAAGAGCTCCACAACAACCACCAATGCCACCAACGAGCAACTTCAGGGATCCAGAAGAGGATGACCCATAGGAACACAACATAAATCAACATAGAGGCCTCCCCTAAGCCACGAAAAGCTGAGAATCCACCATCAAACCTATAATTGGAAACCCAAAGAGCAACACCATAGGAATAAGCACAAGGTCCCATCCAAGCCAAAATATACTATGAAGAGTTGCTCATGAAGCCAAAAACCTAGCCACAACGCACTACACTAGAATAACCTCTGATCCTTAGCACCAAATAGGATCCTTCAAGAAAAAAGGGAAAGGGTTCCTGAAAGAACTCAGAAAACCCAAAGGAGGACCCAAGAAAAACTAGAGATATCTTAGAAAAACCTAGGGACATCCCAAAAAAATCTAGGGACGTCCCAGTTCACAGGAACCACAAGGAAAGCCCTACTAGAAGGCATGGAAAGGGTTAGATAAGAGAATAAGGGATATTCCAACCTAAGGAGATAATATGCAACACCATCCAACTAAGGAGGAGGGTAAAAGGAGTGCTAGGGAACTGGAATAGAACCCAGGGATGTCTCATAAAAACCCAAGGACATCCCAGATCATAGGCACCAGAAGAAAAACCCACCAAAAAATAAGGAAAGGGGTAGACAAAAGGAACAATGACCTCCTACCCCAAGGAGATCATCTGCAACACCTACCAGCCGAGGAGGAAGGGCAAAGGATGTGCCAGGGATCCAGGACAGGGTCAGGGATCCAAACTCATTCTTCTATTATATTAAATGTAATAGTTTATATTATGTTTACCCTTTTAATTATAATATTTTATTTTCTCCTATTAAATCATATACAATCATTTATATATTAATTAAACCTTTTTAATTATAATATTTTATTTTCTCCTATTATTTACATATACATAAAATAGCCTAGGTTATAAATAAACCTTTTTATTTATTACATAAGATTCTTCTATTATACTTATCTATATTATAAATAAACCTCTTTTATTTATAATATAATATGTAATTCTCTTATTAAGGTTATATATAATAATATATATATTACAAATAAATCCTTTTATTTATAATATATAACTCTACTATTATAATTATCTATATTATAAATAAACTCCTAATTTATAATATGCAATTCTCTTATCAAGATTATATATAATAGTCTATATATATAACGAATAAACCCTTTTATTTATAATATATAACTCTACTATTTTAATTATCTATATTATAAATAAACTCCTTTTATTTATAATATGCACTTCTACTATTATACATATATAATAGTCTTTAGGGTTTATTCTACACATTACATAGCTACAAAACTATGTACAAGCTATCTTTAAATAGTACATAGTTTTTATACCCTTAAGACCTACCAGGGAGGGTCATGACACCATAGGTTTGTTCATCAGGTATTTGATTGCTGAGTGGTATGTGAATGTAAAATAGTCATGAAATTTATTGATAGCATTACTATCGCTACGATTTATTTTTTGATGGTAGTATAGTTCTTTTTAGCTCTTGTGAGATTCTTGCTAATATAGTATATGGCATAATGCTCCCCATTTTCTACTTGCCCTAATGCTACTCTAATTGCAATATTGGATGCATCAGTTTGAATGTGAAATGGTAATTCCTAGTTTGGACCTCTCAAAACAGGTGGAGTGATCAGTTTTTCTTTTAAAGTATCAAAAGCATTTTGATACTTTTCAATATTTGAACTTATAATTTTTTGTTAGCAATGCAAACATAGGATTTGCAATTGTACTAAAATTCTAGATAAAATGATGATAAAATCCAATATGTCCTAAAAAGCTTCTGACATTTATTTGAGTTTGTGGTGAAGGAAGCATTTTGACGATCTCTATCTTTTTTGGGTGTACCTTGATTCCTTCTAATGAGATATGATGGCCAAAGACAATGCCTTCTTCTATCATCATAAAACATTTTTCAGGATCGAGGTCAAAATTATATGTTTCATAGTGGGTTCGTACCTTTTCAAGATGTTCTAAAGTTATATCAAAGGCTTATCCAAAAATTATGAAATCATCCATGTAGATGTCTACACATTCATTAGTCAAATCGAAGAAGATGGTAAGAACAACTCATTGCAAAGTTGTTGAAGCATCAAAAAGTACAAAAGGTAGGACTTTGTATGCAAAGGTTCCCCATGGACAAGTGAAGGTTATTTTTTTTTATCTTCAGATGCGACCTGAATCTAGTTATAGCCACTAAATCCATCAAAAAAATAGAAATATTTCTTTCCAGCGAGTGTATCTAACACTTGGTCAATAAAATATAATGGAGAATGGTCATTATATGTGACTTTATTCAATTCTTGTTAATCCACACACACTCTCATTTTTCCATTTTCTTTGGAACAATAACGAATGGAGAAACCCATGAACTATCAAAAATTAGATAAATGAATCCTACTTCCAAAAGTTTTTTAATTTTATCTTTTATGATGTCTTGCAAAGCAGGATTCAAACACCTTTGGGGTTGTTGCATAGATTTTACATCCTATGTATATATTATATGAGTACAGACATCATGATGAATTCCTATCATATCCTTGTAATCCCATGAGAAGGCATTGATATATCATTTCAATACAATAAGCAATTTTACTTCCTGATCGGTACTGTAGATTACCTCCTTGGGGTGGGAGGTCACTGTTCCTCTTGTCTGCCATGTTCTAGGATGTCCCTGGGATCTTACTTGGGACCTTCCCTAGGATTTTTGGGTTGCTTCAGGGATCCTTTTCCTTGGATTTCTCAGCTCTTTTCCAGGTTTTTTATAGGGTTCTATTTGGAGCTATGGTTCTGAAGGTTCATTGGTGTAGTGCTTGCAACTTGGGTGTTTGGCTTCTTGAGTAGCTCTTCATAGTATCTTAATGGTTTGGTATTGGCCAATTGTTTATTCTTATGGTGCTACTCTCTGGGTTTCCAGTTGTGGGCTTCATGGTGGGTTTGCAGTTTCCTTCGTGGCTTGGGATAGGACTTTGTTCTTCTTGCTGCTGTAATCCTATTGCACTTCCTTGTTGGTTCCCTAAAGCTGGTTGTCAGTGGTGTTGGTCCTTGGCAATTTTTACTATCTTATTTTGGCTTCATGATAAGTTCTTAATAGTATTTTAATGGCTTGGGAATTGTCACATGTTTATTCCTGTGGTGCTGCTCTTTGGGATTTTGGATGTGGGCTTCGTGGTGGGCTTTCAACATTTTTTGTGGCTTAAGGAGGGCCTCTATTTTTCATGTTGTTATCCCACTGGATTTCCTTTCTAGTTCCTTAAAGCTATTTTTTTGTAGTGTTGGGGTTGCCTTGGGGTTCTTGCTACTTCTTTTGGTCTGGTGAGGAACCTACTTAACGCATGTAGCTTGATATCCTATGGCTTCTCCTGCTTGGGCTCCTTGGGACCTTTTCACTTTTTTCTCATGGCTTGCAGTACTACGTTGTTTTTTACTTTGCTCTTGTGGGCTCCTGAATAGCTTCTTCCTAAATTTTTGGTTGTTTCCAAATCCCTTCCTACTGTTTAGGGGGGTTTTGGTCTTTTTCTAATTTTTTGGTTTTTTTTGCTTGGATTCTATTTTAAGATGTAGCATTTTCCAAAATTCTAGTATTCCCCTACGTGGGATGTTGCTCTTTCCTAGATTATGGTTTCCCTTGCATGGGATGTTGCATTTTCCTACCTATTGGGTTGTTTAAATTTGTAACTAGGCGAGATTGTTCCTTCGTTGAATTTTTCTGTCTTTTCTCTTTCCCGCTAGGTGGGATTTTCAATTTTTGACTTTTCCACCTTTTTCCCACTCTGGGAATGATTTCTTCGTGCCATTCCTGAAGGTGGTCCTTAATTCTATCCTGAAAGCTTTCCTTTAGCCTTGTCCTAAAGGCTTTCCTCAAGCCTTTCCTAAAGTCCATCCTTGGGCTTTCCTACGACCTTTCCTGTGGCCTTTTTTAAAAATTCTGGTGACTTGTTGTAATTAGGTTTTGGGTCCCTTGATAAAAACCCACTTTAATTTAAATTTAACCAATCAAAAAAAAAATTACTTCCTGATCATTAGTCAACCAGTTGTTGAAACTTTTTTTGTTTCAAAATGAATAGAATTAACTCCTTAAAATTTTCTTATTAAAGAGTTAAGAGGAAATGATGCAGTAACATAGAATGGAAAATTTATGTTTCATTATTAAATTCAATTCATAATGGAATCATATTTGATATAGGACAATGAAGAGATGATAGAATATGATGATGCCATCCATGTGGTAATTTAAATGGACTATCTTGTAATGGAATGGGTGACAATTGTTTAGATTCTTGTTCATCATCATTCCATAACAAATGATGAATGGTGGTCGGTTCATCCTCGAGTCCTAAATCATACATGGTATTAACCAAAATAGTTTCATCTTCAAAAATATCTCTTTCACATGATTCAAACTCTTCTATGTGGTCTTTCACCACTATGGTGGCTAAGGTTGAGATAGTTTCTTCATTTTCTTCATCAAAATCAAGAAACCATAAGTGACCTGAAAAGTTAACCGAAGGTTTCACAAGAGGATATAAAGAAATATTATTTTAATTAATCCCATTTGAAATGGTCATATCCCCGAACCTACAATTATTGAAAGCAATTATCGTAGCAAACCCAAGCCTCCCTAAAATGATTGGATATCTATTCATAGACTTTCAGGGTTGTAATACCAACAAGTCCACTAGATATTCCCATGAAGAAATTATCACAAGAATTGTTGAGCAAGGTGCAACAACAATATTGTCATTGTTGTCAACACAGTCAGATAGATCTGTTGATGCAGTGGACAGGAAGTTCAAAAGCTATTCAGATGCAGAAGACAGGAGTTCAAAGGTTATTCGAGTATGTACGAGTGATTTTCCAAGAAGACCGAAGTGGCCCATATGCAAAAGATCAAAGAAAAAGACAAGTAAGAAAAGTGTCATGATATCGCGACATATACAGACAAGAAGAAAAACTGTCACGATTTCGCGACATGTTGGAAGAGAGAAAAAGTAGTAAAAGTCACGATTTCGCGACATGTTGGAAGAGAGAGAAAAGCAAGGAAAAACTGTCACGATTTCGTGACATGTTGGAAGAGAGAGAAAAAGTAGGAAAAACTATCACGATTTCGCGACATGTTGGAAGAGAGAGAAAAAAAGAAAAATATTACGATTTCGTGACATGTTGGAAGAGAAAAAGGCAAGTGGAAAAACTGTCACGATTTCGCGACATGTTGGAAGAGAGAGAAAAGTAAGGAAAAAGTGTCACGATTTCATGACATGTTGGAAGAGAAAAAGGCAAGTGGAAAAACTGTCACGATTTCGTGACATGTTGGAAGAGAAAGAGAAAGCAGGAAAAAGTGTCACGATTTCGCGACAAGTTCGAAGAAAGAGAACAAGTAAGAAAAGTGTCACGATTTCGTGACATGTCGCATTTTCGTGACTAAAATAGGAGAGAGAAAGTAAGTTTGAAAAGTGTCACGATTTCGTGACATGTCGCATTTTCATGACTAAAATAGGAGAGAGAAAGTAAGTTTGGAAAAGTGTCACGATTTCGTGACATGTCGCATTTTCGACTAAAATAGGAGAGAAAAAGTAAGTTTGAAAAGTGTCATGATTTGATGACATGTCGCATTTTTGTGACTAAAATAGGAGAGAGAAAGTAAGTTTGAAAAGTGTCGCGATATCGCGACATGTCGCATTTTCACGACAAAAGAAAGAGAGGAAGCGTATGAAAGCAGAACTATCATGATTTCATGACAAAAGCAGAAAGCAAGACTTTGAAAGCAGAAGTGTCATGATTTTATGACAAAAGCAAAGAAGTAAAGTATGAAAGTAGAAGTGTCATGATTTCATGACAAAAGTAGAGAAGAAGACTTCGAAGGCAGAAGTGTCACGATTTCATGACAAAAGCAAAGAAGCTAAGTATGAAAGCAGAAGTGTCATGATTTCATGACAAAAGCTAAGTTGAAGACTACGGAGGCAGAAGTGTCACGATATCGTGACAAAAGCAAAGTCAAAGTCTATGGAAGCAGAAGTGTCGTGATATCATGACAAAAGCAAAGATGAAGTATACGGAGGCGAAAATGTCATGATATCATGACAAAAGAAAAGATGAAGTCTACGGAGGTAGAAATGTCACGATATCATGACAAAAGTAATAGAGAAAGCGTACGGAAGGTGAAAGTGTCACGATATCGCGACATGTATTTTTATGGCAACAACAACAAAAGAAGCTATAGAGGTAGAAATGTCATGATTTCATGATAGGTCGTAAATGCGCAAGTCAAGAAGGAGAACCCGATAAATGAGAAGGATGACAATCGACTAAAATTAGGGTTTACAGTTGTTATGAAAGCCGACTAAGATTAGGATTTACAGCTGACTAAGATTAGGGTTTTCATCATAAAAAATATTGTTATAAAAGGAGGGTTGTTTGGAGAATTGAGATTTGTGTTGAATGTGTGTGAAATACGGTCATTGTGCATAGAGAGCAAGTCGTGTCGAATCATGCTAAGTGTAAAATTCGTAAAGAGAGCAGAGTGCACAAAAGGGAGAAGATGATCATGAAGTTTGATTGTAATGAAGTAGAGTGTGTGAAGTGATTGCGTAGAGAGAGTAGAGTGCATAGAGAATGCAAAGGTGAAGAAGACTAGTCAGGGTCTTGCAAAAGCAAAGGTATCTTACTATCAAACTTATAGATTCAAATTGAAGTCCAGGTTGCAGCTTGGCATCAGGGGTTGGTGCTCCTTTCTATTGGTGCAGATAAATAAGGGGTTGGTGCTCCTTCCAGTTGGTGTTGGTAAATCAGGGGTTGGTGCTCCTTTCTATTGGTGTAGATAAATCAGGGGTTGGTGCTCCTTTCTATTGGTATAGATAAATCAGGGGTTGGTGCTCCTTCTAGTGGGTCTGGTAAATTGATTGTAAAGTTGGTGCTTTGCAAAGGCTAGATTTGGATGGTAGTCCAAGCAGTCAATTTTTGAGGAGTAGCCACATTGGTGAACCTCGTTAAATCTTGTGTTGTGTGATGCTCTTTTGTTATACTTGTTGTATCTAGTAATAAGTTTTAATTGTTACGGTATTAAGAGCTATAAATTCAAGTTTAAAGAGCTACATTGATTCACCCCCTCTCAGTGTCATTGTAAGACTAACAATTGGTATCAGAGCTAAGTTCCTGTACAAGCTTAACCGGCTAGGGTGATCTTGGAAGTAACACAATGGCAGGTGGTGAAGCTCTTTTCATGGCATTTGAAGAAGTAAAATCAGAAAAGGAAGGAGTGAACTCTGAAGTATGTGGTGAAAACCCTGAGGCTGAAGTAGATCTAGAAGGTGAGTTGATCTCTGCACTTGAAGAGTGGAAAATAGAGAGGAAAAAGAATAAGAAAATTTCAAAAAAGCTTGAGGATGCAAATGAAATCATAACCGATCTGAAAGTACGAGATAGAAGAATACAAGAAAATATCTGAAGATCTCGAAGTACAAATTACCATGAAAATAGATTATTGCTGCAAACTAGAAGAAGAGAATGTTGGTTTACGGACGTAGATAGAAGAGATGAATCACAAAATTAGTTGCTATCACAAACGCGAAGAAAGTTCTATGAATCTGGATAAGATTATAAATGACCAAAGGCCTGTAGGCATCAAATTTGGTCTGGGTTTCATCGAAGGAGAATCATCAAATGGATCAAAGGCCAGAAATGTAGAATCCATAAAGAATGAAGATAAGAAATAGGTTGATCAAGGAAAAATGTCTCATGCAAAAGAAAGCAATAATGCCAGGCACGAAAGGAGAATTGACAATGATGGATTCACCAATGTCACACATCAAAGAAGAAGAAGACCTATGGCTCCTACGACAACATGGCAAAGACCATCACCCAGGTTCAATTATCCCTTTTCTGGTTTCTATTTTAAATGCAATGGCTATGGACATAAAATCTCAGACTGCAAATATAATGTAAGACCAAGGAATTTCACCAGTAGAAATGCTTTTTCTCCTCTGATGAATTATACAGTAGAATGTTATAACTGTCATAATTTTGGGCACATTGCAAGAAACTGTAGAAGTACATTTGCATCAAATCAGTTTTAGGGAAGAAAATTTCAACCAAATAGGATGAGACAAAATAGAAAACTTCTCGAAAAACATGCACAAGCTATTGATAAGGGAAAGGCAAAACAAGAGCCCAAAACTACTATCAAAATGGAGTGGAAAGAAAAAGAGCGACTTAAGGAAGAAAAGGAATCCTTAATCGTACAAACAACATTTAAAGCACAGAATAAATATGTACCATGGATACTTGATAGTGGATGCTCCGAGTCATATGACAGGTGACAAACAAAAATTTGAGAAGTTACAGAAATATGAAGGTGGTTCGATAAAGTTTGGAAATAATGATGGAGCTAAGATAGTTGGCAAAGGTTCAGTTAAATTTAGTGACGAAAAAATTAAGTCAGAAGAAGTCTTGTTTGTGGATGGTTTGAAACATAACTTGTTGAGCGTAAGTCAGATTTGTGATAAAGGTCATGAAGTAGTTTTTAAGAAGCAGGGTTGTGAAGTCAGAAAAACAAACGAGTGGAAAATTGATAGCAACTGGATCAAGGACATCTGGAAACCTGTACATGCTCTCGAGAGACTTCAGAAGGAGCTTGTTTTATTGGACAGGAAGAAGAAAATTGGTTGTGGCACAAGAGACTCGGTCATATCAGTTTTGATAATCTAGTAAAAATCAACTCAAAAAGGGCGGTGAGAGATATTCCCACCATCAACAAACCTGCAAACAACATTTGTGCTTCATGCCAAAAGGGGAAGCAAACTAGAGTCACATTCAAAACAAAAGAGTACTACACAAGCAAACCTTTGGAACTAATACACACTGATTTATGTGGACCCATGAGAACACAAAGCATAAATGGTGACAAATATTTTATGTTGTGCATTGATGACTATTCCAGAATGACATGGATATTTTTCTTGAAGCATAAATCAGAAGCTTTTGAAATGTTCAAGATTTTCAAAAACCAAGTTGAGAATGAAACAGGAAGGAGGATCAAATGTTTAAGATCAGATAGAGGAGGAGAATTCATTTCAGAGGAGTTTATAGAGTACTGTGAAAAATACGGTATTAGGAGACAGTTTTCAGCAACCAGGACACCTCAGCAGAATGGAGTGGTAGAAAGAAAGAACAGGACAGTGCAAGAAATGGCACGGACTATGTTGGCTGAAAGCAGAGTAGCAAATTGATTTTGGAAAGAAGCAGTCCATACTATGGTGTATATCCAAAATAGGTACATGCTGAGAACACATGAAAGCAAAACTCCTTATGAGTTGTGGTTCGGTAAAAGGGCAACAACAAAATACCTCAAAGTTTTTGGCAGCAAGTGCTACATCAAAAGAACTGAAGATAATCTTGGTAAGTTTGAAGATAGAGCGGATGAAGGTATTTTTGTTGGTTATTCATCAAAAAGCAAAGCTTACAAATGCTACAACAAGAGGCTAAAGAAAATTGTGGATAGTGCCGATGTTAAATTTGATGAAGGTAGAGAACGAGTAATTAGCTATGAAAAGAACTACCCAATTTATGAAGAGGTTATTGAAGGAGATGAGGAAAACAAAACGGAAAAGATACAAAAAATTGACTCAGATGATTTAAGTTGTGATTTAGAAGTGGAAGAAAATAAGAAATTCAAAACAGGCAACTGGCAAAAAAATCATCCTAGAGAGCAAATAATTGGAGACCCCAAAGTTGGTGTTCAGACAAGAAGAAGAGTAGTAAGTTACTACTCTCTATTATCCAACATTGAGCCCAAAAATGTTGCTGACGCAAGCAAAGATGAAAGTTGGATGAAGGCAATAAATGAAGAATTAGATCAGATCGAGAAAAACAAAACTTGGGAGTTAGTACCTAGACTCTGCAAATAAAAATATAATCGGGACTAAATGGATTTTTCGAAACAAATTGAATGAAGACGGACAGGTAGTCAGAAATAAAGCAAGATTGGTATGTAAGGGTTATGCACAAGTTGAAGGCATTGACTTTGAGGAAACTTTTGCACCAGTAGCTAGACTAGAGGCAATTAGAATGTTTCTGGCTTTAGCAGTCTACAAGAATTTCAAAGTTTATCAAATGGATGTGAAATCAGCGTTTTTGAATGGGAAACTTGAAGAAGAGGTTTATATTGAGCAACCAGATGGTTTCCAACTTGGTGATGATCCCAACTTGGTTTGCAAGTTGAAGAAAGCATTATATGGCTTAAAACAGGCACCCCAAGCATGGTATGCAAGGCTAGACAACTATCTCACTCAACAAGGGTTTAAGAAAGGTATGGTGGATAGTAATTTGTATGTCAAAACAAAAAATGGGCATCTTATTGTTCTTGTTGTATACGTAGATGATATCATATTTGGCAGCAACAAAGATGAGTCATGTAAAGATTTAGCAAATAAGATGCAGAAAGAATTTGAAATGTCAATGATTGGTGAACTTTCGTATTTCCTCGGGTTGCAAGTTAATCAAAATAAGAAGGGCATATTTATTTCTCAAGTTAAATATGTGAAAGAGATGTTAAAAAAGTTCACAATGGAGGATTGTAAGCCAGTTAGCACTCCCATGATGACAGGTTGCAAGTTGAGCAAGGATGACAAATCTCCACCTGTTGATCAAACCATGTACAGATCTATGATTGGGAGCTTACTGTACCTGACAACTACCAGACCAGATATTTTGCAGGCAGTATGCATGGTAGCACGATTTCAGGCTAATCCCAAGGAGACTCATGTGACAATAGTAAAGAGGATTCTTCGGTACCTCAAGGGTACTATGGAGTATGGGTTATGGTATCCGAAAGGTAAAGACTTCACCCTTATTTCGTATTCGGATGCAGATTGGGCAGGATGTGTCGATGATCAGAAAGAGTACCAGTGGAGGTGCATTCTATCTTGGAGACAGATTGGTCGCGTGGCACAGTAAGAAACAAGAGTCAGTTTCTTTATCGACAGTAGAGGCAGAATATATTGCAGCGACAACATGTTGTACGCAGGTATTATGGATGAAACAAACCCTGAAAGATCTTGGTATTAGCTTCAGTGAGCCAATATCAGTTAAGTGTGATAACACCAGTGCCATTAACATCTCCAAGAATCCGGTTATGCATTCACGCACAAAACACATTGCTATCAGGTATCACTTTTTGAAGGAGAAAGTTGCGAAAGGTGAGGTTAAGTTGGATTTTGTTCCAACTACAGAGCAAGTAGGAGATATCTTCACAAAACCATTGCCCAAGGAAGTTTTTGAGTACCTTCGCAATAAATTGGGAGTGGTCACACTTCCCAAGAATTGACTAGCTACAGGGATCACATTCTCAGGGGGAGCATTTAAGTATTTGATTATCTTTTTGCTCATGTTCATGATTTTTGCTAAGTGTAATAAATTTTGCCTGAGAATGTTGTGCATGGACTCGGGGGAGTCTGCAGTAGCCCTTTGGTATTATTGTCAAAGGGGGAGAAGAGTTACAGGAAATTGCACATGTGTTGCCAACAATTCCAAAGGGGGAGATTGTTGAGCAAGGTGCAACAACAATATTGTCATTGTTGTCAACACAGTCAGATAGATCTGTTGATGCAGTGGACAGGAAGTTCAAAAGCTATTCAGATGCAGAAGACAGGAGTTCAAAGGTTATTCAGAGTATGTACAGTGATTTTCCAAGAAGACCGAAGTGGCCCATATGCAAAAGATCAAAGAAAAAGACAAGTAAGAAAAGTGTCGCGATATCGCGACATATACAGCAGGCAAGAAAAACTGTCACGATTTCGCGACATGTTGGAAGAGAGAGAAAAAGCAAGAAAAATTGTCACGATTTCGTGACATGTTGGAAGAGAGAAAAAGTAGGAAAAACTATCACGATTTTGCGACATGTTGGAAGAGAGAAAAGAGGAAAAACTGTCATGATTTCGTGACATGTTGGAAGAGAAAAAGGCAAGTGGAAAAACTGTCACGATTTCGCGACATGTTGGAAGAGAGAGAGAAAGTAGGAAAAACTGTCACGATTTCGCGACATGTTGGAAGAGAAAAAGGCAAGTGGAAAAACTGTCACGATTTTACGACATGTTGGAAGAGAAAGAGAAAGCAGGAAAAAGTGTCACGATTTGACGACAAGTTCGAAGAAAGAGAACAAGTAAGAAAAGTGTCACGATTTCGTGACATGTCGCATTTTCGCGACTAAAATAGGAGAGAGAAAGTAAGTTTGAAAAGTGTCACGATTTCGTGACATGTCGCATTTTCGTGACTAAAATAGGAGAGAGAAAGTAAGTTTGAAAAGTGTCACGATTTTGTGACATGTCGCATTTTTGCGACTAAAATAGGAGAGAGAAAGTAAGTTTGAAAAGTGTCATGATTTCGTGACATGTCGCATTTTTGCGACTAAAATAGGAGAGAGAAAGTAAGTTTGAAAAGTGTCACGATATCGCGACATGTCACATTTTCATGACAAAAGAAAGAGAGGAAGCGTATGAAAGTAGAACTGTCATGATTTCATGACAAAAGCGAAAGAAAGACTTGAAAGAGAAGTGTCATGATTTCATGACAAAAGCAAAGAAGTAAAGTACAAAGTAGAAGTGTCACGATTTCATGACAAAAGCAGAGAAGAAGACTTCAAAGGTAGAAGTGTCACGATTTTGTGACAAAAGCAAAGAAGCTAAGTATGAAAGCAGAAGTGTCATGATTTCATGACAAAAGCTAAGTTGAAGACTATGAAGGTAGAAGTGTCACGATATCATGACAAAAGCAAAGTCGAAGTCTATGGAAGCAGAAGTGTCATGATATCATGACAAAAGCAAAGACGAAGTATACGGAGGCAAAAATGTCATGATATCGTGACAAAAGAAAAGATGAAGTCTATGGAGGTAAAAATGTCATGATATCATGACAAAAGAATAGAGAAAGCGTACGGAGGTGAAAGTGTCATGATATCGTGACATGTTATTTTCGTGGCAATAGCAACAAAAGAAGCTACAGAGGTAGAAATGTCATGATTTCATGATAGGTCATAAATGCGCAAGTCAAGAAGGAGAACCTGACTGAAATGAGAAGGATGACAGTCGACTAAAATTAGGGTTTACAGTTGTTATGAAAGTCGACTAAGATTAGGATTTATAGTCGACTAAGATTAGGGTTTTCATCATAAAAAATATTGTTATAAAAGGAGGGTTGTTTGGAGAATTGAGATTGTGTTGAATGTGTGTGAAATACGGTCATTGTGCATAGAGAGCAAGTCATGTCGAATCGTGCTAAGTGCAAAATTTGCAAAGAGAGCAGAGTGCACAAAAGGGAGAAGACGATCGTGAAGTTCGACTGTAATGAAGCAGAGTGTGCGAAGTGATTGCATAGAGAAAGAGTGTGTAGAGAATGCAAAGGTGAAGAAGACTAGTCAGGGTCTTGCAAAAGCAAAGGTATCTTACTATCAAACTTATAGATTCAAATTGAAGTCTAGGTTGTAGCTTGGCATCAGGGGTTGGTGCTCCTTTCTATTGGTGCAGATAAATAAGGGGTTGGTGCTCCTTCCAGTTGGTGCTGGTAAATCAGGGGTTGGTGCTCCTTTCTGTTGGTGCAGATAAATCAGGGGTTGGTGCTCCTTTCTGTTAGTACAGATAAATCAGGGGTTGGTGCTCCTTCCAGTGGGTGCTGGTAAATTGATTGTAAAGTTGGTGCTTTGCAAAGGCTGGATTTGGATGGTAGTCCAAGCAGTCAATTTTTGAGGAGTAGCCACATTGGTGAACCTCGTTAAATCTTGTGTTGTGTGATGCTCTTTTGTTATACTTGTTGTATCTAGTAATAAGTTTTAATTGTTGCGGTATTAAGAGCTGTAAATTCAAGTTTAAAGAGCTACACTGATTCACCCCCCTCTCCCTAAAATGATTGGATATATATTCATAGAGTTTCAAGGTTGTAATACCAAAAAGTCCACTAGATATTCCCATGAAGAAATTATCACAAGAATATCTTCTATGATCCCTTCTAGTTTAGCTACAGACCTATCAACCATTTCCAATATAGTAGATGTAGGATTTAGATTATTCAATTGTAATCTTTGCATTGTATCTTTTGTCATGACATTAATGGTTGCCCTTAGATCAATCAGAATATTGGATATTTGAGTTAATACTATGGTTACCGTGACTACTAGACTTCTTGGATCACCATATTTTTGTGGAATAAGTTTTCCAGAAATAAGGTCAACCAACTTCCCATCTACTTGGATGGTCTTGGAAAATGTTTTCTTTTTCTTATCGGCTTTCTAATACACAACTCTTGAATGGTTTTGTTGATTAGTGGTACATATTTAATAGCTTATAGTAAAGGGATCATAATATTTAAATATTTTAATTCCTTTACTAAATTAGACTCTGAAGAGATTTTAGATTTCTCAAACCATTCAAGGTATGGTACTTTTTATGATGAATAAGGTAAATTATTTCGAGGTAAGTCTTCTTCTTTTTCATTTCCTTTCTTAGCATGTGATTGTTGTGGGTCATATGTAGATGGATCTTATTTTTTTACATTAGTTCCCATTTATACAATTATAGGTGGAGTGGGTTCAGGAAGTGTCTTTCTTGAATGTAATTGAATATTGCTATAATTGATTACGTTTATCATGGTAGTATCATCAAATTCAGCCATGTAGATAGGGGTTTCCTACCTAATATTATTTGGGTTAGCCATAGGTTGGGATGGGAGTGAAGGTTGCTTCACTTATTCTTCTTGTTGTTGTTGTGATTGTCATCCCTTAGGAAAATTTTGAGCAAGACCAGGCAACAAATTTTGTGGTTGATTTTGATATCTTCGTTGTCCCTGGTATGGTTGGTATTGTTGTCCTCAATTTTGTTCGTGAGATTGTGGTTGTGTCCATGGTGGATTTTTTTGATTCCATTGTGGATTCGTCCAATCATATTGTGACTAGTCCTTAGAGGATGACCATGGAGGTTGATTCCAAGATTTTTGTGGTGGTTTTGAGTAAGACCATGGCATAGACCAGGGATTTTATCCCCAATTTGTGGGAAAATATGGGGTATTTTGATATTGATATTGTGGAAAATTTCCCCCTTGTCTTTTCCCTACAAAATTGAGTTCTTCTGATTGTGTTTCTAAGATATTTTTGAGTCCTATAAGTAAATGATATTGGTCTATGATATGTCCTTTCACACAAATACCGCATAAATAGATATGGAGGTTTTGTTTAAAGGACAATCTTAAAGAGCATGCTTGTATCTGCATCTCGGGAAATAAATGGCTAAGGATTCCGTAGACTTAGTTTTTGCATTCATTTTCCCTAACGTAGTGTTGAGATGCACAAGAATGTCAGTTTTCAAATTAGCAAATTCTTCCATTAGTTCTTTCATGTCACTTCCATTATTACCCCTCTTTCATCTTCTTTGTCTTGTGTGGGAGTAATTTCTACATAATTCCAAAATCTCTTCAATGTCAAGGGTACTCACATCCCCTTTTTCCCATTAGATCCAACACTTCTCTAGAGTCATCTTACAACCCCCTCAAGAATATGGCTTTCAACATTTTTGATTCAATAAGCCCACATATCTTTTGCACAAAAGCAAATCTATCTAAATAATCCTCTATATTTTCATCGTCTTCTTGTTTAATTCTAAATAATTCATCCTTCCTATTTTTCACCTGATAGTATTCTTGGTACTTGTCCAAAAATACTTGTTCCATTTCTTCCTAGGTTCGGATTGAATTAGGTGCTAAACTCATAAACCAACGTAAGGTTGAGTCCTTGAGCGTGGAAGGAAATACCTTAAGTTGTTTTCATTTATATAATCATATGTTTGGCATACAACCTTGAATTCAAACAAGAATTGGTTAGGATCTTTAGATGCAACTCCCCTAAAGGTTGGTAGCACTAAAGGTGAAATTATTTTCTTTTAGAGAATTTTGTATGTGATTTAATCGAATAGGGCATTCAAAGGTCTTAGAAGGAGTAGGGAGGTTACCCTGATTGAGAATATTACTACCCCTATCTAGATTTCCTTGTATATATACCATTATAGCTTCCCAACACCTAGTATAGATTCATTTAAATTGGCCTAATGGTACAGATATATCAGGGGTAGTTGATGAGGAACTAGCAATTTGCTCCTCTTGTAATTCTTTCTTAGGAGATACACTTCCTAAAGATGAGTTTTTTATTTCTCTTTCAATAATATCAAGAATCTCAAATGTAGGTAATTCACCCCCTTGTCATGAATATCACCTTCCTATGGTTGGTAAAGGGTTTGTTTTAAGGAATCATCCTCTTTCATCCCTTAACCTATTCATGCATCCTATGCTTGTGTCCTAATATCTAAAATGCAACTTTCAACAATACAACTATGTTTATGCAAAGTAGTTATTTTTGTATTTATTTGGCTCAAATTCACAAAATAATAATTGCAAGACTAATTTATCCTCTAACAACACCTATGTTCCCCAACAACGATGTCAAAAATGATGGGTTGTCATTAATACTCATCATTTAATTTCATTTGTTTTATCAATCCAAGGCAATTTCCAAGGCTATATATGATAGAGGAGGTTTATGGTTTCACAATTTAGAGATCAGGGCACTTGCTTGTCTAGTGGGAACATAGTTTCATAAATTTCCTGTAGAAATTAAACTTAACTAGCACTAATTTTCAGAATTGAAATCTATTTACTTTTACATAATTGACACTTGTTTACTTTTGTAGAATTGACGTCTATTTACTTTTGTAGAATTAAAAGGTGTTGATGGAAGAAAGAAACTACATTACAGTTGCTTGAATATGAAATGACATAAACTAAAAATTCTTGAAATGAAATAATAGAATTAACAAAGGCTGGAAATTAAACTATTGAAAAGGAATTACTGAAACAAGAAATTATGCTAAAATTGTAAATGGAATGCTGAAAATGAAATTGCACTAAATGAAATGGAAAATATAGGAAATGTAAATGTCAGTTAGTTGAAAACATCACACAACATGCACACTTGGAAATAGGGGAGAAAACAGAACAAAATAGAGTATTTTCATGTTTACAACATTCTAGTAGAAAAACAACAATTTTTGATAGAAAATTAGCAATAAATGAAAAACCTGTAAAATGTTAGCAGCACTCCTTCCACTAGCCCTGAGAGTGGGCCCTTGCTCCTAGGTCTAGCAGAAGGTTTAGTTCACCAATTCCTAGGCTCTAAACTATCCAATCACGCATAAAAGAACATGTTTGAACCAAACTGCACTTTATTTGATGAAAAACTGCTCTTACAAAAGTTGCTAATAATTTTAGAAAAAATGTTGTCTATTTCCTATTTGCCTATTATTATTCAATGTA
The DNA here is from genome assembly GCA_028583015.1 of Wollemia nobilis. Lineage (NCBI taxonomy): Eukaryota > Viridiplantae > Streptophyta > Pinopsida > Araucariales > Araucariaceae > Wollemia > Wollemia nobilis. Next base: position 1,924,984 of record JAQPPZ010000669.1, on the reverse strand, counting down.
GGTGGGTGGAATTATTTATACAATATTTTCCACATTCCCAACCTATGGTTGAAAAATACAAACTAATCTACTTGCTATCAATTCTTGATTTGCTGACCTGCTACAACAAACTCAGTCTAGACTTAAGATAGAATATTATTTGCAGCTAGTTGTCTTATTGTTCTCACCTCCAAAATGATGGGAAAACGGTTAGAAATAGGTGGAGTATAATTAGTTACATCCATCCACATGTCAAATATCTCATTCTCTTGAAAAATGGCCAAAAAGTGATTTTCAGCTAATTCTGTAGTTTTCCTGCAACAGCTCGGAAATATCAGGCTAAATAGTTATCAGTTGTTGTTGGTTTGGACTTGGTCACGCTGAGTCACTTCCAAATTATTGGTGGATCCCTCCTAGTTTATTTGAAGCACCCAATACAGTTTTAGCTTTAATCTTGGCATTTCACCTTAAGTCCCTATTAACCTACAGGTTGCTACCCAGATGTTTTGGAGCGAAACTTGTAGGTTATGTTTCCAATAGGTTTTGTGCCCTGTTTTAGCTGTAGCAATGGGAGTTTTATGGTGCCACATCATCCTAAAAATATGTCTAAAGTGGGAAACACTTCAAATTTTATTTAGCCAATCAGATTTCATCAAAACTTTATTCAATAGCTATTTTCCACTATGCATTATTCTTGCTATTTAACTGCTAAAATCATACAAAAAATGACAAAAAATGCAAAAAATTCTCAAAATAGTAGAATAGCATTCCTTAACATTTCATCATGCTAACACTAACATATATATGCATATTAATCAAATATTTGGCAAATTAACTATAGTATTGGTCAAAAATATGGTAATTTTTATGTTCACAAAGATGAAATAATGAGGTATTTTAGTGTCTCATCATCCTCTACCTCAGATAGATGATATTTTTGATCATTTAAAGGGTTCTACTATATTTTAAAAAGTATATCTGAGATCAGGTTATCATAAAATAATAATTAAATAAGAATATGCTCATAAGATAACCTTTAAAATCTAATATGGGCACTATGAATTCATGGTACTACTATTTGGGTTAACGAATGCACTGGCTGCCTTCATGAATCTAATGAATAATGTGTTCAAGAAGTATCTAGACCAATTTGTATTGGTATTATTAGATGACATACTAATCTACTCTTGAACTAAGGAAGAGCATGATCAACATCTCATATTAGTTCTGGAAGTGCATAGGAAGAACCAAATTTATGGGAAACTATCCAAATACGAGTTTTATACTCCACAAGTGCAATATTTGGGGCTATCTCAGTAGAAGTATTGCTATGGATACTCAAAAATTTGAACCTATATTAAATTTTACTATGCCTACAAATGTGATAGAAGTCAGGAGTTTCATAGGGCTTGCAGACTATTATAGGTGTTTTGTGATAAATTACTCAAAAATTGCCTATCCAATCACCAATATTCAAAAAATGGAAAAAAGTTCAAATGGATGAATAAGTGTGAGGTTGCATTTGAAAATTTGAAAAATAAGTTGACAATGATACCAATTCTAAAGATTCCAAACCCTCTTGGGAAGTTCGTTGTGCGTATAGATGCTTCTCTAGAAGGTTTGAGTGGAGTCTTGTCTTGGGAAGAAGCTACAATGGCAGATGAGTCCAGAAAACTCAAGAAGCATGAGGTAAACTATGACACTCGTCAATTGGATTTGGTAGTAGTTGTGAATGCCCTAAATGTTTATAGGCACTACTTGTTGGGTAGACTTTTTGAGCTAAAGATAAACCACCAAAGCTTGAGGTATATTTTTACCCAACCTTTGCTAAATGCGAGACAAAGAATATGGGTAGAGTTCTTAGTAAATATGATTTTGGTATTTGATTATATCAAAGGTGAAAAAATAAGGTGATATATTCTTGAGTAGAAGAAGTTACATAATTGCCTTAACCTGAAGCCATGTAAATTTTATGGATAGAGTCAAGGAAATGCAACTTGAAGATCCTTATTGCCTAGAAATTTGAAATAATATAGTATGTTCTCTGAAAGAAAACAAAGGTTTCAACATAAAGTATGGGCTTTTATGATTTAAGGATTAGGTAGTTAAACCCAAAGTGGGTGATATGAGGAAAATGATCTTGCAGGAGGTACAAAATTCTCCCTACTTTGCTCACCTAGGAGAGTCAAAATGAGGAAAAACATTAAAAAAACCTTCTCTTGGGTTGGAATAAAGCAATATATCATTGAATTCGTAGCCAAATTTTTGGAATACTAGAAGGTTAAGGCAAAATATTGTCACCCAATTGGAAAATTTTACCCACATGAGATACATATGCAAAAATGATAGAGGATCTCCATGGACTTCATTGTGGGGTTACCCAAGAATAGATTCTAGCATGATGCCATCTTGGTAGTGGTTGATAAGTTGACCAAGGTCACACACTTTATACCAGGCAACATCAAGGATGATGTACCAATAGTGGTACATAATTAATCCAAAGAAGTTTTCATATTACATGGGTATATAGAAGTAATCATCTTTGAGAGGGATTCAAGATTCACACTAGAATATTGGTAAGCTGTACATTATGTAGTGGGAACTAAGCTAAAAATTATTTTTGCATATCATCCTAAATTGGATGGCTATATTGAGAGGGTAAATCAAGTTTTGGAAGATATGATACGCATGTACTACATGCATCAAAATTCAAAATGGGAATACTTATTACATCTTGTGGAGTTTGATTATAATGAAGAATACCATGCATCACTCAGGATTGCCTCCTTTGAAGCCTTGTATGTAAAAATATGCGAAACCCATATATCATGGGATAATATAGAAGATCAGGTAGTTTTTGGACCCAATACTATCTGGGATATGGAGGATCAGCTCGAGTAATCCAACTTAGGCTCAAGGAAGTGATTGATCACCAAAATGTTAGTCTTACAATGGCACTGAGAGGGGGGGTGAATCAGTGTAGTTATTTAAACTTAAATTCATAGCTCTTAAAACTAAAATAATGAAACCTTAAAACCAGATAAAGCAAGTATCACAAGAGAACATCACACAACACAAGATTTAATGAGGTTCACCAATTTGGCTACTCCTCAAGAATGACTGCTTGGACTACCATCCAAATCCAGCCTTTGCAAAGCACCAACTTTACAATCAATTTACTAGCACCAACTGGAAGGAGCACCAACCCCTGATTTATCTGCACCAATAGAAAGGAGCACCAACCCCTAATTTATCTACACCAACAGAAAGGAGCACCAACCCCTGATTTACCAGCACCAACTGGAAGGAGCACCAACCCCTGATTTACCAGCACCAACTGGAAGGAGCATCAACCCCTGATGCCAAGCACCAACTTGGACTTCAATTTGAATCTACAAGTTTGACAGTAAGATACCTTTGCTTTTGCAAGACCCTGATTGGTCTTCTTCACCTTTGCGTTCTCTACGCACTCTACTCTCTCTGTGCAATCACTTCACACACTCTGCTTCATTACAGTTGAACTTCATGATCATCTTCGCCCTTTGCACTCTCTGTGCCTTCTGCTTTCTCTGTGCAATCATAGCCGCACTTGGTCGAATTTCAACCTTTTCGCTCTCTGCGCACTTTGCTCTATCTACGCACTCACAGACGCACTTAGGACAATTCGACATGACTCTTCACTCACTTTGCACACTTCACCATCATCTCGCCACTTCTGCACTTTCTGCGCTCTTACGACCACATTTCACACTTCGACACACATTCGATGACTTATGCAACCACACCACAATTCTCCAAACAACCCTCCTTTTATAACAATATTTTCATGATGAAAACCCTAATCTTAGTCGGCTTGCATAACAAATGTAAACCCTAATCTTAGTCGGCTATCATCGGTCTTAGTCGGCTTCAACTCATGAAGATATTCGGTAATTCCACCACTCGAAGATTTCATTCGGTAATAGTCCTGTAGCCACCGCACTGACTTTTGTTCACTCTTCATATTTTAGCTACATGAATTCACTCTGTATCTCCCTATAAATGTTGTAGAGATGTCGGTCCACTGTCATACTTCTCATTTTAGTTGGGTTCTTCTTCTTGTCTTGCACACATACGACCTATCATGAAATCATGACATTTCTACCTCTGTAGCTTCTTTTGTTGCTGTTGCAGAAACTACAACATGTCGCGATATCGTGACACTTTTTTCTCTCTCCTCTTTCTCTTTGTTTGGCCCAAATGAAAAGCTACATGTCGCGATATCGCGACACTTTTTCTCTCTCCTCTTTCTCTTTGCTTTGGCCCGTGAAAATACAACATGTCACGATATCGCGACACTTTCTCCTTGCTCTTTTTCTTTGCTTAGGCTTTTCTCTCTCTGTCATGATATCGTGACACTTTCGCCTCCGTATACTTCGTCTTTGCTTTTGTCACGATATCGCGACACTTCTGCTTCCATAGACTTTGACTTTGCTTTTGTCATGATATCGCGACACTTCTACCTCCGTAGTCTTCAACTTAGCTTTTGTCACGAAATCATGACACTTCTGCTTCTGTACTTAGCTTCTTTGCTTTTGTCGTGAAATCGTGACACTTCTACCTTCGAAGTCTTCTTCTCTAATTTTGTCATGAAATCATGATAGTTCTGCTTCGTACGCTTCCTCTCTTTCTTTTGTCATGAAAATGCGACATGTCACGAAATCATGACACTTTTCAAACTTACTTTCTCTCTCCTATTTTAGTCACGAAAATGCGACATGTCACGAAATCATGACACTTTTCCAACTTACTTTCTCTCTCCTATTTTAGTCACGAAAATGCGACATGTCACGAAATCGTGACACTTTTCCAACTTACTTTCTCTCTCCTATTTTAGTCACGAAAATGCGACATGTCATGAAATCGTGACACTTTTCTTACTTGTTCTCTTTCTTCGAACTTGTCACGAAATCGTGACACTTTTTCTTGCTTTCTCTTTCTCTTCCAACATGTCACGAAATCGTGACAGTTTTTCCACTTGCCTTTTTCTCTTCCAACATGTCACGAAATCGTGATAGTTTTTCCACTTGCCTTTTCTCTCTTCCAACATGTCGCGAAATCGTGACAGTTTTTCCTGCTTTTTCTCTCTCTTCCAACATGTCACGAAATCGTGACAGTTTTTCTTGCTTTTTCTCTCTCTTCCAACATGTCGTGAAATCGTGACAGTTTTTCTTTCCTGTTGTATATGTCGCGATATCGCGACACTTTTCTTACTTGTCTTTTTCTTTGATCTTTTGCATATGGGCCACTTCGGTCTTCTTGGAAAATCACTGTACATACTCTGAATAACCTTTGAACTCCTGTCTTCTGCATCTGAATAGCTTTTGAACTTCCTGTCCACTGCATCAACAGATCTATCTGACTGTGTTGACAACAATGACAATACTGTTGCTGCACCTTGCTCAACAATCTCCCCCTTTGGAATTGTTGGCAACACATGTGCAATTTCCTATAACTCTTCTCCCCCTTTGACAATAATACCAAAGGGCTACTGCAGACTCCCCCTGAGTCCATGCACAACATTCTCAGGCAAAATTTATTACACTTAGCAAAAATCATGAACATGAGCAAAAAGATAATCAAATACTTAAATGCTCCCCTTGAGAATGTGATCCCTGTAGCTAGTCAATTCTTGGAAAGTATTCTGCAATATATTCTGCCTCTGCTGTCGATAAAGAAATTGACTCTTGTTTCTTACTGTGCCACGTGACCAATCTGTCTCCAAGATAGAATGCACCTCCACTGGTACTCTTTCTGTCATCGACACCTCCTGCCCAATCTGCATCTGAATATGAAATAAGGGTGAAGTCTTTACCTTTCGGATACCATAACCCATATTCCATAGTACCCTTGAGGTACATAAGGGTGAAAAGGCTTGTTTCAAATCTGCTTAACAAGATCACACAGAACTTATCCAATCTCATAGAATCATAAAGAGAATTGTTAGAGACTCAATATGTTCTATACTTAATGCTCAATCAATATATCAACTAAATATCATAGAAGCATAAAGAGAATTGTTAGAGACTCAATATGTTCTATACTCAAATCCCAATCTCAACTCAAATCAATCTCATAGAAGCATAAAGAGAATTGTTAGAGACTCAATATGTTCTATACTCAAATCCCAATCTCAACTCAAATCAATCTCATAGAAGCATAAAGAGAATTGTTAGAGACTCTATATGTTCTATTCTCAAATCTCAATCTCAACTCAAATCAAGAATAGTTTATTTTATGGAACTTGAACAACCACATGCATCCAATCACTTGACTAGGCTCAATCAACTCTACTCAACCAATCACTTTCAAAAAAGAAACCACAATCAATCCTTTTCACTCCGATGATATTTTTAGAAATCAACCACCCATCACGGTACCTCCACAAACAACTACATGAACTGAAACACACTTTGACAACTATACGACAACTCCCCCTGACTACTTGCCTTTCATCCTCAGATAACCAAACAAATACATAGGAGCATTAAAATAAAACTTTAAGATTGCTCCCCCTAAGGATGTGCTACCTGGAGTTGCTTAGTGCAATAGAGGAGTAGTCTCCTTCAGTCCAAGGAGACACGATTTCCTTTCTTCTATCTTTCTCCAAACTTTCTTGAACTCGGGCTTGGATTTTTCAACTACATCCCTGTTTTGCACCTTTTCGTGAACTCGAACATTTCTCTTGTGTGGTTGTCTCTTGTGCATCCTTGATGAATGATTATTTTCCTTTCTTTTATGTACATGATTTATTCCCTGTCTATGTTGCGTTCTTTGCGTCTGATGAAATCTACTATTTTGCCTTAGATTAGATACAAAAGTGCTTGGACAAAACCTTGCTATGTGCCCATGACCATTACATTGAAAACATTGTACATAGTGTTCACTCAAAAACGCAGATGTATTTCTACCAACATAACTCTTTGATTTATTATTCAATCCACAATAAGTTGCCTTGTGACCATACTGGTTGCATCCGAAACAATAGCCATTAAAAGTATTATTATGAATAGAGTGAGAGTGATAGAACCTCTTTTGTTGTGGTTGCTTTGTTGTAGATCTCCTTTGATATTTTCTTCCTTTTGAAGATTCAGCTTCAAACTTTTCTTGCTTCGATCCTTCAACAGTGAACTTCTTCTTCTCTGCAGAGTTGGAAGATGAAGGTTGTTCAACTTCATATCCAAGACCACGCTTATCCGTGGAGCTTCTTTGTTGGCTTATCATTTTATCTAGCAACTCTGTGCTCTTCTCGAATTTGAGATTTGTATTGGCCTCTTCTAGTTGTTTCTTCAATAAAACAATCTCTTCCTCTTGTTTGCAACAACCAATCTCTTTCTCATTGATCTGTGACCTGAGAGTTTCTTCAATCCTTTTGAATTCTTCTACCTGTACTTTCAAACTGGTTATTATTTCATTTGCATCCTCAAGCTTTCTTGAGATTTCCTTATTCCTTTTTCTTTCTATCTTCAATTCATCCAGAGCTGCAATTAGTTCCTCTTTCAAATTTATTTCTGCATCAATTTCTTCTTCATCACATTCCTGTTCTTTTTTGTTTCTTCTTCGAGTGTCATGAAAATACCTCCACCTGTTTCCTTTTTAGAATCATCCTCTAGGACTTCATTAACTCTTTAGCATATATGCCTCTATGTTCTCATCGTTATTCAACTTTAAAGCTTCGAACTAAGCTTGATGTGTTTGTAACTTGGCCTCCTTGATCTCATCGTCTCCTTCATGAATACTCCTCAGTTTGTCCCATATTTCTTTTGCCATTTTACAACTCATGATCTTTACCAGTTCACTGTCTACTAATCCGCACCTGATAGCATTCTTTGCTTTTGAGTCATTCTCAAACAGATTCTTATCGACAACATCGGTTGGAGGAGTGATGGGTATTGTGTATTCACTATCTACTGAATCCCAGATGTCGTATCCCAAAGCACAAAGATATGTCTGCATCCTGATTCTCCAGATCGCGTAATTAGTTCCATCAAACAAAGGTGCTTTGTTTGATGAGAAGCCTTCACCACCTGCCATTGTGTTACTTCCAAGATCACCCTAGCCGGTTAGGCTTGTACAGGAACTTGGCTCTGATACCAATTGTTAGTCTTACAATGGCACTGAGAGGGGGGGTGAATCAATGTAGTTCTTTAAACTTAAATTCATAGCTCTTAAAACTAAAATAATGAAACCTTAAAACCAGATAAAGCAAGTATCACAAGAGAACATCACACAACACAAGATTTAACGAGGTTCACCAATTTGGCTACTCCTCAAGAATGACTGCTTGGACTACCATCCAAATCCAGCCTTTGCAAAGCACCAACTTTACAATCAATTTACCAACACCAACTGGAAGGAGCACCAACCCCTGATTTATCTGCACCAATAGAAAGGAGCACCAACCCCTGATTTATCTGCACCAATAGAAAGGAGCACCAACCCCTGATTTACCAACACCAACTGGAAGGAGCACCAACCCCTAATTTACCAGCACCAACTAGAAGGAGCACCAACCCCTGATTTACTAGCACCAACTGGAAGGAGCATCAACCCCTGATGCCAAGCACCAACTTGGACTTCAATTTGAATCTACAAGTTTGACAGTAAGATACCTTTGCTTTTGCAAGACCCTGACTGGTCTTCTTCACCTTTGCGTTCTCTATGCACTCTGCTCTCTCTATGCAATCACTTCGCACACTCTACTTCGTTACAGTCGAACTTCATGATCGTCTTCACCCTTTGCACTCTCTGTGCCTTCTACTTTCTCTATGCAATCACAACCGCACTTGGTCGAATTTCAACCTTTTTGCTCTCTCGCACTTTGCTCTATCTACGCACTCACAGACGCACTTAGGACAATTCGACATGACTCTTCGCTCACTTTGCGCACTTCGCCATCATCTCGCCGCTTCTACGCTCTTACGACCACATTTCACACTTCGACACACATTCGACGACTTATTCAACCACTCCACAATTCTCCAAATAGCCCTCCTTTTATAACAATATTTTCATGATGAAAACCCTAATCTTAGTCGGCTTGCATAACAAATGTAAACCCTAATCTTAGTCGGCTGTCATCGGTCTTAGTCGGCTTCAACTCATGAAGATATTCGGTAATTCCACCGCTCGAAGATTTCATTCGATAACAGTCCCTGTAGCCATCGCACTGACTTTTGTTCACTCTTCATATTTTAGCCGCATGAATTCACTCTGTATCTGCCCCTGTAAATGTTGTAGAGATGTCGGTCCACTGTCATACTTCTCATTTTAGTTGGGTTCTTCTTCTTGTCTTGCGCACATATGACCTATCACGAAATCATGACATTTCTGCCTCTGTAGCTTCTTTTGTTGCTGTTGCCACGAAAATACAACATGTCACGATATCGTGACACTTTTTCTCTCTCCTATTTCTCTTTGTTTTGGCCCACGAAAATACATGTCGCGATATCGACACACTTTTCCTCCTTGCTCTTTCTTTTCTTGGTTCGGACTTTCTGTGCTTCTCTCTTTTCTTTTCGGTGATATCATGACACTTTTTCTCCTTGCTCTTTTCTTTCTTAAAAACAATGTCGTGATATCGTGACACTTTCACCTCCGTATACTTCGTCTTTGCTTTTGTCACGATATCGTGACACTTCTGCTTCCATAGACTTCGACTTTGCTTTTGTCGTGATATCATGACACTTCTGCCTCCGTAGTCATCAACTTAGCTTTTGTCATGAAATCGTGACACTTCTTCGTACTTAGCTTCTTTGCTTTTGTCATGAAATCGTGACACTTCTTAGTCTTCTTCTTTCTTCTTTTGTCATGAAATCATGACACTTCCTCGTCATGAAATCGTGACAGTTCTGCTTCGTACGCTTCCTCTCTTTCTTTTGTCATGAAAATGCGACATGTCATGAAATCATGACACTTTTCAAACTTACTTTCTCTCTCCTATTTTAGTCGTGAAAATGCGACATGTCACGAAATCGCGACACTTTTCCAACTTACTTTCTCTCTCCTATTTTAGTCACGAAAATGCGACATGTCACGAAATCGTGACACTTTTCCAACTTACTTTCTCTCTCCTATTTTAGTCGCGAAAATGCGACATGTCACGAAATCGTGACACTTTTCTTACTTGTTCTCTTTCTTCGAACTTGTCGTGAAATCGCGACACTTTTTCCTGCTTTCTCTTTCTCTTCCAACATGTCGCGAAATCGCGACAGTTTTTCCACTTGCCTTTTTCTCTTCCAACATGTCACGAAATCGTGACAGTTTTTCCTGCTTTTTCTCTCTCTTCCAACATGTCGCGAAATCGTGACAGTTTTTCCTACTTTTTCTCTCTCTTCCAACATGTCGCGAAATCACGATAGTTTTTCTTGCTTTTTCTCTCTTCCAACATGTCGCGAAATCGTGACAGTTTTTCTTGCCTGCTGTATATGTCGCGATATCGCGACACTTTTCTTACTTGTCTTTTTCTTTGATCTTTTGCATATGGGCCACTTCGGTCTTCTTGGAAAATCACTGTACATACTCCGAATAACCTTTGAACTCCTGTCTTCTGCATCTGAATAGCTTTTGAACTTCCTGTCCACTGAATCAACAAATCTATCTGACTGTGTTGACAATAATGACAATACTGTTGCTACACCTTGCTCAACACAAAAAAGTTATGCAGATATGAAAATATACCCAATGGAATTCTATATATAAGATAAAGTATTATTAAGGGTTAGACCTATGAAAAGTACCATCAAGTCAACAAATTTGGATCCTAACTATGTTGGGCCCTTTGAGATCATTGGGAAATTTAGCATAGTAGCTTATAGGCTCACCTTGTCACCCAACCAGTAAAATATCTATGACACTTTCCACATATCTCTATGTAGGAAGTATGTTGCTAATTCTACTCATGTATGGAATGTTTCTAAATTGTAGATGATAAATTCTATAGCCATTAAGGTGTGACTAGTTAAGATTTTAGGGTTTTATTCCAATGTGCTAAGGAAACAAACCCTATATCAATGTAATGTCTAGTGGGACCAATACTCAGAGAATTATGCTATAGGAGGAAATGCTAATGAGATAATACAACAATTTCTATTTTTGTTTGAATAAATCTATGTATGCTACTTTTGCAGGAAACACAGAGGACTATTTAGTCCAAGGGAGAAGTAACACCCCCTCTTGGTAGAACTTTTCAATAATGAAATATGTTTTGGATGTGATTACGTGATTGCATAGTTTCTTTCATGATGATTAAATAATAGAATGACTATGTTATTTAAAAAATAATATGGTATTTCTAGTGTATCTTTGGGTGCAAGATCAGGTATCTCCTCCTTGGTGGGACTATGGAAAAACCACCTACCATGAAGGATACTTAGGGATAATTCAAGGTAACAAGGAATATTGCCCTTCATGTAGATGCATTGCATTTTGCTTATGTTCTAAATCACACCATTGGACCAGGATGTTGCTTGCAATGAGTCTCCTTAATAAGATGATGATAGTGTAAGACTATCTTAAAAAGGACCGCTTATTAAAGGATAAAATAATGGTGTGAAATATCATTAAATAATCTATGTTTGTGTTTGGTGTGCATAGATTTGAATTAGGTTTTGTAATGCTTAAAACCTTAGACTCTTGAAGTATTATTTAGTTTTGGACATTAATATTTGGAGTTATAAAATTAATTAAAGAAAGGATCTAAAAATACTTTAGAATATATATATATATATATATATATATATATATATATATATATATATTTTGGTAAGTAACAGAATATTTACAGCGGGTTTTTTAAACAGGATCCCAAAACCTTAGTTACATCATAAGCCTAGGCTGAAATAAGAACAAAAAATGGGGCTGCGCCCAAAGGCAGAAATCCGGGGCCCGGGGCCCTGGGCCCTGATGCCTACAAAAACACCTAGAACAAACAGCAACAAGACTTTGGCTAGAAGCCACCAAAACCAAAAAATGCCACCACCCAACGCGCAGAAGCTGGCCGACAGTAAACCAGTGGGCCCAACGGCCGTCCCGGGCCAGAACGGGGCCCCTCGTCGGTCAAAACTACTCCCTATCGGGGTCATCTCCCAGCCTGCGTCGGAGCTCAGCCAGGGCAGTGGCAGCGGAGGAGGCTGCTTGGGCAGCCACAGTCAGAGAGCCGATAGCCGCGTCAAGGAGGGCTCTGATAGCCAGATTCTGCATTCTGCTGCCTGACTCGAAGCTAACATCGACGGGCTCCGAGGCTTCCTGATTGGTCCTCTTGGCACTGCTTGCAGCCCTGATTCTGCTAGGGGAGGGGCCTATGCGGGCGCCCCCAGGGGTCGGGGCCCCACCAGTGCCCTGGGCTGGAGTCCTACACTTTCGGGTTGGTCTGCGGTGCTTCGGGGCAGGGGATCCTACAGGCGAGGGGGACTCCTTAGAAATGGAAGCAACAGGGGAGCCAGCAGGGGAATTAGCCGCCTCGGGGGGACAACAGACAGGGGAGGAATGCGATGGAGCTGCGACTGGTTGGCCAGAGCGTGCCTGTACAACACAACCATGAGGCCTTGGTGAGAGGGCCAGGAATGGCTTTTGTGGGCACGGTCGATGGCAAGACCCAGGGAATACAACAAAAAATGGGGAGTGTTGACCACCGTGGCGCCTCGAAGGTGGTTGAAGTAGCTCAGGTGGAAGCTGAAAAGCCTCTGGTCCGGGTCATCGCAGGTAATGTATTGCATTACCGGGATGATGGCCTCATCAAAGGGGGTCGGGAGGTTGGATCGAAATAGGTTTGCCTTGTCCCATTGCTGCTCCGGGAAGCGAGACAACTCCTCCTCCCAATTATGCTTGTCCCGCCTGACTACACGCCCCTTTTCCTCATGGTGGAGCCCTGTAACCTCAGTTAAAAAATCTTTGTTAACTTTAAAATGAAGCCCCTTGACCGTAACCTCGCCGTCGATCCACGAGTCCAGGAAGCATTGGGTGATCTCGTCATCAGCTCCAGCGAATTTGTTGAAGAAGGGAGTGAAATGCTTGGCGTTGGAAAAAATCTTGGCCGACTCACTCAGAGAGAGCATGGAAGGCTCGATGAAAACACTTTTGGTAGCCATGGGGCAGGGGAGGGAGGGGAAATCAGACCAGAGGCACGGGGGCAGGGAACAGGGGAAACAGACACAATGGGAAAACTCAGCGCACGGAGAATATAAAACCACACCGGGGCCCAAAGAAGGGGGGAGCCATCGACATCGGGAATGGGCGCTCGAGGTCGGGTGCGACACGAGGGGGAGGGGCTGAGGGGGCGCGGCTGTAGGTTGCCATGTGGGGCAGGGGGAGGGGCCACTACCAACGTGCCAGGTGGCACAGGCTGAGTGGGGGTGCGGCTTGAGGGAGCAACATGAGATAAAGCCACGAGCGGGCTGACGCGGCATGGGGATCCATCCTCGCAGTGATCGAGGCAAAAATTTTAGGGAAGGTCGACGAGGAGACAGCCTTGGAACTGCCAAAAGCGCCAACCGAGAAATGCAGGTCCACGTCAAAAATAGTCGAGCTTCTGACGTGGCCGAGCAGTCCTACCATCGCGAGGGAGATCTGGGAGGCCAACAGACTAGCAGGAGACGGGCCTGAGTCGGGCGACGGGGCACCACAGGGACCTTCTGTCTTCTGGAAACTATGCCAGTGGAAATATGGGGCCCCGACACGGGGTGAGTTAGACACCAGGGTCCTCCACATTGCTAGGCTGATCTTGCATGATAATGTGAACCAGAGCTTCGGGAAAGTTCATGGTCCAGGTAGTGAAGGCGTCAGCAGAGATGGCTTGGTTCGCCATGAAGTCGGCCGCCCTGTTGCCTTCTCTGTACACATGTCGAAAGCTATGATCGAGGAATCCCTGAAGGACGAAGAGGGCTTCTCGGATGAAGTTGTGGATGCGCCAGAAGCAATTGCCCAGACTGCGAGCAGCATTGATGATGACTTGGGAGTCGCCCTCGATGATGACTCATGAGGGAGACTCCCTGAGGGTGGTCAGCCCGCTTAGCAGAGCTGCTGCTTCGGCAAAGTTGTTAGTCTGGAAGCCGAGCGGAGTAGCAAACGCCAAGATCAGGGCCCCGTGGCAATCGTGAATGACCCCACCCACCCCAGAGGGCCCGGGATTGCCTTTAGATGCACCGTCGAAGTTGAGCTTAACCCAATTGAGGGGGGGCAGACCACCTGGTCAAAGATCGATGGGAGGGAGCGGGGGGGTCCGGGGGGGGAGCAGCATGCCGAGAGAGGATAGGAGAGCGGCTTCACCCAGCCATCGGGGCACCTCGGTCAAGGGGGTGGATCAGGAATTCTCAAGGGCGAAGGTCACAACCTTGGTCGCAATCCACTAGGGGGAATGGGCCGGGGAGGAAAAGGCTCTGCTGTTGCGCTCAAGCCAGAGTTGCCACAGCAAGTGGGGAAGGCAAGACCTCCAGAGGAAATGGGTGAAGGGATGGGCAAAGGGGTTGGGCCATTGCAATAGGAGGTCAGATAAGGATTTGGGGCCCACCCACTGGATGGAGAATTGGGAGAGGATGAGGCCCAAGACTTCAGATGAAAAGGGACAGTTGATAAAGAGGTGGTTGGTGGATTCCCAGGCATCACAGCAAAGGTAGCATCTATTCGGGATCTGGAAGCCCCTCTTGATTAGATTCTCGATCGTCAGAATCTTATTTTGGATGGCCGCCCAAATGAAGTGGCTGATTTTGGGGATCAGCTTCTTGGCCCACACCTACCGGGTTGGGAAGGGAGCCTCGTCGGGGACTCTCTAAAAATTGTATGCAGATTTGATAGAAAAGACTCCGCTGGGAGTCCCATGCCAAACGCATCTATCGTTTCCTCCGGAGGATGGGATGACAGTCGTATTGAGGAGGCCCTAGAGTCTGGCAGCTTGAAGCGGGTGCCTGGGGTCCAGGATGGGCATCCAGGTGGCACGCCCCAGGTTCTAAGAGAGATAGGCCGCAACCCTGGGACCTCTGTCCACCAGTCCTGGTTTGAGAACGAGGAGCTCTCTATCGAAAGACAGGGCCTCATCCTGGATCCATCTGTCATCCCAAAAATTGATCTTGGCTCCGTCCCCGAGGATCCATCTGCTCCCTTTCTGGATTATGTCTTTGGTGGAGATCAGGGACTTCCAAAAGGCTAATCCATCTCGAGGCTGAGAATCACTGAGGAAGGGATGCCTATGGCAGTATTTTCTGTGCACAATGCTGACCCACTCATCAGGGGTGTTGGTGTGAACCTTCCAGGCATGCTTGGCCATGAGAGCCTTGTTCATGGGAACCACTCGTCTGAGCCCGATCCCTCCCTCAGCTTTGGGGTGGCAGACCAGGGGCCAGGAGACCAGGGGAATCCTCTTCTTGTCTTCACTTCCCGACCAAAGAAAGCGTTTTTGAATTTGTTCGATATGTGCTGCAATGGAGGCCGGGATTCTGAAGACCGACATGAAGTAAATCGGGATGCTTTGCAAGACTGCCATCAAGAGGGTGGCTCGGCCAGCCTACGAAAGGAGGTGACCTTTCCAAGGGGCCAGCTTCCTCTGGATCCGCTCAATCACCCCACCCCACAGGGCCCTAGAGGATGCACCTGTGAACAGGGGGAGCCCGAGATACGAGGATGGGAGGGAGCCCAGGGTGCAGCCCAAAATCTGCCCAATTCTGATCTGTCTAGCCAAGGGGGTGTGGATGAAGAAAATCATGCTTTTTTGGAGGTTGATTTTTTGGTCGGTCGCCTCCTCGTACAAGGTCAAAATATGCTTGAGAGTTTTGGCTTGGGGAATTGAGGCAGAGGTGGCAAATATGGTGTCATCCATGAACTGCTGGTGGGACACAGGGGGTAGGCCCGACGTAGGCCTGATGCCTAAAATGAGACCATGGGACACAACGCCCAAGATGGTACGCCCCAGGGCCTCAGCCAGGATGATGAAGAGGATCGAGGACAGGGGGTCACCTTGGCGGAGGCCTCTGGAGCTGGGGAAAAATCCGGCAGGGGATCCGTTGACGAGGATAGAGAACCACGGGGAGGACACATAGTTACTAATGAGCCTGACCCAGGAAGGGTGGAACCCAAACTTGAGGAGAACCTTGGACAGGAAATCCCAGTTAACTCTGTCAAAGGCCTTGTTCATATCGAGCTTGAGCAGAAAGGAGGCCTTTTTGGATAGGACAACCGAGTGAATGGCCTCGTGCATGATGATGATCCCGTCAGTGATCAATCTGCCTTTGACCGAACTACCCTGACAGGGGGCAATAATCAGGGGGAGGATATGCTTGAGATGAGAAGCCATGGATTTGGTCAGGATTTTGTACAGGACATTGCACAGGCTAATGGGGCAGAAATTCGAGAGGGATCGGGCTGCCTGGGTCTTGGGGATCAGAGCTATGAAGGTGGAGTTGATGCCTCTGGGAATGGATCGGGCAGTCTGCAGGTCCCGGATGGCAGCACACACTTTCGGCCCAACAATGTCCCAAAAATATTGGAAGAATCGAGGGGGAAACCATCCGGGCCTGGGGCCGCCTCAGCCTTCATGGAAAAGGTGGCCGCATGGATTTCAGAGTCAGTAAGAGGCTGCAGCAGCATCTGATTTGCCATGGCCATGACAGAAGATGGGATGTGCTCCAGAAGGGAGTCAGCCGCATCTGGGGACATGGGGGGGCTATCACCCAGGAGCTCCTGGAAGTAGCGGGAGGTCTCAGCCTGGATGTCCTCTTCTTCCTTGATGATTCTGCCATTGCTGCCCACCAGCTCAACAATTCTATTGGAGCCCCTGTTCCTGAGAGTCGACGCGTGGAAGAACTTAGTGTTGGCATCGCCATCTTGGAGCCACAGGGCTCTCGACTTTTGTCTCCAAAATATTTCCTCCCGGGCCAGGATGTTATGATACTCGCTGAGAACAAGGCGCTCCTCATCCCTGAGCCCCGGGTCTTGGGAGCCAGCTTGAAATCTGGCCTCGAGGGCTTCGAGTTTTTCTTTGAGAGTAGCTTTGTTCTCGAAGATATTGCCAAACACCTCCTTGTTCCATACCTTGAGTTGGTCCTTGAGGCATCTCAGTTTATGGAAGATTTGCTCAGCGGGCCGTCCAGGGACTGGGGGAGCCCACCAGCTCCCAACCTGGGCTCGAAAGTCAGGGTGATGCAGCCACATGGACTCGAACCGGAAAGGCCTCTTGGGGGAGGGCCTGTGATCGGTTTCAAGGAGGAGGGGGCTGTGATCAGACCCGATTTTGGGGAGGGCCAGCAGGGTGGCATCAACAAACATAGGCAGGGCTTCCTTGGACAAGAAAACTCTATCTAGTCTGACCTGGATATGATTTGCTCCCACTCTTCTGTTGGTCCAAGTGAACCTGGCACCCTTCAGGCTGACGTCCATGAGCTCGTTAAGGGCAATAAAGGCACCAAAGTCCTCCATGCTCTTGCCCTGAGCCGCTGATCCCCTGCTTTTGTCAGAGAGGAACAGGTGGCTGTTGAAGTCCCCGGCCAGGATCCAAGGTAGGGGGTGAAGGCTTCTCTCATCGAGCTAATTTCCTCCCATAAGGCCACTTTCTCGATGGGACTGTTAGGAGCGTAGACGTTGGACAGAATCCATGAGCGTCTTGACTTTACGCAGTGGACCAGCATGTTGATGATTCTAGGGGACGAAGATATGAGTCTTCCTTCGAAGCACCGAGGGTCCCACATGCACAGTAGACCCTCGGTTGAGCCAGCCGCAGGGGTAGACAGGGACTCGCAGTTGCGCCAGGTAGCTTGGGCTACACGTCGAGCAACAACCTCATCTATTTTGGTTTCCTGAAGGAGGAGGAAGGACGGACGGTGATCCCTACGGAGTTGGCCGAGGATCCTTTTCTTGGGGGCCCCATTGAGGCCCCTGATATTCCAGGTGATGAGCTTCATTTGACACCCTTGAGGGGTCGCTTGCCCCCTTTCCCGAAATGAGCGAGGGGTTTGGATCGATTGGCGTCCGCCTTGGAGAAGCTTGCCCCCATGTCAGAAAGAATTGCCTGGGAGCCATTGGCTATGTCATCTTCAGTGATCCTGGTCCACTGATCGCCTAGGGAGGGACGCCCTCGCTTGAGTTTACTGCCAAATTTTATCGCAAAAGACCTACTCCAGGTCATCTTCGGACTGACTTCACCAGCCCTGGATGAAGAGCTAGCTTCGGTCTCTTCATTGGACTTCTCAGATCCGCACTCCAAGGGAAGCCCAACAGGGATCATCGGGAGGGCCGGGAGGGGGTCCAGGGAGGTGCAGGGATGGGGGGAAAGGAGCCCCCGACCAAGGGAGCCGATGGGGAAGAAGGCCTGGGCAGCTCGCTTGCCGCGCAAGCAGGGCCCTGCGGGGAGGGGTTCGAAGCGGGCTGGGAGGAAGAACCTGGGATCAGGGCCACGAAAGATGACCCAGGGGAGGGAGCAGCAGAGGGGGAAACCTGGGGGAGGTCACCCTCCAGACCGAGGTCCATGTGAGAATCCTTTGGGGCCGGGGGGCCCCCTTGGTGGTCCAGGCCTGGGATCTGGGGCCATCGCGGGGGGCCCGCGAGACGGGGCCCGACCAGATTGAGAAGGGGGTTTGGGGGGAGGGCCTTTCACCTTTCTGGAAACTAGGCATTGGTGGGAGAGGTGGCCCTGAGTGCTACAGGTAGGGCAGAAGGTGGGTTTGTTTTCGTAGATCAGGGGCTGGCTCCAGAAGAAGGACCCAGAGGAGATGGTCACCGAGGATGGGAGAACGGATTCGAGGTTGGCGTTGATGCAAAATCGGGCATGCACCATCTGGGAACCTACCTTGGTAGCAGGGTCAAAGGCCACCAGGTCCTCGATCGACTGAGCAATGAGTCTGAGGACGTCTTCGTGCCACAGATGGAAGGGAAGGTCTGGGAGCCGAACCCAGACCGGGGCGAAGTTGATGCTTTGGGTGCTGGGGTGGAAATCAGCTCCATACCGCCTGAGGAAGAGGCTCTTGCACCCCAAAAACTAGGGCCCGCTCGATAGGATCTTCTCGACATCCTCACTGTTGTTTAATTTGATGATGAAGAAACCCTTGGTCAGGGCCACCAGCTGGAGGTGCCCGAAAACCTTCCATTTGGTAGCTGCCCACCTACGGATGGTTTCCATGTCAGGACGCCCTCCCAAGAATTTCCCTACCAGGGAGGCAGAAGAACCAGCTACCAAGGAGGAGTAGACCTCGTCCTGGATAGAAATGTGAGTGCCCTCGAGGGAAATACCTAACCCCGGGGCCCGGGAAGGGGCCCTGGAGCCCGCCAGGATCTGCTGATAGGAAGGTTTGAGCCCACCCGGGACAAATCCCCACTCAGGAGCAGGGGACTGATTCCCCAGCCCTACGCTCGCATCGAGGCTGGCCTATGGGCCAGGGCCCAAGACACCCTTGCCCCCAAATGGATCACGAGCAGACCCATCCTCTGGGCCCATCGGGGGACCTACAGACCCAGGACCGGGCCCTAACGTGCCTGTCCCCGACCCCGAGCCCGATCCCGACCGGGGCCCTGCACCAAGCACTAAACTAGCCCCCAACCCTGCACCTACTCCTGCTCCCGCTCCTGCACCTGCTCCCACTCCTACTTCTGCCATTCTATGCATTAAGCCCTAACTACACTCTTTTTGTTGTATTCCATCTATGTTTTAACAACATAATCCATCTATATATATATATATATATATTGCTTATTTTAATTAAGGAGAAAATATTTATTAAGCCTAGATAAGTTTATTTTCAAGAGCGCTATGTTATGGCTCTTTATTAAGGCTTTTTGGGGTGGCACACATTGTTCTTTTGGAAAACACCTTCTTGAATGTTTTCCTGAGTGCCACCATGTTGTTGTAGATGCGTGAGTGACTCCTCAGTCCTTAAGGAGGATGAGTTGGGTATAAAGGAGGACATTTTTGGATGCTAGAGGAGAGAATTTGGTGAAGGAGCATGTCAATAAAATTAGAGGAGTGTGGGAGATCAAATCAGGTCCTTATTTTTTCACTTATTTTGTTCTTTTATTTAAGCTTGAATTTATGTTCTTCGTCTATTTATTTTTGGTATCTAGTTGGAGTTTATTGCATGGTTAGTTCAATTATTTTTCCCCCTCACTTGCATGTCACCTGAGTAGTACTGCCTTGCATTAGTGTTTCTTATGCCCATGTTTTAGGTGGAGCTTTGTCTTAGCTTTCTCCTTGAGAGCATTGCCACCTTCTTTAGGGCCTCCAATTATTTTATTGGTTGACCCTTGTGTATTCTCTATAACTTGTACTTGGTTTTGTTTCCCTGGCTAAGGTCAGCATGTAATACAGTAGTATATTTTCTTTTTGTGTTTACCGTTGTCTTTCTTCATTATATTTATTCAATTTCTTGGCTTCATGGCTCTTTACTCCTTGCTACAGTATTCCTAGTTTTTTAGAACTCAGGTGTTATGTAAAACTTGATTGCTTATGCCTTTCTTTTATTTGTTTGGAACCCTAGGTTAGGGTTAAGTTTTGATTATTGTTTGGATTCATAGATTAATATTAAGGTTTAATTTATTAAAGGGAACCTTAGCTTATTAATGTTAGGGTTTTTTTTATTGTAAGGAACCTTAGAGTTAATGTTATTAAGGTTGCTTGTTTCCTTTTTATAAAGTTTTTGTGTGAAATTTATTGCTTTGATGATATTTAAATCAAGTACTTTGACTATGTGCTTTTATTGGGTGAGTTCTTAAGCACATTGTATATCTTTTAATTAAGAGCTTTGTTTATTAAATGTTTTTAATAAGGTAATATTTTGTTTAAAAGAAATATATTTATAATGATTCTTGAGATCCATGTGGATTAAGGGATCATTATAAAAGAGAAGTATGGGATTCTCTTAGAGTGTTTGGAATGTGTGCTTTTGTTTAGAAGAAATATATTTATAATGATTCTTGAGATCCATGTGGATTAAGGGATCATTATAAAAGAGAAGTATGGGCTTCTCTTAGAGTGTTTGGAATGTGTGCTTTTGTTTAGAAGAAATCTATTTATAATTATTCCTGATATCCATGTGGATTAAGGGATCCTTATAAAATAGAAGTATGGGATTCTCTTAGAGTGTTTGGAAATATATGGTTTTGGTTGAAAGTTTCTTTATAATTATTCCTGAGATCCATGTGGATTAAGGGATCCTTATAAAAGAGAAGTATGGGCTTCTCTTAGAGTGTTTGGAAATGTGTGGTTTTGGTTGAAAGTTTATTTATGATTTATGTGGATTAAGGATCAATATAAAGAGAAGTATGGGCTTCTCTTGTATTATATGAATTGTTTATTTTGGTTTGTAAGAAGGAATTTTATTTATAATGTATCTTGAGATCTATGTGGATTAAGGATCATTATAAAGAGAAGTATGGGCTTCTCCAAGTTTTATTATGGGATGTTTTGTTAATGGTTTATTTGAAAGAGTGTTGGGATCACTTCTGTGAGATGTAGGAGTTCTCTTCTCTTAGCTTGCTTGTTATGTGCATGGTTGATGCATATTATAGAAATATGTTAGATATAGGCTATTACATCATTTTAAATATACTTTTATTGGTACATACTTAGGAAATTAGATTACTTTAGGGGGAATTTATCTAGTTACTTCATGCAATGTAATAAATGCACAAGTGTCAAAGTGCAAGATGCATATGTTCAAGTTGTCCCTTTCTCATCTAGGTAGAGTTTTGGCCAAGGAACCTATTTCCTATATAAAAGGCCATAGACATAGACATAGAATATACACACACATAGATAGAGATAGTGTAGTGTAGACTAGAGTGGTATGATGTAGAAGTGTGATGTATTGTGATGGGGTGTAATATGCTCAATGCTCATTCTTGAGTTGTAGTTATATTCATGGAGTGTTAATTTCCTCTACAACTACTTTTGTAAACATATCCATAATTTCTATTTATAGTATATTTTTAGTTATCTTGAAGATTTATTTTATTTCATATTATTCTGCATCTTGTGATTGCTATCTCCCATTACATGCTATATCAAAAGATAACAGTGGTATCAAAGCCAAGGTAGGTCAAAATGGAAACCACCATTATTGTTGACCTTGAGTTTTTTTAATAACCTGATGCGCCATTGGACCAGTCACTGTCAAAAATACTCAGAAGATTCTAGGTGGTAGAATTAAATACAGCCACAAGTAAGGACTAAAAGAAATCTTAGATTCTAGAATACTGAGATTGAATATGGTTAGTTTTTTCATAGAGTTTAAATGGAAAACTTGTGAATACTGGGACTCAACACTTGATCCACTAGTTTGATGAATCAACTAGTGAAGCTCATCTAAGAGATCTGGAGAAACTAACTTGAAGGTTCTTTTATTTAGGTAATTAATACTCAGATGATTAGGACACCTCCTACAATAGAAATATAGGAGATTTCAACTTTGTTTCCCGAAGATCGAAGTACCTTCATAGCATAGAGATTACTTATTGCAAGAGAATAACACTATAGAAGAGACTTTTGAAGTAGAATTATAGTGAATTTTAGAGATAGGAGATCTCCATTGCTATATTGAAAATTTCAAAAGAAGGAAAGCCTATAGAAGCCTTGAATAAAAATCCATAGAAGCCTTGATATTGAAGACTCCATAAGAGAGTATCTTATTCAAAAGCATATTTCAATACTAATACTTTGTTGTAGGAATAGGGAGATTCAGTGATTTGGGAAATCTTCCTACAAAAGGTTAGGAAGAGTATCTTCTTCATAATAAATCAAGCACCTGAAGCAAAAGAGATTATGAGAAATATATCATTGATGAATAAGAACTAGGAGAGTTCTACTTGAATATAGAGGCAATAAAATCATATATCCAGAAGATTATTTCACCACAAATACTTCCAGAAGTAGAAGGTTGAAGATAAGGTCTGAAAGAATACCAGAAGAAGCTGCAAGGCCTTGGATAGGCCTCTATGAGCATCAAATAAAAGGCTTAGAGAGCCTTTCTAAATAAATCATCAAAGGAGTTCCAAGGAGAACTCATTGGAGAAATTAACTTTTGGAGATAGTGAAATATCTGGGACAATTGTCACCATCCAACAACAAGCCTAAAAATAAGAATTTGGCAAGGAGTGCCAAATCGTAGAAGATATCATGATATTTAGAATCTTGAGAACATGATCCTATTTGAAGTAAAAATTTGACAAGAATATTGAAGGACGATTTAGATAGAAGAAGCCTACCAAATATAGGAGATTTGGAGATTACCTATCACAGCCAAAAGGTACCACTTCAAAATCAAATATCTTTTTTAATCTATAGCAAAATGAGGAGACTATAAGAGGAGAACAAGCCACCAAAATCCTAGGCTCATGAAAGAGAGTTGGAGACCATATTTTGGTGAAGATGAAGCTATTCAAGGTAGCCTACATAGAGTTTTAGAATCTTACTCAATAAAACAACTTGATGATCTTAGACACCAAGATCTACATCCTCTATAGAAGTGGTGAAAAGGGCTTCAAAAAAAGGCAATCAACTATTGGTGCAAGTAAATTCATTAAGTGGATTACTTATCAGGTTTTTTTAAGCATATTGATTGGAGTAAAGTTACAAAAAGGAGAGTTGAATTAAGAGTCTTCAAATTTGCAAAAATAAAGGATTATTTAAGATTCATTTACAGTTTAGGAGTTGATTAGATTTCATAATCTCAAACTATTTATCAACTATCTATCATCTACTTTGGAAAGAAAATGAAGACTAGATCCTATTACCTTGCTTATAAAGAAAGTTTGGAATAATTCTTGAAGATTCATTTCAAATTGTTCTTTATTAGTTGTAGTAAATTGATTAAGTGCATTACTTTTTAGAGTTATTTGGAGTGATAAGGTGAAATTTTTAGTGCAGTAGAAGTAAAATATTATTGGATTCATTTTGCACTATTATATTGCTCTCAAATATTAGTGTTTGTGTTCATTAGAAGGGTACAAAAATATAATTTGTCAAAGTTTCTAAAGAAACTATTAATTCACTGAGATCCACAACTTTGAAGTGGACTAAGGAATCCACAAAATTAGATCAATTCTGCAAGCATTGGAGAAGAAAGTAACCATCATAAGAGCATCAATATAAGCCTCAAACGACACTTGGTGAGTCTCAAGTTCAAAGCATTAGAAATAATGCAGAAAAATAGCTTCTATCATGTGGTTACATTCTTGGATTCATATATAAAATATTAAAGCAATCAGGGGAAGGTGTATAATAAAGGAGAAAACCTCAAAACCCCTATATTGCACTCAAAATTCTACCTCAAAAACCATAAATTAAGACTTACAAAGAGGAGTGCAAAATAAAGTGCAAAAAGGTCATCTTGTATTAAAACTATTTTACATTATAGTGCACTATTTCTAATCTGGTTATACAGGGAGAGATGACAAATTCAAATGTGCCTCAAGGGTGCTACACTTTCTAGAAAAACCGGGTGAAAGTAGTCGTATGCTAGCAGTAATCCAAGCCTATCCCAAGGAGCCATTTGAAGGGCTCATACTCCTCACATTCTAGATGGACAAATGTATAATATTTGCATACAAGAGTAAGGGAAAAAAAAATTCATTCAAAGAGCAGTAGCATCTATGCAAGGAGGACAAAAATCATATACAAAGGAAAAAATAAGTTGAAGCACCTTTGGAGTATTACTTACTCCATTAACGTGTGTTGAAAGCGGTGCCCAAGACCTCCATTATGTTGCTCCATATCCTAGTAGAAATTTGTATAGATGAATTAAATTAAAGGTGGGGATTTGTGAAGCTAAAAATATCTCAAAGGGTCCAATAAAACCAGTAAGAGAGACTACATCCATGCAGAGAAGATAGTGACACTTGTCACTAAAGTAGAACCCTAACACTTGATTCAAGAAAGCACTCATATTCAAGGAGTTACATAAATAGGCTATTGCATTTCATGCATGAGGAAGCCCAAGCATTTTGCTAAATATTATAACGTTCTTACGTTACAATAAGGGAGACAAACGTTCATTGGCACCAAACTCTCCTCAAGCGCATGAAGGGAAATGATCATGCCACTTGGCACATAAGAGATGAATCTTCTCCATTTAAGGACGTCAACGACCAAAGTTAAGATAGCATTATTCATCATCAAAACTATCTACCTCATTGTCTGAGTGAAAAAAATTCAAGTTAAAACACTTCAAGAAGGTGTTAGAGCCTTTAATTATCAAGGCAATCGAATTCAATGGAAGAGACTAGAAGATGCCAAAATTTGGAACGCATTAAAGCCCAAAGAATTTTCATTGGAGAATACAACCACAACATCCATGACATCTACATATATTATGCATTCCAAGCATCTCTAAAATTAGCATTGAACTTTGCTTAGAGAAAGGTAAAATTATTTCCATTAATATGTGCTTTATTTCCTTGGAGTTATAAGGGTTAAATAAAAGGAATTTATTTACATTGAAAGCCATATATCAAGGATGCATACTAAAAACAAAGGATGCTTGCAGATTCAATCCCAAAAATTAAACATCCTCAAGTTCACCATATATGGTACTACTTTAGTAGGCATTAAATGGTAGACTTAGAGGTTTAGACTTAGAGGTTTAAATGCATCCTTTCCTTTCCTTTCCTCTAAATGCATTAAATGGTAGACTTAGAGGTTTAAGGTTTTTGTTTTTATTAATATAAGTAGGAACAACATTAAACCTCTAAGCCACATTTGGTTTTGATTTTCCCATAGCAGGATAAATCTTACACGATCATTGCATCTACACTTGGTAAAAATCCCTTTCTTTGTTAGGGCAAAAGCAAAGTCCATCACATGCATCTTCCAAAAACCCCTGTTCACTGTTGGGGCAAAAATGGTATCACATTTACATCATTTTTATCGTCCACAATCACATAATTATTTTACACAACCATTTACACTCATCTATCAATTGGCTCATGAGATTCATCTACAACTCATTTGCAAATTGAGGGGGTAAGCTATGTATCAAAATTATTTTATCTCTAAGTTCATGTCCACATCTCAACAAAGCTACTCACCATCAAGCCAAAATAGGTGTCTCGTATTTTTGCTCCGCATTGTATTTCACACAATACGGTACAAAAGGAGGTATTTGTAGACACCAAATCCTAGCCATTTGTTGCTTATCCAAGTATTCTCATCATTTTTACGCATTATTTACATATATTATATAAATTTGTTTAATACATATTTAAATATTAATATTTTATATTATATTTTTATATATATTTAATAAATGTGTGTATATATGTGTAAATTAATCTCAACCATCCATCTTGGTCTAATCCTAGCCATTCATCCACCTTAATCCATGCCACCTACCCAAATTTAATCTCCACCCTCCATCATGTTTTAATATTGACCACACAAATTGTGTTGTTGAAACCCTAACGTGCCCTAGGGAAGATTATAAATAGGAGTCATTTTGATGGCTCAACCCCTAAGTTTTTGAAGTCTAAACCTAAGCAATTCATGCCCTTGAATCTTGAGTTTTCCTGAGTCCCTTGAATCCTCATATTCATTTTTTCTCACTATAGCCTCCACATCCGCTATCGCTTGTTTCGCTACACATGATATACTTTTGCAGATTTTTATCTCAGTTCCTGAGTACCTCTAGGAATTCGTTATCACCATCGAGCATATTTGGGCACTTCCTTCCACTATCGAGCACCTGTGGGTGCCTTCCCTAAATCACCGAGTTCTCCTAGGTGCTTCTTGCTACTACTAAGCATCCATAGGTATCTCAAACCCCAATTCTGTTGACTAGTAAACCCTCATGTGTTGCTAGGCCATCTATGCACCTATTTCCTGCAATGATGACACTGAAAAATTATAAAATAACAAGTTCACAAGGTAAACCTTCCATTATTGTGTTTATTTTAATATTCTTAGATTTTCTTATAACTTCATTTATGCAATTAGGGTTAGTAGTTTTCTTATTGAGGGCCTCACATAGTGGAGCCCTCACAGATATTTTTGATTTTCTATTGGTGTTTGTTGTTTGCAAGTTTAGGGATTGAGTTCATTTGCAACTATTTAAGTTGGAGTGGTTTGGTCGATGGATATCTGAAGCCCACTCACTTCTTTTGGGATTGATTAAGCATGAAGACATAACCCTGATTTGTTGGATAGGGTTTCAAAGAACCCTAGCATATTGAGATTATTGTATTGAGCAATGAAGATTTGTAAAAACCCCAATCTAGGGCATATTTGGTTGTAATATTAGAAATCCACTCGAAAATAAAAATCAAATTTATTTATGTGCAATCACATGTGTTTATTTTGCTTTCATTGTTCATTTATTTAAGTTTAGTTATTTGGTATTGTTTGATTTTGTATCTACACAAGGCATTCAAATGGAATCAAGAATGTTAGGATGCTTTTGAGGCAATCAAGAAATATCTCATGTCCATCCCAATTTTCTAGACCACGTTTCCCCTTTCACCTATACATTTTTACCATCAATTTTACCTTAGGATCCATTCTAGCTCATAAAAAACAGACCAGTCAAGAGCATGCCATATACCACATTAGCCAAACCTTAGCGAGATATGAAACAAGATATGATTATATGGATAAGGTATGCTTAGTAGTAGTTTTTTCTACTAAGAAAATTTGATTGTACATGATCAATCATACCACTTATGTTATTGCTAGGGAAAATCCTTTATGATACATGATGGGTAGATCCTACAATAATAGTAGAACCGCAAAATAGATAATGCTTCTAGTAGAATTTGACCATGAATTCATCAATAAAAAATCCATATATGGTTACCTCATCATAGACAAACTTGTAGAAGCTCCACTCATAGATAATAAACCTCTCATCAATAAGTTTCTTGATGACTTTATCTTAAATACTATTGAAATCAAAGAGTATGTTTAACCTAAAGACAACGTTGACCTAACACTCTTTTTTGATAGTTCCAAGTGAGAGCAAGGGGGAGGTTCTAGAGTAGTTTTATTCACACCACAAGGAATTTTTCTCCTCTTTTATTTTGAACTCAACTTCATTTGCACTAACAACAACATTGTATATGAAGCTATTATCCTTGGCCTCAAAATTGCAATATCTATGTGCATTAAATGACTTCAAATAATTGGTGATTCTCTTCTTATTGTCAATCAAGTGAAGGGTATATATCAATATAGATGTAAAATACTCAAACAATATAAGCAAATTGTAAAAGAGTTATTGTCACAATTCGAGTGGTATGATATTGAAGCCTCTCCAAGGTCCACCAATCACTTTGTTGATACCATGGCCTCTCTTTGCTCCCTCATCCCTCAAAACCTACATGATAAAGTAACCCACATGTATGTAACAACCTACATAAATATTCTATTTCTCAAAGGATCTCTCTTGATGATGTGGACATAAATTTTGTTAAAGATGAGCCAAATTTTGTTAAAGATGAGCCTTATGATTCTTGGTCTTCACAAATCAAGGGTTACCTTAAGCTTAGCATGTTTCCCCCTAATTTATCTCATGCTAGCAAGAGAACCATTTTAGTAGTGGCCATTTTAGTGGAATCACCATGTAGATGCCTCCCTCTTAAATGTCATCTCTATAGCTCAAGATGGTACTTGTAGTGGCCATTTTAGTGGAATCACCATCACCAAGCGCATATTGCACATGGGTTATTATTGGCCTACCATAGAATGTGATTGCTGTGTATACGTCAAAAAATGCATTAAGTGCTAGAAACATGCCAATTTAATCCATTTACCCTCACAAGCTTTGTAGCCCATCCAATCCATGTGGCCATTTTCACAATGGGATCTTGACCTCATAGGCAAGATCTCTCCAACTTCATCAAGGAAACATAAATTCATTATGACTACAATAGATTACTTCACCAAGTGGGTCAAATTCATTCCTCTTATCCAAATGACTAGTTTTAAAATTGTTGAACTCATCATGCATCATGTCATATGTCATTTTCGAATTCTCTCTAAAATCATATTTTATAATGGTACATCATTCAAGAATAAGGAAGTTTGAGCAATGTGCAAAAAATATAACATCTAGTATAGATTCTCAGCTCCTTATTATCCCCAAGGAAATGGTCAAGCCAAAGCCACTAACAAAACCATTTGTGTCATCCTATGCAAGAAATTTACAAAGTCTCATCAATATTGGCATAATAAAATTACTTTAGCACTGTGGGCATACAAAACAAAAATTCACACACCCACTGGGGTAACTCCTTTCTTGTTAGTATAAGGCTCTCAGGTCATTATGCCCCTAGAGTTGGAAATTTCTTTGTAAATTTCATAGCAAGAATTCATCAATGATCACACTATGTGCCAAGCTCATTTAGAGTAGCCTTACACTTCTTGATGAATATTGAATAAATATCATTGAACATATTTGGGTTTATCGAGATTGTGTTCAATGTGTATACAAAAACAAATTCCATGAGCATGAATTCCAAGTAGGAGATCTTATGCTTAAAAAGAACCAACATAATCCAAATCAACCATACCACTTAATGGATAAATTTACTCCCAATCAGCTAGGTCCTTATATTGTCAAACAAAAATTTAGTTCTAGAGCTTACAAGCTTGCCAATATTGAAGGAATAGAGGAACCTAAACCCCTCAATATCATCCATATCCATGCTTTCTACTCGTAATAGTTTTGAATAAATCTCTTAAATTATTGTACATTCTTATTCAAAAACAACAAAAACATAAAAATAAAACCAAGACAAAATAAACATAAACAAAATCAAGGTAATACATTCAACGAAAATATTAAAATCATTCTTTCATTCCTTCAATTATTTTTTCTACCACATAACAAAAGTGCCTCAAGGTTTCTCAATTCAATTATCTTCTTCTTTATTTCTACTTCTCTTTTATCCTCTTCTTCAACCTTTTCTCCAATTATCATCCTCTTCCCTCATTGATTGTCGATATTGTATGGTCACACACGAGCGACTACATACCTTTTGATGGTTCTCTTTATTTTCCCCCTTTTTCTTTCTCATTCTTTCCTTCTTTCTTAATTTTTTCTTCTCCTTTACTCTCTTCCTTTCCTTTTTTTTCTTTTTCTAGGTCTCATGTCAATGTTGTATGGTCATGCATGAGCGGCTACATACCTTTGATTAGTCCTTTCTCTTCTTTCCCATTCTTCTCCATTTCTACTCCCCTTTCTCCAACCTCTTTTTTCCCTTCTTCTTCCTCCAATCCTCATTATTTTCTCCTACATTTCTCCTCTCACAAGAATTTGCACTTCTCTCACATCATTATTTTACATGTTATTCATTATGCATTCATTCATAAATATCATTCAAATCGTAATGTGCTCATTTTATCACCTTTTGGATGTATGGATACGTGTTGATAAATCCTAATTGGCATAAGTAATCAATGATATGTTTTGTTAAACACTTTTTTTCTTATTTATATGCATCGTATGTTTGTATTGTTGTCATGCGTTTAAGTTTTAGGTCTTGTCCTTTGTCATGTCGTATTGTAAATCATGTTGTACATAAGCCTATTTGATTTTGTACAAATAGTCCATAAGCATGCACTAGTAATTGTAACTATCATGATATCTTATTCAATCATATGTTTAGGTTGCTTGGTAATAGAAGTCTTTTCTATTATTCAACCATTTATAGTTGATCCAATAAACCTTTATTGAATGTCATTAAGTTCTAATGTGATTTTAGGCTTACCCTGACTGAATTGAGTTCTTTCTTGGACCAATCACATCTTGCACATTAAGCAAATTTTGAATTTAAGAAATACAATACCTTTCATATGCTTTTTATAAAGTGAAATTTTTCTCACTCATCTTGTCATTTGCATGATCCAAACCTAAGGATCCAAAATAGGATAATTAAAAAAAAAAAAACAAAAAGAAAATAAAAGAACAAAAAGAGAACTACCAACAACTTATCCTTGGTTTCCTTGGGTATTTTAGATGACTCCATTAGGGCTATAGATGCCTGGATAGTAGTGGAGCAATATTGATATATCATGGGGCTAATCTCCATAGGGGCTATAGATGCCTATATAGAAGTGGAGTATGCCTTCCGAGTGGTAACATTTTTGTCACATTAGCAACCTTATTTTGTATAGACCACTACATGCTTATGGATGAAATAGCTTATATTGGTTAAGTTTATAATTGATTAGTCCAACCTCAATCAAGATGAAAAATGTACATCATTGCACACACTCTAGTTCATGATGGACTTAATATTATTTGGGATGATATAGATTTCTAAGGGATATTGACTGACTATTAGATGAGTTTGATTGTTCAAACTAAGGTGTTTGACTTTTTAGAAATTCTTCTAGTATCAAAAAATCCTTGGAAATGTGAGCAACCTGCATCATGACTAGCTTCAATTTACTCGCTATGTATATAAGTCATTTGATAATGTTCATTATTCCTTGTCATTAGGTTCATGATAAATCCATGGTCCTCCTAGTCTACTTATGATCATTATTTGCATTGCATTCATCCTATTTGTTATATGTTAGTTTATGTTTTGTTAGTGATTATGTGAGAATGACTACTTGTAATTGATTAATTATATCAATTTTGATTGTGAAATTCAAATAAACATATCCAAAAATTGATTAAATAAACATATGTGCATCTAAACCATGCATATAAATCAAATCATCATCATTTATCACATCAAGCATATCAAATCAATCACATCTACCATATCATATCACATCTATCTAATTACATGCATTAACAATCAAATACAAC
The DNA here is from genome assembly GCA_028583015.1 of Wollemia nobilis. Lineage (NCBI taxonomy): Eukaryota > Viridiplantae > Streptophyta > Pinopsida > Araucariales > Araucariaceae > Wollemia > Wollemia nobilis. Next base: position 1,893,245 of record JAQPPZ010000669.1, on the reverse strand, counting down.
TTATCGCAATAACACAATCAAAGCACAATGATAAACCTTATAATTGTATAGTTAGCAAGTTGTAAGCTTATTGCAATGGTAAGGGATTTTATTTCTCTTTGATAGGTCCAAGGTTCAAACCCTACTTAGTATAAGAGAACCGAGACCTTTCATATAAACCTGTGTAAACTTGAAAATGCTTATTAAAAAAAAGTGTAGTAGATAGGAACATGTTGTATTATATGAAAATTTAAGTTAGGTTTGACCATAGAAATATTCATACAAGTGAGGTATTCCATTGTCATTTTAGTTAAAAAATACAACAAATCTTAGAATTTTTGATGACTTAAAATTATTAGTGAACAATTTCGAGATAATATTTCATTTAATGTGAGTATATCTTCAACTTAAAAATATATTATTGAATATTATTAAAGAATACATATTTAAAATTGTATTACAAATCCTTGCAATGACACCCAAATGGTAAAGTCATTGATGTTTCATTTTGGTGACCTCAATTCAAATCATAGGGAGGGAGACCCCCTTGTTATGCCCACATTGGGAAGTGTGGCTCCAGTTATGCCACTCATTGTACTTCACATTAAATAAAAAATATATATTAAAAAAGTTATTTTTTACATAACATTACACTAATAAATTCCCCACTTATCAAGATTATCTTCGTTTAATTTATCATAAATTGTGTGTTGTAGGTACAAGTGTAAATAAAACCTATAATATAAGATATTCGATGTGTTAAGGCATATTAATATCGATATTTCTAGATTACTATAAAGTCTATCAAGGAAAAAATAGATATAATTTTTTTATTGATAGTAGAAGGGGTTTTAAAGGGTTTCCCAACCTATTACAAGTAGGGTTTTGAAAGGCACCCCCAAACCTTAGATCTAGCAATAAGACATCAAGAAATACTAGGTTGGATTCCAAGAATCAAACCCAAAAATCCAATGAAGCAACCTCCTAGAAAATAAGCTATAGATTTTATCAAACATATACAAAATATTATCCCATGGTCAAACCACCATGTGGTCAAGAATCTAAAGCATCAGAGAAAAATAGTAGAATAACAAAAATAATTAGTTAAAACAAATTTACAAATAAAAACCACCCAAACTAAGTATTTTCTGCCTAACAGGAAAGAAGAACAGGGAAATCCTATCATCATGATCAATAAATCCATCCAACAAAGCATGTAATAGGATAAAACCTCATAACACAATTCTATTTAAGAAAACAACACTAGAAAATACCGGCCAACAAAATCCACAACATAAAAAACCATCCAAGAGATTTGCACAAGAAATTCCATGAAACCCACAAATCCCACTGGAGCCAACCACTCTTAGGGCCATTTGAGAAGAAATTACAAGAAACAACCAAACATAGCACCTGAGAGAGAAAATAAGGATCCCGATGAAATAAAGAGAGCTTTGGAACCCAGGGATCCAAAACACCCAAAAAGCTGGATCTAGCCACACGACTATCCTTTGAAGCTAGGGAAAACCACCAAACTAGGGAGCCATTAGCAAGATACCTCCATCACGAACATTTAGCCCAAGGGCTCCCCCTGGGGTTTGGGGCTGTAGGGGAAAGACCCAAAATAACCACATGGAAAGCATCCCCATCATGAATCCCATATTAGAAAACAAACCCTAGAAAAAGCCAAGCAGACACTAGCTTGGATGCCCTGGTAGCACAAGAATAACTCTGCAGTCGAAGAAGGCATAGGTCTTCCCCTAAATTTGGTGCTAGAGGGGAATGACCAAGAAAGCTACAAAGAAACACCAAACTAACCAGGATAGGCAACTAGCAGCCACCCGCAACCCCAAAGCTAGGAGGTCCCACCAAACCAAGGATCCAACAACAAACCCTAGCAAAAGATCAAGCAACCACCAACCAGAGCCCAGGTAGCACAAGAAAAACTCTTCAGTCGAAGAAGGGGCAGGATCTTCCCTAAAATTTGGTGCTGGAGGGGAACGATCAGGAATATCTACAGAGAAACTTCAAACTGACCAAGCCAAGAAAAAATTCGTGAGATCAAAGGGGTAAAACGAGGAAAGATCAGAGGGACTAGAAACAACAAATAGTAGTGGACGACCTCCCTATTAGAGAGGGTTTCAGAGTGCAGGCACAGGAGCAAGAGGTCTCTCCTTTAAAAATTTATGTTAAAGAAAACCATTCCCCATATCCCCTGGGGGCCAGGAATTTTCGTTCCACAAGGCCTATTTCATCCGGATATACCCCTCAAGCTAGCCAGGGGATTTTTTGTATCCGACCCAGACCACCAGGATTAAACCCTAGATCTCCTTCTGAGGATTGAGGGAACTTGCTAGTAAGGTACTTGGTGTGGATTAAAATTTTAGGTTAGTTTGAAAAATCCCTACGACCAACATACAGGGTTGAGCAGTCCCCTCCCAACCATGACCCCTCCTAAAGCCGAAAGTTATGCTTATCAATAGGGAATTTAACACACAACCTTTGTGTTCCCCTTTGCATCATAGAGGTTCGAACCGTGGACCTCTTGTTCAATAGGGCCAGGCTTGCCTTCTCCACTTGCGCTACAAATATGGACTAAAATTTTAGGTTAGTGTGAGAAACCCCTACAACTAATGCATAGACCTAAGTAGTCTCCTCCCAACTATAAGCCCTCATAAAGTCGAGAGCTATGCTTATCAATAGGAAATTTAACACACAACCTTTGTGTCCCCCTTTGCATTGCAAAGGTTCAAACCATGGACCTCCTGTTCAACGAGGCTAGGCTCACCTTCTCCACTTACGCTACAAAGAGAGACAAAAATAAAGATATAATTCACTTAAAAACAATGATATTTTTTAATAAAATAGATTTTATAAAAAAATATTTAATGTTAAAATAATATTAATTTTATTAATATTTTTATTTGAATAAATATCAATTATAATATTTATTCTTGTTTTTTTTTCTTTTTGAAGTAATGCAAAGTACAACTAATGGCACAATTGGAGCCAGGGCACAACAAGGCCTCCCTTCCCATGGTTTGAACTTAGTTCAAACTTAGATAGTAGTCCAACAACATACCACTAGAGTGGTCCCAATAAAAACTACAGTACCCTTATTTTATATACATTTTTAAATAATTAGTATAATAAAACAATTCATTATATATCTAATTTTTTCAATTTATTTTAATAATAAATTCTAAAAATTATTAAATATATTGTTATAAGTATATTTATTAATTTATGTTTAGATAATCGTCATTTAATTTACCAAGAGATTTGTGTATTATATGTACTAGCACAAAGAAAACTAATAATACAATATGTTCTATGTGTTAATAATTTTAAATATAATTTATTTACCATAATTTAGTATATATATATATATTTAGATTTAGTTACTGTGAGAAATCCTTATGACCGACATACAGAGCTGAGCAGTCTCCTCCCAACCATAACGTCTTATAAAGCTCGAGAGCTATGCTTATTAATAAAGAATTTAACACAAAATCCACCACACACCCATCCCTCACACACTCACACAGTCGTCCATGCCATGGTTTAAACCTTGGACTTCCCGGAGAAGAGCCAAAGCCTTAACCGTTGCGTTGCACCCCCAGGTGCCTTAATTATTATTATATTATTATATATATAATTTATATTCCTATTATTTACATCTTAATATATATTTTTTTATTTGGTTATTGTGAGAAACACCTATGATCGATATACAAGGCTGAGCAGTCTCCCCGTGAACCCTCGTAAAGCCGAGAGCTATACCTATCAATAAGGAATTTAACACAAAGCCACCACACACCCATCCCCTCACACACTCACACACGATTTGAACCTTGATTTTTATTTTTTAAATAATTATTACAACTAAAATTTTCAATTTATTTTAATCGCAAATCTAATATTTTAACTTTTTAGCTCTCTTGCTAACTTGCAGTTGTCTTTTTCTATGTTTTAGGTACAAAATTCAACATAGACCCTAAAAAAAACCCTAATAGGTACAAACTTTTAGAGATCCGTAGGCCAAAATTGTAAAGAACCGTACGATCAACACCAAACTCACACCGATCCATACGGTTGCTAAAGCACTCCAAAAACTTGACCCGACAAGGTATGTACTAGTTTTTAAATAGTCATCACAACAATCACCAATTACACGTAAGTTGAAGAAAGGGTTTCTCCACTTAACCATGAGATTGCTATCTCACTCATCAAACTGCCCTCTTAGGCCAAACCACCTTACAAAACAGTGTCCCATCTCAAATAAATTTGATTTTTTTCCATTTTGTATATTTTTTTAGTAGCTTACTTTTATTTTCTTTTGACACATCTCAAATAAATACGATTTTTTGTCTTCTATTCTTGTAGAAAATTTTACAAAAACTAGTTTTTGTACCAAACAAATTAACAGCAGTAGAGAGAGCCTCCAAAAACTTTTATTGTGAACTGTATGGATAGGTATGGTCAAATTGTGGACTGCATAAACCCATACAATCATTTCTAGACAATTGAATAGTCTCCAAAGCTTGTCCAACATTCCAAACAACATAGGACTGCAGGCAAGCACTTTGGTCAACCTTTTTAATCAAATTTACTTTCTTGTTTAAAAAATCAAAATTTCTTTTACAAATTTTGCTTCCAAAATGAAAAATCTACTTTCTTGTTTCAAAGGCACCAAATCTCTTTGGTCATGTTTCAAAAGCATTGAATTTCCCCTTTCTTTGGTTTGAAAATGACCTTTCACTTCATTTCATTAGCATAGATTGGCAATCCCCTTTCGAGTTATCTACTTTTATGCTTTGTATCCTTGTCTTTTAGTAGCATAGAATAATCATTTGCATAAGGCTTGAAGAAAGCCCTCAATTTCTTTGTCTTTATGAGTTGAGCTAGATTTTGATCTGACTTGTACATAAAGCTCTAAGTACACATTTGGTCATAACCTTAATAGGTAAATCTTGACCAGTGTAGACAAATTTGTGACCAAGTAAATATTAGCATAGATCATCGCTTAAAAATAAAATTCTTTCATTTCTTGATTAACATAGTCTTTGTTTCAAAAGCAATTTATTTTCAAACAATAAAAAAAAAATTAATTACTTGCATAACATAGTTTCTATTTTTGCACTTTAATTTCTAAAGTAAAACTCTTCACCTACTTACACATTCTACTAGTTACACTGGAAACATTGGATTTCATCACCAACCATCAATTAAGATCAATGATGTTGGGCTTCATCTCCAATCGTCGACTCGCCCCCTAGACATCATAGAAGCGTTTCGTGTAGTTTTTTGGACTTAATCACTAGAAAGCTTGCTACCCTTGGAATTATCTCATGGTAGTTTAGGATAGATACCTTCACTCATAGGGCTAAATAAGTTGTGAGTATGTAGCTATTACTATTGACCAAGCCCAATTGAGGGTGAAGCAAAAATCGACTGGGCTACTGTAGGTCCTAGACAAACATCATTTCTTGAATATAAGGTTGCTTTTTAATTTTTATTTACCTTGAGCCATCTTCATTTTAGAAAACCCTTACCTGTTTGTGTAATTTCCTCTCTTTATGTACCTTATTGGTGTACTTGGGAATGTACACCAACATAACCTAGTAGATTTCATCCATCTACCCCTTTTGTTCATTTTATTGGTCTTCAAAAACTAAAAACACATCAAAAACATAAAAATATCAAACCAAGAAACAAAGAATACAAAAAGAGTAACTATCTAATCAATTTAAAAATACATCAACACAAAATCACGCTAAAAAATGTAATCACCTTAACGTTGTTTGTTGTTTGCAAAATAACTCAATTGATTAACTAGTTTTTTCTAAAAACTACAATAAAAACATAAAAACAAACTTATAAATAGCCAAAAAAACCCTTATTTTCTACTTTCCCATCATCCCAGCCTCTATAACCTATTTATAATGGAAATTTATGGATAGGTACGATCATAAATAGAATCATATAGATAATTATGGTCACACTCAAACCATACAACCAATTGTGATTTTAGCTAGAATTGTACAGATAGGTACAATTCTTGTTAGACCAAGTTGTAGTCCTCTTTCACAGCCATCTGCCTATCCTTCACCCTTTAGCTATGAAGAACATGTGCTTATACTGAGAGGGGGGTGAACAATATAACATAAATATTTTTTCCCAAATAGTACCATCAGCATTAATGAAACAATAAACATCACACAAAATATCACACACATGAGAGACATCATTTTAACGTGGTTCACCCAATGTGGGCTACCTCCACAGACAAATATTTCTTCTAAATATTTCTCAAATAATCTCTTGGGACTCCTTCCCAAATTACAATGTTTATGGATCTCTGTCCAAAGGAGATGTTGATCCCCTAATCTCAAGTTCGTGGATCTCTTACACAGGAGAACTCTTTCCCCTTCTGATTTGGCTAGTGATCTTCTAGAAGACTTTGTCTCTATGTTGCATTGACTAGTGGATCTCTTTCCACTTGAAGACTCCTCACTCAGATCTATCTTCAATTGTCTTGGTTTTTGGATCTCTATCCACTAAGACTCTGTACTCTATACTCTGTCACCTCCAAAGCTCTGTCTCAATACTATATCAAACACAGTTTAGTCGATCTAGCACAGTTATGCTCAATCTCTTGTACTAAACATAATACAATCAGTATAGTACAATTCTGCTCAATAGGTTCACATAGAACCTACTCAAATCTGCTCAATAGGTTCACACAAAACCTACTCAAATCTTCTCAATAGGTCCACACAGAACCTGCTCAAATCGTCTCAACAGGTCCACACAAAACCTGCTCAAATTTTCTCAACATGTCCACACAGAACCTATCCAAATATGCTCAACAAGTCCACACAAAACTTGCTCAAATCTGCTCAACATGTCCACACATGACCTGTCCAAATCTGCTCAACAGGTCCACATAGAACCTGCTCAAATATGCTCAACAAGTCCTCTCTAGGACTTGCTCAAATCTGCATAGCAAGCTTTCACAAAAGCTTACTCAAATCAGTCCACAAGCCTTCTCAAAGACTTGTCTCAATCACATAGAATCATAAAGAGAATTGATAGAGACTCAATATGTTCTAAGCTCAATGTTCAATCAATATCTCAATTCAATCTCATAGAAGCATAAAGAGAATTGTTAGAGACTCAATATGTTCTATACTCAAATCCCAATCTCAACTCAAATTAATCTCATAGAAGCATAAAGAGAATTTTTAGAGACTCTATATGTTCTATACTCAAATCCCAATCTCAACTCAATAGAAGAATAAAGATAATTGTTACAGACTCAATATGTTCTATTCTTAAATATCAATCTCAACTCAAATCAAAATATGAAATAGTTTGTTTCTAGGAACTTGAACAACCACATGCATCCACTTGACTAGGCTTAAATCAACTCAACTCAACCAATCACCTCAAGGAACAATCCTTTCTCACAAACCCTAGTCCAAGCATGTATTTAACCAACTCAAAATGTTTCCAACAATGATCAATCAGAAATCTCACATAACAATTATACTCATGTTCTTCTCTAACTCAAGTTCAAGTTCATTTCACAATCAATGGGATTCAAAAACAATGCTTCTAAAACAAGGTTTAATTACAACTCACAAACCAAAAAACCTTGAAGCATTAAACCAACAACTCTCAAAAATGGAAACCACAATCAATCCTTTTCTCTCCAAAGATATTTCAGAAATAAACCACCATAAACAATCAATAGGAGAATGTGCCCATACCTTTTTGATGCCAAGGAGTTGTCCACAAAATATGCCACACTTAAACACAACTTTCCTTTCCAATCTCAATAAGGGTTAGTGAACTTCAAATAATCACAATATAAAGCATAACTCAATTTACACCCTTTTTACTCCAACTAAATAAACACATCCACCAAAGTCCCTTTTTAATAAAACCTTATAAAAATAACAATCAATAAGCCTTTCAAAATACATTAAAAAAACTCCTTATTTCTCCTAAATTTAATTCTTAATAACCATCAAATAAATCATTAAACCCCTCAAGTTTTGCAATAATCAATACAACCCAAATAACAAAGCTTAATAAAAACTTTAATTTCCATTAACCACCTTATAACTCCAACCTTACGGCTAAATAAAATTAAATTAATGCAAAGCGTAATTACCTCCTCAAGGGTATTCGAAACCCTGACTTGCCCACACCATGAGCATCTTAGCCGTGGCTAAGATTCTATACGAGCTAGTTGCTCGTTGGAAAGGGAAAGGCACAACGTGCCTTATGCCCGTCTACACCTTTTCTAAAACCAATGGCACTGAAGTGCTTCTCTCATGCTTTCCAAAAAATACAGTCAAGGGGATTCGATCCTCGACATTTTTTTCTACCCCACGCCTTAGCCAAGGCCCACTTGCCAATGCGCCATGCTGCCCATGACGTTTGTTTATTCGAACACAGTCTGTCTTATTCATTGCTTCACTTCTCAAGAAATTCGCACAAGCTCATAAACGATTCAATAGACAACGATTTGATTGCACGATCAAGGATAAAATAATAATCAATTGAAGCCCCTTTATATAGTCCTTTAATCATATTGAAGACGTCGATGAAAATATGACTTTTTATTTTCTTGATGACGTCGACGGAAATCTTGCGTATTTAGTTTTAAATTTGAATTCAAATTTTAAATAATTAAAATTTAAACCAAATATTAAAACTTAAATATCTCCATCATCAAGGCATATTTTTTGATGAAACGAAATCCCAACTTGGGTTTTAAGAAAAAAATAAATCATATCTGCTGTCCATGGTTTTAAATAAAACCTTTTATTTTTTCTATCTTGGTTTTCACAAAAACCCTTCATTGATCCTTTTGACATTAAATGATCTTTTGACATCAATGACAACATATTAGCTTAGGGACTCAAAATTTCCAACAAGCTATGGTTCTTACCCAAATCCAAGCTCAAAAGTAAGAGCACCTAGCTATGGAATCTTCTAGGGTAACCCCTCCTTCAACCAACCCATTTAGCCAACCAAAGGAAGCAACATCTACTTCACTTCAAAATCTATCTATCTATTCTCATAGCCAATATCAAAGTGACCCATTGCAACATAGGCCTTTGTACTATGATCAAGGTATAACATAATAATCAACTCATAATTAGCCACCTGAGAGTCCTCCTGAGAGGACCTCTTCGCTAAAAACCTTCCTACATGTTTCAATAATTACCTACCTTCCACCTCCTACACCATCCATTTTTCAACTTGCTCTTGTAATTTTTAGCAAGAGTCACCTTGAGTTTTATTTCCCCTCTTCATGTTCCCAATAGTAACTATTATTCCTTCTCACAAGTTTAGACTAACCATAATAATGTATATCAACCCATGGGAACAGTTTCAACCACTCTTATTCCTCCTAACTCATATGACACTTCTTCAAATATTACCTTTTCATCTCCCCTCAAACACCCCTCTCATTCACCTTCTATGATTATAGTCCCTTTCTTAATTTTAATGTGGGGGTTCCTTCTCATTCTTCTTTTGGTTCTTCTATTCCTTTAGTAACCTTCTATCCTCCTAATTTCCCTCATGAGTTCAATTATTCAAAATTTACTCCTTTCTCAATTTTCCCTTCTAATAATTTTCAAGTTGGTGCACATGTAGCTTCTTGTTCTATCTACCCAAATTCTTTCCTACCTTCCTCTTTTGCTCTTCCTCCAAATCCTCCTTTTCATCAACCTTATTCTAATCCTCAATATTCATTCAATCCCTAATATCCCCCTTATCTTCAACACCTTTATTTATATTATTCTTAGTAGCTAGTGCAACCCAACTCTTCTAATATTCATCCTCCTCATTCTTAGCTTAATTATTTATCCTCTCCTTCTAGTAAAACCTCTTTCTTCAATCAAATCCATCTTCCCTCTCATTCTACTTATACCTCTTTCTTCACTTCTCCTCCTTCTTGGACTTCAACCTCACCTACTACTCCATCTTTCCAACCTCTTTCACCATCTCTCTATGAGTGGCCTCCTTCATAATTATAAATCCCTAATCAAATCCGCAATAAAATTCCCAATCAAGTTCCCAATCAAGATCTCCTATTTCCAAATCAGCCTCCTATGGCCCAACCTATTCAATGGACTACACAACAACAATATCAACATCCTCTATCCTCTTACCCCTTTCACTTGTCATATTATCCACCTCTTCAAGCATCGCCTTCTTCTTATCAAATTAATTCCATGACCTATTAACCACAATATCACCACCCATATTATCCACCTACACTACCCTATCAATACAATTATCCCTACTCCTATTACCCTGAGCCCCCCTTGTAGATATTCCTATCAAGTTTCCCCAAGAAACTAATAACCCTCCTTCTGATGAAATGTAGATAATGAAACAACCCAAAAATATTGAATGATAAAAAAGTGTCTATGGGTACCAAAAACCTACCTATAGTCAAATATACAATGATCCCATCAACCCTTCAGTTACCATACACCCATATCCCTATAGGTTTGATTTCCCAAAGTCTAAGAAGTTCAAGGGAATAGAATACCCAAAGGAATATTTATAGAATTACAATTTTGCTTGATATCATATCAATGAAAATGAAAACCTTATGCTATAAATATTCTCTTTGTCCCTTGGGGGCTAAGACTTGGATTGGTTCAACAGCTTGCCCTAGCACAACCTCTTCTTGTTTGAGAAATTGACAAATATTTTCTTGGAACATTTCTCAATAAACATAAAAAATAAAACATTGCTACCTGACCTTTACATTCTGTGATAATTTGATGATGTACCAATTAATTATTAGGTTTACAAGTGGCATGGAGTAATCAATAATTTAATATTTTCTATTTCTCCCACCGAGTTGGTCAAAATATTTTCTAAGAGTTACACCAAACATATCTTCGTAACTCTGTAAATACAACATTGATGTTTTTAGGATGCTATTGCTTAGGTGAATTTCATTGAATATATCAAGATCCAGTAAGGGGAGGTCAAAATTTGTAAGAATACCAATTTCTCCAACAAGTTCAATAATGGCAACCCCAGCAGTAGCCAACTAAAATCTCCTCAAACTAATAAATTCATGTTTAGTACAACTCCATATCAACAAAATACTCAACCACAATGCTAGGGTTATCAACACCTTGGGTAGGAATTTTACCCTCCTCCACCTAACCAACCTCTTGCTCATTTATTGCATCCTCCTCATCTACCTCACAATTGGAATCCCCTCTCCTAGTCATTAGTTAATATTTTTTAGAAGTATGATGCAGGCCATATTGGTTTGCCTGAGGTTAGACCAGATGATCCTAATTGTCCAAAACTGAAGGGGTAGAACGAGTATCTCTTCTATGAATACCATCAATAGCAAGGGTATGACATTAATAATTATTACCAACTTAGGTACCTGGTTTAATATCTGCTCAATCATGGAGTAATATAGGTTGATAACCCCTTGGCTCCTCCTAATCAAAACCTTAGAATTTATAGAAATTCTTTGCCTAAGCATGATATGCATCAATCACAAGTCATCACCTCGATATCATAACCCATGCCTTAGCAGATAAATTATGTCAATAGCATCCCTCACCACCAATGTTTTGTTGGGATTATTAACATTATGACTAGGAACCAACGATATCTAGCATGACCTACCCAACCATAAAGCCTTTCTATCGTACCATCCTTTTCTATTGCTCCTTTGGTGCAAGGTGATCCTCCTCATCCAATACATGTTGTAACTATCAAGAGTAGCCTTATGCATCAATTAAGGATAGCATCAATAAAGCTATCGATCTATGGCCTCCTTCAACAATCTCAACCTCATCATGAGGCTCTGAATGACATCCTACGATTTATAGATCTTGAGACTAATGATACCAATATATTTGCCAATTTTATAAGGATCTTCATGCAAACCTCTATCATATTTTATGATCATGAGGTACAAATATTGAGGTACTAGGGGAAAATACCCCTATTCACATCATGGCATGCATTGATGGTATAATTTTCAAATGTATTTTGATCAACACCAACTCGTCCATCAATATAATTTCTATCGCTTTCCTCTAGCACCTAAACTCCCATCTAGACATCTTGCAACCCCAACCCTCAACTTGTAGGTCTTCAATGGTAATCTATGCTCCACTATAGGTATGATCATCTTACCTATATAGGTAGGCATCAAAACCATACCCACTTTATACCATTCCATTGAAGGGGATATACAGTACAATATTCTTCTAGGGAGACCATGGATTAGGGATATACAATCTGTACCTTCTACACTCTATCATTTTTTGAAGTATCTTTATGAGAGACAATTGCATAGAATTATAGTTGATGATGATCTCTTAAAGTTTTACAACATGGTCACCTTCTTGTAGGATCCCAATATTTCCTCTATCCACCTTTCCACTACCACCACTTAGCCTATTGAGGTTGTCCAATTGACATCTCCACTTTCAGCCCAACCCATTCCTATAGGGGTAAACCATACTCCTTCAACCCCTTTGGTACATCACCCCTCACAACTCACCACTCCATCATGGCCCAACTCTCTTGAATTCTAGCCTTCATGATCCTCTTCTTCTCCTCCAATATCAAAATATTGGGGGTCTCCATAGTAGCAAGTACATCAAGGGACACCCCATGTGTTTGTGCTTATGTCTAGTCTAGGTCTTGGAGAGTACACTATACATAATCTTTGTATTTTCCCTCATATATTCTAGTCAATATAATATTTTTGTCATCCTCAAGATGTACCTTTGACCATCAACATTGTGGTTCCCATTCGTCCATCAAAAAATCAGACAAATTTTGTGTATGGGGGTATTGAAACCTCTTCAAAGAATCCTAAGCCTAAATATATTGAGGCACAATTTTGTCCAACCCCTCATTTACCATGAGATATTTTCATTATTTTTAGTGGTAAGTATTTAGCCTAGGTCATTACAAGCAAGGCCTACAGTACATTATCAATTTGACTTACCAATAACCTAAAGACAAATCTAGCTTAAGCTATCATTGCAACCACATGGATCTCCTTGATGAAGAACTCCAAAACCTTAATCTTGAAAATCCAAAGGACAATTTGAAAAACATATTGATCCTAAGTATGCTTCTCTCATTGAGAATATCTCCTCACAATTGGTGGTGGATATTCTTAAGGACTTTTTCCAAGTTTTCTTGATCCACATCATTTCATCTGATACTGATAAATATGGTATTGATGATAATTTTGATAATATATTAATCACTTTTAATAGCTCTAAAGATGTGTTATCTTGCATCCTCCCCATAATTGACAATTCACATGATCAACCACCCTATCTCATTCTACCTCAATGGCCCCCATATCATCCTCACCATATTGTAAATATGATTTTTGGTGATATTTTTACCTCACTTCATTACAAATCTCATATCAATATGATTCTCAAGATTGATCCAAGTTGTATCAACTTCAACCAACATATTTTCAATCCTTCTCCTCTTGAATTTCACCCTTTAGAGCAATTGATAACACACTCTAATTTGTATCTTCCTCCATTTCATTCTCAATATTCTTCTATGAACCAAGCTAAATTTATTCATAATTATGAAGTTCTTATTGAGAATTCATCTAATGATCTGCATCTCATCCCCACTTCCACCTAGCTCAAGGATAGCTCCCACATGCTTATGGAAGACACCATTAATGTTGACCTCAGTTTTAACCCCACTGATTATTTTATTGTAAAAATTGGAAAGATATTATCCCCTAAAGAGCGAGAAATATTCATAGTGCTCCTGACACAATATAAGAAAGTGTTCACTTGGTCTTACATAGATATGCCTAGCCTTGATCCAAATTTGGTGGTCCACAAATTAACCCTAGATAGCAATGCAAATCTAGTCAAATAAAAACTCAGGAGAGTGCACCCCAACATCACTTTAATGGTAAAAGAAGAGTTGTAGAAACTCTTAGTCATGGGATTTATTAAACCAATTGATTATCCTAAGTGATTATCAAACATGGTACCTATTGGAAATCCAAATGGAGGGATACACATATGTACTCATTTTTGAGATATTAACAAGGCATGTCCCAAGGATAATTTCCCCCTCCACAAAATAAATACCCTAGTTGATTCCACAATTGGTAATGAAATTCTCTCCCTGATAGATGGTTTTTTAGGTTATAACCAGATTTGGGTTGATGATCAACACAAAACATCCTTCACCATTCCTTTGGGGCAATATGCTATAAGGTCATGCCATTTAGTATTAAAAATGTAGGTGCTACATATCAACACGTCATGACCTACATATTTCACAACTATATGCATAAAATAGTGGAATATTATGTGGATGATTTATTGGCTTAATCCAAGAAGTTTAGTGAGCACATTGACATATTGCACATATTATTCGACCAATTCTTATAACATAATGTGAGACTGAATCCTAAGAAATGTGTCTTTGGTGTTACCTTAGGTAAAATTCTAGGGTTCATCGTTTCTTATAAGGGTATTGAAGTGGACTCCAACAAAGTGAAGGCCATCATAGAAATACCACTTCCTACAAACCTAAAATAATTGCATAGCTTGCAGGACAATATTCAAGCAATTCATCGATTCATCACATAGTTATTAGATAGGTGTAAGCCATTCAATTACCTCTTGCAAAAGGGGGTTGCATTCGAATGGAATCAAGAATGTTAGGATGCTTTTGCGGTAATCAAGCAATATCTCATGTCCATCCTAATTTTATCACCAGCTGGGCCAGGTTTCCCCTTTCACCTATACATTTTTACCACCAATTTTTACCTTAGGAGCTATGTTATCTCAAAAAAATAAGACCAACCAAGAGTAGGCCATATTCTACATTAGCCAAATATTGGTGAGATATGAAATAAGATATGCTTATGTGGATAAGGTATGCTTAGTAGTAGTTTTTACTACTAAGAAATTTTGATATTACATGCTCAATCATACCACTTATGTTATTTCTAGGGAAAACCCACTATGATACATGATGGGTAGATCCTACAATAATAGTAGAACCACAAAATAGATAATGCTTCTAATATAATTTGACCTTGAATTCATCAATCAAAAATCCATAAAGGGTTAGGTCATCATAGACCAACTTGTAGAAGCTTCACTCATAGATAATAATCTCTCATCATTAAGCTTCTTGATGACTTTATCTTAAATACTATTAAAACCAAAGAGTGTTGCAAATATGAAGAGGGTTTAGACCTAGAAATATCTAGATATTTCTAGGCTCAGTGTGAACACATTTCCAAATCTGTCAGCACCATGTCGGCAAGATTTTTAAAAAATCCCTCCCTTTACTCTCTCTCTCTCTTTTTTTCTCCTTATTCTTTCGCCACCTTATTCCTCCGTAACCTCTGCTCCTTATTCCTCCACCACCTCCCTCTTCCCTTATCCCTCCATGTCACTCATTTTCCCTTATCTCTCTGCTTCTTCCTCCACTCCTTCCCTTCCTCCTATAAATACCTATTCTCCCTAAGCGATGTTAGTAGTGTGTGAACTATTTGAAATAAATTAATTAAATTTGTTTTTATTGCCCACTTTCGCTCACTGGTATCAAAGCATTGTGCCAAGGGCATGGAAATCGATGCGATGGCTAATACAAGAGTTTGGCAGCATGGTTTTTGAGGTCCATGCAGAGACAACATGTAGATCGAGGTGCACGTGAGGTGGTGCTGATTGGGTGGCTGACATAGGGCTGAGGTGGCAACCAATAGGACTTGGACACAAATATCGAGGTTCTAGGTGGCAAACACGTAGCGAGCGTTGAAATGGAGCACTGATGTGGCAGAATGCAAACCGAGGAAAGTGGTTGAGGAGGCTACTGACGTGGACCACAGGTGGACACATGGTAGAGAGATGACGAACGCATGGTGAGCAGAGCTGGAGAAGAAGGTGCTAATGTGGTGACGTGTTGATGTGGTGGTGTACTAACATGGCGGTGTGTTGATGTGGTGGTGTTTTGGCGTGTGACATGGCAAAAATTCGTTTGGTCGATTTCTCGAAGGCAATCGACTCTTAATGCGCATGTTCACGTTAATAAAACCCTCCGCACACATCTCACAGTGCGTGTGGGATAAAATGGAGGTATTTCTTAAAAAAAAAAATATTTTTCGTTGGAGGTTTTAAATTATAATTATTTTCCCTTAGTTTTCACCCGAGCGCATAGCGCAGTTGGCAAGGGCTTCGAGTTGTTTGGTTGAGGTGCAGGGTTCGATTCACGCCGAGGAAAAGTTGAATGATTTTTTTTTGTTTTAGCACGCATCGAGAAGATAATAATAAGGCACGAGGTGCCTTGTTTTTCAACGATGTCGCGTGGTGTAGCGGCTAAGCTTCTCTATTGCAAAGCGACAGGTTGGGGGATCGATTCCCCTCCGCTCCAAAAATAATTTTTTGTTAAAAAAAAAGGTTTGAAAATGTTTTAAAGTTTTTTATTTTTTTTATTAAAGTTTTTAAATTAATTTAATAGTTTTAAATTTATATTTTTAATTATTTTTAAATATAATTTTGTTTAAAAAATAATTAAAGATATAAAAAATTATTAAATTTTTTTATAAAGACTTTATAAAAAAAAATTTTTGAAAACCTTTTAACTTTGTGGAAAAAGGAAAATTGTTTTTCCTGGAGATTAAAAATTCTGTGCAATCTGGAAATTGACATATGCAACTCAGCTAATTTTTTTTCCATGATGAGTAGATGATCCGGTCAACCGGATGTTACCATGCCCTATGCTCTCTACTGAGGAGAGAATCTACTAAGTCTTTTGACGAGAGGGTCCGGAGAGACGAAATGCAAACTGTATTCAGTCAATTGCAGAATTCAGTGATAGCTCACCAGAGAAAGCCCGATTCAAGATACGAGGCTGACTCAAAGGACAATATTTTTGGACAATGAGTGGAGGAGTCCGATTCAGTTGCATTTGAGCCTAAGGAACAATCTAGTGAGAGCTATACCCCATGCTCTCTAGAGCCTAATCCTGAGACAGCAAATCCTGAGCTAGCTAAGGTCGAGCCAGAAGTAGTTCCTGAAATCATCGTCATTAGTGACGACGAGGATTCCATTGCAGACAACTTTGGACCTCCAGTACTAGGTAACCCACAACAAGAGGAGCAAGAAATCAGTGAGAGAATTAAGAAATCTAGATTTTATTTGAATCTATAATTACTTTGTACTTCTCGTTTTCAGTCAAATCAAAGTTTACCTTCAAGTAGTAGAAATGGCCTCAAATTCAAATATCCCAATTCCTGAATTTAATGGTAGTGATTATGAATATTGGTCAA
Source organism: Wollemia nobilis (assembly GCA_028583015.1). Taxonomy (NCBI): domain Eukaryota; kingdom Viridiplantae; phylum Streptophyta; class Pinopsida; order Araucariales; family Araucariaceae; genus Wollemia; species Wollemia nobilis. Next base: position 1,875,904 of record JAQPPZ010000669.1, on the reverse strand, counting down.
TAAATTTGAATATTGGTAAAGGTTTATAGGAAATAGTTGAAGAGGATTACACAAAATCCTTTGCTGCTGACTGGTCATCTTTAAGTGCTGCCAATAGAAAAGCCAAAAAAGAAGCCTAGAAAAATAATTCCTTTGCCCTATACCATTTACAAGCAGCTCTAGATAAAAGTATATTTCCTAGAATAGCATCCTATGTAACAACTCAAGATGCTTGGAAGGCTTTAAAGGAAAGTTTTCAAGGGAGTGATCAAGTGAAGCAGGTCAGACTTCAAACTCTGAAAAGAGATTTTGAAAATATCAAAATGCAGGAGAATGAGAAAGTAAGAGACTACTGCGTGTGAGTAAAATCCATGGTAGATAAAATGGTCACTCTAGGATAAGAAGTTAAACCTGAGGGTGTGGTGAAGAAAGTGTTGCGAACACTTATTCCTAAGTGGAATCATGTAGCAATCATTATTGAAGAGTCAAAATATTTAACTACACTTTCCTTTGATGCACTAATTGGTTCTCTCCTTTCACATGAAGAGATATTGCAGGAATCTCCTTCCACTAGCCATGAAGATGATGACAAAGCCTTCAATTAACAAGAAGGAAAATACCAAGGTAGAGGTCATGGTAGAGGTCAACAAAGAGGAAGAGGTAGGAATAGTCCATGAGGTGGAACTCCAAGCAGAGGAGGATCTTCAAACAGAGGTGGAGGTCAAAACAGAGGTGGCCAACAAAATAAAGGAAAGCATCCAGGTAGAGGAAAAGGAAGTGACAAGTCAAAGCAATTTTGCTACAATTGTGACAAACCTGGCCACTTCTCTCATGATTTCTGGTCAAAACCCCCACAAGGGAGCAGCAACAACTAGAGTAGTCAGTATGGCAATTTTGGAGAAGAGGAAGGGACCTCAAATATCTTTCTATCATATGGCCAATCAAATCAAAATTTGAATGATACCTGGATCTTGGACATTGGGTGTTCAAATCATATGAGTGGCAAATAAGAACTCTTTGCTACCCTAGATTCTTCTTACAAATCTAGCATCAAGTTAGGAGACGACAAGACATTGGCAGTTGAAGGCATTGGAGCCTTGGAGGTTCCAACAAAAGAGGGTGTCAAACAGGTAAATGATATTTATTACACCCCTCATCTCCAACATAATATTTTGAGTGTTGGTCAAATGTTGGAGAAAAACTATAAGTTGTTATTTGATGAGGGTAAATGTATCATTTTTTATAAAATTAATAGTGATAGAATCATTACTCAAGTGCCAATGACAAAGAACAGGTTATTTCCTTTAAAGTTTGGCCAGCCAGGGGGAGAGAAATTAGCAAATGTTGCTATTTCAAATCCAAGTGTGTTGTGGCACTTGAGATACGGTCATCTGAATTCAGCTAGTTTGAAGATGTTAACCTCATAAGCGATGGTGACCGGACTTCCTAAAGTTTAGGACAATAAGGAATTCTATGAAGGTTGTGCCTTGGGCAAGCACACTAGAACCAAATTTCCATGAGGGCAAGCATGGTGGGCCAGTTATCCACTCCAGCTAGTGCATTCGAACATCTGTGGTCCAATGCAGACTAAAAGAATTGGTAACAACTCTTACTTTCTTCTTTTCATTGATGATTTTTCAAGAATGTGCTAGATATATTTTTTGAAGCATAGAGATGAAGCATTTGACTACTTTGTAGATTTTAAATCAAGAGTTGAAAATGAAAGTGGATATTTTGTTAAGTGTCTCAGATTAGATAAAGGAGGAGAATACTCCTCTAATGAATTTTTGAATTTTTGTAAAGAACATGGAATAAAGAGGCAGTTCACTACTACCTATACTCCATAGCAGAATGGTGTGGCTAAAAGAAAGAACCACACCATTATAGATATGGCAAGATCTATGCTTCAAATGAAGCATTTGAGCAATATGTATTGGGCAGATGCAACTAGGACCAATGTGTATATTTTGAATAGGAGCCCTACTTCAAGTTTGAAATGGAAAACTCCTTACCAAGCATGGTATGGTAAGAAACCAAATGTCAAGCATTTTAGAGTATTTGGTTCATCGGCTTACTCACACATTCCTGATGAACAGAGGAAGAAGCTCGATCCTAAGAGTCAAGCATGCATTTTTATAGGGTACTATGAGACCACAAAAGCTTACAGACTCTAAAATCCCAGGACTCGAAAGATAATACTTTCTAGGGATGTGATTTTTGATGAAGTGGGAGAATGGGGACATCCCCAAATTTATAGTAATGTTGAATCTCATGATGCAGGTTCTTCACAAATTCAATAGGCACCATAGAAAGGCAAGAAGTCTCCTCCTCCAAGCCCAAGTAGACATTCAACATCCAGTTCATCATCTTCTTCACCAAGTCCTTCTCCACAAAGGTCAGTCAGTTCCTCACCAATGGATATTTATTCTCCATCCAAAGGTAAGAGAACTCTCTAGCATCATCCATCTTATCAGATGTTGGATAAAATTTTTTCAAGAAGATATACTAGAAGTCAAGCTAGTGAAATGAGTTATGTTTTGCAAAGACTTGAAAATATGCATTTGTATGGTGATGATGACTCCCAAGAACCTCGAGGAGATGTAGTTAACTATGCTTTGTTAACTAGTGTGCAACTTGAACCTTCTAGTTATGAGAAGGCATGTACTCAAAAAATTTGGCAAGATGCCATGAAAGAGGAGATAACCTCTATAAAAAATAATGACACTTGGGAGCTGGTAAAGCTTCCTAAAGGCAAGAAGTGTGTTGGATGTAAATGGGTTTTCAAGACCAAATTCAATGCTGATGGAATCATTGAAAGGCACAAAGCAAGATTGGTTGCAAAAGGATTTACACAAAAGTATGGTATTGATTATGAGGAGACATTTGCTCCTGTAGCCCAACAGGAGACCATCAGAACAATTCTTGCTTTAGCTGCTCACAAGGGTTGGAAAATCCAACACATGGATGTGAAGAGTGCCTTTCTCAATGGGTACTTGACAGAGGAAGTGTATGTTGAGCAACCTCAAGGATTTCAAGAGCAAGGTAAGGAGCACCTTGTTTATAGACTAAAAAAGGTACTCTATGGCCTCAAGAAGGCATCATGAGCTTGGTACTCACGCATTGATGGTTACTTTAAAGATTTTGGGTTCACCAGAAGTAGAAATGAATCCACCCTTTACTACCTAAAGCAAGGTAACGACATCCTCATAGTTTGCTTGTATGTGGATGATCTCATATTCATGGGTAGTAATGAAAACATGAATATGGAGTTCAAGCATTCCATGATGAAGCAGTTTGAGATGAAGGATATTGGCTTAATGCACTACTTCCTTGGATTGGAAGTTCATCAGTCAGATACATGGATCTTCATATGTCAACATAAGTATGCTCGGGACATGATCAAGAAGTTTTCTATGGAGCATTGTATACCAGTTGCAACTCTAGTTGGGCATGGGATCCAATTAAGCAAAGATGATGGAGCATCAAAAGTTGACGTGACCACTTTTAGGAGCATGGTTGGGAGTTTGATTTTTCTTGCCAACACCAGACTTGATATTCAGTATGTTGTTTCTCTTGTCTCTCGATTTATGACTAGCCCATATGAGCTGCATTTACATACATCTAAGAGAATTCTCAGATATGTGAAGGGTACATTGGATTTTGGAATCTAGTACCATAAATGTAACACTATCAAGCTTGTAGGCTTTAGTGATAGTGATTGGGGTAGCAATATTGATGACAAAAAATCAAATTCAAGGAACTATTTTAGTCTGGGATCAGGACTAATAACATGGAGTTCCAAAAATCAAATAGTGGTAGCTTTTTCTTCTATAGAAGCTGAGTATATAGCTATCACCTATGCTAGTACTAAAGCCTTGTGGCTAAGAAAAGTGCTGGAAGAGATTGGAGAACAGGAAAGTGGTCCGAATAGGATTTACTATGACAACATCAGTGCCATTCAGTTGGCATACAATCCGATCCACCATAGTAGAATGAAGCATTTTGATATGAAGTACCACTTCATCCAAGACATGGTGGAGCATGAAATTGTTGAGCTTAAATTTTTTTGCACTTTGGAGAACGTTGTAGATATCTTCACCAAAGCGATGGCTAAAGCTCAATTTATAAAGCTGAGAGACTGTGTAGTCAGTCCTCTCAACTTTAAGGGGGAGAATGTTGCAAATATGAAGAGGGTTTAGGCCCAAAAATATCTAGATATTTCTAGGCTCAGTGTGAACACATTCCCAAATCTATCGGCACCATGTCGGCAATATTTTTAAAAAATCCCTCCCTATATTCTCTCTCTCTCTCTCTCTCTTATTTTTCCTCCCTATTCTTCCACCACCTTATTCCTCCGTAACCTTCGCTATTTATTCCTCCACTGCCTCCCTCTTCCCTTATCCCTCCATGCCACTCCTTTTCCCTTATCTCTCCACTTCTTCCTCCACTCCTTCCCTTCCTCCTATAAATACCTATTCTCCCTAAGCGATGTTAGTAGTGTGTGAACTATTTGAAATAAATAAATTAAATTTTTTTTTATTGCCCACTTTCGCTCAAAGAGTATGTCAAACTTGAAGACAAAGCTAACCTAACACTCTTTTTTGATAGTTCCAAGTGCGAGCAAGGGAGAGGTGCTAGGGTAGTTTTATTCACATTGTAAGGGATTTATCTCCCCTTTTATTTTGAACTCAACTTTCCTTGCACTTACAACAACATTGTCTATGAAGTTATTATCCTTGGCCTCAAAATTGCAATATCTATGTGCATTAAATGACTTCAAATCATTGGTGATTCTCTTCTCATTATCAATCAAGTGAAGGATATATCAATATAGATGTAAAATACTCAAACAATATAAGCAAATTGTAAAAGAGTTATTGTCACAATTCGAGTGGTATGATATTGAAGCTTCTCCAAGGTCCACCAATCACTTTGTTGATACCATGGCCTCTCTTGCCTCCCTAATCCCTCAAAATCTACATGATAAAGTAACCAAAATGTATGTAACAACCCTCCATAAATATTCTATTTATAAGATGATCTCTCTTGATGATGTGGACATCAATTTTGTTCAAGCAAAGCCTTATGATTCTTGGTTTTCACAAATCAAGGATTACCTTAAGCTTAGCATGCTTCCCCTTGATTTACCTCATGCTACTTCAAATAATAAGTTGTAAGGTGTACCCTCTTGGGATAAATCCTTTATAAGTACAACTATAATGGTATCCTCCTTCATTGCCCAGAACCACATGAAGCCAACCATGTCATCTCTATAGCTCATGATGGTACTTGTAGTGGTCATTTTAGGGGAATCACCATCACTAAGTGCATCTTGCACATGGGTTATTATTGGTTCACCATGGAATGTGATTTTTGTGTATATGTCAAAAATGTATTAAGTGCTATCAACATGCCAATTTAATCCATTTACCCTCACAAGCGTTGTATCCCATCCAATCCATTTGGCCATTTTCACAATGGGATCTTGACCTCATAGGCAAGATCTCTCCAACTTCATCAAGGAAACATAAATTTATCATCACTACAATAGAGTACTTCACCAAGTGGGTCAAAGTCATTCCTCTTGTCCAAATGACTAGTCTTAAAATTGTTGAATTCATCATGCATCACATCATATGTCATTTTGAAATTCCCTCTAAAATCATCTTTGATAATGGTACATCATTCAAGAATAAGGAAGTTTGAGCAATGTGCAAAAAGTATAACATCCATTATACCTTCTCAGCTCCTTATTATCCCCAAGGAAATGGTCAAACCAAAGCCACTAACAAACCCATTTGTGTCATACTATGCAAGACAATTGCAAAGTCTCATCGAGATTGGTACAATCAAATTCCTTTAGCACTGTGGGCATACAAAACAATAATTCACACATCCATTGGGATAACTCCATTCTTGCTAGTGTGAATGCAAAATCAAGCAACACCAAATATAGAATATTAAAATAAAAAAGCAATATAAATACACAAATGATTGCACAAGGAAATATATTCTTTTATTAATGTCGGTGGATCTCCAATATTACAATCAAGAATACCCCAAATGTGGGGTTTACAAAGCTTGTTATTTGATACAATTATTACAATACACTAGGGTTCTCTGAAACCCTAGTTAACAAATGATTGTGGTGTATTCACGCCTGATATGATCCCAAAAAAGTGGTGGATGGGCTTATGATATCCTTGACCAAACCCAAGCTTCAACAACTTCCAATAATATGATTCCTGCACCTACAAATAATATACAACATACAAATAGTTAGTAATGTTGGTTGTGGAGCTTGATTCTAATTTGGAGGTCTTGTTTTAGCCATGTTTGGACCCACTCTACAAAAGGATATGGACATTATGTAATTGTGTGTCAAATTGCATGTTAATCCGAGTTTTTTTGTGAATTATTATTTTTGGAAATTTTTGACGAAAAATAAATTTCCAAAATTAGTAATTACTAAAAACAATTTTGTTTTGACAAAAAATAATTTGCCGAAAATAGTAATTACCAAAAGCATAAATTATTTTGACGGAAAATAATTTTCTGAAAATAGTAATTACTAAAAACAGAAATTGTTTTGACAAAAAATAATTTTTTGAAAATAGTAATTACTAAAAATGGTAAATTGCAACAGAAAAGATAATTTGTCAAAAATAGTAATTCTTTTTTATTTTTGGGCCTTAATGATTTACCCTAAAATTGTAACCCTCGTTCTATTAGAGGATGTTGTACGATATTAAAAATTGTAGTGTGAAGGGTGTGAAGGAAGTGAAGAAGGAAGAGAGACTGTAATTGTGAGATTGAAGAGGAAGTACAATGGATTTGTTGTAGGTTGTATCCCTTTGAGATTTACTCGATGAAATAATAAGACTTGGTTATTTTCTCCATGGATGTAGCCCACATTGTGTTAGGATCCCATCCTAACCCTTAATGTAATAACTTCCATGATGTAATAATTCCTAAAGAACGTGGGTAGTACCCATGAATAATATTTTGTAATGTTCTAAGTTTTAGCTTATGTAGTATCTATGACAAATGACACCCTTTTTATGTAACACATGGTAGATAGGTTATGTATGGTGGCCTTGTGCATGTAATTAGAGTGGCATTGTGCATGTAATTCGAGTGGCACTATTCATGCAATTCGGGTGGCATTATGCATGTAATCCAGGTGGCATTTTGCATGTAAGCCAACCATGGAAGGGAACTCTTTAAATACCCAAGAAGGCACCAATGTATTCATATTTTTGCAAGTTAATGAAATGTTGAAGGAGGTTGCCCCCTCAAAGAGGCCTGTGATTCTATCTTATTGTGAGATTGTTCCTTTATGCAAATTTTTGTTATAACATGTATTTTGTTCTAAATATTAATATGATGTTTATGTGAGTTTATTTCCAAGAAATTGTGTGAGAGTGTGTTTATTTGAGTTTATTTTATAGTAAGATCCTAACAAGTGGTATTAGAGAACTTTCCAAGGCCAAGTTCTGCTGCAATAGTAATGATTCTTGCTTGTTAGGTATAATCCCTTGTTATTTTCGTGTAATTTTTTTTACTATTATAAAAAAATATAGAGACCAGTAAAAAAAATAGTCTTTTTAGTTGAGTAGATAGAAACCCTATGCCAGGGGTTTTAAAATATCATGAAGGATTTGTCGTTATTGGCTACGCTGGATAGCCCATACAACATCTAGTGAAGTGAGGGGCGATCAAGCTCTAATACCCAAGCCTCAAACAGAACTCACGCACGGTCTTGACCTCCAAACATCTTTGGGTGTATTGGGAGACCATTCTAGGGTTAAAAAAATTTTATCTAGTAGGAAGCTTATCGGCCTTGTATCATCCATAGTCCATGGGACACAACATCCCGGACAATTACCCTCCCGTACTGTCAGAGAGGCAGATAGTGTGCTCAAGGGTATGTGTGGAATCCTCCTTGGGTAGTGGCCTGAAATATTGGTCCGAGCACTATTGTTCGTCACTGCGGTATAACAGAGGGCCTATGGGTGTTACATACTCCTTTACCTAGCATACCTTGGTTCTGTTAAAACTTCAACATGCAACAAAATCACAAACCAAAACTCCCTATTTGTAAACCTGCATTCCAAATTCCCAAAAGTGAGCATATGAGAAAAAAATCCTCTACCAAAAAAATAGCATAAATTACATGAATTCGAGATAAAATATGAGGGTGACAGTTAAGTTGACAATCTAGAGAATAAAAGTTAGATTTACAGTGGTAGTAACAGTCAGGTCAGTTAGGTCAGCACAATTAGGTCAAAAATTGCAGTTTTCAGTGTTAGAACAGAACTATCATAACAGTAACCTACACAATACAGAGAATCTTCAGACTAGTGAGGTAAGCAGTGTTAGAGAGACTATTAGGGCTAAGAAAAACATTGAGCGAGTGACCAGAGACCAATTATAGATAGTGCTCTAGTACCCAACTTTTGCATTGTAGCTCAAAATCCAAAACTGTAAACACCATTAGACTCGAAAAAATAGGAGAAAAAAAATTTGGGGTGCCAAAAAGTAGTGTTGTGGGATATAGCTCATTGTGACCACCTCTTCGAGCTTATAATTTTGATATATAGCACCCAAGCACTTTTTTGGACGCTTATTAAAAATAGTAAGTCTTGAAACCCAATTCTATTTTTAGTAACTCATCACAAAAGGTTCCAAAATGGCCCAAGGTACCCGTGAAAATCAAAAAGAGCTAGAACAGATGGAATCCTTAACAAAAGCCATTGATAATTTAAACTTGGAAATTTTATCCATAAGGGAAGAGGTCCAAGGTCTTCGTCTAGATCATGAGGCCACTAGTGCTCGCTTAGAAGAAACATTGATAAAAGTGGTAGCAAGTTACATAAGGGACCACTCAAAATAGAACACCAGGCTGAAAAATATACAAGGAATGACCATGACCCATCCTTTAAAATGCCAAAATTGGACTTCCCTCGATTTAATGGGAAGGATGTTGATGGGTGGTTATGTAGGGTTGATCAATTCTTTAGACTTCATAATGTTCTCATATATCATTGAGTTCATATGGCTTCCTTCAATTTGGAATCTGAGGCTCTACACTGGTTCTAGTGGTTACATAGTTTCAACCCAAATCTCTCTTGGGAGGACTTTGAGTCCCAACTACTAACCTGATTTGGGCCTAGTGAGTATGAGGACTTCACAGGGGCCTTGACAAAACTACAACAAACATCCTCAGTCCGTGACTACCAAACTCAATTTGAAAAATTAGCCAATAATACAAGAGGATTGATGGAAGGGTTCTTCATGAGTTTTTTTATCAGTGGGTTAAAAGGGGATCTCCAAGCTGAAGTAAAGATGTTGAAACCATAGTCCATGATGGAAGCTATTAGTTTGGCCCATCTTGCCGAATCTAAACTCTCAAACCAAAGGCTCCCATCGCTATTTCCTCAAAATCGACCTTCATTTCCTTCTCTAACCCAAAATTCAGTGGATAGTAAACCTACTACACCCAAGTGACTGACTACAGAAGATATGGATGCACGTCGTGTCCAAGGATTATGTTATAATTATGATGAAAAGTTTTTTAAAGGACATAAGTGTGCAAACAAAATACTGTTCTTAATAGATGTTGAGGAACCTGCTAACACTGACCAGAGTGATGAGGATGAGGATCCTCCTAAAACACATTCTCTATAGGAAGAAGATACATAGGGGTCTGGGGCAGAGATTTCAATCCATGCTCTTGCAGGTATTACCACTCCATAAACCATGAAAGTTGTGGGATTTTTCAAGGGCCAACATATTACCATCCTTATTGATTCAGGAAGCACACACAACTTCATTGATCCTCAAGTTGCTAAGCGAGAAAATTGCTATATCCACACTTGTAATTCATTCGAGGTCATGGTAGCCAATGGGGGAACATTACCTTGTAAAGGAAAATATCGTAATGTCAAGATCAAGATAGGGGACTATGAACTCAAGCAGGACATGTTTACCCTCCAGTTGGGAGGATGTGATATGGTTTTGGGATCTCAATGGTTGAGTACGTTGGGCACTATCAGTTGGAACTTTACAGAACTCTAGATGCAATTCTCCAAAAATGGATAGACACACTTACTCAAGGGCTCCCCTGTAGGAACACCTCACCTCATTAGTTTCAATCGTATGGAGAAAGTGCTAAAGAAATCAAAACGTGGGGTCATTGCACAACTTTTCTCCATCCAACCAACCACTTCACTAATGGCTGAATTTTCATTAGACCTAAAACTAGTTCTACACAAACATGATGTTGTATTTGCAGAACCAACTACACTACCATCGCGTCGCTCTCACGACCATGCTATCCCATTTCTCCTGGGTAGCGCACCACCAAATATCAGGCCATATAGGTACCCTCATGCCATGAAATTAGAACTAGAAAAACTGGTACAAGAATTACTCAAGGCTAGTGTCATCCAGTCTAGTACTAGTCCCTACTCCTCGCCTATCCTACTTATTCCCAAGAAATATGGCTCATGGCACCTATGTATTGACTACTGGGAACTCAACAAGACTATGATCAAGGATAAATTTCCTATTCCAGTGGTTGATGAATTACTCGATGAACTACATGGGACCATGTATTTCACCAAGATTGATCTTCGCTCTGGGTACCATCAGATCCAGCTCAAGGATGAGAACATCCACAAAAATACCTTTCACACTCATGAAGGTCATTATGAATTCTTGGTAATACCATTTGGTCTCACAAATGCTCCTTCTACATTCCAAATTCTTATGAAAAACATCTTCCGGCCCTTTCTACGTAAGTTCATCCTTGTGTTATTCGATGACATCTTGATTTACAGTCGCACATGGGAAGAGCACCTCAATCATGTGGATCAAACTTTACAGCTATTGGCAACACATCACATTTTTGCCAAAAGGTCCAAATGTTCCTTTGGTCTGATTGAAGTAGAGTATCTGGGACACATTGTCTCACAGGATGGTGTCCAGATTAACCCTAAGAAGATTCAAGCAGTTCAAGAGTTGTCGAAACCTCGCACCCTCAAGGGACTCAAGGATTTTTAGGGCTTATGGGATACTATCGCAAATTTATCTACAATTATGGTAAGATAGTTGCCCCCCTCACCTCCGTGTTGAAAAAATATTCCTTCACTTGGACAGGGCCTGCTGACCAAGCCTTCATTGAACTCAAGCATGCTATGACCACCACTCCCGTTTTAGCCATGCCAGATTTCTCTAAACCATTTGTCATTGAAAGTGATGCTTCTGGTCATGGTATTGGGGCAGTATTGATGCAAGAAGGACGACCTATGGATTTTACTAACAAGGAACTCTCTGATCGTAATCTAGGGAAATCCACATATGCTAAGGAAATGTTAGCCATATTGCATGCAGTCACACATTGGCAACCTTACCTCATTGGGCATCACTTCTCCATCAAAACTGACCATCAAAGTCTTAAATATTTTTTGGAACAAATATTTGCCACCCCTGACCAAAAAAAGTGGGTGTCTAAACTCATGGGCTATGATTATGATATCACCTACAAAAAGAGAAAGGAGAATATTATGGCTGATGCTCTTTCTTGCCAAATGGAGACCGTAAGTATGTTGTGTGCCATCTCAGCACCACTTCCCTAATGGATTGATTCCTTACATCAAGAAGCACGTCAAGATGCAGATTTGCAAGCTTTGATAGCCTCACTACTGGATGATCCAGATTTTGCACCAAGGTATAGTTGGAATGGCCATGATCTGCGCTACCATCAATGTCAGGTTTTGCCTCATAAGTCCCCACTTCGAGAGCTCATCATGAAGGAATTGCATGCCACTCCCTCTGCAGGCCATTCAAGGTTCCTTAAAACATATGAGCGGCTCAAGCGCACCTTCTTTTGGAAAGGTATGAAATGTGACATTCGCTCTTTTATTGCTGCCTATGACACATGTCAAAGGATGAAAGATGAAACAATACACTCTCTGGGTACTCTTCAACCATTGCCTATCCCAAATCAGGTTTGGACTGACATTTCCATGGACTTTATAGAAGGACTCTCTAAATCTAGAGGCCAGTCAGTTATTTTTGTGGTAGTGGACTGCCTTTCAAAGTATTCTCACTTTTGTGCCCTGGCCCATCCTTATACAACATTCATTGTTGCACAAATTTTTCTTGACTCCATATTTCACCTTCATGGCATGCCCACCTCCATTGTATCCGATCATGATCCCACCTTCATTAGTTATTTTTGGCAAGAGTTGTTTAAGTTGTGGGGGACTCATCTCAAAATCAGTTCAGCCTACCATCCACAAATGGATGGTCAAATAGAAGTTGTTAATAAATGCTTGGAAACCTACCTTCACTACTTTATCTCATATCATCCCACTCAATGGGAAAAATGGCTATCCTTGGCCGAATGGTGGTACAAAACTTCCTATCATACCACAACAAAAATCACACCATTTGAAGCAGTCTACGGGTGCCTTCCACCTATGCCTACCTCTTACATTCCTGGTAGCTCCAAGGTCCAAGCCATCGACAACACTCTGAGTCAACACACCAAGGTCCTTCGCCAACTTAAGTAGAATTTGAACATGGCCCAGAATTGGATGCACCAACAAGCTAATCAACATCGTTCTAAGCGTAGTTTTGATGTAGGTGATATGGTCTTCCTTCGCTTGTAGCCATACAAACAATCATCCCTACAACTTCACAGGTGCTAGAAGCTTACTACAAAATACTATGGTCCTTACCAGGTTCTACAAAGGATTGGCCCCACAACTTACAAATTGGTGCTCCCACCTACTTCCAAGCTTCATCCTATTTTTCATGTTTTTGCTCTCAAGAAAGTTATGGGCACATAGGTACAGGTTCAATCCATACTTCCTGAATTGGATGAAGAAGGATCCATCTTACTTGAACCTGAGCAGTTGTTGGATCGTCAGACTCACACTCTTCGCAATCGTACAATTACAAAGATCATGGTTCAGTGGCATGGGCTTCAACCTAAAGATGCTACATGGGAGTCTCTCCACCAAATCCAACAACTATTTATTATAGGATCCTAACACATTGGGTGAACCACGTAAATTTGTGTCTCATGTATTACTTTATTCTTCTATGTTTTATTTCTACATTTATTTATTTCTCATGTTTTATTATTTAATCCTAACAACTGGTATCAGAGCCTAGGATTTGAACTGCACTTGAAAGGAGGGTTTTCAGTTCGAGTGGGAGAAATGGTAGAAGAAAGTAGGTTTAAGGTTGAGAAGTTTAATGGCCAAAATTACCAGCTATGCAAGATGCAAATAGAGGACTATCTTTATCAAAAGTATCTTTACCTACCATTAGGCAAAATAACAAAGAAACCAATGAATACATTAGACAAAGAATGGAAAGTTTTGGATAGAAAGACACTAGGAACAATATGACTATGTCTGGCATCGTCGGTGGCCTTCAATGTTTCAAAGGAAAATATAATAAAGGGTTTAATGAATGCTTTAGTTAAACTATATGAAAAATCCTTAGCTTCAAACAAGGTACTTCTTATGAAGCATTTATTTAATATGAATATATTAAACTATGGGTTTGTTATTGATCACTTAAATGAGTTTAACATAATTACTAATCAGTTAAATTCTATTGGCATAAATTTTGATGAGGTTAGGGCTATTTTGATCTTATGCTCATTGCCAAAAAGTTGGAATGGCTTGGTCATGGCTATGAGTAATTCTATTTTTGGTTCAAATACTTTAAAATTTGATGATGTTATTGGTGTTATCCTTAGTGAGGAAATGCGATGAAAAAGCACAGGTGAGACATCGGGTAATGCATTAACTGTGGAAAATAAGGATAGATAAAAGGAGAGAGGAAAGAGTCCAAGAAAACATGGAAAATCAAAGAAAGGTAGATCCAAATCCAAAGGGAAGCAGTTAGAATGCTGGAATTGCAGAAAGAAAGGACACCTAAAAAGAAACTATTGGACTCGAAAAGAAAAATAGGTAGAAGAAAAATAAGGTAATTAGGAAGCAAACATAGCAGGTGATGTATTGCAAGATGCTTTAATCCTTTCAATAGATAATATTAATGATTATTGGGTGCTAGACTCAAGGGCTTCATATCATGCCACACCTCATAGAAAATATTTTATAAATTATGTTCAAGGTGATTTTAGACAAGTCTATTTGAGTGATGATAGACAATGTAAAGTCATTGGAAAGGGTAAGATACAGATAAAATTATTGAATAGAAACCAATGGTTGCTGAAAGAGGTAAGACATATTCCTGATTTGAGAAGAAATCTAATTTCTACAAGGCAGTTGGATAGCGAAGGATGTACAATTACATTCTTAGCAAATTCGTGGAAGGTTGCTAAAGGATCATTGTTATTAGCAAAAGGAAAGAAGGTATGTTGTATGTATGTATTGGTAATATTGATCTTTCTATTACTTTAGCTTCTACAAGAGTGGATAAAATTTTGTGGCATCATAGGCTTGGACACATGAGTGAGAAGGGGATGCAGATTCTCCACTCAAGGAATTTGTTTTCAGATTTGAAGCAGGTTGATTTGGACTTTGTGAGAATTACATTTATGGAAAACATAAAAGAGTTTTATTTCTCAAAGTTGGAAAAGAAAAGAAGAGTAAAAATCTAGAGCTTGTGCATATAAACGTATGGGGACCAACTCAGGTATTATATCTTGGTGGCTCTCATTATTATGTTATATTTATTGATGATGCAACTAGAAAAACTTAGGTTTATTGTATTCGAAAGAAATTGGATGTTTTTGATACTTTTAAGAAATGAAAAGCTTTGGTTGAGAATGAGACATAAAATAAGTTGAAGTGTATCAAATAAAATAATGGAGGTGAGTACTGCAGTAAAGAGTTTAACAACTACTATTCATACCATGGGATTCGTAGAGTGAAGACAGTTCCAGGAACTCTACAAGAAAATGGTGTGTGAGAAAGGATGAACATGACTATCATGGAATGTGCCAGGTGTATGAAATTACATGCAGGATTGCCCCTATAGTTTTAGGTAGATGTTGTAGATACTATAGTTTATTTAATAAACAGAGGGCCTTCAAGTTCCCTAGATGGTGGGATTCCATAAGAGGTATGGACAGGTAAGCCTATTAACTACTCATTTATGAATACTTTTGGTTGTGAAGCATTCATGCACATTGATAAAGAAAATAGAACTAAAATTGAGGTAAAATCCAAGAAGTGCACTTTCATTAGATATGGAGTTAATAATTTTGGTTATCATTTTTTGGATTATGAAAATCACAAAATCATTAGGAGTAGAGATGTGGTATTCAATGATAAATTCATGTATAAATACCACTTGCAACAAAATAAATAGGAAAAGGTAAACACATAATACATAGTGCTTGATGAAATTGAAACTCCAAAGGTGCTAGAAAATCAACAACAACAACAACAGCAGCAAGCATCTCAAACTCTTGTAAGTATTGTTAGAAAATATACCAGGATAAGTAGACCTCCTGATCCTTACTCTCCTTTATTATATTATGTATTATTGTCTAACTCTGGTGAACTAGAAATATATGAAGAAGCGATGCAAGTAGAAACCAGGAAGAAGTGGGAGCAAGGAATGAAAGAGGAGATGGACTCCTTAGTACACAATCAGACATGGGATCTGGTTCGGTTACTTGTATGAAAAAGAGCATTACAAAATAAATGGGTTTACAGGGTGAAATAAGAAGATGGAGGTAAAAAGAGGTATAAGGCTAGACTAGTTGTAAAGGGGTTTACACAAAATAAAGGTATTGATTATAATGAATTTTTTTCTCCTATTGTTAAAATAACTTCAATTAGAACTGTTTTAATCCTAATGGTTGTTGCATCTTAAACAGTTAGATGTAAAAATAGCATTTCTCCATGGGGGTTTATAGGAAGAAATTTATATGCAGTAGCCACAAGGGTATGAAGTCAAAGGGAAGGAGGAATTAGTATGCAAGTTGAAAAAGAGATTGTATGGCCTAAATCAAGCTCTAAGGTAGTGGTATTAACAAGTTTATGTTAGAACAAGGTTATAGTATATGTTATTCTGACCACTATGTTTATTTTAAGATATTGGATAATGGTAACTATATTATTCTGTTATTGTATGTAGATGACATGCTTATTGCAAGGTCTAACATGTAGGATATAATTGTGCTCAAAATAAAATTGGCAGTCATTTGCAATGAAGGATTTGGGTGCTGCAAAGAAAATTCTTGGTATGATAATAACAAGAGATAGGAAAAATTGCAAATTAACATTGTCTTAGGGTGAGTACATTGAGAAGGTGTTGGAAAGATTTAATATGCAAGATGCAAAACCTATTAGTACACCTTTGGCCAATCATTTCAAACTGGCCAAAGAGATGTGTCCCAAGATATAAGAGGATATTGACTATATGTCCAATATTCCATATTCATCAGTAGTTGGTAGTTTGATGTATGCGATGGTGTGCACAAGACTAGATATTACACATACAGTGGGAGTTGTGAGCAGGTTTATGAAGAATCCAAGAAAAAAAATTTGGGAGGTTGTGAAGTGGATTCTTAGGTATTTGAGAGGTACTATAACTCAATTATTATACTTTGGAGGTTCTAACACTGCTTTATAGGGATATGTTGATTCAGATATGGTAGGTGATATAGACAACAGGAGGAGTACCACAGGGTATTTTTTTACTGTAGGTGGAACTACAGTAAGTTGGATTTCAAAATTACAAAAGTTTGTTGCACTTTCAACAATGAAAGTAGAGTATGTTGTTATAGAGGCTGGAAGGATATGATTTGGTTACAAATTTTTATGGAGGAGTTGGGAAAGAAGTAGAAGAATAACATATTATACAGTGACAATCAGAGTGCCTTTCATATTGCCAAGAATTCAATATTTCATTCCAAGACTAAACATATACAAACCAAGTACCATTTCATACGCTCAGTGTTGGAAGATGGACAATTAAAACTAGAGAAGATACACACTAGCCAGAATCCTACATATATGTTCACAAAGGTAGTAACTAGGGAGAAACTAAGTTCTTGCTCAGTTTTAGTTGGTATTCAAACATGAAAGTAAAAGGTGAGAAAATTTCCAAGTCCAAATTTGAAGCATAGTCCAGCAGGAGCAACAACGGTGGAGTTATTGTGATCAGTCTCCAAGTGGGAGATTGCTGGTTATGAATCTTGATTCTAATTTGAAGGTCCTTTTTTAGCCATTTTTGGACCCACTCTACGAAAGGATATGGACATTATGTAATTGTGTGTCAAATTGCATGTTAATCCGAGTTTTTTTGTGAATTACTATTTTAGAAATTTTTTTGACAAAAAATTATTTTCTAAAAATAGTAATTACTAAAAACAAAAATTTTCTGACAAAAAATAAATTTTCAAAAATAGTAATTACTAAAAACGGAAATTTTTTTGATGAAATTAATTTTTTTGAAAATAGTAATTACTAAAAATGGCAAATTACGACAGAAAATATAATTTGTCAAAAATAGTAATTCTTTTTTATTTTGGGGTCTTAATGATTTACCCTAAAATTATAACCCTCATTTTATAAGAGGATGTTGTACGACATTGGAGATTGTAGTGTGAAAGGTGTGAAGGAAGTGAAGAAGGAATAGAGACTATAATCGTGAGATCAAAGAGGAAGTACGATGAATTTGATGTAGGTTGTATCCCTTCAAGATTTACTGGATGGAATAAAAAGGCTTGGTTATTTTCTTAGTGGATGTAGCCCACATTGGGTGAACCACATAAATTTGTGTCTTGTGTATTGCTTTATTCTTCTATGTTTTATTTCCAAATTTATTTATTATTCGTGTTTTATTATTTAATCCTAACAAGTAATACCTGTGAGGGATCCACTATGTGAGACTCTCTAAAAATATGATTACTAACCCTAGATGTTGTAGAATAATATTGAAAACAATAATACATGAATGAAATAAATGCACACAACTATTTACCTTGTCTTTGCTGACTTGTAGTTTTTGTCTTCATTGTCGTTATAGAGGATGATTACGCATATGTGCCCTAGTGGCACCCGAGGGTCGTAGGGCTGTAGAATTAGGGTTGGAAACGTCCTTGAGCACTTGGTGCTAGCCAAAAACACCCAAAGGTACATGGTAGGTCCTAGTGAGCGCTCTACAGATTTTGATGGGTGCTTGAGAGGCTACAGGAGGTGTTCAACGACTAAGGGGAAGGTCACATAACCATATCTGGTTCATGATATGGACGACGACAGATGTGAAAGATGCAAGAGGAAGCAATGAAGTATGGGAGTAGTGAGGATGCTTGGATGCTTGAGGACTTAGGGTACAAGGACTCATGGAATTCAAAACCTCAAAAAAATGGTAAGGACTTCAAAAACTCAGGAAAACTTAGGGCGTGGAACTTAGGGGTTGATTCATCAAAATGAATCCTTTTTATAATCTTCCCTTAGGCACATTAGGGTTTCAATGACACGAAATGTGTGGCTGAGATTAAAACATGATGAAGGGTGGAGATTAAAGTGGGGTAAGTGGATTTGTTAGATGGATGGCTAGGATTAAAACATGATGGATGAATAAGATTAATTCATACATATATACATATATTTATTAAATATATATATATATATATATATATATATATATATATATATATATATATATATATATATACCATGCATAGTTTCCCACCACATTATCCATTATATATATATATATATATATATATATATATATATAATGGATAATGTGGTGGGAAACTATGCATGGATGATAAGTGACTAGATTTTGGTATCTACAGTTAGTATACGGCTCTGAGGCCATTGGAAATTCCTTCTTTGCAAATTTTATAGCAAGAATTCATGTTTGATTACACTATGTGCCAAGCTCATTTAGACTAGCTCACACTTCTTGATGAATGTTAATAAATATCATTGAGCATCTTTGGGTTTATCAAGATCATGTTCAATGTGTATACAAAAAAAAAATCAATGAGCATGAATTCCAAGTAGGATATTTTGTGCTTAAAGAGAACCAACATAATCAAAATCAGCCATGCCACTTAAAGGATAAATTTACTCCCAATTAGCTAGGTCTTTATATTTTCAAACAAAAAATTGGTTCTAGAGCTTACAAGCTTGTCAATATCAAAGGAATAGAGGAACCTAAACCCCTCGATATCATCCATATCCATTATTTCTACTCGTAATAATATTGAATAAAGCTCTCAAATTATTGTACATTCTTATTCAAAAACAACAAAAACATAAAAACAAAACAAAGACAAAATCAACATAAACAAAATTAAGGTAATACATTTAATGACAATATTAAAATCATTGTTTCATTCCTTCAATTATTTATTCTACCACTTAACAAAATTTCCACAAGGTTTCTCAATTCAATTATCTTCTTCCTTATTTCTACTTCTCTTTTATCCCCTTCTTCAACCTTTTATTCAATTCTCCTCTTCCTTGGCTGCCTGTTGATATTGTGTAGTCACACATGAGCGACTACATACCTTTGGTTGGTCCTCTTTCTTTTCCTCATTTATCTTTCTCATTCTTTCCTTATTTCTTAAATTTCTCTTCTCCTTTACTCTCTTCCTTTCCTTTTTCTTCTTTTCCTAGGTCTCATGTCAATGTTGTATGGTCATGCATGAGCAACTACATACCCTTGATTAGTCCTTTCTCTTCTTTCCCATTCTTATCCCTTTCTACTCCCCTTTATCTAACCTCTTATTTCCATTCTTCTTCCTCCAATCCACATTATTTTCTCTTAAATTTCTCTTCTTTCACAAGCTTTTGCACTTCTCTCATGTCAATATTTTACATTTTATTCATTACGTATTCATGCATACATAATATTTAGATCATAATGTGCTCATTTGGTAACCTTTTGCATGCATGGATACCTGTTGATAAATCCTAATTGGCATAGTTAATCAATGATATGTTTTGTTACACACTTTTATTCTTATTTATATGCATCATGTGTTTGTATTGTTGTCATGTGTCTAAGTGTCATGTCTTGTCCTTTATCATGTTGTATTGTCAATCATGTTACACATAAGCCTATTTGATTTTGCACAAATAGTCCATAAGCATGCACTATTACTTGCAACTATCATGATATCTTGTTCAATCATAAGTTTAGGTTGCTTGGTAATAGAATTATTTTCTATTATTCAACCATTTATAGTTGATACAATCAACCTTTATTGAATACCATTAAGTTCTAATGTGATTTTAGGCTTCCCCCGACTGACTTGAGTTCTTTCTTGGACAAATCACATCTTGCACATTAAGAAAATTTTGAGTTTAGGAAAGACAATACCTTTCATAGTATTTCTATTAAGTGGAAGTTTTCTCGCTCATCCTATCACTTGCATGATCCAAACCTAAGGATCCAAAATAGGACAAGTTAAAAAAAAAGAACAAAAAGAGAACTACCAACAACTTGTCCTTGGTTTCCTTAGGTATTTTACATGACTCCATTAGGGCTATAGATGTTTGGCTAGTAGTGGAGCAATGTTGATAGATCATGGGGTTAATCTCCATAGGGGCTATAGATGCCTATCTGAAAGTGGAGTATGCCTTCCAAGTGGTAACATTTCTATCACATTAGCAACATTCTTTTGTATAGACCACTAGATGCTTGTGGATGAACTAGCTTATATTGGTTAAGTTTATAATTGGTTAGTCCAACCTCAATCAAGATGAAAAATGTACATCATTACACATTCTGGTCCATGATGAAATTAATATTATTTGGGATGATCTAAATTTCTAAGGGATATTGAATGACTATTAGATAAGTTTTATTGTTAAAACTAAGGTGTTTGAATTTTTAGAAATTCTTCTAGTATCCAAAAATCCTTGGAAATGTGAGCGAACTGCATCATGACTAGATTCAATTTACTCGCTATATATTTAAGTCATTTGGTAATGTTCATTATTCCTTGTCATTAGGTTCATGATAAATACATGGTATTCCTAGTCTACTCATGATCATTATTTTCATTGCATTCATCCTATCCATTATATGTTAGTTTATCTTTCAATATGTGATTATGTCAGAATGACTACTTATTTGTAATTGATTAATTATATCAAATTTTGATTGTGGCATTCAAATAAAAATATCCAACAATTGATTAAATAAATACATGTGCATCTATACCATGCATGTAAATCAAATCATCATCATTTATCACATCAAGCATATCAAATCAATCACATCTACCATATCATGTCACATCTATCTAATTACATGCATTAATAAACAAATACATCATATCACAATAACACAATCAAAGCACAATGATAAGGCTTATAAGTGTGTAGTTAGCAAGATGTAAGCTTACTGCAGTGGTAAGGGTTGTGACTTCTCTTTAAAAGGTCTAAGGTTCAAACCCTAATTAGTATAAGAGAATCGAGACCTTTCATATAAACCTGTGTAAACTAGAAAATTATTATTAAAAAAAAGAAAGTAGATAGGAACATGCTATATTATATGAAAATTTAAGTTAGGTTTGTCCATAGAAATATTCATACAAGTGAGGTATTCCATTGTTGAAGCATTTTGGATTAAAAAATACAACAAATATTATAATTTTTGATGACTTAAAATTATTAGTGAACAATTTTGAGATAATATTTCATTTAATGCAAGTATATCTTCAACTTAAAAATATATTATTGAATATTATTAAAGAATACATATTTAAAATTTTATTACAAGTCCTTGCAGGGACACCCAAATGGTAAAGTCATTAATGTTTCATTTCGGTGACCTCAATTCAAATCACGAGGAGGGATACCCCCCTTGCTATGCCCACACTAGGAAGTGTGGCTCTAGTTGTGCCACTCATTGTACTTCACATTAAATAAAAAATATATATATTAAAAAAAGTAATTTTTTTACGTAACATTATACTAATAAATTTCCCACTTATCAATATTATCTTCGTTCAATTTATCATAATATGTGTGTTGTATGTACAAGTGTAAATAAAACCAATTATATAAAATATTCGATGTGTTAAGGCATATTAATATCAATATTTCTAGATTATTATAAAATATATCAAGGAAAAAATAGATGTAATTTTTTTTATTGATAGTAGAAGGGGTTTTAAATATTCCCCGAACCTATTACAAGTACGGTTTTGAAAGGTACCCCCAAACCTTAGATCTAGCAATAAGATATCAAGAAATATTGAGCTGGATTCCACGAATCAAACCCAAAAATCCAATGAAGCAACCTCCTAACAAATAAGTCGTAGATTTTATCAAGCATATACAAAATATTATCCCATGGTCAAACCACCATGTGCTCAATAATCTAAAGCATCGAAGAAAAATAGTAGAATAACGAAAATGCTATCGGTTAAAACAAATTTACAAATAAAAATCACTCAAACTAAAGTATTTTTTGCCTAACAGGAAATATGAATAGGGGAATCCTATCATCACAATAAAAAAATCTATCCAATAAAGCATGTAATAGGATAACCCCTCATAACAATAGCCGATTTAAGAAAAAACACTAGAAAATACCGACCAACAAAATCCACAACAAAAAAAACCATCCAAGAGATTTGCACAAGAAATTATATGAAACCCACAAATCCTACTGGAGCCAACCACTCTTAGGGCCATTTGAGAAGAAATTACAAGAAAAAACCAAACATAGCACCTGAGAGAGAAAAGAAGGATCCCGATGAAATAAAGAGAGCTTTGGAACCCAGGGATCCGAAACACCCAAAAAGTTGGATCTAGCCACACGACTATCCTTTGAAGCTAGGGAAAACCACCAAACTAGGGAGCCATCAACAAGATACCTTCATTATAAGCATTCAGCCCAAGGTCTCCCCTAGGATTTTGGGCTATAGGGGAAAGACCCAAAAGAATCACCTGGAAAGCATCCCCATCATGAATCCCACATTTAGCAACAAACTTTAAAAAAAGCCAAGTAGACACTAGCCACGATGTCCTGGTAGCACAAGAATAACTTCGTAGTCGAAGAAGGCGTAGGTATTCCCTCGAATTTAGTGCTAGAGAGGAATGGCCAAGAAAGCTGCAGAGAAACACCAAACTGACCAAGAAAAGTAACTAGAAGCCACCTACAACCCCTAGAGCTAAGGGGTCCCACCATACCAAAGATATGACAACAAACCCTAGAAAAAGATCAAGCAACCACCAGCCAGAGCCCAGGTAGCATAAGAAAAACTTTGCAATCGAAGAAGGGGCAGGATCTTCCCCAAAATTTTATGTTGAAGGGGAACGATCATGAATATTTGCAAAGAAACTTCAAACTGGTCAAGCCAGGTACAAAGTAGCCAGATCAAAGGGATAAAATGAGGATAGATTAGAGGTACTAGAACCAACAAAGAGCAGTGAAATACCTCCCACTCAAAGGGTTTCAGAGCGTAGGTGCATGAGCGAGAGGTCTCTCCTTTAAAACCTTATGTTAAGGAAATTCGTTCCTTGTATCCCCTAAGGGCCAAGAATTTTTGTTTCATGGGGCTTGTCCCATCCGAGTATACCCCTCAGGCTAGCCAGGGGGTTTTTGTATCCAACGCAAGTTGCAAGGATTGAACCCCATACCTCCTTCCGATGAATGAGAGAACTTGCCAGTAAGGTACCTGGTGCAGATTATAATTTTAGGTTACAGTGAGAAACCCCTACAACCAATACATAGAGCTGAGCAGTCTCCTCCCAAACTTGACCCCTCGTGAAATCGAGAGTTATGCTTATCAATAGGGAATTTAACACACAACCTTTTTGTCCCCATTTGCATCATAGAGGTTTGAACCGTGGACCTCATGTTCAATAGGGCCAGGCTCACCTTATCCACTTGTGCTACAAATTCGAACTAAAATTTTAGGTTAGTGTGAGAAACCCCTATAACCAACACACAAAGCTGATTAGTCTCCTCCCAACATTGACCCCTCGTAAATCCGAGAGCTATGCTTATCAATAGGGAATTTAACACACAACCTTTGTGTCCCCATTTGCATTGTAGAGGTTCAAACCATGGACCTCATGTTCAACAGGGCCAGACTCGCCTTCTCCACTCACGCTACAAAGATGGAGCAGTCGTCTCCCAACCATGACCCCTCGTAAAGCCGAGAGCTATGTTTATCAATAGAAAATTTAACACACAACCTTTGTGTTCCCCTTTGCATCGCAGAGGTTTGAACCATGGACCTCCTATTCAATAAGGTCAGGCTCGCCTTCTCCACTTACGCTACAAAGATGGAAAAAAATATAAATATAATTCTCACTAAAAAACAATGATATTTTTTAATAAAATAAATTTTATAAAAATTAATATTTAATGTTAAAATTATATTAATATTTTTTATTTGAATAAATATCAATTATAATATCGTGATTGAAACTAGTAGTTACATGATTCTTGTTTTTTTCTTTTTGAAGTAATGCAAAGTACAACTAGAGGCACAATTGGAGCCACACTCTTTAGGGGCACAACATGTCTCCCTTCTCATGGTTTGAACTTAGATAGTTCAAACTTAGATAATAGTCCAACTACATACCACTAAAGTGATCCTAATAAAAACTACATTACCCCTATTTTATATACATTTTTAAATAATTATTATAATAAAACAATTCATTATATATCTAATTTTTCAATTTATTTTAATAATAAATTCTAATAATTATTAAAAATATTGTTATAAATATATTTATTAATTTATGTTTAGATAATATTTATTTAATTTATCAAGAGATTTGTGTATTATATGTACTAGTATAAGGAAAACTAATAATACAAGTGGAAGGGCATTTGGTGTAATGGAAGTTGCTTGGTTATTATCATCCATGTGGTTGTGAGGTCGATTCCTCCTGTGTTTGCTTGAAAAAGAGAAAAAAAGCCCTGATATTTGTAACGATGTTCAATAAAAAAAAAACTAATAATACAAAATGTTTTATGTGTTAATAATTTTAAATATAATTTATTTGTCATAATTTAATATATAATAAATTTCATAACAAATATTTAATATTAAAATAATATTAATTATTATTAAATATAAAATTTATAATACTATTATTTACATTTTAATATATAATTTTAAAATAATTATTACAATTAAATTTTCCAATTTACATTTATGAAAAAACTTTGTTGCAGGTATGTTTATATGAAGAGTCAACTTACCTACTATTTCTGTTCACTCCTATTTTTTTAAGTTTTATTTATTTTAAATGTTATATATACAAGTTTAAAAACATTATTGAATCTATTTCATCAAAATCTTTGGTCTATGATGGTATTGATTCTATTTAAATATAATAACTTTTAAAAAAAATTTAGATTCAAATTATTGTAAAGTCTGATATATATACATATAATTTTTTTTTTAAATGAAACATTTATAAATTACATCAACAACCACTTTTAAGGGGTTTGAACACAAAATCACTTAAGAAACAACCATCATCTTAGCCACTAGAACAACTACCTGTCAACATATATAAAAATAAATTTGTATACTAAAAATATATATATAAAATAAATCCTATATTATGGGGAGTAAGCAAGCTGCATGATAGGTAGACTTCAAAGAGTATTAGCCAGACATCACCTATAGGAGAGGAAGGGACTTGTCTTGTCTCTACTCACAGCAATTATAATATCTTAGAATTCAACGACGTCCAGACATTTCGTATTTCCCTTCACATTGGCGTATACTCTCTTACAAATCTTTGAAATATTTTCCTGGACAATAATTAAAAATCCACCGTCTTCTAGCTCTTGACGTCATATTCATTGTAATGAACGTACTTTTACAAAAGCATGAGGCTGTGATTTTCCGACACCCTTAGAAGCTCATTATTCAAATCAACATAATACACCAAATATTTATTTATATTCCCCCCGTCAGACTTCTATATATGTATTGGTCTTTTGTTTTCATTCCCCAAGTGTCTGATATTCAACTATATTGGATTTTGTTTTTTTTTTTTTATAATTTTGATACCCAGCACGCCATGAATTTTTAATTTAGGTCTAGGTGGTCAGCCTAATTTTAGATAAAACAAAAGGTATATACAAAAAGAAACAAATGAGATCTTATATAGTTATAGCAAACGAGTAGTTGAGATAGAGCTTGAATATCGGTCAGTCATTCCTCCTCTTCTTCCTGACCTACCTACAATTCAATTCCACTCCTTAGATTTTTGATGTGCTCGTTTCTTCAGAAATTCTCACGCACCAAACAGACAATACCACCTACCAAGAAGGCGAAAGAGAAATTTGAATCAGGAGTGTACATCTGTGTTCATGACATGCATACGGAGCATTGAAATATCTCCTTTTCTCCATCCACCCTACTCCCTTGGACTTTCTGACGTTCAAAACAACCTTTCCTTTTTAACCTTTTCATGGAGGTCTATTTATGGCACCCCAATTTCTTCTCTACCGACATAACATATTGTTAGTCAAGCACAAGGAAAGAGCTGCCCTTTACCTATCTGGTACAATATCAGAAGAAATAAGCTCAATGTTGTGTAGATCAGGAGATCACAACTCTCAAAGTATGTGTTTTTTTTTTTTTTTTTAAAGGGTTTGATTTAGTTTATGTTATGGTAGGATTTGGATAGAGATATGGTTGATCTGGTTTCCAGGACTTAGGCCTATCTGAGATTGGAGGCTGAAGAAGAATGAGGAGTTGCAGGTCCTCTTTTCTCAAGTTTCTTGCTCAAATGAGTATTCCACATAATTCATTGTTTTCTCTTTGATTGAATTTTTTTTTCAACTTAGGTCCTATATCCGTTAGTGCTCATTCCCCAAGGATCCTTAATATAGCTCGAGCTCTGATTACAAAATATCAATGGTTGCCAATAACTCCCTGGTTCTGACAGGCTGTCCACCAGGGTTCTGTGTCTAGATTGAAATTAAACAGAAAAAAAAAAAATTATTAGCATGACTTGCTTTGAATTTCCTAGTTTCCCCTTGGAGGAGTTGTATAAAATTAAGATATGGTCTAGCAAAATAAATTAATAAACAAGCCCCCAATTTTTTTTTTTTTTTTTCCATTTTCCATCCAATTCGGTGAAGGGTAAACGACTATCACTTAGCATACCAGGTCTTTATATATGTTCCGACTATAATTTGTGTCAATAGGCTTGAATTTGAATTTGAGGTTTTTATTCTCAACCACCAGTAAATAAATTGGATTCTAAAATGACCACCCATATCAACCATTAGTAATTTCAGTATGATAAAATAAACTAAATTCTACACAAATGTCTACAGCTGTGCTATTGCTGTGGGTATTGGCTAATATGCCCTTTTAGATAGCTCTCTGTAGTCCTCCGTTCAATTGTGCACAGTATACAGCAGATAATTAGAATTCTTTCATAGACGACAGAGTTATGAGAAATACTCATTTGAGTGAGGCACTTGGCATTTGAGGTGTGAAATGAAGAATTTATAGAAGCATTTACAGCTACCAGATTAATGTTTTTGTGACACCTGGCTGATGGAAGCAATTTTCGCCGACAGGTGCGCGGATTTTTTTTTCATAAGATCTGTTATTTACGAGCCAACTTTGTTATTGATTTTTCAGTTGTTGGGCATGGAGTTTTGCATGTATTCCTTTATTCACAGGAAGGGAAGCTGGGTAGCAAGCAATGGAATATTTTAAGAACTGTAAACTCAATTTGGGCTTTATGTGATTAAGTTTTGCATGCATGTAGCTTTGTTACTGAATTTAACAATTATAGGGGAGAGAAAAATAATCATCATTCTTCCTTGCAGGTTGATATTGATGTGATTGATTTGTATATATCTGTTGTAGTGATGGAAAAAGCCACTGCTGATGTAAGTGAAGTTATTCTTTATGATTGATTTTTATATATTGATGTGATTGATTTGTATATATCTGTTGTAGTGATGGAAAAAGCCACTGCTGATGTAAGTGAAGTATTTCTTTATGATTGATTTTTATATATCTGTTGTAGTGATGGAAAAAGCCACTGCTGATGTAAGTGGAGTCTTATGAAGAGGTTAAAAATTATAAGAAGTAAAAACAAGACATCTGTTTAGATAAGTAAATTTATGCAATGACATTTCATGCATTGCATAGCAGAAGAAAAGAATGGGCAACAGTGAATAGAAACTGGATCTACGATTCCCCTATTTAAGGAAACACAAGACTTCGACAAAATTGAGAGCGATTGAGGATGACTTCAACGATGGTAAGACTTGGCCTCACCCAAGCTTATCCTTATCCATCTATATCGAGTTTGAGATTGTTTTGGGTGTGAGAACACCTACTCATTACAATCTTTAGTTTGACTAGATATAGATGAATTCAATGGTATTTATTGAATTGGGTAATTGATTGGTAATTGATTGGTAATTATTGGTTTGCTATCAAAAATTTACCTTTCATGAGATTAAACCAATCATTTATAAAATATAATATATGGTTACATATTATATTAGGTATATGGGATTGAAATATTATTTTCCTTAAATATAATTAATTAAATCAATATTATTTAATTTTTTTTTATTTGGTTAGTGTGAGAAACCTTTATAATCAATGCATTCCAACCATAACCCTTTGTAAAACGGAGAGCTATACTTATCAATGGAAAATTTAATGCTATACTTATTTTCATTTCATTATATTTAATATGTGCAAAGTTTTAAAAGAAAAAGCTAATTGTTTTGTTGTTTTTTTGTTTTCAGGCTATATATTTTAATAAGTAATGTGATGCTTCTCATTGCAAATATTTTATAGTTAAAATTTTATGTATATTTAATGTAATTTGTAAGTAATACTTATTACTTTCAACATGCATTTAAATATTCTTAATTTTTAAATTTTATGTGTTCTAATATTTAATAATTTCACAAATCACATTTTTAAATTTAAATATTTTTAAATTTATCATTTAAATAATGAACTTTTTTTATTTGTTATTTTTAAGAAGAGGTAATTTTATATATATATATATATATATATATATATATATATATATATATATATATATATATATTTATATATTTTGGTAAGAGGGGTTTTGAAAAGTTTTCATAACCTTTTACAAAAAAAATTTAGTTAGGAAAAATGCTTCCAACCATTTGAAACAAAAAGGAAGCACCTTCTTCAAAACAACCAAGAAGAAAGATAAAAAAAGACAGAGAAACCCTCACAAGGGTAAAAGAGGAAGTCTCAATGGGAAATAAGAGAGACGAGCGAAATAGAAGTTCCACACAAGAAACCATAATTCTATTCATCGAATAACTTCCTACAAGCTCACATGCTGAAACAAAAAGTTGTCCTCTCATATTCATCCCTCATCTACTAATAGAGACCAGTAACAATGATTCCCAAATTTGGTCTAGAGTAAAGTTTTCTCACGTGTTTGGGTAAGATAACATATGGCCCCATTATGTCATCTGTTATGCAACAAAAAATTGGCAAGAGGTGTTCATTTAAGATGGTGCGATTACAATGTCTCCACGTATGGCTCACAAAGACATTCTCCATGTTGAGCCACAAGCTCCACATGCCCCAAATATTGAAGCCACACATGAGAGTGTATGTTGAAAATAAATCTTGTGAACTTAGAAAAATTCCACGAATCGATGAAACCTCCAATGATGTGTCTTGAAAATGCTATCCAATTTGAGGTGGATTCCCATAACATGAAGAAGATGTGGCTACCCAAGAAATTCAAATCCAGAGAAAACTCACAAAAGAGATACAAGTGTGGTATTGCCATCTACCAAGGGGGAGGAGAACTTTCATTCCAAATGGTGAGGTTATGCAAAGAAACCCCCAAGTTATCTAAAAAGTCAGCGACTTGGTTTCCTTCCCTAAAGACATGTTGGATGGTAACATGAAAATTTTCCTCAGAGATTAAACTGGAGATGTTTCAAGAATCTGATTGGGTGCATACAATACATCTGATAATGTTCATAGAGTCACCTTCAATAATAAGGTTAGGGCAATTTATTTTGGACAGGAGAGACAGACCTTGGAAGAGGGCTTGAGCTTTAGCAAAATGGTTGGTTTGGACATGAAGATTTTTTGCAAAGGCCAACAATATCTTCCCTATATGATCTCAAAATATACCTCCTACTCCAGTTGATCCAGGTTACCCTTGGAAGCACCATCAAAATTATACTTGATCCATCCCAAAGGTGGAGGAGACCACTTGATAAGCGAATGATCAACCACAAAAGAGGGAGAGGAAATATTACAGGAAGGGAGCTAGAGGGACTTGGGCAATTGAGCTTTACTTAGGGACTCCAACCACTCAATACCTTGAATAACAGATATTTTTAGCTACCACGTGGATAACTCTAAAAAGAACATAGTTGGAATCATGGATGGAGTTACTAAAGGCTCTGAAATTTTTTTCACACCAGACTTCCCATAGGAAATGGGGGAGACAAAAGGTCCAAAAGGTTTTGATACATAAACTTTTAAAGGGATTAGGCCACTGTAAACATAGGTCATTCAAATAAAAGGGAGGAACCCAGGCAATATCCACAAAGAAAAATTATGAACAAAGAACTTTGGGGGAGAAAGGATAGGAGAGGAAAATATATTGGGTGGATTCACGCTCCTGCTTGCAAAGGTAACAATAGTTAGAAATGGGGAGCCCTCAAATCTGGATATTTGGAATGGAGAGGATTTTGTCCTGAACAATTAGCCAAAAGAAGAAACAAACTTTGGGAATGAGGTGCTTGTTCCAAATAATCTTAAAAGTAAACCATGGGAACCATGGTTGACCAAGATTTTCATTAAGGAAATAGGTGGATTTGACAGAGAAAAGCCCATTTTCATTGGGAGCCCACATGAGCTTATCTTTGTTCATATTATTGTGAGGAATGGTTTTCTAGCGTTTCCTATCAACATTAATGAAATTGCACACCTGTGTACTAAAACACATATCAATCATAGGTTTGAGGTAGATCAGATCAAGACGATTCTCAAGAGGGTTGTTACCCATCCACTTGTCCTCCCAAAAGCGTATCTTTTGGCCCTCACCAAGTTTCCAACATATTCCTTTGTTGATGATATTCCTTGTACACAAGATGGAATTCCAGGTGGTAGAACCTTCAATAGGTGAAGGATCATCCAAAAAAATTGGTTGATACTAGAGGTGTTTAGACTTGATGATATCAACCCATAATAACTTTTCATTTTGAAGGATTCACCATCCTTGCTTGGCAATGAGGGCTAGGTTCATTTGTTTGAACTTCCTGAGACTGATACCACCATATTATTTCTTGAAGCAGACTTGGTCCCACGCAAATAAATGGAATCTATGTTTGTGTTCCGAGCTTGACCAAAAAAAATTCCTCTGGAGTTGTTCAATCTTGTTACAAAATTCAACCAGAATGCAAAATATGGACAAAAAGAAAAAAGGGATGCTTTGGAGAGTGGCTTTGACTAAGGTGACCTTTCCTACCTGACTAAGGAGCCCTCATTTCCATCCTACCAATTTTTTGTGAATTCTCTGAATGAGTAAAAACCAAAGAGATTTTTTTGCAGAACCAACAAAAAGTGAAAAACCAAGGTAAGTAGCAAGAAGATTAGCAATGGTACAACCAAGGATATTAGTTATGTTGGTTTACCATCTAGGGGGCATATTAAGAAAATACAATTTACTTTTTGGAGAAGTTAACTTTTTGGCCAGCAGCAAACTCAAAGGAGAGAAGAATGGACTTGATTATTTTGGCTTAGGGAATAAAGGTATGAGCGGCCAAAATAGTGTCATCCACAAATTGCTAGTGGGATATGGGCATGAGATATGAGCAGGTTTAATGCCTAATATTTCTCTTTTGGAATAGGAATATTGTAGAGTTCTCCCTAGGGCTTCCACCATAATGATAAACAGAAAAGGGAACAAAGAATCACCCTATCTCAGACCTTTGGTGCTATGGAAATAACTAGTAGTGGAGCCATTAACTAAGACCCAGAAATTGACTCCTGAGATGCATGCCTTGACTAAGTTGATCCAATCAAGATGGAAACCAAATATGGACAAGACAAAGAAGAGGAAACTCCAAGACACTATCAAAAGCCTTTGAGGAAAAGGCTATATTTACCACTTTTAGAAACAAAATGTATAAGCTCATGGATTATAATTATGTTCTTAGTAATTAACCTCGTTGGAACAAAAATACATTGATAGGAATCGATGATGAAAGGGATAATATGTTTCAACCTCGTGGCAATCACTTTGGTGAGGATTTTATAAAAAGCATTTCATAGATTGATTGGACAAAAATTAGATAAAGATTTGGCATTATTTAACTTAGGGACAAGGGCTAGAAAGGTGGAGTTTACATCTTTAGGAATGTTCTTAGTCTGTTGCATTTGTTGGATGGATGAAATGATGTTAGGCCCCACAATGTCCCAATATTTCTAAAAGAAAATTGGGGGAAAACCATTTGGGCCTGGAGCCTTCCCACCTTGCACTAAAAAACTACGTTACGAATTTCCTCAACAGAAAATGGTTTAAGAAAACAATTGTTATGCTCCTGAGATACCAACTTGGGGATATTGTTTAGGAGGGTCTTTGAAGTTTGCATATTGCACTCCAGACCGGGTCTAAGAAGATCTTTGAAGAAAGCCACTGCCTGATCTTTAATATCTTTAATTTCTAAAATAATGATCCCATCAACTTGGGTGAGTTCCTTGATCTTATTAGAGCCCCTATGCCTTATTGTGGTGGCATGGAAAAATTTAGTATTAGAGTCTCCCTCTTTCAACTAGGTAACTCTAGAATTCTGCTTCCAAAAAACTTCTTCACTTTTAAGAATATTGTGGCATTAAAAAAAGGCTTCCTTTAACCTCAATAATATTTGTGTCTAATTTTCCTTGTTGGGCAAGAATCTCAATGTTTGTGAGCTGGGATTGCATATTTTATTTTCTAAAAAAAATGTTGCCAAAAATATCTCTATTCCACTTCTTGAGTTGTGCTTTCACTAAGCAAAACTTACTGCTGACTCGAGAGGCTAGGAACCCAAAAAACCTACAAGATCACAAATTTGCAATGAGTGCCTTGAGATCTAGATTCTGAAGCCACATAGCCTTAAATATGAAAGGGGATTTGAACAAGAAAACCTGAAACAAATAATCAAGGATAAGGGAGTTGTGATTGGTAGAGAATGAAGGACATCTCCAAAGGGATAGAATCCACTAATGGATATTAAGAATATGTCAAGCCTTGTTTGAATAAGTTGGTCACCCTTTCTACATTTTTCTCTAGGTGACTTTTGGACCTTTGATTTGGATATCTATAAATTCATTCTCATCCGTAAAAGAAGCAAAATATTCATAGGAATTAACTATTATTTTAGAGCCTCATTTCTTATCAGTGGGGAATAAGGGAGAATTAAAATCTTCAGCCATCATCCAAACCTCATTGGAAAAAACCTCTCTCATTTGATTAAAATTGTTCCAGAGATGAAATATCCCAGATGGGAAGTTTGGAGCATAAATATTTGATAAAACCCATTTGCAATGGTAGTCCTTACTGAAGAATAGGATGTTCATGTAGGGTTTTTCCTTAGAAAGGATTCTACCTTCAACAAAATTTGGATCCCACAAACATAAAAGCCCTCTAGAGGATCCATTGGAAGGGCTTATGAGGAATTCACAATTTTTCCATATGTATTTGGAAATACATGAAGTATTTTGGGTATCTAGTTTAGATTCTTGCAAGAGGAAAATGGTTGGTTTTAGGTCTTTCCTCATGGACTTAACTAAATGTTGTTTGTTGTGTCTATTGAGGCATCTCACATTCCATGAGAGGATCTTCATTTGGAAATTTTGGAAGAATATCTTTTCTTTCTTCCTTTTGAAGAGGGGAATTTGGACCGGGTATCATTTTCAAGTGGATATGAAAGGAGGTTTGGATTGGAGGAGAGACTCAAAGTGAGTTGAGTTTCATTGGAAATGTCCTCAAAACATTCTCTATTTCTAATGAGTTGAGAGGAAGGACGACCTCATTTATTCTATGAATCAACATCAACATGGAGCCTTTTTTTATTTCTGGTGAAGGGGGAGCTTGGGGAAAAAATATTGTTGAGAATATTTTTACATTGGGAAGGGTTGAGAAGGCCTTTAATGGAAGGAGGTCTTTGAGGAGCAACATTCTCAACAAAAGCAAGAACCTTAGGAATAGAAAAAGAAGAAGTATTAGAAATAGAAGCCAGAGGGCAGAACTTAAAGGAGGATAAGATTTCGACTTGAGCGAGGAAAACATCTTGGAGAGCTTGATCTATAGAAGATGGTGCATTAAGAGGATCCCCCAAAATTTGAGCAACAAATGATAAATATTGGACCAGATTGTTCAAAGCCTCCCCTGATGGACCTTTAGAAGGAATCTCCTTATTTGAAACAGCTTCAGTACCAGAAAGAGGGGGCCCAAAGCCCGCCAAAGAAGAAGATTTAGATCAATTGTGGGAATGTTGTTGTTGCCAAAACCTTTCTATTAAACCTTAGAAATTTGACACTGAGAGTTGAGGTGACCTTGCTTGGAGCACCTAGAAAAAAAGGTTGGCTTGTTCTCATATTATATGATTTGAATACTAAACATCTCATCTGAAATCAATTCAATGGAAGAAGAAAGAGAGGAATTGAGGTTAGCATTGATGCACATGCGAGCTTGGACCATGCAAGTATTGGCTTCGGTAGGCAGATCAAGATCAATGAACTCACCAATATCTCGAGCAATCCCTTGTAAAATATCCTCATCCCAAAAA
Source organism: Wollemia nobilis (assembly GCA_028583015.1). Classification (NCBI taxonomy): domain Eukaryota; kingdom Viridiplantae; phylum Streptophyta; class Pinopsida; order Araucariales; family Araucariaceae; genus Wollemia; species Wollemia nobilis. Next base: position 1,841,137 of record JAQPPZ010000669.1, on the reverse strand, counting down.
TGGAGAGGAAGACCCAAAAGGTGAACCCAGATAAAAGCTAGGTTGATATTTTCAGTCTTTGGGTCGAAATCCATGCTCCATTTCCTAATAAAAAGTCTTCTTCAATCATAGAACCATGATCCACCTGATAGGATTTTTCTTGAATTAATGAGGTTATTCAGATGGATGAGAAAAATCTCTTGGTAAAGGCAACCAGGTACATGGATCCTTAAGGGTGACAATGGGTAATGGTCCATTGAAGGATCGACTCCATGTTAGGGTGAGGCCCTAAAAATTTCCCAACAAGAGAATGAAAATCTTGGTTCACGAGGGAGGATAAAAGCTTCGATGGAATTTGGAGGGCATATTGAGAAGGATGCAGATCGATCTTGGGGTGAGGGGGAGACTTGGAAGAAACTATATTTTTAAAAAGGGTTGCAAAGGAGCGAGAAGAGGAAACATGCTTGGATCCATTTTGACCTTGTGACATGTCAACAACTAAAGTCAAATTTCTCCCTCCACCTTGCTCTGAGGGACCCCCACCTCCATCAGGGATCACAAGTTTGCTTCCAACACACACATTGAATCCTGTGATTACCTCGATTAGGGTTATGCGTAAGGGGTCAGCCCCAAAATGTATTTATAAAAATTTGGTGAATAAATTTTGAAATCCAGGTAAATAGTGTCCAAACGCATGTAGAAGGTTCATTATTATTAGGGGTAATGTTGGAAATTTAAACTTAAAATGGTCAAATTATTATAAAATTGGGGCGAATCGACCCAAAAAAAAATCCTTTGAAGTTGCTTATATTTTTTCGCAAAACCCTTCCAAAAAACCTTTGATGTTGCTACTCAAAATTTTCCATAGAAACCCTCTTACGTTGCTATTCAATTTTTTCCACAAAACCCTCAAATGCTACTACTCAGATTTATCCATAGAAACCCTTTAACATTGTTGCTCAAACTTTTTCTATGGGAATGCTCTTACGCTGCTACTCAATTTGTTTCACAAAACCCTTTAATGTCGCTGCTTAGATTTTTATTTAGATCAACTATTGATTATTTCAAAATTTTCCACAAAAATCCTCTTACACCACTGCTCAATTTTTCCCACAAAACCCTTTGATGCCGTTGCTCAAATTTTTCCATAGAAACCCTCTTACATTGCTATTGAGATTTTCCACAAAGCCCTTGGATGTTGTTGCTATGATGTTTTCCACATAAACCTTTTGATGTTGTTGCTCAATTTTTTTTCACGAAAATCCTCTTACATCGTTGCTCAATTTTTTCCACAAAATCCTCTTACGTCGTTGCTCAGTTTTTTCCACAAAACCCTTGGATGCCGCTACTCAGATGTTTTCCACAGAAACCCTGTGATGCTGCTATTCAAAATTTTCATAAAAATCCTCTTATGTCATTGCTCAATTTTTTCCACAAAACCCTCGGATCCTGCTACTCAAATGTTTTTCATAGAAACCCTCTGATGTTGCTCATCCAATTTATATATAAATATTATTTATATATCAAAAAAATATGTATTTGTTGTTTCTCTTGTTAAATTTTATTACTTATTTAAAAAATGTGAAAATATGTGTATGAGATAAGAGAGGACAAGTCATATCCTTGTTATATGTATCTCTAATTTGCAAGGGACTTGAATTCCATAATGTCATAAACATTGTTTGAAATTTAATATGTTCAAGGAAAAAAAAGAAAACTCTTTTTTTTATTTGGTTAGTGTGAGAAACCCCTACGACCAATGCATAGGGCTGAGCAGGCTCCCCCAACCATGACCCCTCCTAAAGCCGAGAGTTATGCTTATCAATAGGAAATTTAATACACATCCACCACACACCCATCCCCCCACACACTTGCCCATGCCACAGTTTGAACCTTGAACATAAAAAAAAATTGAACGGTATGTGTTTCTTTTTAGTTTTGTTTTTTTTTTTGAAGGGTTTGATTTAGTTTGTGTTATGGTAGGATTTTGATAGAGATATGGTTGATCTGGTTTCCAGGACTTTGGCCTATCTGAAATTGGAGGCTGAAGAAGAATGAGGAGTTGCAGGTCCTCTTTTCTCAAGTTTCTTGCTCAAATGAGTATTCCACATAATTCATTGTTTTCTCTTTGATTGAATTTATTTTTTCAACTTAGGTCCTATATCCGTTAGTGCTCATTCCCTAAGGATCCTTAAAATCGATCTCAATAGCTCGAGCTCTGATTACAAAATATCAATGGTTGCAAATAACTCACTGGTTATAACAGGCTGTCCACCAGGGTTCTATGTGTCTAAATTTAAATTAAACAAGAAAAAAAAAAAAAATTATTAGCATGACTTGCTTTGAATTTCCAAGTTTCCCCTTGGAGGAGTTGTATAAAATTAAGATATGGTCTAGCAAAATAAATTAATAAACAAAACCCAATTTTTTTTTTTTTTCCATTTTCCATCCAATTCGGTGAAGGGTAAACGACTATCACTCAGCATACCAGGTCTTTATATATGTTCCGACTAATTAGTAATTTCTAAAATGACCGCCCATATCAACCATAAGTAATTTCAGTATGATAAAATAAACTAAATTCTACACACATATGTCTACAGCTGTGCTATTGCTGTGGGTATTGGCTAATATGCCCTTTTAGATAGCTCTCTGTAGTCCTCCGTTCAATTGTGCACAGTATACAGCAGATAATTAGAATTCTTCCATAGACGACAGAGTTATGAGAAATACTCATTTGAGTGAGGCACTTGGCATTTGAGGTGTGAAATGAAGAATTTATAAAAGCATTTACAGCTACCAGATTAATGTTTTTGCGACACCAGGCTGATGGAAGCAATTTTCGCCGACAGGTGCGTGGATTTTTTTTTGCATAAGAACTGTTATTTACGAGCCAACTTTGTTATTGATTTTTCAGTTGTTGGGCATGGAGTTTTGCATGTATTCCTTTATTCACAGGAAGGGAAGCTGAGTAGCAAGCAATGGAATATTTTAAGAACTGTAAACTCAATTTGGGCTTTATGTGATTAAGTTTTGCATGCATGTAGCTTTGTTACTGAATTTAACAATTATAGGGGAGAGAAAAACAATCATCATTCTTCCTTGCATGTTGATATTGATGTGATTGATTTGTATATATCTGTTGTAGTGATGGAAAAAGCCACTGCTGATGTAAGTGAAGTTATTCTTTATGATTGATTTTTATATATCTGTTGTAGTGATGGAAAAAGCCACTGCTGATGTAAGTGAAGTTATTCTTTATGATTGATTTTTATATATCTGTTGTAGTGATGGAAAAAGCCACTGCTGATGTAAGTGGAGTCTTATGAAGAGGTTAAAAATTATACGGAGAAGTAAAAACAAGACATCTGTTTAGATAAGTAAATTTATGCAATGACATTTCATGCATTGCATAGCGGAAGAAAAGAATGGACAACAGTGAATAGAAACTGGATCTACGATTCCCCTATTAAAGGAAACACAAGACTTCGATAAAATTGAGAGCGAATGAGGATGACTTCGACGATGGTAAGACTTGGCCTCACCCAAGCTTATCCTTATCCGTCTATATCGAGTTTGAGATTGTTGTGTGTGTGAGAGAGAACACCTATTCATTACACTCTTGAGATTGACTGGTGAATGGTACTCATTGAATAGTTAATTTGCAATCATTTGATTACTACTAAAAATTTATTCTTCAGATTATATAAGTTATATGAAATTAAATTCATTATTTATAAGATAGGACATCATGGTCACATATTAATTAGGTATATGGGATTAAAATTCTTTTCATTTACCTAACATTTTCCACTTAAAAATTAAGGAATATAATTAATTGAGCCGGATATTTTTAATTTTATTTTTATCTTATTATATTTAATATGTAGTAAGTTTTAAAAATAAATATATATTTTAATAAGTAATGTGTGCTACTTCTCATTACAAATATTTTTATAGTTAAAAGTTTATTTATTTTTAATGTAACGAGTATCGTAAGTAATATTAATTTTTTTTTTGATTGGTTGAAAGGGTGTTGAAAGGTCCCTGAACCTTGTACAAGTATTTTTTACATGTTTTCCAAACCGATCGAAGAGGCCCAAGAGTTAAAGATCAAAGAAAAAGCCAAACACCACAAGAAGAAAGGTGTCGCGATATCGTGACATGTTGTAATTTCACGGTCCACAGCATAGAGAAAAGGCAAGGAGGAAAAGGTGTTGCGATATCGCGACATGTTGCGCTGTCGTGGCCAAGGGTGGAAAGAATGTCGCGAAATCGCGACAAAATGCAGCATCGCGGCCGAAGAAGAGAAAGTGTCGCGATATCGTGACATGTTGCAACATCGCAGCCGGAAAGGAAAAAGTGTTGTGATATCGCGACGAGTTGCGTTGTCGTGGCCAAAGAAGAAAATATGTCGCGATATCACGACATGTTGCATTGTCGCGACCCCTGGAGAAAAAATGTCACGATATCACGACATGTTGCATTGTCGCGACCCCAGGAGAAAAGGTGTCATGATATCGCAACAAGTTGTATTGTTGCGGCCAATTGAGAAAAGGTGTCGCGATATCGCGACAAGTTGTATCGTCGATGCCAAAGAAGAAAATATGTCACGATATCGCGACATGTTGCACTGTCGCGACCCTAGGAGAAAAAGTGTCACGATATCGCAACATGGTGCATTGTCGTGACCCCAGGAGAAAAGGTGTCGTGATATCGTGACAAGTTGTATTGTTGTGGCCAATTGAGGAAAGGTGTCGCGATATCGCAACATGTTGCAGTGTCGTGGCCTGAAGAGAAAGAGTGTCGCAATATCACGACAAGTTGTATCATCACGGCTTAAGGAGAAAAAATGTCACAAAATCACGACGTGATGCATCTTCTCGAAAAAAAGATAAAAAATGTCACGATATCGCGACATGTTGCATTGCTGCAGACAAAGAAGAAAAAGGTGTCGCGACATCGCGACATGTTGCATTATCGTGGCCAAAGAGAAAAGGTGTCGCGATATCGCGACATGTTGCGTCATCGCTGCCATAGGAAAAAAAGTGTCGCGATATCGCGACAAGTTGCAGCATCGTGGCCAGAGGAGAAAAAGTGTCGCGAAATCATGACAAGTTGCATCGTCTCGGCCGAAAGATAAAAAATGTCACGAAATCGCGACAAGTTGCATTGTTGTGGCCGAAGGAAGAAAAGGTGTCACGATATCGCGACAAGTTGCAACGACGAGGTCGAAAGAGAAAAAGTGTCGCGATATCGCTTGCAACTTGTCGCGATGGGGTTAAGTAATATTTATTATTTTCACCATGCATTTAAATATTTTTAATTTTTATGGGTTTTAATATTTAATAATCTCACAAATCACATTTTTTTTTGGGTAATATTAAGAGATGGGGTTTTTGACTAGGAATCCCCCAACCTGTTACAACAACTCCACCATGGAGACACACACCCACCCCCTCACACACTCACACATGCCACGATTTGAACCTTGGACCTCTCGAAGAAGAGCCAAAGCCCAAACCATTGCTCATAAATCATATATATATATATATATATAATTTTTTTCATTATTTTTAAAAAGAGGTAGGTTTATATATAAATATTATTATTTTTTGGTAAGAGGGGCTTTGAAAGGTTCAAATTTTTAGTTAGGAAAAATGTTTTCAACCATCTGAAATAAAAAGAAAGCATCTTTTTTCAAAACAACCAAGGAGAAAGATAAAAACAGACAAAAACCCTTGCAGGGGCAAAAGAGAAAATTTCAATGGGCAATAAGAGAGGCATGAGTGAAATAGAAGTTCCGCACAAGACACCATAAGTCCATTCATCAACCAGTTTCACCACCAACTTTATACAAGCTCACATGCAAACAAAAAGTTGCCCTGGGAACTTAGAGTCATCCCTCATCTACCAAAAGAAACCAGTAACAATGATTTCCAAATTTGGTCTAGAGTAAATCTTGCTCATGTGTCTGGGTAAGACAACAAATGGCTCTATTTTGTCATCTATCACGCAACAAAAAACCTGCAAGAGGTGTTCATTGAAGATGGTGCAGTTACAATGTCTCCACGTATGGCTCATAAAGACATTATCCATGTTGAGCCACAAGCTCCACATGCCCCAAATATTGAAGCCAGAGTGTATGTTGAAAATAAACCTCCAATGATGTGTCTTGAAAATGCTATCCAATTTGAGGTGGATTCCCATAACGTGAAGAAGATGTGGCTACCCAAGAAACCTGAATCCTGAGAAAACTCACAAAATAGATATAGGCTTGGGATTGCCATCGACCAAGGGGAGGAGAACTTTCATTCCAAATGGTGAGGTTAAGCAAAGAAACCCTCAAGTTAGCTAAAAAATCAGCAACTTGGTTTCCTTCCCTAAAGATATATTGGATAGTGACATTAGGGTAAGAGCTCAAAAAAAATTTCCTCAAATATTAAACTAGAGATGTTGTAGAAAGTTGATTGGGTGCCTACAATGGTTCTAATAATGTTCATAGAGTCACCTTCGACAATAAGGTTAGGACAGTTTATTCTAGACAGGAGAGATAGACCTTGGAAGAGGGCTCGAGCTTCAGTAAAATGGTTGGTTTGGAAATTGATATTTTTTGCAAAGGCCAACAATATCTTCCTTGTATGATCTCAAAATATACATCCTGCTCCAGTTGGTCCCAATTTGCCCTTGGTAACACCATCAAAATTATACTTGATCCATCCCAAAGGTTGAGGATACCACTTGATAAGCAAGCGATCAACCACAAAAGAGGGAGAAGAAAGATTATAGGAAGGGAGCTAGAGGGACTTGGCTAACCAAGCTTCACTCGGGGACTCTGGACACCCAATGCCCTGAATAACAGAGATATTTTCAGTTATTGTGAGGATAACTTTGGAAATAACATAGTTGGAATCATGGATAGAGTTATTGAAGGCTTTGGAATTTCGTTCATGCCAAAATTTCCATAGGAAATGGGGAATACAGAAGGTCCAAAAGGTTTTGAAATAAAATTTTAAAGGGATTAGGCCACTATAAACATAGGTCATTCAAAGAAAAGGGAGGAACCCAGGCAATACCCATAGAGAAAAATAATGAGCAAAGAACTTTGAGGGAGAAAGGATAGGAGAGGAAAATATGTTGGGTGGATTCACACTCCTGCTTGCAAAGGTAACAATAGTTAGGAATGGGGAGCCCTCAAATTTGGAGATTTGGAATGGAGAGAATTTTTTCCTGAACAACAAGCCAAAAGAAGAAACAATATTTGGGAATGAGGTGCTTATTTCAAATGATCTTAGAAGGGAACCATGGTTGACTAAGGTTTTCATTAAGAAGATAGGTAGATTTGACAAAGAAAAGCCCATTTTCACTGGGAGCCCACAAGATCTTATCTTCAACTGAACAGCTAGGAATAACACAGAGATACAACAAGTTAGAAAAAACAAGATTAGCTCTTTTTTGGTCTTCATTTAGGAAACAGTGAGGAATGGTTTTCTTGCGCTTCCTGTCAGCATCAATGAAATTGCACACATGTGTACTAAATAACATGTCAATCATAGGTTTGAGGTAGATCAGATCAAGACGGTTCTGAAGAGGGTTGTTACCCAACCACTTATCCTTCCAAAAGTGTATCTTTTGGCCATCACCAAGTTTCCAATAGATTCCTTTGTTGATGATATCCCTCGTACACAAGATGAAATTCTAGGTGGTAGAACCTTGAATAGGTGAAGGATCATCCAAAAAATTTGGTTGATGCTAGAGGTATTTAGCCTTGATGATATCAACCCACAATGACTTTTAATTTTGAAGGATTTGCCATCCTTGCTTGGCAATGAGGTCTAGGTTCATCTATTTGACCATCCTGAGCTCGATACCACTATATTATTTCTTGGAGCAGAACTGGTCCCATGCAACTAAATGAAATCTATGTTTGTGTTCTAAGCCTGACCAAAGAAAATTCCTCTAGAGTTGTTCAATATTTTTACAAACTTCAATTGGAATGCAAAATATGGAAAAAAAGAAAATAGGCATACTCTAGAGAGTGGCTTTAACTAAGGTGACCTTTCCTTCCTGACTAAGGAGCCCTCCTTTCCATCCTACTACTTTTTTATGAATTATCTTAATGAGTGGAAACCAAAGAGATTTTTCGGTAGAACCAAAAAAAAGTGGAAAACCAAGGTAGGTAGCAGGAAGGTTAGCAATGGTACAACCAAGGATATTAGCTATGTTGGTTTACCATCTGGGGGGCATATTGAGAAAATATAGTTTACTTTTGGAGAAGTTGACTTTTTGGCCAGCAGTAGACTCAAAGGAGAGAAGAATGGACTTGATGATTTTGGCTTGGGGAACAGAGGCATGAGTGGCTAGAATAGTGTCATCCACAAACTACTGGTGGTATATGGGCATGAGAGATGAGGCAGGTTTAATGCCAGACCTTTTGTGCTATGGAAATAACCAACAGTGGAGTCATTAACTAAGATAGAGAAGTTGGATCTTGAGATGCATGCATTGACTAAGGTTGATCCAATCAAGATTGTAATTATGCTATCAATAATTAGCTTCCTTGGAACAAATCTACCTTGATAGAAATTGATGATGAAAGAGAGACTATGTTGCAACCTTGTGGCAATCACTTTGGTGAGTATTTTATAAAAAACATTGCATAGACTGATTGGACAAAAATTAGATTAATATTTGGTAATATTTGACTTAGGGATGAGGTCCAGAAAGGGGGAGTTTATATATTTAGGAATTATCTTAGTCTATTGCATTTGTTGGAGGGATGAAATGATGTCAAGCCCCACAATGTCCCAATATTTCTAAAAGAAAATTGGAGGAAAACCATCTAGGCCTAGAGCCTTCCTGCCTTGCATTGAAAAACTACGTTACAAATTTTATCAGCAGAAAATAGTTTAAGAAAACAATTGTTATGCTCCTAGGATACCAACATAGGGATATTTTTATGAGTGTATTTTACATTTGTATATTACACTCTAGATTGGGTCCAAGCAGATCTTCAAAGAAAGCCACTAACTAATCTCAAATATCTGTAATTTCTAAAATAACGATCCCATTAGCTTTGTTCAGTTCCATGATCTTGTTAGAGCCCTTGTGCCTCATCATGGTGGCATGGAAAAATTTAGTATTAGAGTCTCCCTCTTTCAACTAGGTAACTCTGGACTCTTACTTCCAAAAAACTTCTTCACTTTTAAGAATATTGTGGTATTCAGACAAAATATTCCTTTCAACCCCAGTAATATTTGTGTCCAATTCTCCCTGTTGGGCAAGAAGCTCAATGTTTGAGCTGGGATTGTATATTCTATTTTTTGAAAAAAAATATTACCAAAAATATCTCTATTCCACTTCTTGAGTTGTGCTTTCACTAATCGAAACTTACTGCTGACCTGAGAGTCTAGGAACCCAAAAACCCTGCAAGACCATCAATTTGCAATGAGTGCCTCGAGATCTAGATTTTGAAGCCACATAGCCTCAAATATGAAAGGGGATTTGAACAAGGAAACCTAGAACAAAAAATCAAGGAGAAGGGGGTTGTGATTAGATCCTATTCGGGTAAGAGAATGAAGGACAACATCTCCAAAGAGATATATGCCATTAATGGATATTAGGAATTTGTCAAACTTTATTTGAATAAGCTGGTCACCCTTTCTACGATTGCTCTAGGTGAATTTTGGACCTTTGATTTGGATATCTATGAGTTCATTCTCATCCGTAAAAGAAGCAAAATCTTCATAAGAATTAACTGTTATTTCATAGCCTCCTTTCTTATCACTTGGGAATAAGGGAGAATTAAAGTCTCCAGCCATAATCCAAACCTCATTGGAAAAAACCTCTCTCATCTAACTAAGAATATTTTAGAGATTAAATCTCCTATATGGGGAGTTTGAAGTAAAAATATTTGATAAAACCCATCTACAATGGTAGTCCTTATTGAAGAACATGATGTTCATGTAGTTTTTTTCCATAGACAAGAGTCTACCTTCAACAAAATTTGGATGCCACAAAAATAACATCCCTCTAGATGCTCCATTGGTAGGGCTTATGAGGAATTCATAGTTTTTCCATATGTATTTGGAAATACATGAAACATTTTGGGTATCCAGTTTGGATTCTTGCAAGAGGAAAATGGTTGGTTTTAGGTCTTTCCTCATGGACTTAACCAAGCATTGTTTTTTGTGTCCATTGATGCCTCTCACATTCCATGAGAGGATCTTCATTTGGAAATTTTGAAAGATCTTTTCCCTGTTCCTTGTGAAGAGGAGAATTTGGACCAGGTATCATTTTCAAGTCGATCTGAAAGAAGGTTTTGCTTGGAGGAAAGAATCAAAGTGAGTTGAATTTCATTGGCAATGTCCTTAGAACATTATCTATTCTTGATGAGTTGAGAGGAAGGATGATCTCATTTCTTCTATGAATCGACATTAGCATGGAGCCTTTTTTATTTCTAGTGAAGGGGGAGCTCAGGAAAATAGTATTGCTAGGAAGATTTTTACATGGGGAAGGGCGGAGAAAGCCTTTAGGGGAAGAAGGGATTTGAGGAACAACATTCTCAACAAAATGAACAACCTTAGGAATATAAAGATAAGAAGGATTAGAAATAGAATCTAGAGGGCATACCTTAAAGGAGGACAAGATGTCAGCTTGAGCTAGGGGAACATCTTGAAGAGCTTGATCTATAGAGGATGGTGCATTCAGAGGATCTCCCAACAAACTTTGAGCAATAGATGATAAATCTTGGACCAAATAATTCAAATCCAAGCTTGATGGACCTTTAGAAGGTATTTCTTGATTTGAAACAACTTTAGTACCATAAGGAGGGGGGCTAAAGCCTACCAAAGAAGAATATTTAGATCAGTTGTGGAAACGTTGTTGTTTCCATAACATTTATCCTAAAGGTTTTTTGGTGGAAAACACCTTATAAACCTTATACATCCGACACTAAGAGTTGATATGACCTTTCTTGGAGCACCTAGAACAGAAAGCTAGCTTGTTCTCATATTCTATGATTTGAGTCCTAGATATCTCATCTGAAATCAACTTGATGGAAGAAGGAAGAAAGGAATCAAAGTTGGCATTAATGCATATGCAAGCATGGACCATGCGGGTCTTGTCTTTGGTAGGCAGATCAAGACCGATGAACTCACCAATATCTCGATCAATCCCTCATAAAATATCCTCATCCTAGAAATGGAGAGGAAGACCCAAAAGGTAAATTCAAATCGAAGCTAGGTTGATATTTTGAATCTCTATGTCAAAATCCATGCTCCATTTCCTAAGAAAAATCCCTCTTCGATCGTAGAACCATGGTCCCCCTGATAGGATTTTGCTTGAATCAATGAGTTTATTCAGATGGATGAGAAAAAACCCCTTGGAAAAGGCAACCAGGTACATGGATCCTTAAGGGTGCCAATGGGTAATGGTCCATTTACGGATCAACTCCATGTTAGGGCGAGGCCCTAAAAATTTTCCCACAAGAGAATGAGAATCCTAGTCCATGAGGGAGGATACAAGCTTCGATGGAATTTGGAGGGCACCTTGAGAAGGGTGCATATTGACCTTGGGGTGAGGGGGAGACCCAGAAGAAACTATATTTTTGAAAAGGGTTGCAAAGGAGTAGGAAGAGGAAACATGCTTGGATCCATTTTGACCTTGTGATATGTCAAAAACTAAAGTCAGATTTCTCCCTCCACCTTGCTCTGAGGGACCCCCACCTCCATCAGGGATCATAGGTTTACTCCCAACACACACATCGAAGCCCGTGATTACCTCAAATATTGATATTATCCAAAGTCATAGATCTACATCCAACAAGATTTGATAACCTCTACTTGGGGATCATAGATCCACCTATTAAATAAGCCATCGATGTGTAGTTTTTGATGGGGAGAAATGATCCATTTTTGATAAATATGCTAGAAGCTGCCATTGCTCCATCACCAATAAGAGTTGAATATCCTCTCCAACAGACATGTTAAAACCTATCATTGTCCCAACACCTATGTGGGTCGTATATCCACCTTCGAAAGACATGCTAGTCAATGCCCCTCCACCAATAGTGGTCATAGATCCACCTTCAGTTTGTGCCTCTCGACCAATAGGGTCCATAGATATTTCTCTGATAGACTGCTCAAAACCCGCCAATGCCCCATCACCATTGGGACTCACCAAAAATGAAGGTATATTTCCATTGGAGTGAAGAGCACTGTCATTGATATTGAGAGAGTTTACTTTGATACTATCTAGAGGGGTGTCAAAAAATAGTTTTTGATATGATGCCTCCACGTTGTTAGCCATATCATGGTGGATCACAGGATGGAAGCCATGGATTGCACTCACCACATCACCATCGCTTGTTATCACCATCACTCTCTATGTGTCATCACCATCACCATCATTCACACTCTCCATCGCACTGTGATTCTTGCCCTAAAATATAAAAATATATATAATTTTTTTCCCTTAAAATCCTCTCACACCATTGCTCAGATTTTCATAGAAACCCTCTGACATCACTGCTCATATTTTTTTGCAAAATTCTTCCAAAAAACTCTTTGATGTTGTTACTCAATTTTTTGCACAAAAACCCTCTTATGTTGCTATTCAATTTTTTCCACAAAACCCTTGAATGTTGCTGCTCATATTTTTCCACATAAACCCTTTAACGTTGTTACTCAATATTTTTCCATGGAAATCCTCTTATGATGTTGCTCAGTTTTTTCCACAAAACCCTTTGATGTCGCTACTTAGATTTTTATTTACATCAGCTATTGATTATTTCAAAATTTTCCACATATATCTTCTTATGCCACTACTCAGTTTTTCCCACAAAATTCTTTGATGCCATTGCTCAATTTTTTCCATAGAAACCCTCTTACACTACTATTCAAAATTTTCCACAAATCCCTTGGATGCTACTACTAAAATGTTTTACACATAAACCCTTTGATGTTGCTGCTCAATTTTTTTTCACGAAAATCCTCTTACGTCGTTGCTCTATTTTTTCCACAAAATCCTCTTACGTCATTGCTCAATTTTTTCCATAAACCCTTGGATGTTACTACTCATATGTTTTCCATAGAAACCCTCTAATGTTGCTGCTCAATTTTTTTACGAAAATTCTCTTACGTCGTTGCTCAAATTTTCTAAAAAACCCTCGTATGTTGCTACTCAGATGTTTTCCATAGAAACCCTCTAACACTACTCATGCAATTTATATATAAATATTATATGTATCAAAAAAAGTATGTATTTGTTGTTTCTCTTATTAAATTTTATTACTTATTTAAGAAGTGTGAAAATATATGTGTACGAGATAAGAGAGGATAAGTCATATCCTTGTTATATATCTCTCTATTTTGAAAGGAACTTGAATTCCATGATGTTATACATATTGTTTGAAATTTAATATGTTCAAGGAAAAAAAGAAAAACTCTTTCTCTATAATATACTTTTTCAAAGCATTTGAACACAATTTTTAATATCATTGCACCTAAACATACACTTTCTCTTTACCATCTCAATAATATAAGTGTATAGTATAATTTTGAAAATGGGTGAGTCATAGCAATTTATAGTATAGTATAAATAGTATTAAATAATAACAATTTATATTTTTCATAAAAAATAAATTATAATTGTAACTTAAACTATAATTTTAATTATATTTAAATAACTAAAAATAGTATGAATCAAAATGTGTTGTACATGTTCCAATTTATATAATGCATATACCTAAAATAAGAGTGGCATAAATGAATATAATTTACTACTTTTATAAATATTTAATTTGTAATGAATTATGATTCTTGGACCAACTTGTGCAGAATTTGAATAGCTTTAAAATGAGTGGTCATATGCAAAAATCCGAGCAATATTGAGGGAGATACGACCCTGTGAAGTCAACCATTCGAAACAAGGGCAGTGACGATTTTTCAAATCACGAAAAATAAAATTGCAAAGTGCGAAGGATTAGGGTTTTTTCCTGAAAAATATCTCATCTTTTAGGAGCCATATCTTCGCGAAGAGTTATCCGATTCAGCTGATTCTTGGACCAACTTGTGCAGAATTTGAATAGCTTTAAAATGAGTGGTCATATGCAAAAATCCAAGCAATATTGAGGGAGATACGACCCTGTGAAGTCAACCATTCGGAACAAGGGTAGTGACGATTTTTCAAATCATGAAAAACAAAATTGCAAAGTGCGAAGGATTAGGGTTTTTTCCTAAAAAATATCTCATATTTTAGGAGCCATATCTTCGTGAAGAGTTATCCGATTTAATTGATTCTTGGACCAACTTGTGCATAATTTGAATAGCTTTAAAATGAGTGGTCATATGCAAAAATCTGAGCAATATTGAGGGAGATACAACCCTGTGAAGTCAACCATTTGGAACAAGGGTAGTGATAATTTTTCAAGTCGTAAAAAATGAAATTGCAAATATTTGCCAACTAGGGTTCGAATGATGGGAAGAGCAATGAAGGGCTAGGACTTCAATGAGGCAAGACATTCTATCTGGACAAATAATTTTTTAGCTAAGTTCTTTTTTCCCTTTCTTTATCTTAGAAATTGTGCATGAAAATTTTATAAAGTTTTTATCAAATATTATATTTGTTATAGAAATTTCAGATAAATTTCATTAGATTTTGAGTTTTAGTTTCCTTTCCATGGATCGATTTATAGTTAAATCCTTAGAATCATCCCTAGTGGTAGAGGTTAGTGAGCGCACCTCAGAGAGATCCTCATTGCTCCAAGATAGGGTAGTTTTTGGTAAATTTAATGGGTATTGGCTAGGGGCTTCAACCTTGAGAAAATGGATTGATAGGAGTTGGAAGTCTCTAGGAGTGATTCTATCATTTCTTCCCAAAGGTTTCTTCCTAGCCATTTTTTGTTCTAGGGAAGAAAGATAAATAATCCTAAAAGGGGGTCCTTGGTTTATGGGAAGAGCAGGGCTCTTCCTTACCCATTGGTATGAAGGCTTTTCACCTAAAAATGTAAATCTATCCCTAGTACCAGTCTGGGTTAGGATGTTTGGATTACCCATTGAATTTTGGGAAATAGATACCTTCAAGGCAATAGGCAACACTCTAGGAGAATTCCTTGAGATTTTAGATACAACAAAAGATGGATTTTTGGCTATTTATGCTCGAATATTGGTCATGATTGATATAAGTAAAGCTTTACCAGAATCAATCATTCTTAAGTATGGGGATAAGATGTGGACCCAAACTATAGATTATGAAAACATATCTTTTAGATGTAGAATATGTCATGAGGTGGGGCATATTGAGAGATCATGCCCTAAGAAGAGCCCAACAGAATCATTTGTAGAAAATCGTAAGAGAAATTTACAAATGGTTATGGATAAAGATGGTTTTCAACTTCCAAAAAATAGATCTAGAAAAATAAAATAAAATGAATAGTGGAGACCAATAAGAAAGGATACTGGAAGAAATTCCAATTCTTTTGAGGCTTTAGCCTATGAAGAAAAAGTAGATCAAAACTTAGAGGACACAGTACAACAATTTCAACATATTAGCAAGGAACCATCTATTCAATATGATCCTAATTTAAGGAAGAACATTCTCGATGAACCTAAGGAATGTGTTTCATCATATTTTGAAGACTCTCTTGAAGTACCATGCACCATTCAGGAGAAAATAATTGGTAAATAAAATGTAGTTTTAGAAGTTAATACCTCTGCCATTAATAAGGAAATACTAAAAAATGAGCAGGATAAGTCAAAAGCTTCTATAATAGAGCCAGGAGAGGATAAATATGTTGAAAAATAAAATGGTGAAAGAATATTGAGGAATAGAATAATAAGACCTACTCTTGATATAGGCAAGGCAAAAAGAGGAAAACCCTCAAATTATCAAGCAAGATCCAGGGAAGCAAGAGCTAACATAGAGAAAGGAACACAAACTAAGTTGGTTGAACTTCTCTTTACCAAACAACAAAATGATATTGGTAATACGCAAGAGGGGCCAAAAGCCCCTAATGAGACATGATTATCATCTCATGGAATATAAGGGGTGCTAATGCCCCCTCAAAGCATAGGTGTATTAGGGACCTATGTTTAAGTAATAAACCTGATATTCTCTGTATCCAAGAAACTAAAATGACAAAAGAAGAAGTTTCAAAAACTATGAAAGCAGTTTGGGCAAGATGTGAATGGGATGCTATGGATTCTGAAGGAGCAGTAGGGGGAATTCTAACTTGTTGGAATCCTTCTAGAACCTCTTGTGTAACCATTCATAAAACTAGGCATTGGATAGCCTCTTTAGTCACTTGCTACTTTGTTGATATTCACTTCATCCTTATCAATGTGTATGGTCCTACAACTCAGTCAGGTAGATTAGAAGTTTGGAGTGGGATTGAGGCCTTTATGAGAAGTAAAGACCAAGAAACCCATTTCATGATCATTGGAGATTTTAATGCCATTACCAAGCTGAATGAAAAATTTGGGGGAATTAGGAAATTGACCCAAAGTATGAAATATTTCTCAGCTTTTATTCAAAACAACAATCTATGGGAAGTTGAGTTTGAAGAAGACAACTATACTTGGACCAACAATAGGAGAGGCCAGAACCTAATAGCAAAAAAATTAGATAGATGCATTCTCTCAGATCATTGGCTAGATGAAGGAACTTGTGCTAAAATTAATACCTTAACAAGGATTGGTTCAGATCACTGGCCAATAAGAGTTAAAATGGTGGTTAGTGAATTCAAAAAAATATCATATTTTAAATATGAGCAGATGTGGGAAGACCATCCTCAATTTGTTGATATGATAGCTCAAACATGGAATTCTTTAGGTAATGGTGGGTTGTATGCTCTTCCAAACCAAATTAAAGCTATGACATCTAGATTAAAAGAATGGAACAAGAACACCTTTGGAAATATTTTTGAGAAGAAAGAAGAACTAAAAGATAAACTTTCAAAATTCCAAAAAGGTGATGAAAATAATACAAGCTCAGAGGAAAGGGAGTTGCTTAGTGAATATCATAATATTTTGAGTAAGGAAGAGAAATTTTGGAGATTAAAATCAAGATAGACTTGGTTAAAAAGAAGAGATAAAAATACAAAGTTTTTTCATAGGATGGCTATAGTACAAAGATCTTCTTCTAGAATTGGTAGAATTAAATCAATAGAAGGGGTTTGGATTGAAGATCAGAGTGAAATTAGAAAAGAGGCTAAGTCATTTTATCATAATATTCTAGGTTCAGAGGAGACCAAAGTTCTTAATGATAAACTTCTTCAAGATGTTCCTTCAGTTATAACAAATGAAGACAATAGGAAACTGATGGAGCCTATTACTCTAGAAGAAGTTCATTTAGCTCTTTTCTCTTTTAATAAGGATAAATCCCCTGGTCTAGATGGGCTCTCTATAGCTTTTTACCAACATAATTGGGATATAGTGAAGGATTATTTATTGGTGGTAGTGGAACAGTCTAGGGTAAAACAATACATTCCTTATAAAATAAATGCAACTTATCTTACCCTAATTCCAAAAAAGAAGGATGCTGAATTGTTTGATTCTTTTAGACCCATAAGCCTATGTAATATGGCTTATAATATTATTTCCAAAGTGATGGCGAATAGATTAAGGCCATTGTTAGACAAAATCATTTCAGAAGAGCAAGGAGGTTTTGTGAAAGGGAGACAAATTTTGGATGGGATCATAGTAGCTCATGAAGTTATACATTCAATAACTTCAAGAAAAGAGAAAGCTATGATCTTAAAACTTGATATGAGTAAAGCCTATGATAGGGTTAAATGGAATTTTTCTTTTTGTAGTTTTAGATAAGTTTGGTTTTGGGAAGAAATGGGTTAGATGGATTAAAGCTTGTGTCTCTATAGTTTCTTATTCAGTGTTGGTCAATGGGTTAGTGATAGAATATTTTAAAGCCAAGAGAGGCCTTAGACAAGGAGATCCTCTATCTCCTTATTTGTTCATTATTATGGTAGAATTTTTGAGTAGGAACTTAAAGAAGGCTTACAAATATGGGTTTATAAGTGGACTTAAGGTTAGTAATAACATCGATAACATCACCCATCAATAGTTTGTAGATGATACAACCCTTTTTGGAAGGGCAAGGATAAATGAGGCTAGAGCTTTGAATAAATTTTTAAAAGAGTACGAAAGAGCTTCAAGGCAAAAAATTAATAGGACTAAATCCAAAATTTACTTTCTTAACACTCCTACTAATATCAAAGCAAGAATTTGTAGGTTGCTTCAAATGGAGGAGGTAAATTTACCAACAACTTATCTAGGGATGCCTTTATTTGAGGGGAGAATGAGGATAGATTTATGGAATCCAATTATTAGTAAAGTTCAAAATAAACTTCCAGCTTGGAAAGGTAGATGGTTATCATTAGCAGGAAGAGTGCAGTTAATTAAGTCAGTCTTACAAGCCATTCCAACATATTATATGTCTTTGTATTCTATGCCAAAATCAGTTGAAAAAAGTTTAATCTTTATTATGCGATCCTTTTTATGGTCAGGTTTACATGATAAAAGGAAATTTTCTTTGGTGAAATGGAGCAAGTTGTGTGATGATAAAACTAGGGGAGGTCTTGGTTTAAGAGCTCTTACAGATGCAAACTTAGCTCTTAGGGGAAAAGTTATCTGGAGATTGTACAAAGAGATTCAAAGACAATGGGCAAGAATTCTTCTAAGTAAGTATGTTGATCCCAATGACCCAAGTTTAATATTTACTGCATTCTCTCTTCCAAATGGTTCTGCTCTTTGGAATGGTTTAAAAAAATCTATTGATCTTATGATTAAAGGTTTAATATGGGTGGTGGGAACTGGAGAAAAAAATTCTATTTGGATGGATACTTGGTGTGATAAAAAACCACTCAATTTAGATCTAGTTTTGAAACCTTGGATGAGATTGCTTCAAGACAAATACGGTGATAGGGTTTCAAACATTTTGTACAAGGATCGAGAAGGAAGATACAAATGGAAAGAATATTTTTTTACAAGTATACAAGACATTGATGCTAGGAGGCAATTGAGTAGAAAGATAACAATTGTAATTATTTTAAGGGGTGCCAAGGATAAATTGATTTGGGAGTTGAATAGCTCAGGAGAATACACAACAAGAAGTGGATATAATGTTCAACACCAACATAATAATAATATCACTAGAATTTGGAGAGATATTTGGGATAGCCCAAGCATTCCTAAAGTCAAAATGTTTGTTTGGCTAGTAGGTCATAGAAGAATTTTATCCTGGGATAACCTTATGAAAAGGGGTTTTCATGGCCCCTCTAAATGTGTTTTCTGTAATAAGGAGGAGGAGAGTATTGACCATCTCTTGGGACATTGCTCAATAGTCTGGAATCTATGGCAATGGATTCTTAATATGTTTGGTAAATGCATGGTGATGAATAGCATAATTGAAGATTGGTTAAAGCAATGGCAGAGCACTTATAAAAGTGAGGCTTTATAGACAATATGGGATATATCAAAAGATACAATACTTTGGACTATATGGCTAGAAAGGAATAGAAGAATATTTAAAGGAAAGGAAAGCAGTTTAGAGGTAATGAAAAAGAAGATATGTTTAGCCATAGAGGAGTCTAAACCAACCCTATCAACTCACCCAATCCCTAATTTGGAAGTAGAGAGTCTTGATAGATGGAGTCAAGTCATTAAATGGAATTATGATGTTGGGTACAAGAGAAGCAAAAATAAGGTAAAGAATATAAAGTGGAAACCACCAGATGTGGAGTGGGTTAAATTGAATTTTGATGGAGCATCTAAAGGAAATCTAGGACC
Organism: Wollemia nobilis; assembly: GCA_028583015.1. Taxonomy (NCBI): domain Eukaryota; kingdom Viridiplantae; phylum Streptophyta; class Pinopsida; order Araucariales; family Araucariaceae; genus Wollemia; species Wollemia nobilis. Next base: position 1,821,356 of record JAQPPZ010000669.1, on the reverse strand, counting down.
AGTAGGAGGAGGAGGAATAATTAGAAATAATAGAGGAGATATTTTGTCTCATTATGCTTTCAATTGTGGATTTAAGACAAATAATGAAGTTGAAGCTTGGGCAGCTTTAGAAGGGTTAAAAATATGTAAACAAATGAAATGGAATAGAGTTTGGATGGAAGGTGATTCTCTCATAGTAATAAATGCAATTTTGAGGAAAGCAAAGGCTCCATGGAACATACAAGAGATAATTGTGGAAATTCAAGATCTTGCTAAAGAGTTTGAAGAAATCAGGTTTACACATATATTAAGGGAAGGAAACAAATGTGTAGATAAGCTAGCCAATAGAGGGGTTTTGATTGAGGATCGTGAAGTTAACATCTCCTTTCCATGGTTAGAGGAAGTAGAAAGTTTAGTTGAAGTTGACAAAAATTGTTGATTGCCTAAATCAATTAATGATTAAGATTTACTTTAATGTTTTCCATTGGTAATATCTATTTTATTTTGTAACAATAATGTGTGTTCATTTAGACTATTTATTATAATTTTTGTGGTTGCACTTGTGTTTCAGGAAGGAAACTAGCAATCCAGATTTGGTAAAGCGGACTATGTTAGTGCGATGTTTTGGAAATATTACTCTACTAAGATGCAAGGCATAGATAGTAGAGGTGAAGTTTTGGCATTGTGAAGGCTTGCTATAGGAAAATGTCAAGAAAGATGCTAAATTCTGGAGTAATTGTATTCATACAGAGATTTGAAAAGATCCAAAAAATGAAAATCAAGAATTCAAACATTTTATGTAAAATGATGTAGGTTTCTAACTATAGCATCTCAATTGAGATGAGAAGTGTATCTATTTGTAAACTCTCAAGCTCTAAAGAAGAGAGATGTAATTTGTTAAGGGTGGGGGACCCGAGTACAACCCCTTTTTATCAAGCAAAAAAACAAAACAAAAAAAGTTGTAATGAATTATTATTATTTAGTTTAATTAATGAAATTTTTTATGTAACTCATATTTCAATCTATCATCTATGAAAATATAATTTTTTTTGCAATATCTTATTCTTGATAGTAGAAAATTAAATATATAAAAAAATAATTTTTATCATTAGTAGATTATTGAAAAAATTAACTTTTATGAGTTAAATTGAAAAACCCTTATTTGTTTTAGTGATTTAGTAGGCACTATAATCCTCTATTGTAAATGGATTAATACACATCAACATTGAACTTTATTGCTTTTGAACTTGAGAAGATAACAAAAATTAAAAATATTAAAAGAATTTTTTTTTTATTTGGTTTGTGTGAGAAATCCTTATTACCAACGCAAAGGGCTGAGTAGTCTCCTCCCAATCATGATTCCTCGTAAAGCTGAGATCTATGCTTATCAATAGGAAATTTAACACACAACCACCACACACCCACCCCATCACACATTCACCCACACCACGATTTGAACCTTGGACCTCCAGAAGAAAAGCCAAATTTTGAACCATTGCGTTGTCCCCCTCACCCACCCCCTCACACACTCACTCATGCCACGATTTGAACCTTGGACCTCCAGAAGAAGAGCCAAAGCCTAAACCGTTGCACTGTCCCCTGGGACACTAAAAGTCCTTTATTAATTACATAACAATGTGTCAAAGGAATTTGTTTTTAGTATTTGATATATATTTTATAATAAAAAATTGATGTAATTAAATATTTTTTTAAATTATTATTATTTTTTATTTGGTTAGTGTGAGAAACTTCTATGACCAATGCATAGGGGTGAGCAGTCTCCTCCCAACTATGACCCCTTGTAAAGTCGAGAGCTATGCTTATCAATAGGGAATTTAACACACAACCACCACACAACCACCCCCTCACACACTCGCCCACGCCCTCACACACTTGCCCACGCCGTGGTTTGAACCTTGGACCTTCTAAAGAAGAACCAAAGCCCAAACCATTGTGTTGTCCTCTTTAGGACTTATTAAATTATTTTTAATTAATTAAATAAAATTATATAAGTATTGTATTTATTTTAGTAAAAATTATCAAATGATATCCGCCCATGTGGGGGAGTTGGAGAGGAGTGGGTAGTTGAAACTCTCATGTTGGAGAGGCCCCAAGTTCAAATCTCTCCATCTCATATGTTTGCGGATATGCTATGTAATAGTTTACTAGGGACCCTACTGGTGGTGTGTTTATCCACCCGCTTGATGTAATAATGAGCTTTAATGAAAGATCGACCAACATTTAAAAAAAAAAAAATTATCAAATGATATTAGCTCAACCAATTAGATTCATAATTTTCAAGTTGTTGAAGTACCACTATGTAGACATGATGTAATATGAATGAGATATGTTTCGATCTCATATAACCCATTGAAAATAATGAATCATGATAAGAGGATCAAAATTATTAGCTTCAAAACCTTTTAAATGCTATTTTTTCCTTTAAAGAAGGTAAAACTTATCATATTTAATCCCTCAATCCTAAAGTAGATGAATATTTTTATTTAAAAAGTAACACAAAATGTTACATGTCAAGAAACTAATAACCATAGTATAACTTAATAATATTAATAAATAAATATTAAGTAAAGGCGTTGGGTTCTCCTATGAAAGACCCAAGTTCAATTCATGAAGAAGATGACCCCTGTTGTGCCCCAACTTTTCAACTTATTCAAAAAAAAAAAAAAAAAATCAAACCCTTTTAAAAAAACAATTATGGTCCACCAACATTACCTATTTTGTACACTAGACCACATTATATTCCTATGAGTCTATTATGAATAAGAGGAGCAACTTTTGATATTCACCTATAAAGTCTATACCTTAACCCTTTACATTTAAACCTTAAAATTCCTCACTAACGTGCGAACCTAAGCCTTGATCAGTAGGTCCATCTATGTTATACAAAATTGAAAAGATTAAAACTGGATATTTTTTTAGAGTAAGGGAAACTCATTTAAGAGAAGTAAACAACTAACCCAGAAGAAATATAAGTAAATATACATGTGTAGCATAAGATCAAGTACAATTAAAAATTAGAATATATGAGTATTATTTAAATGAATTTATTAACATATATCTCAATTTGTTTTATAGGGACATCACAATGGTTTAGGTTTTGGATCTTTTTCAAGAGGTTTACAGTTTAAATTATAGAATGTGTGTTAAATTCTTTATTGATAAGTTCAACTCTCCCCCTTATAAGAGGTTATGTTGGGATTGGGATGTCCAACCTTAAATATCATTCGTATGGGTTTCTCACACTAGCTATATATATATATATATATATATATATATATATATATATATATATATATATATATATATATATATATATATTTTCAACTTAAAAAATAAATTTCAATAGATACATGTTTATAATTATTTATAAGTTAACGGAAATTAATAACTCCTTTATCCTTGTTCAAGATATTTCTTAAATTTTGATTTAATTTATTAGGAAATCGATGTTACTTTAAATTAATCTTTATTTTATAATTATATATTATCGTAAAAGTAAAAACAACAATTCATGTGATAGTACTTGTAAGTAACTCCATTAAGTTTGGGACAAGGTGTGGAGAATAAATATTTTTTATATGATAAACCATTATTCTAGTTTCATCTCAATACACCATCAATAAACTTCTATAATTTGAGAATATCAAATGCAATTTGAGAAATTGGACAACAAAACTAGGGTATTGAATGAAGGGTTCTTCATGAGTTGTTTCATTAGTGGTTTGAAGGATGATCTCCAAGCTAAGATCAAGATGTTTAAACCATAAACCATGATGCAGGTTATTAGTTTGGCTTGTTTGGCCGAATCCAAATTTTTAGCTCAAAGGCAAACATCTAAATTTCTACAAGCTAGACCCTCCTTCCCTCCTATATTCTAAAATCATAATAATATAAAATAATTGTTAAAACCCTATGTGACCTGTTGACATATCATAGCAATATGAACTCACTATGACATAACATATGTGTTGTAAAGAATATCCCTTCATTTCTTTGTCTTATCCTTACATTATTGGTGTTCCCCTAATACATATTTTATCTCAATATACTTGATATTTTCATTATGTCATAAGAACTTTTTCTACATGAAAATTATATAGTGTGAGAAACTCCTACGATCGATGCTCACGATTGAGCATTCCCATTTTAACCATGATTTTTCATAAGGGTGAGAGTTGAGATTATCAATAGAGGCCAAACACACACCCTCACACACTCGCCCACACCACGGTTTAAACCTTGGACCTCCCGAAGAAGAGCCAAAGCCCGAACCATGGTGTTGTCCCTTGAGATAAAAAATTTATATTTTTTACTTTTATCTTTCTATGACAAGTATAGTTTTATTTTTATTATATTCATTATATATAGTTTTATTCTATCCAACTTTTATATCTATAAATATATTGTCTATAACAACCTCACAATTTCTTAATACTTTTTTTAGGGTTCTTATTCATTCCTCTAATATTCCAAAATATTATTTTCATTGTTATTTTTTGTTTTTATTTGTGGGTTTAGTCCTACTTCTTGTTAGAACTTTGATATTTGTTTTTGTTTTTCCATATCAATATTTCTTTGGGTTTATTTTCTCTTTGTTTTTGCTTCTTGGGTCTTCCTCTCTTTCATTCATTCCCAACAATACTTTAATTTTCATCAATCTATTTAATCTTCTCACATTGCTCATAGTAAGACTTATCATATTTAGGTTTACCTTATTTTGAAGAATCTGAAGTGCAAGGAATAAACTCAAAAGTACAACATTTTTTATGTTACCTAAGAAACCTTAAAGTGCAAGAATGCTCTTCTATAGCAATTACCTTCTTCAGATGTTTGTTTCAGATTACAATGCCAAAAATGATCACAGCTTATAGTTTCTTTTATGCAGATCCGAGGTTCCTTCCTGTTGCTGCCTTGGGTTTTGGGATGATAAAGATATTTTGTAATGGGTTTTGTTGGGTAGTTGTTCGTAGTTCTAGTTTTTATAATCTTTGTTTATATAATTGATATATATATTCTGTAGTCTTTAGCCTTCGGGCGGATGCTTTGTACATTTTTGTTTTGATATTAATGAAGTAAACGATCTTTCATTTCAAAAAAATTACCTTCTTATTTTACCTTAAAAAACCTAAATTGTTGTTGGATTCCTCCATCTTCATTTTTTTATTATGTTGCTCTTGAAACCTTAAAGTGGAAGGGATAACATCTTAACCCATTTCACTTTTATTACCTAGAGAGGATTATATACTACTTGAGAAAAATGAAGATGATTTACTTAGAATAAACTTGACATCTTTTTCCATATTTGTTTTAGGTTTTCTCTCCACATCTTCTTTTGCACCTTTAATTTCTTCTAAATTTTTGAAATAATATTGTAGATAGGCTTTCTTTGCCTCTTATTTTGGAGTGGAATATCCTTGATCTCATCTAGCTTCTATTATTTCCTTACTTCATATTGAAGTTTATCTCCTAGCTAGAATATTTTGTTTCTTTCTTCATAGTTTTCACTTTTCAAACTCTTGCCATGTGCCCAATCTCATAACAATTGTAGAAACAAAATGTGATATTTTCATAATCTACTTGTTGATCCCATTCTCTTGATTCATATTTAATCTTAATGGATTGTGGCAAATATTTTGAAATATCCATAGCAACACATATTTAAGTATATATAGCATGTTTTTGCACCTTAGTAGTTAGTTATTCCTTTATGAATTCTCCTAGGGTATTTCCAATATTCTTTTGACCATCCTTATTTATAAGCTGATATGGAAGTTCAAAAATCATAACCCATACTGGAAGCTTCTTAATAGTTTCTATCTCAAAAAAATATATATTTCATGATTTCAAATAAAGTGTATCTCTTCCCCTAAAGCATGGGCCAAGCATGAACTACCAACCATTATTTTATCCCTAATTTTTAAACTAGAAAAGATGATGAGGAAAAAACCTTTAAAAAGAAAGGTCATAGCGTAATTTGAATTTAATCCCCACTTCCACTTGATCCAATTTTGAATATCCAAAGATCCTGGCCACAATCTATGGAACTTACATATTAAACCTCTACTTTTAAGAACCATTATATCGTACTCAATCATCTCATCCTTGATACTAACTTCTAGTGTAACTTTACACCTGGATTGAACTTACCATGTATTCACTCTTCTGCTTATCTCTACCTTGAGCCTCCATACTTCCAACTAGGGAATCCTCACTTCCCTTTAGGGCTTTAAAATATGACTTTCCTTCTGTACTAGCTGATGAGGCTCGCTCTTGGCTTGTACTTCCTCTTGGCTCATATTTCGTATTAGATTGCACAACTTGCACTCACTCCCAACTTACACTCTATCCTCCCTCACACTCACTCTCAACTTCACTCCCTCTTGGCTCACAATATCCCCTATCTCTTCTTTTCTTCAATGTTCCTTCACTTCAATATTTTTTTAAAAATAATGTTCTACACATTCGTGGTAAGGATTTAAAGCATTGATACACTCTAGATGAACCTCACCATGATTGAATCTAATTTTGTACTTTGTCTTAGGTCACACTCCCTCTTGTATCACATTCCCTCTTAGCTCACACTTCCTCCTAACACTGTATTCATTAACTATATTAGCTACAAATAAAATAAAGTTGCTTTTAATTTCAATAGAAACCTAAATACTATTAGAATTTCATTTAATTTTATTTTTTCAAAACTATTTCATTCTAATAAAAATCTTAAGAACAATAACTCTTTCTATAAATAAAAATCATAGTTCTTTCATTAAAATAATTAAAAAAATATCCTAATGATCATCAAAGATTCTCTAGACTTAAGCTAGATACATTTGAATATTCTTTCATATGCGATAAAACAATCAATAAGATTGATATTATGTGGTAAACCCAAATCTCAAATTTCTCTTATAATATAATCAAGAAAGGACCTTAATAATTAATATTTTCATGTGAATATTGTTATCACCTATGAAATTGATTTAAGAAAAAAATGTAGCCAAGGAGAATTGTATGCTAAAAATAAATGAAGGTGAATTTTTCTCTTGTATTTTATATAAGTCGAATCTTCAATATATATCACATAATTTAATTTATTCATACTTTATAGTTAACATTATTTTTAATATATTTCATTTTAATTATCCTGAAATCAATCCATGTTATATGGTATTGGGTGTATTATTGATCCATATTAACATTGTTATGATACAATACACATGATTAAATCTATAACAAATAATAATAATACATACTAATAAATTTATTATACCAACTAAAATATAAATTACTGTTTAATTATATTAATAAAAAAATAAAGATAAAATATTTTAGCATCCACAAAGCAAGAGGTTATATGAGACAATCCTCATAAAAAAAATTTATTTATCTAATATATAATTATCTAACCAAAATTTAGTTGTGAGTTATCTTGTACAATTCTACCACCCATTAGATTTGTTGGGATTTACCAATATGATTTATGTGTGAGCAAATTAGAACAACAGAAATAAACATCAAACACACAGACAAGAGAGAAACACCATATTTGACGAGGTTCACTCAACATCTTGTTGAGCTACATCCCCGGAGAAGCACCAGCACAGTAATTCCATTATTCCAAAAATTACAAAATATAATGAGGAAGAACCAAATAGCGGTATGTCTGAAACACCCTCTCTCCAACTCCAGCAAACTTCTCATGAGTTTCTCCTCACCCACAAAGCCATAATCACTCCACCATGATTACAACATGAGCTTTGCACCAAACTCACATATTTCCTTGTAATTCTCCATAAAGGCTATAAGATTGTTGTGCTACTATGCATAATGAGAAATTTGCCACATTGCGGCATTGTGCATCTCCAAACACCTCACTGCACTCTCACTACAGTAATACAGGCTTTCTACAATCAGTTTACAATGAAGGATTAAAATGACAAAAATACCTCTTGGGCATCCTCCAAGGCATTACCGCCTTCTTGTATGCCATTCCGGCATTACACTCCCTGGAAATATAGCCTCGTATGCCTATTGGCATTACTACCCAATCATCTACAATAGGTCTTTATATATACACAACAACATTTGATTTGTTTCAACAAATAACAATAAAATAAATATGCAGTTACACAGGTTACGAAACAATACCAATCACCACTGCCTTGATACTCAACAAAAACAATGACCTCGTGATGCTATCTTCGCCACAGCATATCCAACCTACCACGGGATAAAGCGTCTTTGTGGTTTCACACCAGATTATTCGATTGACTCAAACTGCCCAAACGCATAGTCTACAATACATAGTCATCCGTCTATTTATGGAGAATCGGACTCCATCCCAACAATCTCCCACTTGGAGACCGATTCACAACAACCCACTACACTTTTGTTGCTGCACCACACACCTCATCATGTTCTGCACCATCATATTTTTGGATTGATGTCAACACCATATCTCCTCTTCTGATCAACGAATAGACTGAAAATCCACCATACAAGTTCAAGATAACCCTTCAACCAACCAAGGATTTTTACCTCCTTCAAGTTTTTATATCTAATGCTTTGAACCATCACAACCAGATTAGTGTCAACCTTGCACCTTCTCCTTGTGATCACCAAGCAACCTAACAATCTCCAACATCATATCTCCCACTGCTTTGTCATTCTCCTGCTCTTTCGTAGTCAGGAACAATACATTGAAAACTCCACCTTTCCAATTACAAGCTTCCATATACAGAACCCAGGAAGGGATAAGGGCAAGAGAGGTGGTCAGTATCATCTTCCAACATATCCAATTTCCTAGTTTCTTAATACAAGTTTAAACCAGTTGCTCACACCAGCAATCCATTTTTACCTTAGCTTCCATCTCCCACTCAAACAGGAATCCTCCCAACATTAAGCTCTGATACCAATTGTTGGTATTTACCAATATGATTTATGTGTGAGCAAATTAGAACAACAAAAATAAACATCAAACACATAGACAAGAGAGAAACACCATATTTGATGAGGTTCACTCAACATATTGTTGAGCTACATCCCCGAAGAAGCACCAGCACAGTAATTCCATTATTCCAAAAATTACAAAATATAATGAGGAAGAACCGCATAGTGATATGGCTGCAACACCCTCTCTCCAACTCCAGCAAACTTCTCATGAGTTTATCCTCACCCACAAAGCCATAATCACCCCACCATGATCACAACATGAGCTTTGCACCAAACTCACACATTCCCTTGTAATTCTCCATCAAGGCTATAAGATTTTTGTGCTACTATGCAAAATGAACAATCTACCACATTGTATCATTGTGCATCTCCAAACACCTCGCTGCACTCTCACTACAACAATACAGGCTCTCTATAATCAGCTTACAATGACAAAAATGCCTCTTGGGCATCCTCTAAGGCGTTACTGCCTTCCTGTATGCCATTCCAGCATTACACTCCCTGGAAATATAGCCTTGTATGCCTACTAGAATTACTACCCAATCATCTACAACATGTATTTATATATACACAACAACATTTGATTTGTTTCAACAAATAACAATAAAATAAATATGTTGTTACACAGGCTACCAAACAATACCAATCACCATTGTCTGGATACTCAACAAAAACAACCACCTCGCGATGCTATCTTCACCATAGCATCTCCAACCTGCCACATGATCAAGTGTCTCTGTTGTTTCACACTAGATTATCTGAATGACTCAAACTACCTTTGGCAGTGTCTGCAATACATAGTCATCCGTCTATTTATGGAGAATCGGGCTCCATCCTAACAAGATTTAAACATCTAGCCTCTTATTTGGAGTTCCAAGGTCTTACATTCAGACCCACTTATGTTGAACAATAATATAATTACTATAAGTTTATAATATTGAAGTCCTTAAGAATGTTTAACTTGTAAAAACCATGGCATGGGTGATTGTGTGAGGGGGTGGTTGTGTGGTGGCTGTGTTAAATTCCCTATTGATAAGCATAGCTCTCGGCTTTAGGAGGGGTCATGGTTGGGAGGAGCCTACCCAACCCTATGTGTTGGTCATAGCGGTTTCTCACACTAACCAAATAAAAAAAAAACCTTCTCAGGTTCAATTCCTATAGTTGTATTATACATTTTGTAGTAATATTATGTGATTCATTAATTTTAAGGGTTGGGTGGATTGGTGCTTATCAAGAGAAGATCCAGGTTCAAACCTCGGAGGAAAGTCTGCTTGGGTAAAGGTAGTAGTTTGACTTGAATATGTTGAGTGTGCATCAACCCGATGATGGCGGTACCAATCCTGAGCCACCGGTGGTCCCCTCGCATCAGGTTGTTAACAATAAGGTGACATAGAAGTTATAAAGAACAACTCCAAAATTTTAAGCCTAGTTAATAGTAAAAAATAAATAAAATGTAATTGATTTCCAAGAATATTATGTGATTCATTCAATTATTGTGAATTCAAATATTTTTTTAAGTGCATGAACATTTTGTATGTCAGCCTACTCTATTACCCTGTTATAATCAATTCCTATGGGGTGATTGGTTATACATTCTATCAAAATAATTATAATCAATTCCTATGGGGTGATTGATTATACATTCTATCAAAATAAATATTATGTCACTTATTCAAATAATGTGTGAAGTAAAATAAAATTTTCTAAGGTCCATGGGCATTGTTCATATCCGACCACTATGCACTTCCTTGAGACACCAATTTAAAAAACATATAAACAATGTTTTAGTGGATCTAATTGTGAAGATTTGAATGGTTTGAATAATATGTTTATATTTGAATTTGGAAGGGATATTAGTTTACATAGGTTCATTTATATTAACATTATATATTTAGGACCATATAATTAATAACAAAAAAAACTTGTTCAAAGCATTATAAAACAATTGTGAATGGAATCATTTGATTTAAAGTTTAAATCATTATAATATATATTTTTAAATTAGTATAATTTATAATAATATAGTTTGTTAAAATGTTATGATAATTCATTGAAAAATATTTTTAACATTATATAAAAAAATTAAAGATATAGCAAATAAAAGTTATTTTCTATTAATATATTTGTATAAAATTAATGATATTATAGATTAATATATTTTAAAAGGCATTATGAAAAAAAATAAAAGGCATTTTAAATATGAGGATCACATTGCTTGGGCCGAGACTAAAAGTGGAGATTTTACGGTCAAATCTACCTATAACTTGCTCCTCAACAATGAAGACCAACAATTTCAACCGAATTTGGTCTGGATCAAGGGTTTAATCCCTAAAATATCTTTTTTCTCATGGTTGGTGATCCAAGGAAAAATTCTTACTATGGATAATATGTTGACTAAAGGTATGGTTATTGCTAACCGTTGTCATATGTGCATGGCTGGGTGGGAGTCAACCCAACATTTGTTCCTAGAGTGTCTGGTGGCAGCGCCTATCCTTGACGAAATTTTCCAAGCTTTTAGGGTCTCATGGGTCAAGTCGGCTTCAGTTTTTGAAGTGTTCCAACAATGGCCTCAACCCTTTGTTAGTATGAAACTTAAGTACCTTTGTAAAATTTGTTGGCATCATTTCCTGTGGCAGATATGGTTAGAAAGAAATCACAAATATTTTAAGGACACCAGTCATAGCCTTAAAACAATCCTCAATAGAATCCTTGCCTTTGCGAAAGAAAACATTAGTATCCTTGCTGAGGAGAACCGTATAATCCCTCCCCGAGAAAGACAAATTGCTTTAGCCTTAGGCATTGAGGAAAAGCCTTTCATCCCTCTACCAAATCCCAGAAATGGGGTCTCTTGCGAGCCACCCCCTAGGATTTGGTTCAAATTGAACTTTGATGGTGCAACTAAGGAGAACTCGGGAAGAGCAGGAGCTGGAGGAGTAATCATAGATCATCAAGAAAACCTGGTTAAGGCCTTAATTGAACCATTGAGAATTAGAAATAATAATGAGGCAGAAGCTAGAGCCCTTTTGATAGGGTTAAAATTTGCCCAGGAGACTCATGGAATTTTGATGATTGAAGGCGATTCCATGAATATCATCAACCTATTAACCAATGGTAGAAAACCTCCATGGAGGATTGAGGTCATCATCTGCAAGGCAAGGATCCTTTTTGCGGCAAGATAGGATAGGAGGATTCACCATGTGTTTCGTGAGGCCAACAAAGCGGTTGACAAATTAGCCAATGTGGGTATTGATGCGGGAAGTTTGATGATGTGGACACAAGGGGTACCACGTGAAGTGGAAGACATTCTTAGACATGAAAAACACACTACTGATTAAGAAGAAATGTGGAAGGGTGGCTTTTTCCCAATTTTTTCGTGATAAGCATAGAGTTTTTTCTCTAAGTCAACTCAAATGACTATCATTGTAAGTAATGTTAATTGTCATGTTGAACTATCTTTCTGCAGTAAGTGTAAGGTGTTGTAGGATAACCAACACAATTTTTGAAAAGAATATTCTAAGGATGACTAGGATCCGCAATCTCAACATAAGGCTAGATTTTGTATTAGGTTTTGGGTTAACCTGCAAAACCCAGTAATTAATGACGACTTTTATTTACCAAAAAAAATGAGTGCAACCCAATCACATCCTTGTTGAAAAACAATATCATAATTTGATATAATACCATAACAAGGTAGTTTAATGAAATAAAAACAAAAAATAATAAAAAAAGGTTTTTTCAATTTTTTGTAACTAAAAGTATTATACAATAGTACAATTTAGGGTTCGAATTAAGGTGTCATTCCCTGAGAAAACTTAAGCGGGAAGAAAATTCCAGCAAGTCTCTGGTTTTGGAAGGTTCAAAAAGACAAAAACTGAAGGGGATCCATCTACGTCGAACCTTGACCACATTTTAAATGATGATAACCCATGGGAAGTGAAGTCTAAAATTGTGCTATAGAAGTCTATTTTGACTTTGTTTTCAAACACCACCGTTCACCTTTTCGTAGTTGCCAATGCTGCTAGAGCTGCGTGGACAATTTACAATCAAACTGCTAAAATCATGAAGAAGCTCCATGTGGAGCTCAAACAACTCTTCAAGATTCAAGATGGCATCCCTGGTGATCAGTGAAAATCATTGAAAATTATTTTCCTTTTTTGACATGCCCAGATATCTATTATTTGTTTTATTGTCGAGGTTTTTCTTTTGATTTAGTATTTATTGGGTGCATCCCAGTGGAATTTTCACTCTGTTTTTACTGGCCATTGGGTTGTAATGTTGCACTTGTTGTAACTGTTGGGTTCATCCCTCTGGGATTGTCCATTTTTGTTGGCCTATGGATTGTCCTGCTGCATTTGATGTAATGCTGCTCCTTTTGTAACAAGGTTTTGGGACCCTTTCAAAACCACAGTTCAATCTACCAAAAAAAACTCCTTGAAGGCTTTTATTAAAATGAACTTTTCATATTAAAATAAGATGATCTTTTTTATTCTATATAATGTTATACTTTAGATATCTATTATTTGTTTTATTGTCGAGGTTTTTCTTTTGATTTAGTATATATTGGATGCATCCCCGTGGAATTGTAACTCTGTTTTTACTGCCATTGGGTTGTAATGTTGCACTTGTTGTAATTGTTGGGTTCATCCCTCTGGGATTGTCCCTTTTTGTTGGCCTATGGATTGTCCTGTTGCATTTGATGTAATGTTGCTCCTTTTGTAACAAGTTTTTGGGACCCTTTCAAAACCACGGTTCAATCTACCAAATAAAACAAGGATGAAATTTATTCTTATTTCTTATAAAGAAAAATAAAATCCTTCTTGAAGGCTTTTATTAAAATGAACTTTTCATATTAAAATAAGATGATATTTTTTAATCCTATATAATGTTATACTTTATATTATGAGTTTCTTATTGTAATTCAAAAGTAAATAATTGAACTTATAATTTGTTTATTGTTGTTCCATTGAAATATGATTTGATCATATTTATTGTTCCATAATTATCATTAAGGATAAAAAATAGTTATCTAATATATTATAATATTATATATATATATATATATATATATATATATATATATATATATTATATTTAAATGGAATATTTTATATTATATTATAACAATTTGATATTTATGAATATATTTCTTGGTCAAGGTTCTTCTTCTTAAAATTTGATGAATATTATTGGTTGAGTTAATATCATTTATTAAATATTAAGGTTTACCCATGAAATTTGAACCTTGGTTAAGGATGTGAAACTTTCATTATCTACAAATTACTCTAAACCTCGTTAAATTTTTTTAAAAATAATTATAATAGTAAATAATTATTTTAAAATTAATTGTACTTGAGTATCGTTGCTAGCCTAGTGTGTGTAAACCACTTGAATCCTAAGCTCTTAACTTTGTTCTTGGGTATTAAAAATACTTTAAATGCCTGAGCTAGCTCAACTTGCCCTCTCATAGAATAAAAATATGCTAGAAATGAGATAAGTTTATTCAAAAAAATAAAAATATAATAATATAGGCATTATTATCTAGCATAATAAAAATTCTAAAATAGTTATATTTATCCTTTAAAATGCGAAATAAGAAATTTTACAAGTCAAGACAAGATTTTAAACTTATGGATGAACCTTAATATTTATAGTTTAGATGCTTCAAACAAGAGATTCAAAGTTCGATATGGAAAGCCAAGTTTAAATAGACATAATATAGATAAAACATATAGTTTTGATATAGTGTTTAAAACTAAGTTTTTGTTGATAATTGTCATATATAATATACTACAAATAAAATTATGTTTATTAAATTAAATGTTAATATTTAATCATATATATAAAAAATTGAGACCATTATATATCTATATCTATATCTATATATATATATATATATATATATATATATATATATATATATATATATATATATGATGGTGAAAATACTATATATACAACATAAAAATTTCTTTTTATTAAAATTAAATATTAATATTTAATCATATATAAAAAATGAGATCATCATCTCTCTCTATATATATATGATGATGATGAAAATACTATATGTACAACATAAAGTGAATGATGGATATCATTGAAAGAAAATATTGACAAAGTGATTTATGAGTAATTTAATAATGAAATTTAGCTTACATACACACAAATTTATATATATCAAAAGCCATACATATGGTCAACGTGAATAATTATAAACTATAAAATTAAAGAATACATGGTATGATGAAGAAAGCAAAGCAGTAAGGAGAAACTTGAAAGAAATAGACAAAGAGAAAACAAAAATAAAGATATCTAAACAACTAGAGAAAACAAAAAGGAAGAATATATAAGAGCAAGGCAAAAGGATTTGATCACTTTTAAAGCATAGCCCAAGACAATTTTGAAAAGAGCTATAACAAAGCAAAGGTACATAAAAAACAATATCACAAATGAACAATGCTTACATTAAGCTAAGAAATTATATAACAAAAGCCAAGAAAAAATAACCCTCAAGATATAGATGGTTTGCAAGTTGAACATCTCAAGTGTGGGGTTGACATATTAGCACCACACATCCAAAATATTTTTAATGGAATAATTAAAGGAGGATTTTCATTAGAAGGGATAATCAACCTTGTCATACCGTTACATAAAAATGGGGACACCAAATATCCTTAAAATTACTATACCATCATGATTAATCTTCTTTTTGCAAAATTATTTGGTAGCATAGTAGAAAGCAAAATCAGTCAGTGAGCAAAAATTCAAGAAAAGAGGAAAATAGGGAAAGCAAGGTTTAGACCAAAGAACTCAACAATAGATCACTACATTACTTTAAGGTACCTAATAGAGAGAATATGAAATGAAAAATGAGAAGTTTATTATTATTATGTGGACTTTAAAAAGGCTTTTACCATAGTATTTAGAGGTAAATTATGAAATATAATGAAATAAATTGGCATACCAACCAACTATAGAGCAATTATACATAGAATTTATGAGAAGTTGGTAAAAAATAGAACTTGAGAAGGACTATCTGAGCATTTTGAGAGTGATGTTTAGGTGAAACAGGGTTATCCATTGTCACCTACTTTATTTGGATTTTACATTGACAAATTGAAGGAATGGGTAGAAAGGATGGGAGAAGAGGGAATACAATTGGCTAATTATCTAGTGAAACTTATCTATGTTGATAACATCATATTGATTGGAAAGATACTTGAAATTTTAAAAGGACATATAAACACTTTAGAGCATTTTTGTAAAGAAGTTGGAAGTAAACACTAGCAAGACTAAAATTATGATCTTCTCTACTTAAAAAGAACAAAAATTGCCATATATTTTATTTGAAGTAAATCCTTTAGAGATAGTAATAGAGTACGAATACTTTGGGTTATATTTTCAAATAAAACTCAATTGACGGATATGTAAGATGAAATAAATACAAAAAATATGGAGGGAACTCTACTTAATGCTAAATAGAGGTAGCAAAGCATAACAATATGATTGAAAAATTATGCAGGAGAATCCATATGTAGATTAATGCATCAAAACTAAAATATCAACATTTGAAAAATGAATTTTCTAGAAGTTGGAACGTAAATAACTTCACAAAAAATTAAATTGGGTGGAGTTTGAGAAGTGAAGGGGTTAGGGAGAGAAAGTGTAGATGAGCATGGAAGAATGTAGAAGAGAATGGAGAAGAACAAAAGAGGAGTAGTAGAAGTGGAAGAGAATGAAAATAGGATTGTTGAGATAGACAAATATGTCCTGAGTAGTGGCTATAGATTGACTAGATAAGCATTTATGATTTTATTGCAATATATCATAGCATCAAAGGATTAATCATTAATAGAATTTTATTTTTAAATATTGCATTGGTTATCACATGTTGTTGTTATGTTAGAATACTAGGTGGTGCATTGTCTAGTATTGTAAGTTGATGCAGTTAAAAGTATAAACCTTCAACTGAATGCAACATCTTAAAGCAATCATCATCTAACAGTGTAGTCTTATGGTTGAAAGTAGAATTGCTATCAAGTTTATGTCTTGCCATCTAATAATATTTTGTCATGCCAATAACTATAAGGAAATACCATCGTCTAAGGAGATCCTACCATCAACCAAATATCGAATTGAGAAGACTATTATCGGTAAATTTTAGGAGATTATCATCATAGTTGTTTGCTAACTCAAGGAGACAATCATCACAATTGATGTTGCGGACTTGAGAAGTCTATCATCGTACAGGAGGTAGTGTGCCATCTCTAAAGAACAAATTATTGTCTAAAAAAATGACTCCTTACCTTAAGCATTTCTAAATTATTATCTAAGGAGTATTTATCAACGAAAGAATTAATTACTCAACCTTTTCTATTGAAATAGCTATATTTTCCTTTGTCACTACATCATTTTGGTATCAAATCCAAAAGGTCTCTAAGGATTGATACATGTCAAAGAAACAATGACACAACATGGAAGAGGGAGACCATGAGGATCTTCACCTATAGACATAGCTAAGATGCTAAGGGGAATTACTACCTGACTTGATGCAATCAAAATTACCCCAATGAGAGGCATTAATATTGAAGAGAATAGTGACATTGAAGAAGAGGAGGCTAGTCACACAAAATATCAAGATGAAGAATGAGAGGAAGAACAAGAGGAGTGATTGTGTTTATGTATATTACATTTTTTGTACATGCTAATGTACCTCCATGGTACCTTCATGGTACATATTTAAATATTAGATTAGGGCTGACTCAATAGTTTAGAGTGTGTTATATTTTCCCTTTTATGTAAGTGTGAATGCGCAATAAATGCACAAGTTTCATAGTGTAGGTTGAGTAAATATCCACAAGTGTCTTGTATGTAAGAGTGCATAATGTAAATATGTGTACAAGTGTCTTAGATTAGGTGTGCAAGTAGAAGTGTAAGAGTCATGTAAAGGTGTGAAAATGTTATAGAGTCAAGCTTTCATCAAGTATGTAAATGACAATTTGATAAGCCAAGAGTCATGATACTTGGCATATGAAGAGCAATAATAAAGTATGAAGAGTCACATTACTATGGCTATATTATGGAGAAAATGATCTATAGGATATATCAAATCATTTTCATATTATCTTATTGTAAGAGGATTAATAAAGCTTGTATACATTTTGAGCAATTAATATTGTGAGTTGTTCTTCATGCATAGTACATAAATGATTCAGGCTATTTACATTTATATTCGATTATATAAAAGAATGTTAGTTTCTTTATTATATAAGCCTTGATATACATATTACTTTGCTAATATTATCATTATCTTGACCTTTGTTATTGTGGCTATTTTATATTGGGACCTATGTGATATTTTGAGATAACCTATGATATATTATGGTAGTACTAAGGCTTAAAAATCCAACATTGGTATTAGAGCTACCACCAAACTCTATTTAGTTTGATAGAGTTTATTAAAGCCACCATTTTTAATTAGCTTTGTCCATTTTGATAAATTTGATCAAGATTTTGTCCACTTTGAAGCCAATGAGACTCAAAATCTATCTTAAAGGTCATATTAAGTAGAAAAAGCTAGTCTTTCCACTCAGTTTAAGGAAAATCAATGAAGACTAGGACTCAATAATATTGAAAGAAAAGGTCAACTTAGGAGAAAATTTGGACATATTGAAACCAAATCAGAAGATATTTGGATATTGATTGATTGTAAACCATCTTAGAATATAGTTGGAAGATTTGGGAACATACAAAGTCACCCTGATAATATATTGGATTCTCTAGTAAGGGGGAATCATATTTAATTCCTAGGTACAACCTAAGATATGGAAGATAATATTCTAAAAGTGTGAGAAGTTTCTTTATAGAATATAAACAAGAGTTTCAACTTCTAAGTGCAGAGATTTGAAGAATAGTAAAGAAAAAAAATGTTGAAATGGATTGAGAAGCATTCAAAGCTTCCTAAGAAAGAGAGAGAAGAAATATAACATTAGAGTTTAGAAGAAGAAGAATATAAATTTACAACATATATAGAAAGAATATAGGTATATATCAATGATATGTTAGTCTTGAAGAAAAATAAAGAAGCATACAAATCTTAATTTATATAGCTTCAAGCATTCAATTGAAAGCTATCAGCAGTAGAAGAATATTGAGATCATAGAGATATATGACTTTGACATAAGCAGTAGAAGAATATTAAGGTCATATTGATCTTGACATAATTCTAAGAGGCCAATATAGAAGAAATAGGCCCAAGAGGTCAATTTAAGAGAAAGAGGCCCATAATAGAGAAAAATATCCATATAGAAGATAGGACCAAGAGAGAGGTCTAAATAAAAGAAATTCTAAAGAAAAAGTGATTCTGGAAGCTCTAGAGAAAATAACAAAGAGGTCAATTTGGTCAATTCTAGTAAATTCAAGCAAAGAGGTCAAATTTAATAGTAATATGAGTAGAGAGGTCATTCAATAAAACTACAAAAGAAGGGAAAAGTCATCAAAAAAATCATTAGCTAAACAACCAATCAAACATTAGCATAAAGGAAAAGCAAGGTATAAAAGTTATTATAGAAGCACCATACATCGGGAACCTATGAATCTACAACATTGGAAACAACATTAGAAATATATCATCCTAGTATAGTAAGGATAAGCTATACGATAAATAAAGATAACAAGCATTAAAAAAGAAAAATAGAATGTTTAAAATAAAAATCTAAGCTTCTAATATTGAAGAACGTTTGATAGCTTCATACCATTAGAAGACACAATATTCTATATTGTTGGAATTTGAATCAACCAGAAGAAGGTGCAACATTCTATATTGTTGGAAGTTGAATCAACTAGAAAAAAGCACAACATCTAACATCTTTGGATTACAAACAAAATAATGAAATCTAAAGTGTTAGGGAGAAGCGAAAGCTAAAGTTCCAGGGAGAAGAAGAAGCTAAAGTAGCTAATTAGATAAGGGAGAAGAAGCTAGCAGAAGCCAATAAAATAGCGAAAACTAAATCATCTAACATTGGAGAAGGTAGTTAGTTAGAGGAAATTAGATTTCTCAAAGTTAACATGAGACATGTTCATCTAACGATGATGCATGTATCAACAATTTGTAATGTATTGAGTGTTATAGATAAAGAAGATAACACATTTTTCAAAATGCATGCAATATTCCACATGATAAATATCAATTATTTAGGCATCCTCAAACTTGTTTCTAAAGAGTATAAGGAACATGTTATGAAGCCCTAACTCTTAATGCTAGCAACAAAAGAGCAATTTAGAGTAAATAAGAAAGCAAGAAATTCATGCACAATTCAAAAATTATTCTAAGGTTATACCTTAATTTGATTCTTTATTAAGCTATTTGAGGAGTTATAAGGTATACTTAAATAATTAAATAGGTATAATTTATTTATAGAGTGGTAAGTAGATTTTTAGTAGTTATAGGATTTTTTTTTTAATTCAATTTTTTATTCTAGAGATATGGAGTAATAAGGATGTCTACTTAGTTAAGTTTTTGATTATTTGAAATATTCAAGGTAGGATATTTGTATTTGAAAAGTGTGGAGTGATAAGTATTTCTACATTAATTTAGTTTACTTGATTATATCAAGTATATAAATTTTTAAAGTTATTTTTTATATAAGTTTTTATTTTTGAGTATTTTCAATTTTTGAGAAAATTTGAAATTGAAAACTTTAAAAGTTTTTGAAATTTTGCAAATTCAATTTTGGAGCTAAAAGGTTTTCTACATCAAAGGTTAGAAAAATAAAAAATTTGCAAATTTCATATTGACATTATTTTCTAAACTAAGGAGTCATAAGGATTACTACTTCAAAGTAAATAATGTTGGAAATATGTTGAATAATTTCCATGTTATTCTAGTAGGGTTAACTCTAAAAGGTATTGGACACTCTCCATGTATCCTCACTGGACACTAGAAGTTTTAGGGCTTCTTAAGATATTTTTAGACCCATATGGGTAGTTTAGGGTTAAATATTTGAACCCATGGTTTTTTTTGCCCATGGTATTCTAAAGTTTGTTCTTGTGTTGTTGTTATTTAATTGCACTTGTATCAAGGTTTGAAGAGAGAGGAGAGGTGAACATTATTGTATTAGAGATGGTTAAGTTTATATACTAAGGATATATCACTATGTTGAATTTTTTCCGTGAGGGTTTCCCAGGTGAAATATTGTGTTATGTGTGTATATGTTATTTTCTTCTTCTTTTTTCCTTTGATTGTGTATTTACTATTTTCCTAGATTTATTTTATTGGGGCCTTTTGCTCTTCATTTGGTATTAGAGCTAGGTTTTTTAGCTTTGTTCAAGGAGTAAGGGTTTCAACCCTATGATAAATTAATTCTTGAGTGGGAGACATATGCGAAAGAATCTAGACAAAGGAAAATGATATGAAGCACACGAGTAGAGATTGAAAAATTTAATGGATAAAATTTTGAGTTATGGAAACTCAAGCTAGAGGATTTGTTGGTTGATAGATATTGGTGGATTTTAGTCTTGGGAATAAAATCAACATCAATTACAAATAAGGATTGGTTGAAGATCAATAGAAATACAAGAAGTTCTATTAGATTGTGCTTATCTGATTATGTCTTGTTTAATGTATCGATAGAGACCATGACAAAGTTATTATGGGATAAACTGAGAACTTTGTATTAGATAAAATCACTTGTAAATAATATTTTTCTCCAAAAGTTGTATTTGCTTTAGATGAATGATGGTGACTCTATGGTTGAACATATAAATGCTTTTAACACTATGGTAAGTCAATTAAACTCTGTTGAAGTAAAAATGGATGAAGAGGAAAAATGTATTACTTTACTTTGTTCATTACCTAATTCATGGGATAACCTAGTTATGACTATCACCAATACTAATTCTACATTGAAAGTAGAAGATATAGTAGGAAAATTGCTATCTAAGGAAATGAGATAAAAATATTATGAGGATTATCATCATATGGATGCATTTGTTATGAGAGGTCATTCTCAAGAAAGAAACAAAAATAAATCAAGAGAAATAAAATTGAGATCTAGGGGTAAATATGTTGCTCCAAAAAAGAGAAAATGCTAGAAGTGTGGTAAAACAAGGCATTATAAAAGAGATTACAGATCTAAAAAGGTTGATAATAGCTGATCATCTGATGAAGGAACTTCTACAAAAATGAAGACCACAAATAAATATTTAGGAGACTTATTCTTAACTACAATATGCTCAAGTGAATGCCATGAGTCATGGTTGATTGACTCAGGTGCTTCCTTTCATATGGTTGCTCATAGGGAGGGATTATATAAATATGAAAAGATAAATGGAGGTGAAGTCTTATTCAGAGATAATTCGACATATAAAATAATAGGTCGAGGAAGAGCCAAGTTGAGGTTAAAATATGGAAGAATTAAAATCCTTCCTGGTGTGTTGCATATTCTAGGTTTGGAAAGAAATCTGATATCCATGAGTAAGATGAATGACATGGGTGTGACTATGGTATTCAATAAGTATAGTTGCAATATGGTCCATGAGTCTTGGTATTGGCAAGGGGAGTTCATACAAGAACTTTGTTCAGACTTAAGGCTAACACTGTAACTATTGATTGCAATAACTCTTCATTTGTAGAGAAGAATAATATGGTAGAAGTGGCTTCGAGTATTCTTGTAGCAAAGACAATGTTGTGGCATCAAATAATGGGGTATATTGGTGATAAATACATTCAAACATTAAAAATGAAAGGTATGGCTAAAGGAAATTTTGATTTTTGTGAGCACTGTATTTTTGGAAAGCAAATCCAAGTCAAGTTTCCTAGTAGTGCTACAAGATCTAAAGGAATTTTACATCTAGTTCACCGTGATGTGTTTGGACCTACAAAAGTACCATAGTTAGGTAAATCTATATATTTTGTTACATTTATAGATGAATTTTCAAGAAAGACCTGGGTATATTTTTTATGAAAAAAATTGATGCTTTCAATAAATTTAAAGAGTTTAAGGCTCTTGTAGAAAATCAAATAGAGAAAAATGTAAAGGTTTTTATAAGTGACAATGGTGGTGAGTATTGCTCTAATGAATTTGAGTAGTTTTGGAAGGATTTTGGAATATAAAGGCAAAAAAAAACTATGTATACTCCAAAATAAAATGGAGTTGTAGAATGGATGAATAGAACATTGATAGATAAAGCCAAAAGTATTATAAGTGGTGCAGGGATAGAAAGGAAATTCTAGGTAGAAGTCATGTTAATTGCTTGTTATCTCATTAATAGATCTCCTATCTCAGCTTTGGTGAACAAAATATGGATTGGTAAGAAACCCTCTCTCAATCATATAAGGGTTTTTGGTTGTGATGCTTATATGTATGTCCTAAAAGAGAAAAGGACTAAGCTAGACTATAAATATGAAAAATACATATTTATGGGTTATAGTATTGGTGTTAAAGGTGTAGAGGGGGAAAAATTTGCATCTCGTATGATTCTCGGTTGGATATTTTGGGAGATGAGGTGACCATGGTGACCGTTATAATCTCTACACTCAGTGTAGGAAAAGGGTTTCACCAAGCATGGTTTTAGGACTCACTCTAATTTTAGGTTGGAAATTTTTGATGTGTCAATTAAGAAAACACCTATTGTTTGGCCTTTCTACACTAAGCTATGAGAATGACAAAACAATGCAAGAAACACAAGATGCAAGAACACAAGAACTAACCCTAGTATGATTCTTTGATTTGATGATATCTATCCCATGTTTTGCAAAATGAGATGTGTTCCTTTGAGCAATGGTTCAAGGAAAATGTACAAACAAGATTAAAACCCTATATGCACACTATATTCTTTTATTCTTTCAAATTCCTAGAAATTTAACTAAATATTGTCCTTTTACTTATGATCTAGATTTTGAATAAAATTGAATAGAAAGAAAACAAAAAACAATCTAGAAACTTTACTCAAGGCACTTATCTAATTCAGTGTTTTATCTAGCTTTAAATTTTATCTAGATTATCCAAATAGATTCAAACCTGCAAAATAGCTTCACAAGCACTAGAAAATTTAATCAATGTTTGGGGGCCTGCTTAGGCCACTATTTGACTGAGCTTGGAGGCACAACAGTCAAGCCCCCTTGGTACTTTTAGCTGACTATTCAAAAGAAAACTTATATGTGACCTTTGGAACATGCACAAATAGATTAAAATAGATGTATAACAATGAAATTAAATGCAAATAGGATAAACATGATAGAATGTTAAGATGCAAACTGAAAATCAGGGTTTTGGGATGCAAAAGCTTACCCCCAAACCCTAATTTAACAAATGTATACCCTATAAATAGGGAGCATAAATCTAGTTTACCAAATTCATGCCTTGTATGAGTGGGGTAGGAATTTGGTTTAGATACCATTTTTGAACCCCAAAACAACAAAAAATATACTTACAAAGCAAATAATGTAAACACAAAATCTAATGAGCTAATGGAGAAATCAAGAATAAATGAAGTGGTGGAAGAAGCACTCCAATATTATGGATCTCTCTAATTATCAAGACTCCTCCACTTGATCCCCAAGGACATCCAACACCAAAATAAAAAATACTAGAACAACTTGCAGTAGAAGGGTACTTGTTAGTATGAGCAAATGAGCAAGTCAACAATTTTAGAATCAAGTATTTCTAGATGTGAAATATTATGGAAAGAAGGAGTCCAAACCCTTATTTATAAGAGGTTTGGAGGGTGAACAAGTGGGAAAACAAAATTTCACCATGGACAAGGGTTGACCCCAAGATAAGCCGACGAGGGGAGGAGTTTGAGTGAGAAGAAACCCTAGAATGCCAAATTGGTGCCCTACCTTTATAGGGCATAAATTTGGTAAGCCAAATTCATACCCCAAAATTATTGGGTACAAATTTGGTAAGGCTAGGGGGAAATGACATAGGAAGAGGGGAAAAGGGTCCCAAATTTGCTCTTGGCAAGTTTGGGTAGTTGGATAGGGATCTAAGGAAGAATTGACTCATTTTGATGGTTTAATTTTCTATCTCTACATTTTGCCCCCTCTTTAATGCATTTATGTCCAAATAAATGCATCAAAAAAATATGTAGACACATATGGGTGCAAATAGTGAGCACAAAATGGGGTGGTCGGGTTTGGATGGAGGGGCGATGCAAAAAAGGGTGTTAGATTGAACATCGTAAATTTGCATTAAAAATGAGGTATTACTACCATTAATGCCTCTAAAGCTAGGGTTCCCCCTTGATTTTTGAAAGGAATGTATAATTCCTAAGTAAACTTGAAATGGTAAACTCAGAAGAAAAGAGAGCGAAAAACAACAACAAAGAAAAAAAAGAAGGTGCCAAACGAAAGAAAGAAGAGAGAAAAATACAAGAGGTTAACTTGCATTTTTTGAGCAAGATAATCACAAATAGAATGAATGCAATGCAAAATAATCCTAACTAAAATGCCTGAGTGAATCTGACTAAATGAAATGTAATCTAACATGCAAGCTAAAATGAATGCAAAGCAAAATGTACGAATGAGTGGATGGAAAGAGGAAAAGGTGGAAAGAAAGAGAAGAATAAAATAAATAGTGATAGAAGAAATAAATATGAAAGAAGAGGAAAGTGAAAGCTCCAAAAAGTTCAAAATAAAACAAAAGAAAAAATAAATAAAACCCTGTGAGGATGTATGCTCCCAAATGGTTGAATGGAGGCTGCCCCTTACTAGTGGTCATGAAGTTATGTTGTAAGGGTGTTATGCTCATAAATATGATTAGGTGTAGTGATACCAAATATGGGTGTAGTGATAGCTAAGATGCCCAGAGAGAAAGAGATATGCCCACTAGGATGTATGCTCGCAAATGGTCAAATGGAGGCTACCCCTTGCTTGTGACCATGAAGCTATCATGTATGGGGTGTTGAAATGATATGATTGATTTGCCAAAATAAGTACTACCCGATAGGGGTGTGGTGTGTGCAAAATATGAGTGAATATAGTGAGGCATAACCTATGTGTGCATGTGCTAAAAGTTAGAGGGAATAAATAGAGACAAAGAAGAAGAATGGTGTGTGTGAAGGATAACATGTGAACATAGCAAGATTCACAAATAGAAGAAAATAATGTGTATTCTTGTCTTGATAAAATAAAGGGATAAGATATGCGAGGGGTAAGGATACACAAAAAAACTATATTCACTGACTTGGAGAGAATTGTGATGATGATTTTATAGTTTCAAGATCAAGGAATATAGATCAGCATGAGTGAATGCAATTATGGAAATGCAAGGATATGAGCCCTAGGTTAGAAATTCTCTAGGCATTGGAGTCCTAGCATGAGTGCAATGCATGTCAGCTACAATATAACTAGGTGTTATCACTTTCCATTGTTATGAAATCCTCAATAATCTATATGATCAAGTAGTCATGCAAATATGAGCAAGCAACAATGCAATTGTATGATAAGAAAAATGTAAGGAATAGAATGTCAGGAAAAACATGTAAAATATGACAATAATTCATGCAATATGAACAAACAAACCAAAATACAATATGAAAACTAAGTTAATGTAATGTAAATATGTAGATTTCCAAGTTATGCATAGTATCTCTTTAGATGCATTATATTCATTGGGTCTTTCATTTTTTTACTATCCAAAGAAGAACCAACTCAGGGTGCACCAAAGTTACCACACTACAAAATATAGAGGGATAAGGTGGTCCCTCATCCTCATCACTCACTCCAAGCCTTGATGAGATAGATTTAGAAAATGCTCTTGAAAAAAATATTTGACTTGATATTGTGATGAAACGTTGATTAATGGTAACTCACTTTTATATTTTCAAGTTATTTAGTTATGTGAGACGAGGAAACTAATGGGAAAAAATTGAAACTAGATTGAGCTTGCTCAACCATCGAATAACATTAAAATGGATGAGGGTCACCCATAATAGTAATAAGTTGATTCTTAATTTTAAATTTTAGACATTGATGAAGAGTGGAAGGGACAAACCTCATTGCATTAATCCAAGGGTGTTCAAGAAGAATGTTAAAATATGTGTGGAAAGACACCATATAGAACAAGGTATCTAAGATATTAGATCCAATCCTAAGGGGGGGAGATACAATATCGCAAGCCTCTTGGGACTCATTATTGAAAGCTTTAAGGACAATGTTAGATTTGGTTTTTTCCTTTTTTAATTTAAATTTGTTGGAGAAATTGATAAGTGCATAAATTGAGAGAAGAACCATTGTCTATCAGAATCCATTTGATTAATGTTTCCCCAATAAATATAGTAATATAGAGGTAATAATCCCTATGTGGGTTTGAGGAAGGAATATCATCATCAAAAAATGAGATATGATGTATTCTAAGAGAACTCACAACATCATCTATAGCACTAGGAGAAATGTCATGAGAAATAGATTGTTGACTTCGAAGCTTCAACAAGGCTTCTCCATGAATATGAGAGGTTTACAAAAGCTCTAAGAGGGAAATCTTGGTTGGGGTACTAGCTAATTGTTGTTGAATGTAAAAGGAGACTTTCGGTTGTGGCTTCTGTTAGAATATTATTATTATTATTATGTGCACTATGCCTATAATTGACAGGTTGACATTTGTCTTCTGTCACTTGTCCCTATCCTCAGTTTGAGTTGGAGTGGTGTCTTCTGAAAGACACTTGGAGTGGAGCTTATGACACTTGTCATATCTCCATCCTAAGCTTGATGCTTATATATTGTGAGATAACTTGTAAATAAGATGTGGCTTATTGTTCAGTCCCAAAATATGGTATCAGAGCAGTGAGATCCATCTATGGGACAACTAGGGTCTTGAGTTGTGGGCTGAGGGAGTATGCTCTCCACTCATTGAGTGGATCAGAAACCAGATAGCTCCCCTCTTATTTTTTAGTCTTCTAATTTTTTTTGGGGGTTGTTTTAAAATCTTTGAGAGGCTAAATTCAGAAAAGGACAATCCTCGCCATCCGAGGACATGCCTATTTCCATATTTTCTTTTCTAGTGTCCATTGTGAGAATTTTTTTTAAAATGGCCCCCTCAGGTTAAAACCTCTTGCTAAAGTTTAAAGCTTCAGATTGAAATGTTATTCGAAATGGAAACCAAAGCTTGAGCAGGTGAAGCGCCTTCCTCTTGGCCCTAGAAGTGCAGTCACTCTGAATCAACGGTAGCAACTGCAAGATCACCCTCGATTGAAGCGCAGTCTCTTGCATGTGCACAGTAGATCCAACATCACCAGCACGCGCTTCACGAAAGAATCATTGAGATTCGACAGTGCTTCCAAGAGCTCGTCCATGGTGTCTGCCCTCACGGACTCCACGGGATGCCATTGCTCTGCCACATAGACCACCAACAGGGCCTTCACAGCGGGCATCTCGTGACTGCATAGTACCTTTAGAGGTTTTTTTCAAAGCTTTGATTGTGTCATTTTGTTTTGTTTTTCCGGTATCTCGAGCAATCTCAACTGCACCCCATTCGATCGCATGCGGATTACTATTTCTAGGAACAAAGAAGGAGGCCCAGAAAGGAATGGATATGTTTTTGGCTGTATTTCAGACCTGAGAGGCCGCTGACTTCACTTCACTTTCGCTTGCACCAGTGCATGTTATTCTAAGCCAAGTTTCTGTCAGAGATTTTTGTTTTTTAGTTTTCTGTGTGGGGACAAAGATTTATTTCTCTGAGTGAAAATGGATACGAAGGAGTGGTCTTTGCTTTTCTCTCCAACTCCAAGTCAAAACAATCTAATGTTTGCAATTTCTTTGTGCAAGCTTGGCCCTAGCCAGACGTCAATGTGTGAAATCAGAGCAGAAGAGGAACGAACAATGTCCAACACCTTATTTAGAGACAAATTGGTTGCCAGGTGTTCCCCTTTGGTTCAGTGCCTCTGAAAACATATCTTCCTGATGGATATGTTGACCTAACCACTTTCAGCAATTTTCCAAACATTGAAGATAAATGGGCTAATGAGTGCGCGTGTCCTCCACTCCTCGAAGCTTGCGCCGGATGGCGGTGCTGTTGAAGTTCACTGATCATAGTGTGCGATTGGGACTTATGTGAAAATTGTAAAATATTATAAGCTACAAATTAAAGGGTTCTCTTGGTAGCAAGTAGTATAAAAATTCCCAAGTCAAGCAATATTTTGTAGAGCACAAATCGGATGGGTGACCATTTGGAAATGTCCCGGAGCTGCACATTTTTCCAGGGCCTTTGTTTTTTGCTTGTTTGAAGCATCAATTTGTATCCGACTATAGGTTTGTATATAGTCCTTAGAAAGAGAATTTCAAGGGGGATCCATAGGTGCAATTATTTTTCAGTTTTGAGACATTTTACGCAACTAAATTTTGACTTGAAGTTTTATATTGTAAATAGAGTGCATTTTCGGTTGCATCCGACACTCTTGGTTGATTACTTGGTAAAAATTGTGAGGAGTCAATTTCTAACTCTTTGAGAGGACATTTGCCAAGTCATTTATTGAATTTGGGGGCAATATTGTAACAAGAGACATTGATATTGTCTCATCATTTTGGAAGCACATTTGGGGCTAATTTTTTCTTAGCCAAGTTTTCAATACAAATCATCAACTTAAGGGGTGATTTAGGACCCCTTGTCCCTTGTCGGTAGATTCATTTTGTGGCACTCTCTTGGCCACTAGGTGTTTGTTGCTTGCATCTTCTATTTTGGGCTTTGTCTACATTTTATGCTTGTTATTACCCTGGCGTAATTTTGGGTTTTATAATTGTAATCAAGTGTAGTTCATACACACTTGACACTAAGCCATATACAAGCAAGCAAACACATACAGGCATTTTCAACAATAATACATTGGCACATTTATTGTAATAATTTTACAAAAAGCAAGAATCACACTTTTATAACTGCCTATGTTCCACGTATCAACTGCTCAAATACTTATAGTCTCACTCATGTAAGGGCAGGTATATTGAGTAATTTGGTATAAAGGCCTGGCAGGTTATTCCCTTTCAGAATCACCTATGTTCCATGTATCAACTACTCAAATACTTACAATCTCCCTCACGTAAGGGCGGGTATATTGAGAAGTTTGGTATAAAGGTCTGGCAAAATTCTAATTCTTACTCTCTTTGGATAGAAAAAGGCACTTATTTTCAACTTAACCCTCCCACTATTGGAATATCTTGAAGATTCAGAGTGGAAAAGCTAGGCGAACCCTCCTCTAGATCTTCAGTAGTGTACCCTAGATTTTTTAAGGGCTCTAATTTGGCATTTGTCGTTCTTACTTCATCCTTTGTTGAGCTCCCTTTTTCCTTTTTATCATTTTCTAAATCATGGCTACTACAAATCTATTAAGTGGACTTACAAAGAAACTTGAAGGAGCACAAACTTTTGCAAATTGGAAGTATGAGATGGAGTCAATATTGATGATGAATGACATGTGGGACTTTGTGAGAGATAGGTAGGCTAATGAAGACCCACTCACTGCACCTACAGACCCTAAATAAAAAGCACAATTTGAGAAGAATTCCAACATAGCTTTAAGTTTAATCAAGCTAGCTATAGGAATTCAATGCAAATAAACTGTAAGGGCTGCAAAAACACCTAAAAAAGCATGGGATGCCCTCAATAGATTGTTTGATAGGCCAAGTCAAGATAATATTTTGTATCTCAAAAAAAAATTGCATAATCTATGTATGAAAGGCTCACTTACCGATTATCTTATGGAAGTGAAGTCTATTAAAAATGATTTCTTAGCTGTTGGTAAAACTCTATATGATAATGAGTTAATTCCAATAATGTTGCATGGTCTTCCTTCAAAGTTTCACTTCTATGCTACCATGTTAGACTTGAGTGGTAAAACAATGAATTCAACACTTGAGGATATTGAGATCCTACTTAAGAAGCATGAGCAAGCCCTAATCAAAGATGAAGAAATTGAAGCCACATCAGCAGATTTTGCCACCAAGGTAACTTTACAGCCTAAAAAAAACAAGGGTCAAAATTAGCATAATCAAAATCAAAGGGGTAGACAACATCAGAGATACACATAGTACCATCAGCAGCCAAATCAACAGTACCAATAGCAACCACGTCAGCAACAGTACCAGCAGTAGCCACAACAGCAGTAGTACCAGGAACAGCAAAGATGGCAAACAAGACCTCAAGGGGGTCAAAACAACAATCAACAAGGGTGTGAATATTGTGGAAAATGGAATCATAATATTTCTAATTTCTATAAAATGCAAAGAGACCAGGGAGAACCACAAAATAATAATATGAACACATTGTATGCAACCAACCAAGTTAATGTTGAAGATAAAGAATGTTGGTATATTGATTCTAGAGCAGCAAAGCACATGACAGGAAGGCAATATTGGTTGACCAAGGTTCAGCCCACATCAAATCAATTCATTAATTTTGGTGATGAAAGTGCTCTACCCATTGAAGTTATTGGGGAGGCACCATTAACTTTGCATGATGGTAATAATGTTCCTGCAATAGATGTTTTATATGTGCTTGGTCTTAAAAGGAGTCTTCTTTCTATTGGACAACTTACAGATAAGGGCTATAATGTCTATTTTGAAAAAGACAAATACTACATTAAGGAACCCAATGGCAATGTCAAGGCCATGGGAGTGAAAAAGAATGGTGTTTACTACCTCCTTACAAAATCTGTAACACAAACATCTTTGCATACAACAACAACTTTCTCTTTGGAGTACATGTGGCATGAAATATTGGGACATTTAAATTTTAATAATCTTCAAATTATGGCTACAAAAGGATCAGTTAAAAGACTCCCACATCTTAAGGAGTCAAAATGTTTTTGTGAGCCATGTGTAATAGCCAAACACCATAGGCACCCATTTGAAATAGGAAAGGCATGGAGAGCCAATAGACCTTTGCAATTGATTCATTCAGACATTTGTGGGCCAATGTCTATACAATCTTATACTAGGGCAAAATACTACATCACTTTCACTAATTATTATAGCAGAAAGGTATGGATCTACCTAATTCAATATAAGTGGCAAGCCCTTGATAAGTTCAAAGAATTCATCGCACTTGTTGAAAGAGAAAGTGGCTATCAAATCTCCACATTAAGATCATATAATGGTGGAGAATATGTCTCCAATGAATTCTTTAATTTTTGTAAGTATCATGGGATAAGGAGGCAATTCACAACCCCTTATACCCTGCAACAAAATAGAGTTTCTGAGAGGATGAATCAAACAATACCAAATAGGGCAAAATCAATGTTACATGTTGTTATATTACCTAACTCATTTTGGGGAGAAGTTGTACTTACTGCTACATACTTGACTAATAGGTCATACACAAAGGCCTTACATGAAAGAACACCTGAAGAAGCATGGAGTGGAATAACGCCGTATGTGGGCCATTTGAGAATATTTGGATGTGATGCCTATACTCATATTCCTCATAAGAAAAGGAAGAATTTTTATGATAAGAGCCAAAAATGCATGTTTTTTGGCTATAGTGATAGTGCCAATGCATATAAATTATATGAGCCTATTGCCAAGAAAATCATTTTATCTAGGGATGTTACCTTTCATGAGTATCCCCCACCTAATCATCCTAAAGCCCCCACTTTAGAAAAAACTAATGAAATAGTTGCTCCATTCATGCATACAATATCATCTAGTCCTTCTCCTTCACTCATAAATCAAGAAATTAATCCACAAGAAGAACTTCCTACAAATGATCCATGTCCTCCATCTCCTCCTCCTAATGATCAAGTAACATCATCCAATACTTTACCCAAGAGGGTTCAAGCCACAAGAGATGAAGCCCAAAATCATTTGCCCACCTATACAGGTAAAATGCCTTCAGCCCTAAGACACCAAGTGAATTATGCCCTAATGGCCAAAGTCCTTAGCCAACCTGAACCTTCTAATGTCAAATAAGAACTTGGTGATCCTAAATGGGTTCATGCCATGGATCAAGAATTGGATTCCATTGAAAGGAATCACACTTGGGAGTTAGTTTATTTACCCAAAGGAAAATATACCATAGGCACAAAATGGATATACAAAGCAAAATATAAAGTAGATGGCTCACTAGATTGCTACAAGGCTCGCCTAGTAGCTCAAGGCTATAAGCAACAAGAGGGAATTGATTATGAGGAGACCTTTGCTCCTATGGCTAAGATGACTACAATCAGGACAGTTATTGCTATGGCAACTCAAAAACATTGGCCAATATATCAAATGGATGTCAAAAGTGCATTTCTCAATGGTCATTTGAAGGAGGAAGTGTATGTGAAACAACCACCAGTTGAAGGCCAAAACAACAAAGTCCTTAGATTAAAGAAAGCTCTATATGGGTTGAAGCAAGAACCCCGAGCTTGGTATGCAAAGATTGACTCCTATTTCCTCAACCTTGGTTTCACTAGATCTGCAACAGAATCTACTCTCTATGTGAAACATTGGAGGAACCACATCATTTTGATTACATTGTATGTGGATGATCTTCTCATTACAGGTGATGACATAGAAGGAATAAGGTTGCTCAAGTGGGACTTATGCAAGAACTTTGAGATGACAGATTTAGGCCTCCTCCACTATTGCTTAGGAATAGAGGTATGGCAATAGCCTGGTAAGATTTTTATCTCATAGGCTAACTACATTCAGTCTATTTTGGAGAGGTTTCACATGGAGTGTAAATCCTCTCTAAATCCCATGGAAACTAGATTGAAACTGCTAAATAATGATGAAGAAGAAAGGGTTGATGGTACACTTTACAGGCAACTAGTTGGAAGTTTGATCTATTTAACTTCAACTAGACCAGATATTTGCTATTCAGTTGGTCTTATTTCCAGATTCATGCAGAATCCTAAGAAGAGCCATTGGATAGCAGCTAAGAGGATTGTGAGATTCCTAAATGCCACACACCATCATGGCCTTATGTATAAATCAAGTGATAATTTTTCTTTTATTGGATACATAGATTCAGATTGGGCCAGTTGTCTTGAAACCAGAAGATCTACATCAGGTTATTGCTTTCAATTAGGCCAAGGCTCTATTTCATGGAGCACAAAGAAGCAGAACATAGTTTCACTATCTTCAGCAGAAGCAGAATATAGAGCAATAGTTGAGGCAACTAAGGAGGCAATATGGTTGAGGCAATTAATTTAGGATATTGGGCTATTCATACATGGTCCAAAATATATATATTGTGACAATCAAAGTACCATCAAGATGACCAAGAATCCAGTTTTCCATGCTAGAACAAAGCACATTGAAATCCATCATCACTTCATTAGAGAAATGGTCCAAGAAGACATTATACACATGAAGTATGTACCAACTCAATATCAAGTAGCAGACATCTTCACCAAGTCACTTGGGAAAGATAATTTTTCTCAGTTTAGCAATTTGTTATATCTATATAAAAGAAGTCAACATTAAGGGGGAATGTTATCTAATGTTGACTTATCCTTTTAGGATAGTGCACATTAAGGGGGAATGTTAGAATACTATTATTATTATTATGTGCACTATGCCTATAATTGACAGGTTGACATTTGTCTTCTGTCACTTGTCCCTGTCTTCAGTTTGAGTTGGAGTGGTGTCTTCTGAAAGACACTTGGAGTGGAGCTTATGACACTTGTCATATCTCCCTCCTAAGCTTGATGCTTATATATTGTAAGATAACTTGTAAATAATATGTGGCTTATTGTTCAGTCCCAACAGCTTCAATACTAAAGCTTGGTTTTCTACCCTTATGCTCCTTATTTGTGTACTCTTCAAAACTAAGAGAGGTTTTGAAGGTGGGTTGGATGAAGAACTCATATCCTACTAAGATTGTTGAGTTGTTTGAATCTATGCTTGTTGCCTTGTGGTTGTTGCTATCAGACCAACCATATTATCATAGGGAGGGGGCACATTTAGATATAACACTTGATTACCATCTTATTTCCCATGCTTAGGAATGGATTCTTGGAATATCCCCATGTCTTTATTAGTTATGGATGCTTTTTTATTAGGAGGTTGATTGTTTGTTTGAGGATTGGGTCGATAACCTTCTAAAACAAGGTGACCTTCATACACTAAGTCTTGAATCACAAGTTTCAACCTCTTACAAGATTTTTTTAAGTGTCCCTCTACCCTATGGTACTCATATTATTGACCATATTTATACCAATTAGTTGTGGTATTGGGTTGCCTTATAGGTGGTAACTCAATCATGTTAGCTTCTATAAGTTGCTTTAGGACCACTGTCATAGGTAAGTTAAGTCTTGTGAAATTCCTTTATGGGGGATTTTATGGTTGGCTAAGCATCATATTTTGTAGGGTGTTAACAAAAATTTTAATAGGCCTACTATATGTTACCCCATAACTAACCACATGCTTATTCTTATACTATTTTTTAGTGGTCCTATCCTATTTTATCTGAAGCTGACCTCTTCTGATAAGGGCCTACTCTACCCTTCTTGCTAGACCTATTACTTGGTCAAAATATGTGATAGTTATCATTTACAATGCATAAGATATTTGTTCTTGTAAATTCCCAATAAATATCTCAAGCATGTATCGAGGAGGTAAGGTAATATCAATATTCCAAATAGACGACTCCAACAAGATAAAAATTCTAAAAAAATATCATCTTTGCCTTGTTTTAACATATAGACATCTTTCATAGTCACATTATTTTTAACATAAGCTTCAATTTGTTGAACAAACATTTTTGCTATCTCTTAAAAGTTCCTCAAATAATGAGGCAGTTGATAATACTATTCTAATGCCATACCACCAAGGCTCTTAGGAAATATGTTAAGTAACAACATGTCATCATATATGATATCATAACATGTTGTTCTAAATATTTTTAAATGTTCAATTGGATCTTTTATACCCTTGTAGATAGGTAAAATTAGCATTAAAAAATTATTAGGTTAGGACCTAGAGGTAATGATAGGATCTAAGGTCTGATTGCAAATTTCTCTATAGTTGTAGGTAAAACTAGGTGATTGAATCATGTTCACCCTCAAAGAAAATTGTTTCACCACATTAGCTAAACTTTGCATTTTAGGATTGTTGTTGTGCAATACCCCTAGGTTCCCTAGTGGAGGGGTATAGGTAGGTTGTTGAAAGGGAACTTGGCCTATGTTGGAGGTATTGAAACTATTATGGTATGGGTTGTGATATGCGGTATCTTGTTGCGGAGGATAACTAACATTTGGTGGAACATAAGCATGAATGTTGAGATGAGTAGAATGAGGAGGAAATTGAACATAATATTGATATGCACTACTAGTTGTAGGGATTTATGGAACCCTTCCAAAATTGGTGGTCACAGTAGTGGTATATGTTGGTTTATGGTAAATATTGGTATGATGTGAATATTCCAACAATCGATTGATGTAAAATTTTTGAGAATAAATGATTGGATGATGAGAAGTCTCAGGTTCCTAAAGTTGGGCTTCCTCATCCATAGCCTTATTCAAGGCATCTCTATCATATTTGTATAAACTCTATATGTGATCAAATGAATTAAATATAATTTTTCCATTGGGCCCCTTAGTAGGATCAAGATCATTACCAACTTCTTCATTTTCTTCCTCTTCTATATTAGGATTCTCTCTATCAATCAAATCATATTCTTGAAGAATATCATTTAATTCTGAAAGCCTTCACTTACTCCTAAGGTTGGGATACATTAGGAGAAAGAGAAATGATAGAGAATAAAACTACGGAAAGACACACAAGAAGATTCTTAAGATGTTTTTAAATATTTTTTATTTCTAAAAAATAAAATTAGTGGTATTTTTAAAAAGTTTTCAAAAGAAAAGTAAAGGAAGAGGCTTCCTAAATTGGCAACTAATACATGTGGTTTCATGTCAGGTTCAACAAATACTTAGAGGGAAAAAACTACATACGACATATGATTCTTGGCTAGATTTATTGGTAGCTGAGGTGACCATGATGGCTATTATAATCTCAAAACTTGGTGCAAGAAAAGGGGTTCACTAGGAATAGTTTTAGGACTCGCTCCAAGTTTGGGGTTGAAATATTTGATGTGTCGATTAAGTAAATACCTATTGTTTGACCTTTCTAAACTAAGCTGATGAGGCCAAATATTGCCTCATTTTTTATTATTTTGGACATCCTTAGTAGACCTTTTTGATATGTTTTAATGTTAATTTTGTTGATGAAATGCAATATTTACTACTATTTACATATTTGACTGTTTAGAAGCATAATATTCTGTTTTTACTAATTTTCTGTATTTTCTGCATAAGTTTTGTTGATAAATAATGATTTATTGTGAAATATGTTAAGTGCAATCACGTGTGGAATATATATCATTCATATCATGCACTCTGAAGTTGTCAAATGCAGAAAATAGCACTAAAAACAGGTCAAAACTGCAAGCCGTGCAAAACTATTTTTATTTGTTTTGACTTGGACAAATTCCAACCAGATTTGCAAGGCTTGGGATTTGGTCAAATTCAACTTAGGAAAGCGTGTGACCAGGTTATTGAAAGACTTATAAGTCTGGTCCACCCAATGCTCGGCCAAAGAACCGCAAACAGTGTTGAAAACAGTCATTCTGGCGCTGCTCTGGAAAAAATAGGGATTCTGCTCCGGAATAACAGGACTGCTCCGGAATAACAGGAAATGCACAGTTTTGACCAAAACAGCTCAGGAAAGACAGCAAATTGCAGGCGAATGATAGGGATAGCTATGTAAATCTGTTATGCATCTTTTTCAACGCGAGAAGACCTCTAGCAAGTGTGCAATGAATAGATTTCATATGTAACCATATTACGCATTTTAGGAATGCGGTTTTAACAGACATTCCTAAAATGCCTGAATTTGAATCATTCCACATCTGATTTAGCTGTTTTTAATATAAATAACTGGCTCCCATATGGGTTGAGCTATGTAGGAAGAATTTGGATTGCAATTAGTGTAATTCTGAATATTGTGAAATCAGATTTCTGTAGTAATAATATGCAGAATTTTTCTGCATGTTTTTAAATCAATAAAAAGTGCAGTTTTTATCAATTTTATTTTATGATTGAAGGAGTGATTAGGTAGAACACCAGAGCTACTTCTTCACCTTCTTCTGAACCAGGGAGCAAGGGCCACTCCCAGGAGCAGAAGAAGGTTCATATCAGGTTTTCTTGTTTAATTCTATCTGCAGCAGAATAGCAGGAAACCTGTCATTTTTCTGCATTTTCTTATTTTGCTGAATTTATTTCCAGTTTTAGAATTTGTAGTTACATTTTCATTTCTGAGTTTATTTCTAGATCTGTTCTTTTATTTTGCAGGATAGTTAAGTTTATTTTTCGCAATTCTAATTTCAGCAACTTTCATTTCAGCAATTTTACTTCGAGTTTTTGAGTGCATTTTCGGATTCAACAAGAGTAAATAGGTTTCTTTCATTGTCATTTCATTTACTGCAGTTTTATTTCAGCAAGCATAATTTAGTTTCCTTTCAAGTTATAGGGTTTAGAGTGACAGAAGAACCCCCGACAAACACTAAGCTGTTCTACCAATAAAGCCATTTTCCGAATGGAGTGTCTTACACCTGCTTGAATTGACTATCGTAAACAGACCTTAGGACACTCGCCCGGATTGATAAATAATGATCAAATGATGAATTAAACGACACTCATCATTTTTGGCGCCGTTGTCGGGGATCATGGTGTTGTTAGTCAAATCTAAGTAGGTCAAGAAGCTGTAGAGTTGGATACGAGAAAACAGTTCTTGCAAATTCTACGATCTGTTTAGTAAATGTGCATGAATGCATAGGCTGAGAGACGACAGAGGGAGGTTTATCCGGAGTGGCTCTGAGCCACCAAAGAGACCTACTCGGTCTGATGAAGAATTGCCTTCATTTGACATCACTGAGGAAAAGCCAGACATACCTTCTTCATCAAAAGAATTGTTG
Organism: Wollemia nobilis; assembly: GCA_028583015.1. Classification (NCBI taxonomy): domain Eukaryota; kingdom Viridiplantae; phylum Streptophyta; class Pinopsida; order Araucariales; family Araucariaceae; genus Wollemia; species Wollemia nobilis. The sequence goes on along the minus strand of JAQPPZ010000669.1, from coordinate 1,782,513 downwards.
GCAAAATTAGAAAAGGAGCTTTTTGAAGCACTAGCTGCTAAACACTCCCCTCTGACTAAACTATTTCCGACATCCTTTAGAAAGAAGACAACTATGGGCTGCAGCAGCAGCAGCAGAGAGGATATGTTGATCCTGATGATGCTCCTAAAACTTTTGAATATCCTATTCGGTTGGATCCACTTCTAGATGCCCCCATGAAAACAATCTCCCCATCTATATTGCCAATCTTTAGGGGAACTGTTGCAGAAGATCTCGATCAATTTCTGTTTGAATTCAAAGTGTTATGTCAGACTTATGACTACATAAATGATAATCAAAAATTGAAGTTGTTTCCTTCTACACTTAAGGACGCTGCTCTCCGATGGTTCATGAGCAATCTTGAACCTAACTCAATTACTACCTGGGATGAGATGGAGACTGCATTCTTAAATAAATATCAGGATTATTGTAGAGTAAGAAACGGGAAAGATGAGTTGTTTAGGATCAAGCAAGAAGAGGATGAGAGTTTAGAAGATTATCTTGATCGCTTTGCCTTTGTCCAAAAGAGGTGTGGTCTTTGTAGAGCTCGATTTCTTAAAGCCTATTCTCTTAAGAGGATTACGAGGATGAATCTAGGGAAGTGTTAGATTTAATGGGAAAAGGAGACATAGATCAACTTGACCTTGATGAGATTGTGGAGTTATGCAAAAATTATTCCCGTACACATCACCGAAGAAAGAAAAAGAATCTTGGCAATAATGGTATGAAAGAGTTGATGGAGGAAATGGCCAATTTAAAATCTGATATCCTTGTTCAACTTAATACTGCATTAGGTGAGAAAAACACAAGAAATAATTCTACACCACCTTTAGCAATTTATTGCCCAAGGTGTAGGAGTAAGCATGCCTTGCGGGATTGCCCCCTAAACAAAACTTCTATTTGTGGAATTTGTTCCAAGGAACATTCAACAAATAAATGCCCTTTGTTGCCTCATCTAAAATCTGTTTTGGGCACCCAAGCAGAAGAACTCAATGCTATTGGGCAAAGACCTGGTGGTGGTTATGCACAATATCCCAATGCTCCTAGATTTCCAAACTGGGGACAATCTCCTTGGAATATGAATATGCCATGGGGACAGGCAGAAGCTTCTGCACAACCTTGGAACCAACCTTGGACAGCTCCTCCAGATTGGTCACAATCTGGATGGATGAACCCACCTTGGCATACCATGCCTCCACAATGGACACAACAAGGACAAAGATGGGGACAACAATATCAAGGACAGCCATTTCCACCACAACAATATCACCCTTATCAAAGCCAGCAATATCAGTCCCATCAAGGACAGCAAAGGTATCAAGGCCAAACTCAAAATTTGCTTGCCGACTCCTAATCCAAATTTTTAGGGAAGAACACAACATCAACAAGCACAACCAATAAGACAACCTCCACTCCCAGCTCGGCTGTGACTAACCCCAATAATGTCGGACAAGCGGCCCCTGTTTATGAGGTTGAGTCCGAAGATACTACTTGCAGTTCATGTACTTGACTGTGGTAACATCCAATTAAGCTCAGGGAAGGTCTTACCGACCTGCTCCACCTACAGTTGAAGAAATTCCAGAAATTTCAAGTCCAAAAAAAATACAATCAAAGCAAAGGAATGCAGAAAACTTACAAAGAAAATCTGAACATGTCACATCAGATTTACCATTTCCTGAAAGGTTTGATCATCCCATCACTACCCCTAAATCAGAGTTAATCACGGAATTAAAGAAAATGTCAATCTCACTTCCTCTGTTGCAGGCAATCAAGGATGTACCATTGATTAAGAAAACCATTCAGGATTTATGCATAAGGAAACCTGGCAAGAAGAAGAAAGCCTTTCCACAAACTGTACAAGTGGATGGAAAGTTGGCTAATCTTCTCTCTGGGAAATTAGTACCTCCCAAATATGGTGATCCGGGAAGTCCGAGTAATCACCATTACTTGTAGGATTGGTTCAAATTCCCAATGTACTTATTGATTTAGGAGCTGCAATTAATGTCATGACCAAAGATATTATGCAGAAATTGCAGCTCACCGATTTGAGTCCTACGGCTACGAGTTTTGGAAATGGCGAGATAGGTCGGTTGCCAAACCGGAAGGACTTTTGGAGGATGTTCCCATTGAAGTATCTTCTTGGGAATACACTGTAGATTTCCTAGTATTACAACCTAGGAGTACAGCTAATGGCTATCCTATCATCCTGGGACGACCATGGCTTGCTACTGCAGCCGCTTTCATAGACTGTAGATCAGGAATGACTATTTCAAATGGAGTAGATCTTAAGAAAATTTCTTTGTATCCACCTGCTAAACCATCATCTAAATTTTTTGGACGAGTTATGGTATCCTGAGTCCGATGAAGAACAAGGAGCCTCTTGTTACCCTTGCCACCATTGTAGTACAGGAACACATTGAAGAATTGAATTCACCACGAGAGAGAAATTTTTGAACATGAAGCAGTCTTGGTGAATACATTGCATGAAGAAGGCCTCGGGGGATGACCAAGTTACGGTCAATCGCCTATTATGAAAAGATGATGAACAAGTTGTTGAACATTTACCATCTATTCCACTTCATGAAAGTTCCTTTACATTGCCACATGGGTGGCATCATCATCTTTTGACTTCTTTCACCTGTCCTATGCCAATGCTTCCATCAAGTATTGCATTTAACTCAGAATCAAGAGTATTTCATGATCTGCAACCACATCATTGTCCTTTAAATGCTTTGATCAGCAAATATGAACATGTTAACTCTGTTTATCCCGGAGTCAAGCAAATTGAAATTCAACCAGGAAAACCTGTAAATGTTAACAGTTGGTTGGTGACGATCAAGAAGCCAAACTATTTGCTTGTTTTGCAGAAACATGTTCAAGATTTTGCTTGGAATTATACGGATATGGTTGGAATCCACCACGATGTATGCACACATAGGATATACATTGAGGATGTCAAACCAGTTAGACAACCGCAGAGACGTCTGAATCCTGCTTTAAAAGACATTGTTAAAGAAGAAATTGAAAAATTGTTGGAAGTAGGATTCATTTATCCAATTTCAGACAGTCAATGGGTTTCTCCATTAGTTATTGTGCCTAAGAAGAATGGAAAGATGCGAGTGTGTGTGGATTACAGGGAATTAAACAAAGTCACACACAAGGACCACTTTCCATTACCCTTTATAGACCAAGTGTTTGGACACTCTTCTTTGGTAAGAAATATTTCTATTTTATGGATGGTTTTAGTGGGTATAACCAGATCCAAGTGGCACCAGAAGACCAGGAAAAAACAACTTTCACATGTCCTTGGGGGACATTTGCTTATAGAGTATTACCCTTTGGATTATGTAATGCACCAGCAACATTTCAACGAGCTGTCTTGGCCATCTTTTCTGATTTAACCAATGAGAGTGTAGAGATTTACATGGATGATTTCACAGTGTTTGGTGACACATTTGAGTATACATTAAAGCAACTTGAAAAGGTTCTAATACGCTGTGAAGCATATCATTTATCTCTTAATCCTGAAAAATGTTTCTTGATGATGGAGGAAGGAATTGTTTTAGGACATCATATCTCTGCTCACGGTATTAAGGTTGATCCTAAGAAAGTAGAGGTCATCAAGAGTCTTCCTCCTCCGAAATCTCAAGCGATGTCCGTAGTTTCTTAGGACATATTGGCTTTTATCGCAGATTCATTGCTGATTTCGAGTACCATTGCTAATCCAATGTTTGCATTATTAATGAAAGATTCTGAATTTGTATGGTCCGATGATTGCCACAAGTCCTTTGAAGCTTTGAAAGAAAAGCTAACCGATCCGCTGATACTAAGAGGACCTAGCTGGGGCTGCCCTTTCATATTCGAGTGATGCCTCCAATACTGCTATTGGAGCCGCACTAGGGCAGATTGAAAATGGACAACACTATGCCATTTATTATATTAGCAAAAACTTGACGAGGAGCTGAAAAGAATTACACTACAAGCGAAAAGGAATTCTTAGCTATAGTATATGCCATTAACAAGTTTCGACACTATATCACGGGATACCCTGTATTCATCTATACAGATCATCTTTGCTATCAAATATTTGATGAATAAGCCTTTGGTTAGTGCACGAATTATTCGTTGGTTGATTTTACTGCAGGAATTTGATATTACTATAGTAAATAGACCAGGAAAGGCTAATGTAGTGGCAGATTTCTTGTCAAGATTGCCAAATGCAGAAAGCGAAGAACTAGTTGAAGACGCATTCCCTGATGAAAAATTGTTTGCTGTATCTGTTCAAACTCCATGGTTTGCAGATATAGCTAATTATTTAGCTACAGGGAAGATTCCACTTCATTTTACCTCAAAACAAAAAAAACAGTTAATCAAGCAAAGCTCTTCTTTTGAATGGATAAAAGGAATATTGTTTAAATGCAGATCCTGATCATGTTTTACGCAGGTGTGTTCATAAGGATGAGATATATGACATTTTAAGAGCTTGTCATGATGAACCTTTAGGAGGGCATTATTCAGTAAAACATACCATTCGAAAGATTTTGGGTGTTGGTTACTACTGGCCATCATTGCATAAAGATGTAAAAAGGTATATTAGAAATTGTGATGCATGTCAAAGAATGGGTAAGCCTACTTTCATAAATGAAATGCCTTTACAGGCCTCAATTAGGTGTAGAACCGTTTGAGAGGTGGGGGTTAGATTTTGTAGGACCTATTGATCCACCCTCCCAAGGGAAGGTGCACATCCTAGTATGTGTTGATTATGTAACCAAATGGGCAGAAGCCCGTGCCTTTAAGCATGCCCGAGAAGACAAAGTAGCTGATTTTCTGTATTCACAAATTTTTTTGCGATTTGGAGCCCCACAGTCTATTACTTCTGATCAAGGACCTCAGTTTATTTCAAAGGTTGTTGAAGCCTTTGTAAAATTATATGAAATCAAGCACAGGAAGTCCTCTCCTTATCATCCACAGGCCAATGGTCAAGTTGAAGTGACAAATAGGGAATTAGAGAAAATATTGACCAAAACTTTAGCAGTTCATAGAAGGAATTGGGTAGAAAGGTTACCTGAAGCAATTTGGGCTTATAACACTACTTGGAAATCCACTACGGGATTTACCCCTTTTGAATTGGTTTATGGTAAAAAACCCCTTTTGCCCATTGAATTTGAATTACTAACTCTTCGAACTGCTTTGGAAGTTGGTATTGATTTGTCACGAGGCACAAAAGGACCGGATCCCGCAACTCAATGCATTGGATGAAATACGAAGAGACGCTTTGCATCGGAACGAGATAATTCAAGCACAACGTAAAATCTGGCATGATAAGCATATCCAAGAACGAAAATTCCAGCAAGGGGATTGGGCATTACTGTTTGACTCCCGTTATGAAGATTTTCCTGGGAAGTTGCAAACAAGGTGGCTTGGACCATACCAGATTGAAGAGGTTTTCTCGAATGGAGCAGTTCGTCTCTCACCAATTGATGATTCGCGAAGGAAGTTAGTGGTTAATGGACATCGTCTCCGGATTTACCATAAGCCACTAACTAAAAATGAATTTTTAAAACAAATAGAGCACTTGGATGTGCATTTAATGGAAGAATTCCCTTCTTCCACTAAAGCAGCAGTAGTATAGTTTTTATCAAAAAAAAAAAAAAAAACATTTAGTTTACATGAAAACCAGTTATCTGGCATGTTTACTAAGTCCCATTCCATCACCATCCATTTCATCACTATTCATTCCATCACCATACATTTTCCGCCATTGTCATTCACCACTGTTGTCATTGCCATCACCCATTTTGTTTGTGTTTTTCAGGATTACATTACTGCACTTGTCAGCAGACAAACAACAAAGCTAATCAATTGTATGAAATGTAGAAAGGTAGTCAAGACAGGTATGTGTTTCTTTACATTTTAAATATTGTAAATAGTTAAAGTACATAATGTATAGATTCACTTGATTAGCATTTAAAGCATTCATAAGGTTTAAATTGGGGATGTCTAAATTAGTCAATGAAAAGGGGGGAATGACATATGCTCCGGAATGACATATGCTTCAGAATGAAGTTTGCTTCCGAATAACCACTGCTTCGGAACAGCAAAAGCTCCGTAATAGTTGTGCTCTAGAATGGGTAATGACAGTTGTGCTCCGGAATGAGAATTGACAGATATGCTCCGGAACGACAAAATAACGACATGTGCGCAGTGCATCAGAATAAGTTGACGTTTTTTAAAAAATTCATGCAGGGACACGTGGCAAACGATTGTGGAACACGTGATTTTCAAAATTTATGATATTTAGATATCATAATTTCGCGATACGCGTAATCATGGCACACGCTTCAAAGCACACCGAAAACAGATTTTGTTTGCCTTGAAAAATTCACATCAAATGCATGAATGCCAACTCAGCAAACCGTAATCGTGAAATCTGCATTGGCATTAATTTTTTTCGCGTTGTCAGCATATTCCACCGGTTTTTAAAATAATGAATTAACAAGTCGGTTTTACATGCTCTGTTCCGGCGCACAAACTATTATTCCAGTGCATGCATGCTAAGACTGTCATTCCAGCGCTTTCGAAACATAGTTGCAAACAGAACAAGGAAAAATGGGCGGTAGGAAGAACAGGAGCGAACCAGAAAATGCCAGTTTCATACTAGAAAATTCCATCTTCGCTGCAGATTTTCACCGATCTTTGGTTTGATGCCGTTTACGCAGAAATTTGATGGGAACTCCGAAGGGTTGGCTGCGAGAATTTGCACGAACCTTCGAAACAACCAGAATCAACATCAATGGCATGACAATCCAGGTAACTCCAGACATTTTGAGCCAAATTACTGAATTTCCTTTGCAAGGAATTAATCTTGGGAAAATAGCTAGAAATACCTTAAGTGAATTGGCCAACCAGTTTAGGGCAGAAAACGATAAACCGATTGAATATGTCATGAGCAAAAATGTTTGTAAAGGAGTTAAAAGGGAAAGTCTGGAATCTCCTTGGGATGAAGTAGCTGAATGGATGATTAGATTTATCACTTGTGAAGGTCAGTATGTTTGTTTTATCGGGGCATCATATGAAGATTTTAATTTATTTGAGATATGGCCACACAAACACTGAATTCCAAGTTAATTTTCCCCTGTATTTTTATGAAGATTTAAAAACTATGGCCAAGAAATATCAGGAAGGAAAAGGAACCCCTAGGCATCACGGTTTGATCAAAATAATTTGTAAACATCACTTTAGGGGTAATTTACAGAGCTTTGACAGATTCTTTGCTCCATGGGACGAAACTAGAAGCCACTGCATTTGCGAGATGAAGCGAGAAGAAGTTGAAAGCCCTAAGTCACGAGAACAAGTTGAAAGCCCTAGGTCCGAGCCGGTGGTTGAAGCGAGTCTGATCCAAGAAGCGGGTTCATCCTCTCCACGGGGACCTCCCTCTTCTAGAACTAGAAGGCAAAGAGAAAAGCATGCTAAAATAGACTCTGCTAAAAAACGCAGAAAAGTGTCATTTTCAGCGAGACGTAAGCGTGTTGCGGTCCAATAGCTACGATGATGCGAGAACCGGAAGAAGGCTGTTCGAGAAAATGCCCAAAATAGGGAAAAATAAAATCTCCTGTTCAAACCTTACGAAGGTCGCAAGACTTCAAAAGGATACAACATCATTTGACCAAGGAGGTCAAGAGGCAATAGCGACGAGCGGAACCCTGCAGAATCACCAGAACCTGTAGAATCAACAGAACCTAAATCCAGCCCTGCAGTGATCTTGGTGGATTATTCAGATTCCGATTCTCAGGAAGAGGCAGAAGAAGAGTCAGAGACAGGAGAAAAATCAGAAACAGAAGAAGAAGCAGAGGAAGAAGAAGATATCCAAGCTGCGGCTATTGACGACAAGAAGTGTGGTAAAAACACAAACGGGATGGATAGAGAAGTGTGAAGCTTCTATTTCGAGAAAAAGATCAAATGATTGCAATGTTGCAAAAGGAAGTGGGAGGTTTAAAAGCAAAAATTGCATCTTTAGAGCCACAACTTGATGAAAGTATACATGACACTCAAATGGTGACATCTTGTTGGAATTAGCAACAGTGCACGAGCGAGTAGAATCACCAATCAGGGAAGAACTTATAATGGATATTGAAGGAGAACAGGGACAGGGAACAACTTCTGATCTCCTCAATTCCTGCTGCAGATATAGAACTATATGAACCTCTCATAGTCACACAGGACATGGGAATTCAAACTGAATTACCTATGGCAGAAATAGAAGAAAAGGAAACACAAACAGATTCTATCAGGATTGACATGATCGATAAAGAAGTACGGGGTTCATATTGTTCCTCAAATGCGGCGGCATGTTCGCAATCCCCTTATGGTTCCACTTGAGGAATATAATGCGGATTTATCAAAGTGGATGATGAAATGCCAAAAGTTGGAAGAAAAGGTTTTAGCTTTGAAACCTTTGGAGGAAAAATGTGAGGCTAAAGAGGCGAGAAATAACCAAATTGAAAAACCAAGTGCGGGATCTCCGTCGGAATGCGAGTGTTTAGTCCAGTGCGAGAAGACACTGCAAGGTTTTACACCTTAATCCTTAGGGAAAGATTTATCCGTTGGCAAATTATGAGAATCCACTCTAATTTGCCATACAAAATGGAAAATCTGAAGAATTTGTGGATACCTACCTGCACAACCCAACAGAACGAGAAAAATTTGCTTGTGTGAGTTATTCCTACATAATTTCTTTATGCTTGAGGATGACACATTCCTACCTCACATTTTTACAGGGGATATTCAGTTAAGAGCTTTCCTGTCCACTCTGCAAAATCAGGAATATTGGGAGCAATGAAGCGAGATGATTAAGGATAATGAGGCAAATGCGACAACGTATCTGAGGCCAATGCATGGTGATTACAGGGGTGCGGCCAATCAACATTTCACTATGATGAGAGAAGAAAAGGTGAGAAAACTTTATGAAACAAATCTTCAGAGATGTTTAGTTGATGTTCAGAATTTTATTCACCAGCATTTTAATAGTGCCTTAGCAGCCTGTAGAAATCGTTGGGGTGAGTTACCTCTTTCCTTGCAGAAGAAAGAACCTATCTCCCCCAATAACTTGCAGTGGTCAAAAAGAAGAGCTGAAGGTATCATGCAAGTTATTCAGCAGCTGCAACATCAGTGGATAGGATTAAGATACAGATTGCCTATTGTAATCACCCATGTTCCATGGTTTTTTGATGAAGACCCCCAGCCAAACGATCAGTTTCAGGCATGGCTCAAGCAGATAAAAGAAATCAGAGGGTTTTACAAGATTCCTGGTCCAAAGTTCAGCTACCAAGAAAGAGTTATGGACAAGGATCTATGTTCTATTGTAGCCTCACAGAATGCATGAGGACATGCATCAGAATAAGTTGGGGGGGATGATGAGGCCAAATATTGCCTCATTTTTTATTATTTTGGACATCCTTAGTAGACCTTTTTGATATGTTTTAATGTTAATTTTTTTGATGAAATGCAATATTTACTACTATTTACATATTTGACTGTTTAGAAGCATAATATTCTGTTTTTACTAATTTTATGTATTTTCTGCATAAGTTTTGTTGATAAATAATGATTTATTGTGAAATATGTTAAGTGCAATCACGTGTGGAATATATATCATTCATATCATGCACTCTGAAGTTGTCAAATGCAGAAAATAGCACTAAAAACAGGTCAAAATTGCAAGCTGTGCAAAACTGTTTTTGATTGTTTTGACTTGGACAAATTCCGGCCAGATTTGCAAGGCTTGGGATTTGGTCAAATTCAACTTAGGAAAGCGTGTGACCAGGTTATTGAAAGACTTATAAGTCTGGTCCACCCAATGCTCGGCCAAAGAACCGCAAACGAGTGTTGAAAACGATCATTACAGCGCTGCTCGGAAAAAACAGGGATTACGCTCCGGAATAACGAGATCGCTCCGGAATAACAGGAAATGCACAGTTTTGACCAAAACAGCTCGGGAAAGACAGACAAATTGCGAGGCGAATGATAGGGATAGCTATGTAAATCTGTTATGCATCTTTTTCAACGCGAGAAGACCTCTAGCAAGTGTGCAATGAATAGATTTCATATGTAACCATATTACGCATTTTAGGAATGCGGTTTTAACAGCATTCCTAAAATGCCTGAATTTGAATCATTCCACATCTGATTTAGTTGTTTTTAATATAAATAACTGGCTCCCATCTGGGTTGAGCTATGTAGGAAGAATTTGGATTGCAATTAGTGTAATTATGAATATTGTGAAATCAGATTTCTGTAGTAATAATATGCAGAATTTTTTTGCATATTTTTAAATCAATAAAAAGTGCGGTTTTTATCAATTTTATTTTATGATTGAAGGAGTTATTAGGTATAACACCAGAGCTACTTCTTCACCTTCTTCCGAACCAGGGAGCAAGGGCCACTCCCGGGAGCGAGAAGAAGGTTCATATCGAGTTTTCTTGTTTAATTACGTATGCGACGAGAATAGCAGGAAACTTGTCATTTTTCTGCATTTTCTTATTTTCTTGAATTTATTTCCGAGTTTTAGAATTTGTAGTTACATTTTCATTTCCGAGTTTATTTCTAGATCTGTTCTTTTATTTTGCAGGATAGTTAAGTTTATTTTACTGCAATTCTAATTTCAGCAACTTTCATTTCAGCAATTTTACTTCGAGTTTTTGAGTGCATTTTTAGATTCGACAAGAGTAAATAGGTTTCTTTCACTTGTCATTTCATTTACTGCAGTTTTATTTCAGCAAGCATAATTTAGTTTCCTTTCAAGTTATAGGGTTTAGAGTGACAGAAGAACCCTCGGCAAACACTAATTGTTCTACCAATAAAGCCATTTTTTGAATGGAGTGTCTTACACCTGCCTGAATTGACTATCGTAAACAGCCTTAGGACACCTACCCGGATTGATAAATAATGATCAAATGATGAATTAAACGACACTCATCATAAGCTATTAGAATGAAAGAACAATGCAAGACACACAAGATGCAAGAAGACAAGAACTAAACCTAGTATGATTCTTTGATTTGATGATATCTATCCCTAGGTTTTACAAAATAATGAGATCTTTTCCTTTGAGAAAGTGTTCAAGGGAAATACACAAACAATATTAAAACCCTAGATGCACACTATATGCTTTTATTCTTTCAAATGCCTGGAAATTCAACTAAATATTTTCCTTTTACTTATGATCTAGGTTTTAAACAAAATTGAATAGAAAGCAAACAACAAACAACCTAGAAATTTTACTCATGGAACTTATTTGATTCAGTTTTTGATCTAGCTTTAACTTACATCTAGAATATCCAAACAACTTCAAACCTACACAATAGCTTCACAAACACTAGAAATTTTGATCAAAATTTGGGGGTCTACCTAGTCCACTATTTGACTGAGCTTGGAGGCGCAACAGTCAAGCCCCCTTAGTCCTTTTAGCTAACAATTCGAAAGCCAAATGATATTTGACCTTTGGAACATGCGAAAATAAAGTAAAAAATATGTATAACAATGAAATTAAATGTAGATAGGATAAACATGATACAATTCTAAGATGTGAAGTGTAAATTAGGGTTTTGGGGTGCAAAAGTTTATCCCCAAGGCCTAATTTACCAAATTCATACTCTACAAATAGGTAGTGAAAATATAGCTTACCAAATTCATGCCCTATATAGGAAGGACACAAATTTTATTCAGATGCCCTTTTTGAGCCCCAAAACAATGAAAAGTAGAGTGCAAAATAGCAAAAAATAGACTTTATAATTAAATAATGTAAACATAAAACTTAATGAGCTGATGGAGAAATCAAAGGGTAATGAAGAGGTAGAAGAATCACTCTAATATGATGGATAACTAAAATAATCAAGACTCCTCTACTTGATCCCCAAGGGCAGCCAACACTAGAACATAAAATAATAGAATAACTTGTAGCAAAAGGGCACTTGTTAGCATGAGCAAATGAATGAGTCAACAATTTTAATCAAGGATTTATAGATGGAGCATATTATGGAAAGAGGGATTCCAAATCCTTATTTATAAGAGGTTTGGAGGGTGAATGGGCAGGAAAACAACAATTCACTATGGTCAAGGGTTGATCCCAAGATGGGTTGATGAGGTAAGGGGTTTTAGTGAGAAAAACCCCTAGAATGCCAAATTCATGCCTCACCTTTATAGGGCATGAATCTGGTAAGCCAAATTTGTGTATTAAAAGGATTAGGCATAAATTTTGGTAATGCTATGGGAAGAGGTAAAAGGGAGAGGGGAAAAGAGTCCCAAATTTATACTTGGTAAGTTTGGGTGACTCGCTGGGGATCTAAGGAAGAATTTAATCATTCTGATGGGCCAATTTTCCATGTCTATGAAAGGATATAAGTTGTGGAGCCTAGAAACACATAATATTGTTTACATTCATAATGTGATCTTTAGAGAAACAAAATAGGTTTCAAAATAGAAAATGTAACCAAGAAAAAAACCTAAAATAGTTCAAGTAAAATTGGAAGAGGAAGAACCTATGGTAGAACTTGGTGCTATAGAAGAAGATGAACTACAAAGAAATTCTAAAGAGGAAAATTCAAAGGAAGAAGGTGAGGTGGAATTTGAAGATGCAGAACCTGGAACTCTAAGTTTGAGGAGATCATATCGAGTGAGAAGACTCCTAGAAAGGTATAGCCATTCAAATCTTTGTTCTGCATTTAATATGCTAGTCACTGATGAAGAACCCAATACTATAAAGAAGACACTTCAATCAAGTGAGAATAAGTCTTGCAAAAGGGCTATGGAGGAAGAAATGGAGTCCTTGGATAAAAATAATATGTGGGACTTGGTGAAATTACCCCCTGGAAGTAAACCGGTTGGTTGTAAGTGGGTATTCAAGAATAAGTACAATGTAGAAGGAAAGTTGGAGAAGTACAAGGCTCACCTGGTAGCAAAAGTATTTTCTAAACTTGTGGGATTTAAATTTGGTGAGATTTTTCTCCTATAGCTAAACTAACTTCAATTAGATTTATGTTGGTTATTTCTACTGCTTTTGATATTGAAATAGAACAGATGGATGTAACGATAACATTTCTACATGGTGAACTTTATGAAGACATATATATCACAACCAGAATGCTTTAGGGTAAAATGTAAGGAGGACTTGGTATGCAAGTTGAAAAATTCTCTCTATGGCTTGAAGCAATCTCCAAGAATGTGAAACCAAAAAATTGATAGGTTTATTTTGACACTTGGGCTTCGAAAAATTAAAGTAGATCCATTTGTGTATTTTAAACAAGAAGGTGAAAATTTTGTTATCATTGTTTTCTATGTGGACGACATGTTGTTAATTGGTAACAATAAGGAGATGATAAAGTTACTAAAATCTTAGTTATCTTCTAAATTTGATATGAAGGATTTTGATGCTGCAAAATTTGTTTTGGGTATGGAAATAATAAGGGATTGTGCAAATAGAAATTTTTAGTTAAATCAAAGAAATATGTTAATTTGATACTACAGAGGTTTAGGATGCATGATTGTAAACTAGTATGTACTCCATATCTTTTTGGTCAAAAATTATATGTTGAACAATGTCCTAAATAAAATTAAAAATTTGAAGAAATGCATCATGTTCCTTATGCTAGCATTGTTGGTAGTCCGATGTATGCAATGGCTTGTAATAGACCTAATATTGCACATGCAATGGGAGTAGTTAGCAGATATATATCCAATCTAGGAAAGGAACATTGAACTGTTGTAAAGAGGATCTTTAGATACTTGCATGGAACTTCAAACTATGTTATATGTTACCAAGGAAAATATGGAGATAGTACTATTGTAAATCTACAAGGTTTTTTGGATGTTGACTAGGTTGGAGATCTGGACAAGAGAATATCCACAAGTGCTTATGTTTTCAGACTATTTGGAGGGGCAGTAAGTTAGATTAGTAAAAAGCAATTAGTGGTTTATTTATCCACAACAAAGGTAGAGTACATTACAACAACTCATGCCTATAAAAAAGTAGTGTGGCTACAGATGTTGTGTTCAACATTTGGTCTTAAGAAGAAGGTTGTGATAATTGACAATGATAGTCAAAGTGCAATATTTTTGGTCAAAAATCCTAGTTTTCATGATCGATCAAAACATATTGATATCAAGTACCATTTTGTGAGAGAGATGGTTGAAGTAAATTGGGTGGTGCTGGAGAATGTTGATACAGAGAATATTTTTGTTGATTCATTAACAAAGGTTGTACATGCTCAAAAAATTTATTGGTGTAGAATATCTATGAGCATGGTTGCTTTTGAAAGTTGAAAATGGTAGTTTTTGGCCCCTATGGAAAGTATTCAACAAGTGGGAGAATATTTGAAATATGTTGAATATTTTCCATGTTATTTTGGTGGGTCTAACTCTAAAAGGTATTGGACACTCTCCATGTATCCTCACTGGACACTAGAAATTTTAGGGTTTCTTAAGCTATTTTTAGACCCATATGGGTATTTTAGGGTTAAATATTTGAACCCATGGTTTTTTCGCCCATGGTATTGTAAAACCTATTCTTGTGTTGTTATTTAATTTCACTTGCATCAAGGTTTGAAGAGAGATGAGATATGAACATTATTGTATTGGAGATGGTTAAGTTTATACAATAAGGAGATATTACTGTGTTGGGTTTTTTCCTATAAGGGTTTTCCATGTGAAATATTGTGTTATGTGTGTATTTGTTATCTTCTTCTTCTTATTTTCTTTGATTCTATATTTATTGTTTTTCTAGGTTTATTTTATCGGGGTCTTTTTCTGTTCAAATATATCATTGAATTGATTCATACTATGGATGAAATGATTAGAAATACATTCAATGAATATAGTGAAGAAATAGTGAACAAGTTAAAGATTTATTTTCAAAAATTGATATATGACCTTGATAAAAGGAATAAAATACCAAATACTCATGTGAACTCAAAATTGGATATTACAAATTTGTATTCTAGTAGTTCATCCAAAATAGATTCTATTACAGAATCTGGAACTACTCAAAATATCATATATTATCAAGTTCTACAACTTATTTATAAGTAAAATAAATAAAGAGTAGACTTGGTTGTGCATAAATGGTCATGTTGCTTTATCAAGAAGACAAAAAATTGAAGCACTTACAAGGATGGATAAAACAAAAATATATATATTCAAGGTGCATCTATTGTAATAGAATTGGTCATGAAAAAGCTAATTGTTGGAATATTTATCCATGTAAATATTGTGGAAGAAAATCTCATTCTTTAGTATTTTTTGGTACAAAGAAAATTATTGTAGAAGATTTGAAAGAGCACTATTGTTCAGATTAGGAAATATTTTCAAAAACTTATTTCTAAAACATCTTCTAACAATAGATCAAGGTATTCAAATTCTGAAATACATGAAGGGAAAATAATTTATAATAAAATGTTTATAAAGCAAAGAAAATATAAATGGATAAAATATGTTCCAAACTTATCTTACAAAGCAATTAAGAATAAAGCATATGATCTAGAAGAATCTAGGATCAAAACCCAAAGAAATATTCTTATGCATGAAACTAAAAGAGTTCAAGAAGCTCATGGTCTTAAAGACACAAAGACTAAAGAATGATATAACCTAAAGAATGAAGATGAAGAAGAACATGAAGCTGAACCCAAAAAATCTGAAGATAAATCTTGATCAAAGGTTTGTGAACAATGCAAGGTCACTTGAAAATTGAAGACAAAGAAGAAGACCTAGATTGAATACTAAAGTCTTCAATAATAAAAAAATGTAACACAAGGGGGTGTTGAGGTATATTACATTATTTGGTACATTCTAATGTACCCCCATGGTACCTTCATGGTACATTTTTAAATAGTAGATTAGGGTTGAGTTAATAGTTTAGAGTGTGAGTTATATTTCCCCTTTTTATGTAAGTGTGAATGTGCAAGAAATACACAAGTGTCATGTAAGTGTGAATATGCATGAAATGCACAAGTGTCATAGTGTAGGTTGAGTAAATGTGCACAAGTGTCTTGTATGTAAGAGTGTAAATATGTAATGTAAATATGTGCACAAGTGTCTTAGATTAGGTGTGCAAGTAGAAGTGTAAGAGTCATGTAAAGGTGTGCAAATGTTATAGAGTCAAGTGTTCATCAAGTATGCAAGTGGCAAGTTGATAAGCCAAGAGTCATGAGACTTGGCATATGAGGAGCAATAGTCAAGTATGTGAATATTCGCATTACTAAGGCTATATTATGGAGACAATTCTCTATAGGATATATCAAATCATATTGAATCATATTCATATTGTCTGATTGTAAGAGGGATACTTAAACTTGTATACATTTTGAGAAATTAATATTGTAATTTATTCATCATGCATAGTATATGAATGATTTAGGCTATTTACATTCATATTTCAGTATATAAATTAATGTTAGTTTCTTTATTATATAAGCTTTGATATGCTTAGTAATTTGTTCATATTATTCTACACATATTATCATTATCTTGACCGTTGTTATTGTGGCTATTTTATATTGGTACCAATGTAATATTTTGAGATAATTTATGATATATTGTGGTATTATTAAGGATTAAAAAACCAACATATTGATCTGGGTGTGTGATTTCTAATATGGGTCAAAATATAAACATAGAAACCATATCCTATAATGGAAGCTTGAATCTAGAGGAGCTTATAGAATGGATTACCAAAATGGAGAAGTAATCTAATTTTAAATCAAAATAAGACCCCAAAATGTTTAAATTTGTCTACATAAAGCTAAAAGGGCATGCGTGCTCATGGTGGGACCATGTTCAATCTAAAAAAAATAAGAAAATGAAAGTAAATTATTAAGTCATGGAAGAAAATGACCACCAAACTGAAGGGCAAATTCCTTCCATTGGATTACCAATTGGGTATTTTCAAAAATTTTAGAACTTGAGACAAGAAGATAAGAGTGTGAAGTATTACATGAAGTAATTCTATAGGCTCACCATTTAGTTTGATCATGTGGAATATGATGAAGGGAAAGTATCAAAGTAAATTAATGGACTATGATTGTCCATACAAGATGAAGTTAATATGATAAGGATAAGGATGGTAGAATAATCATACTAATATTCCTTAAAGGTAGAGAAAAATTTTTCATGGAGGCAACAAAGTAATCAAAGAGGAAGAGGATGATTCTTACAAGGATGAGGACAAACAAGTAGTGGAAGAGGATACCATAAACATGAATGAGAAGCTATTACTTCTTGTAGTGATTTTAGCCAAAACACTAGAGGATGTGGAGACTCCTCATGATGAAGAGGTGGTTTTGTATAAGGAAGAGGTAGAGGATTCTTTGAAAGGTTTTATAGACATAGGGAAGATGGTCATCAAGAATTTGAATGTCCAATAGCGCAATAGAGTAGCAATAGGGTAAAGGAGGTCAGGAACCATATTGCACAAGTAAAAGAAGAATGTGTTGCTTCACCAAGACATACAAAGGAACTAGAATAAGAAGAATACCTCATGATCAATAGAGTGCTATTGAATCTAGATAAGAGGTAATTGAACATGTTCAAAGAAGAGATATTTGTAGAACAATATGCAAATCAAGATGTAAATATTGCAAGGTCATTATATATAGTGGGAGTATAAATAATATAGTATCCATTGAGATGGTAGAGAAATTGGGGTTGAGGAAGACTAAACACCCCAATATGTAAAAGGTATCCTGGTTATAAAAAGGACATCAAATCTTATTAAGTTAACAATGTAAGGTGAATTTTCAAATAATATCATACAAAGATGAGATCCAATGTGATATTATGCCTATGGATGCTTACCATGTGTTATTGGGAAGACCTTGGTAAGGAGAGCAGTGCATGATGGTAGGTAAAAATCCTATGCCATTGTAAAATATGGTATGAAGTATGTACTAAGTCTATTGAAAGACAAGGACAAAAGAGAGGAAAATGGTCCTAAAATATGTTTGATATCAAGAAAATAATTTTTGAAGAAGATGACAAAGAAGACGGTATGTTTTGCTTTGATTTATAAACCCATAAAGGTTAGGATGGCTTATGAGAAGTAGGATATTCCAAGTGATGTGAAGAATTTGTTAAACGAGCATGTAGAAATTTTGTCAAGTGGATTTCCACCGATAAGGAGTATTAGCCATAAAATTGATTTCAAGCATAAAACTAAAGAAACACTAGCCTTTTCTTGCCCAAGATATAGAATAAAACACCCCAAGAATGAGTGTCCAAAAAATAAGGCCAGAGTGTGTACCATTTGTCAAATGGATCACAAAATGAAATTGTGCCTGAAATTAGCAAACATGAAAGAGGAACCAAAAGTAGCAAAAACTTACTTCATGGGTAATAGGAGAAATTAGAAATAGTTTCCTATGGGAGGAAACATGCCATGAGTAGTACCACAATATGGGGGATCCAATTTTGTGAACCAAGGATAAGCTCAACCACCCAATATGGGATGGTGGGGTTAGCCACCTTGGATGAATTCCACCCAAGGGTCTACTCCCTACACACCTTATCCATGGATGCCATACCAGCAAGTTAGAATGCAGTGGAAAAATTATAATACATGGACTTCACCTCCACAAACCATAATACAAACACCACTATTGCCTAGTTTATTGGCACCACCTACTTCTAGGCCACAATAGCTACTGACACAACCAACCCCAAATCCAAATAATAAGACAAATCAACCCACATATCAGGTAGACATGGGGATGTACCCTATGTATCATATTAGTGTAGATTGTAATCCTATACAACTTAGGTTAGGTAGACAATTAGGAGTAGCTCCCACACCTCCAATAGTGGAGGAAGAGAAAATAGAAGTAGAAGTAGAAGAACAAACACCTCTAGTAGAGGTGGTAGGAGAAAATGTAACTTTTGAACAAATCAATAATGAAGGGGTTCCACCCTTTTCCCAAAAGGTTACAATAACCCAAAAAAATTGCAACCAAAATTTGACATAGCGAAAGGGTTGAAAAACTTAATTGTCATAATTCCCCTCTATCAGGCCATAAGAGACATGCCAATTTACACAAAGACCATTAGATAATTATGTCTTAAGAAACCAAGATGAAAACAATCATCAAAATTAGTGCATGTGGTAGGTCAATTAGCTAAATTAATGTTAGAAACACCTACCATCCAAAGTAATATGATCCAAGAAGCTCAATTTTAATAGTTCAAATTTTAGGTTTAAGGTTACTAAACACTTTGGTAGATCTAGGATCAACTCTAAATGTCATACCTAAAGAAACATTGAAAAAATTACAACTAATAGATATGAGGCCAACCAAAATAGTTTTACAATTGGATTATCAATCTAGAGTACTCTTGAAAGGAATGCTAGAAGACATGATTGTAATTGTAGATGCATGGGAATATCCGATAGTCTTTCTAGTTCTGTAGTCTATATTATGATTGGGTGGTTATCCACTAATATTAGGACGTCCTTGGATGGTAATAGTTTATGCCTACATAAGTTTTAGGACTATACAAATGATATTTTTGGATGGAAAAAACATTAAAAACCTAGTCATTTATCCTCCTACACAATCCACCAATGAATTGGGAGAACCAAATTTTGAAGCTCTAAATGTTGATGCATTGCCAATGCTACAACAAGTGATGAACCTAGATGAGGTAGAAGATGAAATTGATGATGATGTAGTTATAAGAAAATTCTTTCAAGGAGAATATTTACATTCTCCTATAGAATACCCACTTGTAGGTAATAAGGAAAATCATGTTAAACAGATAGAGATAGAACCTAGCAAAACACTAAACATTGATAATGTGTTGCCAACTGTTCAAGAGGGAAAGTTGAAAGAAATACTAGTCAACCATAAAATTGCTTTTGCATGGGACTATAAATACATGAGGGATATTGCACCTAAATTTTTCATGTACATAATTTATTTGGAAGATAATGCAAGACTGGTAAGACAACCTCAAAGGAGGATTAATCCACCAATGAAATAAATAGTAAAAGCTAAAATACAAAAAATTATATCAATTGGATTCATCTATCCCATTTTGAATAGTCAATAGATTTCACCTTTAGTGGTAGTACCCAATAAAAATGGCAAGTGGCATATTTGTATGGATTACAGAATGTTGAACAAAGCCACTAGAAAAGACCATTTCCCCCTACCTTTTATAGACCAAGTCCTCAATACTTTGGGAGGACGAAAATATTTTTCATTCCTTTATGGGTATAGTGGATATAATCAAATCCAAATAGAGGATAATTATAAGGATAATACCACATTTAACTATCCTTGGGGTACCTTTTTCCTATCGAATCTTACCATTCGGGTTATGTAACGCAACTGCCACATTTTAGAGGTTAGTTCTTAATATTTTTTTAGATATGGTAGGAGATACTGTAGAAGTCTATATGGATTACTTCATCATATATGATGAAATATTTGAAGAAGCTACAACTAATCTAGAGAAAGTACTCTTGCGTTGTCAATAAACAAACCTATCTCTCAGTAATGAAAAATTATTCATCTTAATGCAAGAAAGGATAGTTTTAGGACACCATATCTCCGTTGAGGGGATTAAGGTAGATAAAAGGAAAATAGAAGTGATTAAAAATTTACCTACATCCCAAACATAGAGAGATATCTATTTTTTCTTAGGATTTGTTGGATACTATCGATGGTTTATTTAATATTTTAGCAAAACTGCTAAACCATTGCACACACTGTTAACCAAAGATGACAAATTTATCTTTATTAGTAAGTGTGAACAAGCATTCCAGACCTTGAAAGAAAATTTGACAATTTCTACATGCCATTAATAATTTTTTCCATTATATCGTACGCTACAAAATATTTGTACACAATGATCATACAACCATCAGATATATGATGAATAAGCCAATGATAAGTGGTTGAATTATTAGATGGCTATTACTCCTACAATAATTCAATGTGACTATTGTAGACAAAATCAATAAGGATAAAAATATGGCAGATTTTTTCTCCAAGTTAATATCTCAATACAACACTACCACTAAAGACCAATTTTATATGAGCATCTCTTTGCTCTTGATGAACAAATACCCTAGTTTTTTGATATGGAAAATTATCTAGCAATGAAAAAATATCACATGCACTCACACCTAGAGAAGCTCAAACATTAATTGAAAAGAGTGCAACCTTCTCATGGATTAACGGTTGTTTGTTTAAAACTATCTTTGATCAAATCATGCATAGATGTGTTGCGAAAAATGAAACTACAAAAATTTTAAAATTTTGTCATGATGAACCATGTGGTGGATATTTTTTAGGATGAAAAACACATTTAAAATTTTGTAAACTGAGTATTATTGGCCCTCACTATTCAAATATGCAATAAAATATGTCATCCTTTGAGATAAATGTCAGATAATGGGTAGACCAACTCTACGATATGAAATGCCTCTTTAGCCCCATGTGCATATTGAACCATTTGATAAATGAGGAATGGATTTTTTTGGATCAATCAATCTGTAATCTAATGGTAAAAGGTATATTTTAGTATGTATAGACTATGTGACTAAGTGGATTGAAGTGCAGGCACTGTGAAATGCAAAATAAGATAATGTAGTGTAGTTCTTGTATGAATTCATTTTCATCAGGTTTGGTGTTCCTAGGGAGATTACCACTGACCAAGGAACTCAATTTACCTTGAAGATGATTCAGGAACTAATGTAATAGTTCCATATCTAACACAAAAAAACCACCCCCTATCATCTACAAGTAAATGGGTAGGTGGAGATTACAAACCAAGAGTTCAAGAACATTCTCACCAAAATAGTGTAGCAATACAAGGACTGGGAAAAATGCCTATCAAAAGTAGTATGGACATATTGGACTACCTAGAAAAAAACTATGAGATTTACACCATTTCAATTCGTATATGGGAAGATTGCAATGATGCCAATTGAATTTGAAATAAAAACCCTACGGACTACTGTAGAGCTAAACCTAATATTATATGTTGCACAACAAGAATGTATTTGCCAACTAAATCAGTTGGATGAATACATACAATATGCACTGCAACACACATAAATCATGCAAAAATAGAGGGTCATGTGGTATGATCACTACATACAGCCAAAATAATTTAAATAAGGATATTGGGCATTAATTTATGATTCTCGATTCTAGGAGCACAAAGGAAAACTCATGCAGAGGTGGATGGGTCCGTATGAGGTGGTTGAAGTAATTAATAATAGTGCTATCCATGTTAAAATCATTGATGACAATGACATAATTTTAACATTCAATGGCCACCGTCTATGTCCATACCATGCACTTCTAGTCCATGTGATCAGCTCAGATGTAGGCATAGGGGAGACCCCATTTGATAAAAAATATTTAGTTTGACAAACATTTGTGTTCGTAGAAAAAATATTATATATATATATATATATATATATATATATATATATATATATATATATATATATATATATATATATATATATATATATATATATATATATATATTATTTTTTTTTTTCTAATGCATTAGAATAAAAAAAAAATTTATGTAGTGTGTTTATTTTGTAAGGACACGTGGAATCAGATGCAATTTGTATGTGGGTCAAACAAGGCCTATCAAACATGAAGCTACACTGCTCTAAATGTTACCTACTTTCTAAAAATGTAGTAATGCAAAAAATGTGCCTATATCCCAAGCATAGTAGGTTCCTATATATGGTCTAGGCGGTATGCACCTATTTTCCACCAGGAGGATGATGTGTGTATTTGGGCTAACATAAAAAGGTGCCTACTTCCCACTAGGGGGCAGTGCCTATATTTCGGCCACCACACAGGCACCACTCTTTCACTAGGGTAGCAGTGCCTATATTCATACTAAAACAAGAGCACCTATATTTGACACATATCTTCAAAATCAAAATACAGGTGCCTACATCTAGGATATAGGCACCTATATTTAGAGTAGCAAGGGCACTTATCTTTAGAACTAGAATAATGAAGATACCTATATCCAAATGAAATAGAAGAACCTACCTTCCATATGAAGGAAAGAACTTATATCCAGAGTAGAAGCAGTACCTATATCTAGAAGTGGTGCCTATATCCATATGTAAATGATGAAGTCAACTTTTCAATAATGGAGCATGCTACTTTTTGGTCATCAAAATCGAAGTATGCTTACTCCTGAGATTTTGATAATGGGATACACTACTTCTGAATTCCAATGCGAGGGTGTGTTATCCCATGCTAAATAATCATAAGTTTTATTTTTAGCATGAGATCTTAAAACTAATAAAAATGCAGTATTTGATAACATTACTTTGATGAGATTGCACCACACAAAAAAATGCAAGCCATCGATTCACCTTGGTACACTGTAATCAATGATTTGATCAATAAAGTTGCACCACTAGGTGTCTTTACATCATATTTCATGAAAAATCACCTAGTTATGTACTAATTTTTTTGCTATTTATGTGCATAGTTATCATGAAAAATATTTTTGTGTTATGTGCCAACACATGCCCCATGATTCCATTGTCCAATAATGTAACTTCACATAAACAATATACCATATGGAATCAATTAGGCATGGGGAGATTGTAACTATATCCAACTATATCCCAACACATGATTTAAGATTAATTATGCAGATTCTGTTATTATAACTGATTATGTAAAGATAGTAATCCACTATATACATGGATATAGTTGCATGCTTTAGCATGTTTAAAATAGATATAGGTGCCTATTTTGCAACCAAAAAGGCCAAAAAAAGAGATCAAACACCATGGGATACCCTTCGTGAAATCATGCACAAAAATTATATGAGCCCACATATCTCTTGAGCATTATAGGATTTATCCGAGATCAATTTGAGGCTATCGAATGGATGGATTATTACCGTCTGGTTAGCCAAGGCCAAGATCTTACAATAGCATAAGAATTTGTACCTTCAATGAATGATGGCATTGTACATATATGAGGGTTGGTGATACTAGTAATGAAATAATATGTAGTAGAAGTCACCGTCCTCCCATGCATAAGGGATCAGATGTACAAGGGGGATAATATCAAGCCTTGCACTCAAAGATTTTTTGGATAACCCACGATGCAGTTGATGTGATCACGGTTGCCCAAATAGTATATTCCAGAGATATGGCGATAGGTATTCAAGAAATTGGTCAAGTTCTTCACCTGTACTAGAAAATATTCCTAGCTCAATGCCAACCACCTTTGATTCCTAAACCATCTATTGCATGTGAACCATATCAATATCCCATATTACTTGATTAGTGCCCTGCAGGATGAGACTAGTAGATACTAGGCAAGCACAATAGTGACATTAGGACATCACAGAATGATTTCTACCCTAATTTGGCATGCAAAAGAAAGGAGGGATGTACCACCACTACTAACCATTGCATTAGAGGGAGCTACATATGAATAATCCAATGGGAAACATGAGGCTATTGGGTATGAAGAAGCATAGGTGCCTGCCTCCAACATAGCTATTCAAAAGGGGAGGTAGAGCAGGCTAAATTGAGCATGTTTCAGGTGACATCATCACTAACATCGAGGAGTGATGTGATGATCAATAATTTGATGGACTACAATTCATCATAGGACAACAAGAAACATATGATGAAGGATGAACAATCCACCCATATATTGTAGGATTTAGCCTCTATCAAAAATCCATGTAGTAACTCTTCGGAGGAAGACCTCTAAGGTCAATTAAGAAACATAAAAGCATAAGCCTCCAATTGGGAGGAAAATTTTAATATAGTACAAGCCAAGTTTCAAGAATTTTGATGGACTGCCACAATAGAGCAACAAGAGTCTAACCATATTGTGTGGTAGTTGAAAGACATAGTGCAACAACTAGAGAGCATGGTGCAACAATTGCAAAAATTGCTCACCATAAAATAAAATCACATTAATGTTGGTGTGCATATAGAATGGGCCATGAACCTAGTAATCTCTTTCATCAACTTGGAGGAGAAGATAGAATCCATGTGCGCATATCACTCTAATTCCAAGAGGGAATCCAACACCTAAGTGTTTGACATGGGGGACCAATCAAAAGCCCTTGTGGTAAATGTTTCCCAGGATCAAGGGAGCCCTAGTTTGTAGAGTGGTCCATTTTTGTTGAAATATTAGATAGTGAGGAGGATGGGATTGCTCGATCAACTGGTTAGCCTAAATTTAACCATTCAGAGAATGCCTAGTCATCTAGGAAGATAGCAACACACGTAGATGTTACCTACACATGACAATATTGGCCAATCAACTAGGGAGTCAGCTAAGTAGGGCAATGCAGCACAATAAATAAAGGATTTTGTAGAGCCTTCACTAGCTACCCAATCATTTGGTTAGCCAAAGGTTGAACAAACCATGGTTTGTTGGTGTGATGATCAGTCAGGAGCTAAACCCCTTGATGTTTCATTGATGGACCAATACACATTGAAGACAAAGCCATCGGATGTTCATAAAGTATCACCTCTTAGGATGGAAGTGGTGCTTGCTCTCATGGTACCACTAATAGATGTAGAGGCCCTAAAATCCATAAAGAAATGAAGACATATGGCTATGGCAAAGTGGCCACAACAAAGGAAAAAATCACAATATGATCCCAACTCTAATGAAGAGTGGACTATATCACCTAATTTTTTTTCCAAGTAATTATAGGAGTTCACTGTGCTCAAAGAGAGCTTGAAGAAGGATAAGGAAACATGACAAGCTCACAATAATATGACCAAGGAACCAGGAATCAATGTTAGGCCTGCACACCTGATGCAATTTTGGTCCTTGTATTCTACTATTGGTAGACGTCCATCACGAATGATAGAATATTTTTAGTAGATGGATTTGTTTGAAAAATAACCCATTGTGCTTATTTTTATGCATGTTTTAATGGGGTATTGTGTGGAATTACTAACACTAGAAATGTATTTTTATGTAATTATTGCATATATTTAATGGAAATTGATGTATTATGCTTTACCGGTGTTTTTAGTGGGAAATGTGTGTAGATGCAGTTTTTTATTACTTTTTGCACATCTTTTAGTCAAGGTCCCACATGGACCTAGCATTGTACAAAAATTGTAATGTGTTTGAGGAATTAAGGAGATTGTAGAGCCAAGAATGAGCATCTAAATCTTGCTAAGGGATGACACCTATATCTCAAGTATAGTTCGGTGCCTATATCTTGGGCGTAGGCCAACGCCTATATCTTAGTGCCTATATCTCGATGGTATAAAGGTGACTATCTCCCGATGGTAGAAAAAGTGACTATTTTTTGATGGTTGAAAAGCACCTATCTCTCGATGCCTATCTCCTAGTGACAGGCTGAAAGGTGCCTATATCCATATGATAGGCCGATAGGTGCCTATATCCAATGGGAATAAAGCACCTTTAATTTATGCATTGACTAATTGACTTGGAGACCACAAAAAATTTAGAAATAAATGGTTATGTAAACTTAGGGAGTGCCACTATTATACTACACAGTTAATTTTAGACATGGCCATTGCTTTATTATACGTCAATTGTAACTGTGAACAAACCGGTCATAGCAAATCACATCGCATGATTAAATTAGAATAACCTATTTTTGTAATAGGATATGGCCACATTCTATATAAAATATAGGCCATTCCTGAGATAAAGGATCTGATTTTCCAATCCACAAAGTATTGTTATTCTATACTGCATAATTATTAATAAAATTCAAGTGTTCTCTATTTACGCATGTTTGGAAGAATGAGTGTTACATTACAAGCTGGGTAGACCATATGTAGGAGCTTGGGACCACTCCAGGAAGTAATTCTCCCTTGTTATTTTATTTTTCTTCTTTTTTTGGTAAGTAACAGTATATTTACAACGGGTTTTTTGTTGAAGGATCCCAAAACCTTAGTTACATAGGAAGCCGTGGCTACAATTGTGAGTAAAAATTGGGGCTGTGCCCTTGGGCAACAGTCCGGGGCCCAGGGCCCTAGTGCCTACAAAAATACAGACTAGCTATGAGACCAGCACTACAAACTTTGGTCTGTGGCCACCAAAACATGGAAAAACCACAAAACAGCAAATGCCAAAAATGCAAAAACCTGCTCGTCGCCGCTCCGGGAGGCCCTATGGCCGGGCCTGGCCTAGATGGGGCCCGACCTGATAGAGTAGCTCCTCTCCCTATCAGGGCCATTGCCCAGCCTGCGACGGGTTCGGCTAGGGCATTGGCCACTAAGGAAGCCACTTTGGGAGCCAATCGTAATGTCAAGGAAGGCCCTGGTCGTCAAATTCTGCATCTTGCTGTCAGAGTCAGAACTGACTTCGATGGCCTTCGGGACCTCCACCTTGGCCTTCTTGGAGCTGCCAGCAGCCCTGCTACTGCCTGGGGCCGGGCCTTTGTGACTTGAGCAGGAGTCGGGGCCCCGCCTGGGCCCTGGACCGGAGTTCTGCATTTTTGGGTGGGCCAGCGCCTTTTCGGGGAAGGGGAGCCTTCGAGGGAGGGGGTCTCCTTGGATTTGGAAGCTACAGGGGAAGCACGGGGTACGGCCGTGCATCTTTGAGGCCCCGACATGGGGCGGGCTAAGCGCCTGGGCCCTCATCGATGCTAGAATTGTCTTGCAATACTATTTGGGCCAGGGCTTCAGGGAAGTTCATGGTCCAGGTAGTGAAATCTTCTACTGCGGTGGCCTGGTTGGCCATGAAGTCGGCTGCCCTATTGCCTTCTCTATACACATGCCGAAGGGCATGATCAGGGAGCCCTTGGAGAATGGTGTGGACTTCCCGGATGGAGTTGTGAATGCGCCAAGAGCAACTTCTCGGGCTACGGGTAGCTTTGATTATAACTTGGGAATCGCCCTCGATGATGACTTTTGGGGCGGACTCCTTGAGGGCAGTCACCCGCTGAGGAGAGCTGCTACTTCGGTGAAGTTGTTGGTCTGGATGCCAAGCGGAGTAGTGTATGCCAATATCAGGGCCCCGTGACTGTCACGGATGACCCCGCCCGCACCCGAGGGCCCGGGATTTCCTTTAGAAGCTCTATCAAAGTTAAGTTTGACCCATCTAGGAGGGGGGCAGTCCACCTGGTCATAGAACTGCGGGAGGGGGTAGGGGGGGGGCCGGGGGGGAAGCTAAATTCTAAGGGAGGATAGGAGGGTGGCCTCGCCCAGTCATCGGGGTGCCTCAGTCAAGGGGATGGAGCGAGAATTCTCAAGGGCAAAGGTCACTACCTTGGTCGCTATCCACTGGGGGGAGCGGGCCGGGGAGGAGAAGGCTCTGCTGTTGCACTCCAGCTAGAGTTGCCAAAGCATATGAGGAAGGCAAGAGCCCCAGAGGAAGTGGATGAAGGGATGGGCAAAGGGGTTGGGCCACTAAGACAGGAGGTCAGATATGGAGTTGGGGGCCACCCACTGGATAGAGAATTGGGAAAGGATGAGGCCCAAGACTTCGGACGAAAAGGGACAGTTGATAAAGAGGTGATTAGTGGACTCCCAGGTAGCACAACAAAGGAAGCATCTATTCAAGATCTGAAAGCCCCTCCTGATCAGATTCTTGATCATCAGGATCTTGTTTTGGATGGCCGCCCAAACGAAGTGGCTGATTTTGGGGATCAACTTCTTGGCCCACACCTGTCGGGTTGGAAAGGGAGCCTCATCAGGGACTCTTTGGAGATTGTAAGCAGATTTGATAGAAAAGACTCCACTGGGAGTACCATGCCAAATGCATCTATCGATTCCTCCGGAGGACGGGATGACAGTCACCTTGAGGAGGCACTGAAGCTTGGCAGCTTGGAGCGGGTGCCTGGGATCTAGGATGGGTTTCCAGGTAGCCCGCCCCTGGTTCTGGGTAAGATAGGCCGACACTCTGGGCCCTCTATCTGCAAGCCCTAGTTTGAGGATGAGAAGCTCTCTGTCAGCAGTCAGGGCCTCATCATGAATCCATCTGTCTTCCCAGAAGTCGATCTTGGCTCCGTCCCCGAGGATCCATCTGGTCCCTTTCCGGATTATGTCTTTGGTGAAGATCAGGGACTTCCAAAAGGCTGATCCATCTCGGGGCTGAGCTTCACTGAGGAAGGGGTGGTTATGACAGTATTTTCTATGCACGATGTTGACCCACTCATCAGGGGTATTGGTGTGCACCTTCCAGGCATGTTTGGACAAGAGGGCCTTGTTCATGAGGACCACCCACCTGAGCCCGATCCCTCCCTCACCTTTGGGGTGGCAGACCAGGGGCCAGGAGACCAAGGGAATCCTCTTCTTATCTTCGCTTCCCGACCAAAGAAAATATTTCTAAATTTGTTCGATGTGAGCTGCAATGGAGGCTAGGATTCTGAAGACCGACATGAAATATATAGGAATGCTTTGCAGGACTGCCGCCAAGAGGGTGGCTCTGCCAGCCTGCGAGAGGAGGTGACCTTTCCAGGGGGCCAGCTTCCTCTGAATCCGCTCAATCACCCCGCCCCACAGGGCCTTGGAGGACACACCTATGAATAGGGGAAGCCCGAGGTAAGAGGAGGGAAGGGAACCAGGGGTGCAGCCCAAGATTCACCCGATTCTGATCTGCCTAGCCAAGGGAGTATGGATGAAGAAAATCTTGCTTTTTTGAAGGTTGATTTTCTACCCGGCCGCCTCCTCGTACAGGGTCAAGATATGCTTGAGGGTCTTGGCTTGAGGGATTGAGGCAGAGGTGGTGAGGATGGTGTCATCCATGAACTGCTGGTGGGACACAGGGGGTAGGCCCGGCGTAGGCCTGATGCCCGAAATGAGACCACGGGTCACAGCGCCCGAGATGGTATGCCCCAGGGCCTCAACCAGGATGATGAAGAGGATCGGGGATAGGGGGTCACCTTGGCGGAGGCCTCTGGAACTGGGGAAGAACCCGATAGGGGACCCGTTGACGAGGATGGAGAACCACGGGGAGGACACGCAGTTGTTGATGAGCCTGACCCAGGAGGGGTGGAACCCAAACTTAAGGAGGACCTTGGATAGGAAATCCCAGTCAACCCTATCAAAGGCCTTGTTCATATCCAACTTGAGTAGAAAGGAGGCTTTTTTGGATAGGACGGCCAAGTGAATGGCCTCGTGCATGATTATAACACCGTCTGTGATCAGTCTGCCTTTGATCGAGCTGCCCTGATAGGGGGAAATAATCAGGGGAAGGATATCCTTAAGGTGGGAGGCCATGGATTTAGTCAAGATTTTATACAGGACATTGCACAAGTTGATGGGGCAAAAATTCGAGAGGGATCTGGCTACCTGGGTCTTGGGGATCAGGGCTATGAAAGTGGAATTGATACCTCTGGGGATGGAGCTGGCAGTCTGTAGGTCCCGAATGGCTGCACACACTTCTTGCCCGATGATGTCCCAGAAATATTGGAAGAATCAAGGGGGGAATCCGTCCGGGCCCGGGGCCGCCTCAGCCTTCATGGAAAAAGTGGCAGCATGGATTTCAGAGTCAGACAAGGGCTACACAAGCATCTCATTTGCCATGGCCGAGACAAAAGAAGGAATATGCTCCAGAAGGGATTCAGCCACTTTCGGGGACATGGGGGGTTATCACCCAGGAGCTCCTGGAAGAAGTGGGTGGCTTCAGCCCGGATGTCCTCTTCTTCCTTGATGATTTTGCCATCGTTGCCCACCAACTCAGCAATTCTGTTGGAACCCCTATTCTTGAGAGTCGACACGTGGAAGAACTTAGTGTTTGCATCACCATCTTGGAGCCACAGGGCTCTCGACTTCTGTCTCCAAAAGGTTTCTTCCCTGGCCATAATGTTGTGATACTCACTGAGAGCAAGGCATTCCTCTTCCCTGAGCCTCGGGTCTTGGGAGCCTGCTTGAAATCTGGACTCGAGGTCTTCGAGCTTTTCTTTAAGTATCGCTTTGTTTTCAAAGATATTACCGAACACCTCCTTATTCCATACCTTGAGTTGCTCTTTGAGGCATCTCAGCTTGTGGAAGACTTGTTCAGTGGGGCATCCAGGGACTGGGGGAGCCCACCAACGGCCTACCTGGGCCCGAAAGTCAGGGTGATGCAGCCACATGGACTCAAACCGGAAAGGCCTCTTGGGGGAGGGGCAATGGTCGATTTCAAGGAGGAGGGGGCTATGATCAGACCCAATTTTGGGGAGGGCCAATAGGGTGGCATCTACAAACATAGGCAGGGCTTCCTTGGACAAGAAAACTCTGTCTAGTCTGACCTAGATATGATTTTCTCCCGCTCTTCTGTTGGACCAAGTGAACCTGGCTCCTTTTAGGCTGACGTCCATGAGCTCGTTGAGGGCGATAAAGGCTCCAAAGTCCTCCATGCTCTTGCCCTGAACCGTTGAGCCCCCACTTTTATCAGAGAGGAACAAGGGGCTATTGAAGTCCCCAGCCAGGATCCAGGGCAGGGGGGCAAAGGCTTCTCTCATCGAGCTAATTTCCTTCCATAAGGCCGCTTTCTCGACGGGACTGTTAGGAGCGTAGACGTTGGACAAAATCCATGAGCGCCTTGACTTTACGCAATGGACCAACATGTTGATGATTCTGGGGGATGAAGATATGAGTCTTCCCTCGAAGCATCGAGGGTCCCACATGCACAGCAGACCCTCGGCTGAGCCAACCGTAGGGGTAGACAGGGACTCACAATTGTGCTAGGTAGCTTGGGCTACACGTCGGGCAGCAGCATCATCTATTTTGGTCTCCTAGAGGAGGAGGAAGGATGGACGGTGATCCCTACGGAGTTGGCCAAGGATCCTTTTCTTGGGGGCCCCATTGAGGCCCCTGATATTCTAGGTGATGAGCTTCATTTGACACCCTTGAGGGGTCGCTTGCCCCCCTTCCCGAAATGAGCGAGGGGTTTGGGTCGGATGGCATCCGTCTTGGAGAAGCTTGCCCCCACGTCAGAGAGAGTTGCCTGGGAGCCATTGGCTATGTCATCTTCAGTGATCCTTGTCCGCTGATCGCCCAGGGTGGGGCACCCTCTTTTGAGTTTGCTGCCAAAGTCTATGGCAAAAGACCTGCTTCGGGTCATCTTAGGGCTGACTTCATCGGGCCTGGATGAAGAACTAGCTTCGATCTCTTCATCGAACTTCTCAGATCCACACTCCAAGGGAGGAAGCCCAGCAGGGATCATCGGGAGGGCCGAGAGGGGGTCAAGGGAGGAAGAGCGAGAGTGGGGGGAAGGGGGCCCCGATAGAGGGAGCCAATGGGGAAGGGAGCCCGGTCGGCTCGCTTGCCTGGAGGGGGTGCAAGCAGGGCCCTACGAGGAGGGATTCAAAGCGGGCTAGGTGGGAGAACCTAGGATCGGGGCCTCGAAAGGTGACCCAGGGGAGGGAGCAATAGAAGGGGAAACCTGGGGAAGACCACCCTCTAGACCAAGGTCCACATGAGAGTCCTTTGGGGCAGGAGGGGGGGCCCCCTTGGTGGTCCAGGCCTGGGATCTGGGGCCATCGCGAGGGGGCCCACGAGACGGGGCCCGACCTGATTGAGAAGGGGGTTTGGGGGGAGGGCCTTCAGCATTTTTGGAAACTGGGCATTGGTGGGAGAGGTGGCCCTGAGTGCTGCAGGTGGGGTAGAAAGTAGGTTTGTTTTTGTAGATCAGGGGCTGGCTCCAGAAGTAGGACCCAGAAGAGATGGTCACCGAGGAGGGGAGAACGGATTCGAGATTGGCATTGATGCAAAATCGGGCATGCACCATCCGAGATCCTACCTTGGTAGCAGGGTCAAAGGCCACCAGGTCCCCGACCGACTGAGCAATGAGTCTGAGGATGTCTTCGTGCCACAGGTGGAAGGGAAGGTCTGGGAGCCGAACCCAGACCGAGGCGAAGTTGATGCTTTGGGTGCTGGGGTGGAAGTCAGCTCCATACCGCCTAAGGAAGAGGCTCTTGCACCCCAGAAACTAGGGCCCGCCCGATAGGATCTTTTTGACATCCTCACTATTGTTTAGTTTGATAATGAAGAAGCCCTTGGTCAGGGCAACCAGCTGGATGTGCCCGAAAACCTTCCATTTGGTAGCCGCCCATCTGCGGACGGTTTCCATGTCGGGGCACCCTCCCAGGAATTTCCCTACCAGGGAGGTAGAGGAACCAGCTACCAAGGAGGAGTAGACCTCCTCCTGGATAGAAATGTGAGTGCCCTCGAGGGAAATACCTAGCCCCAGGGCCCAGGAAGGGGCCCTGGTGCCCACCAAGATCTGTTGATAGGAGGGTTTGGGCCCACCCGAGACAAAGCCCAGCCCAGGATCAGGGGGCTTTTTCCCCAGCCCTGCACTCACATCGAGGCTGGCCTGGGGGCTAGGGCCCAAGATGTCGACCCCACCCTGGCCGCCAAATGGATCAAGCGCAGATCCATCCTCTGGGCCCGTCGAGGGTCCTACTGGCCCGAGACCGGGCCCTGACGTGCCTGACCCCGATCTCGAGCCCGATCTCGATCGGGAACCTGCACCATGCACAGAACCTATCCCTAGCCCTATGCCTTCTCCTGCTCCTACTCCTGCTCCCTCCATCGATCTAAAAAAATGATCATTTTCATTTTTTATTTTCTTTAATTTTAAAGTGTGTTTATTTTTTGTTTTATTTGTTTCAGTTACATGTTTACATTTCTGAAATTTCATTTCAAGTTGTGTGTTTAATTTTAGCAATTTCCCTTTCAGTCATGTATTTGATATTACTATTTTAATTTTAGCAATTTACTTCTTGCAACTTCTTTAAGTTGTGTGTTTTAATTTCCTACATTTAGTTTATATTGGTTTGGATAAAACTAAAATACACAAACAAACACACCCCCACCAAACCAAATAATATATAGGACTCATATCCCAATTACTATAGGCATAAACTATGCATAAATACTCAGCAAGTTTACAAACCCCCTGATTGATAAATTAAATGGAAGGAAAATAACTATTTCCAGGAACACCATTTTCTGCTCACCAATAGTGAACAAGAACAAGGTTGAGTTAGTATGTCCAAAGACACCATTAAGCACAGGTGAAAGCTGCAACAAGTCTTGGTGAAGAGGAGCTACCAAAGGAGTAGTAAATCCACCAAGAGAAAGAGGAGGTGCCACCATATTAGAACAAAAAGAGCCATTTGATAAAGATAGGAAGGCAAGCTACAAAGGTCTCAAAATTTTGGTGCAATAGAGGTATTTTATCTTAGTTTAAAATAAATTCATTTCTAGTTTATAAAAATGCCATATTTTTCTTTTATAAAGTAGTAAAATAAAGAGAAAATTTGAAGTGTCTAAAGACACCAAATAGGGCGTTAAAACTCCAAGAAGATAGCACCCACATTGGATCAAAACCTACAACAAGAGAAAGAATATAAATAAAAAATAAGGAACGTTGAGTGCCAAAGAAAGACTACATGCAAGAGAAGAGTAGAGCCACCACTTGTCACAATGGTTAAAGAGACCATATGACACTTGGCACAAAAGAGAAGAGCACCAACGGTCTTTAATAACACCTCAAATTAGAGTTCATTGAGAAATGAGGGAACACGTTATCAAATAATATCTATGTTGGCCAAGATTGGAATAATGTCTACATGCTATAAAGTAATGCCTACACCACCTAACAAAGAATAGAAACAAGAAGTAACATACAAAGTGTATGTTGAATACCACGTATTATGCAAAGTAAAGGATATAATCAAGTATTAAAAGCCTAAACCATAAGAGAGTGCATATACTAAGCATTCAAGTTAGAGAACATTGAAGAAGCATAAGAAGTACAGTCAAAAGTGGAATTTAGTTTTAATGGAATTTTTTAAATCAAGAAATATAACCAATTTTTCAATGGTCATAGTCCTAAAAATATTATAATCTACCCTCTCAAAAATCCCTTATTAGAATGAAAAGAATCCAAATGAGTGGAACAATATGAAGATGATAAAACTACTATTTCTTTATCTTGTTTGGTGCATTTTGGATCATATTTTTATTTCTAATTGAAAAATCCATTTTTGCTTTATTTAACAATATGATTCTATTTATGCATCTTAAGTATTGTATTTTTTTGTTGGATTTTATTTAATTATTCAAATAAAATATATACTTCTATAAGGTAATTATCAAAATTTTGATAAGTGAAAAATTAATATTAATTATGTTAAAATATTGAATTAACTTAATTACTTATATAAATATAGAAACTCTATTTTACATCATATGATACATATACAATTGTATCTACATGTAGATACCCAATTTTGATCACCTATTGCATTTTAGGGTTCTAATCAAATTTGGTGACTTAACTAAGTTATCCTCTAGCCTTCATCATGAAAATTAGGTGCTCAAAACATTTTTTCCACTCACAAATAATTTTGTAGGTTGCAAACCTTATCGAGAACTAAATTCTAAATGCTTTACCCCTTTAATGATCAAATGGATAAATTTGTTGCCTAGACATATTTGCATTTGTGAACTTGTTTAGGTGGTGAACTTGTCTCTAAACCTTCAAAATGGAAATTTTTTATATCCTACTCTTATGCCTATCCATGTCAATGGTTTTTCCAACCTATTTTGGATTCTCGTACCCCAAATTATTTCCAATTAGTCCTTCTTTTTACCTATGCCAACTTGATCAAAGCATGTCGCATATTCAATGCAGTTTTTTTGCCAAGTTGGACATAGCTTTTTTCCAATTGAAATCTTACATGTAAATTTGGTAATCTTATCTTCCTCTCTTCTCCTCCAAGCCCCAAAAATATATAAATTTAGCACCTCACTCCCAAAATTGGCCTTTATGAAAATAAAATGCATACACAAGACAATAACAAGATACAATACAAAAGGCATATAAATTTGATAGAAAGTAACTTTTGGATAGCGAAACTCTTGCATTTTCTTTTGTAGGTTTTCAAGCTTTTTGGGACCTCCTTTGAAAGTACCTTTTCACCTTCAATAATCATAGGATGTTGCATGCATAAGCTTGTTTATCATGTTATAAAGGAGAAGTTTCTCTTGCCATGTTGTTTTTTTAGTGTCTTTGATTCTAGATAAAGGATCTACATTTCCCTTAACTCTTTTGTAGGATCTTATTTCTTACTTTTTCTTCCTAACTCATTTAGATTTTTTGTATGAGATTCATTAAATTTAATTTTATTTCCTAGTAGGATCCATAGGTATCATCTAGAACTTTCCCATCACCTCTCTACAATAGGACATAATAGATTCTACCTTGACTTGTCCTTTGAAATATCATACTATAACTTTACAACCAACAAGATTTATAGGCTACAAATTTATCTAGATAGATTTATTCTTGAATTTTTTACTATTTTGAATTCCCTAACATCCTATTAGAAAATCCTTTTGTTTTCAAACTTTAAATAAAAATTAATAGGTTACATGATTTGTAGGCTATGAACTTGTTTTATTCAATTGATTAGTTAATTTTAGCATCTAAACAATCATCAATTGAGCCTAGGGATATCCTATCATTTTCTCCACTAGTGATATATAGTTTTGTAGCAATATCATTTCTCTTTCATGTAATTTATCTAATGGAAAATTGATCAATCATATTATTCAACTAGGATGAATATATACAGTGAACCGACCAAAATTAACTAGTAATGAACAATCCAAATATGCAAAATAAAATATTATGCAACTCTAATTAACCAAGCTAACTTAGGTTATGCTAAATAATTATTTGCATGTTGGATTCTAGAATGCCAACTAGATGTGCACTCACAATAATGTAATAATAAACTATACACTATAGCATATAGCCTAACATCCCCCCTTATTACATTATTTGAAGTACATAGAGAGTTGCGAAACAACTCAAATTTGACACATGCAAGTGCCTTAGTGAAAATATCTACAACTTGTTCATCGGTGGGAATGTACTAGAGCTGAATCTTGTGCTTTGGAACTTCATCTCAAATAAAGTGACATTGAGTTTCAATATGCTTTGTTCATTCATGGAACATTGGATTCTTGACTAGTTTCAAAACACCTTGGTTATTGCAATTCAAGTGTATTGGAAGATTCTTTGAAAGACCCATACTTGAAATAATGTGATGTAACCATATCACTTCAAACACTACTCCTCGTGTGGCATGATATTCTGCCTTTGTATATGAAAATGCAACAACTTGCTACTTATTGTTGTGCCAAGATACAAATCTAGATCCAATATGAAATATGTATCCTAATGTTGATTTTTATCATCTATAGATCCAACATAATCTGAGTCCATGTATCCTTGCAAGAAGAACTTATCATTCTTCTTGTATTCCAGGCCATATTCTATTGTGCCATGGACATAGTGTAAAACTCACTTCATTGCCTTCCAATGATTGACCTTAGGTTCCTGCATGAACCTTGAAAGATAGCTCACAATAAAGTTGATATCCAACCTGGTATTGGTCAGATATATGAGACTCCCAATCAACTATCGATAGAGAGTTCCATCTACCTGAGGAGATTTATCATATCGAGATAGTTGTAACCCTATTTCCATTGGAGTTGCTTTGGGCTTACAATCTATCATGCGATATTTTTCAATTAGTGCCTTGGCATATTTCATTTGTGTGACCTTGATGTGGTTCTTTTTTGTACAACTTCCAAGCCAAGACAATAATGTAGAAGTCCCAGATCTATCATTTCAAATGACTTCTTCAAGTCACCCTTCACTGCTTCTATCATCTTTTCTGAACTTCCAATGATGATCAGATCATCAACATATAGCACAAGTATCACTATTTTAGAACCAACTTTCTTGAAATAGAGATTGGCATCTGAGGGACTTCTCTTGAAACCATGTTGCAAGAGGTGATTATCAATCTTAATGTACCAAGCTCTCGGAGCTTGTTTCAACCCATACAAGGACTTTATCAATTTGTAAATCTTTTGCTCTTGTCCTTCAACAACATATCCTTCAAGTTGAGTCATGTACACTTCTTCTTTGAGATCACCATTCAAGAAGGCACTCTTCACATCCATCTGATGAAGCTTCCATCTGAACTGAGCTGCCATTGCATAAAGTACATGAATGGTTGTCATCTTTGTCATTGGTGTGAATGTCTCTTCATAATCTATACCTTATTTTTTAGCATAGCCCTTTGCAACAAGGTAGGCTTTATGCTTGTCAATAGTTCCATCTGCCTTATACTTGACTTTGTATACCCATTTGCAGCCAATGGGTTTCTTTCCAATAGGTAGATCAACTAGCTCCCATGTTTTTTTCTTCATAAGAGACATATGTTCTACATCCATAGCTACCTTCCATTGAGGTACACTAAGTGCTTCTTGCACTAAAGTGGGTTCATGCTCCACCACTAAAGTCATCAAACCTCTATCTTCCTCTTCACTCCTATCTTCTTCTTCATCATATTTTTCTCTTTCCTAGCATGACATACTTTGAGTACGTGGCCAATTGGAATTGAGATCAGGAGGTGCATCCAATTTTGCATCTCTTATTGTGCTAGTATACCATTTTGGAATTTTCTTCTATTTTGGGGGAGCCCTTGATTCAGGCTCTTCAAATTCTAGGTGTATATTAGGAGATGTGTCTTTTCTAGATTCTAGTGTATCCAACTTGGGAGCTTCATCGAATACCACATCTTGACTTATATGAATTTTCTTGGTTATAGGATCAATTAGTCGATACCCCTTGGATTCTTCATCATAACCAAGAAATATGCATTGCAGAGTTTTCTCATCTAGCTTGCTCCTTTTCTTCTTTGGAATGTGCATGAAGGCTTTGCATCCAAATATCCTTAGATGAGAAATGGAGGGCTTTCTTCCACTCCAGGATTCTTCTAGTGTGACTCCTTGAAGAGATTTTGTTGGTGCTCGATTCAGGAGATACATAACTATAGTGACAACTTCTGCCCAATATTGTTGCCCAAGATGTGCACTTATGAGCATACATCGAACCATCTCCATGATGGAATGATTCCTCCTCTCAACAACTCCATTTTTTTGAGGAGTATAGGTTGTAGTAAGTTGTCTTTTGATCCCATGTTTGGTGAGAAACCTTGAGAACTCATTGGAGGTGAATTCCCCCCTTGATCTGAGTAGAGGGCCTTGATAGAATATCTTGATTCCTTCTCAACATGTTTTTGAAACTATTGAAAATATAAGAAAGCATCTGACTTTAGTTGTAGGAAGAAGACCCACATATTTTGGGAGTAATCATCAACAAACAACTGAAAATACTTCTTTCCACCATAATTGTTTGGCATGGGTCCACATAGATCGGTGTGGATTAACTCCAATGGTGCTTTGGCTCTGGAAGAGCTCAACTCAAATGGAACTCGGTGTTGCTTCCTTGCTAAGCAATCCAAGCATACAAGCAAAGTATGTGAGAGGTTGGGTAGACCTAACACCATATCATGCTTATTCATCTGAAGAAAATAGCCTAAACTGAGATGCCCATACTATTTGTGCCATAATGAGGTAGCTTCTTTTGTGTTGGTAGCCATGGAAACATGAGGTGTATAAAGAGCATCTAAAACAAACAATCCATGTTTGTAGGAAGCAGTTGCTATGTGTTTACCATGTTTGGTAATGAAGCAACACTTCTGTCCATCAACAACTTTAAAGTCAACCACCATATTTTTGTCCAAGATTTGGGGTATGAACAACAAATTGTTGGCCAATCCTGGCACATAAAGGACCTTCTCAATTTTACATTGTCC
Organism: Wollemia nobilis; assembly: GCA_028583015.1. Lineage (NCBI taxonomy): Eukaryota > Viridiplantae > Streptophyta > Pinopsida > Araucariales > Araucariaceae > Wollemia > Wollemia nobilis. Next base: position 1,742,814 of record JAQPPZ010000669.1, on the reverse strand, counting down.
ATCTAGAAGTGTCACTGAAACATCTCCTTCTCCTTGGACTTTATAGGTCTTATCATCGACAATTATCACTAGTTTACCTTCTTTGGCTTCAAATGTGTCAAACCACCCTTTATCACTAGTCATGTGTTTGTTGGCACCAGAATCAATATACCAAACATGATATTTTTGTTTGGGATCAGTTTGAGTCATGAGCACCTTGTGTGCTCTCTCAGAATCTAAATCTGATTCTTCAATAGCAACATTACCTCTTTGTTACCTATTTCTTGGTCATGGTTTGAATTTCCCCTTCTTCTTTTGTGGTTGCTTATTTTTGTCACCTTTGTTGGAAGAATTGAACCAACATTTCTTGGTGTCATGATTATCCATATCACAAATGTGGTAGTACCTCTTATGTTGTGGAGGTGTCTTTTGTGAGGGAGTAGTGTTTGAACCCTTAGAGGAAGATCCCTTCTGAAAGTATCCTTGTTTCTTAGCTCTAGATTTCTTTGAAAAAAATGTTGTGTTGGATATTTGGTCTCTTAGGTTGTTATTTGCTTCTTCTTGTTGTAGCAAATTAACCAACTCCTCAAAAGAGACTTGTCGATTGGACACTTGAAGGGAAGTGACCAGCATTCTAAAATAATCTGGTAAAGCTCTCAAAATAATGGAGGTTAAGAGCTTATCTTCCACTTTTTCTCCCATTGCATGCAATTTGGCTCTCAAATCAGCAACTCTACAAAGAAACACCTCTACACTTTCTCCATTCTTCATGTTGAGAGTGTGAAGTTGGGATTGAAGATTAAGAATCATGGCTTGATTCTTTCCTTCATATATGGTTGTCAATGTATCCCATGCATCTTTTGCATTCTCTTTTTCATAGATGTGTGGTTGAACTTCATCAATAGTGGCAAGAACTATGATCATCAATGCTCTTGCATTGGCATCATCATATGCTTCTTGTTTATCATCTACTATTTTTGGGCATGTGACTTTTCCAATCACGATGTCCCATATCTTTTCAACCTACAATATTGTCCTCATCTTTGTCTTCCATGGAGAAAAATTTGGACCTCTGAGTAGCTGTGATTCTGATAAATATGCTTTTGCAATGGCCATTGTGAGGGTTCCTTATAACACCAAATGGTCCCCCTTTATTTATACCACTAGTCCAATAGACTTGATCTATCTGATATACCCACTTTTCCTATAATACCCATCGATACGTGGAATAAGCTGGTCCCCTCAATATACATGGTTGTACATGAGGGAGACTTTAAGGTATGTGTAATAGATCGATCCATGGCACATAAGTAGTACTGAAAGGGATTCACTCTATATTTGACACCTGCTTAAAAATACTTCCACATACGTAGGGCAACAAGACCCTTAAATACTTGGAAGAACTTAATTTCAGGATTTACGTCGAGCGATAGTAGTGAATAGGGTAATGATGGAGTGAATATCAATATTGGCTTTCCTTATTTCTCCCCGATGATTTATAGGGAACAATAGCCTAGATGTCATTGTTGCAGCTATATTAGGCGTTAGATACAGTAGCCCAATCATGACAGCATTACCTATAAGTGTGGGCCAAAGGTACCATTTTTATCGAACGCTACCTTGCGCAATAAATTGCACAAAAATAAGGTATAAATTTGGGGTCTTTTGCTACCACAATATATATCAATGCATAAAACAAAAATTGAAATGCATTCATACATTCATCATGCCCACAAATTTATGATATTTTTGAAGGTGTCGAATTCCACCGAAAATGCACCTTTTACAATGCCAATTTTTACAAATTATTTTTGCACTAGTTTTGATTTGATGGCTAGTTGCAAAAATTGATATTCACTATTGTTTTGCCTTGTTTTATTCATAGCAAAAAAAAAAAAAAAACAATTGTGTTTCCTCCTTTGTTGGTTTTGCAAAAAAATATAAGGAATTTTTGTTTCTTTGTTTTCCCTTGTTTTTTTTGTAGCTCCTTTGCGTTTGATTTTGTAGTCCTCCCTTTTTGTTTATTTTTATTTTTTTTAATAGCATTAAATTCTAAATTTAATTTAAATTAATTAATAAATTAATTCATTTATGTTTAACTATGAACTAATTATTTCAAAATTTTTAAATAAACTAATTCAAGAGTTAAAACAAATAAAAAATTAATTAAAAAATAATCTAATTAGATTTAAAAATAATAATGCAAAAAAATATAAAGTTTTTAAATAAAAAATTTGGGTCAACTAAGACCTATGGGGGCTTCAGCTCCTCTAGCACCGCTAATGAGCAATAACAATCAACATCATTCTAGAATCATAGCAATCAAATAAAATACTGATAAATAAGTGAAGTTGTCTATAATCAGTAGCGCACCACTTAGTGTGTTGTCCCATGCGAGGACATCATGATCACAAAATGGCCTTCAATCAAACATTATGCATTCTAGCACATATAAGGCTCTAAAGAAACCTTCTCCACCCCTGTGTAGGATAATTCCTACTGAATCAACTAAAAACATTGCAAAAAATAGCAGTTGTACCTTACAGATTACCAAGCTAATCCTACCACATGGCACACCATGATTTGGAAAGACATTTGTATGATGTGATTGGGCTAGATTAAAATATTAGAAGCAAAGAAAAAATGTTGTTTCATTTTTTTATTTTTGGTTCTTGCTTTATGTTCCTACACACAATCGATAACAAGCCAATTTGAACTTGGGATGCTCAATCTAGGGTTAGTGGTTGTGGGCTGCATCCTGCGTGACATGGCCCTAGCTATGGCCTACGTCCTATGTGGCCTTGGCTATGCACTGGCTACACAACCCTATCTAGATCCTATGGTTATGTGGCTCAATATAGGGTGCATGAGATCTATTGTGGGTACGACCAAGGCCTATAGTGGCTATGAAACCCTCTTTGGAGTGCAGAGGGGGTTGTGCTACCTAATCTATGCATGTAGAGCTATGGCCAAAGTGTAGTGGCTCTATCACTTCTTGGGTGGATCCCCTATGATTACCCTCTTGTTAAAAAAATATGTGCAAGGGAGATCAAGAATAGGGCCTATAAGGATGAATAAAACCAATTGTGAACAGAATGTCGGTATGATCTCTTTTTTCACCTATGCCATGTTGTAGGCTCACCAAGATGAACTCACGATCAGCTAGTAGGAGCAAGATACAATACAAGGACCATGATCACATAGGCTCTAATACCATAATGGAAAATTGATCAATCATATTATTCAACTGGGATGAATATATATAGTGAACTAACCAAAATTAACCAGTAACAAACAATCCAAATATGCAAAATAAAATATTTTGCAACTCTAATTAACCAAGCTATCTTAGGCTATGCTAAATAATTATTCACACGTTGGCTTCTAGAATGCCAACTAGATGTGCACTCACAATAATGTAATAATAAACTATACACTATAGCCTATAGCCTAACATTATCTTCTTTAAAAGGTTTAATTGATTTTGTGAAAAGGAACAAGGGACTTGATTATAAAAAAGGAAGCTTAAAACCTTCCCAAGCATCAACTAGGCCCTCTAATATAGATTTTCATGTCAAGAGGAGGTAAACCTATCATGGCTGGTGAAGTCATTTGTAGACAGCAAATTTGTCAAACCTGAGTTTAGGTGGAAAAATTGTCTTCAACAAGATTTTATATAGTTTCATTTTATTTTTTATTTTAGAATTCATTTAAAGTTATTGTTTTCTCTCTATTTAGTAGGAATAATTGATCTAAAGCAACACACAACTAAATAACTAGTATCAATACCTATTAATTTGTTAGATTTACTTTCTATTAAGCATACTCATTAGGCATTGAATCAAATCACATATAGCTTACATATAGGCTAGAAATTTGTTTGTGCATTCCCTCTTATGCCCTTGCTTGAAAAGATAAAAGATATTTCATTTTAGTTTCTTGTAACTTTCATTCTAATTTTTCTAGTTGTTGAAAGAAATTGAGAAAAGCATCTAGGATTAGTCTTTATTTGTTGCATTATTATATTTTCTAAATTGCATTGTATTTGCATCTTCTTACATTTAGGTGTATTTTATTTTTCTAGATTCCAAAACTTAGGTGCTTGCATAATACACACATCAAAACATAGGATTTAGAGTGAATCCATAAAACACTCTTGGTGAACCCTTGCTCCCCACCAAAGAACTCAAGTAATGATGGGATTCAGGCAAGAATCTTCATCTAAGTGTGGACCCCTAGGTTTGGAGACTAGTATCCCCAAATATAGGTCTACATCTTTGGTGAACCTGATGTGAACACCACATGGGTCTTAAAACCTTTGGCCTAAACCTTTTTGCCTTAATCAAACTTAAAAATTTACTACACTTTAATCAAATACCACCTAAATTATTTGATTAGATTAAATCATATTAAACAAAGATAACAAGAACATAACAAAAGGTTAGTCCTACTAGGGGAAGGTTAATGACCCCTTGAGTAAATTATCGTATAGACCTTGAGGGTTATCTCTCTTGGTGAGTATAAAATGGTGGGCTAATAGGAGTCATAAGGAGGGATAGTGTTATCACAAAGGGGATATAAGGATTTTTTAAACATCTTCTCATTCTTCTCTAATAAACTCTATCAACAAAAAATTAATAAAATTAACTCCTCTTTTCCAAGTATGACTGAACAACAACCTCCATATATAACTAAAAGTGTGGCTCATCAAATGGCCTACAACATAGAACCTTTATCTCCCCTTCCTAAAAATTTGATAGTGTTCAAGAATATTGTATATGAAGAAGAGGAGGAACAACTTCCTCCCTCTAGAAATATCTTCCCTATACATAATGAAAAGGGAGAAGTAATCTTTGGATCTATGGATCACCTTGTCACTTTTGCTCATAAAATATAAAGATACTTTGTTAATGATCATGAATGCAGACAATTTAGAACATTTAGACAAGTTATCTCACCCTACTAGTGAGATGTCCCATTCAGAATATATTCAACAAACTAGGTTGACTCCTACTTCTAATCCAAAAAATATTTCCCATGGGACCTTACATATAGAACTTAATACTTTAGGTCTAGACCTCCTAATGTCACTACAAAAGGAGGAAATATTAACCCAACCATTTCTATGGGACAACAACCCCCATTACCTTCTATAGAGGAATTGTTGAAAATAACTCCTAGTCATTCTACTCCTCCAACTATAGTAGCAAATCAATTAGAAATTACCCCTAGCAAACCAATATCTCAATTGGTCTTTCCTAAAAAACCATCTCTTTTAAACCCAAGAGAGGATAATGCCTATAATTTGGTCCCTCCTACCTCTAACACCACTTCCTTTGATATATTTAACCTTAGTAGTTTTGATACGACACCCATGCTTGATCCTACAAATCCACCAACTAATCCCTTCAACAATTCCTCAAACCCCTTTGTTTCTCAATCAAATCCCTCTTTTAATCAAAATTCTCAAATACATCCTTTGATTAATATATCAAATCATTTTCCTTCATCACAAGTTTTACTAATTCTGACCATTCAACCCTCTCCTGAAGTCCAAACCCTTATGTCCCAAGTACAATAGTTGACTCAACAAATGTCTTCACTCCAAGGATTTTCAAAGCAAATATGCACATTTGATAATATGTGCAATCAACCATTAGACCTTCTTGTAGCTAACCATCATTTTCCACATCATTTTGAAGTCCCTAAGTTACCTAAGTATGATGGTTTAGGTGATCTTGTGAGTCATATAAAACTCTTCATGCTTGCCTATGTAAGTATAGCATACGATGAATTGCTATTACTAAAAATATTCCCACAAAGTCTTGTTGGGTTAGCATTAGAATGGTATTACCAGTTGCCTCACCATTCTCTTAGGATATTTAGAGAACTAGGTGAGAAATTCATTCAACAATTCATTATTGACATAGAAGAAACCACTACCCTCACTGATTTATATTAGTTAAAGCAAGGGAAGGATGAAATTTTATCAAGTTTCTTAAAAATGTGGAGGTCATTAGTGGAAAAATTAGAATATAAACCCCTCCAAATGATCTTCTTAGTGTCTTTAAAAAGAACCTTAATGAGCATATATCCTATCCCTTGGAAATATCCATAATACCTTCTTTTGAACATACCATTCAATTGGCCAAACAAGTGGAATCCTCCCTCATTATAAAGGTGTAATTAAAATCTAAGAAGGAGGATGATAAGCCCTCTTCTAATCAAAATGGGTAGTATAAGAATAAACATGTTGTAGGAGATGGGGTCACTAACTCTAGATAAAATAATAATAGTGGAAGTATTGTAGAAGCCCTTCAAAAACTCATTTTAAATAAATAAGAAATGCCTAGGAGATAATATTCTAGGTTAGACCTACCTCCCTCTATTATTCTAGAATAACTTCTAGAAGCAAATATGATCGAACTCCCACCCATAAGACCTCCAAATCCTGAAAGAGAAAAAGTACCAAGATTCAATGTTGTAGAACAATGCACTTACCATCACATCAATGGACATTCCACTAATAGATGTAAAAATCTTAGGGGCCTCATCCAAGACCTCATTGATGAAGGATGAGTCACCTTTAGTGACTCCCAACCCTCCACATCTTCAAATCAATATTTGGGTATTTTCCAAAATCCTCTACCAAATCATGATCAAAATATAACTAATAATATTCAATACAAGAATGTTCCACCACCTTACCAAAATATAGTTGGGATGATTCATGTAGTGATAAGACAACAATAAAAGGCTTAGTCATCAAATCCACCTACTAACCCTCCTCTAATTATACAATCCAAATAAAATCACCCTCCTGAAAAACCAACCTTAATCCTAAAATCTCAAGATAAAGGAAAAGGGACCTTTAACCTCCAACAACAACTTGAAGACATACCCACAAAGATTTCTTTACTTGAGTTATTGAAAACTTCTCCTGTTCATAGAGAAATTCTTTTCAAAATTTTGAATGAGTAAGTAGTTCCCCAAGATATTAGTCTAGTTGATTTAACTCATGTGGTAGGGACCCTTGCCATCAATCATGTGACCATCACCTTTTACAAGGAAGATGTCCCACCTCCATCTATGCTTGGGGAATTCCCACTTCATATTACCTATGAAATTGGTGATAGTTTCATCAAAAGAGTGCTTATTGATAATGGATCTACCATTAATGTGTGCAACCTCAAATTCCTCAATAGGATCATATTAAATAAGCAAGACTTAGAAAATTTTGATGTCATTATCAAAGCATATGATAATGAAGAATGAGGAGTTGTAGGAACATTGGTCCTTCCTATAAAAGTAGGACCTCACATACTCAACACCTTAGTCCATGTTTTAACTTGTGACTTGAACTATAATATTCTATTGGGATGACCTTAGATCCATGCTATGCAGGTAGTCCCATCCACCTATCATTAATGCTTAAAGTTTGATTACCAAGGTCAACTTCACACTATTATTATAGATTTAGATCCATTTTCCTATTTTTAATCCATAAAAAAGGAAATCCTAAATATATGTCTATGTCTATCCTTAAGTGCATCTTGCCTTGTCACTAACAAGACCATAAAACCTTTACCCTTAGGGTTAGGTAATAATGACAATGAAGTAAGCACTAGTAGTCAACCTGAGAAGCAAGAAGAGCAAACCCAAGAAATTCAAAATATTAACCATGTTAATCCATGAAGTGAATTATTAATATTAGACCTATCTAGGTTGCCTCCCTCACCCTAAACCTTAGGACTACCTTCTTGAAAGGGAAAGGTAGTGCAAATAGGGAGTTGTACCTTTGTCTATGTTAGAATGACTAATAAAGAAATTATTTATGGAAGCAACTCCCATCTAATTGAATAATGATATGCTTCTTGCTATATATCAAATCTCTATTAGATACCTAAATAGATCCTATGCAACCTTGGGTATCATGGGATGGGTCTAGGAAGGTTTAAACAAGGTGTCAAAGAACCTTTGGAACCTAAATCATGGATAAGTCGATGGGGGTTAGGGTATAGACCCCATTGTAATAAGTGTCAACCCTGTTCATTATCCTCTGATAGTGATAATGAAAGTGACTTTCTCAAACCTTATGAAGACATCATAATAATAAATAAGTTAAAATCAAACCATGATAGGGACCATGAGATGTCTCTTCTTCCCATCCATATGCTTAATGTAAATACCTTAGATATTGTTCATCCTAAACCTAGTAACTCTTCTAAACTAGTAGACACTATGACCCAAATAGGGAGTGATTCTCTATTAGTAACAACCATCAATAATTATGAGGTAGATGCCTTAACCCATAACCCTTCTAGCAATCATCTTACCCTAGATGATTCCTATAATGAAGAGCCACATGTTCAAATAGACATTGCCAATACCTCATAATCATTTGATCCTAATCAATTATCCTTAGAGCCAACAAATTTTGAAAGCTTAGGGGTACTCCTTGCACCCCTACATTTTGAGGATGAGTCTCACATCCTCATCAAAGAAATAATCGATATCAATATTAGAACTCAAGATAATCCTAGAATCCTTAAATTAGATAAAGTCTTGACTCCTAAAGAACATAAAGCATATACAAACCTCCTAACTGATTTTTATGACATCTTTGCATGGTCTTATATGGACATGCTAGGATTATATCCTTCTCTTATTGTACATCACTTGGATGTTCAACTAGATGTCAAGCTAGTAAAGCAAAAGCTAAGAAAAATGCACCCTAAGGTAGCCTTACTCATCAAAGAGGAACTTCAAAAGCTCCTCAAAGTTAAATTTATCAAAGCCATTGACTATTATGATTGGATATCTAATATAGTCCCTGTCACTAAAAAGGAAGGCACCATTCATGTCTGCATTGATTTTAGAGACATTAATAAAGCATGTCCCAAAGATGATTTCTCTCTACCTAATATTGACATGATTGTCAATTTCTCTACTAAATCTAGGATGTTATCCCTTATGGATGGATTTTTTGGATATAATCATATTAATATAGCACTAGAAGATCAATCTAGGATAACTTTTACCACCCCATGGGGGACCTTTTGCTAGCAAGTCATGCCTTTTAGCTTGAAAAATGTTGGGGAAACTTACCAATATGCTATGATATATATATTTCATGACATGATGCATGATACTATAGAAGATTATGTTGATAATCTCCTCGCTCATTCCCTAATATGGGAAGATCATGTTCAAAATTTAAGATAATTTTTTGAATGCCTAAGGCAATATAAAGTTTACCTTAAACCCTCCAAATGTGTCTTTGGAGTCACATCTAGAAAATTGCTAGGGTTCATCATTTCCTATCGAGGAATCAAATTTGACCCATCAAATATTTTTGCTATTATAAACATACCTCCACCTAAGACACTAATAGAATTATATAGTCTTCAAGGCAAGTTGCAAGCTATTAGGTAATTTATCTCTCAACTCATCGATAAATTCCAACATTTTACTAAATTATTAAGAAAATATGTCAAATTCAAATGGGATGATGAGTTTCAAAAGGATTTTTATGCCATCAAAACCTACCTTCTATCTCCTCCAATCCTTATCCCACTAGACCCCTCAAATATTTGCTATTGTACATCATTACAACTATGCATGCCCTAGGAGTCATGTTGGCCCAATATGATGACCAACATAAAGAAAGAGCAATCTACTACATTAGTAGAACCTTAGTAAGTTATGAAACCCATTATACACCTTTGGAAAAACTTTTCTAGTGGTAGTTTTTACCTCTCAAAAATTGAGGTATTACATGCTCAACAAAAATACTATTATGATAGCTCAAGTAGATCCTCTAAGATATCTCATGTCAAAACCATACCTCTCGGGTCACACTACTAAGTGGATGATGGCCCTCAATGAGTTTGACCTTGAATTCATAAACCAAAAGTCCCTAAAAGGACAAGTCATAGCATATCTTTTAGTAGTAACACCATTAGAGGCTCGTCAACCTATAGAAGTTAATTTTCTAGATGAAACTATTTACAATCTAGATGTCGAGCAACCTAATACATGGTCCCTTTACTTTGATGGTGCTAGATGTGCCAAGGGCGTAGGAGCAAGGGTAGTTCTAGTCTCCCCACAACAAATCATTATCCCATTATCATTCAAGCTTTAGTTTTCATGCATAAACAATACTACAAAATATGAAGCCCTAATCCTTAAGCTCTGAGCCACTCAATCTCTAAAAATCATAATCTTATCTATTTTTAGAGACTCTCAACTTGTCATTAATTAGATCAATGGAACTTATCAAACCAAATATGACAAGTTAAAACCCTATAAAGATATTGTCAACCATCTATTGGCCACCTTTGATAAAGTGACCATTACTACCATCCCTAGGTCTAGTAATCATCATGTCGATGCAATGGAAGCTACAAATTCCCTCATTCCCCTAGAATTGGAGGATGAGCAAGCCACTATCATCATCCAATAAATTAGGCAATCAACAACCCTTGAATCTAGCCAAACACCTTTAACAATATTTGCTATAGAATCAACAATCCATCCAGACCCTTGGTACAAAGACATTTATGCCTTTCTTAAGGATGGTGCATTACCTAAAGGTCTCAATCATAATGAATACAAAAATATTAGGCAATAGGCTTATCACTTTGTCATCATTGGCAATGTCTTATACAAGTGATATTTTGATGGTATCCTCCTCTATTGCCTTAATGTGAAAGAGGCTAAGCATGCAATTCAAGAAGTCCATGATGGAATATGTGGTAGTCATTTCAATGGAAATGCCATGACCAAAAATCTCCTTAGGTTGGGATATTATTGGCCTTCTATAGAAAAGGACTCTTGTGATTACATTTGTAAGTGTGATAAATGTCAGAAACATGATAATCTTGTCCATGCCCCATCACAGGAGCTATAGTCCTTGACTTCTCCTTGGCCCTTTTCTACATGGGGTCTAGATATTATAGGAAAAATAAATCCTACCTTGTCTGATGGCCACAAGTTCATCATCACCGCAACTAAATATTTCACCAAATGGGTCGAGGCCATGCCTTTGTCCTCTTGTACTAGCATACAAGTTTCTAAATTTATCCCATTATGGCATCCCTTCAATCATAATCTCAGACAATGGCACTCCTTTCAAAAATAAGGATGTTGCTAAACTTTGTGCTAAGTACAAAATTCAACATAAATGGTCCACACCTTACTATCCTCAAGGTAATGGCCAAGCTGAAGCCTCAAATAAAACTCTTATCCAAATCCTTAAGAAACTTGTAAACAAAAATGGATGAATATTGACATCTTTAGCTATATCCCATATTATGGGCCTATCAAACTAATGTTTAAACTTTGACTGGTGCAACACCATATACCTTGGTCTATGGGACTAAGGTTGTCTTCCCTTTTGAACTAGAAATCCCATCTCTTTATCTTTTGCTAAAAGATGTGGTAGTAAGCAATAAATATTGCCATGCTCACCTAAGTTAGTTAGAATTACTTTATGAAAATTGGAATCTATCATAACCCCAATATTTGATGTCATTTTAGAAGAATGTGATGATGTTGTAAGTGTTTGTGTGTGCAGGTGTAGGTTTCCAACTGAAGCAAGTATGTCAAACGAGATCAAATACCACCTCCTAGAGAAGACAAAGGTTGAAGCATCAGGTAAGATGGATATGATGTTGTGCTTAAAAGCACCATGGCTCATGGGTACACAGAAGCCCACCAAAAATAAAAGCATATAGGATCATTTAGTTTGTGATTGCATGTTGTATGAAGTTGAAATTTGTTTGGTAAATGCATTTGATATGACTTTTGCATCTAAGAAGAATATGTTGTTTGCATATTAATTTTCTTTTAAAATAAATGAATACATGTGTAAATATACTAAAAAAATAAAAATAAAATAATAATAATAAATAAATAATAAACCTAGGTGTTTTAGGTGAGTTGGAGAGGAGAGCACAATCCTCCAAGGGAGGTCCTAGGTTCAAATCTCCACCCTACCAAAAATATGAATTGGGTATCCAAAATCCAATTGATAATGTTGGTATGGACAGGGTCGAGCACGACTCCCGGGTGACTTTGATGGTGTAGAACCCCCTGGTCGTGGTCTCTCAGACCAAGGCAGCCCCGCAAGGGGTTTTTCACTTAAAATAAATAAAATAAATAATAATAAATAAAATTTATAATTATAAACATTATATAATTAAATAATAATAAAACCATAATAATAAATATTTACCGAATTTAAAATATACAAAATTATTTTTATAAATATTAACATATGGAAATAAAATAAAATAAAACAAACAAAAAGCTATCACCACAACACTACCTTTGCATGGAAAATCTTATGTGGCTTACATAAGTTTGTTCAAAATATTTTAAAAAGGAAAGGATGTTTCATGTGGGAACATCTTTGGAGATCACTCTGCATGGTGCTACTTACAATGAGTTTACGAGATCAAGAGGGTGAATCGTTGAAGGAGAATAATCACCAAAGAATTTACACTCAGGTCCTGAATGTTTTCTTATTCAGTGAATAAAAATCATGTTGTTTGTTTTGTTTGAATTGTTGTCTTGTTCTATCTTATACATCTAAGACGAATGACTCTGTAGTAAAAATGATTCTTATGGGAAAGAGGGTTTTTTAATATAATTAATGTTTTTATAATTACTATGGAGAATGGGTTGGTCTTTTGTATATTAGTGTTCACCAAACGTAAAAGAAAATAACAATTACAATAGTCTGCTTGTACTACTAAAATGGAAGTAAATACTAGTTGCCTATGGTATTAATAATGATAGAAGGAATAGAAATGATAATAACACTGATTGTGAATTTAGGAATGCATAAGAGTGTGATTTTTGCATTTAGTAAGCATGAGCCATGATGATCCATTTGCTCAAACCCTCTGTCTCCTACCTTGTCATTGTTGTGGAAGTTCACTTTGGATAACCAGAATAATGAGGTATTCTCTTTTCTTGGAGGGGGCCAAAAAGGAGCGCCATTATTTCTAAAGATCACGTGAAAGAGGTAGTGACATTTTAAGAATGAAAGATGTTCGATCTGGTCAGAATGAGTTGCTTTGAATATGTTGTATGGTGGCATAGTTATTTATGTTTAGAATTGTGACGACTGAAAATTAGAAGAGGTCATCTCACCAACAACGAAACTATAAGTGGAAAATTGAATAATTACTATTATGTCAATTGAGTAAAGTTTATGTATATAATTTTTAAGACTAATTTTTGCTCTTTACCTTCTAAAAATGTAGTTGATGAATACATAAGATTGATATTTTTGAAGGTGTTAATAAGATAGCGAATGGAGTTTTGATTAATTGAATTTATTTGGTAATGATATTGTTAGTTTCACTATCAACCGTTTCCTTTTGAGTTAAAATTTTCTTTTATATTTAGTATAGCCTTGATACAACAAGGGAATGTGTAAGTTTCTTGCCAAAAACATTCATGTAGAAGGATAGAAAACAACCTTATAAACGTTGTGATCGATGCAGGCTTGTTTTGTTTATAATCTAGATGAAAAAGAAAATGTGCACTTAAAGATGTTACCGACCGTCATCGTGGGTCAGTATATGCCTAGCCTAAGTTGTCTAAAACCCTTAATTTCTAAAAATGAACCAATTAACGTGGTGTGTACCCAATGTGTCTCTATCAGTGAATAAGATTTCTTTGAAAACAAACTCTTCCTATTATCATAGCCTTGAACAAATCTAGAATGTATAAGTTATGTTAAAAAAATATAATAATACTTTGGATAGGTACTCAGGCGGTTTGTAAATGTAAGTAAATATATTTTTAGTTGAATATGTGTTTTCCTTAAGATATGCTTCTCCACCGGTGACCCATAAAATCAATAACTTCATTCAGTATTAAATTAACAGTCAAGTCTGGTATAAAATCCTTATAATAAAAATATATAAAAGAATAGATTTCAATCATTTGAAAATTGTATACTGGCTCACCTCTATTGCTAAATTCTTTATACTCATTTATAATATTCTGGAAAACTTGAAAACCCTGGTCTAAATGTCGTGGATAAAGAACTTCCTGAAAGCAATTCTAAAAGGTTTAATCTGTCGTTGCTATATTGTGTGGAAAACAAATGTCTTATCTTGGATATACAAAGTTGCATAGGTGAAACAAATGAATTTATCTTTTAATAAAAGTGACATTGAAAGTCATTACCAACTTTGGTAATAGAAATTTAGAACAATTGAATTTCGGACCTAATTTCTTTAAAAGAAACCTTTAAACATTGTATGATTAGAGATAATAAAAAAAATTTGACATCAGACATAACATTTTTTTTAAGAAATTGTTCTAAAATTATATAGTTCCAAGGTAAAGCCATTAAGTAATTCTAGTAAGAAGCCATCTACGTGTATGTCAGAAGACTATACGTGGTGCGAAGTCGTCCTTGCTTTCAATTCGACATTTTATACCGAGGCTTGAGTAGACCATGATTGATTAGTTATCCTTGTTACTTAGTGTTTCTTTTTTCTGTAGAATTCAATAATTAAATATTATTTCATTAGATATAAAAGTATTGTTTAGATATTCAAAAATGAACGTGTGGATAATTATGTTTTTAAGAGAAGAATCACATTTTTTTTACAAGTGAAGTATTTTAGAAGGGCTATACTTGTGAATTCTTTAGATATTTAATAAAGGGTTAAGAATATTTTGTAGGAATTTATTTAATTATAAAATAATTTATTTATATATAGACCAAGATTTAGATTCTTTTTATTTATTTATTGAATAGAAAATTGTAAAGGTTTATGTAGAGGGTGAATTTTTGTATAATATTAAAATATCCTTTAAACAATAAAACAAAACGATTGCTATTAAAACATTGTAAGGAAACATCAAATTACAACCATGGAAACACCGAGAAGGGTGTAAACAAATATTTATACATACCGTAAAACCATCGAGAAGGTATACGTATAAATTGATGCTACCATCTGAAGATGGTCTCGCTCAGTGCTTATCGAGAAGGATAGCACTCACCCAACATCAATAGTTCGTAGTGGTGACTATTATGAATCAAATATAACTGTTATCTAGTGAATAAGAAAAGGATAGAGGGTCCTACGCTATTGAGAGTAATGAACGATGGTATGGGATGTCGTTCCAGGTTACCATACGAGTAGTACGTGAGGATGCTCATGAATCTTGTTTTGGTTGTGGAATTACCAACTAGACTCAGGATTGAAGAGCAATTTTCTTGAGGTTGGAAGGTCCAATGGTATATGGTATGGGTAACATTACCATCAATCAAATATTATACTGAGACATCTGGTCCAAATAGCTAGATAATTGGTGGACCATGATGATACCTTAGTAGAAGGTCAATCATCAGACACATGTATAACTACGTTATCTCAAGAATGGTCCTTAACTAATGATTATGTGGGTCAGTGGACCAACAGGGCAAGAGTATGATCATAGATCCAAGTCCTCCATGTTTTGAGGTAGGGAATTAATGCGTCCACCTTTCCAGGTGTTATGGGCCTTGGAATGGCAACCCCATGCCAAGATCAATGAAAATCGAGAAAGGAAGAAGGATCTCATAATATGGCAACCTACTACGAGAATTTTGTCGGTCTCAAGCATTTGAGATACCATCTGCAATTGTAAAATACCTCGAAGTGTGTACCCTTATACATATGTACTAATTTAAAGTTGGGTGTACTTATGTCAAAATGTGACAATATGTATTGATAAAAAAAAAATTTGAAATTTGTATTTTTAAAAACTAGGTGAGTAGACTTGGGTTGTTACAATTGGTATCAAAGCCTTGGTTGTGAAAACCTAGGTTGTAAAATATGTATTATTGTTTTAACATAACTCTTTGGTCATCAGGTATGGCAGGAACCTCGAGAAGTGCAAATGTTAATCTGCAAGAGGAAGTTGCAGAAGTTTTGAGGAAGGGGCTAAGACAACTTGTGAGGGAATTGAAAAGAGTACAATCAGTCAAAGTGCCTTGGCATGTAGTCAAAAAAGAGAAAGATCCAGTAGCTGCGAGAGCTACACAAAATGATGAAATATGGTAAAAATGATTCAATTGATGCAGTAACAATTGAATCAAAAATGAGAAAAATGGAGATCCAGAGGACTCAAATGAGTGAGCACGTGGATAAAAAAAAGACACAAATGAATCAGAAATAGGAGATCATTAGTCAGCAACAGAAGGTTATTGAAAGTCTAACTAAAAGTAAGGAAACAGAAAAAGTAAGTGAGTTCCCATAAGGATCTTCAAGGAATAAAGTTGGTTTTGAGTTGCAAAAAGAGATTAAGAAATTGGATATTTCCAAATTTGATGGAAAGGGTGATGGCAAAGCAGCCGTCAACTGGTTGAGTGAAACTAAAGGGTATTTCTCAATCCAACCTCTTTGTGCGGAGTCTAAAACAACTTGGGCAATGGCACATTTAGTGGGTCCAACCAAGAATTTGTGGACCACCTATAAGAAAGTAACTCAAAAATATATTGCTAACATACCTTAGGAGGAATTTTAAAGGGATTTTAAGGATTTTTTCCTTATGCCTCAGTTTTATATTGAGAAATATGGTGAATTCACTAATTTATGCCAAGAAAAATGACTGCGATTGAATATTATCAAAGATTTATTCAACTTTTGAAGTACGTGCTAGAATATGATAAGAATGAGGAATTCAAGGCTCAAATTTTTATAATGGGACTACACCCCAAATATGGAACACGTATTGGAAGAAAGGTACCTAAAACTTTGATAGTTGTATATGATGCTGCCCATTATGAGGAAATAAGCCAAAAAAATGCAAAGGTTTATTATTAAAAATTTGAAAATGTAGATCCTAAGAAGAGAAGATATCAAGAGCCAAATAAGGGTAAGGATCAGCATAAGAAATTTAGATATGGTGGTCAATATAGAAGTGATAACATAAACAAGGGAAAGTTCCAGAGAAATAAGGGGCATGCAGAAAGAAGAAATTATCAAGAAAAGAGGAATAATAACCAGGACAAGGGTAAGAATGGTAATCAGAATAGAGAAGGAGACAAAAAAAATAACAAAGGACCCAATGTATGTTTTGTGTGTGGATCCCTAGATCATTATGCAAACCAATGTCCATAGTGAGCTGATAAGAGAACTTCAATAGAAGAGGCCCCACATAGGATCTATGCTGCTATAGGTAAATCTAACCTCTTAGGACAAGCTACTCCATTTTTCATTAAATGAAAACTGGGCAAGAAAGATGTTCAAGTTTTGATAGATAGTGGTGCTACTAATAGTTTTATTTCAACTAGTATTTTGAAGGACATACTGGTTAAACTTAGGATCATGGCAAATGGATGGCTAGTCGAGTATGGATCAGGGTAGACCTATATGGTTAACCAATGCTTATTTGACCCTCAAATAGATATACCCTGAGGAAATATTAATTGGCACCTATATGTGGCTCCATTACATGCCTTTGATTTAGTACTAGGAGTAGACTGGTTAAAAGCCCACAAAGCTCTGTTGAATTTTGAATAAAGGTGGTTGGATTTCACATATGATTCTAACCAGCAAATTTGAGTCCATTGTAACAGAGCATCTTGTGAACCCCACCTAATGACTGCAATGCAGGTCAGAAGAGCTTTAAGGAAAGGTTGTAAACTTTATGTAGTTAAACTAAATACGAAGAAATAAACTAAGTCTAGCTCTACTCTATTTCAATAGTATCCTATTTTGAATGAATTTAGGGATGTTTTTCCTAAAGATCTTCTTGGATTACCTACAAAAAGAGAATTTGACTTTTCTATTGAGTTCTTTCCAAGAGCATCTCCTGTAGTCAGAAACCCTTACCAAATGACACCCCTTGAATTACAAGAACTCAAGATCCAGTTGCATGATATGTTAGAAAAAGGACACATTAAGCCTAGTGTCTCACCATGGGGAGCATCAGTTCTATTTGTAAAAAATAAGGATAGATCTCTAAGAATCTGTATTTTTTATAGAATACTTAATAAATTGACAATAAAGAACAAGTATCCTTTACCTAGGATTGATGATCTATTTGATCAATTAAGAGAAGATAAAATATTTTCCAAGATCGATCTTAGGTCAAGATATCACCAACTGAGAATTAGGGAAGAGGATACCTATAAAACTATTTTCATAACTCATTATAGGCATTATAAATTCATAGTGTTGCCTTTTGGGTTAACAAATGCACAAATAGTCTTTATGAACTTAATGAATATTGTGTTCAAATAACAATTAGATCAGTTTGTGTTGATATTTGTGGATGATATTCTGATCTACTCTCAAAATAAATAAGAGCATGACCATAATATGAGAATAGTCCTAGAGATCCTTAGAAAAAATCAACTATATGGAAAACTGTCCAAATACGAGTTCTATACTCCATAGGTTTAGTATTTGGGGTATATTGTCTCATTCGAAGGAGCAGCAGTGGATCCCAAAAATATTGAAGTGATAGTAGACTAGCCAGCTCCCACTAATGTGACTAAGGTAAGAATTTTTATGGGGATGGTCAGATATTATCGATGATTTGTGAAAGAATTTTTAAAGATTGCTTTTCCTATCACTAATATACAAAGGAAAGGAAAAGCATTTAAATGGACAAAATAGTGTGAGGAAGTGTTTATAATCCTTAAATAAAAAATGACAACTACACCTATACTTTAAATACATAACCTCAACAAACCATTTACAGTTTGCACCGATGCCTCTCTAGAAGGACTAGGTGGTGTCTTATTGCAAGATGAGGTAGTTGTAGCATATGAATCTAGAAAGCTTAAAAAACATGAAATAAATTATGTTACTCATGATTTAGAGCTAGTTGCATAGTCCATGCTCTTAATATTTTGCAACACTACTTTTTGGGAAAACCATTTGAGTTAAAAACTAATCACCAGAGTTTGAGGTATATTTTCACCCAGCCTCTACTAAACTCCAGACAATGAATATGGAAGGAGTTCCTAGCCGAATATGATTTTGAAATTGAATACATCAAAGGAAAGGAAAAAACTAGCATATGCTCTCAGTCAAAGAAGACACATAGCTGTTCTCACAAAATATTAGTATGGACTAAAGGAGAAAATAAAAGAAATGTAGAAAATTGATGAATTTTACAACCAATTTCATATTAAGGTCAAGAAGGAACCAGATCGACATACAAATTTTAGTATCAAACAAGATCTCATGTATTTTAAAAACCGTATAATAGTACCTGATGATGAAGGGGTAAAAATAACTATCTTACAATTGTGCCCCATATCCTGCTCACCCAAGTGTGATAAAATGAGAGAAACATTGAAAAAGGACTTTTTCTTGCCCAAAATGAAGAAGGATGTGGTTAAATTTGTTGCAAGGTGTCTGGAATATCAGAAATTCAAAAATGAACATCAAAATCATGGAGGACAAGTATACATGTTTGATGTACCAAAACAAAAATGGCAAGTGATTTCCATGGATTTTATAGATGGTCTTCCCAAGAATCGATTCCAACATGATGTAATTTTTGTAGTTGTGGATAAACTAACTAAAGTGGCACATTTTATACCAGGAAATGTTCATGATGATACCCCTACAATAGCACAAATTTTTTCTCAAGAAATCGTGAGGTTGCATGGTTTCCCTGAAATAATTATCTCGGATAGAGATTCAAGATTCACTTCTAAATTTTGGTAAGCTTTACACCGAGCATGGGGTACAAAGCTAAACATCAACACAACCTATCATCCTGAGATATATGGGTAGACTGAGAGGGTAAATCAAGTGTTGGAGGATATGTTACGCATGTATTGTATGGACTACCAAAGTAAGTGGAAAGATTATCTCTTCTTGGTGGAATTTGTGTATAACAACAATTAGTATACCATGTTGGGCATGGCCCCTTTTGAGGCCTTATATGGATGTAGGTGTAGGACACCATTAACGTGGGATAATTTGGATGATCAAGAAGTGATCGATCCTGATGTTGTTAAGAAAATGGAGGTCCAATTGAAAGAAATTTGCCAACGACTTTGTTAAGTTGTAGACCGTCAGAAGAGTTATGCAGATCTAAAAAGAATCCCTCGAGAATTTACTATTGGTGACAGGGTCTTCCTAAAAGTCAAACCAACCAAAAGTTCCATTAAGTCTACTAAACTAATCCCTAGATTTATCGATCCATTTGAGATCATTGCCAAAATAAGTCTTGTTTCTTATAATTTTACCCTACCACCAAATTTATCTAAGATCCACAACATTTTCCATGTGTCTCTCTTCCACAAATATATCATTGACCCATCTCATGTATTAGATGTTTCACATTTACAAACATCAGACCTACAACTCATTGAGGTATGACCTATCAAAATTTTGGGGTACAAAACTAAACAGTTGAGAAAAATAACAGTTGACCAATGCAAGGTCTAATGGGACCTCTACTCAGAAAAAAAAAATGCCACCTAGAAGAATGTGGCAGAGATGAAAAGATAATTTCCTTTTTTGTTTGAAAATTGAAACAATTTGGATATTTGTTATGATAGTACTTGTGTTTTGGTATTGTGATGCTTATTTGAACAATTAATGTTGTAATGAGGTATTGGATGTAATTTTTTTGGACATTGCATAATATATGGTTGTCTGCTTTAATTATATGTTTGATTTTTTTTGGAATCCTGCAATATTTTTCCAATAAACATAAGGACTGTGTTGAATTTTTGTGGGGAAGAATGTCATAATTTCAATAGTTGATAAGTCATTTTAGAATAATATGATGTTGTTGTAAGTGTCTGTGTGTGCAGGTGTAGGTTTCCAACTGAAGCAAGCATGTCAAATGAGATCAAATACCGCCTCCTGGCGGAGACAGAGGTTGAAGCATCAAGTAAGGTGGATATGATGTTGTGCTTAAAAGCACCATGGCTTGTGGGTACACGGAATCCCACCAAAAATAAAAGCATATAGGAGCATTCCATTTGTGATTGCATGTTGTTTGAGGTTGAAATTTGTTTGGTAAATGCATTTGATATGACTTTTGCATCTAAGAAGAATATGTTGTATGTATATTAATTTTCTTTTAAAATAAATGAATACATGTGCAAATATATTTAAAAAATAATAATAATAAATAAATAATAATAAATAATAAATTTTATAATTATAAACATTATACAATTTAATAATAAGAAAACCATAATAATAAATAATTACCGAATTTAAAAGATACAAAATTATTTTTATAAATATTTACATATGGACATAAAATAAAATAAAACAAAAAAAAGCTATTGCCACGAAACCACCTTTGCATGGAAAATCTTACGTGTCTTACGTAAGTTTGTTTAAAATCTTTTTAAAAGAAAAGGATGTTTCATGTGGGAACATATTTGGAGATCGCTCTACGTGGTGCTACTTACGATGAGTTTATGAGAGCAAGAGGGTGAATCGTTGAAGGAGAATAATCACCAAAGAATTTACACTCAGGTCCTGACTGTTTTCTTATTCAGTGAATGAAAATCATGTTGTTTATTTTGTTTGAATTGTTGTCTTGTGTTGTCTTATACATCTAAGACGAATGACTCTGTAGTAAAAAAAATCTTATGGGAAAGAAGGTTTTTTTTTATATAATTAATATTCTAGTGTATTAGTGTTTGCCAAACGTAAAATAAAATAACAATTACACTAGTCTACTTGTAGTACTGAAATGGAAGTAAATATTGGTTGCATGTGGTATTAATAATGATAGAAGGAATAGAAATGATAATAGCATTGACTATAAATTTAGGAATGCATAAGAGTGTGATGTTTGCATTTAGTAAGCATGAGCCATGTTGATCCATTTTCTCAAACCCTCTGTCTCATGCCTTGTTGGTGCTGTGGAAGTCCACTTTGGGTAACCAGAATAACTTTCATCCTCTGTATTCTCCTTTCTTGGAGGGGGCAAAAAAGGAACGCCATTATTTCTAAAGCTCACGTGAAAGAGGTAGTCACATTTTGAGAATGAAAGAAGTTCGAGTTGGTTAAAATAAGTTGCTTTGAATATGCTGTATGGTGGCATATTTATTTATGTTTAGAATTGTGATGACTAAAAATTAGAAGAGGTCGCCTCGCCAGTGACGAAACTATAAGTGGAAAATTAAATAATTACTATTATATCAATTGAATAAAGTGTTTGTATATGATTTTTACGACTTATTTTTACTCTTTACCTTCTAAAAATGTAGTTGAAGAATACGTAAGCTTGATATTTTTGAAGGAGTTAATAAGATACTGAATGGAGTTTTTATTAATTGAATTTATTTGGTAATGATATTGTTAGTTTCACTATCAATTGTTTCCTTTTGAGTTAAAATTTTCTTTTATATTTAGTATAGCCTTGATACATCAAGGGAATGTGTAAGTTTCTTGCCAAAAAAAATCCTGTAGAGGGATAGAAAACAACCTTATAAACTTTGTGACCGATGCAGACTTGTTTTGTTTATAATCTAGATGAAAAAAAAAATGAACTTAAAGATGTTACCAACTGTAACCTTGGGTCAGTAGATGCCTAGCCTAAGTTCTTGTTTGAAACCCTTAATTTTTGAAAATGAACCAATTGACGTGGTGTGTACCCGACGTGTCTCTATGAGTGAATAAGCTTTCTTTGAAAATAGACTCTTCCTATTATCATAGCCTTGAAAAAATTTAGAATGTATAAGCTATGTTAAAAAAATATAATAATACTCTGGATAGGTACTCAGGTGGTTTGTAAATGTAAGTAAATATATTTTTAGTTGAATATATGTTTTCCTTAAGATATGCTTCTTCGTCAATGATCCATAAAATTAATATCTTCTATCAGTATTAAATTAAGTCTAATAAAAAATATTTTTTAAAATATATATATATAAAAGAATAAATCTTAGTCATTTGAAAATCGTATACTGGTTCACCTCTATTGCTAAATTCTTTATACTCATTTACGATGTTTTGGAAAACCTAGAAACCCTGGTCTGAATATCGTGGATAAAGAACTTCCTGAAAACAATTGTAAAAGGTGTAATATATCATTGCTATGTTGTGTGGAGTGCAAATGTCTTATCTTGGATATACGAAGTTTCATAGGCGAAACGAATGAATGCCTCTTTTAATAAAAGTGACATGGAAAGTCGTTACCAAAGTTGGTAATAGAAATTTAGAACAATTGAAGTTGGGACCTAATTTTTTTAAAATAAACCTTTAAACATTGTATGATTAGAGATAATGAATTTTCCTTGACATCAGATAGAACGTTTTTTTCGAGATTGTTTTAAAATTATATAGTTCCAGGGTAAAGCCATTAAGTAAGTCTAGTAAGAATCCAAGTATGTGTATGTCAAAAGACTATACGTGGTGCGAAGCCATCCTTACTTTCAATTCAACATTTTATACCGAGGCTTGAGTAGACCATGTTTGATTAGTTATCCTTGTCATTTAGTGTTTCTTTTTGTTGTAGAATTCAATGATTAAATATTATTTCATTAGATATAAAAGTATTATATAGATATTCAAAAATGAACATGTGGATAATTATGTTTTTAAGAGAAGAATCACATTTTTTTTTACAAGTGAAGTAGTTTATAAGGGCTATACTTGTGAATTATTTAGACATTTAATAAAGGGTAAGAATATTTCATAGGGATTTATTTAATTATAAAATCATTTATTTATATCTATACCAATATTTAGATTCTTTTTACTTATTGATTGAATAGAATTTTGTAAAGGTTTACGTAGAGAGTGAATTTGTTTATAATATTAAAATTTCCTTTAAAAAATAAAACAAAATGATTGCTATTAAAATATTGTAAGGAAACATCAAATTACAACCATGGAACCACCGAGAAGGGTGTAAACAAATATTTGTACATACCGTAAAACCACCGAGAAGGGTATATATATAAATTGATGCTACCATCTGAAGATGGTCTAGCTCAGTTCTTGTCGAGAAGGATAGCACTTACCCAACACCAATAGTTCACAGTGGCAACTATTGTGAATTAGAGATAATAGTTCTCCAATGAATAAGAAAAGGATAGGGGGTGTTGCACTATTGAGAGAAACGAACAATGGTATGGGATGTCGTTCCAGGTTACCATACAAGTAGTACATGAGGATGCTCACATATATTGCTTCAGTTATGCAATTACCAACTAGACTCAATACTGAAGAGTAGTTTTTTGAGGTTGGAAGGTTCAGCAGTATATGGTATGGGCAGTATTATCATCAATCAGAGATTAGACTGAGACATCTGGTCTGAATAGCTAGAGAATTGGTGCACCCTGATGATACCTTAGTAGAAGGTCAATAGTCAGGTACAGGCATAACTACACTATCTCAAGCATGATCCTTGTGGGTTAGTGGACCAATAGGGCAAGAGTGTGATCATAATCCAAGTTTTCCATGCTTTGAGGTGGGAAATTAATGCATCCATATTTATAGGTGTTATGGGCTCTGGAAAGGCAACCCCATGCCAAGATCTAAGAAACTCGAGAAAGGAAGAAGGATCTCACAAGATGACAACCTATTGCGGGAAGTTGGTTGATCTCGAGCACTTGAGATACCGTATGCAGTGGTAAAAGACCTCGAAGTGTGTAACCTTATGATTATGTACTAATTTAAAGTTGGGTGTGCTTATGTCAAAATGTGACAATGTGTATTGATAAAACAATTTTTTGAAATTTGTGTTTTTAACAACCAGGTGAGTAGAATTGGGTTGTTATACATTCATACCTTGGAAGACCTTCGAGTCTATCATTAAATGAGCCTATAACAAAATAATCAGACCTTTATCATTCGAAGTTAGCGATCTGGTTATCAAAGAAAACTAGAAAAACACCAATGGATAAAGCAAACACAAGGGTAAATTTTAACCTAACTAGCTAGTCCCATTCATAATAACCACTAAGTATGGCTCAAGTTCTTATCATATAGCCACACTTGATGAACATAAAATAAAATAACCCATGAACATAATACATCTCAAGATATACTATATCTAAAACAACATTATGTGCCTACTCATGTGTCTGTCTACATTGAATGCATGTTGCATGATTGAATGATTTTTCACTTTGTTGCATTCATATACTTGTTACTGCCTGGATTTTTGGATAAAGAGTTGAGAGATCTATTGGAACCCGTGATGATCCTATTTAGGATAGATTGCATTTTAGCTAGGTAGTTAAGGTAGCAGATCTTTCCTAAGACTCTTCTTTCATGGTGAATCTATAATTCAATCATTAACTCACCACTCTTACATCTCAACACAATATACAAGTTGTTGAAGTCACGGTGCTTCCATATTCCTAGCATTTAAAGATATGATCTAGCAACATCCCTTTCAAAAGATAGTAGTCACTTCTAATATCATCAATATTCCTTGTTATCTTATAAACAATTTGGATGTGATTGTATTTATATCTACTTATTAGAAATTAAGTGAACATTTACAGATGTTCCAAATACTGGATAAAATTGTGGCTCATCTCTTGGATTTTTATAGAATAGCCAAGAAAAATATCATACTCTACCATTTTTAATAACATCATATTTCATCACACATATCTTGATAATCTGATTAGTCCTTATACCTAATAAGGATAAGCGATAGAGTTATTTTATGCCTAGAAAGTGCCTAAAATGCCTATATATCCAATAGTGTGGGATAAATATATCAAATATCCTTCCTATATATATGGGTCTATCAAAAATATCAATTTATGATATCATATGTATCATGCTCCATCACTTTCAAGACATGGAAATTTGATTCATCCTTATACGTAAGAAGGATGAGTGATTGAATATTCAATGTCTAGCAAGTGTCTAACTTACACACCTAACAACATGAGATAATTCTATTAAATGTTCTTCCTTGGTATAAGGGTCAAAATATTAATTCATGACATATCATTTATCATATTTCATCTCTTTTAAAACTTGACAATCTGATTCATCCTTATACCTAAGAAGGATGAGTGATAAAATTATTTGATGTCTAACTATAGAGGGGGAAAACTGCCTACCACATACGATTCTTGATTGGATCCACTAGAATACAAGGCGATAATGGGGATTTTGTTCTCTACACTAAGGGTCAGGGGATTGAAGGGTTCACTAGGAATGGTTTAAAGACTCGCTCCAAGTCTAGGATAGAATATTTTATTTTTTAAATAGACAAGCACCTATATTTGGTCTTCTAAGATCTAAACTACAATAAATTAAAGAACAATGAAAGACAAACAATAATGCAAACAAACAAGAAATTTTCTAGAATGACTCTTTGATTTAATGATGACTAATCCTAATTAACAAGAAATAGAATATTTTTATTATATTTTAGCAAGGGCACAAGAGAATGCACAAACAAATTTATCCTAGA
This sequence comes from Wollemia nobilis, assembly GCA_028583015.1. Lineage (NCBI taxonomy): Eukaryota > Viridiplantae > Streptophyta > Pinopsida > Araucariales > Araucariaceae > Wollemia > Wollemia nobilis. Next base: position 1,716,432 of record JAQPPZ010000669.1, on the reverse strand, counting down.
TGTAATCTATATGCCTTTTCTTTTCAATACCTAAGACAAGATTAATTCTTTACTATTATGATCAAAATCTAGAAATAAACAAGATAATCAGAAAACAACATAAAAGATTAACTATAACACTTACTTTATCAAGAAGGTTGATCCTAGCTTTATCTTGCATCTAGAATATCCAAAAAATTTAATAACTGCAAAATAACTTTAAAAACACTTAAAAAATTGTTCAATGTTTGGGGGTCTGCTTAGGTCATTATATGACTAAGCTTGGAGGTGCAGCAGTCAAGTCCCCTTGGTTCTTTTAGTTGACCTTCCAAAAAGAAAGAGTATTGACCTTTTGGATGAGCATATGAAATTAAGAAAGATGATGACTATGATGATGCTCGTTAACCTTAGGGGATCTACCCACTTTTGATTCCAAAGTTCACACAAAGTGCAAGGGAATAGCATACATGGAATAGGGACCTCGTTTAATGATAATGACTATGATGATGTTCGTTCACCTTAGGGGATCTACCTACTTTTGATTCCCAAGTTCACATAAAGTGCAAGGGAAGAACATACATGGAATAAGGACCCCTTTTAATGTGATATTCTTTTTTGCAATAATAATAAATACAATTATTAATGAAACAAGGAAATTCTTAAGATAACAGGAAAGTGTGATATTGTTTGTTAACCCTAGGTGATCTACCCGCTTTTGATTCCCAAGTTCACATAAAGTGCAAGGGAAGAGCATACATGGAATAGGGACCCCTTTTAATATGATATGTTTGTGAAACAATGTATTAAATAGCAAGGTGGATGTGAATAAATAAAAATTAACTATGTGAAGAAATGCTGAAAATAATGGTAAGATAAATGAAATATGCAAGGTTAGTGTTGAAATGAAGAAACTAAAAGAACCTAACTATGAAATGAAAATATAATTCAAATTAGTAGGGGGATAGAAACTAAATGAAATAAGATAAATTAAGAGAGAGGGTTAAATAACACAACCCTTGGAACAAAGTTGCCTCTCTCTCTTGATAAGAGCTTGATGATGGCCTCCCTCTCTATGATGGTGAAAATGTTGCCCCCTTCAGATCTTTGCTTGAAAACATGAAATCTTGAAGAAAAACCTGCAGAGTTTTAGTGCTTGAGAATGCTTGATGAAGAGGCTATCCCAAGGGCTCTATTTATAGATTTTTCATTGCTTGGGAGAGAGGGAAATAGTTTAAATTTAAAAATGAGATTAATAAAATATTATCCACCAATTTTGGTGGAAAATAACATGCCACTTTAAAAATGGACCATGTGAAGTAACATGTCACTTTGAAAATGGACCATGTGAAGTAACATGCCACTTTGAAAATGGACCATGCTACTTTGAAAATGGACTTTGAAGTAACATGCCACTTTGAAAGTGGAACATGCTACTTTGAAAATGGATTAATAAAATTACTAAAATAATATGCCACTTTGAAAGTGGGCTAATAAAGTAGCATGCCATTTTGAAAATGAAACATGTTACTTTGAAAATGGACTTTGAAGTAACATTCCACTTTGAAAGTGGAAAATGTTACTTTGAAAATGGATTAATAAAAATAATAAAATATTATGCCACTTTGAAAGTGGGATAATGAAGTATCATGCCATTTTAAAAATGAAACATACTACTTTGAAAATGGATTAACAAAAATAATAAAATAACATGCCACTTTGAAAGTAGGCTAATGGAGTAACATGCCATTTTGAAAATGACACATTCTACTTTGAATTCGTGAATAGTGAATAGGTGCACAATGAATAGTGAATAGTGCATAGTGAACAATGAATAGTGAACAGTGAACAGTGGATAGTGAATCGTGAATAGTAATTTTAAGGAATTAGAAAGGAATTAGAGAGGATTAGAACAAGCTAGTGGTATTAGAAGGAAATTTAGGAGGATTTAGAAATATTACGAAGAAATTAGAGGAAATATGTGACTTTAGCAAGAGTATTAGGGATTTGGAGGAAATTGAGAAGAATTGGAGGAAATTTGAAGAAAATCATCAGAAAGATCTTTTCAATCCCAATCCAATGGTGGTTTTGAGAAGTTTAGAGATGATTTGGTTGGGAAAATTTTGTGTCAAATATGACCTTAATTTTTTAAGCAATAAATGCTTAATTTTAGATTTTTAAATGGTGAATTTGACTTGGATGGTTAGAGAGTTAATGCACAAGGGTGAATTAATGAAAATTGATGTAAAGTGGGTCAATTTTTAATATCTACATTTGGCCCTCTTTTTTATGTATTCATTGTACAATGAATGCATCAAAAATAGTTGTGCACCAATTTTTATGGTGGAGAGATTTTGGTTGCTTGAAAATCCAATGTAGAGTAGATGGTGTGAAAAATGATTGTTCATACATAAATTGTATACATGCATACCCCCATCCTAGGGTGCCCCCTCAATTTTTGGAGGGGAAACCTAGTTGAACCAATGAAAATTGATTAGGTTGGGGTTGAGGAAGAGAGATATTATGAAAATTGAAAAGGATGAGATATGATTAAATTGACCCAAGATAAAGATTAAGGAAAGATGAGGTGATAAGGAGATATGAGAGGAGAAATTGAAATGATTGATTCCCCTAGTTGGGGATTGATGAATAGATTGATAGATGTAACATGCAAAGAGTGACAAAATAAAGAAAGAGAAAAATAAATAAATAAATAAGTAGAAATAGAAGGAAGAAGAAGAGAAAGACACCAAAAGGTTAACTAAAGTAAAGAGGGGTTTAGACTATGCCATTTGAATCAACATAGACCAAAATAGGTAGGGTGTTATGTATGAATATGGTTAAAAGGAGTGTAACCCGATAGGGGTATTATCTCTCTAAAGAAGAGAAGAGGGTTTGATTACAACAAAGCAATAAGATGTTGTGTGTGCATGTGCTAGAGAGAAGGTATATAAATAAAATCAATGTGTACTTGTGTCCTTGTTGAGATTTCAAGAGAGAGATGCACAAAATAGATAATGGTTGTATGAATACCATAATGATATTAATGAGCTTTTAATGATATTAAATATGAAAATGACAAGTGTTATCTAAATAATATGTATAGATAGAAGAATAAGAACAAAAAATAATAATTGACAAAAGTTTGGCAACTATCTAGCTCTGAGAAATGGAGAATCATGCAGCCTCAAGCAGTTGAAAGGTATCCAACCTAAGGATATTGACTGTCTAGCCTCATTTGTAGTGGGGAAGCATGTGGCCTTGAGTGGCAAAGAGAGAATCACCTTCAAATATGAATAATATCCTTGTCATAAAACCCAAGTATACCCTATAGAGGTTGTGTGTTCCCAATATGACTTTGAATTGTTTCTAGTGAAGGTGTCGATAACCATTATGTTGAGCATCTTTGCAAGAGAATACTTAATCCGAAAAATGTATCGATGGCATAGGTAGGGTCTTCCTCTTCCTCAGGACCATTGGTAGATTCTTTGGAGAGAAATTTAGTGTTCAAACTTCCTGAAGGACTTTCAAATAGAATCTTGGTCCTTGGAACTTTTGCCTTGCAAAAATCTAATTCTATCTAATCCCTTAAGGCTTGGATATCCACTAGGATTAGAGGAATGCCTTCAAAATTCTATATTTAATCTAGAATCAGTTTAGTTGAACCTTTGTATTGTCCTGTCACTATTACCTATTCTAAAAAGGGATTAATTCTTGTTCATCTCATGAATTGGGATCTTCATTATTGGAGTAAACTAGAAGTAATCTCCCTTTGTAAAAATTTAATCTAGTATTATTCTATTTGAAGAACACAAGCTTATACTGAGAGGGGGGGTGAACAGTATAAGACCTCTTTTTACTTTTTCCTTTATACTTCAAAATAGTAAAGCAATATACCCAAAGCAATATCAAAGCAATGCACAATATCATCCACAAAGTGACACCAATTTTAACGTGGTTCACCCAGAATGGTTGGGCTACGTCCACAAAACTTTTCTCTAAAAGTTATCTCAAAGTTCTTTGGGAATCCTTCCCAATTACAATGTTTATGAGCCTCGGCCCAAAGGAGATACCTTCCCCCAATCAGAATTTATGAGCCTCTGCTCAAAGGAGATACCTTCCCCTCAATCTAAATTTATGAGCCTCTGCTCAAAGGAGATACCTTCCCCTCTATCTGAATTTATGAGCCTCTGCTCAAAGGAGATACCTTCCCCTCCCTCTCTCGGAAATGATCCCTCGGAAGATCAACCGCCTCTACCTCTTGCCAGCACGTGGAACTCCTTTCCATCGAAGACCTCCTGTCCTCAATGCTTAGCCTAAGAGACCTCTGCCTTCTATGATCACGTCCACAGCAGCTCAAGCAACTCTGTACCAAACACAGTCAGTCGGTCTAGTACAAGTCTTCCTCTGTCTGTCAGATCTGTCCAACACTTGAACAAATCAATCCTCTACACACAAGCCTTCTCAAAGACTTGCCAAATCTGTCCTCAAGTTCTTCTCAAAGAACCAGTGCTCCTCTGTCCTCAAGTTCTCTGATAGAACTATCAAAACTCAGCTCACAAGTCCTCTGCTAGGACCTGTCCAAATCTGCTCACAAGTCCCCATCGAAACCTATCCAAAACTGCTCACAAGTCCCCATCGGAACCTGTCCAAAACTGCTCACAAGTCCCCATCGGAACCTGTCCAAAACCTCAGCAAGCTCACCAAGAAAAACTTTCTTAGTAGGAAATCACAAGGTGAATTGTTAGAGACCCAATGTGATTTTTCAAACTCATAGAAGCATAAAGAGAATTGTTAGAGACTCAATATGTTCTATACTCAACTCCCAATCTCAAAACTCAACTCAAATCAACTCAACTCAAACTCAATCTCAAATCTGAAAACTCAACTCAAACTCAATCTCAAATCTGAAAACTCAACTCAATTATCTGAAATGGATAGGATAGAATGCTTTCTTTCAAGAACATGAAACTCCAACAATTGCCAACTATGCAAAGAATCACATAACAATGATACTCATGTTCTTTTCACCATCAATTAGGGCTTCAACAACAATGCTCATCAAACAAGGTTCAATCAACACCATTCAGCTCAAAACACAACCTTGAAGCATTTCACAATCAACATCAAGAAAAGGAAACAAGTAGAACTCCTTTTCTCTCCAATATTGTTTGAACAAAAGCATCCACCAACTCAACTCACAATAGCACACACAACTTTTCAAATCATCAATAAAGGAGTAAGCTCAACACTTTAACCAAGTAAAGAATAGCTTGATTATTACCAATTTAATGAAAGCAAATATCAATCTCAAAGCTGCCCACTTAAGGTTTCACAACTTCACACAAGAAGCAATTGACCTTAAAACATCATGCTTTCATTTCCATAAACAACCAAAAGCACTCTCAACATTACAAGAAATATTTAACCCTTATACACCTTATTTCTCCCTTATAGTCTTATCACAAATAAAATTTATCTCTCATAAGAATGCAATAAGAAATTTCAACAACATCTTCAAAAAGAATCTTTTATCAAAATACAAACAAGCTTTAAACTCCTTATAACTCCTAAGTTGTTTTTCCCTCTAACAAACTTCCTCCATCCGCAAAAACACTTAGCAAAAATTAATTTCGAAAATACCTTAGCCAACATCAAAAATCGCTATGGAGAAATTTGCGCATGAATTCTAACACCACCTGCTGCGTCCACTTCACGACGAAAAACCCTTTCACGATATTCAAACGCGGAACCTCCCGTTCGGGTAGCGCGCCAACAACCTAGCCGCTACCGGTGCGCCAAAGGCACCCGGTGAGGTTTAAACCTCACATTGTTAACCTTGATCCTTCTGCACCAGGGATAAAATGAAACCACAGTCCCTTCCTTTCCTCTGCCGCGACACGACGACAATAAACTTTACGACGGATTCGACAAACGGCGAGTGCAGACAAACGAACAACGGATCCATAAAAATTAGCGAAGACACAGACGAATTTACAGCGAGCAACTCCTTTCAAAATTCGGATGGGATAAATCTTTGTTTTCATCGAGGGAGATTTATATGCAATTTACCATAAGCTCTTTGACGTCGACGAGGAGTTTAACACGTCGACGGAGGTCTTGGCTAGCGCCCACAATGTTAAAACATTTGCGCCATGGATTAGGAGAACCCATTGCAAATAATAATTTATTTATTTAAAAATAATTAAATGGAACCTTAACAAGGTTTTTAATTATTTAAATAAATACTTCCTCCTGGACCCAAATGCATTAAACCAATGCATCCACCTGTAATCTCTAAACCTGCCAACTTGGGGTTTGCAAAAGACCTTTGAAACTGTCATGTCGTAACCTTCATCAAAACAAATTATTTGACATCAAATCAAATTCCTTCAAGAGCTTCTTGACATCAATGACAACTTATACACTTGAGCAAAGGCAATGTACCCAAAGTACCCAAAATTGCCAACAATCTCCCCCTTTGTCATTGATGGCAAACCTTTACTGAAAACACTTCTCAAGAGCCAAAACTGAAACCAACTGTGCTAACAACTGAGAAACTGTGCCCACAACTGAGAATCTTCCTTTGAAGTTTTGCTCCCCCTGACTTGAAGCTTTCCTCTTCACTTTGAAGCTCTCCCCCTTACTCATATCTCTCCCCCTTTGTCATCAATGGCAAAGGGCCACCTTTGGGGCTCGGGACTAAGAATGAGCCTCTTAGCTTAGTCCCTCCCCCACCTCTTGATGAGGTGATTAATTTTGGGGTGGGAGTAAAACTCCCATTAGGCACTGATCATCATCAGCGTCTATAACTTCCTTGTCGGGCCTTCTCTTGAACTCTTTGTCCATATTCTTGTTCTTGTTCTTGTTCTCATCCCTGTTCTTGTCCATGCCTTGATCCTTGGACTTGATCATGCCACTATTCCTGTTCTTGTATTCTAGAATTTCAGCTCTACACTGTCTGATTATGTGACCTTCATTGTTGCACTTGAAACACTTGACGATGTTGTTTCTCTGAGGTAAACTTGATCTTTGAATCCACCTATTCTGACCAAACCTATTGAGCCAAACTGTTCGACCAAACCTATTCTGACCAAACCTATTCTGACCAAACCTATTTTGATCAAACCTGTTCCTGTTATTTACCTTGCAATAGACTGCCTTGTGCCCAAACTGTTTACAAGAGTAGCAATACCCTTGAAAGAAACTAGCACTTCTGAAATTGTCATTTACCTTCTTCACTTGAGCCATGCAATGTGAAGCCATGTGACCAAACTTGTGACAAGCAAAACATCTGCCTTGAAACTTTCCTTTATTTGACCTCTTGGGTCTTGAAAACTTCTTCTTCTCATTCTGAATTCTGTTTTCTGTTTCTGTGCATCTATCATTCAAGGACTCCTTTTCTGAAGTACTTTCCTCATCAGAACTCTCTTCCTTTTGGAGTCTCTTACTAGACTCTCCAACTTGTTCCTTGTGTGGCTTAACAAAACCAAGGCTTGTTTTATCTGTTGTCTTTCTTTGACCTTTGATGAGTGACTTAACCTTTTTGGAGCTATCTTGAAACCTGTAAAGCTTATCCTTGTACTCTTTAGTTTCCTCTTTCAAAGAAGCCATTTTCTGTTCTAACTCACTATACTCAAGAACCTTAGACTCTAACTCATCCTTGAGTTCTTGTGTCTTAGCTATAGAGAAGTCAAGACTTTCTATAAGATCATCTCTCTCCATACAACATTCATCTAACTTATCCTTGAGTCTAGCATTCTTCTTTCTTTCCTTTTTCAAAGCACTAAGAGCACTAATAAGTTCACTTTCAAGATCCTTTATTTGATTGCCTTTTGAATCATCAAAGCCTTTTTCAGATTTCTTATCACTAGAGGTGCTACCCTTTTCAAAAACCATACATGCATCTTCCTTATAGTTTTCTGAAGCATCCTCATACATACTAGAAACCAAATCATTATTTGTGCAATCATCCTCAAGGTGACCAAAATTTCCACATCTAAGACATTTCATGATAATGAATCTATGTTTCGGTTCTTCCTCTTTTTCTGATATGAACAACATCTCATTTTCATTATCACTTGAAGAACTTTCACTATCACTACTAGAACACTTACTTGCTTTGTCTAGGTAGAAACTCTTCTTGTGCTTGTGAGAATACCTCTTTCCTTGATTGTTGTGCTCATCAGAATCCTTGCTCTTAGAATCCTGTTTATCTTCATCACTTTCATTCTTGGGAACAGTACAATTAGTAGCATAATGACCAAACTTTCCACAATTGAAACATCTTATATTTTTCATACTTTTGTGTTTTCTAGAGAACTTGCCTTTCTTGCTGTAATATGCCTCTTCATCACTAGAAGACTCATCACTATCTTGAAGCTGTTTACCCTTGGATTCCTTGGTAGCCTTGAAAGTTGCCTCTTTCTTGACATCAACCTTTACTTGAGTTCTCAACTCAAATGCTGCAAGTATACTATGGAGCTCATCCTTTTTCAACTTATCCAAATCTTTAGCTTCCTCAATAGCAGAAATATTTTCACTAAATCTATTAGGAAGAGATCTTAAAATCTTATCACAAACATCATTTTCAGCAAGCTCAAGACCTAAGTCTTTCATGGAGTTAACAACCTCATCCATACGAAGCATGTAGTCACTAATATTTTCATCATCATTCATCTTGAGTTGTTCAAACATACCTTTGAAGTGTCTTAACTTGGCTTTTCAGACATTTGTATCACCTGTATGAACCACCTTCAACTTGTTTCCACATTTCACTAGTTGTCTTGCAGTGAATCACTTTGGTGAGATCTGCTTTCCGTAAGCCTTTCGGGATTGCATTCATTGCTTTTGAATTTTTGTGATGTAGGAGCCTTTCTTCTTTAGTATTAGGACCATGTACGGGAATAGTGTACTCATCTTCAATCACTTCCCATACCTCATTACCAAGTGCCATTAGATGAACCTTCATCCTTGCACTCCAAAGACCAAAATCTGACCCATCAAGAATAGGTGCTACATTACCACTTGAATGATCCATTGTGTTCTTTACTAGCTTTTCCTTCAAGCTGTTAAACTTTTTGAAGGCACCTGCTCTGATACCAATTGAAGAACACAAGCTTATACTGAGAGGGGGGTGAACAGTATAAGACCTCTTTTACTTTTTCCTTTATACTTCAAAATAGTAAAGCAATATACCCAAAGCAATATCAAAGCAATGCACAATATCATCCACAAAGTGACACCAATTTTAACGTGGTTCACCCAGAATGGTTGGGCTACGTCCACAAAACTTTTCTCTAAAAGTTATCTCAAAGTTCTTTGGGAATCCTTCCCAATTACAATGTTTATGAGCCTCGGCCCAAAGGAGATACCTTCCCCCAATCAAAATTTATGAGCCTCTGCTCAAAGGAGATACCTTCCCCCAATCTAAATTTATGAGCCTCTGCTCAAAGGAGATACCTTCCCCTCTATCTAAATTTATGAGCCTCTGCTCAAAGGAGATACTAAAGGAGATACCTTCCCCTCTACTCTAGAAATGATCCCTCAGAAGATCAACTGCCTCTACCTCTTGCCAGCACGTGGAACTCCTTTCCACCGAAGACCTCCTGTCCTCAATGCTTAGCCTAAGAGACCTCTGCCTTCTATGATCACGTCCACAGTAGCTCAGCAACCTGTACCAAACATAGTCAGTCGGTCTAGTACAAGTCTTCCTCTGTCTGTCAGATCTGTCCAACACTTGAACAAATCAATCCTCTACACACAAGCCTTCTCAAAGACTTGCCAAATCTGTCCTCAAGTTCTTCTCAAAGAACCAGTGCTCCTCTGTCCTCAAGTTCTCTGATAGAACTATCAAAACTCAGCTCACAAGTCCTCTGCTAGGACCTGTCCAAATCTGCTCACAAGTCCCCACTGAAACCTGTCCAAAACTGCTCACAAGTCCCCACGAAACCTGTCCAAAACTTCTCACAAGTCCCCATCGAAACCTGTCCAAAACCTCAGCAAGCTCACCAAGAAAAACTTTCTTAGTAGGAAATCACAAGGTGAATTGTTAGAGACCCAATGTGATTTGTCAAACTCATAGAAGCATAAAGAGAATTGTTAGAGACTCAATATGTTCTATACTCAACTCCCAATCTCAAAACTCAACTCAAATCAACTCAACTCAAACTCAATCTCAAATCTGAAAACTCAACTCAAACTCAATCTCAAATCTGAAAACTCAACTCAATATCTGAAATGGATAGGATAGAATGCTTTCTTTCAAGAACATGAAACTCCAACAATTGCCAACTATGCAAAGAATCACATAACAATGATACTCATGTTCTTTTCACCATCAATTAGGGCTTCAACAACAATGCTCATCAAACAAGGTTCAATCAACACCATTCAGCTCAAAACACAACCTTGAAGCATTTCACAATCAACATGAGAAAAGGAAACAAGTAGAACTCCTTTTCTCTCCAATATTGTTTGAACAAAAGCATCCACCAACTCAACTCACAATAGCACACACAACTTTTCAAATCATCAATAAAGGAGTAAGCTCAACACTTTAACCAAGTAAAGAATAGCTTGATTATTACCAATTTAATGAAAGCAAATATCAATCTCAAAGCTGCCCACTTAAGGTTTCACAACTTCACACAAGAAGCAATTGACCTTAAAACATCATGCTTTCATTTCCATAAACAACCAAAAGCACTCTCAACATTACAAGAAATATTTAACCCTTATACACCTTATTTCTCCCTTATAGTCTTATCACAAATAAAATTTATCTCTCATAAGAATGCAATAAGAAATTTCAACAACATCTTCAAAAAGAATCTTTTATCAAAATACAAACAAGCTTTAAACTCCTTATAACTCCTAAGCTGTTTTTCCCTCTAACAAACTTCCTCCATCCGTAAAAACACTTAGCAAAAATTAATTTCGAAAATACCTTAGCCAACATCAAAAATCGCTATGGAGAAATTTGTGCATGAATTCTAACACCACCTGCTGCGTCCACTTCACGACGAAAAACCCTTTCACGATATTCGAACGCGGAACCTCCCGTTCGGGTAGCGCGCCAACAGCCTAGCCGCTACCGGTGCGCCAAAGGCACCCGATGAGGTTTAAACCTCATGCTGTTAACCTTGATCCTTCTACGCCAAGGATAAAATGAAACCACAGTCCCTTCCTTTCCTCTGTCATGACACGACGACAATAAAATTTACGACGGATTCGACAAACGGCGAGTGCAGACAAATGAACAGCAGATCCACGAAAATCAGCGAAGACACAGACGAATTTACAGCGAGCAACTCCTTTCAAAATTTGGATGGGATCAATCTTTGTTTTCGTCGAGGGAGATTTATATGCAATTTACCATAAGCTCTTTGACGTCGACGAGGAGTTTAACACGTCGACGGAGGTCTTGGCTAGCGCCCACAATGTTAAAACATTTGCGCCATGGATTAGGAGAACCCATTGCAAATAATAATTTATTTATTTAAAAATAATTAAATGGAACCTTAACAAGGTTTTTAATTATTTAAATAAATACTTCCTCCTGGACCCAAATGCATTAAACCAATGCATCCACCTGTAATCTCTAAACCTGCCAACTTGGGGTTTGCAAAAGACCTTTGAAACTGTCATGTCGTAACCTTCATCAAAACAAATTATTTGACATCAAATCAAATTCCTTCAAGAGCTTCTTGACATCAATGACAACTTATACACTTGAGCAAAGGCAATGTACCCAAAGTACCCAAAATTGCCAATACTATTGACCTTGTTGGTGCACTAAATTACTGACAAGAATATTTACCGTTATGATTTGAATTCTCTAGAATTAAAGTCAAATCTAATAGCATGCAGGTTTGTCCTCCAATTTGAAAAAATATTCCTCCCATTACTCCAAAGAAGTCAAAATATCAACTATGCTAAACAAGTCATTGATAAAATTGATTGGGGATTCATTTCTAATTTTCTCTTTTGCAAGCTTATTATTGACAAAGAATTTACATGATTGGCTAGTGGTCCTAGATATGTATTAGATACCCAGGTATTAAACCACTATCATTGTGCCATGCATTGAGCCATTGATATTTCCTACTTTAACAAATTTGCATGGCCCAATCATATAAACTTCAACCAACTATGGGGATTGTTAGCTAATCAGTGTACATGGGAGGATCCCACAACACCAAATCATTCTAAGTTTGACAGTGACTAGATTCTTCTACAATAAAAAAATCTTATGGGGCCCATAACCCACATGCTTGTAAATGTTCATATGATGCTTATTGTTTAAAAGTGAATCATCATGTAATCTTAGTTGCACACGATCCCTTTACTCTAAGTGTTATTTTAGATATTGATCAGTTGGACACATGTCCCTTATCGAGCTTGTAATTCAAGATTGGGATGTTGACCATTGATCTCATCTTGATCGCAATTATTGGTTGATTCAGGTTGTTATATAAATATTAACTCATGCTTGTATTTGAGACATGTCACAAATGATCATTAGTCTTTACTCCTTATAAAGCATCTTCGAGAAGTATTCTCTTCATCTGTGCTTAATGTGGTCTATTGAATAAAAAACGTGTAGTTGCTTTTTTGTTATGTAATAAGATTACAGTTTTCTATTTTCTTTATGATGTCTAAATGTGTTGAGTTGTCAAATAGAATTTGATCTAAACCTTTTTAAGACTGAAAATTCAAGTGTGGGGTTTTATATTTAATCTTGTATGGATTTATCTTCTGTCATATTTTATACAGGTCTCTCCCTCCTTATCTTGTGGATTATACTTTCTATATTCTCGATAGAGCTCATAGTTGTCATTTTACTAGTGCTTGTCGATATTCTAGTACATATTATTTGAGAGCTAGGCATGCACCCAAAGGGTCAAAGATTCATCCCAGTAGGCCTATAGGATAATATAACATGGAATGCTTGCATATTGACAATTCGGATGAACAAGATAGCTATCAGAGGTGTTGAATCTAGTGGTGGAGGAAGTGCAGAGTTGGTAAGTTATATTTTTATGCTTATGTGTTTATTTTTAAAAAAAGGAACCCTAGGGTTTTATGGTTTTTCCTATGTTTTTTATTTTTATTTTATTTATTTCATTTTTTTTCTTTTTGTTATATATATATATATATATATATATATATATATATATAGACTAAACCAGTGGGGTTTTAGATATGATTGAAGAATTTGGTGGTAACTGAAATTAGTGCAACCCTGTCATATATTTAGAGATGTCTTTCAATGGGGGAGGTATATGTTAGATACAGATGATTGATTATGGTTGAAGGAGATAGGCCTAGAGGGGGTGCCTCGTATGGAGCCTGTACATGTAGATAGATATTATACATCAGCATTGATAGAGTGATGAGATTCAGATATAGGGATATTTCACTTTTCAACTAGAGATATGATGATCACCTTGGAGGTTGAATACCAGTTATTTCAATTTCTAGTGGAGGATCATGTTATTGTTACTGTAGATGAATCACAAAATGGGAGGCTTATGAAAATGGTGTTTATAGAAGGATGGAGTCATGTGAAGACTGAAAGAGGTAGTGTGATGTATGAGATGTATTATGAGGTGGGTGTGCTATCACTAAGGTATACCATGGTGATGGTTTTGATATCTACTTGTACTTTACCAACTCACAAGGGTCATGGTTCCCATGGAATATGCTAGGGATAGTCCAAGACTTGGTTGAGAGAGTAGTGGTGTTTGCATGGGATCTTGCCTTGTTAGCACAAACCTATAGAGAGTTATGGGAGGTGCAACAAACATGATAGTTGGGGATGAGTTGCAGCTTATTACTACAGATATGGGCATGGGAGCATGTGGTTGTGGATAGGCCTCGAGGGTTACCTTATGATGCACACAGGTGGGTGGGACTAGAGATATCATATGTATTACAGTGGTAGAGATATCAGGAGGAGGAGTTTAACAAGAATCATGCAGGGAATGAAGAGCATTATCATGTTATATGGGTAAGCTTGAGATCATAAGATATGATTTGGTGGCCATGGAAAGGGGACCAAAATGGGCAAAATATGCAATATCGCTAGCTCGTGTTCAATGAGCAAGGTGGATTATCATACGATCACACATGCAATATGAGTATTTTCAATATACTTTAGTATTATAATAGTTTGGGGTTAGGTAGGGAATACCAGATCCACCTATAATATATAGGAGGAAGGGTAGGAATTCTATAGTACCACCAAATATAGAGCCACTAGGGGAAGAGGTAGATGAGGTTATAGTGGTACTAGACATAGATGATGTAGGCGCTACTTCGAATTATGATATATGGTGGACTACATAGTAGTGGAAGACAAGGAGAGTTGTGAAGGAATATGTGGATATGGAGGAATATGAATAGGTAACTAGAGAGATAACAGAGGCTACTAGTTGAGGAGAGAAGCTTCTTAGGCAACATGTACATTTTTTATTAGAAGCAATCACTTTCATGGGTAGTAATGACCAATGCTATGGGTGGCAAGGGGCCAAAATTTGATAATGACTATGGATGGAAAATAATGATGGATGCAGTGGGTGAGGCAAATATTCTAAGAGAGTGAATGTAGCTACTAGAGTTACAATTCAATGAGTGTGAGAGAGAGAGACTACAAGTATAGAGATATTCTACTATTAGAGAGTGATATAGGCTCCATCAGGAAGTAGCATAGTTGAGAGGATACACAGCAGCTGCACAGGTAGAGAATGCTCAATTATGGTAAGGTAGAGAAGAGTATAGGGTGGTTTATTTGGCATCTTGATTTGAAGCACTAGTAAGCCATGGTTTGCTTATTCCATCACAATCAACTCCCATAGCTCAACGTAGAAACAAGAGCACAATAGCAGTGGGTCGAGTGACATGATCATCAAGCACAACCCTGTTGTAGGTTGGTGAGAGGCCATAGAGAGGAAGGGGTATTCTATAAGGTATACAAGAGAGAGTGGAGGAGAATCGATCGATAGGAGGAGGTACTAGTGAGACATATGGGAGACTGTAATAAGGATGACTTATTTTTGGGTATAGCTTGAGGAGTCATCATTTTGTATGCTACGATGAGGTAATATGCCTACAGGTATTACTTATTATGTATGATGACATATTTTCCATATATATATGGGTTGATGTATTTTGACTTATGAATGATGATGTGGATATATTTATGTCTCAATATGTTTTATGCTTGATAATATTTGATTAGATGTACATTCTATATGATGTGATAAATAGGATTATCGATAAATAATGTTGCATAGATAATTATTTTTATCATATTTTTGTATATTACTAATCATGGTTAGGTTAAGTAGTCAAGAGCATATTACCAATAATAATATAGCAATAATAAATGATTCATATAAATCTTAAGAGATATTTAACACAATATATGAATGTAATGAAGAAGAAAAGAAAAAAGGAAGAAGAGAATGACCATATATCCCTTGACCGGGGAGAATTTTTTTTATATACTTTCAAGGTCAAGGAATATATGAAATATAAGCTTATTTTGTGTTATTAGACATAATATAGTAAAAATGCATGAAACAAAGATACCTACTAGCATAGAAAATACCCCATGTATGTATGTAAATAATAGAGGTAATTTTTAGCATCCCAGTGGGAGAAAACAAAATATTTGCCCTAGGGTGGGGATTCGCTAAGCATTAGTGACCTAGTATGGGTGCAATGCATGTGAGCTAAACCTAACTAGGTTTCATCATCTGCCTCATTGTGAAGTTCCCAAAAATCTATATGATCAAGCAACCATGCAAGTATGATCAAGCATCAAAGGGTAACTATATGATAGGTAGAAGTGAAAAATGAGAAGTATGTCAAGCAATCCATGTAATGTATGATAAAAAATCATGCAATATGAGTAGGTAAACCAATCCAAGATTGGTCCAAATGAATTTGAATAAGAGAAGAGAATAAAAAAAGAGAGGTGATGTGAATTTAGGCATAATATTGTTTTAAGTGCATTATTTTCATTGGTTATTTAAGATCTTTACCATCCAATGTTTCTAAACGATAGTATCCTAAGCCAAACTTGGTTGTTATGACAAAAGAACCTAACCAATTGGATTGAAACTTGCCCTTTAGATCTATTTGAGCATTTGTGTTATTTTGGTTTTCTTTGAGAACAAGATCCCCAATTTAAAAAGAACGAGTGCAAAATTTCTTAGAGTAAGCTCACTTGAGTCTATTCTAATAGGCTCAAATATGCTCTACTGTATGGATGCACTTTTCCTCCATTTTTTCCAACTATTTTATGTGATATAAATGATACTCATCGTCGATTGAGCTATCTTGTAACAAGATATGCAAGGATGGGATATCCAACTCAAATGGAAAGACTACCTTGTTGCCATATACCAAGACATAAGGGGTTGCACCTATAGTATTTTGCATGCTAGTACAATAAGCTCACAAGACAGGATAAAGTTGCATATGCTAGTCTCAACTAGTCTTGCTAACTAACTTCTTAAGGATCTTAACTAAAGACTTGTTGGATGCTTTAGCTTGGCCATTACCCTAAGGGTGATATGGAGTTGACCACTTGTGCAGAATCTTGTATTTAGCATAAATTTTATGGACATACTTATTCTTAAAAGGAGTGCCATTATAAAAAAATAATCAGTAAAGGAATCCAAGGGGGGGGGTCCCTCATCGTCATTATTCCACTCTAAACCATGATGATCTATGAATTTAGCATAATTAATGACTTGATCATCATTAGTTGGTAAAGGTTGGCCTTTGTTAGGTATGTAACCTATGCCACATCTCCCAGACCATAATTCAACTTCTAAAGGCTATTTGATTCATTGTTGTTGAGGCCCTAAACCCTTAGCTTCATATCCCATACTAGATAAGATCTACTTAGGAAGTGGATAATAATTTGATAGATAGCAATGAGAAAAGGTTCTCTCTACTAGGAAGGGGTTGCTACCTTGGATCCTTTCTTCACAAGATGTACCCACATACACAAAGGTACACATACCTATGTGTACTACTTCACCCTTTTTATGGGGTAAACCCATGGTTCGAGGTGAAGGTGGTATCTTAGCTAGATATAGAAGAGGAATTTTGGTTAACTTATTGGCTTGATCTTGTGACGAGGTTATGATTAGCGGTTCCTCACTTATTTTGAAATTTTCAAACTCCTTGGTGATTTGAGAAAATAAGAAGGGAGAGAAGAAGATCTCTTATGGAGAGAGACTTATGGACAAAAATAAAATTTTAATTGGGCTTGCTCAACTATTGAACAATATTTGAATGGATGAGGGTCATCTTGGATAGTGATAAGTTGATTTTTAAATTTATATTTTAGACATTGGTGAAGAGTAGAAGGGATAGCCCTCATTGCATAGATCCAAGGGTATCTTAGAAAAATATGAAGGATGATGGACAAGATACTACATAAAACAAAGTGTCTAAAATATTGGGTCCTACCTCAGAGGAAGGGATATGGTACCACAAGCATCTTGTGATTCATTATTAAATGCCTTAATAGTGACATGTGGTTTAATTAAATTTTCCTCCTTTAGTCCAAAATTTTGAAAAAAATTATAAGTGCATATATTGAGGGAGGAACCATTGTCTACCAAAATCCTCTTAATAAAATTTTCCTCAATATATCCAGTGATGTCAAGTGGGAAATCCCCTTGTAAGTTGGAGGAGGGAAGATTTTCATCACAAAATGATATGTGATTTGTCCCAATAGCACCAACAACATTGAATAGGTTGCTAGGAGAAAGATCTTGTGGGATAGTTTGTTGACTTAGGAGCTTCAAAAAGGCTTCCCTATGAGTAGGAAAAGTTTGTAAAAGCTCTAATAGGGATATCTTAGTTGGAGCATTGGCTAACTATTGTTCTAAATCCAAGGAGACTTGAGGTTAAGTTTTTAATACCAAAGTGAGTTTGTCTACACGTGTGGTCTTATTTTGGTGGTTCTTCAAGACTAAAGGAGGTCTAGAGGGTTGGTTGGATGTAGAACTTGTCCCCTATGGATATTGTTGAGTCAGTTGAGCTTGTGCTTATTGCCTTGTAATGGTCGCTCTCATACCAACCATGTTGTTGTAGGTAAGTGGCACATTATGGTATGATACTTGATTGGTTGTTTGTTGCTTGTGATTGGGTAGGAGGTCTTGGAAAATCCCCATATCTTGATTAGTTGTAGGTGCTTGTTGTGTAGGAGGTTGATTGGTTATTTGAGTATTATGGTTAGAAGCAATTTGTGAGTCTTCCATAATAATATTACCCTCATCTATTAGGTCCTGAACCACATGTTGCAACCTCTTACATCAACTAGTTGTGTGCCCTTCCACTCTATGGTACTCACAATGTTGACCATGATTATACCAATTAGCCATAGTATCAGGTTGTCTTATGGGAGGTATTTTGATCATCTTAGATTCCAATATTTTCTTAAGAATTTATGAAATGGGTTGGTTGAATTTAGTAAAATTCCTTGGTGGGGGCCTTTGAGGCTTGCTAAGTACCAACTTCTGCAAGATATTAGCAACATTAACACTATTGGTAGGTCTACTATATATTACCCTATCACCAATTACATGCTTGTTCTTATATTAGGTTTTCATGATACTTTCTTCTTTTTTTGGTTTAAGTTGACCTCTTTAAATAAGGGCTTGCTCCACCCTTCTAGCCAAATTGATTGCTTGCTCGAAAGAGGTAATAGTTATTGTTTCCAATTCATATGATATTTGCTCTTCTAAATTTCTAATAAAGATCTCTAACATATCTATAGGAGGCAAGGTGTATCTTTATCATCCAACTAAACTTCTCCAATGAGACAAGAAATTCAAAAAACTTTCATCTTTCCCTTATTTTAATTGGTATACATATTTCATAATGACATTCTTCTCAACATAAGCTCCAAATTTTTGAACAAAATATTCAATTGTTTCCTCAAAATTCCTCAAATAATGATTAGGTAGTTGAAAATACCATTCTAACGCCATACCACAAAGGATTTTAGGGAATGCTTTTAGTAACAACATGCCATCATATATAATATCATGGCAGGATCTCCTAAACATCCTTGAATATTTAATTGGGTCCTTTGTTCCATTATAAATAGGTAAAACTAGCACTACAAAATGCTTAGGATAGGGCCTAGTGGTTACAATAGGGTCTAAGGGTTGATTTCACATTTCCTTATAGTTGTAAGTGAAACTTGGAGGTTGAAGTGAGTTCATTCTCATTGCTAATTGTTTCACCATACTCATCAAACTTTGCATGTCGATATTGTTGTTGTGCAATACCCCTAGATTCCATATGGGTGGGTTATAGGTAGGTTTTTGAAAGGAAAATTGGTAAATTTTAGAGGCATTGACACTATTATGATATGGATTGTAGAAGAGAATTTTTTGTGTAGTATCTTTTCATGGAAGATAACTCATGTTTTGTGGAATTGAAGAAGGAATATTATAGAAAGGAGGAATATTATGAGATAGAAATTGAACATTGTTTTGATATGCACTACTAATTGGAGGAAATTGTGAAATTCTCCTAGCACATGGGTTGTGATTTGAAATATTTTGTGTATTACCTTGTTGTGGAAAATAATTCATGTTTGGTGGAATAGAAGAAGAAATATTAGAAGGAATATTATTTATATCAAAAGAAGGGATAGAATGAGGTGGAAATTGAGTTGAGCTTTGTGGTATTCTACTAATTGGAGGAGGTTACAAAATTTCTCTAATGTTGGTGGTTGTTGTAGTAGCATATGTAGGGTTGTAAAAAGGATTAACCTTATGTGAATATTGAAACAAAGGATTAATTCTAATATTTTTATGAGAGGTATTTTCATGATGAGATGTCCCAGCCTCTTTGATTTGGTTTTATTCATCCATAGTCTTAACTAAGGCATCCTTATGATGTTTCATGAAATTATAGATATGATCATATGATTTACAAGTGATGTGTCTATTAGACCCCTCAAGAGGATCAAGTTCATTACCAGTTTCTATATCCTCTTCCACATATAGATTGGGATTCTCCCTATTAATCTGATCATCCTCATACCATAGAGGATTCTCTTTTGACTCTATCATATTTTTCTTACTTCTAAGGTTTGGAGCCATAGGATAAGAGAAAGACACAAAAATATGTATACATTTTTATCAAGTGTTCCTTATTTATTTCTAATTTGCACAAACATATTTAAATGGTCTTGTTTATAGTTTAAAAATAAAATAAGAAAAGGAGACAAAGGAAACAACTTCCTAAATGGCCACTAAGGATGTGTTCACATCGGGTTCACCAAATATGTAGAGAGAGAAAACTTCCCACCACATATGATTCTTGACTGGATCCATTGGGAGCCAAGGTGATCATGGGGCTGTTGTTATCTACACTCGAAGGATAGATGATTGGAGGGTTCACTAGGAATAGTTTAAAGACTACACTCCAATTCTAGGATAGAATGTTTGATGTGTTAAATAGAAAAGAACCTATGTTTGGTCTTCTAAGATCTAAACTACAAGAAATTAAAGAACAATGCAAGATAAAATATAATGCAAACAAACAAAAACTTTCCTAGAATGACTCTTTGATTTAATTATGACTAATCCTAATTGACAAGAAAATGAATCTTTTTATTTTATTTTAGCAAGGGTACAATAGAATGCACAAAAAAAATTATCCTAGATGCAATCTATATGCCTTTTCTTTTCAATGCCTAAGACGAGATTAATTCTTTCTATTATGATCAAAATATAGAAATGAACAAGATATTTAGAAAATAGCTTAAAATATTAACTAGAACACTTACTTGATTGATAAGGTTGATCCTAGATTTATCTTGCATCTAGGATATCCAAAAACTTTAAGATCTACAAAATAATTTAAAAAATACTTGAAATTTTGATCAGTATTTGGAGGCCTGCTTAGGCCACTATATGACTAAGCTTGGAGGTGTAGAATTCAATCCCCTATTGGTCCTTTTAGTTGACCTTGTAAAAATAAAAAGAGTATTGACCTTTTGGATGAGCATATGAAAGTACGAAAGATGATGACTATGATGATGCTTGTTAACCTTAGGTAATTTATCCACTTTTGATTCCTAAGTTCACACAAAGTGCAAGGGAAGATCATACATGAAATAGGGACCCCATTTAATGATAATGACTATGATGATGTTCTTTAACCTTTAGTAATCTACCTACTTTTGATTCCCAGGTTCACACGAAGTGCAAGGGAAGAGCATACACATAATAGGGACCTCTTTTAATGTGATATACTTTTGTGCAATAATAATAAATAAAATTAAAAATGAAATAAGAAAAAATTTAAGATAACAAGGAAGTGTGATATTGTTTGCTTACCCTAGGTGACCTACCTACTTTTGATTCGCAAGTTCACATGAAGTGCAAGGGAAGAAAATACATGGAATAGGGACCCATTTTAATGTGATATGCTTGTGAAACAATATATTAATTAATGAGGATGTGAATATACAAAAATTAACAATGTGAAGAAATGCTAAAAATAATGGTAAGATAAATGAAATATGTAAGGTTAGTGTTGAAATAAAGAAACTAAAAGAGCCTAACTATGAAATAAAATTATGATTCAAATTACTAGGGGGATAGAAACTAAAAGAAATAATATAAATGAAGAGAGAGGTTGAAAGAGCACAACCCTTGGAATAAATTTTCCTCTCTCTCTCTTGATAAGAGCTTGATGATGGCCTTCCTCTCTATGATGGTGAAAATTTTACCCCTTGAGATCTTTGCTTGGAAACTTGAAAGCTTGAATAAAAACCTGCAGAGTTTTAGTTCTTGAGAATGCTTGAAGAAGAGGCTATTGCAAGGGCTCTATTTATAGATTTTTCATGGCCTTGGAAGAAAGGGGAAATATTTTGAATTTAAAAATGATATTAATAAAATATTCTCCACCAAATTGGTGGAAAATAACATGCCACTTTGAAAATGGACCATGTGAAGTAACATGCCACTTTGAAAATGGACCATGCTACTTTGAAAATGGACTTTGAAGTAACATACCACTTTGAAAGTGGAACATGCTACTTTGAAAATGGATTAATAAAAATAATAAAATAATATGCCACTTTGAAAGTGGGCTAATGAAGTAACATGGCATTTTGAAAATGAAACATGTTACTTTGAAAATGGACTTTGAAGTAACATGCCACTTTGAAAGTGGAACATGCTACTTTGAAAATGGATTAATAAAAATAATAAAATAATATGCCACTTTGAAAGTGGAATATGCTACTTTGAAAATGGATTAATAAAAATAATAAAATAATATGCCACTTTGAAAGTGGGCTAATGAAGTAACATGCCATTTTGAAAATGAAACATGTTACTTTGAAAATGGACTTAACAAAAATAATAAAATAATATGCCACTTTGAAAGTGGGCTAATGAAGTAACATGCTATTTTGAAAATGACACATTCTACTTTGAATTCGTGAATAGTGAACAGGGAATAGTGCACATTGAATAGTGAATAATGAACAATGGATAGTGAATCGTGAATAGTGATTTTAGGAAAATTAGAAAGGAATTAGAGAGAATTAGAAGAAGCTAGTGGTATTAGAAGGAAATTTAAGATAATTTAGAAATATTAGGGAGAAATTAGAGGAAATATGTGGCTTTAGGAGTATTAGGGATTTTGGAGGAAATTGAGAAGAATTGGAGGAAATCTAGAGAAAATCATCAAAAAGCTCTTTTTGGGCCCAATCCAATGGTGGTGGTTTTGAGAATTTTAGAGATGATTTGGTTGGGAAAAAATTGTGTCAAATATAACCTTAATTTTTTATGCAATAAATGCTTAATTTTAGATTTTTAAAAGGTGAATTTGGCTTGGATGGTTAGAGAGTTAATGCATTAGGGTGGATTAATAAAAATTGATATAAAGTGGGTCAATTATTAATGTCTATACTAGCAAGTTTATAACATACCTACACACCCAACAGAATGGGATGATTCTATCAAACATTCTTTCTTGATATAGGGGTCTATCATAAACCTCAAGTTATGATTCCTCTACCCTAATCAAGGCCATATAATGAAAATTATAAAATCCTCATGATTTTTGATGGCCCTATCTCATCACCTCCTAACAACTTGAATATTTCTAAGTTTCACAAATATTGGTAATATCACCATATTTACATCACCATATTTACAAGCATTCATAAGCACTAAAATCTCATTTTTTAAATGAGAGTGGTTACCTAGTTTCTTTACTTTGTGAGACCATAATATTTTATAAGCACGTCAACCAAGACAAGTGTTTTCAATTTCACTAATGATTGGAAATATGCTTCAATAAACAATCTTTTCTCAAAAGATAATTCTATCGAATATTGTTCATTGGTTCAAAAATTCATGTCAAAAAATATCCTATTCATAAATTTCTTACTGGGAGACATCTATCACAACACATTACTTACACCAAAATATTTCTCCTTTTCATTACATGATTGTTTGCCTACATAATTTCATGTTGCATGTATGCTTGGTTGCTTGATGTATATAGAATCAGGGGATTTCACAAGGATGCGATGATGAAAACTACTTAGGATAGCTTACACTTGAATCACACTTGAACTAGGTCTCTAATGATAGTGGATCCCCACCCTTAGGAAATTATCTTGCTTGATGTATGACTATACCTTCCAGGAGCCCACATTAGCATACATTATGCTAGTAAACTTTATATTTTATTTGCATAAATTTATTTGATTGAAATCATGGGTTTGTATGCATCACATTTGCATCTCGTGTATTCATTTTCCTTCATCTTCAATAACTATTCAACATTAACTCATCATTTGAAGCTACATCCCATTTATTTTGTCCCCTACAATAGCTTTTACAAAGGTAACAAAATATTATCAATAATCATAAGTAAAGGGTAGTAACAACCTTGGATCATTAGTGATATTGGTACACTGTTTTTTCCTCCATTAGATTGTTGATGGAAGATAAGATCATGATCCAAATTTAAATTCAAATGACTAAAAATTTTTGACAATACAAACCTCACATCAATCTAATATAAGCACTAACTTCCTCTCTTTAAAGGAGAGTGGTTACTTGGCCATGTTGCTTTGTGAATACATAGAGCATTGTAAAGGTGTGCCTAGTAAGATGGCGAGGAATTTTTTCTCCCTTTAATGATTGGAAAAGTGTCTTAACAAATAAATTTTCTTAACCAATAACCACAATCATTTGATATCTTGCAAACAAAACACAAAACCTTCTATTTTCAAATAGGCGATATCTATCATAAAATCCATAGCCAAGCCTAGGTACATCAATAGTGATATTGATTTTGTGTGCTAGAAAGGTCTAGGCATCACACATTAAATCCTAAAGATCTTCAAACCCATAAAGTCTAGGCACATTGCATATCTAAATTTCTTCAAGAAATAGTATCATTATTAAAGTCCTTCAAACCTGTGAGGTCTAGGCACACATAAACCCATAGTAAGTCTAGGCACATGTACATAATTATTTATACTAAAAATAGTCCCAGTATGATCAAATCCCTAGAAAGTATAGGTACACATAAAGTTCCTTTAGTCAAGGTATAGGCACACATAAATTATCGATAACTCCAAGAAATGATATATAAGTCCTCTAGGAAATGCTAGCTAAGTACTTCAAGAAATGTTATCTAAGTCTTAAGTCCTCTAGGAAATGCTATCTAAGTCCTCCAAACAATGTTATCTAAGTCCTTTGAGAAACACCATCTAAGTCCTCTAGGCAACTCTATCTAAGTCCTTCAAGCAATGCTAACTGAAGTCCTCTAGGTAATACTAACTAAGTCCTTTGGGTAATTTTGACTAAGTCCTTTGGGTAATGCTGACTAAGTGCTCCAAGAAATACTAACCAAGCCTTCGAATAAATGCTAACCAAGTCCTTTGAGAAACACTATCATAAGAACTTCTCTAGACCATCTTCATCTAGGCAAATGAAGATATTAAAATACCATAAGAATCCTTATCGTAAGGCATATGATTAATGACATTTAAAAAACTTATTTACGATAATAATAAATATATCTTGCACAAAATATAACTACCAAATTCAAATTATATAATTATACATAATCTTTTAAAGTAACTTTAAAATAACATATCATCACATCATCAAAGAATAATAGCCTCATATATTTATCAAATCATATACATTACTTAATAGGTTTGACATAATACAATGATAAAATTAGTATGCTCGACAATATACAAATCATGAGGACTAATGCACCATAATCACAAAATTGGTGAACTCAACCTCCAAAAATAGCCAAAATGCCTACAAAATCTTAGCTCTATGACCCTATATCATGATCCAACCTATGCATTAACTAATGAGAAGACTAAGTAGTAAATTGTGACTTGGAATGATACTTGAAAGAATCAAGAGGTGGAGTAGCCTATGTCTCATCTAGAGTAATGATCTGGTGATATACTACCCTATAGTGGGAACTCCTACCTTAATCCCTAATTATAGCCAAAAAATCTAATATACCTAGTATATTTGGTATTATTACTGCTACTCTGGCATCATCCCTATATCAAATGACTTGTGCTACTCATACCTCTATTGTTGTGGCTTGATCCACTATTGCATCCCTCTGAGCAATCAATTTCTCTGTAAATTTACTTGATCCACTTGGGCTATGTCTACATCTCTCTCTAATGCAAAATAGGAAGCCTTTAACACTACCTAATATTGCTCACCTTGTAACTGGGATATCTCTATCTCCATAGAATTTATCTTCCACTACATAATGGATCTATCTAAATCATCCATATCTATGGAACTCCTGTTGGGACTTGCTACTAGATCATATACCTAGGGTGCAAGCACAAATCTCAATGGAGAAATTTTGAGGACTCTAAGAGCCCTCTTTTATTGATACCTCCTAAACTCCTTAACATGTCATTAGACAAATGCCAAGACCCCTCATCTAGGTGGAGCCAAATTGAATCCCTAATAATGAACCCCCCTATACCACTACCTATATGCAACAATATCCCTTGCATAATCAACACCTGGGTCTACTACTAGAAGGTCATTAGCATCCTCTTATGTAAACATTGTAGGATCAAGTCTCTCTCCAATGTCATCCTCATATGCTATGCTCATTGATACCAATACTCTCATCTATGGGAGATCTTATCATAGACTGAACTACCTCAAAAATTAGTCTAGTCTATATGTTAGAGTATATTACATCATTTGGGTCATGTAAATGTACCAAATTTGGTACATAGCTAGAGTAGAATATTATCTTAGTGGATAGTTAGCTAGTTACTTCAAGCAATGTAATAAATGCACAAGTGTCAATGTGCAAGGTGTCCCCCTTGTACAACTAGGTAGAGTGTTGGCCAAGGAATCCATATTCCTATATAAAGGGCCTCATAGTGAGTGATTATATATCATTGTAGGTAGTAGTAGATATAGTGGGTAGATCACCATATAGATTGGTGATGGAGTACAATGTAGTTCTTTAAGCATCAATACTAGAGTGTCCATTCCTCCATACTACATTGTAACATTTTTATCACTTTCCATTAATAGCATATTTCAGTATTATTATAGAATTCCATTATCTTACATTTCTACATATCTTGCATCCTGTGATTGCATTCTCCCATAGCTTTCATTATCAAAAGATAACAATGGTATCAAATCCATGGTAGGTTGATAGGATTAGGGAGATCCACAAGGGATCACTATAGCTACTATAATCCAAAACTCTATTGCATCTTTACAAACTAGATCTACCATTGTGCACCATTGCATACAAACATCGATAGAGAGGAGAAGCAAATCTCAGTTCTAAAATTTTTGAGATTGCATTTGGCTAGAGTATTTCCACAGAGTTATAGAAAACTCGTGAAGACTAGGACTCAACATTCATTCCACTAGATTGACAAATCAACTAGTGAAGATTCATCATTAATAGATTTAGATTCATCATACTAATACTTTGTTGTAGGAAAAGGAGATTCAAGAAATTTGGGAAGCTTCCTACAAGAGAGCTAGGAAGAATATCTTCTTAGAATCAATCCAACACTAGAAGCAACAAATGAAATAAGAGGAGATTTCAGGAACTTGAAGGAGTCCTATTGTAGACCTGCACATTGCAGAAGAAGAAAAGGCCACAGAAGCCTTGTTCTAGATTCAAGGAAGAGACTCTAGAGAAGAGTCCTAGAATATTGGAGGTTGGTGATCTCCATAGAAGACTAAAGACCAACAGATTGTAGAAGATAAGAAAAATGCTAGAGTAGCCTTACTACATATTGAAGAGACTCCAGAATAGATTCTAGAAGAAGATAGAAGATTGGTGATCTCCATAAAATATTATAGATAACAGATTGAAGACTTCTTCTAGAAGAAGCTAAAGAAGACCCACAGAAGGTCTCATTGAAGAACTTCCAATATTGGAATATTGAATAAGGACTAGCAAGGTCCTGTACCTAATTTTAGAAGTAGTAAATTTTAGAGATCCGTGAGAGAGATATCATTGCCAACACTTCCACAGTAGAAGGTTGAAGGAAAGGTCTCATTGAGAAGACCAGAGAAGCTACAAGACTAAAGACCTTGGAGAGGTCTCAAGGAGAAACAAGGAGAAGGCTTGGAGAGCCTTGTTGTAGAGCTCATTGAAGCATCATCGAAGGAGTTCCTAGAAGAACTCATTGGAGAAATTCACTACCAAGGAGAAGCTAGTGATAGCAAAGGATTTGGGACAATTATCGCCATCCGACAACAAGTCCAAAGGAGAAGGATTTGACAAGTAGTTTGTCAAATTGTAGAGAATATTAATGAAGACCTCAAGACTTTCAGAATCTTGAGAAGAAGGCCCTATTTGAAGTCAAAATTTGATAAGGAGGTTGAAGGAAGAACACAGATAGAAGAAGCCTAGAAAATCCAAGAGATTTAGAGATTGCCTTTCAGAGCTAAGAAGGCATATTTTAGAGGATAGATTGTCTGCTAAAAAGGGTAGCAATTAGAATAATAGTACTAGCTACAAAACTTTAGAGTTGCAGAGTTCATCCTAAAGGTTAATCAATTCATTCATTACAGAATCAAGCAGCAAGTCAGGAGCATTAGAGAGCTACAATTTGGTGAAGGTAGAAGATAGTCAAGTAGAGCTACGAATCCATCCAGTTTCAAGGTAAAAATAAGGTGAATCAAATCACCTTGCAATCCTTCATCTACAGAGCAGTAAAGGTAAGAAACTTGGGTGCAAATAGGTTCATTAGTTGAACTTTGATTAGGGTTATTATTCAGTTCCATTAAAGCACCATTATTAGAATTCATAAGTTGCAAAAAGAAGGTTGCATTATATAGTCTTCAAGGTGTGCAGAAGGAAATTACTTTTAAGGTTATTACCTACACAATAAAATAGGAGTTGGATATATTTCGATAGAAAGAAAAATATCATCTACCTATTGTCTATCTAAGAAAAGACTACATCCTACAATATTGATTGTAGTGCAAGGTTCAGATTGCTTTTAAAGAAAGAATTCTTTAGAAGACATTATTCTTAATTAGAAGTTGTAGAGATTATTAAGTGCATTCTTTAAGAGTTATTAGTGCATTAAAGGAGCAATAAGGTAAGACTACTATTGCACTATTCTAGATTGGTTAACTCATTTACTCTTAAATATTATTATATGCATTGGTTATTAGTTTGAGGAGAAAACCAAAAGAGCACAAAATCTGCAAATATCAAAGTGTCTAAAGATACTATTTAGAACTCAATACCTACAAGATATTGTGGCCTATAGAAGCCACCAAGCAGATCAAAATTCCTCCAAGGAGTGGAGAAGAAGAAGGCAGCCATCAAATTAAAAAGAGAAGCTACAAGAAGAGACTTGAAGTGTCTCAAAATTAAGGTGCAAATAAAGGGTTTCACAGATTTGAATGTGAGCACCAAACTTATCTCTATTACTATATCAAAAGGAGACAAAAATACAAGTGTCCTAAGACACTCAACGTAGCACATTATTCTATCTACAAGAGGCCATATTATCAACATTGAAGAGCCAATCAAAGGGAGCTCAACATTGGCCATTAGCACCATCGAAAGTGCCTAAAGTGAACCACACCAAAAGGGTTCAAAGTCTGTCATCCATGAGGAGAAAATACTAGGTTGAAAGCATGTGAGGAACGAGCTAGCAAAGGGCTCAACATTCAATACACATTGTGGTATTCTATCATCCACAATATTGACATCTTTAGAAGTGAACGTCTACAAGCAATCGAAGCCACAAGAGGATAGTGATTAATGTAATTGCTACAACGTGTTGCAATGAAGAAAAAAGAAGCCACAAGAGGATAGTACATTAGTGCAATCACTACAGCATGTTACAACAAATAAAAGAGAGCTATTTTACTATTAAAAGAGGTGCATTACCATGGAAAATCGCTAGTTGAATAGCACCATAGAACTGGCCTCATCAAACCAAGAGCCAACATTGTGAAGGGAAGCATATTCTTCCACCTGAAGAAAGCATTGAGAAGCAAGGAAACAACCATGTTGTAGCTATCAAAGGAGTTTTATAAAATATTAATAGATGTTGGAGAGAGCATACATGTAGTAGAGAAGGCTACCACTTGTCATATGCAATAGAGCATTCAGTAATACTCACAAAGGAAATGCCCAAGATAATGTCTAAACCTTGGATGTTGAAATACATCATTACGAGCATATTCATCATTGCTCACCAGTCAAAGAAAGAAAGAGCATTATTCAAAGATTAAAGCGTTACTATAATGCTTCACAAGCTAGCAACACGTGGGTGCAAGTCTAAGGAGAACATAAGCTACATAAGCGCCCAAGTCCATGCAATTATAACGAACACCAAGCGAGCCTGAAGCAAGTGTAAGGGAGTGTAAGTGAAGTCAGAGGAAAGTGTGTTGAAGCTACAACAAGGGTGCATTAAAAGCACGACATCAAGGAGTCAAAGGATGTCTATTACAAGCCTATCATTGATCAATGATTACAATGCTCATCAAGCATTGAATATTTAGGTAATACAACACCATCTAAGAGCTTACATTACTGCCATCAAGGGAGATCAAAACCACTTACAAGGAAGAGCAAAATAGTCTACTTCAATATTATCAAAGGAAGAGAAAAATTGCTAGCATTACTATCATCAAGGAAAGCAATACTGGGTACATCATCACTGACCAGTGAGAGCATCTTAATACTCACTACCAACCCAACCGTCTACATAGAAGAAAGATAAGTATATCATTCAATTATTTTCTTTCTATAATTTGGAGTTATAAGGTGTTAAATATAAGGTTGATAATTAAAACAACAACCTTAGGAAGCAAGAAAGGAATCCTAACAAAGGAAGGAATAATTATAGATATTTGCAAATAACCAAGTAGGAGATATAAGGTTGTCAACCTTGATTAATTCAATACTAATTTGCAAATATAATTATTTTCTAATATTCCAAAGATAGGGAGTTATAAGGCATACTACTTCAAACTATATAATTGGAATTTAGAAAATTAATCTATTGAATAGAGAAGCAAATCTATTGCTTGCATATAGAGTTGGAATTAAATGGTAAAAATTATCTCATACTCATATTAAGGAGATAAAATAAATCCAACCATTAAAGCCTACTTCATTAGGAGAGATAAGGTAAAATTAGAAGTTGATTATTATTCTCAAAATATTACAAAATCAACTCATAAGGTGAACTAAATATTGCTAAGCTTTATATTAAATTCTATAGCATATCCTAAATTACTTGGGAGATATAAGGAAGCCTACAAAACCTAAATTCCAAGAAAGGTTTTATCAAATTAGTTCACATATCTAAGGAGTCATAAGGTAGCACATAGAAACCATCATGACTACAAATAAATTCATCCTTATAGAATCACAACTACTTAAAGGTCCAAATTACTTCTCATGGAAGAACAAAGTGAGAGCCATTTTGATATTTGAAAAACTTTGGGAAATTGTCAAAGGGACAAAAACTAAACCAACTTTAGGAGATATAGAAATCCAAAAGTTTGAGGAGAATGATGCTAAGGCACTAATGATAATAACCTTCACCATCACAAATGAGATACAAGCTTACATAGGCTCAGCAGGAACATCTAAGGATGCTTGGACAACCTTAGAGAAAATATTTGAAGGGAAGAATAAAGCCACCATCCTGAATCTTCAAACTCAATTACATTCCCTAAAAATGAATAGTGGTGAAAGTATAGAACTATTCTTAAGAAATATAGCAGATATCAAAGGTAAATTATTAACCTTGGGAGAAGAGGTTAAAGATAAATTTCTTGTTCAAGTAACCTTGAGAGCACTTCCAGATAGCTACAAGCATCTAGTTACATCTTTACAGGTTCTAAGTAAAGATACAGGATTTGATGAACTAATCAACATTCTTCAAGAATATGAGGTAGAAAATACTGTGAAAGATGAAATGACTAAAAATGCATTGGTCTCAAAAGATAATCCACAAGGAAACATTGCTTCATCTTCAAAAGGTCAAAGACCATGGAAAAAAAAATATTGTCAAATATGCAGGAGAAAAGGGCATAGCACCAGTTACTACAAATTCAATCCAAGAAATTAGAATCAAGGAAATTAGATGAACTATGGAAGCCAACCAAATAGAGCATTCCAACCAAGGCAATATCAAAATAATCCTCGAAGTAACAAGTTCAGCATCAAAACAATTATCCACAATTGGAATATCGAGAAGGGAATAGAAAAGGACATCTAGCTCAGAGAATTGAAGAAATTGAAGATACTACCAATGATCAAGAAGTCAAAGCTCTTACAACAAGGGTAACATATTATGAAGATACTAACTACTTGCTTGAACAGGATACAGGAAAAGGAGAAGAAGATCCATATTGAAGACTAAAGTCTTCAATACCCAAATAATGTAATACAGGGGGTGTTAGAGTATATTACATCATTTGGATCATGTAAATGTACCACCCTTGGTACATAGCTAGAGTAGAAGATTATCTTAGTGGATAGTTAGCTAGTTACTTCAAGCAATGTAATAAATGCACAAGTGTCAATGTGCAAGTTGTAAATGTGCAAGGTGTCCCCCTTGTACAACTAGGTAGAGTGTTGGCCAAGGAATCCATCTTCCTATATAAAGGACCTCATAGTGAGTGATTATATATCGTTGTAGGTAGTAGTAGATATAGTGGGTAGATCACCATATAGATTGGTGATGGAGTACAATGTAGTTCTTTAAGCATCAGTACTAGAGTGTCCATTCCTCCATACTACATTGTAACATTTCTATCACTTTCCATTAATAGCATATTTTAGTGTTATTGCATAATTCCATTATCTTACATTTTTGCATATCTTGCATCCTGTGATTGCATTCTCCCATAGCTTTCATTATCAAAAGCTACCACTATATACCTCTATGCTATCATTAGGGTCAATGATACACCAAATATATTGAATGTAGGCCAACTTAAACCATCCTTGATCCATCCTAGATGTTATCTCCATGGCCTTCTTATGATCTAATCTGGCTCCAAATCATATATGACCCTCTTGGACACCATAAATACTTCCCTAAATGGTCTATGATATATCTCAAAATAATGGACCCACCTATAGGCTATTAGAACCCCTGCATCTACAACCTATATAGGTAAACCAAATTGGCATTGGATAGCAATGTGCTCCTAGTACCAAATCTAAAGTATAGTACAATAAACGAGCTTTTTAATAACCCGATGCAAGACTCTATAGAGATGACATAAAACAAAAGGATCCTAGGCATATCTAACATGTCAGTATCTCATCTTGATAATCACTCCACATCAACCCCATGGTAATAATAAACCACTCATACATCCAACTACTAATTTGGAGATGATGGTGCTTAGTAAAGTAGTCAATTGATCAATCCAACCAATAGTAAGCATTTTTTAACATGTATCCCATGCTAAGTCAATGAATGATCATGTCCACAATAGATCTAAAGAAATTACCTCTAATATAAGTTCATCCTAATTAGGAATCACTCAAATGGGTATCCTTAGGATGATCTATACATATTCTAAAGTGATTCTCATGTCACATGTTAGTAAGAAAAACGTACCATACTTAGAGTTCTACCTCTTATCTAGCACTATGATGAGAGAAAATCAAAATCAACTTTGGACATCGACACTAGATACCCAATTCCAACTGTCTTAGATAACTCTATCAATTAGGATCATCCTATCTATTGTAGATGCAAGAGCATGATCACTCCTCTCTATGCTCTAAAATACCATCCTGCATCCACTTGTTAGCCTATCCTACATTGATGATATTCAAATTTTTAGGTTTTTGGTAAATTTGCCACCTAACTATGAATTCACTATCTAACAAATTCATCCCCTTTGTATGAGTTTTCTACCTAGCAAACATTTTTTAAATCTGATAAATTCATAGCCTATCTACAAATTCATTGGTAACAAGTTTACAGCCCAAATGCAAAATCATAGCCTAAATTTAAAAATCAAATTTTAAGCAATAAAATGGTAGGAAAATAATAGGTTTCTAACATATACCCATACGCATGTCCTTAGGTGACCTCCTCTACCTCTAACCATCTAAATGATGCATCGGTTGTTACTAATAAAAAAATCAGCTTTAGGGCTCTAATTTTTGAAGTTGCACAATAAAAATGAAATTCATTTTACCCCCTCATTTCCTAATATAGCCCCTTTGAACCCTTTAAAATCATTTTTTCAAAAATTGCACTTCTTCTATGTCAAAGAGAATATACTTACAAATGCTTTTTTTGGAAAATTTGTCACCTATAGGTACTTTTGAATCATTTATTAAGTAATAAATGCCTCAAAAGGGAGAAAAATGTAGATACACAATTTTTCTCACTTATTGCATTTTAGGGTTCTAATCAATTTTGATAGTTTGTCTAAGTAATTATCAAGCCTTCATCATGAAAATTGGGTGCTCAAAACAATTATGTCACTCATAGACAAGTTCATAGGCTAAAAATTTATCTTCTTGGATATGAACCTTATCTAGAACCAATATTTGAAATCTTTACCCCTCTAATAGTTAAATGGAAAATTTTTCTACCTAGACAAGTCCACAACTATGAACATGTTTGGGTGGAAAACTTGTCTCTACACCTTCAAAATGGAAAGTCTCCTAAGCTCATTATTATATCTATCCATTCCAACATGCTATAATATTTCCAATTTGGCTCGATTTTTTCCTATCCAACTTGATCAAAGCATGTTGCATCTTGAATGTAGATTTTTTACCAAGTTGGATATAAATGTTTTCCAATCAAACTCCAACATGTAAATTTGATGATCTTATCTTCCACTCTTCTCCTTTAAGCCCCAAAAATCTATAAATTGGGTACCTCACTCCTAAAATTGGGCATTATGACAAAGAAATACATATATAAGACAATAACATGATACAATACAAAAGGCAGGTAAAATTGATAGCAAGTAACTTTTGCAGGTTTTGAAGCTTTTTGAGGCCTCCTTTGGAAGCACCTTTTCACCTTAGAGAATCATAGGATATTGCATGCATAATCTTGTTTCTCATGGTAGAAAGAGGATTTTTATCTTGCTATGCTTTTCTTTCAAGATCTTTGATAGTTTATTAAGAATTTTTTTACCCATAAAATTGCATCTACATTTCTTTTATCTCTTTTGTAGGATCTTATTTCTTATTTTTTTTCCTAAGTCATTTAGCTTTTGTTTGCTTTAGATTCATCAAACTTGCTTTAATTTCCTAGCAATATTCATAGGTATCACCCAAAAGTTTTCCATCATCTTTCTACAATAGGACACAATAGATTTTGTCTTGACTTGGCATCTGCAATAGCATACTACAAATTCACAACCAACAAGACTAGAAGGCTATAAATTTATCTAGATAGATTTATTTCTAAATTTTTTACCATTTTTGGATTCTCTAACATCCTATTAGCCAATCTATCAATTTTATATTTTCTAACCCTTTGTGTTTAGCCTCTAAATCAAATTTACTAGTTATAGGCTCTACAAGTGGTGAACCTAATATAGGTTATAAATTTTCCTTGTAGGATATGAACTTGTTTCATTCAGATGATCAATTAATTTCAGCATCCAAATGGTAATCAATTGAGCCTAAGGACATCCTAGCATCTTCTCCACTAGTGCAATTTGGTTTTGCAACAATAACATTTCTCTTTCATGTATTTTATCTCCATCCAAAGGTTCAAAATTGATTTTGCAAAAAGGAACAAGGGGATTGACTACCAATAAGGACGCTTAACACCTTCCCAAGCATCAATTAGACCCCCTAAAAACTAACACCTCTATTATTTTTCTCTTTTCAACTTTTTCTATGGATTTGTACGTCAAGAGGTAGTGAACCTATCATAGGTGACAAATTTACTTGTAGGCGATGAACCTGTCCAAGCGGTAAACCTGAGTTCAGAAACAAACTTATCTTTAGAAATATTTTGGGTAGTTTAATTTTAGTTTTTCATTTCAATATTAATTTAAAGTTATTATTTTCTCTTTTTTTAGTTGTAGTTCTATGTTTAGTAACAATAATTCATCTAAAGTAGCATAAAACTAAGGAATTAGTATCAGGACCTATTTATATGTTAAACTTACTTTCTCTCAAGCATACTCATTAGACATTGAATTGAATTACATATAGCTTGAATATAGGCTATAACTTTATTTTTGTGTTCCCTCTTGTGCCCTTTCTTGAAAAGATAAGACATTTCCTTTTAGTTTCTAGTAACTTTCATTCTAAGTTTCACAATTCTTGTAAGGAATTGAGAAAAAGTATAAATGATTAGTCTCTATTGTTAGAATGAAAAGCAGATGAGATATTTTGATACATAAAATTATTACAATATATATAGGTATAAGCCTATATGAAAACATGACAAGTGTTAAGGACACATGTCAAGGAGGTAGTATACATTAACTTTACTATTCTCCCTTAATGTGTAATAAATAAAAAAGAAGTAAGTCAACATTCCCCCATAATGTTGAATTTTATTACAAGATTTGGAATAGTGTTTAGGCTCTTTCTCTTTGATCTTGGATCTTAAACCATAAAAAATAATTCTAGATTCGCAGTGTATACATTTAGGTATGTTACCTCAAGGTCAACCACTTCCTCAGGTCTATTGCCTCTGTAGGTCAGCCTTATCTTAGTGCCTCAGGGTTAGCCTCTTCCTTAGGTCTATTACCTTTGTAGGTCACTGACTAGGTTCACCATGAATATCAGCCCCTATCATGGTGAATCTTTATTTAAAAGGTGTCAGGATTTATTGAAAATGCACCTTTATACAAAAAATTGAGCCATTTGAGAGTGTCGATCTCTATCAAAAATGCACTCTAGAATTACAATAAATGAGCCATAGACTAAAATTGGATATTGAAGAGAACCTTTTGAAATGTCTATAACTGTAGTCTTCAAAAGTTGATTCGAAGTTTCTTCATGAAATAGTCTTTGGATAGAGTGGTAAGTGTCCTTATGGTGACCTTCTCATCCTACCAGAATGTGTGGATAACCAGTCGTTGCATATGCCAGGTGCTATCAATAAGATGACTAGATACTAGGATCACTTATATTTACCCTAGAGTATCAAATATCAAGAAGAATGGTTGTGAATACGACTGATCTATTGTAGTTACAACGTTGATAGGAAGCATTTCCAACCAAGGAAAACCAATCTCAATTGAATATGCGATATTTGCATTTCTATCAGCCTCTATGACACCTGTGTAGATCTATGGAGTTTCATTTTATTTTTGTAGTAAGTATTTATCCTAGTTCATATGGCATTCAGGGGTGGTGGGATCGCTATAAGCTATCCATTGGCAGAGTTGTTGAGTAAAATGGAGGATATTTATTTGGAGCGGTATCCACAGTTATTTGACAGTGATGATCGGCTTGTAGTTTTTGAAGTAGGACGAGCACCTTAAATAATCATTTTTATTGTAATTATATGATGTGGGCTGCAAATTTTTTTTTCTAGTGTAATCCCTTCCAAATCATCCCACTATGATCAAGATGTGTCCAAAAATTGGCCAAACTTGGGGAAGTTCTTCTTGGCATGATAAACCAATTATGGTAATGAATAAATCATCCCCATAAGATTGATATTTTTTAACATTAAACACATTCAAATTAGTCTCCAAGTGCTAAATATGGTTGAAATTCTAGGTCCTCACTAAAAAAACTAAATTTGACCTAATTTTTTCTAAAAAAATTGCCTTTGGGGTGGCTTCGAGAAGCCCTCAATGAGGACGATGAACATGATTTAGGTCTATATATAAGCAACAACAATCATTCATGAGAAATATGATGGAAATTTTTTTCTCTATAGATCAGAGGCGATCTGATGGCATCGACCAAAAATCTAGATCGTGATGGATAATTTCAAGCACTTGTATTTTAAAACACAGTGATTAAAGGACATTGCAGTCCCACGGTGAAATTATCATAGAAGGAATCCTAGGTATAATCCATTCTATGTTGTTGTTATTTACCACCATCATATATTGAAGGGCACAAAGAAGCATCAAGCCACTATTTCAATTTTAATCCATTTTGCATGTTTTGGAGTGAGGCAAAAAGTTTGTTTACTATTTTTTTTAGATTGAGTTGATGATGCAAATGATTAACATCATGGCCTATGCAAGTAGAAGGGCCCAATTAAAGTTGTTTTCAAGGGAAACAAGCTCACAAATATTTCCATAATGAGATAGAGGTCAAGATTTGAGTCCTGGTTCTACCAGTGTCCATGCATGGAGGTTTACAAATCCACACTAGAACTTTTGGGATTGGATACATAGCTAGGATGCAGTTGAAAAAGAGCCTTATTAAGTTTTTTCTATGTGGACCTGATCTCCAAACTAAGGCAAATGTGGCAACCAAAGAATTTTTTTTTAAAATCCATGTTTTTTAAATCTATGAGACAGGTGGTGTCAATCCACATTTTGTTCAGATTGGAAAGAGGGCATATTGGACAAAGTAAAAAGAAAAAAATTAATGTTGATTTGTTGCACAATGGTGTGTTGTATCCACAACTATTTCCCTTCATGGAACATCTACGAAAGTGCCACTCGAAATATCATGGAGCAGCCACCACCTTCTCATTGTGACGCAGACCTACAAAATTGACCATGGGTCAAATTCAAAAGCCATCAAGGCTTCTAAATTATATTTTTTTAAATGCATTTTTTGGAAAGAGGGTAGGCTAAATGGCCTTTAAAAATTTTATTTTCAATATATTCGATGTATGTGGAAAATCAGGGAGGAAATATAATGTATCCCATTAAGGGCACATGTTTTTTTATTTCAAGATAAAATAAATAGATGGCCCATGCATAATTTGGTACGCATGTTAGAACCTTGGTGTGGTTCGACGTGTGGTCAGGGTGCCCATGTGATGGTCACATAAAGTAAATTCTTAACATGGTTGACAAAAGTTTTTAAAAAATACCATTGTTTTTCCCACATGGAACATGGAAGGGCCTCACATGGCCATGTAAAATTTTGCTTTATTATTTTGAAGGAAAATTTTGAAATGCTCACCTGCGAGGGACATTGTTTATTTCGCTTTATTTTTTTTAGAGAGCAATACAGCTAGATAGCGCTACCAAGAATATTCCAAGAAGAATATTCTTTGATGCTAGGAATATTCTTTATTCCTGATGTTTTTACTACCTAGAAATATATGCTATTTTTTTCTACAAATGAAGACCCAATTCAAACCCAAACATAGGGGTATTTATAGTCATCGAAAATAATTTTCCAAGATGGACACAATGGTGGTATCCAAGTTGAGTTTTAATGTTGTTCCATATACTTGTTTGAGCCTCAAATATTATTGTATTATGGAGTGCATTTTCAATTGAACTCGACACTCCAAGGCAAATATAAGTGATCCTAGTATCTAGTCATCTTCTCTATAGCACCTAGCGGATGCAATGACTGATTATCTATGCATTCTAGTAGGATGAGAAGGTTAGCATAAGGACACTTACCACCTATCCGAGGACTATTTCATGAAGACAGTTCAGATTAACTTTTGAATACTACAGTTATAGACACTTCAGAAGGTTCTCTTCAATCTCCAATTTTAGTCTATGGCTCATTTATTGTAATTCTAGAGTGCATTATCGATAGAGACCGACACTCTCAAATGGCTCAATTTTTGTATAAAGGTGCATTTTCGATAAATCCCGATACCCTCTAGATAAAGATTCACCATGAGAGGGGATGATATTCATGGTGAACCTAGTCATTGACCTACAGAGGCAACAAAACTAAGGAAGAGGCTAACCCTAGGGTACTAAGACAAGGTTGACCTACAGAGGTAACAGATCCAAGAAAGTGGCTGAACTTGAGGTAACATACCTAGATGTATACACCGCAGATCTAGAATTATTATTCATAGTTGAAGAGCCAAGATCAAAGAGAAAGAGTTTAGACACTATTCCAAATCTTGTAATAAAAGTCAACATTAAGGGGGGATGTCTCTAATGTTGACTTATTTATTTTTTAGTAAAGTACACATTAATGGGGAATGTTAAAGTTAATGTGTACTTCTTCCTCCTTGACATGTGTCCTTAACATTTGTCATGTTTTTATATAGGCATAATTATATATTTTAATCATCTTATGTATCAACATATCTCATCTACTTTTCATCCTAACATTAGTTTGTTGCATTATTGTCTTTTCTAAATTGCAATGTATTTGCATCTTCTTATATTTAGACATATTTTATTTTCCTAGATTCCAAAAATATAGGTGCTTACATAATACATCCATAAAAACAGAGTATTTAGAGTGAATCCATAAAACACTCCTGGTGAACCCTCGATCCCCACCAAAAGACTCAAATAACAATCGGATTAAGGCAAATTTGTGTATGAGTGTGAACCTCAAATTTTGGAGACCAAAACCCCCAAATCTGGGTTTACACTACGCTATATAATTAAAATAACTTTAAATTACAATATTCAATTTATGATTTTCTACAAAAAAAAAATGAAATTAATACTTCAGATAACAAAAACCAATAACTTAGATATTGAAAATCTATATATTGGATATTATAAACCACTATTTATAATAAATGTATAATAGTTTAGACTAAAATTAGAATAGATTGAATAAAAATTATGTTTTAAACTAAATTTGACCATCAATGTTTTTTTTCTTAAGTAGGGTTTTGAAAGGGTTTCCCTTTTTCCCTTTTACATCAACTTAGTCACATTGAGCTATTTGGTGCCATTGAGATTTGAACCTTGGTGTGGGCTACATCAACTATTTGTCCCAACTGTTGAACCAAGGATCCATTAGCAATTTGACCATAAATGTTACTAAAATTTTACCTACTTTTAATTAAAAATAACTATTAATGAAACTAGGATTAAATTAATTTTTTTTTACATTAAAATTTACTTTTTTAATAATGGAAATAAAATTTATATTATTGTTTGATATATTTTTTGTTTTCACTTGTGATATTTTCTTTATGTAAGTGAGGTAGTATGATCACTAAGGATGAATAAAAGAATAATAGATAAATGAAATATTTTTATATGTATGATAAAAATGAAAAAATAATAATAATGGGTATTTTTTTCATAAATTTTTACTTTTATTATAAAAAAAATCTTGAATAGTTAATAAAGTTTTCCTTTTAGGATTACCTTTTCAAGGGGTCATAAAATTTTCAACAATTCATATTGTTATCAATAGTAACACTTAGTATCTTTATTACTAGAAGAAAAAGAGGCATTATTGTTCCCTATAAGGCATTTTTCAATCAGTGTTATGGAGTTGAAATGAGTCTCATCTATTAGACTTCATCATAATTCTATTAGTGGTGCATTCAAATAAACTATATTAATATGGTTTTAAAATAAATTGTTTTATAATGCATACCTTATTGTAGGAATGTTCACCACAAGGTCAATATTTGAACTCAAGTTGTATTTATATGATTACATCTTGTTTACCATTAATCCATAAATAACTAAATTTTAAAGGTTCACCTACCTGTCCCAAATTCAATGGTATTTTTAAAGTTCAACCATATTATTAGTGCCTTAGTTTATGTTAAGAAATATTTATGTTCCAAAATGTTAAAGTTAACATTTGGAAAAAACTCAAAAAGTGTGTCAAAGTACCCTACTTTTAGCTTTGAAGAGGTTGAGGTGGATGAAAACATTAATGTAAATAAAAAGAAGTGAAGAATCCAAAATTAGATCAAATAAAAAAAGCCCATGGAGATGTTAATATGGAAAACTAGCAACAAATATTTACAAGAGGTTGGGATTATAGCATAAAATAGAATTAAAATGATGATGAATATGGTATGTTGTAACATTCAAGATATGAATAATGTTGCGAGAAAAAGAGTTATCAAAGAATTAATAAGTCATCCATATTTTTTCCAATAAAATAGAAAATATAAAAAGTGAATTCCCTCAAATACATTACTCTTTAATATACGTATTGAAAGGATCTAAATATATTTATCTCAAATTTAATGACTATTCATAATTATCTTTAGATTCTTAGGATGATTTCAATAGAATTCTATCTCCTATGGAAAAGAAGGGTGGTAGTCCTAAGTAGCCTAGATCAATAGAGGAATTTGATTTAATTTCCAATTTAAAGTACCTCCAATATGTAACTCCAAGATTTTAATGTACACAAGATAATAGGTATGTTGAGATATATAATATATTAGAAATATTTGACAAGTTTTTTTTGTTATTAAGTACCAAATAAAGTAAATAGTCTCTTTAGTTATTTTGTTGTGAGAAATATTGGATCATAAAATAATTAATTAATTTTTTTATTTGGATAGTGTGAGAAACTGCAATGACCAATGCTCAGGGCTGAGTATTCCCATCCCATCCATGACCTCTCATAATATCAAGAGCTAAGCTTATCAATAGGGGATTAACATACTCACACACACATCGTGGTTTGAACCTTAAACTCTTGGTTAGAGATAAACCTCTAGAGCTGCTCTTAGGTGGTCGATAGTGCCATCCCATCCGAATATACCACTATCTAGATGGAAGTCACAAAAGACTTTTTATGTGTTTGCATAGACAACATAGGGGGTAGTTCAAACACTAGATATGCCATTCATATTGAGGCCATGTCACAAAAACCAACTTCACTTTGAAGGCGCATAGGGGGTGGTTCGAACACTAGACCTCTCGTTTATTGATTTCGGGACCATGTCTCGAAAAAAAACTCTACTACAATGATGGACAAAACTCTTGGTTAGAGAGAAACCTTCAAATTTGTTGTTAGGTGGCCAAAACTCTTGGTTAGAGAGAAACCTCCAGAGCCCCTCTTAGGTGGCAGGAAGTG
The DNA here is from genome assembly GCA_028583015.1 of Wollemia nobilis. Classification (NCBI taxonomy): domain Eukaryota; kingdom Viridiplantae; phylum Streptophyta; class Pinopsida; order Araucariales; family Araucariaceae; genus Wollemia; species Wollemia nobilis. The sequence continues at coordinate 1,673,985 of JAQPPZ010000669.1, read as the reverse complement.
CCATCCCATCCATGTATACCATTATCTAGAGTAAAGGGTGGTTTGAATACTAGACCTCTCGTTCATCTCAAGTCCATGTCTCAAAAACCAAATACACTTTGAATATGCATAGGGGGTGGTTTGAACACTAGATCTCAAAGGGATGGTTCAAAAACTAGACCTCTTATTTATTGATTTTAGGATCATGTCTTGAAAACCAACTACACTACAATCACAAACAAAACTCTTGGTTAGATAAATCTCTAGAGCCACTCTTATGTGGCCAAAAGTCTTGGTTAGAGAGAAATATCTAGAGCCACTCTTAGGTGGTCGATAGTGTCGTCCTATCCAGGTATACCACTATCTAGAGGAAATCCATAGAAGATTTTTTATGTTCACAAAGACAACACAAGGGGTGGTTTGAACACTAGACCTCTCGTTCATCTCGGGGCCATGTGGAAACCAACTGCACTTCAAAGATGCATAGGGGGTGGTTCGAACACTGGACCTCCCATTTATTAATTTTAGAGCCATATCCCAAAAACCAACTACACTACAATGATATACTTAATATGTGATATTATTAGTAGTGGTTATACAAATCCATTTCATTTTAAGTCTATGTAGATCTAGGACCTTAATTTCTATGGATATATTATAGTGTGATGAAGCAAAGTTTAAAGGACCACATATGTATAATTTTATTTAAAAGCTATAATATCTAAATCAATATGTGATATTACTAATAGTGGTTATACAAATCCATTTCATAAGTCTATGTGGATCTAGGACCTTAATTTCTATGGATATATTATAGTGTGACGAAGCAAAGTTTAAAGGACCACATATGTATAATTTTATTTAAAATCTATAACATCTAAAGAAGTATACACAGATTTGGATTTTAAATCCTTCATAACATTTAAAACCAAGAAATTGAATCAATATACTTATGTATAGAAAAATAACTACTTGCTAATTATCATAATATAAATTACAAAACAAAGATCCATACTAAGACATAATTATAAATACCATTTTTAATTTATTGTGAAAATAAATTTATCCTTTTATCAAACCCAAATTTTTTTAGCTCCAAATAGAATGAATATTGAAGAAGATAAAGATTCTATCAATAAAATAGTCAATTATTTGAAGTTATGGTACATCAAAAGTTGGGTAGATAAGGAGGACTAATGTGAGCTTTTGCAAAACACTCCAATTATTATATAGAAAAAATAAAATAAAAGGTTAATGATAAAAATCTAGATGGAGGATTTATAAGAGGAAATAATTTATTTCCAACCAAAAACTAAGGCATGGTCTTGATGGATTTCTTAATTGTTTGAATTTTTGGATGTATTGTTGAGTTGTATGTTGTCTATGGTAGAATAGGTTAAAAAACATAAGGCTACATTATCCATATCCACCTTTATCATGCTAGTTTAAAATATATCAGACAATTTTTTAAATTTTTTTTCATTTGATTAGGCTTTACAATATAAATAAATAGTTTTAGTTAGATCAAAATACATTCTAGATTGTGTTAATCTTAGAAAAACAAGGTAGTTTTTTTATGGTAAGCAAATCCCCAATGGTATAATTATTACAAAATAGGTCATACTTCTCTTCGATCCTTGAAAATGTTAGGAACGCTTGTAAACTTAGATATGAAGATTAAGAATATTAGGGTTTGCTATAGTTTTAATAAATGTTCTAAATATAATCTAATGAAGGTTGGTATAAATGAATAAGGTGTTGTTATAGCACTTTAAAATATTATATTTGATTAGTGGCTAACCTATTGTATCCTTTGAGGTATCTTGTCAAATTTTCTAAGGCATCTCATTGCCTTGTCTTTTCATGATTCTTGTCAATGTATTATGCAAAACTCTCTAGAAGGAAAAAGTGAAAGGTAAAATAAAAATATTAACTTGTGAACAATGTTCTCTTCTAATTTTATATTCAAATTGTTGAGGACATTATTCTTTTAAATAATCCTTTGATCAATAAGGACATAGAATCTAAAATAAATCCTAAAATGCTATGAGAAGGCAATTAGACAAATGGTAAAAAAAACAACAAAGTATAGGATCTATTTTCATCAAAATTACCTTGGTTTAAAATAAATTATTTTTAAGGTACAAAGTTAATAAACTACCATGAGAATAATTAAGTTTCTGTTGTGTGATACAAAAAAATGAATATTTGAAACTTAATTTGGGATAGAATGAAAACATAGTTGGAAAGGTAAGTTCTTAACCATGGCCAAAAAATTTGAACTCATCAAGGCTACATGACAATACACCCAAATACATAAGATGTTAATATCAATATTAGTAGTGGATGTAACCTCTAAATTTGATAGAATTCAAAGAGATTTTCTATGGAAAGGATTTGAAGAGAAGCTTAGGTTTCCTCTTTGCAAATGGAATCTAGTGTTTACATAGAAAAGAGTATGGGATTGGTAAATATACGGAGCATTAAAGAAAGAGTTGAAAAGGTTACATAAAATATATAAACACTTGGTAGACATGGCCAAATTGTTCAAAACATATTTTTTTCTAGGATATCTATAGCATGGAACTTGACATTAAAGATTTTACAATCAATTAATAAACATATTAGGTGTTGGTCACCAATGAAAATTCTACATATTTCTAGTGATGATTGCTTGAAGCCCATCCACTTATTTTTATCCAAAATAGAAACTATTGACCAAAGACTTTTTAGCTTACAATGATATGAAAACAAAAATGCTATTGATGTAAGAAACAATTCCACATCTTTTGAATTCCATTAGTAATATGTTTGATGAAGAAAACCCCAAAAGTAGTGGAGATCTTGAAGATAAATTTTACTTATGCTTTTTTTATCTTGTAAGGATGAGTTGCATTGGAATCTATCAAAATATAGTTGATAATCTATCAAGTTGGGATTACAGGTTATAGAGAAATTATAATTGCCTATTCCCAAAGATCTCCACTTAAAGGAAATTTTACAACTTGAAGCCTTACAAAAGGCCTCAATATTCCTTTGGTTAGTAGTCCAAATAAAAAATATTATGGATGATAATTTGTAAAGAAGAGGATATCATGGACCTTTTAGATGTGTTTTGTGTAATAATAAGATGGAAACAATGACTTTTATTCTTCTTTGGATTTAGAAGTATTTTGTGTAAGAATAAGATGGAAACAATGACTTGTCTTCTTCTTTGGATTGTTCTTTTGATTTTATTTTTTTATAGATTTGGTTAGTGTGAGAAACCCCTATGCTTGATGCTCATCTGCATCCCACCATGACCTCTCATAATGGGAGAGTTGAGCTTATCAATAGCTAATTTGACACACAACCACACGGTACACACATACTGCAGTTTGAACCTTGGGCCTCCCAAAGAAAAGCCAAAGCCCAAATTGATGTGTTGCCCCTTGGTACCAATATTTTTTTTTGGTTAGTATTAGAAACCCCTACGATTGACACTCAGTGTTGGGCATTCCCATCCCACCATGACCTCTTACAAGGGGAGAGTTGAGACTATCAATAGGAAATTTAACATAAATCCCCACAATCACGTCATGGTTTGAACTTTGGACCTCCCAAAGAAAGTCCAAAGCCTAAACAGTTGTGTTTTCCCAAGGACATTATTTTGATTTTTTTATTTAAGTCAATATAACAAATAAATATTATGGGTTTATTTCATCTATATGGACCAAATTGATGAAATGTTATATTTTTTATTTCAAAGCTAAAAAAATATTATATTAAATATGTGCTACCCTTTTAGTTATAGGATTTATATACACATAATAGATGGTATTTCATAACAAAATGAAATCAAATAAAATACTTTAATACATGATATATGAAAATTTTTACAAGTTAGAATCATCCAACTTATTCATTCTTTGTTATTTTTTTAATTCATTCTAATAAACTTTAACTAGTAATTTTGTAATACATAGGAGAATCAGTTACATCCATAGTCTTTTTCTACTACCAAGCAGGGTTCAAATCCTAGGGCTGCCAAAATAACCCCTATTACACCTGGTTATTGTTATTATGTTCGATCGCTTGGTATTGGTACTATCGTTAGGTAAAACTACTACCTTTGCAAATAAACATGCCCTAGGGTTTGAATCTAGGTCTCTTCTTACTAAAAGAGACATATTGTTCAATTTTACATAAAGTGAGATTATATTATTTTAATATTCTAGTACGAAATCATGGGAGGACAGACCATTGATTCCTTGTATGGGTCTCAAATTCCACAATAAATAAATAACGTAAGAGTGGTTGGTGAAAAAGGAAGACTATAAATTTTTTAAATAAGATGAAGTACAATGAATGATACAAGTAAGGTTATATTTTTTGAAACATGACAAAAAAATAACAATCCAACATACTATTAAAGGGTGGAGAAATCTCATATAGGAAGCTAGAAGAGGTGTAGGTGCAGTCTCTAAGAATCAATTAGTTGATAGGAAATCAATTTCTTTGCAGGTGTAGGAAGGGGAAGAAGCCTTTTACCCTTAGAAATTGGATAACTTCTATAGAAGGGTTTACAATACAATTTTTTTGTGCAAGTATTCCCTTCGAGTGAAGTATTGTGTGTAGGCTATGGAGTGGTCATAGTAGCCTATGGGTGCTAATAAGGGCCCTTCTGGGCCCCCTCCTCGGCCCCCCTCCCCTAAGAGATAATTTGCAGATACAGTTAAAGGGAAACATGACATGGAGGACATCTTGTTTAGAGACTCAAATCTTCATTCTATTTTCTCTATAGTGGCCAAGAATCCAAAGCAACAATCATACCAGGCAAGGGTTAATGGTTGCCTCCTCCAAGCGGCCCTTCATCCTAAGCTAGTGATAGATCAAAGCCCTGGTGGCTGATAACATTCTCTACCGAAGCAAGCATGACCTAATTTGTAATTTTATCAGCATAATATCATATTTAGGATTTATGACCTCTTGGATCTTGAATAATTAGAAGCCCCTTGGGGATACCTCAATCTCTCTTATTAGCAATGGCTATTATATTATGAGTTTTTCTTCTCAAGTAGATAGAGACAAAGCCTTTGAGTCAAGGAGGAGAACATATGGTGTTGTGAGTCTTTTTTTTCAGTTGTGGAAGCTAGGATTTGACCCTCATATGGAGCCCTCTATGTTGATTTTTTGGGTTTATCTTTATACCCTGCCCATGAAATACTGATGTGAACTAGTTTTTGAAAAACTATAAAACTTCTTGGGGTGTTATTTAGGAGTTTCCATAGACATGATGAGGGGTGAATCTGCTATTTAAGCTTGGATTTATGTAGATATGGATCTCACCCAACCTCTCCTAGATGAAATAGAAATTAACATGGGGGAATTATCTTGGATCCAACAAGGAGACTATGAGGTAATCCCTTTTTGATGTAGGATCTGCCCTAAACATGGTCATATGGCCTACTTCTACCCAGAAGGCATTACAAAGAGCCCTATCCCTCCAAATAAAATTATCTCCAATAGCAAGTTTTCGAAGAAGAAAGAAGAGAATCTACCCACAACCTCAAATTTTAATCCCCCGATGGAGTGTTTTGAAGCTCCAAATATAAAGAAGAATAAAAATAACAAGACATCATGCTCCAATAAATCAACAAAAATAATTTCAATAGGTATGAAATTATTAATTCTCTCTTGCATGTAGAGGAGGAGACCACCATAATAGATGGACCTCAGGAGGATAACCTTCCCTCTATAAGGGTTGATGAAATTGTCCATCATATTTTGTTGAATTTAGATTTGGGGGCTAATCACTTAGCACTAATAAATCCAAGGAACTAAACCCTTGAAATGGTTGTGGTGGATAATGATGTTTGAATGAAATATAGAGAAAATGATAGAGGAAAACCTAAACTTGGGATCTAACAAGTGGAGAAAAGGTTAAAAAAATCTCAAGAAAAGAGTATAGGAAGAAAATTAAACCAGGAGAAGTTGGCTACTGAGAAATATCAACTAGTCATCTAGAGAAAGGTCAAGCAGATTGACACTTATTGGAATCCGGGTTTCCAATGATTGTCCAATATTGGAATATAAAAGGTCTAAATAGCAGACCTTATCAAATTGTTCTTCAGATTTTAATTAAAAATCATCATTCTAACTTTAGTCTCCTTCAAGATACTAAAGCTTCCATTCAGAAGATGGCCTCCCCAAAGAGACCTATATCACCCATAAATTGAAGATGAGTTACCGTCTCCTCACCTAATTGCACACCTTCCAAAATACCTTGTTCTTATTTATTTGAAGGAATCTGCCCAATCCTTCTACTAAAAAAAAAAATGAGGATTTAGGATCTCCCTGATGAATATCCCTCGAAGCAAGAAAAGGGGTCAATGGGGAGTCATTAGTGAGAATAGAGAAGGAAACTTTTGAGACACAACTCATGGTACACCCTCTCCACTCCTGAGAGAAGCCAAATTTCTCAAGCATTTGATCCAAAAACTACCAAGGGACTCTATCATAAGCCTTAGACATATCTAGTTTAATAAACATACCTCTTCGATGAGAATGTTGCATAGAGTGGATAGCCTTCTGTGCTAGAATAAATCCATCCAAAATTTGATGTCCCTCTACAAATCTTCCTTGCTTCTTGGAGATTATGTTGTCCATAATCTTCTTAAGCCTTTCAGCCATCAACTTAGCGATTATCTTGTAGGCCACATTGTAGAGAGCAATCGGGAAAAAATCTTCAAGGTTGGAAGCTTGTCTCACTTTAGGAATCAAAGTGAGGAAATAATGATTTAGATCCCAAAGCATAGTTATGTTTGAATGAGATTTTTCAATAGCCTTGGTTAAATCCTCTCCTATGACATCCTAGAAAGCCTTAAAGAACTCAATTGGAAAACCATCTAGCCATTGAGATTTCCTTGATTTCATGCTGAAGACTATGCTCCTCACTTCATATTTATCCACTAGACTGAAAAGGACTTTGTTTTGCTCGGTTGAAACAATCTAGGGGATATAGTTAAGTATCTCTTATTGTACTACAATATTTGGGATATCAGGGGCAGTAAAAGGATTTTGAAAGAAATTATTTGATGCATGTTGCATACCTAGTATGGTATCCATCACCTATCCATTATAGTCCTAAAGGTAAGTCAAAGAATTACTTTTTCTACTTGCTAATGCTGAGTGATGAAAGAAACTTGTGTTTCGATCCCCCTCCAACAACTAGGCAGTTCTTGCTCTTTGTTTCCAATAAATTTCCTCCTGCTTGTCTATGGAATCTAATTATTTTTTGACCTATTCATCTTCATATTTTAGATCCTTTGTTATTGCTCCAGTCTCGAAGTGGGTGGCTAGCTCCTCCATCTTTGCCAACAAAAGAGCCTTTTGGGATTAAAAATTAGATTAATTTGCTACTTCTTTTCCAGAATTTGAGATAACATTTGACACGTTGGATTTGTTTGGAAAAAATATGCATAGCTCTCCCATGGGAAGGATAACCCTCCTCCCACCAAAAGGGGATTTTTCCTTAAGATCCTTCTTTTCTAGCTAATAATTCTTAAAATGAAAAGGTCTTGAGGGAGGGATTATGGCCCAACTTCCATTCTAGAAGAATTTGAAAATTATCAGAGTCAATGCAATTAAGGATCTCCATCCTAAAAGATCAAAAAAGAAAGGTCCTTCGAAAACCAAAAATATATTAAGATTGACTTTCCTACTTGTCGATCCTACTTGTTTGTTTGTCCATGTATACAAATATCCTTCATGCTGAACATCAATTAAAAAAGCTAATTAATTTTGGACATCATAAATCTATCCCCCTGGTCCAAAGAAGGATTTCCCCCTTCCTGATCCCTAAGAGCAAGTTTAGCATTGAAATCCCCTACCACTATCCAATTCACTTCCTCTTTTTCTGTTCTACTATCCTATAAAAGTGGCCATCATTTAGGATGATAGAACGCTTAAAACCATATTAAAAACCTACATGGATTCTATTGGTCAACAGGTGAACGTGGCCAAATCTAAGGTTGTTTTCTTCAATACAGATAAAATAATCCAAGATCAAATTCTATCCATTTTGAGCTTTGCCTAGGGTACCTTTTTGCTTTATTACCTAGATATTTTCCTCCATTTTAAGACCCTAAGAGCAACTGATTGGAAAACTTTAATGGATAGAATATCTGCTAAAGTTAATAATCGGAGTCACTCGTTGGCTTACCTTTGGAGGAAGAATGGCTCTCATCCAATTGGTGATCCAAGCCATACCTATTTATAAATTCTCCATCCTAGCTACCCTTATGAGAGTCCTCAAAGAGTTGGATTTTCTTATGAGAATTTTTTGTGGGATAGCCCAAGGATAGGTAAGAAGTGGGCTCTTGTTACTTGGGATAAAATATGTCAACCTAAATTTCGAGGTGATCTTGATTTTTTTAAAGTAGCTTTAAACAATCAAGCTCATTCTAAGAAGATTTATTGTTGATGGATATCCAATAAGGAGGATTTCTTCAGTAGTAACATCACTAGTAAGTATTTGGGTTCTACCCTCATCAAGAAGTTGGCCACATTCCTCTAAGGGACCCTGGCTCAATTATTTGGAAGGTCCTAAAATCTAGTCAACAATTGGTTAAATATAGACTTTTCTGTAAAGTAGGTACATGAGACAAAGCTAACTTTTGGAGTGATTCTTAGGATCAACATCCCCCTTTAATCTATGATTTTTTAGAGTTACAACCCTTTCAAAAAAGCCTCAAAGGTAGAGGATGGATAAAGATGGCTTCATACATTACTTCCAGGAAAATTGGAGATTTCTCTTTCTTTTAGTGGAAGAGGTTAGAAGAATGGCCTATTCCTATCCCTCTTCATAAAAAGCTTCTTATTGATAAGATCCTCAAGCAAAGGTGCCTTACAAGGAAAGAGGAAGAGGATAGGATTCCCTGGGGCCTTGGCACTCTAGGTGTCTTTATTGTATATGATGGTTATAATGCTTTGCTCCCTCCTCCGTTGATCCTATAGGATGCCCCATGGGGTAGAGTTTGGGTGGCTAAGGGCTGGCTTAAAATTAATTTATTTTCTTGGGAAGTGATGCATAGGAGTTATCTCACCTATGAAAACCTTATGAAGAAAGATTTTTATGGCCCTTCCAACTGCATCATGTGTAACTCCCAAGAGGAGACACTTGATCATCTACTTTTCCAGTGTGCATTTGCAGGAGAGTTGCGAAAAAGGTGCTTAGATCTCTTAAAGGATCACATAAACTACTCTTTTTAATATATGGGAGATTTGAAAACATAGAAATTTCAAGAATACGTCCATTTAGCTAGGTTGGTACCTAGGTTCAAGTTTCATCTCATGGCACATTTGGCTGGAAAGAAATTCCAAATTTTTTAGAGAGGAGTTCAATCCAATGGAGCTAGTTTGGTATAAAATTGTTACCAAGGTTTTTGAAACTATTAGAGCTCACCTTAGGGACAAGAAAACTCGAGAGAATGAGAGGGCTCCCAATCCACAGAAGTTGGGATCATGGCAGCCCCCTCCCCTTGGTTGGGAAAGATTAATTCTGATGGTGCAGCCAAGGATAACCCAGGGACTACAAGCATTGGTTTTCTTAGAAGAGATTTCAAGGGGAAGATCCTCCATTGGGAGCTAAAGGGCCTTGGAAGGGCTACTAACAATGAAGTTGAAGGATTGGCTATCAGACAAGGTTTTCTCAATGCTTGGGAGAATGGGGTTAGAAAGATCATAGTTGAGTTTGACTCACAAATTATGGTGGGGCTTCTGGATGTTATTAGAAATTTTAGACTGAAGGCTTGGAGGATAAGGAACATTGTGAGCCAAATTAAATTCATTTGGAAGTTGTTCGAGGATGCCATCACGGTCTATGTTGATAGACAAAATAATGCAATAGTTGGCTTTTTGGTTAAACATGGTAGTGACAGTCCTGTTGGATACATGTTGAATTCTAATCAGGATAGGGACACTTCTGGAAGGTTGGAGGTGAACCAAATGGTTCTTAGTTTGGCCAGCAAAGACTTAAGTAAGGACGTGGACAGGTCTAGAGTCCACTGAGCCTTATGGATCAAAGGAGGATGAACAATTATTTGTTAGATTTTTTGCTACCTCTTACAAAACTCTTTAGTCCTTTTTGGGATAGCACTGGTAATGTTCACAATCAATATAATTATTTTTACATTTTCGAAAAAATTACATAAAGTGATACATTCCTTTATTTCATTGTCACAACCATTAATTTTTTAATGTATAGGACCTAATTTTTTTTATATGAGCGTTACAAATTGAAAAAATACCACATTGTGCGTCCTTTTGTGAAAGCTGTCTAATGAAAAGTTGATACGAAAGCATTTAACTCAAAGCACTCAGTCTAGACTTCATTAAGGTTGATCAAAATTGTTCAGATTGATTCTATTTTGCAATAATATATTAATATTGACCACTGTAAAATGTTTTCATGATAACAAATTTCAGTAAAGGGAAATTCTTCAGATCAACCTGCATCATAATTTAGAAAACCCTGCTGATTCTGGGGCTACTTCCTTTTTGCTTTGTATGTTCTGTAAGCTTCTGTGTTGATTGGTAGTATTCAGCAAAATGTTGTATCATGTGTTTGCAAATAAATGATATGTCTTAGCATTTACTATTATCAGCCGAATAGCAGATGTAGTGGTTCCCACCGTTACAAAGCCAAATAAGATAAGAGTGGAGATATGCCAAGATTTCTCCCATGAACTAATCCTGCACCATTTCACCTGGATTTTCAAACATCCCCAATTAGATACATCGTTACAAAAGACATTATCGTAACCAAACCACAAACATGGCACGACCAATACATAAATAGTGATAAGGATTACCTTAAGAAATATCAAGGTTGGAAATACAAATGTCAAGGGAACAAGAGACAGTGAGCCCACCAAAGTCACAAAGTCTCCCAAGAAGGGAAACATGGCAGCTGAAAGTGTACTGAATGTGAAGAACAGTGCACGAAGTATGAACCGAATCAGAAGATTATGTGGAGAACTTTCATGCTCATCCAGGCGATAAAATCTGGTGTCAAGAGTCTCATGCACAGGAACACAAAAAATCTGCATCCATAAAAGGATGATATCATACACCAAGTCACATATAGTGATTTAAGTCCATATTATTGCCATCCACAATACTTAAACTCAAATGTTTTGTTTGAAAATCAATTGTCTGTTCTTAGATTATTCACAAGGTGTTGTATTTGTTTGCAAGTCTTGGGATACATTTAAGCTAGACTTAAATCCTTATCCATGATGTTTCTTAAAAACTCACAAACAAAAATCAAATGACTGCTTAGCTACCATATAATGTCTGTTTCAGATCAATATTGTTCTTCAAAATGCCCAAGAATATTTAAGATTGTGTGTGCATGTTAATGCTTTTTTAATAAAAGAGAGGAGTCTTGACCTACATGCTGTGATACGATAGTCTGCAAGAACACACATGCATTTGCCAAAGTTTTAGCCCATTTGGGGCCACTTAAGTCACCTAACATATACTCTGAGATGGAGGACCCATATGCCCAATACCCAATAATTGTTAAGGTATAGTATATGGCCACTCCAAGGGTAAACTGTAAGTAGAGGGCTTTGTGCATATTTTTGATAGATGGTCGTTTCAAGGTAGCCTGCAGGAGGACAGAGTTTTAGGCTAGTCAATACAACAAAATGTCTAATGAAATTCTTGAAGTGTATGTTCAATGAAGGGGACTGCAATAGACAGCAAAGTTATAAGAATTAAACTAAAGAAAGATCATTGTGTGTAATTCTCATCTGGATTTCAGGTAGCATGCCAGAATTATTAGCAAACACAATGGCCGCTAACGCTCCTAATGCATTGAAAACCTTTTCTTGCTTGTTTCCAGGTATGCTGTAATCTTTAGATCTAGAAATGCCTGCAAAAGGAAATGCATATTTTAAAACATTTTTGTGTGAAGTTGAATTTAAAACATGTATGCAATATTCACAGTAACAATCATACCATCTTTGATAGAAATGATCATTGAGATTGCAACGAAGATAACGGTACAGAACGCCGAAATTCCATACCACATGCCCATAGCTGACAAATGTGGTAACCAGAAAGCAAAAATAAAATATGTGAATCCCGAGATTATAATAAACTCTGGAAGTTTCAGCCCCACCAATCTACTATGTTCCATAAATATATCCTGTATCATCAGTCCTTGGCAATGATTAATTCTAAAATAAACTGATTCTGCATCATAAACATTCTAGTGTGGTGAGAAATTTTACTTCAAATGTTTGGCTACAAAGGATGAGAGATGAAGTACCTTGAGTGCTCTTCCAGAAAGTAGCAGGAATCCCATATTGCATAGTATGAAATGTGCAAACTGTAAAGCCCACGCCAGGTAATACATTTTCTTCCCTGCAGATAACTCAAAATTACTACATTAAATAAATTATATTCAATGCTATAGGTTTTACAGAACAGAAGAGCAAAAACTGAATTAATGCTATGTCGTAGGCAGAAAAGTACTGTCCTCCTTTATGATCAGAATCAAATAATTGAAGTATTAAAAAAACCCTTGTGTGCTTGTTGGCTAAAAGGTAGTTCCAGGTAGTTCCTTTTAAGAGGAAATTACCCTATTTCTTCTGTGAAAGATTGTCTTACCAAACACATGGCCAACTAAATCTCTGTATCTGATGAAGCGTTGTCCGTCTATAATGTCAAGATTTGCAAGCAACAAGTTGGAATAGAGCGAGAAAGCCCCCAATACAACCATGCCAATTATTCCCCAGAGCAATCCTAGAGGCACCAGAATAAGGTTTGAATATCCCAAAATGTACACACAGTTGAAACTTGTCACCAACAACAACCCTACTTTGTGCCATGAATCTGAAAGCCATCACATTACAGAACAATTCTGTTAATGTTAAGTTGTATGATTAGCCAAACTCACATAAAATTTATACTCATAGATAATAGACCTGCTAAAGGAACAATAACAATAAGATTCTCTCACACACACATAGTGTGTATATATCACAGAATATAACAGTTACATGACATTAAAAAATGAAAATTGAATGTGTATCCTTCACTTAGACACAATGAAGAAAAGCCCTTACCATTGTCAATTTTGTGTGCAGTCTTCTGGGTAGAACAACTGCTGTCTTCTAGTTCCATGGCCATAATATCAATAGTTGTTTTGGTCATCAAATCTTCCTGCTATTCAATTCAATTCAATTCCACTATATATAAGATAAGACCAGTTTTCACCTTAATTGATTCCTCTACCCTCAACATCAGAACATACATATTAAAATAACAAAATTTCCCATTGCACATATAGAATTGGATTTCAGCAACTTTGGAATCAATCATTCCCAACAAAGGGGTAGTGACAATGGTGGTGCAATGACATCACATGCAACTAATAACCACTGAGCATGGAGACCTTGTGCTCTTAAATTTCTATAACCATAAACAAATGCAAAAAGTTGTTTGGTCATTCTGACTCTAAACGTCTACTTTTTTTTCAAAGTCTTTTAAAAAAAAGCCTCTGAAACAGCAAAAGATTTGTCCTATTAAACATCCCACATACAGCAACCCTTGAGGATTATGGCCTATATTTTAGCATAAGTGCTGTATCACAACAAGAGTTATCACAAGCTGTTAAAGTGAACCTCACAAAACAACAAATCTATTGGAAAGCTATTAAATCACTTCCAAGAATCAGCCCATATCGAGGACAACCGCATTAACTTCTATAAAGTTCTATAAAAATCGAATATTCTCTGTTGTGGCCTCCACGCCTACACTGCTATCTCTGTTACAGTTCACCTATTTCACTGGACAAGTGTTTTTCTCTATCTGAGAATAAAACCAAGAGTTGGTAATTTGAGTTTCGTGCACGTCAGAATAACACAAAAAAATAAATAAACCAAGGGCTAATTCCACTGAAGGACATGAATAACACAAAAAAATAAACCAAGGGCTAATTCCACTGAAGGACATGCACCAAGTGGAAGCTAAAAGGACCTATATAAACAATCATATGTCACAGTGATATACACAGGAATTGTGAGTTATTTTAATATCAACGAGGAATTCCATGATCTGATATTAATATGATTAAAAACAAATGAGACAAGAAAATAAAATAAGAGAACCCCTTACACACAGACACCATGATAGGCATGAAGAATCTCATGTGAACATTCATGTGAACATACCTGTAACTTGGACCATTACAGCTGGTTCTTTTTTTTGGTAAAGGGTTTGGTGAGTAATACCGTTGTTATTCATCCAACACCTCTAAGTGGCAACATTCTTATAGCAATAAACTTCACCTACCTGACCAGATACAGTTTACAGTTTAGTATTTATATTATTTACGTCTTAGTTCACAAGAGTTTGATGCCCCATAAAAAGATACGGAGCTTACGGGAGTTAAGTTGATCCGTAGTTTTGACAAAAACAATGGAAAAAGCAAGTGATTATATCATTTGTAGTCCTATTAAGTTGGTGTGGACCTCAAAGTTGTGGTACAACTGATGCCACTTTAGAAAGAGCCTTCTAATCAATCATGCATTAAGTATGAGAATAATTGACCTACTTTAATACGAAACTAATTAAAATTTTAATATTTAGTGAGTATATTCATTTCATAGACCATTAATAAATTAGTTATTATATTCATATTTAATAAATAAAAAATTATTATTGTAATATTATACTAAGAATAAATGTCAATCTCATACAAATAATTTTTAAAAATTATAATTATATTTTTTATGGGTTATTTTAATTTTTTAATTAAATTAGATTATATATATATATATATATATATATATATATATATATATAAATTTTTTTTCATTTGGTTATTGTAAAAAATCTCTATGACCAGCACTCCTAACCATGACCTTTTACGTTGACCCCTCGTAAAGTAGAGAGCTATACTTATCAATAGAGAATTTAACACAAAGACACCACACACCCACCCCTTTACACACTCGCCCACACCGCGGTTTGAACCTTACCTCCCGAAGAAGAGTCAAAGCCCGGACCGTTGTGTTGCACCCCTATATGCTATATATATAATTTTATTAATAATCTTAATTGTATTTTTAATTAGTTATATAAATACTATCATCAATCATAATATAGAGAAGGTTATATGAAATTAAAACAGGTCCTATCTATATTACATTATAACTACATAGTCTGAGTGAGTGTAATGGTAGACTTTGAAAGTGTGAATAAGAGGTTAAGGTTTGAATACAATGAAGGTAGAGTTGTACACTATAATTTTATACCTAAAGTCTGGTTGGATAAAAACATATTGGATAATGGATAAATTTGAATCTTGGTCTCCTTCTCAAAATAATGGAAAAAATTGAACCTTAACACTATATGATAAAAATAATATTATTTTATTAATATCATTAATTATATTTTTAATAGGTTTTCATGATTTTGTTTATAGTAGTGTCTAAGGTTCACCCAAAAGTAAACTTTTTTACCTAGCAGTTCATGTACAATGGAATTCTTACTTTTGATAATTTGAGACGTAAGGGAATCGTGGGTTCATCCTATTGTGTTTTATGCTAAAAAAGTGAAAACATTTGATCACTTGATGTTTGAGTACCCGTTTATGAACTAAATCTAGGAGCAATAGTTGGTGTTTAGCTTTCAAAATCTAAGTCAATGTTGATTTGAACCAAATTAATATTTGGAAAAGATGGAAAAGAGGCAGATTTAAATCTAAAGCTCTTTGTATTGAGTAGAAGCTTAGATTAAACTTTATTTGGTGGCAAGTTTGGTTGTAGAGAAATGAAAAAAATAAACATTTTCATCCTTGGATGGTGTCTAGCAGGTCATTTGGAGCAAAGTCATGGAAATTATGGTAGTGTATGCTAAAGAAGAAACTCAAACTAATATAGTGATGATGAAGAACAAAGTCGAAGTGTAAGAGGGACAAGATAAAGCTAGTTGGAAAACACCTCGAGAAGGTTGTAAAAGGTAATCCAAGTAGAGCTAGAATTGGAGTGGTTTGTAGGAATCATCTTGGGATAGTCCTCTATTAGGAAATATAGGATTTGTGCATGATCACGAACAATGAAGCAAAAGCCTTAGCTATCAAATATACTTCTATTTGGGCAATAAGACAATGCTATAGGAGGATAATCAAAGAATTAGATTCTCAAATCTTGGTATGAGCTCTGGATTACATGAGGAACTTGCTTTGGATATGTGGAGGTTGAGGATTCTTGTCACTCATATTAAGAAGTTGTGGATTTATTGGATGATGTGATTTCAATTTATGTGGGTAGAGCTCTAAATAAAGTGGTAGACTTCTTGGCTAATATGGGTACTAAGAAGGAGGTAATGGTTCAATGGCACAATGACATGGTTATTAAATATGAGAGGATTAGGTAGGTTGGTGAGCAAATCCAATGTTTGGCTAATTTGGAGGGCTATTGTAGATAAATGGTTTAGAATATTTGGCTCCAATGCAAATCTCCTTTTAATATTATAATCAAAAGTGATCAGTTCTTGGGATCTTGGTTTTTAGAGTTATGGAGGTTTGTTGGAAATTTAAAAGGATGAAATGGGTGCTCTTGTTGGTTAAGGTTGAGAGGAGTGTTGGTCACGAATCTGCCTAAGTGTAAAATATGCATCCTAGACTCAGCAAACATTGAAAGGTCGAAGGAAAGATATGTCCTTCAGGCCAATATCCATAGAGGGTTGGTTCCCTTACTAATCTAAAGATTGGTATAAAGTTTAGGGAGAGAAATTAACAGAAAGAGATGGGAAATATGGCAGTAAGCTAGAGAAATAGAGTGGGGATGAACTAACAGCTAAATAACCACGTCAAGTTTTAATCAACATTTAACCAAAAGAACAACATAGGAACCAATCACAAATTATGCTTATGAATTTCAATTAATATTTCAGCATTCACTTCTTCATCAAAAATTAGATTCAAGTGTAGAATTTAATCTATCTAATAAATACATGGATATAATAGAAATGACAGGCAGAAAGAAATCATATAAACCACTAATTCAAGAACCAGAGCCAAAATTTTGTCAGTTGATGCAAAAATTTAAACTCAAAGAGTTTTTCAGCAAAATGTTCCCCTCTTCTTACATCAAGTTTTCTAGTTTTTATAGAGGATTTCACCTCCAAAATTAAATGAACATTAAACAAAATGTTGGCCAGTCAAATACTAAATGATCGTAATTTTCTCCTTGGTAATATCAATGAACCAATTTGGTGGCACCTTGGGAAGCAATGAATGATTTCATCACATGACATATTAGGACTTAGCAGGTGCCTCAAAAGTGAAAATCCACTTCAATGGAAGGCACCTCGAAATTAATCAGGACCACACTAGAGTCAAGAGTGAACAATATTTAATTTGGGCAATCTTCTGGTTATCTATCAAACCTGATTTTCATTAGCAGTAATTCTGGAGACTTTACTCCTTTTCATCCCAAAAATTGAATTCACCACTGGCCTTGAAATCTCCTCCAATCTAAATTTCACTCAGAGCACCTTTGACTATGATTTTTATCTCGAGAAAATGGTGCAGATTGATTTCGCTAAGGCAAATCCAGAAAAGGACTTTTGCCATGTGTGGCCTAAAATGTATCTTCACCAAGGCATGAGCGAAAGAGTGACCTGCTATGCCATAGCGTGAAATGGCACTTTTGCTCCAACATGGGCAAAAAAGGAGTTTCACTAGAAAAATGGGTGAAAGGAAGTTTCACTGGAAAATGGGTGAAAAGGGAGTTTCACCACGACTTAGCCAAAAATAAACTTTAGCCCAAAAATGCGCCAAGATGTTGTCCGAGAAGTAATTTCGCCAAAGTGTGGGTGAAAAAGGTATTTTGCCATGGTACAAATGAAGTTCGTCCAAAAACTGATTTTGCTGCAACTGTTGTCTGAAAATGGGTTTTCATTGGGATCTTCGCTTTTGCCTGAGAGGGGATTTCACCAAGAAATAGGGTAAAAATGAATTTCACTGTGAACAAGGGCAAAACTACCTAGAATGTGATTTTTCTAGCGAAACTCATTTTATACTTAGGCAAAATTTTGGCAAATTTTGAATTTGGCAAAAATGCCAACAAGGTGTCTCCTCCCAACTTGTAAATAATTTTTTTTAATATAGTTTTCTCAAATTCTTTTTTTTTAACATTCTAAAAAGAATTATGTAAATATATGTATGTAAATTTTTAAACATAATAAGTTAAAAATAATTTGAATTAATGAATATGTCATTAATCTATACTTCAAGATCACTAAGTTTTAAAATAAGTAATATAATAGTTATTTGAGAATAAGAAATTCTCTTATAAATATGCTATCTAGAATATGATAAGAGACAAGATAAGAAAGAATAAATTATGTCATGAATGTTTGAAATATAACAAATAATTTATATGGATGGCATATAGTTGATTTATTGCATGACACACAATCATTAGAGATATATTTAAAATGGAAAGACCTTGTTTAAATATTCTTTTTTAACCTATGGTTATATATGTTAATGGGTTACCTTGGGATAAATTGCATCCTTAAATTGTAATGGTCTAGCCCAAGAGGAGCCCCCACCTAAGCAAATTGATATAGAGGGTACTCCTTTCATGTCTCAACTTGATCATGCTAAAGTTGAACAAAGAAAAAAGAAGGAAGAACATCAAATAAAAGCTAAGAAGGATGCTTCAACCAAAAGGAATAATGTGAAAGAAAATGGGACCAATGAGGATAAGGATTATGTGTCTAAAAGGCTTGCACATATATATATATATATATATATATATATATATATATATATATATATATATATATATATATATATATATACTTGAATATATTGAATCCTTCTATGTCGAGGCTAGTGCAACAATTTATTCTTCCTAGACTCGGTTTCACCCAAGAGATGCAAAAGATGCCAACAAAGTCTTTTTTTGGGTGGGTGGTGTATGAGGATAACACTTACATGTATCCTTTGTGTAAATTCTAATTTGATTTTGCTTGATAAACTATATAATCATATTGATCTTGATGCAATATTATGGCTAGAAAAATATCTTTTGAAACGGCCAAGTATCACATGCTAGAGAATTGTTTAACATGGTGGTTACAAATATTTTACATTTACATGGACAAAAGTTGACTTCCAAGATTTTCCTTGTGAGGATTTACACCAAGGTATTTAGTATTTGCATTGGGTATAACAAAATAGTGAGCTCGATCATTATGTTGATAATTATTATTCTTAGCCACATGATTACAGTGTGGGAGGTTTTCTATGCCTATATTGCTCTGGGGTGTTCATCTATTTCTTATGCATAAAAAAAAGACTCTAGAACATATTATGTACCTATATTGCATGTCGATTGGTACCCAACACTCAATAAATTGCAAATTAAGAGTTCACATTTGAGGGGGTAGAAAATATTAGTCTTTCCAAATTTTCAATTTGCTCAAGATTTTGTAGATTGTATTTGGTAAGAACCAAGTGACCAAAAATTGACAATGTCGAGTTGGTAGTAGTAAGGACCATCCAACTACATTGTTGATCGAATGGATAAGTAAATGCCAATGTTTCACTCAAGGTGAATGGTTGATTTTATCCCATTCACAAGATGACATGAATCAATAAGGTCTAGTTTGACTAATTGTTTTTCATTGGTTGTGTGTATCTGTAGTCACAATTATTGTGAACAATGGTGTGTTTTCCTTTTTGCAACTTTTGATATTGGATAGTGTGTGTATGTCTATATCTATTTGTGTTAAATATTCATGGATATTTGAGTTTGTTCCTATTTATGGCTAAGTATCCAGTAAGGCCATTCCTACTATTGCTTGTTGAATAGTTGAGTGTCATCATATGGGTTTTTGTAATATTGTGAGTATCCCTACCCATTTTTTGATCGTAATATAATAATATGGTAATGTTATAATTTATTACATCATTAATGTGATAAATCATACTAAAAATAGAGTGGTTAGAACCACTCGTGCATGAGTTATGTGAGCACTATTAGTTAGTTATGATTTCCACCAATTATGGAAATCACATTGTTAATGTTGTTGCTCTATATTGTACAGTGTAAATTGTACTTAAATAATCTTCTAATCAATAAAAACACCAATGAAGAATTCTATTTTTTATAAACTAAAATATCATTGTATTGGGAGTATCATTAGCTTCTAGTTTAATAGCTAAAAGTCCTTCTCATGTTATTTTGTACAAATAGACCTCTTTTAATTCCGTTAGATAGAAGTTATAGGTGAGATATTTTTAAAAATACTTCCACAAACCTTCTATAATATCAAAGAAGTCCCAAAAAACCTTAGACTTTGTGGATATTTTAGAGTAGTGGTCATTATATAATGGATTTAATTTTAGCTAGGTCAACTATGATACCATCTACTAAAATGATATACCCTAGACAATGTATCCTTTTATAAATAATGCATTCTTGTATAACCTTACATAAATATTATGTTCTTTTATCATATACAATACTATCCTTATATGCTCAAAAATAATTTCCACATTATGGGAGTAAACTAATATATTATCCAAAAATATCAACATATATTTGTCAATATAAGTTTTAAAAATATTGTTCATGAGGCTCATCAAAGTTACTAGTGCACTTGTGAGAGAAAATGGGACTATGATAAATTCATAATGTTCATAACAACTTCTAAAGGTTTTATTTGGTATATGCTCTTATTTGATCCTTAATCAACGATATCTACAATAGAGGTCAGTTTTTTAGAACATAATTATTGTTTAAATCTAGTCAAATAGATCATCTATCATTGGAAAATAACACTAATTTTAATTATTGTCTCACTCAACATTTTTTAATCAATACAGAGCCTTAGTATATTGTACTTATTCTTCATGAAATTCATTGGTGCACCCCAAGGCAATACACTGGGCGAAAGATATCCCTTAGAAACATTGCATTCAACTACAACTTGCATTCAAACAACTCAATCATTGTTATTTGATAAGGATCCTTAGATTGCAGATTTGTTCCTACAATAACATCTATCAAAATATAAAAATTCCTTGAAGGATGAACTTTTAGAAGCTCTTATGGAAATACATCTTGATATTTATTTGGGAAGGGATATTCTTCAAAAGTTGGCTTGTTATTCTCTACTAAATCATCGTTGTGATAGCTTAAAGTATGAACCCCTTCCATTGAGTCTTTCTTATCTACATAACTAATACCTATATAAAACTAATAAGACTTCATATACCCTAAATGGTTGTGTTGTATTTCAATAATCAAGACATTCAATCATTTTGACATAATAGTAAACCTTGGCTCTATGTTGCCACATCCATTTTACTCCAATTACCACATAATATAATCCTAAAGGGCCACATATAGATTCACTTTCATGGAAAATTTGAATATTTTCAACACAACCAAGCATTGCTTTACTCCTGTCTACTTGATTTGCATACTAAATAGTCTATGTATTCCCCATATAACTAGCATTTCTTTAGATTTTTCCTAGCATATGTTGAGCTAAAAAATACTCAAATACTCAATATCAATTAAAATATTTATAGAACATCCAAAAAAATTACCTATAGCATTAATGGAGCATTTTTGTGCTTTGTTCAATGATTGTCTAGTACTGTAGGGATACTATGTTAGGGTTGGCTAGGTTGTCATGGATTCTTGGTGGAGTATTTGGGTCCTTGTAATAGACATTTATTAGTATAAATATTCCCTCTACAAATGAAATGTATACCTAATTTTGACCATTCTTGTTCATTTCATCCCTTTGTTAAAAACCTTGTGGGGTGGAATTCCTTCTTGAAATCCTTTTTGCCAATTTTTCCTTTGTTCTATTTAAGAACGTACCATTTAGAAAATTTTCCCTAAACAAATGAGTTGTCCATTGAGAAGCCTTGGTATTCTCTCTATTCTATTTGTAATAATAAACTATGGATTGAAGTTTCTAATCCTACTTAATAATATTCTCAAACACTTATTTCATGTTTGAATTGTTTCCCTAATTTAATGAATCAACCCCAAGATGAACTTCCTAATTCTAAATAATTCATCCTTCTCATACCAAGTTTCATACTTGAGAATATTTATAAATGTCTCATAGTATTGAGTTATAATCATCTATCCTTGAAAGAGATTTTGAAATTCTATCTTGTTTTTAAAGTATAACTATGCTAAGCACCGCTAAAAATAAGAGAAAACATTTACTCCCAAGTGTTGTACTTAGACACCAATCCTCTTTTAGATTTTAGATTTTAGATTATCCCACAAAGATATTGTCTCTACAGTAAGTTGATATTTATACCATACCACCTTTGTCTCTTTTGTAATGTTATGAAGTTCAAATCTCAATGATTTATGACTCAACTTCATCTCCAAGGGAGTTGTAATATTTTGATAGCATAATATTTTAAGAATCCTTGGATTGCTCTATCTTTAGGTGATATTTCTTGTTCAATTTTTGTTCTATGCAATTTTATTCTATCTAAGTGGACTCTTGACCATTGTCCTAACCATTTCAAATTTTGTTAGCACTTTACTTCCATAGGGGTAAGTCTCATCCTCTTCCTTTTTATTTGTCCAATATTAAGTCTTCTACTATAGGATGGCCATTATGTCCCTTTTTCTATTCAATAGATCCAAAATCTGATATAGTTTGGCTAAGGTACCACCATTGTATCCATTGCTAGTGGAATGATCAAAATTTATTGTCTAACTATTTTCCTAGTTACATAACAAATATATAGATTTAATTACTAGTGAGCTCATTATATCCCTAGTATTGACACTAAAGCTCTTATACCACATTTAACAACCCCCATTACCCCCTTAGTGGTAATGGTCAACAAAAGTATAAAGTTTTTTCATAATAATAAATTCACTCTATTGCCACATAGTTTGAATACGATCTACTACGCAATACTAATTTTGTTAATATTTAAACAAATTAGATTCATCTACTCCAAAAGTATTCATTTATTCCATAAATCAAGTCCATATGAAATTCCATAAATTTCATTAGTATCTACTGAGAGTTTAAGTTAACTTCATCTAAGCCTAATAAAAATATTGTATTCATTCATTTTTAGGGTCTAACATTACAAGTCTTTTATGTTTAAAAATAATAATTTGGTTTACCCTAACAAGAGGATCCTTTTATGGTTCATGAACTACCATTTGTAACACAACATACTCAAGTTTATTATCTAAACCAACAATCCACACCAAGTCAACACAATCAATTGACACTAAGTATACATAGTGATTACACATTTATATTATTTCCTTCAAGATACTTAAATAAATGCATTCATATTATATATCATGCATCATGAATAAAATATGCTCCTAAGGTAGTGCAAAGCATGTTTCATTCCTTAATTTTCTATATCAAATAATAACAATAAACACAACATCGCCAAATAGTAATAGTTGAGTTATTTACTAAATAGAAACAGGGTTACCATACTATGAAAAAATATGATAAGAATAGGATGATTGTAGTCAGATATAGATAGTAATACAAAGTTAATTGATTCCAAAACTTACAACTATGATATTAGATGAAATTAGAACTTGCAAACTGGATGTAAGATAGGAAAATTAACAAATAACTATAGAAGAGTAAATTACAAGTGTCACATTAAAGAGTGAAAGGCACAATCAATAAATTGCAGATAGGCCTACAACCTTTATGGCTCTAGAAATTGCCCAACTTTATGATGAGATGGTAAGGTCACATTGCTACTTGAGGAATTCCTGCCAAAAAAGTTCACAAAATATGAGAAAATACCCCTTTGGTCTTATAGAGCTTAATTTATGTGGACTAGCATGTGGATACTAATTTTGGTGGGGATTCATTATCCAAAAACATATATGAGGGATAGAACTAGCAATTTTTTTCTATTGTAGAAGACAAGTGCAAGAAGTGATAAAATTTTATTACTAAAAAAAGGATACATATGAGAGAATTTATATAGGCTTTGCTATAAAAAAATATTCATGACAATATGAAGTGATTACAATAGAGATTCACTTTCAAAAATATTCCTATTTTTGGCTCAGTTGAGGGCTAGCTTTATAGGAAAGTGAGACTCTCTAGGAAGGCTTCTAGAGAATCTATTGAGATCGATAGTCAACTAGGTGGTGTCATTTGTATGGCTTGGTGAGTTCCAATATCATGACCCATTCAATATGACAATGAACATGGTTGGTATAACATGATGGGAGCTTGCCTACCATGATTTTTTATTTTCCTATTATGATAATCATTAGCATTGGCTTCATAAGTATTGGTAGCACTTATGCCAAATGACCATTGGAAAGCTAAATTGGGTGCAAAATGATAAAATTTAAAATTCTTACAAAAGTGCTACCAAGAAAGTAGAAGCATTTCTAGGCAAGTAGAAGTGCTATTGATGCTATCACTTCTATCTACGTACTTTTGCTTTTAGAGCAATTATGCTACTAGCTTATGCTTGAATATGATTAACTTGATTTGGATATTTGACCCGTTAAATACTAAAGATGTTGATAAGTTTTGAATACATGATGATGTGCTCAAACTTATATGTCTATATTTGTCTCTTTTTTAATGCATTTATTGAATGATAAATGCGTAAAAAAAAAATCTTTATGCCCTAATTTTGAGATAGACAAATTTGATGTTGCTTAGGATTTGTGATGTAAGATTAATCCTTTTGATCTGGTTATAATTGATGATGTTAAAATTTACATTTTTAATAGCATTAAACTTTATCATACCCTAGTGTACCCCCTTGATTTTTAGAGGGAAAATTAAATTTGATCAAGAAAACTCGACTTAACCTTGATTCACACTAGTGAAATGATGAAATATTGTTGACAAATAGTGGAAATTGATTAATATGGGAAGGGGTAAAATGGTTAGGGATAGAAAAATAATTTTACCATGGACAAGGATTATCAGGAGGTCTAGATCCCTAATTTTACTATGAATTTTTATGGCTAATAAAGGGATACCACTATAATGTGCAAAATGAGTGAAACCACTAACGACAAGAGGAGGATAGGTCATGTCAATTCTTTTTCCTCAAAAATTATACCCAAAGACTATTAGATTTCATAGTAGTTTCCAAAAATAAATGGAATCAAACATAACCCAATATTACTTGTCAAAATAAATGCATAACAAATAGAAAATATAGCATATCATGGGGTGCCCATAAACCCCAAAATATATTCACTCAAAGAGAATTATATTACACTCAAACAATAAAAAATGATTGATGAGGAGGGGTATTTATACCCAATTACATGATGCATTTAACTCAAGTTTATGAGACTAGCCTTAGTAATAGAATATTAAAAAATTACAAAAAATAACATTCTGAAGGTTTACATGGGCCCAAAGAGCAAACATAACATAAATTTATTGTGGCCTCAAGAGAAGCTTAACCACCACATATTTTAACAAATACAAGGGGGGAACTTGTGGCACTATTATACCAATACAAGCACCAACAAGTAGTGATATCATATCTTGATGGCACTTTTTCCATCTAGTAGTGTTATCATATATTGATGGCACTTTTGTCATCTAGTAGTTCTACCACCATCTTGGCAATGCTTTTGTCATCTAGTGGAACTTTTCTATGTAGTGGAACTTTCACCAAAGAGTGGTACTTTTGTTAGTTTAGAGTTATTATTTAAATTGTAAATTTGAGGATATTGACAAGTGATTGGTTTGATTAGTGTAGGAGATACTATAGACCCTAGACTACAAGGAGAGGAGACTTCACATGTTAGATATGATATTGTGGATTCTAGATTTTATAGATCATGCTCTCTTAGTAGTGGCAAGGTTGTACCATGTGGTCCTTGTATCAAATATGGAATTTGATAGGGCGCTACTAACATCCCTAGTAGTGATGGTATTTAGAGATGAACACATTTTAGTTGCTCTATGGAGATATGATAGCCACATTAGAGGATGTGTAGCAAATTTTGAAGGTTTCAATTATATGAGAACCAATTTATATGAGTTAGAATCAAGAACAAAACCTATAGTAGCTAATTGGAGATGTGTACTTTTCAATTGCAATTTTTGGTATTGACATCAATGTTGCTTATATTGGGATCATCAGGATAGATAGGCAATGCTACTATATGCACTAGTATATTATTTATAATTAGGAACACTAGTTAGAGAGTGATGCATTAGGTTTAGAGAAAGGTATTCATTGACATGTTGGACCATAAAATAGTGTTTCCTTGTAAAGCTATCATTTGGTCAACTCATACCATTTTTTGCATGGAGTGGCATATAGGGGAGGCAAGGGCTTGATCTATTGTACATTGTTATATGTTTGGACTTGGGAATACATAGTTGTGCTATTGTCATTAAGGTTACTAGAATAGGTGGAGGTTTTAGAGGTACTACCAGCATATTATTGGTCTTATCACTTAGATTTAGGATAGAGGATACCTCAAAGAGGTGTTTTGGGAGAGCCCGGTGACTTATCAGTGACTTAAGCTAGGAGAAAGTTACTCGGCATACATATAGATAACACCCAAGGTGAGAAAAGGATGCTTTCCAACTAGCTTAAGTCATGCAATTTAGGTGTCTAGTTAGACCATAGGGAGAGCATGAGCTCATTTATTTTGATGGGGTGATCTATTAATTTAGATTATAGTAAGGGATTTCAATAGGATCAGTCTTGTACTAGAGATCTACACAAGAGTAGGGGTATGGTTTGGTTATTCTAGAATCAAGAAGCGATGACTCTAGAGTCAATACTAACTACTGGGAGTGGTACGAAACCATCCACACCTTGAATATCATGTATTTAGCCTAAGAATAGATGAATATGTGTTACCAAGGAGGCAATTTCACTATTATTGAGATGGTATAAAGAATACCACTAAATGAGGCATAGTGTAATTATATTTGTAATATGAGGAGTAGATCATATTGATAATTATGATATGCAATGCAAGTCCAAATAGGTTGGCCTTCTCAGAACTTAAGCTTCAAATGAATTGCATTATGAAAGTGCAAGGGTATTTAAATACAATAGATTCCCAAATATGGCATAACATCCTACAACTACCCTTGTCCCCTAGTGAACCTTAAAAACCATGTTTTGAGTGGTTACTCAACTTATATTCACATTATACATGATGTAATAACTTCTAATATTCCTTCCTTATCACATTATATTTTTAGAGAGGAAACTTTGAAATTATTTAAATTTGATTCATCCTAGTGGTTTTGTGAAGATGTTTGCTCATTTTTCCAAAGTAAGATAGAATTTGAGCTAGATATTTTTTTGTTGAACATTTTCATGAATGAAGGGACACTCCATATCGATGTGCTTGGTCCTTTCATGGAGAACTGTATTACAAACAACTTTTAGTACACCTTGGTTATCACAATGTATAATTGTAGGTTTATCTTATTGTACTCTCATATTTGTTAGCATATGTTTTAGCCATTTTACTTCCCATACTAGACAATATTCTATTTTAGTGGAAAAATGAGCAATTGTTTATTATTTTTTGCTTTCCCATGATATATGTATAGATCCTAGAAAGAATACATACTTAGAGGTGGATTTTTAGTCATCAATACAACCTACATAATCTGAATTTGTGTGACCTATTAAGAGGAACTGATCTCTCTTGAATTCTAAACCATATCTAGTAGTACCCTATATATATCTTAAAATTCTCTTTACTACCTTCCAATATGTCATCTTTGGTTCCCGCAACAAAGAGGAATCTTGAGAGGGAGAGGACATTTATGTATGCTTTAAAAGGTCAAGCTTTCTGTTGCTCATGCTCCTCTCCCCCATGCATCCCAGTAGCAGCCAACTCTCTATATTGGGCGAATATCCATCAGTGGAGAACCGGTTTCTTTCGGGTCGGGCTGCCCTCCGGAGTTTTTTTTAAAGAGCCCACCCCAGGAATATATATAGAGGGCTTTTACCCGGGGAGAGAGCGTTTTAAATAAATTGGGGGTTATTTATTTCAAACGCGCCGGTGCTCTTCTTTACAAGGTATGTGAATCGGTTTAGGATTATCGTAAAATCAGTATAAGGCATAACCACTTTTGAGTTTCCAGTCATTTCAAATGACTCTCTCTCTCTCTCTCTCTCTAGTGGTCCCTCAACCTTTCCCACGCACTTTCCCTACATGAGATAATTTCACTACAACCTTTCCCATATAGTGGTCCCTCAACCTTTCCCATGCACTTTCCATGCATGAGATAATTTCACTACAATGTAGGGGTTCCTCCTTTAAGACCCATAATACTTAAAGATGATTCTTATTTTTCAACCCCACATGTTATCATTCATATGGGATTATTATGGAATAATGCCTTAATGATTAGTTAAATTCCATCTCTCATGGAATTAATTAAGACCATCACTACTCCCTGATAAGGGTTATGGTCTTACTTGCCAATGTTGTGAATAACTTGATGGATTATCTCATACCAATCCACCATTGAGTTTCCTAAGCCTCCAACTAGGATACACCATTTACAACTATGTGAAAGGATCCACCACTATACTATTTTGTGAATATTCTAGTAGATTTTCCTATACCAATCTACCTCACCTCCCACCCTAACCTCACCCACCAAGATTTTACATTCACAATGACCTAGTTGATTACCTCTCATAACTCAATCAAGATTAGGTACATCTTAATTCTAGGGCTTTCTAATATGGTGCTATTAATACTCCCCTTATTCAACCCATGGGTCCATAACAACATATATATTTATTTCTACTAAGGAAGGTAGAATGTTATATACAAAGTCACCATATCAAACTGTTAAAATTAAAGTATTTCGTTTCAAAAAAACTTATGAAGAACATAATAGAATCTAGGATAACTATACCATAATCCATCATTTATCATTATTTTTAATAATATATTTATTTATTTTTGGATCTAACAGTTTATTTTAAATAACCTAACATCATCTTTAATTATTTTCCAAAATTGGAGCATAAAAACATGCTTAAACATAGCAATATAACTACCTAATAAAGGATACAGAACTCAGCTATTTCATTAAGTTATAAATGAAGAGAAAACAAAACTAAAAGTATTTTCTAACCAAATACATTATTTAAAACTCTACCCACTTTTTTTTTTAATTTACATGGTGGAATCGGTAGCCGCCACGAATCCGGGCAAGCTGTATAGCTTTTATGGCCACCACAGTATTCTGTGTTGTCCACCCCAGAAGATACCACATAGATATTTGCGTAATCCACCCCTATAACCACCATGTCACAATCATTTTAAACCTTTTATGCTGCTGAAAGCACCAAGAAAGGGACAAAAACTCTATCCAATTTTAGATAGTATATTTATCTATTTTATTAATCATTAAAGGTAACAGTATTTCATTATACTTTCTAGTACAATAAATATTGATGATTACTAATATACGTCCCTTCAACATTACAAAGCATAATATTGTACATGTAATATACTAAATTCAAAATATTGCATTTCAATATTGCATAGTGAATAGTCTCTAATATGGTCTTTTCCCAAGGTCTTCTTTTCAAGGTCTCCTTTTATGAGCTTGAGATATGGTTAGGGATCAGGAAAACTCAATAATGCATATGCAATCCTCAAATGTACTATACAAAAAATGCAAGAACATGTAACTTACGAGTAAATACCATGCAAAAAAATTGAAAGGATTTCATACTTTTCTCAGTTTATGGTCTCCTCACCCATTACTGTACAATTATTATCTCATACATATACTATTCCTTTTCCAAGTGTATTAATATTATAATACTAGGTATTGTCATAAATAAATAGCTCCATTACCTCTAATTTAATAAAATTTTAAACCATTTATGTAATTGATAATTAAGAAAGCCCATTACTTATTCTATGCCAAGAGAGCATTGTCATTAATTTTATTAAACCCTTCTTAATCAAACCATATATTGAGATTAATTATGTCCAAGGTCTGGTTGGATTTAATGTTTGAAGTATCC
Organism: Wollemia nobilis; assembly: GCA_028583015.1. Classification (NCBI taxonomy): domain Eukaryota; kingdom Viridiplantae; phylum Streptophyta; class Pinopsida; order Araucariales; family Araucariaceae; genus Wollemia; species Wollemia nobilis. The sequence goes on along the minus strand of JAQPPZ010000669.1, from coordinate 1,643,930 downwards.
TCAGTCTCCTAGTTTTTGGATATTAGCTTCTTTTTGTTATAAGCTTTGGAGGTCCTTTCAAAACTCCTTTCATCCAACTAATAAAAAAACATATATCGATATAAAACCAACTTTTATTATTCTTATTCTTGTATGTATATATATATATATATATTACTAAGTCAAAGCTAATATACTTCCAATATTAAATAGTAGCTTGAACTCCATATTTTTAATTAAAAGAAATTGTTAATTAACTGCACAAATGATATATAATGTAAATAACACATATGCACAGTTTAATATGAATATTTAACAAATCCTATCAAATAATTTTAAAAACTTAGAATCTACTATATGTTAGTGATAGAAATTTATAAAAATCATCCCTTTAAATGGGATTCCAACCTTATAGGGGACAATTGATTTGGCTTTGTTCTTCTCACAATATTCATAATTATGTAGATTGTTTTGGACTTCTTGCTATGGCCATTTTGAAAGATTACTATCCATAATAGGATTATCATCATCCTACTAAAAACGCAATAGTGTTTTCATTTCTATATTTAAAAGAAACAGTAATTATAAGTTTGTCATATTACAGAGTTAATCAATAATTAACATAAATATACTATATTTATGTTTTAATTTTTAAATAAATAAAGCTATGCTCTAATAAAATAAATCTTATTTCCTATTATATTTTGCTAGAATGGTAATTATATAGATCTAAAGGCTTTTTTAAAAGTATATTATCAATATCCGCTCACTTAGATCCCTAAATGATAGGGTGAAAGTGTTCAAACCATACTTTGAGTTAAAATTCCTTCACCACTAGCAACCTATCAATTCTTTTTAAAATCTCCAAAAAAGTTAAGTTTTAAGAGAAATTAATAGAATCATCTACTTCATGAAAAGAGCACTCATAGCCATACTATAGGCAATAGAATACTACATGTTAAAATCCTATCATGGGCTTATTTATGCTTATTTCAATTCAGGTTCCCTAGTTAGACTAAGGTGTAATGTTTCTTCCATAGTTCTTCAAAAAATGAAAAACTTACTAAAAAAAAATCACACAATATGTTCTTTTAAATAAAAGGAAAAATATATTAAGAGAAGGCAAAACGTACTCTGCAAGGCATTTATAAAATAAATTGAATGGTATGGATTACCGTTCTGGCGAGTGTGATGAATTCCTTAAAATGTTGTCCTTGTTTGTTGCTATCAACAATCTCTTCAAAAAGTGTTCTCTCATTCCTCTCTTGCTAAGGAAATTAAATAAAATTTTGAAAATAAGGAGATATCAAGTGGATGTAATGCATGCATGACACCCATTCATTTAATTCCTTTCCAAACCATTACTAAGTTACATTAAGGAAATTTTTCCATTATTTTTTTTTGGTAAAATTAAGGGAAGAGGGTTTTGAAAGGGCCCCAAAACCTTTTACAACCGAAAGAAGACAACAACCAAAACAATGCACTTCAAAACTTAAACAGAAGAGTACAAAAACTGTACTACATCACTAACCAAAATAAAATAGTAATTGCATAAACCGGCACCACAAACTATAGGATCCAAAGGGTCAAAAGATCCGATAAGACTTGTGAGAGAGTCGAGGTAGTTCTACAACACATCTAAATCTGATATAATCCCACCAGACATTTGAGCCACATCCCAATGATCCCCAACAAATAACCACTTTCCAAGGTAGGCCGAAAAACCAAGGCAAAGACATATTCATGATACCTGCTCCCCATTTTCGAAATAATTCCCGCTCCTCATTTTTGAAATTACAAAATTATAAAAAATACAAATATAATTTATTTTTATTTATTAAATATGCCTTGCCTATTATAAAGTTTAATCCATTAAGGTTATTACTATTTTATAATTATTTTTAAAGTAAGCATTTAATATTTAAATTGCTTACTCATATCATTGATTCAATTGTTATCTAATGCTAGTGTTAATTACTCACATTAGGACTAAATGAATCACTCACTCCTAGGACTGATTTAATTAATATTTAATGTTAATATTAATTCTTAACATCAATATTATTTTAAGCAATTAACTTGATAAAACTATCAACCAAACAATTCCCATATTCTAAAATACTTGCATAAATGCATCTCATTAATAATTTACAAGTCGTATGTAATCAATAATATGCACAAATAATGTTTTTCTTTGAGTAAGTGGCTTTATGATAACTACAATGTTATCACCTGCCTACTAAGGATGGTTCTTTTTCTTTTTAGAAACCTCCTTACCCAATGGTGCATTTTAATCAAACACACACATACACAATGCAATGCATCTATATGAATGGTTTTATTTTACCCTTGAGTTGTCGATGAGAATTCATCTATCATTTCTCTTTTCTCTCAACTCTAGTTGGTTGTCTTCTACCAACCACCCATGAGAGTATCTGATCTTGCAATCACAAAAATCATCAATAGTACCATATTTTGAAAATGACATAATTCATATTTAGTAAGCAACTATCAAATCATATTAATAAAATAGGATCATTCATTGAATTTTAACACATCAGTTTCTTAATTAAATAACAAGAAAATGTGTTACTAATAATGGTCATCACATCCTCCTCCTAAGATTAACATAGTCCCTTGTGTTTCTCTTGAAAAAAAACATATACATTTATTGAAATAAAAATGGAAATTATTTTCTCATGTCATCCATATTTTCCTAGGTAGCATTATTTTTAGAATATTGGTCCCACTAGGCCTTAAATTGGTCGAGGGTGTGTTTCCTTAAGTTTTTGGAATGAAACCCTAGAATATGATAGGTTGCACCTCAATGGCCATGAGATATTCCATCTACAAGTATGATATATTCCAAATATGTGAAGGATCGGCAACATATTTTCTAAGTCGAGTAATGTGGAAAGTATCATGGATTTGATATATTGGATGGTAAAGTGAGATTATAAGCTATAGGATTGATTTTATCAATGATTTTTAAGGGTCCAAAAAATTGAGGGTTCAACTTGGTTGACTTGATATCACTCTTTTTGGGTCTCACCCTTAATAAGACTATGTCTCCCACAAAGAATTCTCTTGGAGATCTTTGTAGGTCAGCATAGCTCTTTTGTCAAATGGTTAATTCCTTGAGCCTCTACTAGATTACTTTGAGTTTCTCTTCCATATTCCTAACAACGTATAGTTATATCACTACCTGATCTTCTGGGTTATCCCAAGATAGATATGTTCTACACCTTCTTCCATATAAAGCCTCAAATAGAGCCATTTCCAAAGATGCATGATATCCATTATTATACGCAAACTCAACTACATGTAAGTAGTCTTCCCACTTAGACTTAATCCATGCAATATATGTGAAGCATATCTTTAAGAACTTGGTTAACCCTCTCTATTTTCCCATATATTTCTAGATGGTAAGCATAACTAATATTTAATTTAGTACCCAAGGCATGATGGAGAACTTGCTAGAACTCTGGTGTAAATCTAGAATCTCTATATGATATGATCACCTTTGGAAAACCATATAATCAGATGATTTATTTGGGAAATTTTTTTACCACAGTCGATACATCATCCTTAATATTTCTTGGTATAAAATATGCCACCTTTTTTAACTTTTCTATTACCACAAGTATCACATTATTACCACAAGTATCGCATCATGTTGGAACCTTGCTATAGGTAAATCTACAATTAAATCCATGGAAATGACTTGTTATTTTTGTGTAGGTATATTGTGTGGGTAAAATTCCCTACCAGATGATTATGTTTGGTCTTTATATTCTAATATTCCAAGCATCTAGCTATGAAATTATTGATATCTCATTTCATTCCAAGCCAATAAAAATCTCTTTTCATATTTTCTCTCATTTTTACACTTTCTAGATGGGTTGAATATGGAGAACAATATAACTTCTGCATAATTATTCTCCTTAAATCACTAGTCTTGGGTATAAACATCCTATATTTGAAGCATAGTAACCCATATCTTTTGTTAAAATCCCTATTTTTTATAGAATTTATCTCAATTTTGGCTTCATTTTCAATGTAGTACTAGTCTTGTAGTTGCATTTCCTTGACTTTACCAATCAAGCCAATATGACTTTGGGTTAATATTACTATATACCTTCTTCTAATTAAGGAGTCAACAACCTTGTTTTCCTTTCCTTTGATGTTGTAACAACCCAGATATATCTCACTTGGTTGTCCATTCCAGTATTACTCCCTAGAATTACACAAGGAAAAATTTGATACAATATGAAGTTGAAGTCATAGTTAAACTATTAATCGCCCAATAGTTTAAATAGTACATAGGCATAGGTTACTCACTCTAAGACTACTAACCGCTACATATGGTCTCTTGAGTAGTCGAGATTGGCCAGATCTTGCAAAAAGGTACCAGTTTTGTGAACACATTCTTCTCCTTTGCTAGAGGTTTGTGTTCACGGCATGGGATTGTCCTTCTAGGGCCCATAATACCCAGAAGATTGGATGCATAGTTCCATGCCCATAGCATGGAGGACATAGGTTCCACTAAACTAAGGAATGCCCTTAATTTCCATCATTGTTTGTACATATGCCATGCTAGGGTATTGTGTTAGTATACCCAATGCCTAATTGGATTCCATCACTTTATGGAATTAGTTACGGCCCATCAATTATCTAGTTTAGGTTTAGGTATCCCAAGTCCTTCTTGCAACTAGTTGATTTGCTTTCATATTTTTAAATGGTTAACATTTTTTTTTGGTAATTAGGGGTTTCAATGCACGCAGGTTACAATACGAACCACATGATTCATATGAGCCACGTCCACGTTGACGGGGAACGTACACCATGGGAGTTCAAGCCCTATGGATGTGTGGACGGAGCTTACAATGGACACATAGTGGATGAATAGGCTTGGATCAATATGTGGACCAAGACCCACGTGGCCAATAGAGAGTAGATAAATACGAATAGCTACTGGATAGCACAACAAGGATAACCATGATAGTTCAAGAGCAACAACAATAGATGATAATAATCTAGCTCATATAATACATAAATGAAGGCCATCAAAATATATGAATACGGTATTAGAATCCCAAACGTCGAAAACATAGAAATTTATAGGGGTAACATTGTTCGAGGGAGAGCATGCAGAAGCCATTTTGACAATGATGCATACATTGAAAATAATAAGTGCATGATAAGGATTGATAGGGTATAAGACCCAAGTGGCATTGGTGGAGGCTTAGGTGCATCTTGCAAAATAGATTGGTGTTGGAGCATGTGCACAATTGCATGGCATAAAATCTTACCTGATGGAGTAGTTCCACGAGGTTACTATTTGTTGCAACTATCATCACATTATTTATCTCATCCTTTGCTACCATATTATAGCAATTAAGGGAATGAATCTATGATGCTAGCTATATACGGGTTTGAGGAGTGATGAGGATGAACCAAGCATAGATTCACATGACCTGTACTAATTAGCAGATGATGAAAGGGATTATCGAGATATTTTGGGACAATGTGCAGATGTGGTAATAAATCAACTTTTGACTTCGGGTCTTGTTGGAAAAATATCATATGACAAAGATAATAATGTAGTGTGACAGTGATGAGGATAGTCTACCAAATTCATCAAAATAATCAAAGAATCATCTAGTGTATGTGATGTATAACGTGTGCCATAAAATCTAGATAGAATTGCATGGATTACCAAGTGAAGGGAAACCTACATGATCAGGCATGGGAGACGACCAAACATGATATTAGGGTATCGATTGTAATTTTTATGTCAAAGCTTCAACTCAAGTTGCACATAATGCCAGGCGGCCAAAAAAATATGCAAATAACAATAAGGTATTTGTGTAGTGAACATGTCGGATGAAGACGGTGGCATCAAGATAGTGGTTCAAGATCTTGGTGTTATCATGAGATATCAAGAGTAAAGCAAATAAGGAAAATACCATATTGGATAGTCTATCGATGATGTCATTATAGATGAAATCGTCTAATTACCCAGGGGCATGGCATTGAAGTTTCATATGTCAAGGAGGTATGCAATGACAGAAGCTTTATGCAGATGGGTATTGGTAATTGCATAGTAAAGTAAATGAGTTTTTGAATTTATATTTAGTCTATGTTTCATTTACATTTTTGACTAAATTAGGGATGATGCGAAAGGAGAACCAAAAACTATGGCAAAAGTGGACAATATAGTAAAATGTAGTGACGTGCATATTTTAGCAGACTTCTAGCTACATTGATGAAACACCAAAACACAGCCTATGTGGAGCTAAACTAATGGATGTTGAGAAGAGATGTCTAGAATGGCAACACCAAGGTTGAAGATGCAAAGCTCTGACAATGGGGTAAGTCATAGCGAACATTGTCTATAGTAGCAGAAACGGTAGAGCAGGTGTCAAATTAGTCACGCTTGGCACTATGAGGTGACATGGACACATTAATGAGCACCTAATTAAACGTTGACTCAAAGGGGTTTTGAAATTGGCTATGTTGGCACAATGGTTATTGCTATTGAATAGCATACGAATGGTTGTGTCCACCTTGTACCTATATTAAAATAATTATCATGCCTACCTATAAATTATCGTTCTTGCCAAGAGGTATTATGGAGAGTCAATAGCAAGAATGTTTGATAGTGATGTCAGAATAAATAGAAGCGGCACAGTGGATCTATCTACATGGCATGTGTAGAATTGATAGAACAGATAGGGACAAAATGTCTTTGTATACTATCCGATGTTAGTAGAAGGAATGAGAGTTTCTTATAGATGGACACATAATTTAATGGAAATAATATTAGCAAATTTCACTAGACGCCCACCATGTGGGGTAAAGTGCATTTTATTTTAAATTTAGAGATAATGCAAAGGTGAAGCGCATTTGTCTTTTATTGGTGGATAGACCATTTGGTGGTTTATACACGAGGCAATGGGATACAACCATTACCAAGTGGAAAATAGAAATAATTGAGTATATTAGTTACAACCGAAGGGAGAGTGTTTCAAAGAAATCCAATTGAAGGGTCGCCAAAGACATTAAATACCCATTTGAATAGAGGGCAAGGGTTGGAAAATTCAGAGACAAGATTGCAGGAAAAGCAGAATGTTGGCACTGGGTTTGTCTTGGAGCCTCTCCTCCCACAAGCTAGACTATATTTTTTTACCACGTGATGCCATTGCTAGAAGTTTGTATTCTACATTTATATTGAGTTTATTGAAAATCTTATTTTACAGTATATTGGAACTACAATGATTTTTATGCATATTCATGGTTAACTTATTTGCCATTTTAATATATTGCACTTTTCCCTTAAAATATGACACCTCTTTAAATGTCGTATTGTGTCAATACTAATCCCATTAATGTAGGTTTTGTGCAGGATACTAACGTTTGCAGGGTTTATAGAAATTTTTGTGTTGCAGCATTTATTTTATTGCTTTTCATTTTATTTTTATTTTTTCTAACCCTGTCTTTTCATTTTTTTTTATTTTTAAAATAAAATATAAAAATATAAAAAATTAAAATTCCAAAAAAGAGTCATATGGGTTCCAAGAATAAGATCTTTCATTTAAAGCAATTTTGGTTGTATTCTGAAACAAATTTGAAATTCCATAAATTTATAAAGATTGCAATTTTTAAAAGGAATTTTGCAGTTTCCAGTTTTACATGTTTTCACATTTCGAAATGAGATTTGGATTTCAAGCTTTACATTTTTGTTTGCAAGCAATAAATTAATTTTCCTTTATGAAAATTACAATTTCATTAAAGGGGGATGATTTATGAGGTATTTTATGAGTCATTTTCTTTAAAGCAATAAATTAGCTTCCCTTTATGAAAATTACAATTTCATTAAAAGGGGGTAATTTATATGGCATTTCAAAGGCCATCACATTTTAAAAGTTACTCATTCACATTTACTTTCTTTCATGCTCAAAGCAACATAAAATGAATCCACTCATCATTTTCAGATTCACATTTTAAAGGTAGATTTTAATCTTTTGTTTATGCTCAAAGCAAGGTTTAATAAAAGGATAAAATTGGTTAAAACTTGCTTAATAAAGAAAGATAAAATCTATCTAAAACCTTTCAAGATAAAATGAATTTCACTTCTACATCATGGTCATATGAGGGCCAATCACATTTTATTTTCTTTTAAGTTTCATGAACAATAATAGCATAGCTCAATAAAACAAGACCAACACATGCCCCTTGTTAACAGTTGCTTGCAAATCACTAAGGTATTCTAGCACTTTTTAACACATTTTCATAAGCATACATACACTAAATAAGTAAAAGGAACCTTGGAGAAATGTTTATTTCTTTGAAAGAGAGGGTTTTCTAATAAAAATCCTAACTGTGAGTGTGGTTTTGCAATTGGGTAAAATTACCGCTCAATACAACTAATGATGAGACGTCCCATATAGTCTCACCGTTAAACCTTCTAGCTTTGGATTCTAGAAACTTCTAGAACCGGATTATGGCTAGTAATTCCCTAATTGCATAAGGTACATGAGACCCCTCAAAGTACTTACTCGTATGATAGCCTAGAATGGTGTCTCATTACACCTTCTTTTACCAGTTCATAGTAGAAGGACCACTTGTCCTATGCAAGTATGCTAGAAAATGGCTATCGATAATTCACAATAGTTGCCACTTGCAACTACAATGCTGAGTGGTCGATTACCCAACTTGATGAATCATCAAATTTATGTTTGTAAAAGTATCACCCGACTTGGTGATATTTAGATACTTATCCCACAAGATGGAAAAATATTTATGTTTTAGATTTTTGGCCATGAAGGTTTTATTCTCAAGGTAAAATTAATTGGCTTCCATGATGTGTTTTAACAAGTTCTTTTAAATGATAATGATTTATTTTAAAAATTCTAACATTATTTTCTGACCAAATTAAATACAAATATTAGTTTATTGATTTTATACAGTTAAACATTAGTTGCTTATTAAATCATAATTTATTTTGACTACTTACTCCTAAGAAAGTCTAATCAAAAAAATAAATAAATAATTAAATTTACTTTAATTAAAGTATGAATTTTACTAAAGTACGAGTACGTACATACATATATGTAAAGCTATATAGAAAATCATTCCTTCATTTTCAACCACAAGATAACCACAACTAACTTATATAAAAAATAATTAAATAAAATATTTAGATCAATAATAAAATCAATCTTTAAGGTACCACAATCTATAAGATATCATTCATGATTAAAATCCATTCATTTCCTCTATACCAAGGGGATATTTTAAATCTTAATTCCACTATTCTAAACCTTACATTAGCTAGCACATTAGACCTTTTATTTGTATTACTATAACAACCCAGATCTACTCATCTCATTGTCAAAAACACAAACTCAACATTTTTTATTCATTTTTAATTAATTATCACAAATTTATGTATGCACACCCAACTTTGTATTAGTACTTAGGCATAAATTTTCACACTCTAAGATATTATACCACTACAGATGAAATCACAAGTGTTTAGAACCGGCCAACTTCTTGCAATAGATTACCATTTATGAGACCCACCTTCTCCTAACTCAAGTTCTAGGTTCTTGGCAAGGGATTGCCCTTCCAGGGCCCATAACACCTGGAAGGATGGACGCGTATTCTTCCTATCTCATAGCATGGAGGACTTTCTTCTATGACCCTATATTTGTTCTAATAGTCCATTGACTTATCTTCATTTTGAACTAGCTATAAAACCCATGCTAGAGTTAGTGTATTATACCTATGCCTATTAGTTGTTCATCTTTCTATGAATGCTAATAGGGTATGCCAACACCTTGGCTACTGGGACCAGATATCTCAAACCAAGTCTCGATTGATGATAATATTGCCCATACCATCTATCGTTTGACCTTACAACCCTAAGTATCAGCTCCCTTATCTTGAGTTGTTGTTGGCTATTCTGCAATCGAGATATGGATCATGAGAATCCTCACGTACTACCTCGTACAACAACCTAGAATAGCATCCCATACCACCATTCATTACTCTCCATAGCAGAATATCCTTTGACGTGTGTTATCTACTAGAGAATTGTTATCCTTGATTCACAATAGCCACCTCTACGAACTATCAGAGTTGGGTGGATGCCTATCCTTCTCAATAAGCACCAAGTTATGTCATCCTTCTCGATGGTGAATTATTTTTGAAATTCTTCACCCTTCTCGATGGTTAAAGTATTTATCATAGGTTTGGGGTTGATCAAAGTTTGGCTTTGAAGTGGAATCATAGGAATACTCTCAATTGTGCTTGCTTCTAATAACTATCTAAAACATATTCTTGATAATAAACACTATGTCGTTTAGTCTACTATTAATACAACATATTCACATTCCTTAATTAAAACATCATTGTAATATTCCATGAATAGAAATATTTTAATAACTTTGTTAAGACTAAAGACTTTCTTATAAACTATCGTGCAACACAACAATAATACTGGAACAATGATATTTCATGTACTTCGAGAAACTTTATAATAATATTTTAACTATCTAGATGATTAAATGTAACTTATTATGTTTATCTAATCTTACATAAACTATGCCATTTGTAACTAATTCCCTCTCATAATATATAAGCATTTTAATAATTAGAAGTATTAAATAACAACCTATAGGTTTCTCACTTCATTCTAAAATCTAGGAACATATTAAGCTCCATCCTAAAAATAGTCAAGATCTAGAAAAAAATTTAGTGAATTATAAAAAGTCTAAACCTATAGCTCTATAAAGTATAAATTTATTTTCAATATTTAAGCTTACATTAGAATTTGCCAAAACTGAAGACAAACACATGATAAAATAATCAAAATAAAAGCACTTTATGCACATCTTTAATTTAATCATAATATTTAAATACAATTATTATAACCTTGCCATCGACGAATACACTGTATTTTTTAACCACTGAGTATGTAAACTTGGGTAAACCAAAAGGGATTCTAAATTATACAAACCAAATTTCTAATTAATCAAACAGCGCCATATCTAATTGCCTTCTTTTCATCCAACAATGTCTAAGTTCTCTGTGTTTGTAATATTAATGACTGTGGTATGATATTTTTTTTTATTATACAAAAGAGGAGTTTTATGATTCTGATTAAAACCTTGCAAAAGTAAAACTCAAACTACTAATCACAAATCTCTGAAGTCTCTTTATGAGCAGCTATGGAAGTTTTATGTCATGCACTCCCTTAATAACACTGTAAGCCAAATTTTCATTTGTTTCTTTCGAGACAACTTAATTGAAGGATTTTATGGTATTTCGCTTTTATCTGACTAATAACAGAGTAAATTCTCATCATGTCTTATTATTCCACCATTTTAAACCTAAATGGGATAATAATCTATTTTCCAGATTCACACTTCCACTGTCTAGATATTAACACCATAGAAACCATTTTCTAATGTCAACCACAAGCTAAGGTGGAACGAAGTATAAAATATTTATTTATATATATTGGATTTTCTCTTAACACTTACGCGAGTTCTACATCGCTCGGAGAGCAGAAACAATTTTGTTAATAAAATATTACCTAGAACTAATGGCGAAGTGAAGAAGGTAATCAAATACCTTCTACAAGATTTTTTTATAAGTATGAAACTATTTTCCATATCTACCAATTCAGATTTCACATCAAAGTGGGATTCTGATTTTTATATCGCACATAGGATAGGGTTGAATTCAATAAAGGTAATATTACCATACTCCAAGCAACATTTCACTATATTTTAGTTTACACAAGGTTTGAAATATACGATAATCTATCATTTATTGTATATGTAAACTCAACTAAACTTCATAATATAGAAAACAATGCTTATAACTCAATCAATGAATATTAATGATACAAGTCATTTGCCAAAATTCGGTTTCCTATTGAAATTAAATGAAAAGTCTTGTGGAGAAACAAAAAATCATTCCATCATTGCACTTTCATATTGTTTCAAAATATATATATATATATATATATAAACCAAAGCTATACATTGATATACATCCAAAAGTTGTGCTATATCGGTTTTACAACCTTCTAACATGGATATATCTAAATTAATAAGTAACATTATCTCCTAATAAGTTACAAATAACTTAAACACGACAATAATTATGATCAACATACACTGCTTCACTCAGGGAGTTTTATATTGACAAAGCCAACAATTCCAAAGCAGTGGTGCCTTCTTCACTTCACAGAAGGTGAAGATTTAGGAGGTGAAATATTTTTGGGTCAGATTGGCCCTAAAAATGAATACACTCTACTTATATGCAAATAATATGCAATGTACAACAAAGAGAACCACTCAGATTTTAATGTTTTCAAAAATAAATGAACTACCAACATCATCTACGTTATCATTAACACTACAGAGCATATATGTGATTTTGTATATATTTGTTATGATCTAAAATTGCAGTCTATTTAAGAGCCAACATGTCAATTATAATCATTCTTTTAATAATAGTAGAATATGCATTTCAAATATAGTCATGGCAACAACTTAGTGTTTATGACAAACCAAACTTATTCAAAATGGAATTAGACTCTTCATATACACTACAACAGATAGATATATTGTTAGAAAGCAAACACTCATTTGCTATCAAGCTATCGTTGAATTTCTATTGACGTCAATCGTACAGCAAATTTCAATAATACAAACAGACAATTCAAATCAGCAATAGTGTCCACTACTCCGGATTATTAGTATGCCTCCCAATAGTGAACCCCTTCCCTTTGTTATATAGAAAATGAACATGATTTTCATGGTGACACCTACATTAAATCATGCAAGGGATTTCTCAGTTGATTGCTAGGTGGTGATTTCCCGAAGAAGAAAATTTACGTAGACATTTTTCCCCGTATGGGTATATTTTTTTCGATTTTTTTATTTATTGTTGTTTATAATATATATATATATATATATATATATATATTATATAAAAATAATAGTAATAATTTGTATATTTATATTTATATATTAATATTTTATATGGCGATTTTAATCTAATTAAAGAAGTATATATATATAAACAAAGACCAGGATGGAAGAGCAGGGGAGCGATAGAGGAAGTGGCGAAAGTAGAGGAGGAGCGAAGGTGGCAGGTGGGAATCTCAAATAGGCTAAAGGAGAGGATCCAGAGGTAGGCCAACAAGTTGTAGTAGGACAGGGATAGGATTCCCTGGCAGTGCAGTTTGAAAAGGCTAAAGGGACAGATCCTCCGGATAAATTTTTAGACAAAGGGTCCCACTGGGGTACAGGAGCCGTGAGCAAGGGCCCAACCTTTCTGGAAATGTTGAAAGGGAAAAGGAAGGAGTCAGTCGATGAAATTTCATCCCTAATACCAAACAACAATAGGATAATAGCCCCTGTGGAGATTATGGAGAGATTTTTGGATATGGAGGCGTCATCCCTTGTAGGCAAGTTTTTGGGAGGAAGGCCGGACATCGAGACAATCCGTTCATGGGCTACAGTGAAGTGGAAAACTTCAAGAAATTTAGAAATTGTTGCCATGTCAAGAGGCTTTTTCTTGATAAGACTCAACAACAAAGAGGATGCAAATCACATACTAATGGGAGGACCCTAGTTTCTAGGGAGGCATAGTCTCTTTCTGAGGAAGTGGAGGGAGTATTTCAACCCTGAGAAGCAGAACATTAACATAGTGCCCATTTGGGTTCATTTTCCAAACCTCCCAGCTCAGTTTTTCAATGAGTACTAGCTCAGAGGAATAGCAAAAATGATAGGGGAACTAGTGGTGATAGACCATCCGACTCGGGCAAGGACCAGATTGATGCATGCCAAGTTTTGTGTTAATGCAAACTTGGACTCCGAGCTTCCTTCCTAGGTGGAACTAGAATATGGAGAGTTTTTGAGGATCCAACCAATGGAGTATGAGAATAGGCCAGCATTTTGTAATGTATGCAAAACTAAGGGCCATCCTTAAACCCAATATCCAACGGTAGTAGCACACAAAGAAGCTTCAAGCAAAGGTGATGTGGGTAAGGTTAACGGGAGAGGGATCCCTAATTTTATAGGTCCGCGTCCTAACTTACGAGGATACAAACCAGTCAAGAATAACTAGGCCAGTCAAGCTAATGTAGGACAACCCAAAATCTAGGAGAAAGGAAAGCAAATTAGCGAGGAAGACAAAAATCCTAAGGTATGTAATAAAGACCCCAGTTCAAAAAAAATCGAAGTTCTAGCTAACCTAGAAGAGGAAATGAAAAAAAGCAAGGATGAAACTCCATGTTTTGAGTTTCCTGAAACCCTAGAATCCACATCCAAATCAAGGCCATCCACAGTCACCAAGAAAAATCTTAATAGCTTTTCTCAATTAAAAGAAGAAATGTCAGACGATATAGCCTAAACATGGAAGTTTCAAGTCAAGAGTTGAAGTAGTTGGAATAGGAGTTAGAAATGCAGCCTCCAGTCCTGTTGTGGAGCATATTATCCCATATCAAATTGTTTCCTCGAAGGAAAGCCCTCTGATCAAGGAGAACCATATAGGAGAGGCCAACCAAAACAAGGATGAAGATGAAGAGGGAAATGAAAACCTCCAAAATGAGGAAAGAGGATCCAACCCCAAATTATCACAGTATATGCCCCCTCATTTTAGTCCAAAATAGACTAGAAGCACCACTAAGTCTCCCATAGATTATGGCAGTGAAAGAAAGAAAGGGATAATATATATTGCAGAGCATTATAGACTAAGGATCAATGACGAAATTGCAAATGGGAAGCAAAGAACACTTTTACAGCAAGCTATTTCTTGCCAGGATGATAGCAAAATTGACAAACCCCCTATTGCTCAAGGAAGGGGGCAGGGAAAAATAACAAACATGAAAAATAAAGGTTCTCTCATGGAATGTGAGATGCCTAAACAACCCACAAAAACAAAGGGTGGTTAATTCAATAAGAAAGGAGTGGAATCCTACCATTATTTTTCTTCAAGAAACAAAAATAGATGTGGCACAATTAGCTTTAATTGCAAGAAAGATTTGGAAGCAAGGAAAAGTGGCCTTTCAGCAGGCGAGAGGAGCATCTGGAGGCCTCATGATCCTGTGGAATCCAATTAAAATAGAATGAAGTGTTATAAAGGTGAATGAAAGTGTGCTAAGTGTGTTATTTCATGATATTGATAACAATAAGTCTTAGATCATGGCAAATGTCTATGTCCCCACGTCTATCCAAGGGTGATCTAAGGTATGGGAGTATTTGGGTCATTTAAATCAAGTGTTCATAAACATTCCTTGGGTTATTGGGGGTGACTTCAATACTCCCCTTTACCCGTATGATAAAAAAGGAGGATCTAGGTTACCTTCTAGGAGCATGGAGGAATTCAATGAATTCATTAACACAAATGAGTTAATGGATGTCAGACTAAAAGGGGCCAAATTCACATGGAGTAATCGGAGGATAAGGAGTCAGCTGATTTAGGAAAGGTTGGACAGATTCTTTTTATCCAAGGAAGCCATAACAACTTTCGGTGATTCATAATTACAAGCCCTTCCCAAAATTTTATTCAGATCATAACCCTATTCTTTTGGAGGCTATGCAGACTAACCTCTTCAAAAATCCATTCAGATTTCTGTCGATGTGGGTAAAACATCCGGACTTAAGGAAACAAATTGAGGAATGGTGGTAGCAGCCTATCTGAGGCAGTGCTTCTTTCAAAATTTCTCAAAAACAAAAGATGGTAAAAAAAAACCTTAGGGTATGGAATAAAGAAGTTTTTGGAAATATTTTTGAGAACAAGAAAGCAGTGGGGGAAAAACTGAAAATAATAGAAGGCAAAATTCAACATGGAACTTATGATGAGGCAACAAGGATTGAAGAGAAGGAAACACTTTGTGAGTACCATAATGTCCTAACCTGTGAAGAGATGTATTGGAGGCAGAAATCAAGGGCGTTATGGCTGAAGGAAGGCGATTCAAATTTGAAGTTTTTCCATGTTACAAATTTGAGGAATAAAAGCAACAATAATATTAGAATGTTAACCAAGGAGGATGGCTCCTCAACCCAGAATATCCAGGAGATCAGGGATGAGGCTATGAATTTTTTTAGCTCCTTGTTAGGTGAAGGACCAGCTTGCAATGCCCAAGCAAAGGATTCTCTTCTTCAATTTATCCCCCAACTTATTGATGAGATGACCAATGAGTCCCTCACAGTGGCCTTTTCTGATGAAGAGATCAAAGATGCCCTTTTTAGCATGGATCCTGACAAGGCTCCTGGGCCAGACGGTTTCTCACCTTGTTTTTACCAATTTTTTTGGGATATTGTTGGTGCAGATGTCATCACTACCATTAGGGAGTTCCAAACTTCTAATCACATTCCCAGGGGTTTTAATTCAATATTTATAGCTTTGATACCCAAAGGCCCCAATCCTAAGACCATGGTTGATTTCAGGCCGATTAGCCTGTGTAACGTATCCTATAAAATACTATCCAAAGTCTTAGCTAACCGCTTGAAGAAGGTCTTGCCTATTATCATTGATCCAAGTCAGGGAAGTTTGGTTTAGGGGAGATCAATATTATATGGAGTTATCACAGTTCATGAGGCTCTCCATACGGCTACCCAGACTAAGAAGGTAGTCATGGCCTTAAAGCTAGATATGAACAAAGATTTTGACAGGATAAATTGAGATTTCTTGGAGGCAGTTTTAGTAAAATTTGGTTTCCACACTCAATGGGTCAAGCTGGTCAGATAATGTATTTCGAAGGCTTGGTTTTTAGTCTTGGTAAATGGGTCTACAGTAGGATTTTTTCAAAGTAAACGAGGACTGATACAAGGAGATCCCATTAGTCCCATGCTTTTCATCATTGTAGCAGAAGCCTTAGGAAGAACCATCAAGACAGTTGCAGTAGCTAGACTTATATCAGGCATAAAGGCAACTTCGTTAACAGCCCTAGTGACCCATCAACAATTTGTTGATGACACATTGTTGCTTACGTTGGATTTAGTGGTTGAGGCAAGAAGGATCAGACACATTATTAAGATGTATGAGGAGGCGGCCGAACAGAAAGTAAATTTTAATAAGAGCAAGCCGTATTTTATAAATACCCCCATTCCTAGGCAAAACAATATTTCTAGAATTCTAGAATGCCAGATTGCGTCTCTTCCTACCTCCTACTTAGGCCTTCCCCTTTTCTATGGGAAACCGGAAGGGTCAATGTGGAATATTATGCTGGAGAGTATCCAAATAAAAGGACATTTATTATCTCAAGCAGGCAAAGCAGTCTTAATAATGGCCTCCCTACAAAGTATACTTGTATATTTCTTATCGGTTTTCAGAGCTCCAAGCAAGGTGTATCATAAAATCGAGCAATTTCAAAAGAAATTTCTTTGGTCAGGGACCAAGGATAAAAAAGGATCCATTTGGTATGGTGGAATAAGGTTTACAAACCTAAGGTATAGGGGGGCTAGGGCTAAGGAGAGTTGCTAATCTCAACATAGTTCTGCTAGCCAAAAAAACATGGTGGTTATTAACCAAGGTCGAAAATGAATGGACGGTCATAGTCAGGAGGAAATACCTCCAAGGATCGAATTTCCTCAATGATAATCTGGTGAGTAGGGGGTCATATTTCTGGAAGGCAATCCTAACAAGCAAATATCTAGTCAAGAGAGGGATTAGATGGATCCTTGGGAATGGGCAAATAATAAACTTTTGGAAGGACCGGTGGGCGAGAGTTGAGGAATTATCCCAAAATTCCCGATTGGCTAGGATCCAAGAACACATGGAGCAACAGATTGGGCAAAGGGTGGTTGATTACATCTGGTAAGATATGAACATCCCTAGATAGAAATACATCAGAGTATAGGGTTTTGAAGCTGAGTCCGAAGAACTTCATAATATTTTAACACAACAAATTATTCCCTTTGGAGAAGATGAGGATCACATTGCTTGGATTGAGACTGAAAGTGGAGATTTTACGATCAAATCCGCCTATAACTTGCTCCTCAATAATGAAGACCAACAATTTCAACCGAATTTGGTCTGGATCAAGGGTTTAATCCCTAAAATATATTTTTTCTCATGGCTGGTGATCCAAGGAAAAATTCTTACCATGGATAATATATTGACCAAAGGTATGGTTATTGCTAACCATTGTCATATGTGCAGGGCTGGGTGGGATTCAACCCAACATTTGTTCCTAGAGTGTCCGGTGGCAGTGTCCATCCTTGACAAACTTTTCCAAGATTTTAGGATCTCGTGGGTCAAGCCGGCTTCAGTTTCTGAAGTGTTCCAACAATGGCCTCAACCCTTTGTTAGTCTGAAACTTAAATACCTTTGGAAAATTTGTTGGCATCATTTCCTATGGCATATATGGCTAGAAAGGAATCATAGAGATTTTAAGGACACCATTCATAGCCTTAAAAAAATTCTCAATAGAATCATTTCCTTTGTGAAATAAAACATTAGTATCCTTGCTGAGGATAACCGTATAATCCCTACCCAGGAAAGATAAATTGCTTTAGCCTTAGGCATTGAGGAAAATCTTTTCATCCCTCTACCCAATCCCAGAAATGGGGTCTCTTGGGAGCCACCCCTTAGGGGTTGGTTCAAATTGAACTTTGATGGTGCAGCTAAGGAGAACCCAGGAAGATCAGGAGCTAGAGGAGTAATCAGAGATCATCAAGGAATCTTGGTTAAGGCCTTCTCTAAACCATTGGGAATTAGAACTAATAATGAGGCAGAAGCTAGAGACCTTTTGAGAGGGTTAAAATTTGCCCAGGAGACTCATGGAAATTTGATGATTGAATGCGATTCCATGAACATCATCAACCTTTTAACCAATGGCAGAAAACCTCCATGGAGGATTGAGGTCGTCATCCGTGAGGCAAGGATCCTTATTGCGGCAATACAGGATAGGAGGATTTGCCATGTGTTTCTTGAGGCCAACAAAGTGGCCGACAAATTAGCCAATGTGGGTATTGATGCAGGAATTTTGATGATGTGGAAACAAGGGGTATCACGTGAAGTGGAAGACATTCTTAGACATGAAAAGCACACTACTGATTAAGGAGAAAGATGGAAGGGTGATTTTTACCCAAGTTTTTTGTGATAAGCATAGAGTTTTTTCTCTAAGTCAACTCAAACGGCTATCGTTGTAAGTAATGTTAATTTTCATGTTGAACTATCTTTCTGTAGTAAGTGTAAGGTGTTATAGGATAACTAGCACAATTTTTGAAAAGAATGTTCTAAGGATGACTAGGATCCGCAATCTCAGCATAAGGCTAGATTTTGTATTAGGTTTTGGGTTAACTTGCAAAACCCAGTAATTAATAATGACTTTTATTTACCAAATATATATATATATATATATATATATTTCCCATTTATTTTTATTTTTTAATGAAAAAGAGTCATCATATAAAATCAATTTCACATCCCAAAAGAAAACCATACAATTTTACAAGCAGACATGCATAAAATGCGGCAACAGGCAGGATGGCCTACATGAAAACTATTAGTGGGCTTCCATGTACCCCACGGGCCAAGGTGCACTAGGCACGACATCATATCCCACCTTACCTGATGCTCACAATCATAATATTTTCCAGGGTAGGTGCTCTTCTCAACCTACTTGCTTACTACAAAGTGGAAACCTGCACCTGCTATCAAAAAAACTTCTAGCAGTATCACATTCTTCCAGTAAAATAGTGGGGATGATACATTCTCCCCCACCAGAATTTAATACAGTCCTTATGTTAATCAAAATATTCTTGCAGGTTTTAAAAATAATTGAATAAATATATGTATATAACCAATCATATACATTATATCAAAGGATGCATGCATTACAATATTAGTACATCAAAACATGTATCATCAATCCATAATATACAAGTATTGACATATCAGTTATCCAAATGTTCTCATAAAAACAGCATTCAAACAAGAAAGGAAATTATCTTTTCATTTTTGCCACATCTTCCCATATGGCGTTCTTTTCATAGTAGATATCCCACTAGACTCTACATTGGTCTACAATCCTTTTTCTCAATTGTTTAGTTCTATATCCTAGAATCTTGATGGGTCAAACTTTAATGAGCTACGGGTTTGATATCTGCAAATGGGAAACATCCAATATATGCAAGGTATCAACCACATATTTATGGAGGAGAGACACATGGAAAAAACTGTGGATCTTGGACAAATTAGGTGGCAGAGCTAATTTGTAGGCAATAGGACTAATTTTGGCAATGATTTCAAATGGTCCAACAAATCTAGGGCTGAGTTTTATGGACTTAAGGGAGCTTTTGTAGGTTTGACTCTTAGCAAAACTTTTTTACCAATAGCAAACTCTTGAGAAGTTCATTTCATGTCAACATAACTCTTCTAACGATCTATGGCTTATCTAAGTCTTTGAAGGATTTCTCTTAACTGGACCTCCATTCTTTTAACAGTATTAGGATCGATCATTTCTTGATCATCTAGGTTATCCCACGTTAATGGTGTTCTACAATTGCACCCATATAGGGATTCAAATGGGACCATACCCAACATGGTGTGATAGCTATTATTATAAGCAAATTCCACCAAGAAGAGGTAATCTTCCCACTTACTCTGGTGGTCCATGCAATACATTCATAGCATATCTTCAAGCACTTTATTGACCCTCTCAGTCTACCCATCCATCTTAGGATGATAGGTAGTGTTGATATTAAGCTTCGTGCCCTATGCTTGGTGTAAATTTTTTCCAAAATTTAGAAGCAAATCATGAATCCCAATCAGAGATGATTATTTCAAGGAATCCATGCAATCTCACAGTTTCTTGAGAAAACTTTTGTGCTATAGTGGGGGAATCATCATGTACGTTATCGAGTATAAAATATGCCACTTTCGTTACCACAACAAAAATTGCATCATGCTGATCCATAGAAATCATTTGTCATTTCTGCTCTGGAATATCAAATAATTATAGTTGTCTCCCAGGATTTTGATGCTCAACCTTAAATTTTTGGTATTCTAGATACTTTACCACAAAATGAACCACATCTTTCTTCATTCTAGGATAGTAAAAATCCTTCCTTCAATTTTCTCTAATTTTTATCACTCCTAGATGAGCAAAGTATGGAGCACAATGTGCTTCTTGTGATATTATTATTTTTATATCATCATTGTTGGGTACTATTATACGGTTTCTATAGTATACCATATCCTCCTTAACTTTGAAATCCATATGGCATTTTGATCCTTGCTCGACCTTAATATGGCATTGGTTACAGAATTCATCATTTTTTTGCAACTCTTTAATTTATTCTTTTAGCCCATACTGGCATCGTGTTAAAGTAGTTATGTGTCTCCTTCTACTAAGTGCATCAGCCAAAATATTTTCTTTTCCTTTTATATATTCAATCCCGAAATCATATTCGGCCAAAAAATTCCATCCATCTCCATTGTCTAGCATTTAGTAAAGGTTGAGTGAAAATGTACCTCAAGCTTTGATGATCAATTTTCAATTCAAAAGGCTTACCCAATAGCTAGTGTCACCACATTTTAAGAGCATGGACTACGACAGCTAACTCTAAGTCATTTGTAGCATAACTGACCTCATGCTTCTTTATTTTCCTGGATTCATATGCCACAACAACTCCATTTTGCAATAATAACTCCATCTAATATTGATCTTCCTTGTACAAAACCTCCTTGACTTGGATCAATGATAACCGGTAGAACTTTCTTCAAACGGTTGGCTAAAACTTTGGACAAAATTTTATAGGATATATTACACAAGCTAACGGGCCTAAAGTCAGCCATAGTCTTGGGGTTGGGGCCTTTAGGGATCAAAGCAATGAAATTTGAATTGAAACCCCTTGGAATATGATTTGAACTTTGGAACTCCTTGATTGCAGCAATAACTTCTGCTCCAACAATATCCCAACAAACTTGGAAAAACCGCGGTGAAAACCCATCCGACCCAGGAGCTTTGTCAGGATCCATGTTAAACGTTTTTAGTATATTATTTTATTAGTATTTTTCTTTTCTTTGAAATGTTAAAAGTTAATTCACGTGTGTTATATGCAGGTAAGGTGGAAGGAGAATAAAGGAAAGGAAAGAAAGACGTTATGGAAAGCCAACGAAGGGTTTTGAGAAAAAAAAATTGAAAACAAGAAAAGGAAAACCAAACAGCAACGTTGGAAGGAGAAACCAAGGGTTTGGAAACCTGAAACGAATGGTCATGAGAGAAGACTTTAAAAACCATATGGATGCACAGAAAAAGGGCTGGATCTTTTGGGGATTTTTCCGGAGGAGGAAGGCATACCGTTGGGCCGATTTTCACCATTTGGATGCCAACTTTGGGCATTTTTTTTCTGCATTGTAATGGAATATTGAATATCTTTTTGCAACAATTAATTGGAAATGTCTCAAGTTTTATGCATTTTTTATGGTTAACTTGATTTCATTTTCAGTTTATTGCACCCTTTTCCTTTGAAGCTCACACCGTATTAGATGTTGATTGCATTAAGTCGGGTCACTCTAATACTGGTTTTATGCAGAATACTAATGCTTGCAGGGTCTGTGGAGAAATTCGGGGTTGCAACATTTCTGTTTTTCATTTTTTTTTAATTTTTTTTTTTAACTTTCTTTTTGCTAATTTTTTTTTTAATTTTTCAGAGATTAAAATAAAAATAAAAATTAAAATGATAAAAATAATTACATGGTTATGAAGAATGATGTAAAATCTATCATACACAATAGATTCAGATTCATTCCGAGGTAATTTCAATTTTATACAAATTTTTGAAAATGGTTGTTTGATGCAGATTTTACAATTTTGGAATTTCATTTTTTCACATTTTGGAGTCAAATCAGATTTTTTCAGCTTCATATTTTTTTATTTGCAAGCATAAAATAAACTTTCCTTCATGAAAATTTCAATTTCATCGAAGGGGGTTAATTTTATGGCATTTCATAAGCTATCTTTTTCGGGCCATAAGTGCACCTATCTTTATGAAAATTTCAATTTCATTAAAGAGAGGTGATTTTATATGTTACATTAAAAGGCTATTGTTTTAACACATTAAATTATTATTCTTTATGAAAATTATTTCATTAAAGAAAGATAATTAAATGACATTTTAAAGCCTATATTTCAAGGCTATAAATTATTATCTCTTTGTGAAAATTGATTTCACCAAAGAGGAATAATTTATTATTCATATCAAAGGCTATCTTTATCTTCATGATAAGAAGCTACATTTAAGGAGCCTATTCATCATTTCGGATTCACATTCATAGATAGATTTTAATCTTTACTTTCATGTTTAAAGAAGGATTTAATGCAAGGTAAAGCTTGATTAAAACCCACTTAATAAGGAAGATAAAATCTACCTTAAAATCCTCAAGATAAAAAGAACTAAGGCACTACATCGTGGTCATATGAGGGCCAATTCACATTTATTTTTATTTTGGTTTCATGAACAATCATTAAAGTAGCATGGTAAAATAAACCAACATATGCCCCTTGTTTACAGTTACTTGCAATCACTAAGGTGTTCCAAGCATTTAAATTGATATATTTTTATTTGAGATTACTAATACACATATGCAAATGCTAATATAGCGGAGACCTTGGAGAAATTGTTTGTTTAATTTCTTTGCAAGAGAGGGTTTTGGAGATCCAAACCCTAAGGGAGAGTGTAATTTCACAATTGGGTAAAATTAACACTCAACATTTTGGCGCTAGAAGGAGGGCCTGAATTGGTTTACTTTATTTTATTTATGCTAAGCAATTCATGAATTGGTATTCATTGATCTAACACTTTTGGATTGTTCATACAGGAATAATGTGATTTGGTATAATTTTGAAAGTTTTGAATTGCTAAATATTTCAAGTTCATTTGATTAGCATCTTTGGTTTCCTCTAACACTCAACACTTTGGGAGCTAGGAGGATTTGAATTGATTTATTTTATTGCTATTTAGATGCTAAATTGTTCATGTTACTTGAAATATTTATTTACAAAACATTGGTCTTGACTAACGAGGTTTTGTTTCCATATGATTACTTTCATTGATTCTAACATTCTCTATTTTTGATGATGCATTAATGCTAACATGTTGCAAATTTGAGAATGTTCTTCAATTTCATGGTTTAATGGATACATATCTCTTGGTTGATGCTAACATGATTATTCATATGTTGTACATTTGATATTGTTAGTCATTTTATGCTTATTTGTAAGAAATATTTATTTGACTAACAAATTGGTTTTGAAGTTATTCTTTGAGTTTCACTAATGGCTACAAATACTGGAAAGTGGTATGGGGTGCATGGTAATCCTTTGAACATTAGTGGAGATGCTCATGACTTACCCAAGAACATAGAGAAACTTTTGCCCAAGTTTAAGCACAATGGCACAACATTAGCCGAGGAGCACATTCAGTCTTATGTGGATATCCTAGTTAGATGGAATGTTGAACATGAGGATGTGGCATGTAGATTGTTTCCTGGGAGCCTAGATGAGGTGGCATATGATTGGTACATCAATTTACCCATTGGATCTATTACATCCTGGGCCCAATTGGAAACTGCTTTTATCAATCAATTTAGGTTGCTCATTGATCCTGTCACGATTTATCAACAATTTGCTTCTTGCAAGAAGGAGCCTAATGAGCCAGTGAGAATATTCAACATGAGATTTCGAAAGCTCTATGCAAGATTGATTGCTCCCCATACTATTGAGGAGAGTGGTGCTCTTCAAATATACTTTGGGGCATTGGATCCCTTGCTTGCCATGTTCACTAGGACAAATCCTTTGGTTACTAATCTTGCCTCGGCCTACATGGAAGCTATGATTGTAGATCAACAATTAAGGCCACAAGGTTATGGGATGGAGCAATTGCCTATGGTAGGACAACTAGGGGCTTGCAATCAAACCTCGATGGTAAATCAAGCATGGGCACAACAAAATTTGATATCAAATATTTTGCCCCACAATCAATTTTACCCTACCATACCTACTTATGCTCCCACATGTGCTTATACGAGTACTTCTATCCATCCAACTACTCCATCACAGTTAGAGAATCATGGGGTCACTCATGGAGCCATTACAACAAGTGTTCAGGCTTTGTCTGTTGATATCAATCCAACTAATCCTACTACTTCTACCACTCAACCCAACAAGCTTGTATCGAAAGTAAAAGAGAAAAATAAGGTGGTTAAGAAGTTAAGTAGAGATGTGGTTCCATCACAAAAATGAGCACATCAATGTATGCATCCAAATCATCCTAGGAAGAAAATTCATAATGCTAATCTTAATGATATTTCATGTTATGTTCCTTCAGGTGATAGAAGAGACTTTGATGTGACTTACATTGAAGTAAATGCCTATTCAGAATGTCTTGAAGAGCATGAAGATTTTGGAGAAGAAATTCTATGGATGGGTAACAAGAAGTTGGAACCAAAATATCAACATTTTGTTTTGGAAAGAAAAGATCTAGAATCATTACCCACAAATGAGGATTGGGATGAACAAACCTATGAGGATATGAGTTGGTCATGTGTACTCGCAAAGGAAGATTGGAGTGACTATATGGAGCAAGATGTAAAAATTGATCCCCTTATAGAAGCTCCTAAGCCATCAAAAGTGGTTGAAAGTGAACTTGAAAGAGAATCAATAAATGCATTTGAAGACATAACAAAATTTCACCACTTGTTCTCGGAAGATACTTTGAATGATATTGTTGAAACTGATGGCCAAGAAGATCTACACCTTCCAAATTGTGATAAAATTGAATCATGGGTTACCAATTTGGATTATGATAGCCTCACAAATTTGAATTCAAGAAATAACCCACTTTTGGAAATAATTGAACCATCTAGGGAAGGTGAAGATGAATTGGATGAGAAACATGTTGATGAATCGGAAGATGATGAAGAAGTACTTGAGCATCACAACTTGGTTTTGGAAGATGATTACTATGATTCTTGGAAGAAATGGGAAGAATATGCTCGCTCTAAATCTTCTAATGAACTTTTTGTGTCAATTGATATGCAGGATAATAGGATTGTTTTCTCGCATGAGGATATTATAAATCTTGTACAATTTGAGAAAGTTTTGGAAGAAGAATCGAATCTAATCAAGTTTTGGAAAGTGATAAGGATTCTACAACCATGGATCAAGAAGGAGAATCATTTGCTTTGGGTTCCTTTGAGGGAAAAGAAATTGAAAATCTTGATCCACTTATTTGTTCTACAATGTCTATGCCATTTCAAAATGAGGAAATTTCAGAACCGAAATGGTTTGGGTTTGATATCACTGATGATCCAATTGAAAATATCACGTTATCTACAACAACCCAAGTGATTGATCATAGGGATGTGTTAATTGACCCACCCCTAGATAGACAAGACTTATGGTTTGAAAGTGATGGACATGTTTTTAATTGGGTACCTAAGTTTGGTGTCTTTGATAAATAGGTCATGGAGAAAGAACAAATGCTACATGATGATGATGATGAATGTCATGAGGAAAAAGAGGAAGTTTCAAATCCTCTCCAAGTAATGGTAAATGGAAAAGTGCCAAAGGTAAAATCTCACCTTTTAGGTTCCACCATTCGAAATGCAAGTGAAGGTTTGTCTAATGGATTGATGGATTTAAATACTATCAATGATGAAATGTTATTTGTGGTTGATAAAGAATTTGACTTAATTTCTCCTCACACCACTAATGATATTGTTTTATTGAATGAAAATGAAGTTGGTATGCTTGAAGTGTTAAATCAAGTTCATAATCAATTAGTAACAGAATCTAGGATAAAAGCTTATGATGATGCTCATTTAATAAATATCCTAGGTGCTTGCAAATGGTTACATGAATTTGATTGGTCTACAGATTTGAAAAATGATTTGGCTTTAAAATTTGTAGAAATAGGTTCATATTTGCAAGATCTCATATCTAAAAATGAAAGCTTATTTCTACACCATAAATGGAATTGTGAAATTGACATCTTAAAGAATAAACATGAAAGAATTGAAGATCAATTATTGTATAATCAACTTGAGAACTTGAAACTCCACCATAAGATTATTAATGGAACTAAATCAAATTGGTATGGTGAGAGGGGTAAGATGAAGATTGTTGCATTGTTTGGCCTAATCTTGTTTTTATTGGGTTCCTACAAATTTTGGCATGTGTATCATGTTATATGTCTCTTGAAATGTTCTAATCATGTTTGGGATCCTGGAAAGTGATAGTTCAAATTTTTGCACCATCTTGTACCATATTGTACATTTGTATATAGTTTTGGTTTTCATGTTTTGATTTTGGGTTTGGATTTAGTTTTGGTTTGTGTTTTTAGTTTTGTGTGTTAGGTTGTTCCCTTGTTTTGAGGTGATGTTTTGTGGTCGCTAACTTTTGGTCTCTGGCCCATTTGCGTGTTTCTTTGCTTAGTAGGGGGAGCACCTGATTTGAAAAACTGATGAACCCGAGAAAAGGGGGATGAGTTATTTGGTGATCATGCTCAGATGTTGGGACTAAAATGGTGGAAAGTGGAACAATGAAAGATTAGCCCAAGCTCCACATGGGACCCACACACACATTAAATGGTGTTTCTGAAAGTAAGAAGGATGAAGTTGTCTTGATTATGCAACCCTAGGCAAAAATCTAAAATGCTCCACTTTGGCTTTCTAACCTAGTGAGACTTGATGCTTTTGCAAGAGTTCATTAGTATAAGCTATGCAACAGACTTTTCGAAGTCTGTCATCTAGTTCAGGAAAACTCCACCGGGGCTATAGACGCTTGACTGGTTGTGGGGCCCTAGCTAGGCAAAGCTTGATACTTAGAAAGAGAAAAAAAGAGAAAGTGAGAACGAGCATTAGAAATCTTGACACACCTAGGATAGATGGGCTTTGCAAAGCATTAAGCGAACACACGGGTGAGTTAGATAAACCTCACCGGGGCTATAGACGCCTGACTGGCAGTGGGGCTCTATCTGTAAAAGTCTTCACTTCGTGAGTTGTACTTCATAGCCTAATGCAGAAAGGGATGATGGAATCTAGAGGACTTTCAGAAATGCAGAAATGAATCACTTTTGCACACACTGAGCAAAGGCAGATGGATTAGTTGTTTTCATTCTGAAGCTATTTACCCCCACCTTCTTGGGACGTTGCTAAATTATTATGTCTCGCTAATCTTGCGTGTTTTCGTTTCAGGTTGGGTTCTTACCGAAATGCTCAGGAGCATTTCCCAGCAGAG
Organism: Wollemia nobilis; assembly: GCA_028583015.1. NCBI lineage: Eukaryota > Viridiplantae > Streptophyta > Pinopsida > Araucariales > Araucariaceae > Wollemia > Wollemia nobilis. Next base: position 1,615,672 of record JAQPPZ010000669.1, on the reverse strand, counting down.
TCACCATTTGTTGTGGCCATTCCACAACTAGCCCCAATAATTGGGGACCCACTTTTTAATTTTTGTGTTTGGGTGTTTTTGTTTCATTTTGAGTGTCTAGTGGATTGGTTAGGTTCCTCCTTGTTTTTTGTTGTTTTGGTTAATTTTAATGTTTTGGATTAAATCAATTCAAACATTTAAAATTAATTAAATCAAATTTAAAATAAAAGAGAAAGCAAGTAAAATAAAAAAATTAAATAAAGCTTTTTGAATTTAAAAAAAAAAAAAAGTTTATATATATATATATATATATATATATATATATATATATATATATATATATATAAAAGTAAAAACAATAAAAGTATAAATAAAAAGAAAAGTAGTGAATGAAGCCATGGTGCTTCATTCACCACGTTTTAGTTCATTTTTTAAAATAGTTTAAATTTAATGTTTTTTTTTCTTTTTCTTTTTATTTCTTTTTTTTAAATAGTTTAACTTTATGCTTTTAATATAGTTTATTTTGTTATTTTGTTTTTAATAAAAAACTAACTCAAGCTTTTTGATGCATGTAGTAGATGGAAAGTAAAAGCTTCTTTCAACGTTTTTAGTATATTATTTTATTAGTATTTTTTTTTTGAAATGTTAAAAGTTAATTCACGTGTGTTATATGCAGGTAAGGTGGAAGGAGAATAAAGGAAAGGAAAGAAAGACGTTATGGAAAGCCAACGAAGGGTTTTGAGAAAAAAATTTGAAAACAAGAAAAGGAAAACCAAACAACAACGTTGGAAGGAGAAACCAAGGGTTTGGAAACCTGAAACGAATGGTCATGAGAGAAGACTTTAAAAACCAGATGGATGCATAGAAAAAGGGCTGGATATTTTGGGGATTTTTCCGAGGAGGAAGGCATACCGTTGGGCCGATTTTCACCATTTGGATGCCAACTTTGGGCATTTTTTTCTGCATTGTAATGGAATATTGAATATCTTTTTGCAGCAATTAATTGGAAATGTCTCAAGTTTTATGCATTTTTTATGGTTAACTTGATTTCGTTTTCAGTTTATTGCACCCTTTTCCTTTGAAGCTCGCACCGTATTAGATGTTGATTGCACGAAGTCGGGTCACTCTAATACTGGTTTTATGCATAATACTAATGCTTGCAGGGTCTGTGGAGAAATTCGGGGTTGCAGCATTTCTGTTTTTCATTTTTTTTTTTTTTTTTTCTAACTTTCTTTTTGCTAATTTTTTTAATTTTCAGAGATTAAAATAAAAATAAAAATTAAAATGATAAAAATAATTACATGGTTGTGAAGAATGATGTAAAATCTATCATACGCAATAGATTCGGATTCATTCCGAGGTAATTTCAATTTTATACAAATTTTTGAAAATGGTTGTTTGATGCAGATTTTACAATTTCGGAATTTCATTTTTTCACATTTTGGAGTCAAATCAGATTTTTTCAGCTTCATATTTTTTTACTTGCAAGCATAAAATAAACTTTCCTTCATGAAAATTTCAATTTCATCGAAGGGGGTTAATTTTATGGCATTTCATAAGCTATCTTTTTCGGGGCCATAAGTGCACCTATCTTTATGAAAATTTCAATTTCATTAAAGAGAGGTGATTTTATATGTTACATTAAAAGGCTATTGTTTTAACACATTAAATTATTATTCTTTATGAAAATTATTTCATTAAAGAAAGATAATTAAATGACATTTTAAAGCCTATATTTCAAGGCTATAAATTATTATCTCTTTGTGAAAATTGATTTCACCAAAGAGGAATAATTTATTATTCATATCAAAGGCTATCTTTATCTTCATGATAAGAAGCTACATTTAAGGAGCCTATTCATCATTTCGGATTCACATTCATAGATAGATTTTAATCTTTACTTTCATGTTTAAAGAAGGATTTAATGCAAGGTAAAGCTTGATTAAAACCCACTTAATAAGGAAGATAAAATCTACCTTAAAATCCTCAAGATAAAAAGAACTAAGGCACTACATCGTGGTCATATGAGGGCCAATTCACATTTATTTTTTATTTTGGTTTCATGAACAATCATTAAGGTAGCATGGTAAAATAAACCAACATTGCCCCTTGTTTACAGTTACTTGCAATCACTAAGGTGTTCCAAGCATTTAAATTGATATATTTTTATTTGAGATTACTAATACACATATGCAAATGCTAATATAGCGGAGACCTTGGAGAAATTGTTTGTTTAATTTCTTTGCAAGAGAGGGTTTTGGAGATCCAAACCCTAAGGGAGAGTGTAATTTCACAATTGGGTAAAATTAACACTCAACAGATCCTGAATGCTTCTTCACAGTGAGTAGTCCATTTAAATATTTTCCCCTTCCTTTGCATATTAGTGATAGGAAAAGCAATCTTTAAAAATCCTTTTACAAATCACCGATAATATCCAGCCATTCCCATAAAACTTCTTACTTCAGTAACATTGGTGGGATTTAGCCAGTCTACTATGGCTTCTATATTTTTAGGGTCAACCACAACCCCATCGACTGAGACTATGTGCCCCAATACTATACTTGTGGTGTATAAAACTCACACTTAGACAATTTTCCATACAAGTGATTTCTCTTGAGAATTTCCAAAACTATTCTCATGTGTTGGTCATGTTCCTCCTTACTTTGAGAATAGATCAAAATATCATCTAGAAATACTAATACAAATTGGTCCAACTATTCCCTAAATACATTGTTCATAGAATTCATGACAACAGCTAGAGCATTTTTTAATACGAAAGGTAACATTATGAACTCATAATGCCCATATTGGGTTCTAAAGGCTTTCTTGAAGGTATCTTCTTCCTTGATTCTCAATTGGTGGTATCCTGACCTAAGGTCGATCTTTGAGAAAATAGTTGCTCCCCTTAATTGATCAAATATATCATTAATCCTTGGTAAAGAATACTTATTTTTCATCATCATCTTATTAAGTATTCTATAATCAATACACAGTCTCAAGGATCCATCCTTCTTCTTAACAAATAGAACCGGTGCTCCCCACGAAGAGACACTAGGTTTAATGTGACATTTTTCTAATAAATCTTGTAGCTAGGTTTTGAGCTCTTGTAATTCAAGGGGAGTCATTCAATAAGGAGTTGTAGCAATAGGTGATGCTCTCGATAAAATCTCAATAGAAAATTCAAATTCTCTTTTAGAAGGAATTCCAAGCAAGTCTTCAAGAAAAACATCTCTAAACTCATTCAATACATGATACTATTGAAATAGAGCAGAACTAGACTTAGTTTCTTCTTTTTTGTTTAATTTGACCACATAAACCTTACACCCTTTTCTTAAAGCACTTTAAACTTGCATAGCAGTCATTAGGTGGGGTTATAAAGTCACTCGACTACAATAAACATGGATTCACTGATTGGAATTATTAGTGAAATCTAGCCATCTCTCCTCAAATTTAAGCAAGGCTTTGTGGGATTTTAGCCAATATAAACCTAGGATAATATCAAAAGCGTGCAAGGGTGCTACATATAGATGCCAATTTATTTTTCCTTGAGGGATATCTATCTGGGAGTCAAATAGACATTGGTTGACCATATAGGTTTATCCTGATCCATACTCAACTTGCCACCCATTTGCCATAAACCCAGGTCTTACCGGTATGTCCCTCACAATATTAGAATATATAAAACTATCATTTGCACCACTATCTATTAAAATATGAACTTCTTTCTTGCCTAATTTTCCTTTTAAAATAAATGGAGTATCTTACTCTAAAAGATTAGGATTACTTGTAGCAGCATAAATTTTATGAGGAGCTTCTTTTCTTGGTGTTCTCTTATCAGCCCTCTCTGGACATTGATTTGCATAATGATCCAGAGCTCCACATACAAAGCATACATTTGGATCCTTGTTCCTTTGCTTATCTCCATTTTTATTCTGGTTGACATTGTTTCCTTTTTCCTAGTATGTAGACCTTTGTGCAGTATTCTCTTGGAAATTCCTCTTGTCTGATTGTCCCTTATTACCTTGAAATTTTTCTTTCCCTATGTAACAACCATCGTCCCTATATTTCTTATATTAGTATTTTCCTTTAATAGAATCTGGGTATTTTCTTTTCTTAGGTTAATCCTTCTTAAAAAATTTGGTAATAAACCTTCGTATTTTTCTAGCTTATTTCTTCATAATGTGCAACATCAAAAGCTTTCATCAAATTTTTAGGTTTTTCTCATCCAACAGGGGTCCCAATTTTGGGATGTAATCCCATTACAAATTTATGAGTTTTAAATTCTTCTCGTTTATCATATTCTGGTGCATATTTTAGTAGTTGGATAAATTTTTGATAATATTCTATCACCAACATGCTTTCTTGATGCAAATTGGTGAATTCAGAGTACTCTATGTAAAATTGCAATGTAAAAAAACTATCCCTAAACTCCTTCTCAAACTCATTTCAGGGAATATTAGCAACTTCCTTCTGACTGGTTTTCTTGTAGGTGGTCCACCAATCCTTGGTTGGACCTATTAAATGTGCCACTGCCCATGTAGTTTTGGATTCTGCACAAAGGGGTTGAATAGAGAAGTACCCTTCAACTTCACTCAACCAATTGACAATTACTTCTCCGTCCCCTTTTCCATTGAATTTAGAAATATCTAGCTTCTTAATTTATTTTTGCAATTTCACACTTACCTACTTCCTTAAAGATCCCTTAGGAAATTCACTTATTCTCTCTGACTCCTTAATTTTAGTTAGATTCTTTATTACCTTCTATTGTTGTGTAATAATTTTCTATTTTTAGAACATATGTGCTCTCTGTTGTTCCATATGCTCACTCATTTGAGCCCTTTGCATCTCCATTTGTTCCCTCTACTGATTCAATTGTTATTGCATTAGTTGAATCATTTTTGTCATGTTATCATCATTTTGAGCAACCCTTGTTGCTACTGGCTCTTTCTCTTTTCTTAGCACATGCCAAGGCACATCGATAGTTTGTACTTGATTTAACTCCCTCACGAGTCGTCTTAGTCCATTTCATGGGACTTTTGCAATCTCCTCTTGCATATTAGCACTTGGTCTTTTTGAGGTCCCCGCCATACTTGGTGACAAAATAGCTATGTTAATTCAACAAATCACATTTTCAACCTAGGGTTTTCATAACCTAGGCTCTAATACCAATTGTAACAACCCAGATCTACTCATATGGTTGCTAAAAACACAAACTCAAAATTCTTTTGTTCATTTTTAATTAATTGTCACAAATTTATGTATGCACACCCAATTTTGTATTAGTGCTTAGGCATAAATTTTCACACTCTAGGATATTATACCATTGCATATGGAATCACGAGTTCTCAAGACTAACCAACTTCCTACAACAAATTATAATTTATGAGACCCACCTTCTCCTAACTCAAGTTCTGGATTCTCGATAAGGGGTTGCCCTTCCAGGTCCCATAACACCTGGAAGGGTGGACACATATTCTCCCTATATCGTAGCATGGAGGAATTTGGTTTATGACCTTATCTTTGTCCTAATGGTCCACTGACCTTGTCTTCATTTTGAACTAGCTTTAAAACCCATGCTAGAGTTAGTGTATTATGCATGTGCCTGTTAGTTGTTCATATTTCTATGAATGCTAATAGGGTCTGCCAACACCTTGGCTACTGGAACTAGATATCTTAGACCAAGTCTTTTTTGATGATAATGTTGCCCATACCATCTATCACTGGACCTTCCAACCCCATGGACCAGCTCATTGATCTTGAGTTGTTGTTGGCTATTTTGCAATCGAGATATGGATCATGAGAATCCTCACATACTACCTCGTACGACAACCTAGAATAGCATCACATACCACCATTCATTACTCTCCAAAGCAAAATATCCTCTGACTCGTGTTATCTGTGAGAGAACGGTTATGCCCGATTCACAATAGTCACCTCTATGAACTATCGGAGTTGGGTGGATGCCTATCCTTCTCAATAAGCACCAAGTTATGTCATCCTTCTTGATGGTGAATTATTTTTGAAAGTATTCACCCTCCTCAGTGGTTAAAATATTTATTATATGTTTGGGGTTGATCAAAGTTTCACTTTGAAGTAGAATCATAGGAATACTCTCAATTGTGCTTGCTTCTAATAACTATCTAAAAGATATTCTTGATAATAAATACTATGTAGTTTAGTCTACTATTAATACAACATATTCACATTCCTTAAAATTAAAACATCATTTTAATATTCCATGAATAGAAATATCTTAATAACTTTGTTAAGACTAAAGGCTTTCTTATAAACTATCATGCAACACAACAATAATACTAGAACCATGATATTTCATGTACTTCGAAAATTTTTATAATAATATTTTAACTATCTTCATGATTAAATGTAACTTATTATGTTTATCTACTCTTACATAAACTATGCCATTTGTAACTAATTCCCTTTCATGAGATATAAGTATACTCACTTCATTCTAAAAGTTGGGAACATATTAAGCTCCATTCTAAAAATAGTCAAGATCTAGAAAAAATTTCGGTGAAATCTAAAAATTCTAAACCTATAGCTATATAAAGTATAAATTTACTTTCAATATTTAAGCCTACATTACAATTTACCAAAACTGAAGACAAACACATGATAAAATAATCAAAATAAAGGCACTTTATGCACATCTTTAATTTAATCAGAATATTTAAATACAACTATTATAACCTTGCCATCTACAAATACGCTATATTTTTTTAACCACTGAATATGTAAACTTGGATAAACCAAAATGGAGTCTAAATAAAATTTCTAATTAATCAAAAAGCGCCATATCTAATTTTCTTCTTTTCAGCCAATAATGTCTAAGTTCTCTGTGTTTGTAATATTAATGACTGTGGTATGATCTTTTTTTTTATTATACCAAAGAGAAGTTTTATGATTCTGATTAAAACCTTGCAAAAGTAAAACTCAGACTATTAATCACAAATATTTGAAGTCTCTTTATGAGTGGCTATGGAATTTTTCTATCACGCACTCTCTTAATAAACACTATAAGCCAAGTTTTCATTTGTTTCTTTCGAGACAACTTAATTGAAGGAGTTTATGGCATTTCACTTTTGCATAACTAATAACATGATAAATGCTCATCATGTCTTATCATTTCATAATTTTAAACCTGAATGGGATAATAATATGTTTTCCATATTAACACAAGCGAAGTTGCATCTTCAACTATCTAGATATTAACACCACATAAACTGTTTTCTAATTTCAACCACAAGCTAAGGTGGAACGAAGTATAAAATATTATTTTTTATATATTGGATTTTCTCTTAACACTTACAACAAGTTCTACATAACTCAGTGAACAAAAACAATTTTGTTAATAAAATATTACCTAGAACTAATGGTGAAGTGAAGAAGGTAATAAAATACCTTCTACAAGATTTTTTTATAAGTATCTGCCAATTCTGATTTCACATCAAAGTGGGATTCTAATTTTTATATTGCACAAAGGATAGGGTTGAATTCAATAAAGGTAATATTACCATACTCCAAGTAGCATTTCACTATATTTTACTTTACACAAGGTTTGAAATATGAAGCAATCTATCATTTAGTGTATATGTAAACTCAACCAAACTTCATAATATAGCAAACGACGCTTCAATCAATGAATATCAATGACACAAGTTGTTTGCTGAAAATTTGGCTTCCTATTGAAATTAAATGAAAATTTTTGAGGAGAAACAAAAATTTGTTCCATCATTGCACTTTCGTACTGTTTCAAATTATATACATATATATTTATTTATTTATTTATTTATTTAAATAAAAAACCAAAGCTATACACTGAAATACATCCAAAAGTTATGCTATATCAATTTTACAACCTTATAACATGGATATATCTGAATTAATAAGTTACATTATCTCCTAATAAGTTACAAACGACTTAAACGCGACAATGATTTTGACCAACATACACTACTTCACTCAGGGAGTTTTATATTGACAAAGCCAATAATTTGGAACCAGTGGTGCCTTCTTTGCTTCACGAAAGGCAAAGATTTAGTAGGTGAGAGCTTTTTGGGTCAGCTTGGCCCTAAAAATGAATGCACTCTACTTATATGCAAACAATATGCAATGTACAACAAAGAGAACCACTCATTTTTTAATGTATTCATAAATAAATGAACGACCAACATCATCTGCATTATCATTAACACTACAGAGCATATATGTGATTCTATATATATTTGTTATGGTCTAGAATTGCAATCTATTTAAGAGCCAACACATCAATTATAATCATTATTTCAATAATAGCAGAATGTGCATTTCAAATACAGTCATGGCAACATCTTAGTGTTTATGACATAACCAAACTTATTCAAAATAGAATTAGACTCTTCACATACACTGCAGTAAACAAATATATTATTAGAAAGCAAACACTCACTTGCTATCAAGTTGTCGTTGAGTTTCTATTGACGCCAATCACACAGTAAAGTTCAAGAAGACAAACAGACAATTCAAATCAGCAATAGTCTCCACTACTCCGGATTATCAGTATGCCCCCCAATAGTGAACCCCTTCCTTTTGTTATATGGAAAATGAACATGATTTTCATGGTGACACCTACACCAAATCATGCAAGGGATTGCTCAGTTGATTGCCAGGTGGTGATGCCCCGAAGGAGGAAATTTACTTAGACATTTCTCCCCGTATGGTTATATTTTCTTCAATTGTTTTATTTATTGTTGTTTATATATATATATATATATATATATATATATATATATATATATATATATATATAATTTTTATATTTATATATTAATATTTTATATGGTGATTTTAATCTAATTAAAGAAGTATATATATATATATATATATATAATAATTTCTTCTTTATTATTATTATATATATATATATATATTTTTATGAAAAAGAGTCATCATATAAAATCAATTTCACACCCCAAAATAAAATCATATAATTTTACAAGCAAACATATGCATAAAATGCAGTAACAGGTAGGATGACCTACATGAAAACTATTAGTGGGCTTCCATATACCCATGGGCCAAGGTGCACTAGGCATGACAACCTATTACACCTTACCTGATGCTCAAAACCATAATCTCAACTAGGTGGGTGCTCTTCTCAACCTACTTGCTTGCTATGGAGTGGAAACTTGCACCTACAATCAAAAACACTTCTAGCAGTATCACATTCTTCCAGAAAAATGGTAATCAAATAGTGGGGATGTTATAATTGCCCAATATCATGTTATTATTTTATCACAATAATACCTTCATGTTGATTTTCTAAATTAATGCCTAAAATTTTTTACACATTTAGAAGATCCATTATTAACCTTTCATAAATTTTAATAACTAATTTCCCTAAAATATTCACATAACAGGTAATTGAACTTCATAGTCAGCCTATCTTTCATTTGTCTCTTATAATATATAATCATAAATAATGATAGTTAACTTAATAAAACATCTCAACTTTATTGTATAATCTCTAATAGACATAAGCCTTCCCTTCTTCGAGGGACTAAAGACAAGTGTATGAGTCTTCCCTCTACTCAGAATAATTCATTTCGTTGTAAGGTCTAATAAGCCAATTTAATATAAATTAAATAGCTTATTTTTTCTTAAAATATCCATCATTCACCCAGGGTATTAATACATTAATGATTTTCAAACCTATGTTATAGTTTTCTCTATTCCTAACACTTTTTATTTTCAAATATGGTGGTTAACCACAGACTTGAATTTACGTTAAGTCTCCTTTATAGTCGATAGCTTAAATGACATTAGGAAGTGAAGCAAATATGTATTTTCAGTAGAGTAGTGTTCTTCCCAAATTCAATGGTTAAGGTGATAGATAAAAATAATTAAAGTCCCACACCAAAGCATACGAGAAGCCTAAACATCATCATACTTCCTTTTTGATTACTACATCCCTCCCAAGTTTGGTTTGCCAAAATGTATTACATAATTGGTTGGTTTTATTTCCACATTCCACTAGAAAATTTAATGCCACATAATATTTCCATACTACATTTATCATCAAAAATGCGTTAGAAGAGAAAACTATTGCATTTACATTCATTTGCTACCTCAAATATAATTCAGAGAATGTGCACATAACAAAACATTCTCTCCCAACCTAAATTTTCAAATTAAAGAAAGTACATGTTATAAATAAAGTATGATTATAAAGTATGGATGATTAAAAGCACGGAGTTCCTTGGAGAAATTACAACACTAGGTACCTTGCTAGAGACTAGTAATAGGATTGAGCATATTGTCTTTATATCACAACAAATGGTATGAAACATAAATGGGAGATAATAATTCATTCATTGAAATTAAATGTGAAAGCTTGGAGGAGTGTACTGAGAGCATAAGAAATATCTGCTCCATAAGGACGTTCATCAACACACAATGATCCAAAGAAAAGTAACTGGTCCTTACTATCAATACTTTGGTAACAGCTCCAATAGCTACAACAACAACAGCGAAAAGATAGGATACAGCCTTTTGGGCCAGTCAGCCCCTTTATGCAATGCATTAGACATTCCTATATTCCTAAATTAAAATTTGAATGCATCTTACGAGCAATACAAGTGTAGTTCTATAAAATATCATAGCCAAACATAACCAGCACCCATTTATACAGCATTAATAAAAGATATTTTTGGATAACATAATGTAATTCATTTGTAAATAAAAATAATTAAGTGTAGTTCTTTAATTTCTCATAGTACGCTCCTTATAAGAATTAACAAGATATTTGTTTGGATAGCATACGATATTTTACCTATAAATATTAGCAATTTAAATATAGCTCTTTCATTTCTCATGGTCATGTTCACCTAGCACACTTTGTAACAACATAAATAAGAAATATGCTTGTATAACACAAGGTGATTATGATGAAGGACAGACCTTTTGTTATAATTCTAGTTTATTCTTAGATAAGTACGCTTAACTAGTTTGTGAGAGATAGACATAGCTTTGCATATTTATCAGTGTTGATTGATGAAACAAAATTTTGTTATAATTTATACTACATGGGTACCTTCAAAATTGAATATACAATTTACAAAACATTCATCTATTCAAAAGTGGAAGCACAACTAAGCAAAAAGGTAATTGGACTTCCAACCTGGCTTGAGTTATCTATAGTTTATTCTCTATCTATAAATTCATTCACCCAACATGGTTACTCGACCAACTTCACCAGCAATAGCATAAAAGGAAAGACACTCAAAGTATTCTCAACTTCCTATTTTATAGAGTCTAGTAGCTATCTCAATTGGAAAAGTAGCAAGGTCCATGCAAAGGCCCCTTCCCATAAGGATGCCAAGTGGTGAGCGGAGTTAGAAAAAGAAAAAAGTCATGACTAGGCTCATTGAAATATTATTGTTAATCTTTTAAATAATTTTTATTATCTATTATTAATATATGTATATATATTTATAAATAAACTTCTCTTTTTATTATTTATTTTTTCTTATTAAATGTTTTAAATATTTTAAATATTTTTTCCCCACTATCTATAATATATATATTAAAATTTATTTATTAATCATTTTTGTCAAACTTTGACCAAGTAAGACAATATTTTACACATTCAAAACTAACTTTGATGGATGCAACTATATGATCATATTCATTGTGAGCTTCCATGTACTCCACCTTACCTCTAGCAAACATCACTATATTTATGCCTGAAGGTGGGTACCAGGATCTACTAATCTATTTTTTATGGTGAACCATGTTCCTGCATCCACATAATTTCATCAGCCGTATCTCATTTTGAAAATTTTAGCAAACTGACAAATAGAAAATTGGGTAGAATGTTACATTCTCCCCACTAAGAATATACACAGTCCTCTGTGTTGGTATCACAAAGATGCAAAAGTGAACTATACATTATAATATCAGAGATATATATTCATAACATATTAAATCTAACAAATGTTCATCTAATTTTAAAACCAAAATATACATGCATATATATATATATATATATATATATTCCAAATTTAGTCAAATAAAAATGGAAATTGTTCTCTCATGGTTGTCACATCTTTGCAGGTGGTATTTCTATCATAATAGCAGTCCCATTGGATACTGCACTGATATATAGTTATTTTTCTAAGCTGCTTGGATCTGAACCCAAGAATTTTGATTGGGCAAACTTCAATGAGATGCGGGTTCGACATCTGCAAATGAGAAACATCCCATACATGTGATGGATCTGCTACATACTTTCTAAGGAGGAACACATGGAAAGTATCATGGATATTAGAAAAATTAGGTGGCAAGGTTAATTTATAGGCTAATGGATTGATTTTATCGATGATCTCAAATGGTCCTACAAACCTAGGACTGAGCTTGGTGGACTTTATCAAACTTTTTGAAGGCTTAACTTTGACGAAAACTTTATCGCCTATAAAAAAATTTTGGGGTGATCTTTTGAGATCGACATAGCTCTTTTGATGATTCGTGGCTTCCTTGAGGCATTGGTGGATTTCTTTTAGTTGTTCCTCCATTTGTTTCATAGTATCTGATATGATCATTTCTCGATCTTCCAAACTATCCCAATATAAAGGTGTTCTACACCGACATCCATATAGGACCTCAAATGGAGCCATGCCCAATGTGGCATGGTAGCTATTGTTGTAAGTAAATTCTACCAGAAAAATATAATCCTCCCATTTTCTCTAGATATCCATACAATACATCCGTATCATATCTTCTAGTACTTTATTAACCTTCTCAGTCTACCCATCATCTTTTTAATGATATGCCATGCTAATATTGAGCTTTTTACCCCAAGCTCGATGCAATGCTTGCCAAAATTCAGATGTAAATCAAGAATCTCTATCTAATATGATCACCTCCAGAAACCCATGCAGACATACTACTTCTTTGGAAATTTTTGGGTTATAGTAGGTGCATCATCATGAAAATTCCTTGGTATGAAATGAGCCACTTTGGTCAACTTATTCACTACAACCAAAAAAATTCATGCTTGAATCGTGTTAGGGGTAAACTGACTATGAAATCCATCGAGATGACTTGCCATTTTTGTGTAGGAATTTCATGAGGGTATAACCATCCTCCTAGATTTTTATGTTCATAATTGACTTTTTGGCATTTCAAATATCTTTCTATAAATTCTATTATGTCCTTTTTCATCCTAGGCCAGTAGTACTCTTTTCTCAAATTCTTGCTCATTTTTACCACTTTGGGATGCATGGAATATGGAGCACAATGTGCTTCTTGTAAGATGATTTATCTTATCCCCTCTTTTTTGGTACAACCACTCTATCTCTAAAATATAACAGGTCCTCCTTGACCTTGAAATACTTATCTTTGTTAGGTCTTTGCTCTATCTACATTCGACATTGAATACAAAATTTATCATTCCTTTGCAATTCTTTGATTTACCTAGCCAAACCATACTAGCACTATGTCATGGTAGTTATGTCTCTACTGAGTGCATCTGCTAAATTATTCTTATTTCCTTTTATATACTCAATTCTAAAGTTGTATTCTACCAAAAATTCTATCCAACATCATTTCCTGGTGTTTAGCAATGGTTGAGTAAAGATGTACTTTAGACTCTAGTGATTCATCTTTAATTCGAAAGATTTACCAATCAAATAATGTCACCAAATTTTAAGAGCATGTACTACAGTAGCTAATTCTAGATCATGGGTGGTATGGTTAACCTCATGCTTCTTTAGTTTCCTATATTCATAAGCCACAATTGTTTCTTCTTGCATAATAACACCCCCAAATACTTCTATGGATGCATTAGTACATACAATGAATGACTTGTTTGGATTTGGTATTTGCAGAATAGGAACTGTTATTAAATTCTCTTTAATTATTTTGAATGCTTCTTCACATTGGGTTGTCCACTTAAAAGCTCTTATATTTCTTTACATATTGGTTATAGGGAAAGCAATCTTCAAAAATCCTTTTACAAATCATTTGTAATATCTTGCCATTCTCATAAAGCTTCTTACTTCTAAGATATTTGTGAGGGACGGACATTCTATAATGGCTTCTATATTTTTGGGGTCTATAGCAACTCCTCAAGATAAAATTATATACCCCAAAAATTGCACCTGAGGAGTGTATAACTCACACTTTGATATCTTATCATATAACTGATTCTTTCTAAGGATTTCTAGGATAATTCTTAGGTTTTGATTGTGTTCCTCTTTGGTTCGAGAGTAGATTAGTATATCATCTAATAATACAAGTATAAATTGATCCAATTGTTCTCAAAACACAATATTCATTAAATTCATAAAATTAGCAGGGGCATTTGTTAAGCCAAAAGGTAACACTGTAAATTTGTAATGGTCATACCTACTTTAGAAAGCATTCTTGTGGGTATCCTCTACTTTAATTCTCAGTTGGTAATAACTGAACCTAAGGTTAATTTTTGAGAATATGGTGGCTCCTTTTAGTTGATCAACAAGGTCATCTATTTTTGGTAGTGAATACTTGTTCTTGACTGTCATCTTATTGAGCATTTGGTAATCAATACATAACCTTAATGTCCCATATTTATTTTTAACAAAAAGGATTGGAGCACCCCACAGAGATACACTGAGTTTGATAAGAACTTTTTCTAACCATTCTTGTAGTTGGTTTTGAGTTCTTGTAATTCTATGAGGGTCATTCTATATGGAGCTCGGTCGATAGGTGCCACTTCAGGTAAGATTCCTATGGAGAAATTGAATTCTCTCTGGGGTGGGAGACCAAGTAATTCTTTAGGAAGGACATATTTGAATTCTTTTAACACTGGATATTGTTGAAAAAGGATGAAACTAGACTCAATTATCTTTCTTATTCATCCTGACTATATAAATTTTACATCCTTTTCTTAAGACCCTTTTTACCTGCATGGCTGATAAAAGGTGGGGTTATAAGGTGTCTTGGCCACAACAAACTTGAACTCTTTTTTTGGAGTCATTTGTGTAATCTAGCTATATTTATTCAAATTTTAGTAAGGCTTTATGTGACCTTAGCCAGTCTACCCCTAATACAATATCAAAATCATGTAGGGGAGCTACATAAATGTGCCAACTAGTTTTTCCTTGAGGTAAAATTATTTATGGATTAAATAAGCATTGATTGATTGAGTAGGTTTGTCCAGACCCATAGTCGACCTTCCATCCCTTCTACAAAAACCTAGGCCTTTTCATAATATTCCTTAGAATACTAGTAGATATAAAACTATCAGTAGCCCCACTATCAATTAAAATACTTACTTCCTTATCACATATTTTTCATTTCAAAATAAATGGTATATCTTGTCCTGAGAGAGTAGGGTTACCTATAGCCACATATATCTTATGAGTAGATTCTTATACTACCTTTCTCCTATCAAACCTTTGTAGATATTGACTAGCATAATGATCTTTGAAGCATATGTAACAACCATTTTATGGAACTTTGTTTTTCCATCTATCCTCATTCTTACTCTGGGTAGCAGTCCCTCATGAATCTTGATTTGCGATCCTCTACTCATTCTTGCCTAGGAAGTTTTTCTTCTCTTGTCATCCTTTGTTATTTTAGAATCTACCTCGATATTTTTTTTTGTTATCACCTTTGTAACAGTCCCCATCCTTGGGCCTTTTATAATGGTCCTTTTCCCATTTTATTGGTCCTAAGTTCTTCCTCTTCTTAGAATCATCTCTTTCTTTTTTATTTTTTGGTAATATGCCTTCTTAGTCTTCTGGTTTAACTCTTCACAACATGCTAAGTCATAGGCCTTGAATGAGTCCTTAGGTTTTAGTATTCCAACTAGAGATCCTATCCTTAGGTGCAAACCCATGATGAATTTTTGTACCTTAAATTCTTCCCTTCTATCATATTTTGGTACATATTTCAATAATTGCACAAACCTTTGATAATACTCTATAACAATCATATTTTCTTGGTGTAATTATGTGAACTCAGCAAACATTTATACATAAATTTGTCAAGTGATGAATCTATCTCTGAATTCCTTCAAGAATGTGTCCCATGGTACATCATTAGCTTTGATTTATTTGTTTCTTTTGTATGTTGTCCACCAGTCCAATGCAGGTCCTACCAGATGGGCCACTGCCCATGCTATTTTAGATTTTGATGAGAGAGATATAATAGCAAAGTATCCTTCAACCTCACTTAGCCAATTTTTAGCTGCCTCTCCATTGCCTTTACCATCAAATTTAGAAATGTCTAATTTTCTTATTTATTTTCTTAATTTTGGGCCAACTTTATTTCTGCAATATCCCTCGAAAAATTGTCTTGATGGTTTTCGAGTTATTTACTCTTAGTCAAATTTTCAATTACTTTTTGTTGCTGAATTATTATTTTTTTTTGTTGATTCAATTGAGCCTTTTTTTGTTCTATGTTTTCATTCATTTGTGTTTGTTGCAATTCCATATGTTCTTTTTGTTGATTCAATTGTTCTTGCATTAATTGAATCATCTTAGCCATGTTGTCTTCTTTTTGTGCATGCTCTTTTTCTTTTCTGGTGAGTTGTCGAGGAGTTTCTACAACTATTTCTTCATTTGACTCTCTAACAATCCTTCTTGGTCCCTTTCTCATACCCTTTGCAAGCCCTTATTATAGATTATAAGTTCTCTTGGAGGTTCTCACCATTTAACCTGAATGTAAAAGAGATGTCATTTTTAAGTTATCATAATTGTACAACATAAGTTTTAACACAAAGCTTATGACCTAGGATTTTACAATCTAGGGATCTGATACCAACTGTAACAACCCATATTTATCTCACCTAATTGTCCATTCCAATCTTACTCCCTAGAATTACACAAGGAAAAATTTGACACAATATGAAGTTGAAGTCATAGTTAAACTATTAATCACCCAACTCTTTAAATAGTACATAGGCATAGGTTACTCACTCTAAGATTACTGATCGATGTAGATGATCTCTTGAGTGGTCGTACTTGACCAAATCTTGCAAAAATATGTCAGTTTTATAAACATGTTCTTCTCCTTTGCTAGACGTATGTGTTCATGGCATGGCATTGCCCTTCTAGGGCCCATAATACCTAGAAGGTTGGATGCATAGTTCCCCACCCATAGCATGGAGGACATAGGTTCCATTAACCTAAGGAATGTCCTTAATTTCCATCACTATTTATACATACATGCTAGGGTATAGTGTTAGTATGCCCAGTGCCTAACTGGAGTTCATCACTTTACGAAATTAGTTAGGGCCCACAAATTCTCTGTTTTGGGTTCAAATATCTCAATTCCTGCTTGCAACTAATGATGAGACATCCCATATTATATCACCACTGAACCTTCTAGATCCCAAGTCTAGAAACTTCTAGAACTAGATTATATCACCATCTTACTCGTATGATATCCTAGAATGACGTCTCATTCTACCTCTGGTTACTATTTCATAGTAGAAGGACCACTTGTCCTATGGCAAGTCTTCTAGAAATTGGTTATTGATGAATCACAATAGTTGACATTTCCAACTACAATGTTGGATGGTCAATTTCCCAACTTGACGAATCATCAAATTTATGTTTGTAAAAGTATCACCCGACTTGGTGATATTTAGATACTCATCCCACTCGATGAAAAAAAGTTATGTTTTAGGTTTTTTGCCATGAAAGTTTTATTTTTGAGGTAAAAGTAATTGGCTTCCATGATGTGTTTTAACAAGTTCTTTCAAATGATAATGATTCCTTTTGAAAATTCCAACATTATTTTCTTACCAATTTAAATACAAATATTAGTTTATTTCTTTTATACAATTAAACATTAATTTCTTATTAAATCATAATTTATTTTGACTACTTACTTCTAAGAAAGTCTAATCAAACAAATAAATAAATAACTTTAATTAAAGTATGAATTTTACTAAAGTACGAGTAGTACATGCATATATGTAAAGCCAGATAGAAAATTGTTCCTTCATTTTTCAACCATATGTTTAACCATAACGAACTTATATAAAAAATAAATAAATAAATAAAAATAAAATATTTAGATCAATAATAAAATCAATCTTTAAGGTACCACAATCTATAAGATATCATTCATGATTAAAATCCATTCATTTCCTCTATACCAAGGGGATATTTTAAATCTTAATTCCACTATTTTGAACCTTACATTAGCTAACACATTAGACCTTTTATTTGTATTACCCAATATCATGTGATTCTTTTATCACATAGGAATACCTTCATGTTGATTTTTTAAATCAATGCCTAAAATGTTTACACATTTAGAAGATCCATTATTAACCTATCATAAATTTTAATAACATATTTCCCTAAAATATTCACATAACAGGTAATTTAACTTCACAGTCAGCTTGCCTTGCATTTGTCTCTTATAATATATAATCAGTAATAATGATAGTCGATTTAATAAAACATCTCAAATTTATTGTGTAATCTCTAATAGTCGTAAGCCTTCCCTTCTTCAAGGGACTAAAGACAAGTGTATGAGTATTCCCTCTACTCAGAATGATTCATTTCATTGTAAGGTCTAATAATACAATTTAATATAAATTAAATAGCTTCTTGTTTTCTTAAAATATCCATCATTCACCTAGGGTATTAATACATTAATGATTTTTTAAACCTGTGTTATGGTTTTATCTAGGCCTAACATAGAATTTTTTATTTTCAAAGATGGTGGTTAACCACGGAGGTGAATTTACATTAAGTCTCTTTTATATCTGACATCTTAAATGACATTAGGAAGTGAAGTGAATATGCGTTTTCAATAGAGTAGTGTTCTTTCCAAATTAAATGGTTAAGGTGATAGACAAAAACAATTAAAGTCCCATACCAAAGCATATGGGAAGCCTAAATATCATCATACTTCCTTGTTGATTACTATATCCTTCCCAAGTTTGGTTTGCCAAAATGTATTACATGATTGGTTGGTTTTGTTTCCACATTCCACTGGAAAATTTAATGCCACATAATATTTATAGACTGCATTTTTTTGGGAATGGAAAAATATGAGATATATTATTGATACAAGAATGATACATTATATAGGCAGAAGGCCTATATGAATAGGTGATAAGTGTTAAGAGAAATTGACAAGTGTCACTATGAAGGTATAGTGCATATTACAATATTCTAACATCCCCCCTTAATGTGCACTATCCTAACTATAGAGAAAAAAAACAAGTCAACATTAGATAAAATTCCCCCTTAATGTTGGTAATGGAAAAAATGATATGAGATATGATATTGATACAAAAGAGTACAATATATAGGCATAAGCCTATATGAAAAACATGACAAGTGTCAAGGAATATGATAAGTGTCAAAATGAAATTGAAGGCATAGTGCACATTAATATTCTAACATTCCCCCTTAATGTGCACTATCCTAACTATAGAAAAAAATAATTCAATATTAGATAACATTCCCCCTTAATGTTGACTTCTAAAAGAACCTAAACATCCTCCTTTATTACATAATTTGGACTAGGCTCATGCTCTTCACGCTTGGATCTCCATCTATGAACAATGCTAGATCAATGGTGTATACATCTCGATATTTTGCCTCAAGGTCAGCTAATTCCTTGGATATTTTGCCTTTGGGTCAACCATCTAAGTGCCTCAGGGTCATCTTGGGTGCCTCAAGGTCAGCCACTTCCATGGGTATGTTACCTCTCATAGGTCATCGACTAGATTCACCATGAATATCATCTCCCTCATGGGGAACTCAATATGGGTGTCGGTATATGCCAAAAATGTATCTTAATACAAAAGTAAGTACGAGTCATCTATAGGTGACGGTCTTTGCCAAAAATGCACTTTAAAAAACAATAAAACAAGCCATAGAATCCAAATGTGGAGGAGAATAAGAAGAAAGAAGATTATAGAATATTTTGAAGTGTCTTCATCTATAGTATTTAGAAGTTGATCCAAAAAAGTCCTCGGATAGAGTCTAGGGTGTCTATGTTTATAGTCCCTAGAGTAGGTGTCCTTATGGTGACCATCTCATCCTACCAAAATGCATGGGTAACCAGCCATTGCATCCGCCAGGTTTGTAGAGAAGGTGACTAGGTACAAGGATCACATACAAATTCCCTTGGGAGTGTTGGGTTCAATCGAGAGTGCACTCCATGATATAACAATTTTTTAGGCTAAAAAATACAAATGAAACAGTCTCAAAATTACAAATGGACACCACCAATGTATCTGTCTCAGAAAAACCTTTTCGACGACTATAAATACCCCTATGTTCTTCTCTCAATCGGGCCTTTCCAATAAGTGACAAAAATTTTCTTCCCCATACAATTTGAAAAAAATAAAGTGGGTTCCTCCACTTTACAAAAGATACTCCCTCACTTTTTTAAAAAGGTACATGGTTACAAAACAATTCACATGGATCATTTTTATGGCCTTAAAATTTTAATAAAATACAATAAAATACCCCATCCAAAAATTTAGTGCCCCTTTTTATAATAAAAATGCCCCCTTAGTTTTTAATAAATAGCATGATCAGCCACCAAAGTGGCTATAGCACCAATAACAAAAAATAATCATTATTCATCTACATGGGCACTAAGTGGCATTCATTAGGTGGAGATGGACTTCACAGCCAGAGGACCTCATGGTCCATCTTGGTGGGCTGGCAATTGATGACGAACCCTACTTTTTGGTCATTGCAGTACTTCGTCCAGACGGGGACCGACAACATCGAGATCCAGGTACCACCATGTGTCTTGTTCTCATCGCACTCGAGTGCTACATATAGAATGCTAAAAAAAACATCAAATCCTCAAAATCTTCACTATTCGTCGCTTGAATGGGGGCCATAAACATAATTATCTCTGGATGAAATAAATTCTAAAAAATTGGAACCTTATGATGTCCTTCATCACTAGCAATGTCAGTTATACCTGCATCCAATAGTTTTTCTCTCAGGGGTTTCTATCACAAGGATCGATGGAGTGGTTACACCATTGAACATCTCAAGAGGCCATCAAAGCAGTATTCGTCACCAAACATTGTCCACCCAAATGAACATTTGTAGATGATATGTCAATCTTCGTAGACAACGCTATCATCCAGAGAAATTTTGTGACTAGGAACTAATATCCAGTGACACTAAGACCACAAGTGAGTAGAATCTATCTTTATATTTGTCTATAATCAAAAATAACACACAACATCAATGGGTTTCTTCATAGGTAGCAGTGCTCACTGACAAGCATGTTTCTTCAACCATCGGAGATCATTGTGATTCCAACTTCATCTCCCTGCATCTTCGCATTCACCAGACAAGATTGTCTCAAATTTTTAATTCTCCTCTAGCTTGACAAATACTCCTATGTGCTCCAATGACAGCAAAAATTTTTACCATCAAAAAATGTTTTAAATCCCCACATCCTCTGTGCCTTATTAAAATACTTTACCACCACAAGCACATATTCGCCACTTTGTGCTTTAACTGTATCTGCTATAGTGGGGGAACAAGACCCCAGATAAGAACATACATCCAAGTTATAGCTATATAATATGTTAAGTTTAAGCATGCTATATTTGCATATTTCACCGATCGTGCTAACTATTGGTGGCATTCACGTCTACTAGTGTGATCCACTACAACACCATCTTAATGCCCCATATCCAACCCTGTACACATGGCATTGATGGTACATTTGTAGATATAAATAAACCACTATGTATCTTCAGATAGAGGAGCTCCACCTGAGAGTAAACCAAACCATCAACAAATCACCAAGAAATACACAAAACTTTTGGTATCCCACTATGCCCGCATTTGACAGCTCTTGCTTCCCGATCGTGGTGTGTTGCTTTGGCACGACCAGTGCAACTTCTACCATATTTTGTGGATTGAAGTGAGAAGGTAGAGCTCAATGATAAATTAGGTGCAACACATATGCAACAACTTCAAAAAATAGGTGCAACACTTTACCATTGGTGGCAGTAACAATGTTACAATGCATCCTTTCTCATGCTTCAGGTGAGATATCCTCCACATCAAATCTTAGACAAAAAAAATACATTGGATTTGGGAGCTAGCAGATTTGTTCGTTATGATTAGGTTTTTGAACACAAATGATGATTGACCTAAAAAAATGTAGGGGGTAGATAAATATACTAAAACCTTTGCCCCACCATAACTACCAATGCCAAGCTAGTTCTGTGTTGCTAACTCAAATTCCATTTCATTTAGCATCAAGCACAGATTTCAACAGTATGATTACAAGATAGCAACGCATCCACAAGCACCAAACAGAGAGCATCATCTCGTACTGTATGTTTATGATCCATGCATCACAATCTGTTAGGAGTTTAATAAAATATCTGCCAAGCACACACCACGGTAAACAAATGCTAAAATGAGATAATTTAGTGTTATGATAATTCATTTAGTGCAAAGCTACACAACTCATTGTTTTTTTCATTCAATAGAAAAGAATCACATAGAACTTCATAGATGTTAAGCTAGGGCCGCTATCAATGAGGGCTACGAACATCATTATGAACACAGGCACCTGGATCTAGAAATAGTGTGAATATGGGCAACATTCACAACTCATAGCCTCAAAAAACTAAAAAAAAAACTAGAACACAACAACACCAAGGCACCAGCTAGCAGATCTATAAATCTCAAACAAATCAATAATTTAAAAAAAATGGGCAACCATTAATATTTCAAACTTTTGATTTATGATTGATTGTATACAATGAAGAGCATACTCCCTTATTTGAAAAAAAATGGGGGAAGAAAAAAATGAGGGAAAAAATGGGGGAAGAAAAAAAATGAGGGAAAAAAATGAGGGGTATTTTCATGAGGGAAATCCCCCCTCAAACCAATAGGGTAGGAGACCTATATGAATACATGACAAGTGTCAAGAGAAACTGACAAGTGTCAAGATGAAGGCATAGTGCACATTACAATATTCTAACATATATCATATCCTAAGTTGTTACTAGGATAAGTTTGTGTGGTTGAGATTAACTCAGTTAGTTATGATCCGATGGATCAGATTGTACATCTTTGCTATTTAAGCAAAGCTCCTTTCATTGAATAATATCAAGTCTTTTATTTTCCCACATTTATCGTTAAAAATATGTTAGAAGATAAAACTACTGCATTTACATTCATTTTTTGCCTCAAAGATAATTCATAGAATACGCACATAACAAAACATTATCTTCCAACATAAATTTTTGAATTAAAGGAAGCACATGTTATAAATAAAGCATGATTATAAAGTATGGATGATTAAAAGCATAGATTTCCTTGTAGGAATTACAACACTAGGTACCTTGTTGGAGACTAGTAATAGGATTGAGCATATTGTCTTTATATCATAGCAAATGGTATGAAACATAAATGGGATATAATCATTAATTCATTGACATTAAATGTGCAAGCTCATAGGAGTGTACTAAGAGAAAAATAAATATATTCTCCAAAATAACATTCATCAATACACAGTGATTCAAATAAAAGTAATCGGTCCTCACTATCAAGTACTTTGGTAATAGCTCCAATGGCTACAACAATAATGGCAAAAATATAGGATATAGCCTTTTGGGTCAGCTGACCCCTTTATGCAATGCATTAGACATTCTATATGCCTAAATTAAAATTTGAATGCGTCTTACGAGCAAGACAAGTGTAGTTCTATAAAATATCATAGCCAAACATAATCAGCACCCATTTATAGAGTGTTAATAAAAGATATTTTTGGATAATACAATTTAATTTGTCTATAAACAAACAAAATAAGTGCAAATCATTAATTTCTCATAGAACACTCCTAATGAGCATTAACAAGAGATATTTTTGGATAACATAGGATAGTTTACCTATAAATATTAGTAATTAAAATATAGCTCTTTCATTTCTCATGGTCATGTTCACCCAGCGCACTCTATAACAGCATAAATAATAAATATGCTTGCATAACACAAGGTGCTTATGATGAAGGATAGACCTTTTTTTATAATTCTATTTTATTCTTAGATAAGCATGCTTAACTAGTTTGTGAGATATAGACATATCTTTGCATCTTTATCAGTGTTGATTGATGAAACAAAATTCTATTATAATTTATACTACACGGGTACCTTAAAAATTGAATATACAATTTTCACAACATTTATCTATTCAAAGTGGAAACACAACTAAGCAAAAAGTTAATTAGACATCCAACCTGGCTTGAGTTGTTTGTAGTTCATTCTCTACTTGTAAATTCGTTCACCCGATGTGATTACTCGACCAACTTCACCAACAATAGCATAAAATGGAAGACACTCAAAGTATTCTCAAATTCCTATTTTATAAAGTCTGGTAGCTATCTCAATTGGACAAGTGGCAATATCCATGCAAAGGCCTCTTCCCATAAGGGTGCCAAGTGGTGAGTAGAGTTAGATAAAGAAAAATATCACTAGGCTCATTGAAATATTCTTGTTAATCTTTTAAATAATTTTTATTATCTATTATTAATATATGTATATCTCTTTATATATATACTTCTCTTTTTATTATTTATTTTTCTTATTAAATGTTTTAAATATTTTAAATATTTTTTGTCCACTATCTATATAATATATATTAAAAAAAATTATTAATAATTTTTTTCAAACTTTGACCAGGTAAGACAATATTTTACACATGCAAAACTAACTTTGATGGATGCAACTACATGATTGTATTCCTTGCAAGCTTCCATGTACTTATGGGTGCCATTTTCGAATCATTTCCCACCTTATCTCTAGTGAATATCACTATATTTCTTCCTAAATGTGGGTACCAGGAGCTACTAATCTATTTTGTTTGCAGTGAACCCTGTTCCTGCATCCATAGAATTTCATCAGCAGTATCTCATTCTCAAAATTTTAGAAAATTGACAAATAGCAAATTGGGTAGAATGTTACAGATGTATTCAATGCCAAAATTATACTCAGCTAAGAACTTCATTTACCTTCCTTGCATTGTATTAATCATTAGTTGGGTGAAGATATATCTTAGACTTTGGTGGTCTATTCTCAGTTCAAAAGGTTTTCCCAACAAATAATATCTTCAAACTTTAAGAGCATGGACAACTACTGCTAATTCCAAGTCATGTGTATCATAGATCAACTTATGTTTATTTATTTTTTTAGATTTGTAAGCTATTGTAGTTCCATTCTAGGATAATACCCCTCCTAATCCTTCTAAGGATGCATTAGTGCATACTATAAAGTTTCCCATTGGATCAGGTATTTTAAGGATTGGTGCTATCATTAGCTTGTTCTTTAGGGTATTAAATGTGGCCTCACATTTTTTATCTATTTGAACTCATTTTCTTTCTTCTAAATGTTGGTAATTGGACATGCAATTCTTTATAAGTCCCTTATAAATATTCTATAGTAACCATCCATTCCCATGAAACTTTAAACTTCTAACACATTAGTAAGTGTTGGTCAGTTTATTATAGCTTCAATTTTCTTTGGGTCTACAATGATTCCATTAGTAGATAAAATGTGTCCTAAGTATTGTACTTATGAAGCATAGATTTTGAATTTTGATAGCTTTCCATAGAGTTGATTCTTCCTCAGCACCTCTAATACCAATCTCAAATGTTGGTCATGTTCTTCTCTAGTGCAGGAATAAACTATGATACTGTCTAGGAATATTAAAACAAAATTATTTAGATATTCCTTGAACACATTGTTCATGAGGTTCATAAAATCTAATGGTGCATTTGTTAGCTCAAATGGTAGAACTGTAAAGTCTTAGTGCCCATATCTAGTCTTTAAAGTAGTCTTGTGAGTATCCTCTTCTCGAATTCTCAGTAGATGATAACCCAATCTCAAATAAATTGTGGTATCCCTTAATTTATTGAAAAGATCATTAATTATTGGTAACGAATATTTTTTCTTTATGGTTACCTTATTTAGCATCCTATAGTCAATACATAGTCTTAGAAAACCATCCTTCTTCTTTACAAATAATATTGAAGTACCCCAAGGTGACACACTAGGTTTAATCAAACCTTTTTCTAACAAATATTGGAGTTGCACCTTTGACTCTTACAATTTGATAGATGTCATAATATAAGATGTCCTAGCAATAAGTTTATCTCTATGTACTAATTTGATAGTAAAATTTAATTCACGTTGAGGTGGTAGACCTAGAAGATCTTCTAGAAATATATCTCTAAATTCATGCAAAATGGGATACTTCTTGAATAATTTAAAATCTTCCCAACTTTCTTCCTTATTATTTAATTTTACCACATACTACATTCCACATTTTTTAATAATTTTTCTATTTTGCATGGCATATTTTCTTTGAACCCTTACTAATTATTTATCTTTATCTATATAGTCCATCTATTTTTTCCTAAAATTTGATAACAACTCCATGGGATTTTATCCAACCCATCCTTAGAATAACATCAAGGTGTGTAGTGGGGAAACATATAAGTGCCAAGTGGTTGACCCATTGGGTATGAAAATTTTAGGTTATACAAACATTGATTTACTAGGTAATTTTACCCAAACCCATACTCAACCTTCCATCCTTGTGTTAGGGTACCTAGGAATAGATATTTGGGGATATATTATTATATTGTATGAGGGTTGGCATGGGCCACATACAACCCAAGGTTGATTGTATTATAATATCATATTATACTATAATATAATATTATATTAGTAGTAGGCTCCCCAAAGTAAAATGATAATATGGATATATAAAGAAGAGATATTGGTTATTGTAATCATCATGGAGATCAATCATATGTAATCATCCTTGTCCACAAAGTGGCTTATAAGACTTTGTCCTCCTTAAGTGGATCTCTCATCTTGGGAGATCTTGTGGAGTTATTCCTTCCTTAAATAGAATTATTGGTATTTCCCTACCTTAATGGTATTCTTTATCTTTGTCTCTTATATGGATTGTTATTGTGGATAAATGATTTGATGCTTCTACATAATGGTGAATGATTTTCATTTAATAAGAATAAAGTTAATATAATATTATAATACAATCAACCTTGGATTATGTGTGGCCCATGCCAACCCTTATTTAATATAATAATATATTCCCAAATATCTATTTCTAGGTACCCTAACACCTTGTACCAAAAATCTAGGTTTTCTTAGCATATCCCTGATAATGCTAGTAGAAATAAAACTATTGTAGTACCACAATTGATTAGAATATTTAGATTTCTATTAAATAAATTACCCTTTAAAAGCATAGGGATGGTTTGACCATCTAAGTTTGGATTCCTATCATTGCATAAATTTGATGAAGTTGCTCTATTTCTTTGCTACTTTGCTCCCCCCATTGGGGGTACTTGTTTGTATAGCGAGGTCCCCTACAAATGTAATAGCCTACCTTGGGTGCATGACATTATTCTTGTCCTTTGTCACTCAATTCCTATGGATGAGGTTTTGGTTTGTTCTTTCTCTAAAATTTCCTTTTGTTACCTTTCTTGTATTCCTTGTTCCTAATCCCAAACCTTGGTCCTACTCTTAGTTTTTCTTTGCTTCCTTTATTTTTGGATTACTGATTAACAAGTGTTCCCAGTAGCTTTTTTTGTTGTTCCATATTCTTCAATAGTAACTTAATTATTGATATAAGTTGCTCTATATGCTCCTATAGCAACTTGAATGTGGATGTAAGTTCTTCTATTTATTCGTAGCCATAATAGGAGCTAGATCAAGTTATGATTCCAAATAAGAAATTGTACCTTCTAGGATTTATGCTCACTTCATCTGACCAATGAAGATGATGTTCAATACCTTCCTTGTCCTAAATCAACTTAATATCCCTAGAAGAGTGGGATTTCTTTTAAAAGTAGCATATCAAGTCAAAGCTAAACCTAGGTTCTTTTCATGAAAGCATTGAGTCCTACGACCTAAGCTCTAATACCAACTATAACAACCCACAAAAATGATCCAAGGGAGAGGGCTCTCTCTCTCTCTTTACAAAATTTAACTCATGATGATGACCCAATATTTTAAAATCAGTATAAGATATAACCACTTTTGATTTCCTAGTTGTTGCAAATGACCCTTAAGTGGAAAAGAGTGTCCAACTTTTTGTAATCATATAGGGTTCACTTTTATAACCTCCCATTATAAAATATGCTAATAGTGGTCCCCCCACCTTTCCCACACACTTCCCTACATGAGACAATTCGACGATGATTTAGGGGTACCTCCTTTAAGACCCATAACACTTGAAGGTGATGCCTATTCCCCAACCCCACATGTTATAATTCATGGGGTATTATTATGGCATAATGCCTTAGTGATTAGTTAAATTCCATATCCCATGGAACTAACTAAGACTATTACTAATCCCTAATTAGGATCATGGTCTCACTTGTCAATGTTGTGAATAACTCAATGGATTATCCCATACCAATCCATTGTTGAGTTTCCTAAGACTCTCTAGGATACACCATTCACAACTACATGCAAAAATCCACTCCTATAGTATTCTATGAATGATCCCATGAATTTTTCTATACCAATCCACCTCACCTCCCACCCTAGCCTCACCTGCCAAAATTTTCCATTCACAATGACCTAGTTGATTACCTCCTACAAGTTAGCTAGGATTGGGTACATCTTAACTCTAGGGCTTTCTAATATGGTGCTAATAATACTCCCCTTATTCAACCTATGGGTCTGTAACAACATACATATATTTATTTCTACTGAGGAAGGTAGAATTTTATATACAAAGTCACCATATCAAACTGTTAAAAATTAAAGTATTATTTTCAAACATAACTTATGAAGAACATAACAAAATCTAGGAGAACTATACCATAATCCATCAGTTATCATTCTCTTTAATAACATATTTATTTATATTTGGAGCTAACGATTTATTTTAAAGAACCTAACATCATATTTAATTATTTTTCAAAATTAAATCATAAAAACATGCTTCAACATAGCAATCTAACTACCTAATAAAGGATATAGAACTTCGTTATTTCATTAAGTTATAAATGAAGCACAAGAAAAACTAAAATTATTTTCTAACCAAATCCATCATTTAAATCTCTACCCAATTTTTGATAGTACATTTCTCCATTTTATTAATCATTAAAGGTAACATTATTCTATTCTTTTTTCCACTACAATAAATATTGACGACTACAAATATACATCCCTTCAATGTTATAAAGCATAATATAGTACATATAATATCATGAATTCAAAATATTATAGTTCAATATTGCATAGTGAATGGTCTCTAGTTTGGTATTTTCCTAAGGTCTTCTTTTCAAGGTATCCTTCTACAAACGAGAGATGGTTAGGGATCAAGATATATCAAGAATGCATATGCAAGCCTAACATGTACTATACAAAAAAAAACAAGAACATGCAACTTACGAGTAAATACCATGCAAAAACTTTGAAAGGATTCCATACTTTTGTCAATTATGATCTCCTCACCCATTATTGTATGATTATTATCTCATCCTTTTCCAAATTCATTAATATTATGATACTAGGTATTATCATAAATAAATATCTCCATTACCTCTAGATTAATAAAACTATTAACCATTTATGTAATTGATAATTAAGAAAGCCCATTACTTATTCTATGCCAATAGAGCATAGTCTTTAATTTTATTAAACCCTTCTTAATCAAACCATATATCAATATAAAAATAACATTTATTATTATTATTATTATTATATAAATATATGCACTACTAAGTCAAATAAGATACTTCCAATATTAAATGGTAGCTTCCACTCCAAATTTTTAATTAAAAGAAACTATTAATTAACTGCATTGACAATATATAATGTTAATAACACATATGCATAATTTAATATGAATATTTAACAAATCGTATCAAATAATTTTAAGAACTAAGAATCTATGTGATAGACATTTAAAAAAATTGATCCCAACCTTATAGGGTATAATTAGTTTAGCTTTGTTCTACTCACATTACTCATAATTATGTAGATTATTTCAAACTTCCTGCTATGGTAGTTTTGAAAGCTTATTATCCATCATAAGATTATCATCCTACTGAATATGCAATAGTGTTTTCATTTCTATCTTGAAAATAAATAGTAATTATAAGTCTATCCATATTACAAGGTCAATCAATAATTAAAAGTTTAGAAAATACGACATACTATATTTATATTATTTTATTTTAAAATAAAGAAAGTTGTGCTCTGATAACATAAATCTCATTTCCTACTATATTTTTCTAGAATGGTAACCATAAATATCTAAAGACTTTTCTAAAAGTATATTATCGATATCTGGTTTCTAATAGACCCCCAAATGAAAGGGTGAAAGCATTCAGTCCATGCTTTGAGTTAACATTCCTTCACCAACAACCTATCTATTATTTTTTAAATCTCTAGTAGAGTTAAGATTTAAGAGAAATTAATAAACTTGTCTACTTCATGGAAAGAGCACTCACAGCCATACTACAAGCAATAGAATGCTACATGTTAAGGGACTATCATAGGCTTATGTATGCTTATTTCAATTTAGGTTCCCTAGTTAGACTAAGGTGTAATGTTTCTTCCACAATTCAATTTTAGAAAATGAAAAACTTACTAAAAATAAATCACACAATACGTTCTTTTAAATAAAAGGAAAAAAATATACTAAGAGAATGTATGCTTATTTCAATTTAGGTTCCCTAGTTAGACTAAGGTGTAATGTTTCTTCCACTGTTCGATTTTAGAAAATAAAAAACTTACTAAAAATAAATCACACAATACGTTCTTTTAAATAAAAGGAAAAAATATTAAGAGAAGATGAAACGAGGTGTTATAGATGAAACTAAATGGTGCATCTTAACATTTTGGTGAGTGTGATGAATTCCCTGAAATGTTCTCTTGTCTGCCACTTTTAACAATCTCTCCAAAAATTACTCTCATGTTCTTCTCCTAGTAAGGATATTAAACAATACTTGAAAAGAAGGAGATATCAAGTGGCTATAATGCATGCTTTCCACCCATTCATGTAATCCCTTGCCATCCCATTACTAATTTACATTAAGAAAATATTTCCATTATTGCCTAATTTTCAAATATATAAATGTTATTTATTTTTATTTATTAAATATGCCTTCTCTATTATAAAGTTTAATCCATTAAGGTATTTCTATTTTATAATTATTTTCAAAGCAAGCATTTAATATTTATATTGCTCAATTATATCATTAATTCTATTATCATCTAATGCTAGCATTAATTATTCATCTTAGGACTAAATTAATCACTCGCTCCTGGATTGATTTAATAAATACCGAATGTTAATATTAATCATTAACATCGATATTATTTTAAGCATTAATTATTAATGTTAACTTGATAAAAATATCAACCAAAAAATTCTCATACTCCAAAATACTTACATAAATGCATCTCAATAATAATTTACAAGTCTAATATGTAATCAATAATATGCACAAAAAATACTTTTCCTTGAGCAAGTGGCTTTATGATAACTGCAATGTTATCACCCACCTATTAAGGATGGCTCTTTTGCTTTTTAGAAACCTCCATGCTCAATGGTGCATTTTAATCAAATGCACACAATTTAATGCATATATATGAAGGGTTTCATTTTACCATTGATTTATCGATGAAAATTAATCCATCATTTCTCTTTTCTCTCAACTCTGGTGGATTGTCTTCTACCAACCATCCATGAGAGTATCTAATCCTACAATCACAAAATTCATTAGTAGTACTATATTTTGGAAACCACTTAATATAGTAAGCAACTATCAAATCATATTAATAAAATATGATCATCCATTAAACTTTAACACGTCATTTCTTAATTAAAATAACAAGAAAATGTCTTACTAAGAAGGGTCATCATAGTAATAAATCGTTCTATGTATAACTTCTATCTAGAATAAGTTCCCAAATTGTGATTCCTTTAATATACTCTATACAATTTCCATGATTGTTATGATTCTATGTTTTCAATACCATTTTGTTGTGGTGTGTAGGCTGCTATCAACATGATATAATAATTCCTAATAGTATTATTCTACTGTGGAGGAAGACAGGGATATGCTAGTGCACTAGGTAGCTAGTATTTAAGCCACTATGGTAGCACCATGGTCATGGAGGGACATAGATTGATTTTAGGTATGAATGGGGATGGTGGAGAGCGATAGGTTCATCCAAAAAATATTTATGATGCATTAAAATATCCAAAGTCTAACTATGGAGAGGGATGTAGTTATGACAAAGGCCATAGCAATAGATAGAGCTAGTGATAGTTAGCTAGTTCATACCCTCCTATACCAAATGGATATTTCATAGTAGTATCATTAAATAGTGATAGCATGGATGTAGGTAGATATAATGGAAAACATTGAGTAAACCACCTATTATAGGACTACCTACCATGCAACAATGTCACCAGTTCATCAACTACCTTTATCAAGTAGGTTGTAGATGAGGACAGCATGGACACAATTATGGTCCATGACTAAACAATCATAATATTTAGTGAGGATGCCACCACCGCATAAAGGAGGAGTAGGTACCTTGGGTATTAGTTCCAAGAGGTAGTTGCCCCTATGAGGTCGCATACATATTTGAGATGTATATATTAGCTAATATTATGATCTTACATAAATTTTATGATGGATGAGTACTATTTTTTATAGTTATTTGATTTATGTCAATGATGATGAGTTGATTTATGTTATATTTGATGATGTGATTTTAATTTATGCTTTATGATGATGATATAGATTTTAGTTAATTAAAACATAGATTGTCGTGATTATATTTAGACAGTAGCTTTAGATTTTGAATATTAATATGGTATGATATAGATAGATGTGTGATTCAGATTGTAAAATAATGAACCTAAGGGAACTTTTGATGATGTCAGAAAAACCTTGCTATAGTACAAGATAATACAAAAAAATGATATATCTAGGGGAACTTTACATAATATTGTAAGGCATTGCTATGATACTTGTTATAATACAAATAAAGATTTACTAGGAAGACTCTAGCTATGATACAAATAAATTATGTTCTTAGGAGACTTTATATAATATCATAAGGTATTTCTATGATATAGATAAAAGCTTTGCTTAAGGGGAATTTAGCTATAATATAGATAAGACATACCCAGGTGGACTTCAAATAATGTCATGAGGGATTGCTATTAAATAAGCTATGATATACATAAAATATTTGCCCAAGAGGACTTTAGTTATGATACAGATAAAGTATGTAACCAATAGGACTTTAGATGATGTTGTGAGGTATTCTTATGATATAGATAAAAGCTTTACCAAGGGGTAGTTTAGCTATGATACAAATAAAATACATGCCCATGGGGACTGTATTTAATGTCATGAGGTATTACTATGTTACAAGCTATAATACAAATAAAAATTTTCCCAAGGGGACTTTAGCTATGATACAAATAAAATACATGCCCAAGGAGACTTTAAATAATTTCAAAAGGTATTTCTATGATGCAAGCTATAATATAGAGAAAAATCTTTGCACAAAGGGATTTTAGCTATGATAAAGATAGAAGGCATGCCCAAGGGAGCTTTGTATAATGTTGAGAGGTATTGCTATAATACATGATAAATATATTGTTATTAGTACCCCTAGAAAAAAAACAAAGGAACATTTTATTGATTTATTTCAAATCCTTAAATAGATTTGTCTTAAAATAAATGCTCTATGAGGACTCCATAGATGTTCCAAATGGCAAGAACCTTGATCCAAGATAAATATCATAGAATAATTTTGCTAATAAATTGACTTTTAAACAAATTTCTAAAGGAATTCTACTTTTCCTATAGAAAAATATCATATAATACTTCTATTGATTGATTTACCTTTAAAAATATATCTAAAGGACTTATGTTTCACCTACACATAAATGGCATATAGGACTTGTGATGGATTTGATTTTAAGCAAATGCCTAAAGGACTTCTAATTTCCATATAGACAAATGTTATGCATTTCAACTGATGGATTTTACTTTAAATAAATATCTAAAGGACTTCTACTTTGTTTGTAGATAAACTTCATGCAATATTTTTATTGTGGCCTTACCTCGATAATTATTGTTATAGATGGCCTATGAGATGTGGCAAGTGTTGGACTTGCCTCTAGATGAATTTCATAAAGTTCTTTTGATATGATTGATTTGATAATGGAGTTTTTCCCCAATTTGAAAGGAGGAATTTGATATGAGATATATTTACCCCATGTGTGGTTATACATAGGAGATAAGAGATGATGTTGATATTGTCTTTAACACCTACAAACCTCATAATATTCATCGTGTGGGAAGATGTTGATGAGATAGAATATAAGGATAGGATAAAAAAATAGAGTTTGTGATCTTGATTAAAAATATTTTGAGATGAATATAGGATACTATATGCTATAAGGAAGATAGTTTATGTTGTGAAAACTTGATTAATTTTTAAGATAGGACTAGGGAGGATCCACTCACATCAATCACCTAGTGAAAAAGGAAAATAATCTATCCTAACTAGGATTATAATTTAAATATTATTATGGGTCCTTGACTCTCTATGCTATAGATAGTCCAAGAAAATATAATAATGTGCATAGAGGTAAATTGAATTTAGGTAGATGCAAGTAAATTGTGATAGGTAACCACTATAAATTTAGACATAATAACATTTAAAATGAATTCTATTCATTGGTTCCTTGAGTTCTTTTCTATCAATTGTGGTAAGGTAGTAAACATCTAAACCATAATTGGTGGTTACAATGTATGGACCTAGCCAATTAAGCAAAAATTTACCTTTGAGACTTGTGTTGTCATTGGTATTTTTTAGATTATCCATAAGAACAAGATCACCAATTTTAAAGGACGAGGATCATACCTTCTTCCCATATGAATATTTAAGCCTTTATGGGTATACCCTTAGATGTTCTATGGAATGGATTCACTTTTTATCAAGTAGCTCTAGTGGTTGAGATGGGAAAAATAGTATTCATCTCTAATATTGGCATCTTACAACAAATTGTCTAAGGAACAAACCTCAAGCTCAAAGGGAAAGATAGCTTTGGTTCCATAGACCAAAGCATAGTGTATCATCCTAGTGGATGTTCTAACACTATTTTTATAGGCCCATAAGGCTATATATAACTAGAGATGCCAATCTCAACTAGCTTTATTGATGAGATTCTTGAGGATTTTTATAAGAGTTTTGTTAGAGGCTTTAATTTTATCATTGCATTGGGGATATTAAGGAGTGAATAACTTGTGCTAAATATTATACTAAGCATAAATTTTCTAGACATACTTATTCTTTAAAGGTATTCTATTATCCAATATCATGATAAAAAGGATGTTATAATGGTTAAGGATTAACTTGGACACTTGGACACTAGTGGTTGATGCTAATGTTATAGCCTCAACCCACTTAGTAAAGTATTCAGTATTTGTTATGATAAATTTATGTCCATCAAAAGACACAAGGTTGATAATATACAATCACCAAATGGAGAGAATCCATGGTGATTTTGGGGGAAAGGGCCTACAACAAAGTGTGCATAAGGTTGTTATATTTTATCAATTATCATACCTTTTAACATAGTCATAAGAGTCTTTTTCCTTAGAGGGTCATTAATAATATTCCATATATAAGAATTTATTATAAAAGGTAACATCACTAAAGTAACCGCTACACAATTGGTTGTGGGTCTTTTTAATAATTGTTCAAGCTTTAGTGGAGTCTAAGCACCTAAGAAAAATCCCATCGAAACTATGGTGGTATATAATATCTCCAATGATGGCATGCCTATAGGCTTATTGCTTGAGGTTATTATTCTCATTATAGTCCAAACCATAAGGTAGTGTACCATCCTTGAGATAAGAAAATATATCCTTGTACCAAGGATCAAGGGATGAAGCTACTTATACAAAAAAATACTTATAATGGAAGATAACTAAATTCTAGGATCAAAGTTTCCCTAATTTGATGAATGATAATCATAGATTTTTTGTATCTAGTTTTAAGGGGATCAAGGACATATTTAAGGTCATAGCATCAACATGGTGGTTTTTAGACATAGGGATATAGTCAATAGTAATTTTATCATAATAACCATCAATTTTTCAATGATATCTTTGTATATATTGAGCTTATTATCTTTATTTTGATAAACACCATTGATACGATTGACTACTAGCTAAGAATCCCCAAAGATAAATAATTATGACTTGGAGAGCTAATGTCATATGTATCTCTAATGTAGGTGCTTCATACTTGATGGTTTTTTTAGTACAATAAAAATTGAGCTTAAAGAACAAAGGGATTAACTATTATTGAGGAATGATCAAGATGACTCTTGCCCCCACTCCTTTGACACATCTAGCACCATAAAAGTATAAATTCCAAGAGTTATATTGGTCTACTTCATGTTTTAAGGTCAACTCGTTGAAAACGTATACCACTAAGGGATGGCTAGCTTGTATAGGCATAGCTACTAATTGGTCAATAATAACTTGATCCTTCACAAACTTCTAATTAATTAATTTAATATTAGATTTGCTAAGTGAAATGACCCACTTAGTGATTCTTCCCAAGATATGAGGTTTATACATGAGATATTATAAGGTGTCAATGCTTGTTATGACAAAGGTATTATGGTTGAGCATGTAGTGTCTGAACCTCTAAGAGGTAAATACTAAAGTTAGGTAAATTTTATAAAATAGTGTATATCAAATTTTATAACAAATCAAAGTTTCACTGATGTAGTAGATTACTCTTTCTATGCAGGTAATCATATTATGCCAACATGTCATATAAGTTATGGTTGATGGCCATTATATACAATAATAAGGGCCTAAGAGGATTAGGTGAGACAAGGATGGGATGCAATAAAAGGTATGATTTAAGAGCATTGAAAGCAACTTGGCATTCAACATCCTATTCAAAGACTTCAAAGACTACATCCTCCCTCAAAAGCTTGGTGAAAGGTTGACACTTGTTAGCTAGTTGGGATATAAACCTTTATATGGTTTAGATTTTGCCTTGGAGGATTCTAAGATAGGTTAGAATTCAATAGGGTAGACTATTTAAAATGGATGATATCTCATCAAGATCAACTTTGACACCACTTTGAGATATAATAAATCCCCAATAGTTTTCTTGATGAAGCCTCAAAGATGTACTTTTGAGGCTTGATGTGCATCTTGTACTCATTATGTCATTATAATATATGTATTAAGTCATGAAAATTAGCTTTCCAATTTAAAAACTAACCAAGAAGATCATACACATTGTCTTCCATGATGACATGCATCATGTCATGGAAGATGTATGTAATGGTTCATTATTAGATGGATCCTATATTTTTATCCTAAAGGCCATGAATTAATAGTAGAAGTTTCCTCATGGGATGGTAAAAGTTGTTTTGAATTGGTCCTCAAGTATGATCCTAATTTAGTTATATTGAGATACTCCACCCATTAGAGATAGCATTTTACATCCTATAGTGAAATCAATAATCATGTTGATATAGAGGAGGGAAGTCATATTTCAGACATGCCATGTTGATGTCCTAGAAGTTGATACATATTCGAATGCTAATTATATTCTTGGAAATAGGCACAATATTAGAAATATTGTTAGAATAGTCGATGTGTTTGATGAAGCAATTATTGAGAAGCTTTTGCAGCTCCTCTTTAACTAGAAGCATCAATTTTAGGTGCACTTTTTATAATTTCTACTTCACAAATTTTGCACCAAGAGTGATAATTAGGTGATGGATAGCTAGAGAAGGATCAATATTGGGCATATTAATGTAAGAACTAAACATGTTTGAAATTCATCAAGAGCTTGGTGTATTTCTCATAATTAGTTAGGATTAAAACATTATCTTGTTTAAGCATCTTGGGATAATTTGAAGTCCCAATATTGATGTCTATCATTTTCTTAATTAATATATGATATTTTCCTTCCAATTAAGGGGGGATGGGAGAACTCTCAGTAGCTCTAGATCTATATGATCCAATAATGATGGATTATTGTCAATTTGCTATGAGAGCCATATTTTTTATTTGGAAAAAAGATCCACTAAATTTAAAGGTATTTGGTGCTGGGTAGTTTGAGGGACCATATTGGGGAGGATTGTTAGTGATGTCCTCCAACTTAGTTGTTTTCATTAGTAATTAGCTTAGAATAAGTTAAAGTTTTAAATTTTATGTTGTTATATTGGGTAAATTTGGAGAATATAAGATCTATGATTTGTGATGCTCCATCAGCATCATCCTCATCATTATCTGCTCTATTGAGAAAGATGATATCATCTATCATGATCTTCCTAGATGGACTTTTGAAGTATAGAAAAACAATTTATTAATAGATATGACTAATACTCAATTTTGCGCAATCAATCAGCTTTAATATATTAGATAAGTAATTAAGGATGTGTTACTACTAATAAATTTTCAATGTGTAGGATCAAGTGCACTCATGAGTGGAGGAAATATAGTCATCCAGCAGAGATGAGAGTACTTGAGGAAGGGAAATGATGATAAGGCAACTCGAAGGTAACATGGATAGATACCTTCATATAGGTATGCATTCGGTTAAGGGATAATCATAAATGTCTAATCACCTTGAGCCCCAGACTGATGGCCTAGTAGCCATTGTAAGATCTAGAGGCTATGATAGGCAATTATATTGATGGAAAGACTCCCTCTTTGTTTGATGCACTTGCATGATTGTCTTTTACTTCAGCATTATTAACCTTTATAATCGGTGATCATGGGGTAGATGGTTTACCTTCACAAAATTCATATGGATTGTTTAAATAAATAGTTTATTTATTTAAGAAGAGCAAAAGATGTTAAATAAATAGTTTATTTATTTAAAAAGAATAAAAGATGTTGAATAAATAGTTTATTTATTTAGAAAGAGCAATGGATGTTTTTTAAATAAATAGTTTATTTATTTAAGAAGAGCAAAAAGATGTTGCTAAATAAATAGTTTATTTAGAAGGAGCAAATAGATGTTGTTAAATAAATAGTTTATTTATTTAAAAAGAGTAAAATATGTTGCTAAATAAATAGTTTATTTATTTAGAAGGAGCAAATAGATGTTGCTAAATAAATAGTTTATTTATTTAAGAAGGACAAAAGAAATATTGTTAAAATAAATAATTGAATTATTTTAGAAAGGTAAAATATAATGCTTAATAATAATAAAAAATATATATGTTTGCCTCGACATGCCTAGGAAGCCACCACTCACCTATCAGTCAACCCTCCTGAGGCATTATGCCAACAAGACAACATTCGATGGAGTAGGCTGAATTACCCTTTGGAGAGTCATTCAGGCCAAAGATGCATGAAGCTCCTTTAACATAAGATGAAGACTCTTTATGGTGATCGTATTGGGTAGATAAGGTAGAGGGATGTTCACCCTACCTCCTGTCAGAGGTTGGACAAGGAGTAATGGTAGGTATGCAGGTAATATGGACCGAGGAAGTAAAGAAGACATCGAGGAAAAAGGCCTAAAGCAAAATGGAGAAGGTAGACTAGCATCTGCTAAGTAGGAGAGACAAGTGTCTCCTGAGTAGGAGAAGACAAGTGTAATGAGCGACTTCTAAGTAGTGCAAAAAACCCAATCTTGCAGGAAAACTAGGTTGGTCTCCGTCCAAATCTAGTTGTTATGTTTTAATAGCTAGCTTTGTGTTTAGAGCTCATAGCTCTATGTTTTTAAGAGCTCAAAAGCTTTGTGTTTAGATCATCAAAGATCTATGTTTTTAAGAGCTCACAAACTCTATGTTTAGAGCTCGTAGCTCTATGTTTTTAAGAGCTCAAAAGCTCTGTGTTTAGAGCACCGAAGCTCTATATTTTGGAGAGCTCGAAAGATCTGTGTTTAGATCTCATAGCTCTATGTTTTTAAGAGCTCAAAAGCTCTATGTTTAGAGCTTGTAGCTCTATTTTTTAAGAGCTCAAAAGCTATATATTTAGAGCTCGTAGCTCTATGTTTTTAAGAGCTTAAAATATCTATGTTTAGAGCATCGAAGCTCTATGTGTTTGAGAGCTCGCAATATCTATGTTTAAAGCTCATAGATCTATGTTTTTAAGAGCTCAAAAACTCTGTGTTTAGAGCAATGAATCTCTATATTTTTGAGAGCTCGAAAGATCTGTGTTTAGAGCTCGTAGCTCTATGTTTTTAAGAGCTCAAAAGCTCTATGTTTAGAGCACCAAAGCTCTATATTTTTGAGATCTCAAAAGATTTGTGTTTAGAGCTCGTAGCTCTATGTTTTTAGGAGCTCAAAAGCTTTGTGTTTAGAGCTCGTAGCTCTATGTTTTTAGAGCTCAAAATATCTATGTTTAGAGTGTAGAAGCTCTATATTTTTGAGAGCTCGAAATCTCTATGTTTAGAGTGTCGAAGCTCTATCTGTTTGAGAGCTTGAAAGCTCTATGTTTAGAGCTCGTAGCTCTATGTTTTTAAGAGCTCAAAATCTCTATGTTTAGAGCACCGAAGCTCCATGTTTTTGAGAGCTCAACTCTGTGTTATAAGAGCATCATAGCTCTATGCTAATTTTAGTGCTCGTAGCTCCATGTTTTTAAGAGCTTGAAATCTTTATGTTGTGTTTATGAGCACCAAATATCCATGTGTTTGAGATCTTGACTCTTTGTTATAAGAGCACCATAGCTCTGTGTTATATTTAGAGCATTGTAGCTCTATGCTTTAGAGCACCATAGCTCTGTATGGTAAGAGTATCATAGTTTATAACTATGTATCGAAGGATGTATAGCATTCTGACATTGTTGTGCTCCACTTTTGTGATGTGGATGTAGGGGCATCATAGTTACCACAGTCATTAGCATTCAGTTGAGCACGGTCGTGGCAGCTAGGGTGGGCAATGTCAAAGCTCCTTGGGTCCTTCTGCCCATCTTCATGGGATGGATGTCTTCGAAGAAATGCATTGGAGGGTCATCTATTAATATGTCCAATTGGATGCCGTGAGTGAACCCTCCATTACAAAGTTATAGACAAGTTGGGATTCTCCTTTGGTTACTGTCCATTGTCTTCTTTGTAGAATTTAGGATATGATAAATGAATTAGATGATTATTTTGTAATTTAATGGGTATGGGACCTTTTGTTATGAAATAAATGAATTAGATTATTATTTTGTAATTTAAGGGTATGGTACCTTTTGTTATGAAATAAATAAATTAGATGATTATTTTGTAATTTAATGGGTATGGGACCTTTTGTTATGAAATAAATAAATTAGATGATTATTTTGTAATATAAGGGTATGGGATATTTTGTTATGAAATAAATGAATTAGATGATTATTTTGTAATTTAAGGGGTATAGCACCTTTTGTTATGAAATAAATAAATTAGATGGAAGTTTTATTGTCGTTTAAAAAAATAAACCATATATTATTTTCAAATGAAGTTCTATTGTCATTGGAATGGTTGATTCAAGTAAGTAATGGCCTTTATCATTTGCCATGCACATTTGATCTTGATTGAAAGAGTCCCAAGATCTTGGGAAATTAGTGAAGAGAGAAATTGATTAGACGTTTTTCGTAGGACTACACAAAATGGTGAACTCGTTTCGGCCATATCTCACTCATCCGGACTCGGATTGAGCTAAAATTTTGAGGGTAGATGCCTGAAAAACCCTAGAATGTCTCCACCAATTTTCATATCATTTGGAGCAACAAATATCCTAGCACATCCCTATGTGTGAATGATATATTTGGCAAGCGACTATGCGAGGGTTTCATCTGGGTTGAGTGCAAGCAGCTCCAGAGGTTGGTTTTTAGGGCCTTCGGGCCCTAGAAGCCAATATTTTTGTGGTTTATGCTCAATATTTTAGTAGGAAATGTTGTAGGGGATACAATATGGGTTAGAAATTTGTCTTTCAACAGATCATACTGTGAACTTGAGTGACAACGGCTTCCAATTTTCTGCACAAAATAAAAGTGAAAACCATACCTTTCCACGGCGTCTAGGGCAAGGATTAAAGAGATCACAAAATAAGTTTCAAGCAGTTGATCAAAAAATGGCTCATATCTCAAGTGAATTTGGTGCTAAGGTGCACCCACAAAATAATTCTAATGTGAAAACCCCTATCAAGGGTAATAATTTCAAAGACTCAATCCCAAAAATGAATTTTAGGGATGCCCTTCATGGTGGACAACCTCAGCCCAATGCTAATATCAATATTAGGGCTTCCCATAAACCTCTAAGAATGCCTAAGATTGATCCCAGGAAAATGGAGTCAGGATGTCTTAAAGCAGCTAATGGAACTCCTATTGTTAAGCTTGATATGGGTAACATTCAGACTTGCATTGAAGATATGGAAAAAAGAGGAGTAATTTGTCAGTTTGTGGGTTTTCATCCGAGTCTATCTATTTTCAAAGTCTAGGCTGCAAAAAGCTAGAAAACTAAAGGTGAGTTACAAATCTCTATTTATCCAAATGGTTATTTTCTTGTTTTATTTGCTAATAATGAAGATAGAGAGAAAACTTTTCAAGGGGGTCCTTGGTTTTTTGGAAGGGCAAGGCTTTTCATGAAGCCCTAGCATACTAAATTTAAAGTCGAAGAAGAGATGCCTTCTATAGCTCCCGTGTGGGTTAGACTCTTTGGCCTCCCTATTGAATTTTGGAATCCTACTATTTTTTCTTCAATTGGAAACTCTTTAAGAACTTTTATGATGATTGCTGATTGTACTCAAAATTTTGAACATATTATTTATGCTCGAATTTGTGTTTTAATGGATTTTGACAAACCCCTACCTAAAAATATCACATTACAATTTGGGGAAGACACTTGGGAGCAAGTAGTGGACTATGAGAACATTCCTTTTCATTGTAGAATTTGCCATGAATATGGTCATTTGTCCAGTGCTTGCCCAAATAAAATTCCTGATCAAAAGAATGAAGATATAAACTCAGCAGGTTTCCAAATACCTAAGAAGAAGAACACTCAAAAAAAACTAGTTATGAAGGATCAATCAAAGTCATTTGCTAATATGTTTGAAATCCTTTCCACAAATGATGTCCCAAGTGAGGAAGAGGAAATAATGGAAACTGAAATCTTAGAAACACAATTTAAATATGAAGGGAAGAACTTGGAGACAAACCAACAAATCAAGAGGTTTTCAATAGAAAAAAAAAAGAGAAAATTTACACAAGAAAAACAATATTTCAAATGTCAAAACTTCAAATAATGCAAGTCCCAATATAGACTCCATTGAACCATCTAGTAAAATTTTGGTTATGTATGAGCATTCTTCAAGGTTAGAAGCCATCTCAGATTCAATTGGAATAAGTCAAGAAATAGGGAAAAAAAAATTGAAGATGGATTCTAATCAAAAAGTAGGTCGCAAGACCAATCAATATCATATGGTAAAAGAAGGTGAAAATCTTGTAGAGGAAGGTAAGATTAATGCCCTTCCCAACTTTTTTAGCCCTGGTATTAATGAAGATCATCACTTGGAATATTAGAGGACTCAAAGGGAGTCTTTCAAAACAAAATGAAATTAGAAGAATGATTTAGATAAATCATCCACATCTTGTTTTCCTTCAAGAAACAAATATGTCAATGGAGGATATGGACTTAATTGCCAATAAAATTTGGCCAGCTGGAAAAGTGGTTTCCCTCAGTTCCCAAGGGACTTCGGGTGGCATTGCTTGTCTTTGGGACCCAAAAGAGGTAGTTATTCACCATATGGTTGGAATTTGGGGTTTGTTGGCTATAGCTATTCAAAGTAGACATTCCAACCAGATTATGCTCTGCATTACTGTTTATGCTCCGACTTCTTTGGAGGAAAAAAGAAGACAGTGGAAGGATATTACTCATATTATCTCTCATTTTCCTAAATCTTGGATCTTGATCGGAGGAGATTTCAATACCATCCTCTCTCTGGATGAGAAAATGGGGGGAAATAGAAATTTGGACAAAAGCACTGACCTCATGAGCGAATATATTGCAAACCTCCATCTTGTGGATATCCAACTGAGATAATGGCCTTATGACTTGGTCTAACGAAGGCAAGGCTTAGCTTGTATAATGGAGAGATTGGATAGGTTTTTGCTCTCTAAAAATTTCTTAATCCATGGTCACATTCCTAAAGTGAAGACTCTTAATAATGTTGGTTCGGATCATTGGCCAGTCATGGTGGAAATGTGGAAAACCAATGTGAGTTTCTCTCCTTTTGTTTTTCAATTAATGTGGCTTAGAGACATTTCCTTCAGACCTCATGTGCAACAATGGTGGAAGGAAGGTAAACCTAGGCATGGGACTAAGATGTTCTATTTTGCCAAAATACTGCAATACATTAAATCCAAAATCAAGACTTGGAACTGGAAAGAGTTTGGGGATGTTCATAAAAAAAAACATGAAGTTATTGCTCATATTGAAAATTTGAATAAGAAAATTCGTTTAGATGGCCTCACAGAGAAGAGAAGTGCAGATGAAATTAAACTCACAACTCAGTTAGAGGAATGGGAAAAAAGAGAAGAAATCTTATGGAAGCAAAAATCTAGAATTCAATGGCTCAAAGAAGGAGATCGAAACACAAATTTCTTCCACAAATCTCTTCTAGCTCGAAGATCTCACAACTTTATTTCTTCCTTAAAATCAGATTCTGGAGATGTTGTTTATACTTGGGATGGCATGAACTCTATTG
Organism: Wollemia nobilis; assembly: GCA_028583015.1. Lineage (NCBI taxonomy): Eukaryota > Viridiplantae > Streptophyta > Pinopsida > Araucariales > Araucariaceae > Wollemia > Wollemia nobilis. Next base: position 1,570,940 of record JAQPPZ010000669.1, on the reverse strand, counting down.
TTGTTGATTACTTTTCCAATATTTTTGTTGCTACTCCTCTTGACTCAACTTCACAACAAAATGTTCTTCAAGCAATCCCTTCTCTTATCACTTCTGAGGAGAACTCTATTTTGACTTCTCTTGTTACTATCAATGAGCTTCAACAAGTAGTTTTTAAAATGCAAAAAGGAAAACCCCAGGTCCTGATGGTTTTCCTATTGAGTTCTACCAAGAGTTCTAGGATATCCTTCATGTTGATTTATTAGAGGTGGTGGAAGAAGCCAAGAAAGCCAAAGAAATTTTGAAGGTTATCAATAAAACTTATATTACTCTTGTTCCAAAAGCTCAAGAGGTTGATCATATCTCAGCTTTTAGACCTATTGCTTTATGTAATGTTCTTCTCAAAATCATTACTAAAATCATGGCGAGAAAGGTTGAAGCCTCTTTTGCATAAGATTATTTCCCCGAGCAAGGGGGATATGTGGAAGGACGTCAAATAGTAGATGAGATAGTTCTTGCTCAGGAAGCCATCCATTCCATGGATATGCAAAATTCTCCTTCAATGTTCATTCGGTTAGACTTATCCAAAGCTTATGACAGAGTGGATTGGCACTTCCTTATCAAAGTTTTGAGGCAATTTGGTTTCTCTAAGGATTGGATGGATTGGATTATGGGATGTATCTCTTCAGTTTCCTACTTAGTTCTTATCAATTGCGGGGCCTTCTCAGTCTTTTCCGAGCTTCCAGAGGTATTAGGCAAGGTGACCCACTATCCCCTTATTTATTCATCATTCTTTCTGAATGCTTGGGTAGGACTATAACCAAAAAGAGGGAAAACAAAACCCTTGAGGGAGTTACCATTGCTCATGGAGCTAGACCTATCTCTCATATTCAATTTGTGGATGACTCTACTCTTTTAGGTAAAGCTACAGTTAAGGAAGCTTCTAATATTAAGCAAATCATTAGCTATTTTTCTAAGGCTACTGGGCAGTTGATCAATGAAGACAAATCTAAAGTTATTTTCTTTCACTGATCTGCTAGACAGGAATCCATGGTCTTGGATAAATTAAGATATAAGAAGACCTCTCTTCCAATCACTTATTTAGGTATTCCCATAAATATTCAAAGGCAGAAAAATAAATATTGGAATTGGTTGTTGGACAAAGTCAAGAAGAAAATTGGAAAGTGGACCAACAAGTGGCTTTCTTCTGGGGGTAGAATCACCTTGGTAAAATCAGTCCTTCAAGCTATTCCTATTTATGTTTCTTCTATTTTGAATATCCCAAAGGTTTTTCTTCGAGAATTGGATCAAATCAGTCATCGTTTCCTTTGGAGTGGTACTAAGGAGAAAATAAAATGGGCCTTGGTGAAATGGGATACTTTATGTCTTCCTAAGAGTGAAGGGGGTTAGGATTCTGGTCTTCAATTAATAACAACAAATCTTTAGCTGCTAAATTATATTTGAGGATGTTGCATAACCCCAATGCTCTTTGGGCCAATAATCTTCGTGCTAAATATGCTCGAGAACAAAAGTCCTGAAGACCTTGTTCGCTATCAACTTCCTACCAAAGGTTCTCCCATTTTAGCAGTTCTTAAGACTGGTGAGGATTTGATAAAGAAAAAATTATTTTGGATCATTCATAATGGTCAACATGCAAATTTTTGGACAGATTCTTGGGATGGTCACAAGCCTTTGATAACTCAGTTTCTCGATTGGAGGCCTTGGATGGAGGAGCTTCACCGAGCTAATTGGATAAAGGTGGCTAATTATTGTCGGTACCATACTGGTAATTCAAAGGTTGGTAGATATTGGATCCCTATTGAGGACTGGCCTATTCAAATCCCAGAAATGCAAAGACAAGATATCCAAGGCATCCTTCATATGAGATCCCTCTCTTGGTCCCATGAAAAAGATTGTTTTGGATGGAACAACACTACTAAGGGTGAGTATTCAGTTGCTCAAGGTTATTTGACCTTATGCCATAATAATCCCAACCATTCTTCTAATATATTTTCTCAATTGTGGGCTCAAAAGCTCTGGCCTAAGGTGAGGTTCTTTAATTTGCTTTTATTGCATCGTAGGGTGCTTACTGGTGAGCAACTTATGAAGCATGGTTTTCATGGCCCTTTTAGATGTGAAATGTGTGAAGAGAATGTAGAAAATATCAACCATATTTTTATTGAGTGTACTTTAGCCTCTGAGCTATGGAGGAGAATGACCACTTTACTTGGCTTACAGTGGTCCAATTTTTTTACTTTTGAATAGCTTTGGAGGGATTGGCCTAATCAAGAGGGTGTTGATCATTTTATTAGGCAGTTAGTTTGGATGGGTTCTACCATTCTTCTTTGGAATATTTGGAATGAAAGGAACAACCGAATTTTTAATCAAGATAGGAAGGATATTCACTATATTTGGCAAAAGACCATAGCCAACTTAGTTGAATCAGTCCATCAACTCCTTAATCACCCCCAAAACTCCCACCAAAGATGGGATCAAGTGATGCAAAGATTGAAGATTAAACCTTCTAAGGGCAACCAACTTAAAGGGAATGTGAGTATTAGTAAGATGGATAGGACTAGAAATTGGCAACCTCCTCCTAAGGATTTTGGAAAAGTCAATACTAATGGAGCCTCTAGAGGGAACCCTGGAAAAGCCAGTGTGGGAGGAATTGGTAGACTTTCGGATGGCTCCCTGGTTTTTACTTTTGCTGAGAATTTGGGTATTCTTTCCAATAACCTTGTTGAGGGGTATGGTATCCTCAGAGGCCTTCAGGAGGCTACTAAGGTTGGATGGGAAAAGGTGTTAGTTGAGTCTAACTCTCAACTTATGATTAATCTCTTGAAGACTCCTTCTAAGAATCATAAGGTGGATTGGAGAATTAAAAGGATTATTGAGAAGATTCAATTAATCCAGATGGGATTTTTGAAAGTTGATTACAATCATGTGGTCGGAGATCAAAACAAGAGTGCTGATGCTTTAGCTAATTGGGCTTTGGACAAAGGTGATCTTACTTGTTATGGCCACCCTCCTATATGGTGGGCTTCTCAAATTAGGGAAGCTCTTCTTTCTATCATTTCTTTGGATGGCTCCAGTTCTAAAGGTACCTAGTTTCTTCTTGTTTTTTTTTTTGCTTCTCTTTGGTTCATTCAGTTTTTTTAGTTCCCTAGCTCATTCTATTCTTTATTTTGTTTCCTCTATTGATTCTTGCCTTAATAGTCTTCTAGTCTAGATAGGTCATTGTTTTGTTCATTTTTTTTCTTCTTTTTTCTTCTTTGTTTTTTTGTTTAGTTTTTTTAAGGTGGGTGGGTTCTTTTGTTTTGTTTTGTTTTTGTGTTCTTTGTGTTGTTTTTTGTTGTTCTTGTGTTTTTGTTTTGTTTTTTTTTTATTTTTATTTATGTTTTTTGTTATTGTTCTTGTGTTTTTTTCGTTCTTGTTCTTGGGTTTCTCTTTGTTTGTGTTATTTTGTGTTTTTATGTGTGAGTGTTTTCTATGTTTTTTGTTTTTGTTTATTGTCTGTTGTTGGTTGTTTTTTATTTTTATTTTTATTTTATTTATTTTATTTTGTAATTTAAGGGTATGGGACCTTTTGTTATGAAATAAATGAATTAGATGATTATTTTGTAATTTAAGGGTATGGGACCTTTTGTTATGAAATAAATGAATTAGATGATTATTTTGTAATTTAAGGGTATGGGACCTTTTGTTATGAAATAAATGAATTAGATGATTATTTTGTAATTTAAGGGTATGGGACCTTATGTTATGAAATAAAATGAATTAGATGGTTATTTTGTAATTTAAGGGTATGGGACCTTATGTTATGAAATAAAATGAATGATGGTTATTTTGTAATTTAAGGGTATGGGACCTTATGTTATGAAATAAAATGAATGATGGTTATTTTGTAATTTAAGGGTATGGGACCTTATGTTATGAAATAAAATGAATGATGGTTATTTTGTAATTTAAGGGTATGGGACCTTATGTTATGAAATAAAATGAATGAATATTATTGGTAGTTTAAGGGTATGGGACCTTATGCTATGAAATGAAGAAAAAGGTTTATTGGGAATGAAGGTAGTTGTTTGAGTAATGAGATGTGTGAACCTAGTTCCTAACAATTAAGGGTATGGGACTTTAATTGTTGAGAAGGTTTGTTCATTTATTTACAAGTAGAGTGCATGAGTTGATGCATTGATGATTGACTCCCTCAAGTTGACTAAGGGGGAAATGGAAAGGGTAGTTTCCATGATTAGTACTATGCATTAGTAAGTTGAATTGCTTGGGTTATTTGTATAGTTGCAATTTGGCAATGAATTAAGTAAGTGCATATAGAAGCATGTCTATCCGGATCCATGAGTGTCCTGATCCCCTAATATCCTCACTTGATCGATGGAAGAGTGGGAAGGCCAGAATCATGAGATGGACCAATGCACAAGTTTGCTCTCTACCTTACATCTTGTCTTTTATGCATTAGATTAGATTGTGGGGAGATTTCCCCAATGAAATGGATGTAAAGTATCATGGAAAGTATGGGATGTACCATACTTATTTATGTATCTGAATGAACATTACAACTACTATGCTTAGTACTCCTTTATTTAGATTATTGCATTTAAATATTTAATGTATGTCTGTTTAGTGATTGTTTCTTTACGCTTGATTATTCTTGTTGTTGTTCAGTTCATTTTGTTAGATTTAGTATCTAGATCTTTAATGCTCTTGTGTGATTAAAAGAATGAATCATTAGTAAGTTCTAGGTGAACTTAGTGGATACCCTAAGGGCTTGAGACCCCCTTAGGGAGATTGGTGACTAGGTTTGGAAGATTGTACCAGAGTTAAGATAGCTTGTCAGTAGACAAGATCGATAGCTTAACTCATAGTACATGTAGCATACCACACATAATGACTTGTGTGGATATGGAGATGCGTGTATACCTTCTAATGATTGAAGGTGGTAAGTCTAGCTCATCAATACTGATGAGAGGGATGGACTTATATGCTCAACATAAGATAGGCTTATGCATATGGACTTGCATGAAGGGAATCTTGTGTGGTATAGTTCTTGAGAAACTTAGGGGATGTCAAATAGTAAGTCGGTCTAAGGATGGGAAAGGATTTATGAATCCTTCTCCTTAGTCAAAAATATATATATAAACTTTCTTTCTCTTTTGTTTTGTATGTTTTCTTATTTCATGTGAATTTGGGGTATTACATTTGGTATCAGAGCTCTAGGTTCGAGGGTATAGAGCTTCTTATGTGTTTTAGAAGATATTTGAGGATCTCCAAAGAGGCTCGCTTGGGAATAAGCTGAAAGTTAGAGTAACCTAGAGTCTCTGCTATTAGGTTCTAATGGAATTGATTTTGAGGAAGGATGAATATTAAAGATACCTTAGTATGGGCTTTGGTATTGATGATATATCCTCACCTAGGAACCTCCTCCTAGTTAGACCTCTAATGATTAGAAAAATAAGGACTCTGTATTATGGTCAAGTTAGTGATTCAGTTGGGGGATAACTGCAACCTAACTCTTTTTTTGGTGGAAACCAGATCAAGATGCCACCCAAGGCTAGAATGGGAAGACCTCCACCTAGATAGACTCGACAAAGCAATGTCGAAGAAGAGATCCAGAATGAGGATCTAGGAGTTCCCAATGTAGGAATAGAGGAACTTACTACTATAGTTGCCGAGTTGCAAGATCAGTTAAGACAAGTACTAGAAACCATGGCAAATCAAAACTCGTAGGCTAGAGATTCGAAAGTCAACCAAGTTGAGGGGCTGATAGTGGAACAAAAGCAAGCAAGAACCCTCTTAGAGAAAGAGATAGTGAGAGACCTAAAGAATATTTGTATCTCCAAGTTTTATGGAGAAGGGGAGGGAGACGCAGCTGAAGCTTGGTTGAGAGAGTTGGAAGTCTTCTTCATAGTAAAGGGGTATTCTTCAGGTACCCGAATAGTTTGGGCTACTATTTACCTTGAAGGAGCTACCCTAGACTGGTGGGAGACTTACTATGAGGAGACTAAGATTGAACCAGTAGATATTCCATGGAAGGAATTCATAGTCATCTTCAAAAAGAGATTCCTCATGGAACATTTCTATGCATTGAAGTTTGAAGAGTTTGCCAGCCTAAGACAAGGGAGTAACTTAGTGGAGGTATACTACCAAAAGTTGGTAAAGTTGTTGAAATATGTACCTGCCTATAATGAGAAGATGTGGATTCATAAGTTTACTCATGGATTACAGTCTAGGATAAAGCATGATGTAGAAATGTAGGAACCTAAGTCATTACAGAAGGCTTATGATTTGGCAAAGAAAGCAGAGTCTCATTTCTGCTATAAGTATGAAAACCTGACCGATCAAGAACATCAAGAACTAAAGAAGAGGAATAGCAATGGGGTTATAAAATAGGAGGCAGAGCAAGAATAGAAGGCTAAGAACCCCTAGAATCTAGAGAAGAAATTCAATGGAGGCCAAAATAAATTCAAGAAGAACTTCTTTAAGAAAGGCAACAAACCCAATAATGCTAAACCTCCTCCGTAGAAACCATCAGCTCTAGTACCAATGATTAAGAATGAGGAGCAAAAATGAAAAAGAAACAAGGGCCCAAGGATGGATGTTACCATTGCAAAGGGGCTCACTATGCTAATCAGTGCTCATATCGACTAGGGACAAGCACGTCCAATAATAAAGGAAAGGAGTCGATGCATAAGATCTACGCTACAACTGGGAATCAAAAACTTGAAGGGCAAGCCACCCCGTTAATCATCAAAGGTAAGATTTTTGATAAGCAAGTAGATATCTTAATAGATAGTGGAGCCACCGATAGTTTCATTTCTTGTAAATTAGCCAAGGATATGCTAGAAAGGCTAGGGTATTTGGCTCATGGATGGAAGGTTGAGTATGGGTCTGGATAGACCTACTCCATAAACCAATGTTTCCCAATGATGGAAATTACTTTAGAAAGTGGAACCATGGAAGGTTGCCTGTACGTAACTCCACTTCACGCCTTTGATGTGATCCTAGGGATGGATTGGCTATAGGCCCATCAAGCCGTAATCAATTTCCAAGATAGATGGATTGAGTATTCTGAGGGAAATAATGAGAGGCTATGAATTTATAGCAAGCAAGGGGTATTCAAGCCCTAGATGTTGTCTACCATGCAGTTGAAGAAAGCCCTCAGGAAAGGGGGAATCATTTATGTTGTAAAAATGAATGAATTTGAGAGAGATCAAAAGGAAGAGGTGATTGAGGCACACCCAATTCTACGAGAATTTTAGGATGTATTTCCAAAATATCTGCTAGGGCTCCCTCTTGTGCGAGAATTTGATTTCACTATCGATCTTATACTAAGAGCGGAACCCATCCATCGATCTCCATATAGGATGTCACCTATTGAGATGCAGGAGTTAAAGGTACAACTACAAGGGTTATTGGAGAAGGGGTTGATAAAACCAAGTGTGTCACCATGGGGTGCACCCATTTTATTTGTGAAAAATAAGGATGGATCTCTAAGATTGTGTATTGACTATAGGATGTTGAATAAGGCCACAATAAAAAACTGGTACCCTTTGCCCAGGATCAAAGATTTATTTGACCAGCTAAGAGATGCCATGATGTTTACCAAGATAGACATAAGTTCAGGGTATCACCAAATGAGGATTCATGAGGAAGACACTCACAAAATGATATTTAAAATGAGGTATGGGCATTACGAGTTCACCATCCTACCCTTCGAACTAACCAATGCACCTACTGCCTTCATGAATTTAATGAATAGTGTGTTCAAAAGGCACTTGGACCAGTTTGTCCTTGTATTTCTTGATGACATCCTCATATACTCTTAGAGTAGGGAAGAGCATGATAAGCATCTCAGGGTCATGTTGGAACTGCTAAGAGAGAATCAACTCTATGGGAATCTAGCCAAGAGCGATTTCTATGTTTTGGAGGTGCGCTATTTAGGGCATGTTATATCGGAGAAAGGGATCATAGTGGATCTAGAGAAAATAGAGGCCATGATAAATTGGCCACCCCCTACAAATGTTACTGAGGTAAGAAGCTTCATGGGGCTAACAAGCTATTACCGACGTCACATAAAGGATTTCTCAAAAATCACCTCGGCAATAACTAGTCTCCAAAATAAGGGAAAGGAATTCAAGTGGATGGAGAAGTGTGAGGCTGCTTTCACCATGTTGAAGCAAAATCTCACCACTGCACCGATACTAAAAATTTTGGATCCTCAAGGAGAGTTTATGGTATGCACGGATGCATCATTGGAAGGACTAGGGGGAGTGCTCATGCAAGAAGAGTCAGTAGTGGCTTATACTTCAAGGAAGCTTAAAAAGCATGAGGTTAATTATGCCACACATGATTTAGAGCTAGCCATCATAGTGCATGCTCTAAAGGCCTGGCATCATTATCTAGTAGGAAGACCCTTCGAGCTAAGATCAGACCATCAGAGTTTGAAGTACATATTTACTCAACCAATGCTCAACGCAAGGTAGAGAAGGTGGGTCGAGTTCCTCATTGAGTATGATTTTGAAATTGAGTACATTAAAGGAAAATAAAATAAGGTTGTGGATGCCTTGAGTAGAAGGAGACACCTAGCAGCCATAACTAGAAGCCACATAAAACTCATGGATCAAGTAAGGCAGGAGCAATTTCAAGATAGATATTATCAAGAAATTCTAGCCAAGTTAAGAGAAGACCCTGAGGGTAATAAGGAATTTGGGGTGATAGATGACCTCGTATGTTATAAAGGAAGAGTCATCATACCAAAATCAGGAGATTTAAGGAGGATATTGATGTAGGAAGCCCATAGATCTCCTTATATGGCTCACCTCGAAGGGGTAAAAATGAGAGAAAACCTAAAAAGGACCTTTTTTTGGGTAGGAATGAAGAAGGATATTACAAATTTTGTGGCCCGATGCCTCGAATTCTAGAATTTCAAGGTAGAATGCAAGCATCCCATAGGATATTTGTATCCCCATAGTATACCTACTCAAAAATGGTAGGTCATATCAATGGATTTTATTGTAGGCTTACCTAAGACCAGGTACCAACATGATGCAATCTTTGTGGTGGTCAAAAAATTAACCAAGGTCACACACTTCATACCTGGGAGCACCAAGGATGATGCTCAAGTGGTGGCTAATAGGTTTGTTAAAGAAGTGTTCAGATTGCATGGATTCCCAGAGGTAATTATATCATATAGGGATTCCAAGTTTACTTCAAAATTTTGGAAAGCCCTACATCAGGCAATAGGCACAAAGTTGCATATGAGTTCAGCATACCACCCTAAAATAGATGGTCAGATGGAGTGGGTAAACCAAGTTCTGGAAGATATGCTCCAAATGTATTGCATGGACCACAAGTCTCGATGGGAAGACTATCTATCATTGGTAGAGTTTACCTACAATAATGGATATCATTCCTCTTTAGGGATGGCACCATTTGATGCATTGTATGGGCAAAAGTGTAGGACACCTCTATCATGGGATAACCCAGAGGATAGAGTAGTAATTGGACCAAAAATGGTCAAGGAAATGGAAGAGCAAATTAAGGTAATCAGGCAAAGGCTCAAGGAGGTTGTTGATAGGTAGAAGAGCTATGCCGATTTGAAGAGAACTCCTAGAGAATACTCAGTGGGAGATAAAGTGTTCCTAAGGGTCAAACCAATGAAAAGTGTGATCAAGTCCACAAAATTAGATCCACGGTTTGTAGGGCCCTTTGAGATCATTGAGAAAATTAGTCCGATTGCATACCGACTCACCTTACCTCCAAATTTGTCAAAAATCCATGACACCTTCCACATATATTTGCTTAGAAAATATATTGTTGACCCTGAACATGTGTGGGATGTCTCTAACTTGCAGATGGCAAACCTAAAGGCAATCAAAGTAATGCTAGTAAGGATCCTTGAATTTCACTCTAAAGCTATGCGAAATCGGACCCTTGAGCAGTGTAAGGTCCAATGGGACCATTTTTCGAAAAGAAATACCACTTGGGAGAAGGTGGTGGATATGCAAAAATATTTTCCTTTCTTGTTTGATGAACTTTAAGCTATTGTAACAAGTTGCTTAATTTTATATGCAGTTAAAAAAACTAAGAAACACCAGGGACGGTGTTAATCCTAGTGGGGGAGGATGTCATGACCCTCCTAGATGGACTTTTGAAACATAGAAAAATAATGTATTAACAAATATGACTAATATTCAATTTTGTGCAATCAAGCAGCTTCATGATATTAGATAAGTAATGAAGGATATGTTACTACTAATAAATTGCCAATGTGTAGGATCAGGTGCACTCGTGAGTGGAGGAAATTGAGTCATCCACTGGAGGTGAGAGTACTTGAGGAAGGGGAAATGATGATAAGGCAACTCAAAGGTAACATAGATAGATACCTTCATATAGGTATGCATTCAGTTAAGGGATAATCATCAATGTCTAATCACCTTGAGCCCCAGATTGATGGCCTAGTAGCCATCATAAGTTCTAGAGGCTGAGATAGGCGATTAGATTGATGGAAAGACTCCCTCTTTGTTTGATGCACTTGCATGATTATCTTTTACTTCAGAATTATTAACCTTGATAACCGGTGATCATGGGGTAGATGGTTTGCCTTCACAAACTTCATATGGATGTTGTTTAAATAAATAGTTTATTTATTTAAGAAGAGCAAAAGATGTTAAATAAATAGTTTATTTATTTAAAAAGAATAAAATATGTTGAATAAATAGTTTATTTATTTAGAAAGAGCAATGGATGTTGTTTAAATAAATAGTTTATTTATTTAAGAAGAGCAAAAATATGTTGCTAAATAAATAGTTTATTTATTTAGAAGGAGCAAAAGATGTTGCTAAATAAATAGTTTATTTATTTAAAAGAAATATTGTTAAAATAAATAATTGAATTATTTTTAGAAAGGTAAAAGATAATGCTTAATAAAAAAAGGTGTTTGCCTCGATGTGCCTAGGAAGTCACCGCCCACCTATCGGTCGACCCTCCTGAGATGTTATGGTGACAAGATGACATTCGATGGAGTAGGTCGAATTGCCCTTTGGAGATCCGATTAGGCCAAAGATGTGTGAAGCTCCTCTGACATAAGAGGAAGACTCTTTATGGTGATCACCTTGGGAAGAGAAGGGAGAGGGGTGTTCACCCTACCTCCTATCGGAGGTTGGTCGGGGAGTAATGGTGGGTAGGTGGGGAACATGGATCGAGGAGGTAGAGAAGATATCAAGGAAAAGGCTCAAAGCAAAAAGGATAAGGTAGACGAGCATCCACTGAGTAGGAGAGATGAGCATCTATCGAGTAGAGAAGATGAGAATGAGCGACTTTAGTAGTGCAAAAACCCAATTCTATGGGTGAACCAGGTTGGTCTCCATCCAAATTTGGTTGTTATGTTTTAATAGCTAGCTCTGTGTTTAGAGCTCATAGCTCTATGTTTTTAAGAGCTAAGATCTGTGTTTAGAGTAGCTCATATGTTTTTAAGAGCTTGTAAGCTTCTGTGTTTAGAGCTATAAGCTCTATGTGTTTAGAGACTAAAGTCTATGTTTAGAGCATAGCTCTATGTTTTAAGAGCTATGTGTTTAGAGCTCATAGCTCTATGTTTTAAGAGCTTAAAAAGCTTTGTGTTTAGAGCATCGTAGCTCTATGTTTTTAAGAGCTCGAAAGCTCTATGTTTAGAGTGCATAGCTCTATGTTTTTAAGAGCTTTTGTTTAGAGCAAAGCTCTATGTTTTATTTTTGAGCTTTTTTTTGTTTTGAGTTTTGAGTTTAGCTCTATGTTTAGAGCTCTATGTTTAGAGCTCATAGCTCTATGTTTTTAAGAGCTCATTTTTGTGTTTAAGAGCATAAGCTCTATGTTTTGAAGAGGTTTGAGTTAGCTCTATGTTTTTAAGAGCTTATAGCTCTATGTTTAGAGTAATTTTTTGATTTTTGGCTCGTAGCTCATGTTTAGAGCTAGCTCTATGTTTTTAAGAGGTATTTATGAGCATCGAGGCTCCATGTGTTTGAGAGCTTGACTCTGCATTATAAGAGCACCATAGCTCTATGTTGTGTTTAGAGCATCGTAGCTCTGTGCTTTAGAGCACCATAGCTCTGTGTGGTAAGAGCATCATAGTTCATAACTATGTGTTGGAGGATGCATAACATCATGGCATTTCTATGCTCCACTAGTGTGATGTGGACGTAAATATGTCGTAGTCACCATAATCGTTAGCAGTCATCTAAGTGCGATGGTGGCAGCTAGGGCGGGCAGCTTCGAATATCCTCGGATCCTTCTGCCCATCGTCGTGTGATGGATGTCTTAGGATAAATGTATAGAAGGAACATCTATTAAGATGCCCGATTGAACATCGTGAGTGAACCCTCCTTTGCAAAGTTTTAGCTTGCTCGGGAGTCTCCTTTAGTTACCATCCATTGTCTTCTTTGTAGAATTTAGGAGATAATAAATGAATTAGATGATTATTTTGTAATTTAAGGGTATGGGACCTTTTGTTATGAAATAAATGAATTAGATGATTATTTTGTAATTTAAGGGTATGGGACCTTTTTTTATGAAATAAATGAATTAGATGATTATTTTGTAATTTAAGGGTATGGGACCTTTTGTTATGAAATAAATGAATTAGATGATTATTTTGTAATTTAAGGGTATGGGACCTTTTGTTATGAAATAAAATGAATGATGATTATTTTGTAATTTAAGGGTATGGGACCTTTTGTTATGAAATAAATGAATTAGATGATTATTTTGTAATTTAAGGGTATGGGACCTTATGTTATGAAATAAATTATGATGATGGATTATTTTGTAATTTAAGGGTATGGGACCTTATGTTATGAAATAAAATGAATGATGGTTATTTTTTAATTTAAGGGTATGGGACCTTATGTTATGAAATAAAATGAATGATGGTTATTTTGTAATTTAAGGGTATGGGACCTTATGTTATGAAATAAAATGAATGATGGTTATTTTGTAATTTAAGGGTATGGGACTTTATGTAGAAAAAATGAATGATGGTTATTTTGTAATTTAAGGGTATGGGACCTTATGTTATGAAATAAAATGAATGAATATTATTGGTAGTTTAAGGGTATGGGACCTTATGCTATGAAATGAAGAAAAATGTTTATTGGGAATGAAGGTAGTTGTTTGAGTAATGAGATGTGTATAGTTGTGAACTACAATTAAGGGTATGGGACTTTAATTGTTGAGAAGGTTTGTTCATTTATTTACAAGTAGAGTGCATGATTTGATGCATTGATGATTGAATCCCTCAAGTTGACTAAGGGGGAAATGGAAAGGGTAGTTTCCATGATTAGTACTATGCATTAGTAAGTTGAATTGCTTGGGTTATTTGTATAGTTGTAATTTGGCAATGAATTAAGTAAGTGCATATAGAAGCATGTCTATCCGGATCCATGAGTGTCTTGATCCCCTAATATCCTCACTGATCGATGGAAGAGCGGGAAGGCTAGAATCATGAGATGGACCAATGCACAAGTTTGCTCTCTACCTTACATCTTGTATTTTATGCATTAGATTAGATTGTGGGGAGATTTCCCCAATGAAATGGATGTAAAGTATTGTGGAAAGTATGGGATGTACCATACTTATTTATGTATCTGAATGAACATTACAACTACTATGCTTAGTACTCCTTTATTTAGATTATTGCATTTAAATATTTAATGTATGTCTGTTTGGTGATTGTTTCTTTACGCTTGATTATTCTTGTTGTTGGTCAGTTCATTTTGTTAGATTTAGTATCTAGATCTTTAATGCTCTTGTGTGGTTAAAATAATGAATCATTAGTAAGTTCTAGGTGAACTTAGTGGATACCCTAAGGGCTTGAGACCCCCTTAGGGAGAGATTGGTGACTAGGTTTGGAAGATTGTACCAGAGTTAAGATAGCTTGTCAGTAGACAAGATCGATAGCTTAACTCATAGTACACGTAGCATACCACACATAACGGCTTGTGTGGATATGGAGATGCATGTATACCTTCTAATGATTGAAGGTGGTAAGTCTAGCTCATCAATACTGATGAGAGGGATGGACTTATATGCTCAACATAAGATAGGCTTACACAGACGGACTTGCATGAAGGGAATCTTGTGTGGTATAGTTCTTGAGAAACTTAGGGGATGTCAAACAGTAAGTCGGTCTAAGGATGGGCAAGGATTTATGAATCCTTCTCCTTAGTCAAAAAATATATATAGATAAACTTTATTTCTCTTTTGTTTTGTATGTTTTCTTATTTCGTGTGAAATTGGGGTATTACATCATCATAGGACACCATGTTATACTAACCATGATGATCAAATTCTACTTCATTATTGGGAGAATAATAAGGAAAGGGTTCAATATGATTTGGGATATAACCTTTCCCACAATTCCCTAGATAGGCTTGACCCATAAGGTCTATTTAATATCCTACTCATATAGTCTTATCCCTTTACCTTGATATTCCATGTTGGAAAACATCTATTTTTGTATGGGTTATGAGTTCAGTAGAAAGTATTAAGTATATTATAATTTAGTTAGGAGGTATTTTTGCCATGGATTTTCTCCTCCTTGGTAGTACTAGTGAAAATGGAGCAACTTCCTATCTACATCATTTTGTCCTTATTACTAGAGCGTTGGTCAAAGGTGTAATGAGATGGAGGGATATTGGCAAGGTCCAAGATAGATTGACTATTATCATATTTGGTATTATTAATGATGATTGGATTAGCAATTTGACTCTAATGTTAATTGTTAGATGAATTATATAATGTGATATATCTCTTACATCAATGATATGATACTACAAAGAAGAAGTGGATGATTCAAAATATGAGTTTAGGGATGGACAAAGACAATATTTAGGATTTTTTACCATGATTACCTAACAATAGGCAAAAGTCTTGGGGTTAGGCGGTATATGATAAGTATTGTCTTTGATTTTGTATTTAAGGTATTTATGGAGTGTTGAATGGATGACCTACATCTCATGGATCGAAGTTCTTCCAAGAATGATATTATAGGTTGATTCATAAGGCATGACATAGACAAGAGTTTTAAGCATGTGAGGCCCATGTTTTAGGACTAATACTACAATGCCACTACTCGCGTTCCTCATTATCAAAGTCTCTAATTACAAGATCAAATTTCTCTATATCTTGCTTGGTTATCCCAAAATGATTGATGAAATTTAAGATATAGACATTGAGACCATAACCATTGATACCTTAAATATTAATTTGTCCATCTTCCATTTTTGTATAGATAAAATAAATTAGGACTTCCATCCCACTAGACCCTTATTTATTTTCGCTTTTGCCTCATGGGTGTATAGGGAGTTGTAGTAGATTTAATTTGTCCATTTGGACACCATAATAATGTGTCACTCATGTATGTTAAATGATTTTAGTAATTGCTCTAGTTTTCATTTAATGCCCATGTCATGGACATATTTAATATGAATATTAAACATAATTTCTTACCATGGCTAACTTGCTTTTTAATAAATTAAATTTATTTCAATTTGTGGAAATTCAAGTTAGCATGCCCACACATTTAATTTGTGTACCCTAGAAGTTCTATATGTTGGCTTGGTGTTTTTAACCTAAATTTGCTATGTTTAAGCTCTCTTTTGGTGTCCTACACTCAAAATAGTGTTCATTTGCTACATTCACTAGAATAGGAAAGAGTTAGACTATCATTAGTACACCCATTATCAATGACATGGTTGTAACAAAGTTAGAATAAGATGCAAAATACTTCTCTAGTATTTATTAGAAGTGCAATAATATCATTCAAAATAGAAGTAGCCACGGGGATGATTCTGAGTACTTGGACACCATAGAGAACATCATTTAGTCTATATTGATAGATATGGGTGCTTGACCTAAGTTGTCATAGTGTGCACGTGTCATAAAATGGATATTCTAGAGGATGGACTTGACAAAGAGAGATATTAGCTCTTTGTTTTAATAATAAGGCCTTATATGTCATCTACAAACTTTCTCCTAAAACTTAGTTGTTTATGATAATTATGTTGAAAAATAAGGGAAGGCATATAATATTTCAAACAAGATAAATTCACAAGATATTTACACAAATGTTTTCACCAATTTTTTATTATATTTTACTATACCAATCCATCTTATTTTTCCTTATTTCACCAACCATATGTTGAATATAGCAAAATAACATAAAAACAAAATAATAACATTAGTACATATATGGGACTCTTAGTTTGTATTATTTAGGAGTGCTTAAATAGCACATAAAAATACATAATTAGTACATAACAAAATAACTAAGTGCTAACTGAAGATGCTAACTGTAGCTAGCTTCCAAACAACTAACAACTTAGTCGAACATGATTTTGAATCTCACGTAACAATAATATATGCCTATTCTTGGATGTCCTCATAATTCCTCCCAACCATAGAAGCATTAGACTCCAATGCTTTTACAAGAAAGTGGGAGTGAACATGGGAGTGTACAAGTGCCCAAAATGCAGTCCTCAAACTGCTAAAGAAAATGAAGACCCTTTGGAAGGCTCTACTCTATCACAAAGAGCAACCATTACCACCAAGGAATCAATACCACTCCTACAAAGGGAGTACCCAAGGAAACTATGCTCCAGGGGCTATTTTCTTCTTTCTCAAAATGTTGCTTTCTCCTCACATCAATCATGCTTCCAAAAACATGGTGATACAAGTTGGCTTGAAACAAAATCCAACATATCACCTAGCCACATAATTTGTGCTTTAGTTGGCAATAACCCAAAACTAAGCACTAGGCAGCAAATAAAGTTGGTCAATTTTTGCCACACCTTCTTGCTAACTCCCTATGACCTGAAGCATACTCCTCAAATAGCAGTCTCCATCCTCCTATAAAATAGGTGTCTTATTATTGTGGTTGAATTATTGTGGGGCAAATTACAACAAGAGAATAAAATAACAAAGGCACAAATCCTCCAAGTATCCTTATGGTAATCTTCTCATCTTACCGGATTGCATGGATAACCAGTCACTACAATCGCCAAGTGTTATAGAGGATATTACTACTTATGAGGTTCACTTGTATTGAGGAGTGTCGGGTACCACCGATCATGCACTCCATATTAAAAATCCTTGAGGACAAAATATTACAAAGCTTACAAATGGCTTAGAGCCAAAAATAAAGTCCAAAATAGGACTAATACAAAGGTTCCAAAGAAGGCTTTATCATCCCAAACTTTAGAGCACTATAGGTCAAGGAAGACCTTTAAAAAATGGTAAAATAATAATACCAAGATCTTTTCAATGACTATATGCAAGCATATACTTGCAAAAATATCAAGCCACTAAAACTGTGAAAATAGTAAGCTCTTTGGTAGCAAAATAAAAGGGACAAGACCCAATTTTAAAAGGGAATTTAAAAATAGAATATTCCCTTGGAGTATTCTACAAAATTAAAGTATGTCCATCATGCAATCAACTTCATCAGACACAAGTCCATTATGTGAAAAAGTCAAATGTGTCCACCATTGCCACTTCCAAATGGTACCCTATGGGAGCCTCATTTCTCCATGCGGGTATCCCTTTTACAATAGTCAAATAAGATGTTATTGTCATAGTAAACTTGATTCCACCAGATAGCCGAAGAATATTTTGCTATCATAGCGAACCTGATGCTACCATATCCACCATAGCTACCACAATGAAGGCAAATTTTTACCACAATGATGACGGTGATACGGAGTAAGTTATCAATATTGTATAGCCCTTTGTGAGGTGTCACAAGGAAGAGGTGATATACACTACATCATCTACTATGATCTGGTAGGAAACAATATCAAGATAAGGGTAACCATGGACAGTGATCCCTCATCATAGTAAAATAAAATTATTTACTAAACAACTATCTCATGATCATCGTTCATGAAGTGAGATACCAAATTCAGGCTAGAAAGAATGCAAGTCACTGAAAGAGTTGGTTCTATCATGAGCATTGAATACTTCCTTTATCATTCATATCCATCATGTTGGTGATGGTGCTATAGTCACTAGGATTAATGTGATGGTGAACCAGGGGTATCGCACAAAGGGTAGATCATACTGGAGGAGAGAGTGACAATGAACGAGAGGGCATCACAAATCAAATTATTAGTGCATCGAATGAGGACTAAGAGCACCTGAGCAGAGGTAGCATGAGGAATGTAGTGTGAGGGTGTATTTGTAGGGATATTTGTTGATTTTTTCTCCATCATCACCAAATCCCATAGATAAAATAGATCATGGGTTTATTTAGCTCGAGATACTCTGAAGTGGTGTATGTTGTATTGCAGTGGATATGGGTTGAAAAAAGTGGCCACAGTGGTAGGAACTTCAAAATCAGAGACTCCTTTCATGTACACATGGAAGAAATATTGCTATCAAGGTCCTCGTCAGATGCTTTTAGGTAGTATACTCTGCAATGAGAGGCTACCTTACACATGGTATTGCTCGTACGACCATGAAGGTCGTGCATTGTAGAAATACAATTATAGGTCCAGTTGGGCACTATGTAGTAGGTGTCATGATAGATCTACCTTTAGATTTACTATCAATGGGCCACATAAATAGGCTTGTCTAGATATTTAAGTTATGAATGTAAACCACATGTTTGGAAGTCATATTTTGTGTTGTCCACACATTAAAATCCATCAAAAGAGAGAAAATTTAGATTTCTTTTGGTTACCTATTGAATCTCACACTACTGGTGCAAATTCAATGGAGGCTAGGGAATTAAACCCAATATCTCAAACCAAACATGGATGAATCTAAACTAGAGAAACCCAAAGGATAATAATAGAATTTTTAGAATGAAGAAGGGGGGAGGGTGGATTTCCATGATGGAAATCCCCCTCGTAGGTAGGAACTTCTTGCTCTGATACCAACTGATATGGAATAACAGTGAACTATGTTTGTATTATTTAGGAGTTCTTAAATAGCACATAAAAACATATAATTAGTACATAAGAAAATAACTAATAGTTAAGTGAAGATGCTAACTGTAGCTAGCTTTCAAATAGCTAACAACTCAGCTGAACGTGATTATGAATCTCATGTAACAATAATATATGTCTATTATTGGATGTCCTAAATCAACATATGTTTCAATGTAGGTCTTCCAAGCACTACTTGGATCATATTCTTATGATACTATATCATAGGCTATATCTTCCTTTTGGATATTCATCACATGTATCACAACCATAGTCCATCATGGGTCTCAAATCATCTGTATTACAACACACTTCTACCTCTATAGGCTTTAAATTACCTATATCACAAGTAAAATATATCCTTTGATAAAGGTCACTTTTGCCACAATAAACATTTTTCATCATGGATTTATCCTTCAAAATTTCAATCATTTCCTATTACCTTTTGTACTTCACCTTAAGGACATTAATATTGATTAATGCCATGTATATTATCTTCCCTACATCATAGGTAATGTAACAACAAATTCAAAGGATTTATCAGCTTCATTGAGAATAAGATTTAAGCGGTCCTTAAGTGTTGAAAATTCTCCATATTTATATTCTTTAAGAATCATTTGTAAGTACCATATTAATTCTAATGATACGTACTTTTGAACTTTAACTTGCTTCTCTTCACTATCTTTTGATATCTTCACACTATTTTCAATACTATCTTCACAAGTAATAGTATCTTGATAATGGATTGTAAGTATATTCCTGGTATTGAGAATTCTTTATTTTCATAAAAATATATCTTCTTGAAAATAGATATTTCTATCTTGCTTCTCTCCTCCTTCACTTGTTTTTATAACCCATACTTTTGATTTTTTGTTTGTTTTTTCTACACCTATACTTTCTTCTTGTGATGCACACTTTTGAATGTCAACTTACTTGTTTGTTTGTTTTCTGTATATTTTTTTCATGTTTTCTAGTTATGTGAACACTTATTTTGTAGCATTTAACTTTATTGTCTTCAACACAAAATTATGGGTTCATTCTATCTCCAAGTGGTCCCCTTTTAAATATACCACTAGTTCTATATACCAATTTTTTTGACCCATCGATATGTGGAAGAAGCTAGTCCTCCTAATTTATGTAGTTGTACATGAGAGAGACCTTAAGGTACATGAAATATATTGATACATGGTACCAATGTAGTATTAAAAAGGATTCATTCTATCAATAACACCTACTTGAATAGAAATCTTCATACATGAGCATAACTTCCTTATATACTTGGATTTTCTTAGTTTTAGGATTTATGTCTAACGGTAGTGACAAAAGGAGTAATTAATGGAGTGAAACAAAATATCATAAATATGTGTTCTTATTTCTCCCCAATGACTTATAGGATCAATTCCTAGACATCATTATGGTAGCTATATTAGGTATTAGATGTAGTAACTTAATGCAATAGCATTACTTGTAATCACAAGTTAGAGGCATAATTTAGACCAAATAGTGTGATTGTGCAAAGCACATATTTGATTTTTGTACACAAAATTTTGTTTTTGATGCAACAAATTAAGGTGTTGTTCATCGTCAAAAATGAATTTGTTTTTACAAAATATTACAAATTTCCTTGTAAACATTATTCACTACACACTATTAACCATCTTAATTTCAAAAATTAAAAATCTTTCAACTTTCTTACAAATTCTCCTTTTGTTTTCCTAATTGTCAACTTTTCCTCAAAAACAATTCCCTCTTAAAAAATTCACTTATATACCTTATAACTCCCTAAAAAGGCACCTTATACAATTATTCACTATAATCTATTTTAAACTATAGGAATATAAAAAACCTTCACTTTTATCTAAAAAATAAACTTTCATCTTTCTTTCTTAAAAAAATATATTTTAAGAAAATAGTCCACCAAGAGAATTGAACCCACATTTAACTTCTTCAAAATTTTAATGCTCTTTTTAATAACCAACACTTCCCCTATGCAATTTGCAAATTGAAAAAAAAAAGAGAAATTAAAGTGATACCTTACAAATTTGGCTAATAGTTTAGTAGGAAGCTTAGCGTTGTTGTATTCTATGGAATCCCTCAAACATAGTCATTTGTCATTTAAACATTTTATTTCTACTCCAATAACTAAATTCATCGTCTCCCTCATTCAAAATTTTGAATGTCATAGAGAAATTTTTGAGACTCAAAAAAAAATATGCATAGTATTCTCTATTTTAATTGTATCAAATAGAGATGTACAATGATTTCATATTTCACCAATTTCATATATTAATCATAAACGTAGACTAATGTTATTTCTGGACATCACTCATTAATTATTTTTATTAAAGTAATCTTCCTTCTATGCAATGCTATTTTGGAACCATCTTCCTATTTCAGTAGTAAAAAATTTACCACTTCCATGTGGATTTTGGGCACTAAAGAACATCTATTGTATTTTTTAGGTTTCTAAAATATTTATATTTTCATGTTCCACTTTACCTTTTGCTTCTCCTTAACTAATTGCTATGATATATAGCATCTTTCATTTGCAAAAACTACCTTTAAACATTTTTTTTTTCTTGAGCTCCTCAATTACGCTTAGATTTAAGGTCTCCTATTTCTCATGTGTTCTTCCTACAAGGCTTAAATTCAACATGCATATAGGACATATCATTGGATAGCAATGGTTATCTGTCTAAAATCCTCACAACATCTCTAATTTGGCTTTGATACTCGATGTTGAAAAATATGGGAAGGCATACAATATTTCAAACAAAATGCGTTCACAAGATATTTACACAAATTTTTTAACCAATATTTTATTATATTATGCTATGTCAATCCACCTTATTTTATCTTAATTCATATTATTTCACCATCCATGGATTGCATATAGCAAAGATATAAATACATCAATATGTCTTTTCATTTTTGAGATATTCTTCGGTGTTTCTAACTCTTGGTGTTTCACCTTCAGCTATGACTTTTCATATTCTCATGGGAAATGTGACTATCCAACTTTACATGAGGTGGAGATCATCAATCATCCCCTTAATGACTACATGACTCCAAATAATGTAATAGAGTCTAAAAAAATTGTATGGCTAGATATTTATGAAATATATGAGAGCAATGGGCAAATTCTAAGGAGTTGGAGAGTACATGAGAATAGGACCTTTTGTCTAAAAAATAAAAGAGAGAAAAAATGTACATATATTTTATAGGAATGTCTAGAATAATAAGGCGAAGAGAAAGAAAAATTTTGTATTATATTATTTATGTTTTTTTTCTTGTATTTATTCTTTATTGAATAATGATCCATGCCCTTATTTCATTGAGGAAGCCAAAAGAGCTTTGAAACCTATGCTAGTTTATTTATCCAAACTCATTAGGAATATAGATTCTCAAGTTTCAAAGGAAAGCCCCATCTATTTCCAATTGTGTACCCAATAAGCTGCTGCTAAAATAGATGGCTTCTCAAATGATGGGTGGTCTTAATGGGTATATTAAATAAATTCATTGACCTACATCCATGTGTTTTTTACCTATTCCTTTTTCTATCAAGGATTTCACCATAGGAAATTTGGGGTATTGTACACAGTTGAATTCACACTTCAACAAAATTTAATTTGAATGTCTATATATTTAATTTTTTGATCATAAATAAAATATTACATGGTATTTGAGGTCTATTTTTAATGCCTCATTCTTTTTATGCATACAAGGGGAGTTTGATGAAGATATTTTCAAGGACATGCATTTTTGGGTAGAGGTGATTGAAAGGAAGAGAAAGAAGGATGCTTTAAGGCATGACCTAGATAATCTAGGTTAAAATCCATCATATCCAGGTACTTCATCTTTTTGTGAAAGGAGAAATATTAAATTGAAATTAAAAATAGAAGTCCCTACAATGTTAATTATGGTAGAAGATACTCTTGTATAGGTAAGAGAAAAGGCTTTAAAAAAGGAGTATAATGATTTTGAAAATTTGTTAAGTACTAATAGTGATAATATCATAAAGGAAAATATCCATAAAAACTTGGTCCTTCCATTAAATGAAGTCCATACATCAAAAAATATAAGTCTTACAAACATAGTGGATCCTAATGGGAAGGTGTTGTCTTTAGAGGGAAAATTTTTTTGAAAGAAATTCTTCAAATGGGAGTAACCTATAGGCAAAGGAAATTTTTGGTAAGGACAAAGGTATGTAATAAAATATTATGGAATTGGATATCAAAGAAGTGGATACTAGAGCATCAAAAACTTTAGAGGTTATAATAGACATTGACGCAACAGAAAAGAAAACTACAAAGCAAGTAGTCGATGATATGGTAGAAGCAGAGATTGAATATGTAAATAGTACTAAGTAGATTAGAGCAAGTAAAACATATTAGGCCATATATGTTGGTAGATTCTAGACCCTAAAATTGAGGATATTTTCATAAATTATTTTTATGAAAATCTAAATAATTAAAAGGGAAATATTGTAGGAAAATGAAGAGGTTTGTTGATGATGTTATTGTTGAAAGAGTACACTAAATGACCATTGCCTTAATAGAGAAGGTTTAATGAGAGGAAATATTTTAGATACATATTGAAATGGTTAAATTAGAATGGAATAGATTTAGATATTTAGAGTAGAGGGTCACATACTAATTCTAGCAAATTCAAGCTCTAGAATCTCAAAGGACCTTTGAAAGGGCTTGTGTTGGCATACTTGAGGAAAGAGTTTTATAGTTAGAAAAAAATATAGTAGATAAAGAAACATGTTATCTCTCCATGATGAAATCCCTCACTTCTTAAATTGACACTTTTAATGAGCAAGCCTTTATTGCATAAACCACTCGACATCACAAGAAGATTATCATAAGTGCATCCATGTTATGAAAGTAAAATATAACTTAAATACTGAGTTTTTTCTAAAATTATGTTTTTGTAGGGATACTAAGAATAATATTAGCTAGGAATAAGAAAAATATTATGCACTAGAAGAAACTATTTTATGCACTCAAAATGGCCTAAGAAATATTAAGCAACAAATGATGGATTTTAGAAATATTTCATCCATGCATGCTACTAAAATTCATAAATGCTCTACCCATATCGCATTTTCTTAGAAAATAATTAACCATGCTCGTGGAATGTTGCTTTAGTTAATACTATCATAGATAAAACTATTGGATAAATGGACAATATATCCAAGGAAATAAAAATTGAATAACCATATAAGAGTTCCAAAGTTTTAATAAGTGAAGAATAGTACAATGTGAACATCTCGAGCACTTTAGACAAGGTGATAGAGAAGATTGAATATATGAAGAAAATATTTTTAGAAGATTTCAATAAATGGCTTTTAGATCTAATATTCAACAATGAAAATATGTGTGGCTATATTAGTGGGTTTATCTCCATTTATTTATCACTTGAAGAGAAGTTCACAACCATCATCCTTTTTTATTTCCAAGGCATTTTAATGTGCAATAATGATTTGATTCAAAATCTATTCTAAAATATGGAGGTAGGTATTATTTTAACTAGCTTAGTGGTTTTTTAACTACATTTTAGACTCTATTTTAGGAAGAAAACATGGTGATTTGGAGGTTTAGACATTTATTTTTCATTGAAGTTTAAAAAATAAAGACTAATATTAATATATTTCCTTGCATGTTTATAGTTATAATTCTGATTCAAGCTTAGCTTGGATTGTTTTTAGCTTTTCTTATGAGAAAGTGTTTTCTTTATTTCATGAATGTTCTTGGAAATGTCAAGTAAACTCGTAGTGAATGATTTTTAGTGCTTTCTAGTTTAAAATATATTCGTTGATATGCTTTATATATTTAATTATTTGATGAATGAACTAGGGTATGAAGATTTCTAATTGTTATTAGTCCAATTACCTACTTTTGAAAGTGAGTTTAAGAAAAAACTAGGGTATGCAGATTTAAAATTAATATTGGTCCAAATACCTACTTATTTTAAGTTGAGTAAGTTTGCTAGATGAATTCATTATAGTTAGTGGTAAATTGTAGAAAATACTTTATTGTTGGAAAGAGAAAAGAGAGAAACTAGTTCTTTGAACTAGAGGGTTGGAAAACCCCTTGATTGTTGCCTACATTAAAACCATTGAACACATCCTCATGAAATAATATGGTGGCATTATTAACCCCAATGGACCCTACTATAGAAGTAATTCATTTAGGTTGAGATCTTTAGGAATGATCTATTCACTTGAAATTTTAAGTAAGATGTGTCTATGTGCCAAAGAGGATCTAAGAAGTTCAATAAGGAAGATCTTGGTTGGGGTGGCCTCAAGTTGTTGGAGCAAGTAAAGTCATCCTTATCCTTGGTTCCTTGTTAGATGATCAAAGGAGGTCCTTTGTATGGAGAAGTTATTTTTGCATGAAGGACTAGAGGAGGTCTTAAAGGTTGATCATATGATTAATTTTTATGTTACTTTATGGTCATAGAGCATACATACCATCCCTTGGTTTGGAGGAGGAATATTCCTATAGGGAATGTTATTTATTGCACTTTGATTTTGATTGTGATTTGGTAATAAATTTTAGAAGATACCAAGATCCTAATCAAAAGAAGGATAGGTGTCAAATCCATTGAGAATGATTTGATCATCATCGATGAGCTATTGGACTACATTCTTTGTTGGATATTTTGAGCTCATTTAGTTGTCATTGATTTCAAGGTAAAAATTTGTCGTTTATGCCAAAGTGAATACATGAAGCTGGCATTAATACCATGGAGTACATCATCATTAACACCATGAAGCAATGCAAAGAAATGGAGAAAAGTTGTCCAAATATGTTTTTATAAGGGTTTTTGTTAAAACCATGGTGGCACATTAAAAGGTTTTTTATTAAAACCATAATAATAGTTCTCTAATATTTTGATGGTAGAAGTAAAGTTTTTATTAAAACCAAGGTGGCAAAATTATTTTTCATCAACCCAGTGAAGAGCAAATGACAATTTGATATTAACTTAAAGAGGGCTTTAATTTTTTATTAAAGTCTAAAGTTTCTAAAGTTTATAAATTAAATTTATAATATTTAAATTCTTTTGAATTTAAATTAATTATAAATTATAATTTATACAAGTCGACGTCATCAAGTCGAATCATCCGTCGATGTTGTATGCAAAGCAAATGAAGAATATTTAAACCCGAAGACAAACCTTAGGGATGATGGGAAGGCGAATTAATATACAGTGAAAATCCAGAGCCTTTGAAATTTGTGAGTGGTGTATTGTTGAAGCAGGACAACGCATTGTAATCAGGGTAGCGCATCGTAATCGAGGCAGTGCAAGGTGTTCGAGTGAGGAACAAAGAAAAGGGAGAAGCGCTCGCAGTCTAGCTTGGCACTAGATGTAGGAAAATGTCAAAGGCTTTGAAGCCTTTGTGAAGAGGCTTAAGCAACCTTAGGGCTTAAGCTAAGCACGTGGAGTACTTAGCTCACACGGCTAGCTAGTCATAGCTAAGGTGTCAGCCGAGGGAGAAGGTGCAGGTTTGAAACTTTGAAAAATGCGGAAGGGGGTTTCATCAAAGGTTTTTATGATTTAAATTTGATTTTTGTATAATACTAAGGTTTAGGAGGCATAAGGAAATATTTGTGATATTTGATCATTGTGCTAAGGTTTTAAGGGTGTTTGTGGAATTTGATTAATTTTGCAAAGGCTAGGGAGTTATAAGGTGATATTAATTTATTTACCTAAGTGGTAAATAGGTGCTTTATTAAGGTAAATATTATTTTACCTTAGGAGATAGAAATTAAGTTGGAATATCAATTTTGTGAAATTGAGGAATTGAAGGTGTGTTTTAAAAAGGAAATTTATGTGAAGATATTATTGTCAAATATTGCTATTGATATGGAGTGATAAGGTGTAATTGAGTTTTACATTACATTGTGAGAAATATTTATCTTCTAACCTCTTTGAGCTTGGTATAGAAGTGTTTGTGGTTGTGACATATTTATGAGATCCCTTCATCATCAAGAAAAAGGTATGAGCATATTCTTCCATAATTGAGTTGATTGATTGGTTTTCTAGAAAATAAGTTTGAAGTGAAAAGGACATGATTAGGGTTTTGGAGCGGTATAACTACCTATCTCCCAAATACTTAAATTAATAATTATTTCAACAGGAAGCACCGTAACCCATAAAGCAGATGTGTAACAAAATCGAACAGATGATGAAGAAGTATGAAATATATAATCTAAAGAACACAAGCTTATACTAAGAGGTGGGGGTGAACAGTATAAGACCACTTTTTACTTTTTCTTCCAATTCAATATTATGTTGTGTAAATATAGCAGTATCAATAGCAGTAATCAAAGCAATGCACATAAACCATATACAATAGAGACATAATAATTTACATGGTTCACCCAATATGGGCTACTCCATGGAGAAAATATTTTACTAAAACTTTCTCAATCAATATCTTTAGGAATCACTCCCAATTACAATGTTTATGGATCTTTATGCAAAGGATATGTTGATTCCCTAATCTCAAGTTCATGGATATCTTCCACAAGAGAACTCTTTCCCCTTCTGCTCTAGTTATGTGATATCTAGAAGACTCTATCTCTTTGTTGCACTAACCGGTGGACCTCTCTCCACTTGAAGACTCCTCACTCAGATATGTCTTCAACTATGCTAGCTGTTGGATCTCTATCCACTGAGACTCTATCCTCTATACTCTGTCACCTCCAAATCTCTATCAATAGGCTCATTAAGAACCTGCTCAATAGGCTCACATAGAACCTACTTAACAAACTCATACAAAACTTGTCAAATATGCTTAACAATATCACATAGAACTTCTCAAGCAAGCTCACTAAGAACTTGCCCAAATATGCTCTAGCAAGCTCACCAAGAACTTTCCCAATTCTACTCTAGCAAGCTCACCAAGAACTTGCCCAAATCTGCTCTAGCAAGCTCACCAAGAACTTGCCCAAAACTATCCACAAATCTATCCCAACACTGTCCTCAAATCTATCTCAACATTGTCCTCAAATCTATCCCAAAGGCCTTCTCAAAGGCTCAATCAATCATGCTCAAGTAGTACTCAAAATGAACTCAAAAATGAATGGCAATCTCAACTCAAATTAACTTCATAGAAGCATAAAGATAATTTTTAGAGACTCAATATGTTCTAATCTCACTCTCAACCCAAATCAATCTCAACTCAACTCAACTCAAATCAATCTCAACTCAACTCAAGTCAATCTCATAGAAGCATAAAGAGAATTGTTAGAGACTCAATATGTTCTAATATCACTCTCAAATCAACATAGAATAATGGAATATTTTGTTTTTTAGAACTTGAAAAATCACTTCACACATCACTTGACTAGGCTCAATCAACTCAACTCAACCAATCATCACAAGGGACAACTCTCTCTCACACAACCCTAGTCCAAGTATGTATCAACCAACTCAAATATTTCCAAAAATGCTCAACCACAAATCTCACATAACAATGATACTCATGTTCTTTTCTAACTCAAGTTCTTTCACAACCAATGGGCTTCAAAAACTATTCTTATCAAACAAGGTTTAGACACAACTCTCAATTCAAAAAACCTTGAAGCATTCAACCAACCACTTTCGAAAAGGAAACCACAAACAATCCTTTTCCCTCCAATGATATTTTAGAAATCAACCACCATAAATAATCAATAGGATAATGTGCCCATACCTTTTATGAAGATGAAAAAACCTCTTTGTAAATATGCCACAATCACAAAATTATTTTGCCAATATTCACAAGGGTTAGTAGATCACAAAATAATCAACATTACTCTACTTTTCAATAATCATCACCAAGGCCTTTAATTGCACAACTTCCTTATCTCTCCTAAAACCACTTGTACCATAAAATAAAATAAATCAAAATATTGCATAAACTTTTCACTCCCAAAACCACTTATACCATAAAATAAAATAAATCACAATATTGCATACCTTGTCACCTCATGAAAGAATTAATCCTCTTGAAAAATAACAAGGCAAACTTCACTTTTGGAACCCCTTTGCAAAATCATAAATATCTCTTTACACACACCTTATTTCTCCTTCTAAATAAGTTAGTCAAATAGCTCTCAAAATAAGCTTTTCGACGATATATAATATACCCACTTTTCGAAATAACTTGAAACATTTACATATATATGCCAACCTCCATTAATTGCACATAGGTCAGCCCTCCATTAATTTAAACTTAAACTTTAAAATTTAATATCTTCATCACCGGAGGTCCTTTTTTGATGAAACAAAATTCCACCTTGGATTTTAAGAAAAGCCCTTTCCACATAAGCCCACCATGGTTTTAAATAAAACCTTTTATTTTGCTTGCCTTGGTTTTCATAAAAACCCTGTAAATAGCCATGCTTTCCAAAATATCATAAATGCTTATTTATGAAATATTTTGGCCACCAAAACCAAATGTGATCCATGTGACATCAATGACAACCTAAAATGCCTCAAATTTCCAACAATATCCCCCTTTGTCATTGATGGCAACACCTCTAATGCAAACACCACAATCACTACAAAAACCATCTTTGAGAATCAAAGCTACTCCCCCTGACTCAATACTCTCTATGGAGGCTGCTCCCCCTAACTCAATACTCTCTTTGGAGGCTGATCCCCCTAACTCAATGCTCTATTTGGAGGTTGCTCCCCATAACTCAATGCTCTCCCCCTTACTCAAATCTCTCCCCCTTTGACATCAATGGCAAAAGGGACACCTATGGGGCTAAAATATATGACTCTTAAGCATAGCCCCATCACCACCTTCTCTCTTGAGGTGATTAATTTTGGGGTGGGAGTACCTTTACTCCCATATTACATTGATTATTTCCTCTATCAACTTCCTTCCATGTTTTTTTGATATCCTTATCTTGATGAATTACTTGATCTTCTTGTCTTGAACCTGTTTGACCTTCTTGCCTTGAACCTTTTTGGAATTGAGTCCTACACCATCTTGTAATATGCCCAAAGTTATTGCAATTAAAACACTTGATATTGTAGCCTTTGGATGGTGCCCATATCCTGAATTATTTCTTGGAGTAATTTCCATATCCATTCCTTTCCTGAACCCTGTATTGTGAAGCTTTGTTTTCATGACTATTATTACCATGAATTATGAATTGTGTAGTTCTAAGACCAAAACCATGTTGCTCATTTTCTTTGCATTGAAAAGCTTTATGACCAATCCTATTACATGAGAAGCAATTTCCCTGAAAACCATACCTTCTTCCTTTGAAATTTCTTCTAGCAAAATCAAACTTCTTTGATCCATGGATCTTGCAATGTATGGCCCTATGTCCAAATCCATTACAAGAAAAATAATATCCTTGAAAAGCCTTTTGTTCATGCCTTGGTTCCTCATACCTTTATTGACCATTATCCTTATGATCATCTTCAACTTGTGCATTTCATTCTTGAACCTTCTTTGTAGAATCTAAAACCTCTTCCTTAGTTTCTTCCTTGCCTTTTTCTTCAAGAATTTCTTTTTCCTTTGATCTTGATTCACCTATCTCAAAAAAAGAACCAAACTGAATATTTGGAGCCATAGGAACTTTGGAAATTTCCTCACAAACCTTAGGTGCTTCTTTTCTTTCATATTTTAGAACTTGCTTTCCTTTTGAGTGTCATTCCCCAAACCTAAAATATGAAACCTTTGGTGCTTTGGAATCTCCCTCTTCTTTCTCTTCATTTGTATCAAGTAGCAACTTGGCATCCATATGTGTTCTTTGTAGAATATGCCCTCAAGTTGTTAGCCTTTTTGAAGGAACCCGCTCTAATACCAATTGAATAACACAAGCTTATACTAAGAGGGGGGTGAATAGTATAAGACCACTTTTTAATTTTTCTTCCAATTCAATATTATGTTGTGTAAAGATAGCAGTATCAATAGCAGTAATCAAAGCAATGCACAGAAACCATACACAATAGAGACATCATAATTTACATGGTTCACCCAATGTGGGCTACTCCACGGAGAAAATATTTTACTAAAACATTCTCAATCAATCTCTTTGGGAATCACTCCCAATTACAATGTTTATGGATTTTTATCCAAAGGAGATGTTGATCCTCTAATCTCAAGTTTGTGGATCTCTTCCATAGGAGAACTCTTTCCCCTTATGCTCTGGCTATGTGATCTTCTAGAAGACTCTGTCTCTATGTTGCACTGACTGGTGGACCTCTCTCCACTTGAAGACTCCTCACTCAGATTTTTCTTCAACTGTGATGGCTTCTGGATCTCTATCCATTGAGACTCTATCCTTTGTACTCTATCACCTCCAAAGCTCTATCAATAGGCTCACTAATAACCTGCTCAATAGGCTCACATAGAACCTGCTTAACAAGCTCACACATAACTTTTCAAATCTACTTAACAATCTCACACAGAACTTATCCAAATCTGCTCAAGCAAGCTCACCAAGAACTTGCCCAAATATTCTCTAGCAATCTCACCAAGAACTTGCCCAAATCTGCTCTAGCAAGCTCACCAAGAACTTGCCCAAATCTGCTCTAGCAATCTCACCAAGAACTTGCCCAAAATTATCCATAAATCTATCCCAACACTATCCTCAAATATGTCTCAACACTATCCTCAAATCTATCCCAAAGGCCTTCTCAAAGGCTCAATCAATCATGCTCAAGTAGTACTCAAAATGAACTCAAAAATGAGTGGCAATCTCAACTCAAATTAACTTCATAGAAGCATAAAGATAATTTTTAGAGACTCAATATGTTCTAATCTCACTCTCAATCCAAATCAATCTCAACTCAACTCAAGTCAATCTCATAGAAGCATAAAGATAATTGTTAGAGACTCAATATGTTCTAATATCACTCTCAAATCAACATAGAATTATGGAATTGTTTGTTTTATAGAACTTGAATAATAACTTCACACATCATTTGACTAGGCTCAATCAACTCAACTCAACCAATCATCACAAGGGATAACTCTCTCACACACAACCCTAGTCCAAGTATGTATCAACCAACTCAAATGTTTCCAACAATGCTCAATCACAAATATCACATAATAATGATACTCATGTTATTTTCTAACTCAAGTTCTTTCACAACCAATGGGCTTCAACAACTATGCTTATCAAACAAGGTTTAAACACAACTCTCAATTTAGAAAACCTTGAAGCATTCAACCAACCACTTTCAAAAAGGAAACCACAAACAATCCTTTTCCCTCCAATGATATTTCAAAAATCAACCACCATAAAAAATAAATAGGAGAATGTGCCCATACCTTTTATGAAGATGAAAAAACCTCTTTGTAAATCTTCCACAATCACAAAATTCTTTTGCCAATCTTCACAAGGGTTAGTAGATCACAAAATAATCAACATTACTCCACTTTTCAATAATCATCACCAAGGCCTTTAATTGCACAACTTCCTTATCTCTCCTAAAACCACTTGTACCATAAAATAAAATAAATCAAAACATTGCATAACCTTTTCACTCCCAAAACCACTTATACCATAAAATAAAATAAATCACAATATTGCATACCTTGTCACCTCATGAAATAATTAATCCTCTTGAAAAATAAAAAGGCAAACTTCACTTTTGGAACCCCTTTGTAAAATCATAAATATCTCTTTACACACACCTTATTTCTCCTTCTAAATAAGTTAGTCAAATAGCCCTCGAAATAACCTTTTCGACGATATATAATAGGCCCACTTTTCAAAATAAATTGAAACCTTTACATATATATATATATGCCAACCTCCATTAATTGCACATAGGTCGGTCCTCCATTAATTTAAACTTAAACTTTTAACTTTAATATCTTCATCACCGGAGGTCCTTTTTCGATGAAACAAAATTCCACCTTAGCTTTTAAGAAAATCCCTTTCCACATAAGCCCACCATGGTTTTAAATAAAACCTTTTATTTTGCCTACCTTGGTTTTCATAGAAACCCTGTAAATAGCCATGCTTTCCAAAATATCATAAATGTTTATTTATGAAATATTTTGGCCACCAAAACTAAATGTGATCCATGTAACATAAATGATCCATGTGACATCAATGACAACATAAAATGCCTCAAATTACCTCAAATGTCCAACATAATCAAATCAATTGGCCACTTCAGGTGGGCACACCCTCGTCATAAAGGCAATTATGTGAATAGCGCAGATGAATGATAAAAAATAGAGATGATGAAAAATAAAACACATGGATCCTATTGTATATACACAATAATCAAATAAGTCATTCTGAAATATAGTCGTCGGCTATATTATAATTGGAATGTAGCATGACTCCCCTCCTCGAAAAGCTTTGTCCTCAAAGCTGGAAATGTCTGGAAAATACTATCAGGTTCCCATGTAGCATCTTCTTCAGGTAAGTCCTGCCATTTGATGAGAAATTCTTGGATGTGACGAGATCTCAGTGTGCATGTTCTGGTTTTTAAGATTATTTTCGACTGGAGATGTATACGCCCTTCCTCATCCAATACTGGTAATTTGGTTTGAGAGTGTACTTTCTGACCGATCACCTTCTTGAGACAAGAGACATGAAATACTGGATGTATTCATGATGAAGGAGGCAACTCTAATTTATATGCCACTTCTCCAATGCGACGTATAATTTTGTAAGGACCATAAAATCGAGGAGCCAACTTTTGACTAGACTTGATCTTCAATGACAACTGTTTGTAAGGCTGAAGACGCAAGAACACCATATCACCGATATTGAATGTCCTTTCCGAACGATGCATGTCTTGTTGTTGCTTCATGCGATTTTGTGCTTGGACCAAATTATCCTTCAGAATAGTGAGCATTGATTGTCGCTGCTGAAACCAATCATCTACTTGGGCTACTTTGGAGGATCTTGGTACATAATCAGCTATTGTTGGTGGCTTAGTTCCATACAATGCTTCAAAAGGAGACATCTTGATGGAATAATGGTAAGAAGTGTTGTACCACCATTCTGCCAATGATAACCACTGATTCCATTGATATTGTTTATCTTGAACAAAACATCTTAGGTAGGTACCCAAACATTTGTTAACTACCTCCGTTTGACCATATGTTTGTGGATGGTATGCAGAAGACATATTTAATTTGGTACCACTAAGTCGAAACAATTCTCTCCAAAAATTGCTAGTAAATATGGGATCACGATCACTTACAATATTTTTGGGCATTCCATGTAGTTTAAAAATTGAATCCATAAATACCTTGGCCACTTTGCTTGCTAAAAATGGATGTTGTAAAGCCTGAAAGTGAGCATATTTGGAAAGGCGATCAACTACCATGAAAATTACTGTTTTACCTTCCGACTTAGGCAGACCTTCAATAAAATCCATGGAAATATGTTCCCACTGGCGATCCGAAATAGGTAACGGTTGAAGCAACCCTGGTGATTTGACTGTTTCTCCCTTATTGCGTTGGCACACTTCACATTCGGCTACCCATTGCTTGACCTCTACTTTTAATCCTTTCCAAAAAAAGGATTGTTTAACCCGCATGTAAGTTTTCAAAAATCCTGAATGTCCTGCTGATGGAGAAGCATGTGACTCCTCTAGAATCTGTGCTTTGATTGGTGAATTGTGAGGGATGTAAATGCGACTCTTCTTACGTAATATTTGGTCATCATATGTGAAAAGAGGGTATTTAGAGGAACCCATAGATAAATCTTGAATTATTTGAGTTGTTTCACCATTGGACAACCATTCTTCCTGCAACTGAGACACCCACTGTGAACATGGTCCTAAAATGGCATTAATGACTACTTCATCTTCATATTTTCTAGATAATGCATCAACTGCCACATTTTCTTTACCTTTCTTATATTCAATCACAAAATCATATCCCAACAATTTAGTCAACCACTTATTTTGTTCGGGATAAGAAAACCTTTGTTCTAGAAAGTGCTTGAGACTGTTGTGATCAGTTTTAATAATAAAACGGCTATTGAGTAAGTAGTGCCTCCATTTTTCCACTACGTGTAGAATAGCTAACATCTCTTTTTCATAAGTAGATCTACCTAAATTCTTCCCTAAAAGTTGTTTACTTTCAAATGCCAAGGGATGACCCTCCTACATTAGTACTGCACCAATACCTGTTCCTGAGGCATCGCATTCAATGACAAATGGTTTTTGAAAATCTGGTGTAGCCAAAACTGGAGTTGTACACATTGCCTCCTTGAGAGCCTCGAAGGCTTTGGTAGCTACTTCGGACCATTGAAAAGCATCCTTCTTGGTAAGATTCATGAGAGGACCCACAATTTTACCATAGTTACGCATAAATTTGTGGTAATAGCCAGTGAGACCCAAAAAACCACGAAGTTTCTTGATGGTTTTAGGCAAAGGCCAATCTTGTATTGCCTTAATCTTATTGGGATCCACCTTAACACCTTCTTGAGATACTATATGACCGAGGTACTCAACTTCTTGAACACCAAAGGAGCATTTAGATCGTTTGACAAACAACTTTTCCTTGTGTAGGATATGGAGAACTCTGTCCACATGTGCTAAGTGATCTTTCCATGATTTACTATAGATGAGTATGTCATCAAAGAAGACTAGAACAAATTTTCGTAGGAATGGACGAAACACCTGGTTCATGAGACTTTGGAATGTAGATGGTGCATTAGTGAGACCAAAGGGCATGACCAAGAATTCATAATGACCTTCATGAGTTCGAAAAGTTGTTTTGGGGATATCTTCTTCCCTAACTCGGATTTGGTGAAACCCTGAACGTAAGTCTAATTTGGTAAAGAATTTGGCACCATGTAGTTCATCTAGTAAATCATCAATGACAGGGATAGGAAATTTATCTTTGATCGTGATTTTGTTGAGAGGGCAAAAATCGGGACACATACGCCAAGAATTATCTTTTCGACGAGCTAAGACTACTGGTGAGGAGTAAGGGCTAGTACTATGATGGATGACACCATGGTCTAATAGCTCTTGGACAATCTTCTCAATTTTTATTTTTTGGGGTTGGGGATATCGATACGGATGACCATTGGGTGGAAGACTACCAGGCACTAGATGTATGGCATGGTCATGAGATATTTTGGGGGGTAGTCCTTTTGGTTCTTGAAAAACCTCCCCATAGTTAGCCACAATGATTTGGAGATCATCTTCTTTGATTTTAGGTATATCTTGGTCTAATTTCTCTATGCAATTGATTCGGGCTATGAATCCCCCACCATATTTTCTTAATATATTTTCCATGCTATGTGAACTTACAACTTTTGATGGAGGTGTGGGTAGTCCTTGAAGATGAATAGTCCTCCCATTGGCTTGCCATTCGACAAAGCGATGTTTGTGGTTAAAACCCACTGTGGTTTCCAATTGTTCCATCCATGCAACGCCTAAAATAACTTCCGAATTTCCTAATTCCATAACAAAAAGAGGACCTTGCCAAGTATACGTACCCATTTGTAATGAAACTAAAGATGTCTTACCTAGACATTGAGAAATTTCCCTGCTTGCGGTTCTGACTTGAAACCGATCTTGACTAGAAGAGAAGACGTGCAACCCCAATGTCCTTGCAAGTTTTGCATCAATGAAGTTGTGAGTACTTCTGAAATCAATTAATACTATCACCCTCTATTTCTGAATGAAACTTGCCACCTTGATTGTATGGTGAGAGGATAACCCCATGAGAGCATGTACTAAAATAGTCATGGTATCCTCCTCAATGACAACTTCGTCGTGTTCATTTTGGTCCTCAACTGGGAGATCCTCAGGTGCGTCATACTCCTCTATTTCTTCTTCTTCCTTGTCGGCATATTCAATCTGAAAATTTTGTCGTGGTGTACATGCTTGGTCTTTTTGATGCTGAGTGCGACATTTGTAGCAGAAGTACCATGACGGTTGATCATTTCTACAGAAAGAGTTATTGCGGAATGGAGGTTGCCCATATGAATCACGTCGTGTGGATGGGCCTACGTGCGCCTTTGTCTCCGCCAAATCAGCAATCCTTATACACTCATCCAACTTGGATGGATTGTGTAGGTCTACTTCAACTTTAATATGTACTTTTAATCCATTTCAAAAAGCCGCTACTACCACGTCTTGTTGTAGGTCTTGTGCATAGTGAAGCATACTGGTGAATTCTGAAATATAGTCCCCTATTGATCCTATTTGCTTAAGTGACAACAATCGTACTGTGTATGAACCTGTGGGACCTTTGTCAAATCTATGAAGAAAGGCTTTTTTGAAAGTATCCCAATATAATGCATACTAGGGATCCTCACGTTTATACCATGTAAACCACTGATAAGCTTTAGTGTCGAATTTGGTTGTTGCAAAAGGGACTTTGTCCCCTTCCTGGAATTTGTAGAATTCTAAGATGCCTTCCATTTTTGCAATCCACCCACGTGGATCCTGGCCTTCAAAGGTAGGCATGTCAACGCATGGATAATTGACTCCAGTTGGACCTCTTGGTTGGGAGTGAACATTGTTTCTATCTTGTTCCTCGTTACTCCTCTGTCTCTGGTTGTTATTTTGATAAGGTCTGTTAAAACCTCTTTGTTGCTCCATATTTTCTTCATTACCCCCATCCTCAATATTTTGGTGACCATTGTGATTCATGGATTGACTATTTTGACCTCTATGGTGTGTATAGTCATCATAGTAGACATTCGTACTCCAATGATTGGAACTAGAAGGATTTGGTTGGGGCGGTTTCCTAGATGCGTTGAAGCTTGCAGTCATCATCTGAATGTTTAATATTAACTCTTTTAACACCTCATCAGTGATCAATGGATGATTACTTTCTACTTGGGTGACGTTTTCTTGTGTAGAATCTGGAGAGGAATTGGATGCCATTGGGCTGACCACTGGATGACTCGAATTAAAACTACCAATTCCGGAAGGAGAAGGAGAATTTTTTGTACCTTGGCTTTGACGAGCTCTTCTTGCATTGTTGTTGGGAGTTACCAAGCTTGTTAATTGTCCATCATATCCTTTGGTCCAACTTCTATTCATGCACCTTCTAAAATCTCCTTCCTGGGAGCCTTTGAGTTTGAATTTTCTGTAAAAAATTGTTAATTCACCCAAAAAATTTATTTATATTCCACCTAATTATCACTCCAACTGTGATGTAGATTGAATTGTGGCTCACCTCGCAACGTTTGAGAAACAACTTTTTTTTTTGACAACTTTTACAACTTGAAAATTTTGCTTTGACAACTTTTAC
Organism: Wollemia nobilis; assembly: GCA_028583015.1. NCBI lineage: Eukaryota > Viridiplantae > Streptophyta > Pinopsida > Araucariales > Araucariaceae > Wollemia > Wollemia nobilis. Next base: position 1,532,768 of record JAQPPZ010000669.1, on the reverse strand, counting down.
AACTTGACACTCGAGCGGGGTAAGAGCATGAGGAACTTAATCAACCGAAGCAAACTAGTCTGGTGGACATGTGGACTGGACAACAGAAGAGACAAGCCACAACACAACATGGCCACCAAAGTGACAATGATATGAAACAAACACGCGAAGGAAAACTAGATGCGAGATACGATGCGAGATGACTCAGACAAGACTCAGAGCAACAACAACTTGACAAACAACACCGGACAAGACTCGAAGCGATAAGGACTAATCCTACACAACAACCAGACTCAGAGTGACAGCAAAACTCAACATGTGATACACTAATGATGTGGTGGTTAAGCAAGGTTACGCATGGAAAGAAGTTGTGTGTGACCAAAGTCATAACCACAACTATGTGTCTTGGTACTAATAAACCCTCTGATGCAGGAGCATCCGGAGAATAGAGCAATCTTGCATCCTCCAAAATTTTTTTCTAAGTACTTTGTATTTTGTTTAAATCTTTCTTTCCCAAGGCAGAAGTTTTGTAATACAAGAGGGAAGTTTTGTCGCGATATCGCGACGTCGCGATATCGCGACATTTTTGGGAGCTAAGGCATGGAGGGGTTTTTCGTCGCGATATCGCGACGTCGCGATGTCGCATTTTTGAAGCTAAGGCACGGAGGGGTTTTTTGTCGCGATATCGCGACGTCGCGATGTCATGACATTTTTGAAGCTAAGGTACGGAGGGGGTTTTTCATCGCGATATCGCGACGTCGTGATATCGCGACGTTATTTGCGGACTAAGGCACGAAGGCATTTTCGTCGCGATGTCGCGACGTCGCGATATCGTGACGTCGTGATATCGTGACGTTATTTGCGGACTAAGGCACGGGGCATTTTGGTCATGATTTCATGACGTTATTTGTAGATGAAGGCAAGGCGACAGTTTGGTCGTGATATCGCGACATGTCACGATTTCATGGCCAGTTGAAGACAAATTAAAATTGGACACGTGGACAGGCCACGTGTACGGGAAAAGAGACAGCGGTGGTAGATGAATGTTCTGACAAGGTGACAGCTATAGGCCATGGGCATTTTGGATGAGACAGTGGTGCAGAGGAACAGTCTGACCAAAACGGTGATTGCAGGGCAAGGGGGCGTCTTTAATGTAAGCTTCCATAGCGGATCGGGGCAGTTGCCCATTGATGGAAGGAAATTTGAAAACTTGACAGAGGAAGTGGACTTTCATATTTTATTTCATGAATTCGATCGGGTGGGGGCATTAATTGCCTAGAGGGTCGAGACCTCGATAAAAACTCGAAAAATTGTAAGGGAAGGGATGGCGAGTTTGAGATTGAGTGGGGAAAGAACTATGCCTGGAGACGGTATTGTAAGACTGTGTTAAGCAATTTACAGAAGAATAATTTCAAGTTTTGTTGTGTGAATCTCGGCTTGCCATCAAGTGGTATCAGAGCGGGAGCTCCTGAGCGTGTAACAGATCACCGAAAGAGAGGCAGTTACACCAGGATCTGTGGAAGGATTTGTAAGGGAAGAAAAAAAAAAAAAGGATGCCTCCACGAAGAAACCATGGTGGAGTAAGAAATGTGGTGCCGACAGAAGACTTTCGAGCTTTGCAGAGGCAAGTTCAAGCCCTGCAAGAAGAGCTACGCAGAAGGCACGAGCCCGGAAGGGATGAGGGAAGTGAAGACGAAGTTGATGAAGAAGAAGACCAGTCTGAGGAAGAAGAAGAGGTTGTGGATCCCGCACAAGCCAGGTTGTACAAAGCCATCTCTCAGATTGGAAAGCAACCAAAAATGGAGGTTTCTACATATTCTGGAAACCTAAATCCAGAAGAGGTGATTGACTGGATAAATGACCTAGAAGAATATTTCGAATATGAGGAGGTTGAAGACCCTAATCGGGTCAGATTTGCTAAGACCAAGTTGAAGGGTCATGCCAGCATTTGGTGGAGGGGAATACAACTAGAAAGGAATAGAAGAGGGAAGGAAAGAATAACAAGATGGGATAGAATGGTGGAAAAGCTGAAAAGATAGTTTATTTCGGCAGATTACGAGTTGGATCTGCTAAGGAAAATGCAGAGTTTGAGACAGACAAACAAAACCGTCCAAGAATACACCGAGGAGTTTTACAAGATCTCTATTAGAACTGGACATTTAGAGGCAAACAAAGAGAAGGTGGCCCGTTATATCAATGGGTTGAGACTCGGTATCCAAGAAGAGCCGAGCCTAGTTCGGGTAAGCACCATTGAGGATGCTTACCAGTTTGCCTTAAAGGTGGAAGAAAAACTGAATAGGCGGTTTGAAGGCAAGCAAAGAGGAAGGGGCCATGGTGGAAGAACTGGTGGGAGAACCAGTGGAGAAAAATACAAAGATCTGAAGAAGACTGGTGAAGCCAGTAGTAACCAGGATCAAAGGGAAGAGGATATTTATCAGCCCCGTGATCAGAACAGCTACCCAAGAGGACGGGGTGGATCTGGACGAGGGTTTGGAAGAGGAGTATTTCGTGGGACATGTTTCCACTGTGGTGAAGAAGGACATCGAGCATTCGAGTGTCCACAACATCGAGAAAGGATGAACAAGAGGCCTGAGGGTCCAGCCAGAGCTGCTATGGCAGAGGAAGATGCTGGATCTAAACATTCTAAAGAAGCAGAGAGAGGGGAAGCAATGATCGTAAGGAGAGTCCTGTTGAATGAGGAGAAGGACACAGATCAGAGAAGAAGTTTATTCCGCACAAGGTGTAAATGCACGGGCAAGATTTGCAATATTATTATTGATAATGGTAGCATGGATAACCCGGTTTCAGAAGAAATGGTTACCAAGTTACAGTTAGAGAGGAAGAAGCACCCGCATCCATATCGGGTCGCATGGTTACAGAAGGACCATAGGGCTTTGGTCAGTGAGCAATGCTCCGTTAAATTTAATATTGGGAATTATTGTGATGAGGTCCTGTGCGACATCCTGCCTATGGATGCTTGCCATCTGTTGCTGGGAAGGCCCTGGCAGTTCGATCGGAGTGCAGTGCATGACGGCCATGCCAACACCTACTCATTGACGAAGAATGGCGTGCGCCATAAGCTGAAGCCCGTGAAGGAGGCGGATGAAAAGGTGTGTAATAGCTCCAGAATCTGTTTAGTTGAAGGGAGAAAATTTTTGGACGGTTTGAAGCATGAACATTTATGTTATGCAATAATTCCTAGAGTTAGGGAGAAAGAATGCCAAGATACCCCAGCAGAAGTCCTAGATCTGTTGGAGGAATTTCTAGATATTGTGTCTGATAATGTGCCTGAGGGTTTACCCCTAGTAAGGAAAATCAGCCACCATATAGATTTGATGCCAGGATCGAGCTTGCCAAATAAAGCTGCACACATAATGACGCCTGTAGAGACTGAGGAGTTAAACAGGTAGGTCCAGGAGTTGCTGGAGAAGGGATTGATTCGAGAAAGTTTGAGCCCATGCGCAGTACCTACAGTGCTGGCACCAAAGAAATATGGAGAATGGAGAATGTGTACAGATTCACGGGCCATCAACAAGATCACAATAAAATACAGATTTCCATTGCCAAGAATGGATGACATAATGGATTGTTTAAGTGGAGCCAAGTACTTCACCAAGATTGATCTCAAAAGTGATTACCATCAGATCCGCATCAGAGAGGGGGATGAGTGGAAGACAACCTTCAAGACCAGGGAGGGCTTGTATGAGTGGTTGGTCATGCCATTTGGGCTATCCAATGCACCAAGTACCTTCATGCGGCTGATGAATGAGGTACTGAAAGAGTTTTTAGGAAAATTTGTCATTGTCTATTTAGATGACATATTAATATTTAGCAAAACCCTGGAGGAACACCTGATGCATATCAGAAGGGTTTTTGAGAAGCCATGGGAGGAGCAATTATTAATAAATCTAAAAAAGTGTAATTTTGTAAAGAAGGAGTTAGTATACCTGGGATTTGTAATCTCAGCAGAAGGTCTAAAAATGGACCCAGAGAAGGTGAGAGCCATCATGGAATGGCCTACCCCGAGAAGCACAACAGAGGTAAGATCATTTCATGGTCTAGCCACCTTTTACAAAAAATTCATTAAAAATTTCAGCAACATTTGTGCACCCCTCACAGAAACAATGAGAGGGGATAAGAAAGAATTCAAGTGGACCTTAGGGGCTGAAAGGAGCTTTGATGCATTAAAGAAAAAGGTCACAGAACAGCCTGTTTTGGCACTTCCAGACTTTAACAAAGTATTTCAGGTAGACTGTGATGCCAGTGGCAGTGCAATAGGGGCTGTACTGAGTCAGGAAGGCAGGCCTGTTGCCTATTTTAGTGAGAAGCTAAATGATGCTCAAAAAAAGTATTCAGTTTATGACCAAGAATTTTATGCTATAGTTCAAGCTCTAAAGAAGTGGAGGCATTATTTGTTGCCAAAAGAGTTTGTTCTATTCACTGATCATCAGGCATTACAGTACATTAACAACCAAACAAAATTGAATCAAAGGCACTTGAAGTGGGTTGAGTTCCTCCAAAGTTATACCTTTGTGCTGAAGCACAGAAGTAGGAAATCAAATAGAGTTGCAGATGCCTTAAGTAGAAGGCAGAATTTACTGATTAAAATGACAGTGGAAGTAGTGGGATTTGAAGAACTGAAGGGTTTGTACCCTGAAGATCCAGATTTTGCAGAAGCCTGGACGGCTTGCTTGACACCTGTTACTGTGGACAGGACAAAATGGTTGGATTTTCTAATCCAAGATGGAATGTTGTTCAAGGGAAGTAAATTATGCATTCCAAGGAGTTCCATGCGGGAAAACTTAGTCAAGGAGAAACACAGTGGAGGACTGGCCGGACATTTTGGCCGGGATAAGACAATTGCCCTGGTGAGTGAAAATTACTATTGGCCGCAACTACAACAAGATGTGAAAAAGTTTGTACAGAGTTGTAGAATATGCCAGATGGCAAAGGGCGAAAGACAGAACACGGGATTGTATCAGCCGTTACCAATACCTAAGCGGCCATGGGAGGACGTCAGCATGGACTTCGTCCTCGGATTGCCAAGAACACAGAGGGGAAATGAATCCGTATTTGTAGTAGTTGATAGATTTTCCAAGATGGCACACTTTATTCCATGCCAAAAAACAAGTGATGCAGTTCACATTGCAGGGTTATTTTTCAAGGAAGTGGTACGACTTCACGGTCTACCGAAGAGCATTGTTTCTGACAGAGATACAAAATTTGTTGGGTATTTCTGGAGAACTTTGTGGAAGAAGTTGAAGACAGATCTGAAATTCAGTTCTGCATACCACCCATAGACTGATGGATAGACAGAGGTGGTAAATAGAAGCCTGGGTAATTTACTGAGATGCTTGATAGCAGATAAACCCAAGGGATGGGATTTAGTTTTACCGCAGCAGAATTTGCATATAACAATTCAGTCAATAAGAGCACAAATAAATCTCCATTCCAGATAATATATGGAAACAACCCGAGAAATGTGTCTGAACTGAGAAAGTTGGATAAGAGAGAAAAGTGCAAGTGTCGAGGCGTAAGAATTTGCGAAACATATGAAAAGTCCGCATGAAGAAGTAAGGAAACAAATTATAAAAATGAATACTCAATATAAGACAAGAGCAGATCAGAAGCGGCGGTTCAAAGAGTTCGAAGTAGGAGATGAAGTCATGGTCCATCTCAAGAAGGAAATATTTCCTGCCAAGACTTATAACAAATTAAAGATGAAGAAGTTTGGGCCATGCAGAATACTGGAAAAATGGGAGTCGGGCAATGCATATGAAGTGGAATTGCCAAGTTGGCTTGACATTTCACCTATTTTTAATATTTCAGATTTAGTGGAATACCATGAGGAAGATAGTACAGAGGCACCAAGTACAGAGTTATGGCAAATTCCAGCATCTACTCCAACCACAGACGAGGTCGAGGAAATATTAGATGCTCGTGAAGGCAGAAGCACCAGGAACAAACAATATTCTGAATATTTGATAAAGTGGAAGGGCAGACCTATAGAAGATGCAACTTGGTTGTCAAAGACAGAGGTTGACCGCCTGGGTCTTCCCCTAACCGAGCAGAAGTGAGGATCACTTCTTAATTTACCCCGGGTGTCTGATGCAGGAGCATCCGAAGAATAGAGCAATCTTGCATCCTCCAAAATTTTTTTCTAAGTACTTTGTATTTTGTTTAAATCTTTCTTTCCCAAGGCAAAAGTTTTGTAATACAAGAGGGAAGTTTTGTCGCGATATCGCGACGTCACGATATCGCGACGTTTTTGGGAGCTAAGGCATGGAGGGGTTTTTCGTCGCGATATCGCGACGTCGCGATATCGCGACGTCGCGATGTCGTTTTTGAAGCTAAGGCACGGAGGAGGTTTTTCGTCGTGATATCGCGATGTCATGATATCGTGACGTCGCGATGTCGCGACGTTTTTGAAGCTAAGGTACGAAGGGGGTTTTTCATCGTGATATCGCGACGTTATTTGCGGACTAAGGCATGGAGGCATTTTCGTCGCGATGTCGCGACGTCGCGATATCACGACGTTATTTGCGGACTAAGGCACGGGGGCATTTTGGTCACGATTTCACGACGTTATTTGCAGACGAAGGCAAGGCGACAGTTTGGTCGCGATATCGCGACATGTCACGATTTCATGGCCGGTTGAAGACAAATTAAAATTGGACACGTGGACAGGCCACGCACGCGAGAAAAGAGACAACGGTGGTAGATGAATGTTCTGACAAGGTGACAGCTACAAGCCATGGGCATTTTGGATGAGACAGTGGTGCAGAGGAACAGTCTGACCAAAACGGCGATTGCAGGGCAAGGGGGCGTCTTTAATGTAAGCTTCCATAGCGGATCGGGGCAGTTGCCCATTGATGGAAGGAAATTTGAAAACTTGGCAGAGGAAGCGAGCTTTCATATTTTATTTCATGAATTCGATCGGGTGGGGGCATTAATTGCCTAGAGGGTCGAGACCTCGATAAAAACTCAAAAAATTGTAAGGGAAGGGATGGCGAGTTTGAGATTGAGTGGGGAAAGAACTATGCCTGGAGACGGTATTGTAAGACTGTGTTAAGCAATTTACAGAAGAATAGTTTCAAGTTTTGTTGTGTGAATCTCGGCTTGCCATCACCCTCCTACGGACTTCCCACAGCTCATGTGGGATAATAGCACTAGAGAAAAAAAATTAAAACAACACTTGATGACTTCATGCCTAATTTTTATAAAGTTACCTTAGTCGTAGCGCGAAATTAATTTTTTTTTGAGCGATTTGATTGGTTGAAACGATGTGATTGAAACCTTTGGTAGTTTATGTTTGTTTTGTTGTGATTCAATCTGGTTTACGTCATTTGGATGTGTTGCTTTGATGTTCTTTCGGATGCATTGCTTGGGTGTTTTTTTTGAGCTTGTACTAGTGGTTACTCAGCTTGTAAACAATCGCCCCAATACCCAGGTGTATTTTAGTAGAATGTGAACTATAAAACGACTGCACAAGCGTATTTGTATTTCAGCATAGTGTATTTTAGCAGGTTATTCAATTTTCATTTAGTATGATTACCCCATGGTGATGCTGTGTAAAGACAAATTTCCTATACCTTGTGATTGCGAAACATGAATGGATCATGAGGAATCTGATACCACTTGGTGCGGTATAACTATTTGTCTTCCAAATACTTAAATTAATAATTATTTCAGTAGGAAGCACTACAACCCATCAAGCATATGTGTAACAGACGATGAAGAAGTATGAAATATATAATCAAATAAATTGGCCACTTCATGTGGGCACACCCTCACTGTAAAGGCAATTATGTGAATAGCGCAGATGAATGATACTAAAAATATATATGATAAAAATAAACACCTGGATCTTATCGTATATAAACAATAATCAAATAAATCATTCTGAAATATAGTCATCAGTTATATTATAATTGGAATGTAGCAGGTTTCCTATTGAGTGTGTTGAGTGAATGCTTCAAGGTTTTCTTGAATAAATAAGTGTTGTTAAAACCTTGTTTGATAAGCATTATTTTTTAAACCATTGGTTGTGTGAAGAACTTGAACAAGGTTTTGTAAATAACATGAGTATCATTGTTATGTGAGATTTATTTGATAAGCATTGTTGTTGAAACCATTGGTTGTGTGAAGAACTTGAACAAGGGTTTGAAAATAACATGAGTATCATTGTTATGTGAGAGTTGTTTTATAAGCATTGTTGTTGAAGTGAGTTGTTGAGCAAAGAACTTGAACTAGGATTTAAAAATAACATGAGTATCATTTTTATGTGATATTTTTTGTTGAGCATTGTTGGAAACATTTTGAGTGAGTTATCATATGCTTGGACTAGGTTTTGTGATCAAGGATTATTTTATTGAGTGATTGGTTGAGTAAATTTGGTTGAGCCTAGTCAAGTGGATGTGTGAAGTGATTGTTCAATATCGATAAAACAAACTATTCTATATTCTGAATTGATTTGAGAAAGTGATTGAGCATTGAGTTGAATTTGAAGCATATTGAGTCACTAACAATTCTCCTTATGTTTCTAAGAGAGTGATTGAAAGAAATTGAGCATTGTGAATAGTATAGAGCATATTGAGTCTCTAACAATTATCTTTATGTTTCTATGATATTGGACAAGTTCTGTGTGGACTTATTGAGCTGATTTGAGGTAAGTCTTTGAGAAGACTTGTGGATAGATTTGGTGTGAGCTTTTGTGGAAGCTTACAATACAGATATTGAGCAGATTAGACAAGTTTTGTGTGGACTTGTTGAGCATATTGGATAAGTTCTGTGTGGACTTATTGAGTAGATTGGACAAGTTATGTGTGGACTTATTGAGCAAATTTAAGCAAGTTCTGTGTGGACTTGTTGAGCACATTTAAGCAAGTTTTTTGTGGACTTGTTGAGCATATTTGAGAAAGTTTTGAGTGGACTTTTTGAGCAGATTTGAGAAAAATCTGAGTGGACTTGTTGAGCATATTTGAGCAAGTTTTGAGTGGACTCGTTGAGCATATTTGAGCAAGTTTTGAGTGGACTTGTTTAGAAGATTTAAGCAAGTTCTGTGTGGACTTGTTGAGCAAATTTAATGAAAAATTTTGGTGCATATTTGAGGATATATTTATGCCAGACCAGAGATAGAGATTGATAAAAAACTATTCTATATTCTGAATTGATTTGAGAAAGTGATTGAGCATTGAGTTGAATTTGAAGCATATTGAGTCTCTAACAATTCTCCTTATGTTTCTAAGAGAGTGATTGAAATAAATTGAGCATTGTGAATAGTATAGAGCATATTGAGTCTCTAACAATTATATTTATGTTTCTATGATATTGGACAAGTTCTGTGTGGACTTGTTAAATTGATTTTAGGTAAGTCTTTGAGAATATTTATGGATAGATTTGGTGTGAGTTTTTGTGGAAGCTTACAATACAGATATTGAGTAGATTGGACAAGTTCTATGTGGACTTTTTGAGCATATTGGACAAGTTTTGTGTGAACTTATTGAGTAGATTGGACAAGTTCTGTGTGGACTTCTTGAGCAGATTTAAGCAAGTTCTATGTGGACTTGTTGAGTAGATTTAAGCAAGTTCTATGTGGACTTGTTGAGCATATTTGAGCAAGTTCTAAGTGGACTTGTTGAGCATATTTGAGCAAGTTCTAAGTGGAATTTTTGAGTAGATTTGAGCAAGTTCTAAGTGGACTTGTTAAGCATATTTGAGAAAGTTCTGAGTGGACTTGTTGAGCATATTTGAGCAAGTTTTGAGTGGACTCGTTGGTAATATTTAAGCAAGTTCTTTGTGGACTTGTTGAGCGGATTTAAGGACAAAGTTTGGTGTAGATTTGAGGACAGGTTTATGTTAGACCAGAGATAGAGATTGAGCAGATTTGTGCTAGACCGAAGGACTGTGTTTAGTATAGATTTGAGATAGTGTTTTGGAGGTGATAGAGTAGAGAGGATAGTAGTATCTAGTGGATAGAGATCCATTAGCCAAGGCAATAAGGATAGGTCTTTTGAGTGGGGATAAGAATATTTAGTGGAGAGAGATCCACAAGCCAGTGTAGTGGAGGCAGTAGTCTTCTAGAGGATCACCAACCATAGCAGAGGAGGAGTTCTCCTATGGATATATATCCATGAACTTAATTTAGGAGATTGGTGTCTCCTTTGGACAGAGGTCCATAAATAGGGAAATGATTCCCAAGAGATTGATTGAGAAAATTTTAGTAAAATATTTTCTTCGTGGAGTAGCCCACATTGGGTGAACCATGTAAATTGTGGTGTCTCTATTGTATGTGGTGATTTATGCATTGCTTTGAAAACTGTTATTGATATTGTTATCTTTAAATTGCATAATATTGATTGGGAAATAAAAAGTAAAAAGTGGTCTTATACTGTTCACCCCCCCTCTCAGTCTAAGCTTGTGTTATTCAATTGGTATCAGAACGGGTTTCTTCAGAAGATTTTAACAACTTGAAGGAAAATATAACAAGAACACAATGGATTCTAATAATGTGTCCTCATATAATTTAGCACCAGTATTTTATGGAAGTGACTATATGTATTGGAGTATGAGAATGAAGATCTACCTATTGGCACATGGCAATGAAATTTGGGAAGCAGTTGAATTTGGATATGATCCTTTAATTAATCTTCCTACATATAAGGAAGGTGAGATCCTACAATATTACAATTCAAAAGCAATGAATACACTTTTGAGAGGTTTGCATAGAACAGAGTCTATGAAAGCTATGCATTGTCAAACTGCAATAAATTGGAATGAATATTGATGAATCGGATGTTTGTGATAAAGTTTTGAGAACTCTTCCAAACAAATTTAGTGAAAAGGTTTCTACTATAGAAGTGTCAATGGATGGTGATAGTTTGACAAGATATATGTTGCTTGGTATTCTTACAACACATGAGATAAGAACAAAAGATCATATTCCTCAGAAGGAAGCAGCATTCAAAGCAATCAATAAGACTAAGGGTAAGAAGTCAGAATCAAGCAATGAGTCATCTAGTGATGAATAAAAAAATTATGGTAGAAGGAAAAAGGATTCAAGAAGATCTAGAGATACAAGATTTGTTAAATGCTTCAATTGTGGAAAGTATGGTCATTATGCAACTGACTATCAAGAATATAAGAATAATAATGATGAAGAGACATAGGATCACAAGAACAGGGAATCAGAAAGACATAGGCACCAAAATAAAAGCAAGGATGGACAAAACAGACAAGAAAATAAGTTCTTCCAAAGACAAAAGAGAAGCTACTATGAGGATAATGCAATAAGTACTCAAGTGACAATGATGCTAGTTTTTCATATAATGATAGAGATGAAGTCCTATTTATTATTGAAGAAAAATAATAAGTTAAGAAAAAGACTCAAGTAATTCTCAAGTGTTTTAGATGTGGTAACTTTGTACATATTGAAGATGATTGTACAAGGGATGGCTATAGTTTTAGTGATGATGAATATGAGAATGTATTTGAAGGACCAGATGAAAACCTTATAATGGCATTATAAGAAGAAGTAGGTGATCCTATAGAAGATAAGCCAACATAAAATAAAGATGTGGACAAAGGCAAACGAATAGAGGAATATTCAGAAAATTATGGATATGATCTCAAAGGATAACTTATTTATGCCCTTGACACAATAAAGAATGTAAGAAAGTAGCACTCTAAAATTGAAATTCAATTTCAAGAATGTGATTAAGATAGAAGATTGCTTATAGAGGATTTAGAATAATCAAAAGCTAAGGTAAAAAGGTTCAAAGATAAGTTAGAAGAAAATATCTTTGAATTTGAAAAGTTAACACAATAAGTGGCACTACTAAGAGAAGATTTAGAAGACTCCAAAGTCAAGCTAAAAGGGTTCAAAAATAGCTCAAATAACTTAGATAAGTTCATCAAGATACAAAAGCCTACATCAAGCAAAACAGGTCTTGGATTTGAACAGGTTTAAAAGAAATGGGAAGGAAAGTCAACCTCAAGTTTTTGAGGAGAAGATACTTTAGATGAAGATACTTCATAAGAAGACAGTGTAAAAGAGAGTGAGACATCTGAGAATGAGTTGGACAATAAAGATTTCAACAAGAATAGAAACAATGCACAAAGAAGATACAAATGGAACAACAATCAGAATAGGTCAAGAGAGACTAAGATACCAATGAGGTTAAGACAAGGAAACTTCAATGGAAGATGTTTTTCATGTCACAAGTTTGGGCACATGGCTTCATAGTGCAGGACACATGAAAGACAAGACTATGGGAACAGACAACTTTTCCATGGGTATTGCTACTCATGTAATCGGTTTGGTCACAAGGCAATGAATTGCAGGGTTCATGATAGAAGAAAGTATGGCTTCACTAGGAGAAATCCTAAGATATTTGCACCTCAAAGGAATAATAACATTAAGTGTTATAAGTGCAATAATGATGGTCACATAGTAAAGTGGTGTAGAGCAGACATTCCAAAATCAAGCATGAACAAGAATATGAACATGAACATGAATATGAACAGGAACAGGAATATGGATATGAACAGGAATAGGAACAGGAACACGAATATGAATGAGAACAAATATAGGAATGTATACATGGACAAGAACATGGACATGGAAAGAAACAATCAGAGGAATCATAAGGATCAAATAAGAATGAAATAGGATAAAGGTAAATAATAGTGCTTTTTGGGAGTAGAAATACTCCCACCCTGGAATTAACCACCTCAAGAGGAGGTGGGGGAGGTGCTAAGCTAAGAGACTCATTCTTAACCCCGAGCCCCAAATGTGACCCTTTGTCATTGATGTCAAAGGGGATAGATTTGGTATTTGATAAAATAAGATAGAGCATTGATCTAGGGGGAGCATTGTCCTAGGGGAAGCAAAACAAAGGAAATGTCAAGTTTTCAGTAAAAAGAAGTTGGGTTGCCATCAATGACAAAGGGGGAGATTGTTGGACATTTTGAGCTCATTTAGTTGTCATTGATGTCAAGGTAAAAAGTTGTCATTGATGCCAAAGTGAATACATGAAGTTGTCATTAATACCATGGAGTACATCATCATTAACACCAAGAAGCAATGCAAATAAAAGGAGAAAAGTTGTCCAAATATGTTTTTATAAGGGTTGTTTTTAAAATCATGGTAGCACACTAAAAGGTTTTTTATTAAAACCATAATGATAGTTCTCTAATATTATGATGGTAGAAGTAAGGTTTTTATTAAAACCAAGGTGGCGAAATTATTTTTCATCAACCCAGTGAAGTGCAAATGACAATTTGATATTAACTTAAAGAGGGATTTAATTTTTTATTAAAGTCTAAAGTTTAAAAAGTTTCTAAAGTTTATAAATTAAATTTATAATATTTAAATTCTTTTGAATTTAAATTAATTGTAAATTATAATTTATACAAGCCAACGTCATCAAGTCAAATCATCCGCCGAAGTTGTATGCAAATCAAATGAAGGGTATGTAAACCCTAAGACAAACCTTAGGGGTTATGGGAAGGCAAATTAATATATGGTGAAAATCTAAAGCCTCCAAAATTTGTGAGTGGTGCATTACCGAAGCAAGACAACACATTGTAATCAGGGCAGTGCATTGTGATCGAGGCGACGCATGGTGTTCGAGCGAGGAACAAAGCAAAGTGAGAAGTACTCGTAGTCTAGCTTGGCACTAGACATAGGAGAAGGCCAAAGGCTTTGAAGCCTTTGTGAAGAGGCTTAAGCAACCTTAGAGCTTAAGCTAAGCATATTGAGCGCTTAGATCACATGGCCAGCTAGCCGCAGCTAAGGCACTAGCCAAGGGAGAAGGCACAGGTTCTAAACTCCAAAAAACGTGAAAGGGGGTTTCATCAAAGGTTTTTATGATTTAAATTTAATTTTTGCATAATACTAAGGTTTAGGAGGCATAAGAGAATATTTGTGATATTTTATCATTGTGCTAAGGTTTTAAGGGTGTTTGTGGAATTTGATTAATTGTGCAAAGGTTAGGGAGTTATAAGGTGATATTAATTTATTTACCTAAGTGGTAAATAGGTGTTTTATTAAGGTAAATATTATTTTACCTTAGGAGATAGAAATTAAGTTGGAATATCAATTTTGTGAAATTGAGAAATTGAAGGTGTGTTTTAAAAAGGAAATTTTTGTGAAGATATTATTTTCAAATATTGCTATTGAGATTGAGTGATAAGGTGTAATTGAGTTTTACATTACATTGTGAGAAATATTTATCTTCTAATCTTTTTGAGCTTGGTATAGAAGTGTTTGTGGTTGTGACAAATTTATGAGATCTCTTAATCATCAAGAAAAACGTATGAGCATATTCTTCCATAGTTGAGTTGATTGATTGGTTTTCTAGAAAATAAGTTTGGAGTGAAAAGGACTTGATTAGGGTTTCCTATTGAGTGTGTTGAGTGAATGCTTCAAGGTTTTCTGGAATAAAGAAGTGTTGTTAAAACCTTTTTTGATAAGCATTGTTGTTGAAACCATTGGTTGTGTGAAGAACTTGAACAAGGGTTTGAAAAGAACATGAGTATCATTGTTATGTGAGAGTTGTTTGATAAGCATTGTTGTTGAAACCATTGGTTGTGTGAAGAACTTGAACAAGGGTTTGAAAAGAACATGACTATCATTGTTATGTGAGTTGTTTTATAAGCATTTTTGTTGAAGTGAGTTGTTGAGCAAAGAACTTGATCTGGGGTTTGAAAAGAACATGATTATCATTGTTATGTGAGATTTTTTGTTGAGCATTTTTGGAAATATTTTGAGTTAGTGATCGTATGCTTGGACTAGAGTTTGTGATCAAGAATTATTTTATTGAGTGATTGGTTGAGTAAATTTGGTTGAGCCTAGTCAAGTGGATGTGTAAAGTGATTGTTCAAGTTCCATAAAACAAACTATTATATATTTTTAATTGAGTTGAGAAAATAATTGAGCATTGAGTTGAATTTGAATCATATTGAATATCTAACAATTCTCCTTATGTTTCTAAGAGAGTGATTGAAATAAATTGAGCATTGTGATTAGTATAGAGCATATTGAGTCTCTAACAATTCTCTTTATGTTTCTATGATATTGGACAAGTTATGTGTGGACTTGTTGAGTTGATTTGGGGCAAGTCTTTGAGAAGACTTGTGGATATATTTGGTGTGAGCTTTTGTGGAATATTACAATACAGATATTGAGTAGATTGGATAAGTTCTGTGTGGACTTGTTGAGCAAATTGGACATGTTTTGTGTGGACTTATTGAGCATATTGGACAAGTTCTGTGTGGACTTCTTGAGGAAATTTAGGCAAGTTTTGTGTGGAAGTTTTGAGCATATTTAAGCAAGTTTTGTGTGGACTTTTTGAGAAAATTTGAGCAAATTTTGAGTGGACTTGTTGAGAATATTTGAGCAAGTTCTGAGTGGACTTGTTGAGCATATTTGAGCAAGTTTTGAGTGGACTTGTTGAGCATATTTGAGCAAGTTATGAGTGGACTTGTTGAGCAAATTTAAGCAATTTTTGTGTGGACTTGTTGAGCAATTTTTAGAACATATTTTGGTGCAGATTTGAGGATAGATTTATGCCATACTAGAGATAGATATTGAGGAAATTTGTGTTATATCGAAGGACTGTGTTTAGTATAGATTTGAGATAGAGCTTTGGAGGTGATAGAGCAGAGAGGAGAGTAGTCTCTAGTGGATAGATATACATTATCCAAGGTAGTGAGGACATGTCTTCTAATTGGGTACAAGAGTCTTCAGTGGAGAGATATCCACAAGCCAATGTAGTAGAGGTATTAGTCTTCTAGAGGATCACTATATAGAGCAGAGGAGAAGGAGTTCTCCTATGGATAGATATCCATGAACTTGATTTAGGGTATTGGTGTCTCCTTTGGATAGAGGTCCATAAACATTGTAATAGGGAAAGGATTCCCAAGAGATTGATTGAGAAAATTTTAGTGAAATATTTTCTTCGTGGAGTAGCCCACATTGGGTGAACCACGTAAATTATGGTGTCTCTATTATGTGTGGTGATTTGTGTATTGCTTTTATTACTGCTATTGATATTGCTATCTTTACATTGCATAATATTTATTAGGAAAGAAAAAATAAAAAGTGATCTTATACTGTTCACCCCCCCTCTCAGTATAAGCTTGTGTTCTTAATTCTTGAGGCCCATGCACTAGTTAGTCATATGACCATTGATGTGGTAGAAGGCACATTGCTCATTGGCATAAAACCATGGAATTCTTTTTTCCTTCTAGGTTTAACAGGTGGGAGCTCTATCATTTGGACTTTGAGGAGCTATTCTAGAATGGTTGAAAGAGGTTAATACAATTGAGAGTACCTCCTTTTAGGTTTTTTTTGTTTAGGATTAACTAAGAGAATCTTTTGAAAGTTTTTAGTAGCAGTAACATTGTTGGCATGGCATAATTCTATGACTTAATCATTACAATGCTTTTGTTTTTGTACTACCCTTTTTTTTTTAGGAAAAAAATCTTCCTCTTTATTGGACTTAGTCTTTAATTTCCCTTATTTGATGAGGGTAGTCTCTAGTATCTTAGTCATGTCAATTGCATCTTTGAAGGAAGATATATTTGTTGTCTTTAGGTAGAATTCTATTTGCTCATTGATATTTCCTATAAATATGTCTAGTAGATCCCTTGGTGGGGCAACATATTGTAATCTCCCCACTCAAGCTTGTCATTGTACTAAAAATATGGAAAAATTCTTGTCCTTTTAATGTTTGAGTTGGAATAGGCCACTAATAGTGACCTTTTCTTCAATGTAAATGGATAACTACTTAACAAACATCTCAACAAGGTCCTAAAACTTTTCTAGGAATGCCTTGGTATTTGCTAGTACCGTTCCAAGGTAGGACTATTAAGATTTTTGGGGAATATTTTAAGAAAACAATTTTTGTCATAATCAATGTCACTATAAGAAATTAAAAATAGTCTAAGGTGGTGAACGGACCTATTTCCCTTTATACACCAAAAATATGGGTGTTTCAAAATATAAAAAAAGGTTGACTAGCTACAAAGATACTGGTTACACAAGTCATCATATTACTTGTGTCTAGATGATGACCCCTAAATAATGGGAATTTATTGTTTTAATTTCTCTAAAAAAGTGGTCAAATCTTGAAGTTATAGAAATAAAATTTGATGGTGTAAAAGGCACATGTTGAAGGATAGAAGGTATATATTGATGATTGATAAAAATAGGAGTTTTGTAAACTTAGACATACAATATTAAAGTCAATATCATACAATTGATTCCTAATATATTGGAGATAAAAAAATTTGGAGGATGGGTGATGAGAAAATATGGGATTATTTGTCTACATCATATCCTTGTACTTGTGGAATTAGAATGATTTCAATAAGACAAAATGTTATAAGGATTAGAAGTTGGGATTCTTGGTGGCACATCTTGATTGAGAGTGTAACTGGTGCCTTCTTGTTGAGATGTAGGGAAAGTAGCATTTTTTTGTAGTAAGTCCTAAAGGGTAGGCATATATGAGTGATGCATGAACAAAGGTGGGAGGGTTTGTGTTTCAACATCCATTGATATGGTGATGATAAGTGGATTTGAATCAATGAAGTAAGATATCAATGCATAGAGGTTTATGGTTATGGACTCAGGCTAGGTGCATTTGACTAATTGATAAGGATTTGAGTTAGGTTATTGGGAAAAATACAATAATGAATCATCCCTTGTAGAAAAACCTTAGCTTATGTGTCCTTATATAAGAAAGTATTCTACAATTTCCCTATGTTTCTACATAGAGTGGTCTATATAATTAGTGTATTTAAAGACCAAAAACCCATCTTCTCCATGGTCAAGGCATAAGGAAGCTTAAGGGGTTAATTCCTTATATTATTTATTGAAGGTAGGTTCCTCAAGGTTAGGGTGTTTTATATGATCACTTGTGAGGAAATTAGGGATAGTAGCTAACTAATGAGTAATATTATAAGTCATGTAGTATTTCTCAACCATAGGTTTATGGCAGGTGAGAATGAGGATTTTCTTATCATTTTTTTTGTTTAGAGAGTTGACTAAGGAATAAAGAGAATATATTTTGAACTAATCTCCTTCCTTTTATATACCTAATCTAACCTATATACCTCAAGCACCTCCCTATAAACCTATAGGTCTCTATATGCCTAACCACTCTATATATACTCATTGATAAATGAGAGATAGTCAATACATAGGATAGTAACAGTGTGTAGAAGTTACATCCTAGATATGTGGCCCAAGATAGTACATAAGGGGTAATTATACAACTCCTTATGACTCCCACTGGCCCAATGCAATATACTTATCACTAGGCATAAGTATGTGTGAGATCCTATGTGGGCGGTTGGAGGTCCAAGTTTGTTATATACCCAATATATCCTAGTGTGCTATGATAAAATATAATAACATAAGGATGATAATAGTTAAGCAAAGATAATAGAATAAAGTGGATAGATGTCAAAACCTACAACTATGATAGCAAATAAAATGAGAATAGGCAAATTGGATGTTAGACAAAATAAAAGTTAGTATATGATTATAGAATAGTAAATTAGAAGTGTTAGGTTAATGGGTGATGGGAACAACCTATCAATTATAGATAGGCCTACAATATTTATGGATTTAGTAGTTGCCCCATTATTTAATGAGAGGGTGAGGTCACATTGTTGCTTACGATATGGCCACAAACAAAGGTCATAAAACATGAGTAGCTACTCCTTTGGTCTAGTAGAGCTTTACTACTATAGATTGGCATGTGGAGACTAATTTTGGTAGGGCTTCATTATCCATAAGTGGAGATGAGGGATGACACTAGCAAAGTTTTACTATTATAGAAGGCAAGTGCAAGAAGTAATTTTAACACAATTTTATTGCTAAAAAATATTCTGTACAAGACAATTTCTACAAAGCTTCACTATCAAAAAATATTCATGAGGATTGACTCTAACAATGCTTCACTTTTAAAAAAAATCATGAGTGAATTTGATAGAGCTCAATTGTTAAAAATATTTATGTTTTTGGCTCCCCTAAGATCTAGCTTAATAAGAAGTTGAGACTCCTTGAGGAGGCTTCTAGAGAATTTATCAAGATTGGCAACTAACTAGGTGGAGTTGTCTACATGGCTTGGTGATTCCCAATACCATAACACACTTATCATGATTGTAGATGTGATTTATATGACATGATATGGATTTCATAGGTAGTGGGCAATGGGTGGCTTGCCTACCACACTTTTTTATTTTCCCATTATGACAATCTAGCACTTGCTTAATAAGCATTGGCAGTGTTAAAGATCCAGTGTTAATCCCAAATTACTATTATTGAGCTAAAATGGGGAAGAAATGACAAAATTTAAAAGGCTTGCAAAAATATTGCTAGGAAAGTAGAAGCACCGCTAGTGCTATAGCTTTTGTCTTAGTAATTTTGTTTTTGAAGCAATAAGTGCTGCTATTTTATGCTTTAAAAGAATTGACATGATTTTGATGTTTGATTGGATAGATGTTGAAGATGTTGATAAGTTTTGGAGACTTGATGATGTGCTAAAATTTGGGTGTCTACAATGTGCAATGTTTAAATATAAATATCTTCAATGACTTTTTATTATAGCCAATGATTTTTACTACTATAGATATTCAACAAATACTTATAAAACATTAAAGATGTTTATTAAAAATATTTAATGGATAATTTGATCATTTGGGACATGAAGCTTCCAAAATATGAGGAAAATAAGACATGTAGTCAAAATATGGTCACTATGAAACACAAATTTCCCAAAGATAAGGAATAAAGGTATGAAATTAAAATATAATAACTTTGGAGAAGGAATAATCCAAAAGATGAAGAAGTATATGTGAAATCAATTTACAAGAAATACATGGCATGTGATCAAAATATGATCACTATAAGGAATAATGCTTATGTAATATGAATATATAACATACAAAAAAGTCTCACTATAGTTCATGATACTTATTTGAGAGAAAGACATGACATGCAAAAATATATTTATGGTAACAATGATTTATGCTTTTGTGAAAGAAATATATTACATTTAAAGTTATGATTTTCTTAATCATAAGATTTATCCTTAGCTTCAATTATAATTTGGAACATGAAATTTTTGGGAGACTTTTGGAATTCTATCTAGTTTTCCATGTTGGCATATCATAAGCATGGACTTAGAGGTATTATTTTATGGCACTTAAAGCGAGTTGTACTAACACAAGAGGGAAGCAAAATGAAAAGAAGATGAAAATTTTGATAAAAGAGAAAGCAATGTGCCACTTCTAAAGAAAGCATGGTAGACCAAAGATAATAGAAATTCAAGCATTGAATATAGAATGCATCATGATATCCCTTGGTAAAAAAGGGTACATGGAATGCAAAAAACAAATAAAAACATTAAATACAAAGGAAATCATAATGACCCTTGCTAAGTAAACATTACATGCAAAAATCAAACAAGAGCATTAAATACAAAGGAAGGCATGATGGCCTTTGATGGAAAAGGGGTCATGGCATATTAATAGAAGCATGTAAACATTAAAATAAAATAAATTAGACTATAGAACACTGGAAAAATAGGGAGAAACCATTAGACAAAATACAAGATGACTCAAAAATAGAATAAAAATATATGTTTTAACAAAATTGATGAAATCATCATTTTTTAAAAGATGAAATATCTTCTTTCTAGAAAAAACATCATCATTTCTATTAAAAAAATTTATGAGAACGTCATTTTTGATAAAAATGCTAAGAGATAATTTTTGTAGAAAGTGGCAATTTCAATGTAAGTTTTTGCTATCTTTTAATCTAAAAATAAAGGTATACAAATGGGATATGGAAGAAATAAATCCATAATACATTTATGATATGCCAAATATGGTCATGACAAAAAACAAATCAAAAAGAAAATAGAAAACAAAGAAAAAAATACAACAAATAGAAAATGAATTAGTACACAAGGAATGAAGGTGTTTAACATGTTTGAGATCTCTTATATAAAAACCATGATCTTAGACTTTAAATTGCAAGAAAAATTCATTATCATAGAAAATAAAAAAAAAAATGACCCCTATGGATGAACAAATACTTGTGTCATATGTCCACAAATCCAAATGTAACTTTAAGTATAAATCCTTATGAGATTATTCAACTATTATTTTAATATGTTAGCCAATACTTTCAATCCAATCAAAAATGATAGTGACTCTACTTATCAATAATAATGAGGATGGGTCCTAAAATTGAGACTTCCGATTGTTGATAGCTATTGATGAAAGTAGAGAAGGCTACTTTGACTTTAATTTTTTTTTTTTTTTTTTTTAAAGCGAAAAACCCCTTGTGGAGCTGCCTTGGTCTGAGAGACCACGAACAGGGGGTTCTACACCGTCAAAGTCGCCCGGGGGTCGCACTCGACCCTGCCCACACCAACATTATCAATTGGATTTTTGATACCCAATTCAACTTTTTGGTAGGGTGGAGATTTGAACCTGGGACCTCCCTTAGAGGATTGCCCTCTCCTCTCCAACTCACATACAACACCTAGGTACTTTGACTTTAAATTTAGGTGAAAATATGCAAAAACTATTTATTTTTGTATAAGAGGATTAAGGTATTTAATAACCTATTTTCAAACATTAGAGATAAATTCACAACACAAACGTTTTAGAATGGATTACAGTAGATTTTGCAAATATAGAAATTATTTGGACTATCTTTGGTTGAGTTTGAATATTGTTTAACAAAATTATCACTTTAAGCAACACTTCCATTGAGGGCAATTTGAAATTATTTCTATGTGAGAGGGTGCTAGATAAGACTAATAATCCCTTAGTATTATATAAAAATCTCTAGAATAGTATGGAATCATATTTATGGTATAGAACATGAAAATAAAATTCTAATGAAATTAAGTCTTTTGACAATTTGTGGAGTCTAGTTGAGTGAAGATATCACTTTAAATTTTTGAATCAAGGTCTAGATAGGAGACTTAATCATATAAGTGATAGAATTGTGGCAAAATGTTCCTTTTGATTAAATCCATGCTTTAATTAGGAATAACACCTAAGAACATGTTTATAGAAAAGATCAACCATCAAGAAGTTAAACAATCAAAAAGAAGACTCATATTTAATTAGACATCTAGATTCATCATTTGGGTCATAGTTTTGGGTCAAAAGTGTTCTAGATTAAGGGGTTTTCTTGTGGAACTATATAACTTGAGACTCTAAAGAGGTTAAACAAACAAGGATTATGTTCATTAAGAGCCTCTATTTTTTTAGTGAGGTTTTGACATTAAAATTTTTCTATTATTGGATCTATGGATAAAGACACCTTCCTTCCCAAATTAGGTGGAGTATGGGAGGATCATTGATATTCAAACCAAAATTAGGAGGGACAAGGGTTTGAACAACATGAATTATTTCTATTATTTAAGAAATGTTGTATCACTCACATTAAAGATTCATGTTGTCTATTATTGGTCTTTATATAGGCTTGATGTTGTTTTTGCATTGCTTTTATGAATATTGAAATTTTTTGATTATATGAATAATAAAAGTTTACTAAAGAAGAATCGTATTGGTTTTTACTAGATTCAAACCCTACATGGTTAATAATTATGGATTTTTTGAGAAAATCTTATTTTCTCTAGTGGTGGTTTGGACAATATTCCTCTTGGACCTATTTGGTATAAAAACACCTTGAAAGGAAGAAGGATACATAAGGGAATGTGTAGCTAGATGGTGAACTTTGGTCTTGTGATTTTACAAAAACTCTAAGAAATAGATAAAATAATAGAACCTAGAAAATCCTATTGGCTAAAATAACATATTATTATTTAGAAAGAGAATTCATATTAGATTCATCATATATTTTTAGAAAAATGGAATCTTAAACTAGACCTCGAAGATATAGATATGCAAGCAACTAGCAAAAGAATATCTAGTGCAAGTAATGAATCAAAATTTAAGTTACACTAGATTTCTATGCTTATGTTGTAAACTAACACAATAATAGAAGATATAGTGTAATAACAATGAAAGTAAATTAACAAGAAATTAATTATTTTTCTTTCTAAAATGACTAACACGCACTCCTTAAAAATAAACCTACCTTAATTTTAAATCTAGAAATATAGGAGGAGGCTACCTAGAGTCAAAAATAAGAGTGAAGCAGCTAATAAGAGAGCTTTGTCAATGGTAGGATTAGTTGACAATTGCATGATCTAGTGGAGTGCTCTATACTTCGACAAACCATGTTGAAACAATTGGTAGGAAACTTTATGACGCATACAAGGTCTAGGGAATATTTGTAAGAGGATATTTATTACCCTTTAGAATTAGAAAGCAATACAACAATAGAAAGATAAAAATGAGAACAAGAAAAAATAATAAAAACTATGATAATAATATGTTATTGCAATGTTAAAATGATAAATATTTTTGATATTTTAAAATAATGAAAAAATTTAATATTAACAAACTCTCCCTTTAAATCAATGGTTAGATACAACTCTTTTTAGAGATATAATATTATTTTTTTTTTTGGTAAGTAAGAGAATATTATAATTAACACCGGGTTTTAACTGGTTGACCCAAAACCATTTTACAAAATAGGGTCCACTGACCAACTGGACAAAGGCCAAGCCCTAAAAGTTTAAACTGACAACAAAAAGGGCCAAGACCTACTCTTCCAACAGAATACAACCAAACTAAACTATGGAAGCCTAATATTATGGCCATCAGAAAAGAAAGACGCAAAATATTATATCTCTCCCAATGGCAGAGATATAATATTATGATCATTAGCCAAGATGATACATTGTCTTAACCCTATGTATTAAGCATGCTAGGGTCTCTAGATGCACTATCTAGAATTCTAAATTTGATAAACAAAAAATCATCACTTAATGTAGGGATTATTTAAACCATTGATTTACAACCATTAAGTGATGGTATGTGTGGTATTAGTTGCATACATCATTCCCATGTCTAAATTTTAAGGTTTATTGGATTATTTTGGCATGAAATGGCTAAAAAGGTAGCACATGGCATCATGGAATAGGAAACAAGGTCTAAACAAGGTAGGGTAGCATTTGCATCAGTTTGTTTTTCATTGTCCTACCTAATGACAAATAAATTTAGTCCACCCTTTTTTCATAATAGGAGGTCAATTCTCTCCATCATGTACAAGTTAATTAGTGTATTTTTTTAAATTATATCATTGTATTTAAAAAGTACTAAGAACACATTTTAGAATTTAAATTAAGTCTTACAAGCTAACAAGTAGCATGGGGAAAATTAAATTTTGTATTGTCAATTTCTCATTACATAAAAGAAACCATCCTAGTTTTCATATTAAAATTATTACTTAAATATTGACTCCAACATAAGAATAAGATGCTTGCTATACAAAGAAAACCATAGAAGTAAAACTATAAACTTGCCACCAAGATAATGAAATTACAAATGGACTCAACAAAAGACTCCTTACAAACATAAAATTTTAAGGCATGTTATTCCAACATTGAGTCAACAAGATACTCCTTTGTTGAAAGCATAATCTGATTTATAGCCAAAGATGATATTGTATGATGTAATATTGGATAGGCCTAAGGGAATTCATTGTAAAATGTATTAGATTTATTGTAATATTTTTTAAAGCCCTATGGGTTGTAGTTAACCTTGTTATGGTTAAAGCCACCTTATAATATTGTAATTACTCTTAAATAATTTACTATTATATTGGCTTAATTTTAAGATATTTTATGTATTTGAGGTTTTTTGGTGGTATAACTAATACCCACCACTTAGTTAATCATTGAAGGGTTGTGATTTTTATCTATAGCTAATATAGTAATTATTTTTGCGCCTACAGGAACCCACTACAAGTTTTTCTCTTTTTTCATTTTTTACGCTTTCTATATAAAATTTGAGTGGATGCATTACTTACATTCGTTTCTAGAAATAGATGTGAATTCGGTCTCAAAGCAAGTGTGAAGTTTATCACTTGGTCATGCAAAAATTTTATTCAAAGCCTTTGATATTTATTTTGACTTCTAGGATTAATTACTTCTTAGAGCTTCATAAGCACCTTTAGCAAAAGAGGCAAAGGGAAGATATAGTTATTTATTTGACCAATTATTTTATTTTTTTGGATAATTTACACATACTCTAGGTTATGTTTTTCTTGCATAAAAATTAGAATAAATTTTTAAAATATTAATGTTTTTTAGAAACATCACTCTAGGGCTACTTTGGAGGGAAAAATTCTAAAGGTCATAACTTTTGTATATGGAAGTGTTTTGAGCCTTATTTTTCAAATCATGTGTGTAGTGAATTTTTACTACACTCTCTGCCTTAAGCAAATTTTTGAAAGGAGGGTGAAATGAAGGAAAAGTTGGCAAAAAGTATAGAAACAGACATCGGACCAATGAGGGTAAAATATTTTGATCAAAGTATTGGTTCCATTTTACAAAATTCTTAACCAAGGAAGGAAGAAAAAAAAATTGACATATTGCATTGCCCCAAGGCTATAAAAATTGGAAGTTTTTTTTAGGGGTGCAAGAAAAGCAAAACATCCAAAGATTAAAATTTTTGCAAGTTCTAAAAAAAAGAAGAGAAGAAAATTTTTGACTATGATCCATAAGAAACTTTTAAAATAACATTCAAAAAATTTGATGGGAGGGCAAAGGAGAAGACTTCCATAAAATAATTACAACAAGAGTCGAGCCTGGCCTTGGAATTTTATAAAGTTTTGATGCAGAAGGATGATAAAAATATCTAACAAATAGTTAATTTGCATCACCTTAGAATATAGAAGGAATATTAAGAGAGAACAAAGGCAATCTAGGTAGTAAAGCATAATGTTAAAAATGACCAGCAAGGAAGAAGAGTCAAATTGGGTTGCATGACATCAATACTAGTGCACAAGCTCCCTGAAGGGAAGATGAGCTAAATTGATAATCCATTTACTAAGGAGAGTTTAGGATCACCTATCAACATAAATTGGGCTTATAAATCTAAGGAAAGTGGGTGGCCTATTAAAGGCAAGGGCATAGAATCCACAATACCAAACTTGATAGCATTAATTATAGGTGTTTTTAATCAATTTGTAGGATCCCTAGGGTGGTAGTTGAACATCCACAACTTAGAATTGAACCATAGGCCTCAAAGGGCTAAAAGTGATGTAATGAGGATCAGATCAAGGGGGCAATAAAGAAGTTTTTTTAGAATCTCCTATATAGGCTTTGGAGGAAAATATCCTCTTTTTTAATCTATAAATAGCAGTTGTATGGGCATTGTAAAGGAATGGTGAGTTGCTTATTTTAGTCTTAAACTTTGTATATAAATTTCCCTTCATTTTCTTCTATATAATCTATGTGGTTTTATGTGAAATCTTTAGATCACTCAGTTTGGCATTGTTTGTATAATTCATACTCATATATATATATATTGGAAGCTAAGACTATTGGGCTTTTTCTATCTCATTTTTTGTGTGTATGTATGTTTATGTGCATGTGTAAGAGGTTGTGACTATTTGATTTTGTCTCATTTCTTATATGTGCAATCTATGTTTAACTCTACATGTTGAGAAGAGAAAGTTTTCACTTTGAGTTGTTGGCACATTAGACTCATGCATTCATGTGTCTTAAAGTTGTGTAGATGAATTTATGATCTTGGCACAATGTCCCCATTAGCTTACGTTAGCTTAGGATATTTTTTCCTTTCTACTATCTTTGTTTTATGTGGTTTCTCTTTCCATTTTCCCCTATGCACCCATAGGTTATATTAGAGAGCGTTAAATATTACATCTTAAAAGGAGTCATCCTTACCAAAAAACATGGAGGTAGTCTGATCAAGTTGCTTACTGTGCTCTCATAGTTGCCCTGTTGTGTCACTCTATGTGAGATGCGATAGTCCAATCATTTGGTTCTATACATCTAGTGATCATTATAAATGAAGAGGGCAACAATATGATTTTTCAAGCTCTACAAATTGGTTATATCAATTTATGGATCTATTCCATTGTTAGGGGCCAAATTATGTGAAATAATCCTCAAATCCTTTTACCCTATTTTGAAAAGGTAGATTTATCATATTATATGTAATCATAATAATTGGCCTGATTTTTGTGAGATATAGATGAATTCATAATATTTATAGTATATTTTGAGTCTTTTGAAGGCTTATAAGAAAATTATTCAAGATTTGCTTTAGTCAATCCCTTGTCCTTCTTTTGGTAATTGATTCAGCCTATTCATGAAGATGTAACCTTTCATTATCTCTTTCTTCTATTACTCTTGGAAGTTTATTATAGTTCATATTTTAAGTAGATTCATGCAAAGCATCTTTTTGTGGTTGAAATCAAGTGGTCCAAGGGTAAGATAAAGTCTTCAAGTAGGGTGATGCATGTTGTAAGATAAAAAGCTATGCCTTCAAGTCATACCTATATATCTATGGATAAAAGGATAATATAGTTGTAATTTTTATCTATGGATAATATAGTGATTATTTACATTGCCCACTATATATTTTCTCTTTTGTCATTTTTATATTTTTTGTATAATATTTGATTGGATGGATTACTTTTGTTCATTTATCGAAATAGGTGTCAATTCCAACATCCTTAAGGATAAACTTTGTAAGGTATATAGCTCAAATAAGTTATAAAATAAGGATTTGATTGTATTAATTTTCTCTCTATACAAATATATTATTCTTATTTATATGCATATTTACACAATGGAAAAAATAGTACATTCAATCCTTATAAAAATCATATAGTAAGGATGGTAAAGTAGAATCATTCAATGGTAACTTTGTCAATAGTTTCATTTATTAGGATAATTATAATGCAATGGGATTCAATCAATTAAATTGAATGGACATCCATTTAAACCAAAAATATATATCAAAATTGCAATGCATAATTATATAATTTTAAGAAGCTAACAACATTTGAATCAAGTAGCAAGTAGACGTTAGAGAATAAAATAAAAATATAAAATAATGATCAACTAAAGGAGAATAGAATTCACATATAGATGAATATGATATTCAATGAATTACATTTCACTCTTTATTGATATAAAAAAATTCTCAAATAAGTTTGAATTGATGAACACATAGGGCAAGATGTTTCTTAGATTTTTTTTTTTTTACTCATAGAATGCATTTATTGGAAATTAAGCATCATAATATATAGCAGAAGAATTCATATATCCATGGTATTCCAACAAAGCCTACCTAATTAGAATACAAAATCATCAAAGAATACAACTTCACAATCTCAACAAAATTTAAAAAACTACCAAAATACAAAATAACCAAATACATCTTTTTGACTTAGATTGAACCATAAACTTTTTCTTCATCCTATCTATAATTTGAACCTTTATAACAACAAATAGGACATAATAATTATCAAATATTTATCTAATATTATGCATCAACTCCTCCATAAAACTATTGTTGACCCTTGTATGTGATCCAATAGAAGAGATAAGCATCTAATATTTCTTCATGGATTCCTCATCATTTTGGCCTTGCTCCTTAAGATCTGAAATCAATGCATCCACCTAGCAACTAAAGTTAGAGTAAATTCTATGAATATGAGTTTTCCAAGAGAAGTTGTCTAAACAAAAAATATTATAACACCTAATAAACCAAATATGAGCTTACATAATCTATTTGAAGGTATCAATATTACTATCAAAGTAACCAACATAACCTACAGGATATTATTTCCACTGAATTATGACCAAAAATGCATTCCTTGAAAGAAAAAATCCATCATGGGTCTGTTTCGATGATCCATGAAACTAGAAGATATGTTTAATAGTTTTAGACATTATACACAGCATATTTATCATTAATAAGGGTAAATTTAGCAAGAAATATGTGAGAGTGGATTTTAAAATATAGAATTTTCCAAGGTAATAACCTATTACTCATTGTAGAAACTAATTTCTAGACTTTAGCACTAAACAAATATCAAGAAACTTAAAACAAAACAACTTTCCACATCTTATTAAGTTTGGATGCTATAAAAAAATAAATATTAAAGCTTAATATGGGGACTAAAATCTTACAACATAAATCATCTTGCCATGAGGATAATGTTAATCCTTAAAATGATTATAGAAAACCATGGTGGATAGTTTAAATTTAAATTCATAGAAACTACACTCTAAATATGTAGAATAAACTCTTTACAACCTTCAACCAAGCCAAACTAATCCTTTATGACAAACCAATATTTCTAACCATCAAATATAAATTACCATAAATCAAATATGTGGACTACCCTACATGGCTATAGGTGGATAGGTTGCATAGTGCCCCAAGTCGCCTGCATGACGATGACTTTGACACTCCTCTAGCTCCTGTGGCCACCTAGATTCATAACACTAGGACCATACCGCTATAGTAGTTATCCCCTGAGGCAATCCTCCCAGGCACTCCACCCTGATGTGTTCCCAACCCTAGATCTGAAGAAGCAGGTTGCAAGTAACACTAGCCCATCCATGTTAGTGAATCTGATAAAGCTCATCATAGCACTAGGCTAGCAATGCGCTCCCCCAAGCCATAATAATCAGCTCACGGGTGTCCATAAGATCCTGAACCATAGCAAGGAGGTTTCATAGGAACCTCACTCCTAAAGTGTCTAACAAAATCATGTTATAGATAACATGCATCAAGACAGCTTATCACTGCATAAAAACTCACTCCCAAAACCATCGATTCATAGGGACTCCTCCATGTCAGATGTCATCCAATGTTGTACCTACCCGATATCTAAAGACTCTCTAAAAGACTCTATCTCTAGAATTAGTGGGGGAAGACATGATAGCCTCTCCATAAAAAGGGATCCTAAATATCCTGTATATATCCTCAGGAGTGACGGTCATCTCACCAGTCGAGAGATAAAAAGTGTTCGTCTGACAATCCCACCTATGGGCTAGATCAGTAAGGTAGGCCTGGTCAGACATAATCTTCGGTAGCCTTGTAATATACATAAGCCCCCAAGCATCAAACCAGGCCCAATATGCATCATCCATCAAAGGTAGAAGCTCCACGAGCAAACTAGGATCCCGAGCCCATGTAGTCAACATCTAAAAAAATATCTAATAAAATCCATGCCTAATCAGATGCACTTGCACTAAAAAGCACAATAAATACAAAAGTGGTGTAAAAATAACCCTAATCAAGCAAGGGTACAAACATAGTAATAAAATGCACCAAAACATGTAAAAAAATCAAAATTTGCACTTGAAAAATTCAAAAAAAAATAATTAAATCAGCAAAAATCCAAAAAAAAAATCCTAAATTTTTGCGACAGCTCACGGTGACAATGGCCACCACAGCAGCTGCCAATGCCGACAGTGGCTAGATACCAATGGTTAAAAATTTAACCATTGGAATTCAAACTAGCTGCCCTCAGTGATAGCGGCCCCTCTTTGCCAATTAGGGGTCACCTTGATCGAAATCAGCTATGAGGCGATATGCCAAAGGCATTCGCCCTCACCCAAAAATCCAAAAAAATTAAATAAAACTTAAAACTAAAGGAAACCCACATAAATTAGCCTAGTTCTAAGCCTAGCTATGGGTTCAGTTCATTACCAAAAATTTTAGTGAGGTTCATTTGTTGATTACTTAGTTTGGTTCATTTTATCGGTTAAATAAATAAGCTAGGGTTTTAGAAATACCCATGAAGCTCTAGCTCCTCCGCTAGTCGATGCCTCGCCTTGCTCTACCATGGTGTTAGGTAAATTGTCAACATCCCAAGTCACTATCTCTCTCTCTCACCCCAAAGCTCAAATGGAAAATTGATAGCTGGAATAATGAATTGAAAACCGTAATTTTATTTTTATATTTTTCAATTTTATCGCGGTCATTGTTGGCATCAGTGGCTATGAAGTGCGGGTCGCCTATGCTGACAGCGACTGCAAAATAATAAAATTGGGTCACTTCTACTGATAGCAGCTAGCAAAAAACAATAAATTCATTAAATTTCTTAGCATGGGAAGATTCATAATGGATAATTAAGCATATCTAACGGTCCAAAATCATCAAAAATTGCAACAAAACTAGAAAAATCATAAAATCCAAATTTCAAAACAATTGAAAAATCATCAAATTTAACCAAAAAAATCAAATAAACATCAAAATTTTGAATGCACCTCCTACCTAGTTATTTACCCTATACACTTTGCGGTTGCAGTGACTTGTGCTCCATGCAATCAGGAAAGATGGGTGAATTACCATAAGGTCATTTGAGCTGAATTATCCATCATCAAATTGAAATGCTTCATTTCACTCCCCAAAAAGGCATCTGCTACCAAACTGCTCCAAGGAAATGAAGGACTCATTTCCTTTCAATAATGGTATTTTAATCACATCATCGAGTGATTCATCATAAGCTAAATCAAATTGCAATTATCTTGACTCCCTAAGAAGGCCATTGCTGTTGGACTGCTCCATGGGATAAAAATGTACAGTTATTATTATTGGTTGAAATCACACATGTAATAGGACCTATCATATAACTAAAAAAGCATTCATCTTAAATTTTCAACAAACATCTTGGTCAAGCATCTCGTCGCTTTTATCATCAGTATTCTCCTCATCGACTCGTCGCTTGAGGGGGTAGTCATAATAATAAAATCATAATCAAAATCAACAATTTATAACTTAATCAAGTTAATCGCATTCATATTATGAATCATTGCTAACAACTATCATAATCTTACCCTATTTCTTGGGGCAAAAGCAAATATGTTGATTTAAACCTTTGACAATCTGGCTTTCGGTCCTTTGTGAATGCTAAGCAATGCGACCCAAGACTCTAGTGGACTTCAAAGTCTTATGCAAACTAAACTTCCCGTGCCATTGGAAGTAATGATTCAGAGATGCACGCCCTTCTCATGATTGAGGCATCTACTATTTATTAGATCAATTATCATCATACACCTTACAATATGGCTTTAGGTGGTCTATTTTTTCTCAGTACTATGTTTCCCACAATGCATCACAAAAAGGGTTATTTGTAGACACCTAAAATATGTCATGTTTAGGAGACTACTCATATGGGTACCTCTACAGACCATATGACTGATCTTGAACCTTTCCAAGAGATAGCAATGGTTCTAAACACTCACTAAGGGTAGTTTTGACCTGTTCAGGTGCAATCACTATCGACCAAAGTGGATGCCAACCCAGCTACTGAAGCTCAGAGCGGATACGAGCTAGCCACTATTGTGGATAGTAGCTAGAACTAAGACAAAAATGTGGGCCCAAATCATGCATGGTAACTGAACTTGCATTGGATTTTAGTAGTTTTGGGCATGAATCTCCCAGAGTTACTCCTAACTACCACTCTCATGCAAGTCTAGAATTGGGCCTTTCCCCCAATGGCTAGTTTCATGAAAATCTAGATCTTGGCTTCTCCAAGAATCCAATATTTGGAATTTGGAAGGCCTACATATGCACCCTCCCAGGAACAAGTAATAATCTCAAATTTGATACAGTGAAGCCCTACCACATTAAGAAAAAAATTAGCAGCCCTATGAGGAGCGTTTAAGTGCTACCTGATTGCAGATCACCAAGCATGCCATCAATAATGGAACTTCCACAAGGTTGAGAGGAAAATCATCCATTTGCTATCAATATGCTATATATCTGAGATATTTCACTCACAAATCCATGTATAGACACACCAATGAACCTTGAGCATCAATTCCATCGAGGATTTTTCTAAGTCATAGAACCTAAAGACAAGGAGAAAAAATCATAGTTAGCAGTCTTAATCTTCGATAGCGTCCTACAGGAATAGTAGCTCTGAGCGATAGCAGCTAGGGTTTGAGACATAATTTCTTTAGTTCTTAGTGTAGATCTACTTTTCTTTATGAATCATTAGTTTACCCTAGTTTAGATTTACTACTTCATCATATTTTCATGATTTACAAGCATTGTAGTAGACGTCTTTGGATTCCATTTATGCTATTCATATTTTCTTTATGCTTTCATGTTATTTCATATAGATCTATGGAATAATCCTCATCTCAAGGGGCCTCAATGCTTTTAATGTTTCTTATTATTTCCTTGCATGCAGGTAACATATCTATCTGAGAATAAGCTGCATTCAAAACATTCCCTTTGGACATTAGAGGAGGCCTCTAGTAAGCCCTTGCACAAATTGGTGTCGAAGTGAAGACCATTTTAGTGCATCTCTCCCCATTGAGGGGCCTCAATTTTTGTAAACATTGTATCAATTTGAGTGACTCCCTAAGAGGGAGCTATTGTGAGCGAGATTTATCATTTTTAATAAAAGGGGAAACCCATTTTCTTGGATATCTTTTATTTGTGCAAATGGTTACTTGATTTATGTTTATTATATTATCATATGCTTGTAATGGTCTAGATGCATGGTTTTCACCTTCGTATAGATGGTGATCATGGTGGGATATTATTGTAATAGGAGAAGTCTTTCATCAGTCCTAGGCTCAATAGAATTTCAAATATAATTTATTTTCGCTATGCTTTAGCAATATGGATGGAAATGAATAAGAGAATATTTGAGGACAACAACAGGGAGAAACATACATATTATTGTAGGAGAAATTGATGAAAATGTGAAGATAATAAAGTTTTCAACCAAACCTAAAATAAGATATGACGCTAGATTGAGCAAAATCTGGAACTTATACCCAATTGGTAGCTTGGATGGTACTTAGAACCAATAAAGGGTTGAGACTAAATGGTTATGTGGGTGACATTTTGCATCCCTTCACCCACCCTTTTTTAGAAGATGATGTTCCATAAAAATGGTCGAGTTTTGAAGCTTGGTTGATGGGATCTTGCATTAATGGTTGATATGGGCCTTGAAGTTAAATGTGGGTGGTGCTCATGCTGGATGTAGTAGGGCATAAGCAAATTTTTAATGGGTGGGTGAACCAATTGCCATTGAGCAAGGAGCAATCTCAAAATCCTACCCTTTTATGAAGCCACAAAGGGTGGGAGGATGATGAATAACCCTGCCGCATCACATCTAACTAAGTATGAGTTTGAGCAGACAATTGAGTAGACAAACACTCAAGGCCAATCCCAAATTCCTACCCCAACCCCTAGGTAGAAGAATGAGATCCTAAATCTCTAGCCAACAAATGAGTAGAAGAATGGTATGGCAATACACTAGTTCCTGCTCCCAAACTACCACCCCAAATAAAGAATAGTGGATTGCCTAATATTTCACTTGGGTAGATAGGAGGGACTCTGGCATAGTCCTAAGGCCATGCAAAAGGTCCATCCTAGCTAGGGTAAAAGTTTTGGAGGTTAGCGGGGGGTGGTCTATGCCCAAATACCTACCTTGCTTAGGGTGATAGGTTGAGCAAAGTTTTGAGAAAGTAGCAGTTAATAACCAATCCCAATTGTCCACCCCTTTAATAATGTCGTATTAGGCAGAATTTTGGGAGGTAAGGGAGCAAGCTTGAATATCCACCTAGCTCCAAAATTACCAACCATCAAAGAAAATCATTGGGATTCCCTTGGTAAAATCATTAACTATATCAATTGCCTAAGTACAAGGTAATAACACGCATGAAGGTGCTAATTTGAAATGCATGATTTTAGAGGTAATTAACTCCAATTTCTCATCTACCTAACTTTAGGCCTTATGTCTATTTGAAGGGGTAAAGTAGATGAAATTTTATGGCCTGATAGGAATGCTAGAATGATCAAGGGCTCAAATCTATGCAGAAGCACCTAATCCTTCCGAAAAACTACCATTCTCCCAAGGAGCAGAGTACCAGTTGAGCACTCATTCATTTCAACATTGTCTTCCCACCTAATGCCATTTATGCTTGTATTTAAGTTTATTGTAAAAATTTCTAAAAAAACTAGAATTTTAGTTGTTCTAGGTGGTGTCTCTTTAGCCATTACAATTCATATGTAAAGCTTACGCTATTCAAAAATATAATTTTTTTACTTTTTGGTCTCTAGATTTGTCCTTATATCTTTGCATTGAATGTTAAATGTTTATTTTGGTTAAATTTGTCTGAATTATTCTTCTCTAATTCTACTATCTATATTTCATGCATTTTTCTCAGCATTTTTGAAATTATCATTTCATATTGGATTGGGGTTTATTTATGCTTATACTAGTTGGGTGGACGTGCTCTAATTTTGTATCTTGGATTTCATGCATCCCACTCACTGGTTTTGGAATTTACCTTCAATCAATGGTGTTAAATGTCAAGCAAGGGTAAGGTTGGCTGATCTGATAGGTAGTCTGCTTGTATTTCTACTCATGGTGTTAGCTTGTCGTGCATGTGTCTTGATGCAGCTATACCCATCCTTGTTAGTTCTTATTATGATCTCTTTTCCCTTCCTTTCCATCCCATTTTTTCTTTGATTTTAGGTAAATAGCTAGGACCTAGGAACTGGCATTCTTAGAAGATTGATCGCATGGCCTTCCCTAAGCTCCATAGCCATTTAATATTGGTGTAGGTCTACGGATGTGCAAGTTTCTTCTCCTACCTCTTTTTTAGGATGGATTTGTGACCAATAGTTTTTGGCATGCCTAGTGGGGCCCGAAAGTTCCATGTCCTTAAAAGAGATCAAATTTTTATGATACTCTAGTTTACCTATATCTTGTGAAATCATCTAGTGACTCCTCTAAGTGAAAAATATAGATGTCATGACTAGTTGCCTCTTCATTACCTTAAATATCCATTCCCTGGAGGAATTAGGGTTTGATGAGTAGCCCTGATCTCACCAACAAATAAATCATGCTCGTTTGGCCATTCCATCCTAGTTTTGGCGTTAAAAACAACTAAAGGACCAGTGGCCCAATGGTTCGGCAATACACTCCTCAATGGAATGACCTTAGCCCACTCAAAATTCAACACTAGCATGATATCCCTGAAGGTGCCTTGGAAATCTTGCCAAGGTATGATAGCATGAGTAAAGCTACACTCAAGCACCTAGAGGATGTGGTTCCTTTGGTTATCATATACAATATCATACATGAGGATGTAATGATTAGGTTGCTCGTTCTCTCCCTAGAAGGGAGGGCATTGCTATGGTACAAATATTTGAAGAATGGAAGTATTCATACGTGGGCAGACTTGGTACAAGCCTTGATTGACACATTTTATGGCTTTGAATACCCCCTCTATCTGCTTACCTATATTTTCATCTATTAATAGAAGCCCTCTTAAAACTGTTGTACACTTTAATGTTCAAATTTTAATTATTTGGGAAATAATTCCCTATGGATTCCTCCTATTCTCTACCCAAGCGTACATATACTATATTTGGGCCTTTAGCCCTGATATGGGTATCCTCTTGCATCAGTCTAGGGAAAGCATATTATCTCAAATATTTTAGGATTTTGTTAGGGATAAATGGATTCTGATGGGGAGGATACTTCCTAAGGAGGATTTATGACCATGACCACTCTGCACAACCATTACCCTTGTAGAACTTATATTAGGCCAAGCAACAAAAGGTGCTTTCTATGACACTCCTCACATGGTCATGCAGTAAGAGCAAAAACATTCCCCTAAAACCTTGAAAAACCAAGTAGCAAGGCCACCTTAGGGAGAATCTTGCCATGACATCCATACACTTAAGGTCAACCCAATATATCAATCCCAGATCTAATCGTATCCATGGGACGATAGCGTTGATGGGTGCAGCCAAGTACGAGACCCGATGATGATGGAGGAGAATGCAACAAGACTGGTGCAGCAAGTCAATCTCAAAAAGGAGTAGCATTGGAGTTTTTTCCTTGATAGATCACCACCAACAAGGTGGAATGATGTAGTAAAATTGGTTGTCACACTAGTTTTTGATGGCCTGAGTACCAAGGCTCTCAAGTAGAGTAAGAAATTTAATTGTGATTCAATTGTAATTATGAGCTACCATGGTCTGTGCTAGATCACATACAAATAATAGCTCAAATTCAATGTAATTTGATCAAGTCATTGTAGATTTATAGGATTATTTGCATAAGAATTCCTGGCCCAAGCATGCTTGGCATACCATAATATTGTGTAAATATGCAGCAACTAAATAAGGGTGCATTAGACGCATGTCTACACAGTAGTTGGCATCATCTAAAATCAAGGCAATAGGTGGTTAATCCCAATGATCTACCAATTGGTAAATTTAGAACAAGAAATATCAGGGAGGTTTTCAAAAAGCCTTTTTGTTTTATGATACTTTCTCTTTGCTTTCCTCTTTTTTATTTCCTCATTTTCTATGCCATGTTGTGACCCCATAGCCCAATGGATGAAGAACAGCAAATACAAGAGGCTTTCATGTAATCCCCAAAAAATCTATCACTGCAT
The DNA here is from genome assembly GCA_028583015.1 of Wollemia nobilis. Lineage (NCBI taxonomy): Eukaryota > Viridiplantae > Streptophyta > Pinopsida > Araucariales > Araucariaceae > Wollemia > Wollemia nobilis. Next base: position 1,495,410 of record JAQPPZ010000669.1, on the reverse strand, counting down.
GAAGTGAGTCTCACCTAACAATGCATGACTCATAAGTAAAGGAAAAATCAGGTCTTATCTGGGTGATTTATGTTAGGCTAATGCTTCAAAAGCAATGTCCATCCCTTGATCAGTGGGAGGAATTAGTGTATAAATAGAACTCAGTAGCAATAGCATAAGGTTACAAAAATAATTTCAAAAGTTCTATGATGTCTAACCTCTCCTGAAAGCATTGGTAATATGCATTGAGTTCTTTTTTAATTATGTTAAGAAAATATGCCATGAGAATATGGATGGCGATCACTAGAGATTTATCTACTCTTAGAATATTTTTTGTCCTTGGTGGGGTATGTTTAGGGGGTTGTGATTTGCAGTGGTATCCCATGGAATGGGGTTTCCACCCTATCAATTTCATGAGATAATTCTTGATATGCCTTTCTTTTTATACCTATTATTTTATGTGTCCCTCCCCTTCCTCCACTCTCCCCTCGTGCTTGTTGTATTCAACTCTTTTGGTTGATGATATCCATCCATGTGCCTCTATTATTTTTTGTTTCTTCCCCTTTCCTCTTGTACCTTCTGGTCCTAGTTTCTCGATTTTACTTGTTTTCACTTCTGGTCCCTTTTCTTTTCTTCTTACCTATTATGTTTCACCATGTTATTTTCCCACCGTCACCCACCACCCTCCTTTGCCTTATATAGGGATGTGAGTTTCCATTCATTTGTGCATCTCCCTTTCCTCTCTTCTGCTTATTCCCTCCCTGTATTTTTTTTTGAAGGTATATTAAGTCCCAATTTTTTAGGTTCCTCTTTTCCATGAAGTGGAAAATCCCTATAATTTACCAAGAGTGTGGGTGAAATTTTGTATCCCTTCATCCATTATTTTTTAGAAGATGTTGTTCCATAAAAATAATTGATTTTTGAAGCTTGGTTGATGGGCTCTTGCATTAATAGTTGAGATGTACCTTGAAGTTAAAGGTGGGTGGCGCTCACGCTGGATACAATAGGATAGAATCAAATGTTGAATGGGTGGGTGAACCAGTTTCTATTGAGTAAGGAGCAATCCCAAAAGCCTACCCTTTGATGAAGCCATAAAGGGTAGAAGGATGATGAATAATCCCATCGCATCAAATTTGACTAAGTATGAGGTCAAGTGGACAATTGTATATACAAAAACTCAATACGGATCCCAAATTCCCACCCCAAATCCTGGGTGGAAGAATGAGATCCTAAATATTCACCCATTATATGGTCAAAAGAATGGGATGGCAATACACTAGTTTCTACTCCCAAACTGCTACTCTAAATAAATAACAGTGGATTACCTGAGATTTCACCTGGAAAAATAGGAGGGACTCTGGCATAGTTATAATGCCACACAAAAGACCCACCCTAGCTAGGGTGGAAGTTCTAGAGGTTAGTAGGGTATGGTCTATATCCAAATTCCCACCTTGTTTAGGGTGATAGGTTGGGTGGAGTTTTGGGAAAGCAGTAGTTAATAACTAAGCTCAATCGCCTGCTCCTTTGATAATATCATGTAAGGCAAAAGTTTGGGAGGTTGATAGGTAAGGGAGTAAGCTTGAATATCCACCCAGTGCTAGAATTACCATCCATAAAATAAAATCATCAGGGGTCCCTTGGGAAAATAATTAAGTGTCTCCACTACCTAAGTACGGACTGACAATGGGTGCAAAGGCGCTAATCTAAAATGCATGATTTCAGAGGTAATTAAATTTGGTTTCTCATCTACCTAACTTTAGGCATTGTCTTCAGGCCTAATGCCATTAAGTATGTATTTAATTTTATTGTAAAAATTTCTATAAATACTAGAATGATAGTTTTTCTAGGGGTGGCTCTTTAGCCATTATAATTCATATGTAAAGCTTACACTATTCAAAAATATAAGTGTTTTACTATTTGGTCTCTAGATTTATCCTTATATCTTTGCATTGAATGTTAAATGCTTATTTTTTCTAAAGTTATTTGAGTTATTTTGCTCTAATTCTACTATTTGTATTTCATGCATTTTACTTAGTAGTTCTAGAATTCATATTTCATATTGGGTTGGGGTTTATTTCTACTTAGGCTAGTTGGGTGGATGTGCTCTAATTCTACATCCTAGATTTCATGCACCCTACTCATTGGTTCTAGAATTCACCTTCAAACAATGGTGTTAAATGTTAAGCAAGAGCAAGGTTGGTTGATATGTTAGGTAGTCTACTTGTATTTTTACTCACGGTGTTAGCTTGTTGTACATGTGTATTGATGCAGCTATACCCATCCTTGTCAGTTCTGGCTATGACCTCTTTCCTCTTTCTTTCCATCCTTTTTCCTTCAATTTTAGGCAAGTAGTTAGGACCTGTTGGCATTTTTGCCACATTGATTCTCATTGATGAATGCATTGATGTATTGTTGGGGATCTGACCTTTGATTGATGCAGCTTGGGCGAAAAAAGGAGAAAAATTGAGCAAAAAATGGCTAAGTCTGAAAATTGCAGCGACGCGCTGACATGTTGCAGAATCGCGGTCAACGCAGTCAACGCAGGCAGGTTGGCGGACCCGTCGCGATATCGCGACATGTTCCGAAATCGCGGGTCGACGGGCAGAAAAGGCACTAAGTTGAAAACATGCAGCGATTCGCTGACATGTCAGCGAATCGCGACCCGGGCAGCGTCGAAGGCAAAAAGTGAAAACTTGCAGCGCGTCGCTGACATGTCAGCGAATCGCGACCAAAAATGGCGTTTTGTACGGCGACGGAAACATGTAGCGAAATCGCGACATGTTCCGATTTCGCGAGCGTAGCGCAGGAGGAGCCAAGGGCGGAAACATGTAGCGAAATCGCTACATGTTCCATTTTCGCGGGTCAACGGTGGTCAAAGCGTACTGAATGATAAGACGTCGCGATTTCGCTACCCGTCGCGATTTCGCGACCCGTCGCATTTTCGCGACCTGCGCAGTTTTCCCGCCAAGTGCAATATGAACGGCCGAAAGGGTTTTTTCGATTTTCGAGGATTTAATGCTAACCCGAATTAAATATTTTGCGGATTTCCGATGCGGTTAAGGTCAAAGAGCGCCCAGGTCACCAAAATTAAAGGATTTATTGGTTCAAAGTATTGGTTCGTGGATTATTTTAACGGCTTCATGCACATGTTTGAAAAAACGAATTTAATGAAGGGCCGCGAACGTTTCATGGCATTTAATTTTTATTTCCTCGAGGCCGCTATTAAGGGGTCGTGTTCCTGATTTTCAAGATATTATTGTAGATCACGAGGAAGTTGGTTTTACGTTTTTAATGCTGCAAAGAGGACGGACCTCTATAAAAACCAATGTAATTTTCATTTGCAAAGGTTGGGAAAACTTGTCTGCTAGAAACTGAAGTGCATTTGCAGGAATAAAGGATTGGCTTTTATTTTTCAAGCGTTTGCATTAGTGATTTCCTTTCTGTTTATGTTGCATTTCTAATAGCATTTGTATGTCTTAATGGCTGTTGCATTTAAATTCTGCATATTGGATTTATGCACTTCCGTGAGAGTATGATTCCCGAAATGTGATTTTGGAGGGTTTCTCTGCGTACATCGTGCGAAAGTTAGGTTGATAACTTTTATTGCTTGTTGTTGCTGCACTTTAAATTTCCCGCTCGTTATTTTTCGATCCCATCACTTTGGCCCGTGGCCATATTTCCCATTTCTTTCTGCAACCTTTTAGATCTCTTTTCAGAACCCTTATCTTAAACCCAATTTTAGAATAGTAGAGGGAACCAGCCCACTCTGGAGATTGGTCTGGGAGCCATTTCTTGCTTCCAGCCTTTCAATGTTGGCCGGGTCTAGGGCGCAATTGTAAAAATCCTTTCCTGTGGCAGATTCGTGACCAACAGCTTTTGGCACGCCCGGTGGGACAGACTGTTTCTGTCTCCAAGAATTCATAATCGGTGGGATACGCATAATTTTCCAAAGTGATAACCCCACCGGTGCCAATAGTTTTGGCACGTTTTAACACCCGGAGGTCTCAAGATTTGATGAGCTGTCTTGGCCTCACAGCGGAGATTTGTAAGTTCATCTGGCGACTTTGCTGAGTTGAAGATCTGTTCGTGGACGCCTATTTTTGTTTAAAAAAAAAAAAAAAAATTCAAAGAATGTTCATCTGGCGACTCTGACTTAATGGCGATGGCCGTGATTCCGCAGACCACTGCCACAAAGGCGAGGGTTTTTTCTATATGGGATGATCCTGGCCCTCTGAATCTGCAAGTTCGGCATGAAATTCCCGAAGGTGCCTTGAAGAATCTGGCAAAATATGATGGTACCGAAGGCATGGCTCTGACACATGTTGAAGATATTGCTATTCTGTCCATGATCCATGTCATAGAACACGAAGATGTTATGATCCGACTTCTGGTTCAGTCTTTGGAAGGAAGAGCGTTGCAATGGTACAGATCGCTCAAACGTCAAAGCATCAGCTCATGGGATGATCTCGCGGGAGCACTGATCAAAAGATTTGATGAAGATCCTTTCTACAGTTCTTTGGATCTCTACCAATTTTTCATGTACATCAAGAGAGCACCTCAAGAAAGCATCACGGACTTCAATGTCCGATTCTTGAGAAGCTGGCAGAGAATTCCAGAGAAGATCCGTCCATCACCCACCCAGGCCCACCTCTTTTATGTTCGCGCTTTTAATTCTGACATAGGTCTCTTTTTGCTGCAGTCAGGTGAACAACGCTTCCCACAAATCTTTGAGGAAGCAGTGCGAGCAGAACAGATGTTGCACTTATCAGGAAAGTTACCGTGGGGGGAAACTCCATTACCTTCTCCGATGGTTGCTGCTCCTGTTTACCCTGCACATTCATGCCAGCTCCCTTATACTGTACATAAACCCGAGATGTCGTTGTGTGGAGCTCAAGGGACGGATCTCATCCAAAGCCAAGGATTGGCAATGAACAATATGGTTGCTTGCAGTTTTCATAAGGAGATGGATCCAGAGGATATAAGCAAAGAAGAAGAACCTGAGCACCAAGAAGGCATAGTCGTGCATGACATGCAAGCATTTAGTCGAACCTCGTTAAATATGTCGATCAACAGTAGAGTCCGAAGAGATCCCGAAGAAGGAACTCGTTGTCGGACAATTCCCGTGATCGGATCCAGGAGTTGGAGGAACCTCGTTTCCAGTCCACAATCGAGAACTTTTCAAGATGGTGGGGTTTCTTTTCCGCATTATTTGTCGGCTTGTGTAGGTCTTGGCATGTATGATAACTTGCCGATATCGCACCATGGAGAACTTCAAGAAGGAGCCAGCCCAATTTCAAGGACCGACTTAAGTATGATCAGATCTGGTCAGGACATTGCAGATTTACCGGATAACATTCTGAGATTGGGTGTCTGGTGACGACATGCCAATCATGTCGTGACTTATTGTATATAGTATTTTGAAAAAACACAAAAAAAATAGAAAAAGAAGAGAAAAAAAAAAAAAGAGTGGTATTGTTTTTATTTGTTCATCTCGGTTCTTGTTGCCTGCGAGCCGTAGATGCTTGTTTTTTTTCCTTTGTTTTTCTCCTCCCAACAGTTTGGTGGCTTTCTAGCACTTTCTTCTTTTCCCTTCCCCATTTCCTCTCTTTCCTTTCTTCATCTTCTTCATTCTGTTTCTTCTGCATTAAATCAAAATAAGCCACAGTCGTTGTTTCTTTTTCCTTTTCTCGTTTTTTCCCGTCCCTTCTTATCCCTTTCCTCTAAGTTCAGTTTTTACGCATTTTCTAACAGTCTAGTTCATTTCATTTCACAGCTTTCCTAGTTCCATTCCCACTCCATAACTTTGTTCATTTTCATTTCATCACTCCATTGCAGTCACCGCTTGCGCAACCGCAAGAGCTCACTCCACTATCGCATTCCATTTGTCGCATTTCATAACCAATCATATGCAGGTTCTTTCAGTTTCAGCTTTTTCAGTAGAAGATGATTGCAGCAGTCCCCTGACATGTTTTGCAGCAGCTTGTTTACGGCTCCAATATGACTCGTGCCCAATGGACTAAGGCTCGGATTCTTGCATACAACGAGTCGTATACCCCGCGAGCCGCCAAGAATGTTGGCATTTTTGCCACATTGATTCTCATTGATGAATGCATTGATGTATCGTTGGGGATCTGACCTTTGATTGATGCAACTTGGGCGAAAAAAGGAGAAAAATTGAGCAAAAAATGGCTAAGTCTGAAAATTGCAGCGACGCGCTGACATGTTGCAGAATCGCGGTCAACGCAGTCAACGCAGGCAGGTTGGCGGAACTGTCGCGATATCGCGACGTGTTCCGAAATCGCGGGTCGGCGGGCGTAAAAGGCACTAAGTTGAAAACATGCAGCGATTCGCTGACATGTCAGCGAATCGCGACCCGGTGAGCGTCGAAGGCAAAAGGTGAAAACTTGCAGCGCGTCGCTGACATGTCAGCGAATCGCGACCAAAAATGGCGTTTTGTACGGCGACGGAAACATGTAGCGAAATCGCGACATGTTCCGATTTCGCGGGCGTAGCGCAGTGAGGAGCTAACGGCGGAAACATGTAGCGAAATCGCTACATGTTCCATTTTCGCGGGTCAACGGTGGTCAAAGCGCATCGAATGATAAGACGTCGCGATTTCGCTACCCGTCGCGATTTCGCGACCCGTCGCATTTTCGCGACCGCGCAGCTTTTCCCGCCAAGTGCAATATGAACGGCCGAAAGGGTTTTTTCGATTTTCGAGGATTTAATGATAACCCGAATTAAATATTTTGCGGATTTCCGATGCGGTTAAAGTCAAAGAGCGCCCGAGCCACCAAAATTAAAGGATTTATTGGTTCAAAGTATTGGTTCGTGGATTATTTTAACGGCTTCATGCACATGTTTGAAAAAACGAATTTAATGAAGGGCCGCGAACGTTTAATGGCATTTAATTTTTATTTCCTCGAGGCCGCTATTAAGGGGTCGTGTTCCTGATTTTCAAGATATTATTGTAGATCACGAGGAAGTTGGTTTTACGTTTTTAATGCTGCAAAGAGGACGGACCTCTATAAAAACCAATGTAATTTTCATTTGCAAAGGTTGGGAAAACTTGCTGCTAGAAACTGAAGTGCATTTGCAGGAATAAAGGATTGGCTTTTATTTTTCAAGCGTTTGCATTAGTGATTTCCTTTCTGTTTATGTTGCATTTCTAATAGCATTTGTATGTCTTAATGGTCGTTGCATTTAAATTCTCGCATATTGGATTTATGCACTTCCGTGAGAGTATGATTCCTGGAATGTGATTTTGGAGGGTTTCTCTGCGTACATCGTGCGAAAGTTAGGTTGATAACTTTTATTGCTTGCTGTTACTGCACTTTAAATTTCCTGCTGTTATTTTTCGATCCCATCACTTTGGCCTGTGGCCATATTTCCCATTTCTTTCTGCAACCTTTTAGATCTCTTTTCAGAGAACCCTTATCTTAAACCCAATTTTAGAATAGTAGAGGGAACCAGCCCCACTGAGATTGGTCTGGGAGCCATTTCTTGCTTCCAGCCTTTCAATGTTGGCCGGGTCTAGGGCGCAATTGTAAAAATCCTTTCCTGTGGCAGATTCGTGACCAACGGTTTTTATTTAAAAAAAAAAAAAAAAAAAAAAAAAAAAAAGTGGTATTGTTTTTATTTGTTCATCTCGGCTCTTGTTGCTCGCGAGCCGTAGATGCTTGTTTTTTCCTTTGTTTTTCTCCTCCCAACAGTTTGGTGGCTTTCTAGCACTTTCTTTTTTTCCCTTCCCCGTTTCCTCTCTTTCCTTTCTTCATCTTCTTCCTTCTTTTTCTTCTACATTAAAACAAAATAAGCCACAGCTATTGTTTCTTTTCCCTTTTCTGTTTTTCCCCGTTCCTTCTTATCCCTTTCCTCTAAGTTCGGTCTTTTATGCATTTATTTCACAGTCTAGTTCATTTCATTTCACAGCCTTTCCTAGTTCCATTCCCACTCCATAACTTCATTCATTTTCATTTCATCACTCCATTGCGATCACCGCTTATGCAATCGCAGGAGCTCACTCCACCATCACATTCCATTTCTTCGCTTTATAACCGCTTCTATGCGAGTTCTTCCAGTTCTAGTTTTCCGTAGTGAAGAAGTTTGGCGACGATCCCCGACATGTTTTGCAGCTGCTTGTTTACAGCTCCAATATGACTCGTGCCCAATGGACTAAGGCCCGGATTCTTGCATACAGCGAGTCGTATACCCGCGAGCCGCCAAGAATGTTGGCATTTTTGCCACATTGATTCTCATTGATTAATGCATTAGTGTATTGTTGGAAATCTGATCTTTGACTTCAGCTTTGATGCAGCTTGGGCGAAAAAAGGAGAAAAAATGAGCAAAAAATGACTAAGTCTGAAAACTGCAGCGATGCGCTGACATGTCGCATAATCGCGGTCAACGCAGTCAACGCAGGCAGGTTGGCGGAACCGTCGCGATATCGCGACGTGTTCCGAAATCGCGGGTCGGCGGGCAAAAAACCATTAAGTTGAAAACATGCAGCGATTCGCTAACATGTCAGCGAATCGCGACCCGGGCAGCGTCGAAGGCAAAAGGTGAAAACTTGCAGCGCGTCGCTGACATGTCAGCGAATCGCGACCAAAAATGGCGTTTTGTACGGCGACGGAAACATGTAGCGAAATCGCGACATGTTCCGATTTCGCGGGGCAGAGCGCAGGGAGGAGCCAACGGCGGAAACATGTAGCGAAATCGCTACATGTTCCATTTTCGCGGGTCAACGGTGGTCAAAGCGTACTGAATGATAAGACGTCGCGATTTCGCTACCCGTCGCGATTTCGCGACCCGTCGCATTTTCGCGACCTGCGCAGTTTTCCCGCCAAGTGCAATATGAACGGCCGAAAGGGTTTTTTCGATTTTCGATGATTTAATGCTAACCCGAATTAAATATTTTGCGGATTTCCGAGGCGGTTAAAGTCGAAGAAGCGCCCAGGTCACCAAAATTAAAGGATTTATTGGTTCAAAGTATTGGTTCGTGGATTATTTTAACGGCTTCATGCACATGTTTGAAAAAACGAATTTAATGAAGGGCCGCGAACGTTTCATGGCATTTAATTTTTATTTCCTCGAGGCCGCTATTAAGGGGTCGTGTTCCTGATTTTCAAGATATTATTGTAGATCACGAGGAAGTTGGTTTTACGTTTTTAATGCTGCAAAGAGGACGGACCTCTATAAAAACCAATGTAATTTTCATTTGCAGGGTTGGAAAAACTTGCTGCTAGAAACTGAAGTGCATTTGCAGGAATAAAGGATTGGCTTCTATGTTTCAAGCGTTTGCATGAGTGATTTCCTTTCTGTTTATGTTGCATTTCTAATAGCATTTGTATGTCTTCATGGCTGTTGCATTTAAATTCTGCATATTGGATTTATGCACTTCCGTGAGAGTATGATTCCTGGAATGTGATTTTGGAGGGTTTCTCTACGTACATCGTGCGAAAGTTAGGTTGATAACTTTTATTGCTTGCTGTTGCTGCACTTTAAATTTCCTGCTGTTATTTTTCGATCCCATCACTTCGGCCTGTGGCCATATTTCCATTTCTTTCTGCAACCTTTTAGATCTCTTTCCAGCAACCCTTATCTTAAACCCAATTTTAGAATAGTAGAGGGAACCAGCCCACTCTGGAGATTGGTCTGGGAGCCATTTCTTGCTTCCAGCCTTTCAATGTTGGCCGGGTCTAGGGCGCAATTGTAAAAATCCTTTCCTGTGGCAGATTCGTGACCAACAGGACCCAAGAACCAGCCTTCTCTAGATATCGATCACTCGACCTTCCCTAGGTCTCGTGGTCATTCAATGTTGTTTGCAAATCCACAAGTGCACAAGTATCTTTCCCTACCTCTTTGTTAGGATGGATTTATGACCAAAATGCTATCACCTCAAGAAGGATAGATGAATATTAACTTTTATGGGGCCTCAAAGGGAAACTTGGGGAAGGTGGGGGTAAATGCTATTATTTAAGATGCGTAAGGGAGGATAAAGGGTGCAGCCTATGAATATTTGGGAATCACTAAAAACCACCAAGCGAAAGCTCAAGCTTTGTTGATAGGGATAGAACTAGCAAGAGAATTGTAAGTTAGAAAGTTAGTAGTGTAAGGAGATTCTTTGAATATCATTAACTATATTAAAAAAGAAGCAAAGACAAAATGGCAAATGAGTAATATTTTTCAAGATATTAGGAATGTTATCCAAGCCTTTTTTGAGGTGGATGTAGTCCACATATAAATAAATACAATATGATAATAGACATGTTAGCCACTAGGGGATAACTAAGAGAGGAGGATAAAATGTGGATACCCCTAGGGAAGATCCACCTAGATATTTCTAGATTATTTCATAAAGAGCAATTTCTAGACAATACATAGTTCTTTTATAAGAATGGGAAGCAAAGGGTCATTGCACTAGGATCTATGGTGAATGGACACTAAGTTGAGATTCTGAGAAACTTACAATTTGCAAGAGGATTTTTTCTCCAAAGGGATCAGAGCAAGGGAATGACAGATAATAAAAGGTAATCCTATGAATTTGTTGGTGGTCAACCACAAACAATTATTTTATTACATCTACAAAGTAGGGTACTTCCTTCATAGTTTTAAAGTATTTTACTTTCATTGATAACTCTCTATGTTGTAGGGTTTTTCTAGGTTTCCTTCCCCACAGGGATTAGAGCCAGGTTTTTTTGGATAAAAATCAAAGCTAAGGCTTTTAAAGGTTTTCTTCTTCATAAGAATAAAACCCAATTTTTTGGGGGTTTGCTTCTCCATAAGAATTAAACCCAGGGTTTTTTGGGGTTTTCTTCTCCATAGGAAGTGAAGCTAGGGTTTTCTAGGTTTGTTTCTCCATAGGAAAAGGAGCAAGGATTTTTTTGGGTTTTCTTATCCACAAGAATCGAATCTAGGGTTTTCTAGTTTTGTTTCTCCATAGGGATTAGATTAAAGGGATGATAGTTTTTAGAATGTGATCATATGGATTTATTGGTGGTCATCCACAAGTTATGATTTCATTACATTTATAGAGCGAGGGATCAAAGCCAAGTTATTTTGGGTTTGTTTCTCCATAGGAATTAACGTCAAAAAAATTTTAGGTTTGCTTTTGTGCATGAATCAAACCTTGTTGTCAAATATACCTAAAGATATCATAGGTAAACAATTCACAAGATCGTATAGTCACATTCACATAATACCATGCCATAATAACATAAATATCTCATAAATTAAAAAGCTTTATCGATAATAAATTATATCAAACTTGTTACACAGCATGGAGCTTTGTCTTCAAAATATAACCTTATAAAAAATTCTTCAATAGTTTTGACTTTTGCTATCCTCAAACTTATGGGAAATTCAACCTTTCATGTCTTTCTTACATTATGACCAAGATTCTCATGATTATATAACTTCCTCCTTCTAATATTGACACATATCATATTAATTTTCACTTGCTCACTTGACACCTAACACTCATGGCTCTTCACTTCCACATAAATACACTCCTAATCTAAATTTTTGTAATGGTACTCAAGGTACCAATTAATGTAATACCTCCAACACCCCCCCATATTATATTATTTGGTAGGAAGTATTTTTTCCTTAAATATCTTATTCTTCTTTCTCGTTCTTCAGCTCTGACTTCAATATTATTGGCTTTTTACAACCTTCACTAGGTCTGCTTATATAACTTATCTATGTCTACATCTAGGTAAATACATCTATATCTCTACCTTAAAATAATCAATACTTCAAGGTCATATCTAGGTCTCTACCTCTAGGTTACCTTTGGATCATCATTACCTCTAGGTCAATCACTAGAACAATCATAAGGCCATCACTTTTGTAAAATCATCATTGTAGATGCTTTCACTATAGGTCACCTTCCAAGCTATGCTTGGGTCATAATCATTCATTTCATATTTCTCCATGGTAATATTCACACTATTATTTACACTCAAAAAAATTGAGTTTTTATTATACTTGGTTTCCTCCTATAGAAACCATACAACATTCCTTTCATATTATCCCATTCTTTCATACTTATCCATCCATAGTCCAATATTAATTTTTTATTATCCTTTTCTCTATATTGATAGGATTTTTTAGAATGATTATGTCCTCCACAAATTTTTACAACAATGGAAATTCCAACATTTTTGTATCTTATGTCCATATCTACCACAATGGTTACACTTGTTCCTTGTTACAAAATTTATTTTACCATTCTCTAATTCATTATCACATGTTTGTCCTTCATTTTTACTAGTTTTATCGATCCATGTCACAATTTTAATGTTATTGTTTCCTACCACAAACTTAGTCCCTGATTCATTACTACTTGTTTGTCCAGTATATCCAAGACCTTCACATTTTGGTCTTATTTCTAGTACAATTGAATATTTCATCCCTTGCCCATGTTTTTCTAAATCTATATTTGTATCCCATTTTATATAAAAATTTTGAACCAATCCTTTTAGTATATCTTTTACAATAACCAAATTCATCATCACACTAGTCCTATCAATATCAACACAAAATTGAGCATTATTGTCACTATCAATTTTGACAACATAAGCTTTTTTTGAACAATCACAAACTATATTCAAATCATTTGAGTTGCACTCTATATATTTTCTTTTTGTGTCATAACATGCATTTACTATCATAGGTTTCAACTCATTATGGATTCCTCAACTTGTGTTTCTAAGATTTCAAGAGCCATACATATTTTTCTTATATTATTTGTATATATTATTGCACCTTTTTTTAGGATTGATTGCAAACAGGATCTTAGATATATGAATTCTTTGTTACTTGATAGCATACATTTTTTATTTGCCATAATAGTGCTATGTGTATATCCTAAATTTGTTTCAATTTGTGTTATAAACTCTTGATGATTATTCTTTTGTTGATATTGATATTGTGATTGATTTCTTTGATTTCTTTGAGGAGGCCTTTGATCTTGATTCCTTCTATTTAATTCATTGTACTTACAAATTATTGTACTATGTCCTCTTTCACAAATATGACAATACCCTTTTTTTTAATATTGTTATGAAGATGAAGTGGAAGGAAATTTTGTTAATACAAGAGCATTGTTAGATGACTCAATTTTTAACTGATTTTTGAGTTTGTATTGCTAAATAATATTTACTAATTCCTCAAATGACACATTTTTTTTAATACTTGAAGATATGTGACCAATTTTAGGAATAGGAAATATGAGATATCATATTGATACAATGAAGTACAATATATAGGCATAAGCCTATATGAGAAACATGATAAATTTCAATTAAACTGACAAGTGTCAAACTAAAGAGGCATAGTGCACTTTAATTCTAACATTCCCCCTTAAAGTGCACTATCCTAACTAAAGAAAAAAAACAAGTCAACATTAGGTAACATTCCCCCTTAATGTTGACTTCTCTAAAAGAACCCTATCATCCTCCTTTATTACATGATTTGGTCTAGGATCGTTCTCTTTGTGCTTGGCTCTCCAACTGTGAATAATGCTAGATCAACAGTGTATACATCTCAATCTGTTACCTTAGGGTCAGCCACTTCCTTGGATCTATTACCACTAGGTCAGCCATCTAAGTGCCTCAAGGTCATCATGGGTGCCTCAAGGTCAACCACTTCTGGGTCTATTGCCTCTATAGGTCATCCGTAGAGGATGTTGCCTCTCATAGGTCACTGACTAGGTTCACCATGAATATCATCCCCCCTCATGGTAAACTCAATCTAGAAGGTGTCGATCTCTATCGAAAATGCACCTTTATACAAAAGTAATATGAGATATGAAATACAATAAAATTGAGCCATAGAGGTCAAATTTGGATGAGAAGAAGAAAGAAGAGAATAGAATCTTCTGAAGTGTCTTCGTCTGTAGTCTTCAGAATTTGATCCAAAAAAATCCTTGAATAGAGTCTAGGGTGTCTATGTCTATAGTCCCTAGAGTAGGTGTTCTTATTGTGACCATCTCATCCTATCGAAATGCATGGGTAACCAACCACTACATCCGCTAGGTGCTCTAGAGAAGGTAACTGGATACTAGGATCACTTACAAATTTCTTGGGAGTGTCGGGTTCCATCGAGAGTGCACTCCATGATACAACACATTTCAAGGCCAAAAAATACATATGGAATAGCCTCAAAATGAAAAAAAGACACCACCATTATGTCCATCACGAAAAAACCTTTTCAACGACTATAAATACCCCTATGTTTGGGTTTCAATGGGGCCTTCATTTGCTGGAAAAACAACATGCCTCTCTAGGCAGCAAAATAAACATCAGGAATAAACTATTCTTGGCATCGCACTCTGACGAAATAAAAATAGTCTCTTAATTATCCTCAGGAGAATCACATTTTCCATTTAGGCCTTCCACTTATCCATGTAAAAATTTTCTGAAGGAAAAAGAAATAATCAAATATAACCCATCCCTTACATCAAAGTGGTCCCCTCCACTTTATATAAGATGTTGCCCTTCATTTTAAATATAGTTGGTCATGGAAAAAAGAAAAAATAACATTTGACCCTTTTACATTTAAATTAAAGTGGTTTCCCACTTTATAAAAAATCCCCCCTTCATGATATCATTTTAATTAAAAACATTAAAATAACAAATGACCATGATTTTAAATGATATTAAATGGACGTTGTTTTATGGGGGCACTGGCCATCTATACATGCTAATACTTGTTGTGGCTGCTCCACAACGTACCCCAAAATTGGGGACCCACCTTTTTGCATGTTTTCCAAGAAGACCGAAGTGGCCCATATGCTGAAGATCAAAGAAAAAGCAAAACACCACAAGGAGGAAAAGTGTCGTGATATCGTGACATATTCCATTTTCGCGGTCCAAAGCAAAGAGAAAGAGCAAGGAGAAAAAAGTGTCGTGATATCGTGACATGTTCCATTTTCGTGGTCCAAAGCAAAGAGAAAGAGCAAGGAGAAAAAGTGTCGCGATATCGCGACATGTTGCATTTTCGCGGCCAAAAGAGAAGAGAAAGAACAAGAAAGAAAAAGTGTTGCGATATCGTGACATGTTGCATTTTCACGGTCCAAAGCAAAGAGAAAGAGCGAGGAGAAAAAAGTGTCGCGTTATCGTGACATGTTGCATTTTCGCAATCCAAAGCAAATAGAAAAAGCAAGAAAGAAAAAGTGTCACGATATCGCGACATGTTGCATTTTCATGGCCAAAAGAGAAGAGAAAGAACAAGAAAGAAAAAGTGTCGCGATATCGTGACATGTTGCATTTTCGTGGCCAAGAGCAACAGAAGGGGGAAAAAGTGTCACGATATCATGACATGTTGCATTTTCATGGTCCAAAGCAAAGAAAAAGTGTCGCGATATCGCGACATGTTGCATTTTCGTGGCCAAAAGCAAAGAAAAAGAGCGAGGAAAAAGTGTCGTGATATCACGACATGTTGCATTTTCATGACTCAAAAAGGGCAGGCAGGAAGAGAAACAAAAGTTTCATGATATCGTGACATGTTGCATTTTTGTGACTCAAAAAGGGCAGGCAGGCAAAGAAACAAAAGTGTCGTGATATCGCGACATGTTGCATTCTCGCGACTCAAACAGGGTAGGCCGGTAGAGAAACAAAAGTGTCGTGATATCGCGACATGTTGCATTTTCGCGACTAAAAAGGGACAGTGCATCTGATATTAGTGATGAACACTAGGATAGTGAAACTGAAGACTGCATAATGACATGGACCTATAAGGAATAAATCAGAGATTGAATAAGGTAATTTGTCACAAGGACAAAATCTAATGAATAAGACAAAACGTTACATAAGGAATCTTTAATGATTTGAAATCATTTAAGATGGTCGTTACACATGGAAGGAAGCAGACGCATGCCCATGTGGAGAAAAGGAAACATTTTTTTTGAAATCAAACGAAAAGTGAAGAAAACCAAACAGAGGAAGCCAAACCATAGGAATGAAACGAAGGGCCACAAAATAGAAATTAAAAATTTTTTTGGAAACCAAAACACATGCATGCACAAGGGAAGGTGAAACGAAGAACCATTGGAAAATGAAACGAAAAGCTTCCTGAAAGTTTTAAATACACCAGGTAAGGATTTTTTGAGGGGTTGGAAACTGCTGCGAGCAGAGTTACAGATTTGAAGGCAAGAGGGTCATTCTGGACCTGTTTGGGCTATTTTTCTTCCATGGACTGGTTTGGAAAAACCAAAAATTTTGTTATTGTAAAATAACAAATTTTTAATACAGAAAATTTCAAAAAGTTGCATCTTATGGACAAGAAAGAAGGAGTCATTTTCTGCATGCAAGATTAAATGTCTATTTTTCCCCTTTTTAGATTTTAGGCTTGTAAATGGAGTTTATGCAAGTTTTCTTGGTTGCTTCATGTGAATGTTTAAATCTAAAAACCTCATTTAAAACCCTAGGAGCCAGCACTTAGCTTATCCAGATTGTGCTTGTTTTGCAAGTCCAATAGGTTAGGTTGCATGCATGAAAACCTCGCATCTTCGGTTTTGTCGAAATAGGATAGCATCATACTGAATGCATTTTATTTTCAGTTTTTTGCATTTCATTTTCATTTTTCTGCATTTTATTTTTCCAAAAATTTTAACTTTTTTTTAATTTTCAGGCATTAAAATAAACATTTAAAAATTTTCAAAATCCAAAAATAATTTCACCATTGCGTAGGTTATACTTCAAACTTCCCATAAGCACTTTGAAATTTCATTTTCGAAGTTGTTTAGTATTTTTTTAAAATTCATCGAAGTTGTTGTTTTGTTACAGTTTTGTTTTGCACTCATGAGCCTATGATGACATTCCCTTCATGAAAATTCCAATTTCATTGAAGGTTTTATATTTTATGGCATTTTACAAATTTCCATTTTTGGAGCCTAAAATTGTCCTCTCTTCATAAAAATTCTAATTTTACGAAAGAGGGGTAATTTGAGTATTACATTGAAGGTCTTTTCTTCAAAGCACTTAATTGTTCATCTTGATGAAAATTTGATTTCATTTAAGAGGGATAAATTAAAGTGACATTTAAAGCCCTTTATCCAAGGCCATAAATTATTGCTTCTTTGTGAAAATTCATTTCACCAAAGAGGGATAGTTTATCGATCATATTGAAAGCTATATTTATCTTCATAATAGGAAGCCATATTTGGACTTAATAAAGAAGATAAAATCTACCTTAAAACTCTCAAGATAAAAGGAATTAAGGCACTACATCATGGTCATATGAGGGCCAACTCACATTTGCTTTATTTTGGTTCAATGAACAATCACTAAAGTTTCATGTTAAAATAAATCAACATTACCCCTTGTTTATAGTTACTTGCAATCACTAAGGTGTTCCAAGCATTTAAAATGAATATATTTATTTGAGATTACTAATACACATGCAAAATGCTAATACAACGGAGACCTTGGAGAAGTTGTTTGTTTAACTTCTTTGCAAGAGGGGATTTGGAACCCAAATCCTAAGGGAGAGTGTACTTTCATAATTGGGTGAAAATACCACTCAACAAGACTTTATCTAGCTCCTTTGGGATAACAACTATTACTTGTGCACGCTTCCTTATCTGTAGTCCAGCCTGGCTAGCAGTATGGTCCTTGTGTTATTTACAAAGCAACAACCAGCAATCCAGCAATCGAACTCTCCTTATACTCCAGCAATAATTCATCATGAACAAACACTCGATGGATCACACAGGAATACACTCCAACACTCCATGTGAAAAACAATGCCAAATATGTTGGGTGTGCGCTTGTTTTGGAGAGTGCTAATGTCAATGGCAATTTCAAATTCTGGTAATGGTCATATGGAATAGTTTCTATGTGCGCCATCTCCTCCTTCGAGGTCCAACATCCGATCACAGTAGGTA
This sequence comes from Wollemia nobilis, assembly GCA_028583015.1. NCBI lineage: Eukaryota > Viridiplantae > Streptophyta > Pinopsida > Araucariales > Araucariaceae > Wollemia > Wollemia nobilis. Next base: position 1,477,544 of record JAQPPZ010000669.1, on the reverse strand, counting down.
GAATTCCCATCGCTTTGCTATGTGGACGTCATATTCTCATCTCAAACAGAATGTTGACTACAATGTCGGTGGTGGTAGGAATGCCTTACTTTACCATTTTTTACCATAGTTTTATTTTTAAAACAAACAAATTCCATTCCACCACAATGGACAAAGTCATGAAAAATACACCCCCTGTCGCATGCAGACAGAAGAAATTTATTCTACCAAGAATCTTCAGTTCATCTTCAGTATTTCCAAAATGTGGGGCTGCTCGTCCATTGGATCCACACCAAAATTTTCCACCAGGAAATTTTGATCTTTGTGATGCATTAATCTCTTTGATTATCCACCATTAATGAACAGTTCACACCATCATGATTAGAGAAAGATGTTGAAAATATATTACAAAAGCAGCCATAACATCGTTGAAACTGACATTTTCCTCAGTAGGACCTTAGTATTTAGAAAAAAATATGAGATAAATATTGTGGAAGAGAGGACTTCTGCTAAAAGCATCAAACCAAAAAACTCATTTGTCATTGCTCACCAGCTTTCAATGATAGGATGCCCATGATTTGGATGAACGTCGTCCTCAATGATTCACTCTAAAAAAAAATCAGATCTAGCAGCCATTAATTTTCTTCAACTTTTGGTTTCTGATCCATCAATAAATATTGAGATCATACTCCCTTGGCTTGAAGAAAAAAAATGGAGTGAACACATAAGGGGGGAAGAATGAGGGGGGGATTTTCTTTAATAAGATATTTTAGGAGAATTCTTGGAGCTCTGATACCAAATGTTAGGAATAGAAAATATGAGATGTCATATTGATATAATGAAGTACAATATATAGGCATAAACCTATATGAGAAACATAACAAATGTCAATGAAACTGACAAGTGTCAAACTAAAGATGCATAGTGCACTTTAATTCTAACATTCCCCCTTAAAGTGCACTATCCTAACTAAAGAACAAAAACAAGTCAACATTAGGTAACAACCAATACTTTGAATGATTTAGGAAGTTCTCTAAGTACAATTGAAACCAGAAGCTTATCTTCAACCTTTTCTCCCATGGTGTGTAATTTTAATTTTAGTTATGATACCCTTCAAATAAAATGTTTGATTTTTTCTCCATTATGAACTTTTAATGAATACAATTGTGATTGCAAGTGTAAAATGGTTATCTCATTCTTTCCTTCAAATATCTTACACTATTTTTGCCATGCAATTTTTGAATTTTATACTTCACTTGTGTGTGCCTAAATTTCATTATATTTTCCAAACATAATTAACATAAGAGCTTTAGCTCATCATATTTAAATTTTTGGATTCCGATTTTATCTTCTAGAAAAACTCTTTTTCCATTTACCACATCCCAAAGTTTCTCAACAATGAGAATTGATCTCGTTTTATTTTTCCATGGAGTAAAATTAGATCCTTTTAGTAATTGAAATTTAGAAAATAAAATTTTTTTATTTGTCATCTTAATAATTTCCTTTGTTGTAGAATCCTTTATTACTCCTAATTAATTTATCCTTCATTTTTCAATATGTTTTCCTTATATCTCCCTTCAATCAATTTTTCTTCAATTCTTTAATCTTTTAATTTATTTCCTTAAAAAAAATTATATCAACCAAATTTAAGCTTTTTATTATGTTTCCCTAATCAATTTTAATTTTCTCCTTTAATTAATGAATTCCTTCAATTAATTAAATAACTTACTCCTTCATTCACTTCATTATTTCATTAATTAAATAATTCCCTATATCTTCCAAAAAAATCACCTAACACTTTATATTCTAATTAAATGCACATTATAACTCTAAGAAATCAATTCAAAAATTCAAATTTGCACCCCAAATAATCAATTGTGCCTGAAATTTAAACCTTACCTTTAATACCGCTAATTTGACCATCTTGTTAGGGAAAATTGACTTCCTCTTTTAGGGCAAATCTACTAGAATTAATGTTGGTTTTCTATGACTCAATCAACCATTTCAAATACTTGAAAGATGCTTGAAATAAAATGTTACAATATCCTTCTCACATTCGTCAAGTTTTTGTTGGACATTCAATTGTGTGAATCTCCTTCCTCTTTGCTCATTTACTACTTGAATTGTGGTATAGCTCTCCATAATTGCTTCAAACTATGTATAGTGCCCACATGCAATGCTTCATGTAGCTTTCCAACACTACTTATGATTCTCTAAAGTTATGTATAGCTTTTTTAGACTCTATATATCTCCCAAACTCTTTCTTCAAGGCTTCAATGCATCTTTAAAAGTAATATACTATTTCTCAACATTCAATATCAAACAACTTCACCTCCAAAGATCCTAACATATCTCCTTCGTAGTGTGTGGCTCTCTAGCCTCATTTGGATATTGTTTCTAATTCATCATGTTTATATCTTAAAGCTCAACACATCTCCTCCACCATTCCTCTAAAAAAAATAAATCAATATATCTCTCCTTCAATGTTCTCTTCTCTATGAAAAATCCAATATATTTATACCAATCTTACATTCCTAAAATATATCTTCTAGTAGTTCCTTACATATACTTCATAATTTCTAAATTCCTCATTCACTCTTCTTCTCCAATATTCTTTCTTCCTACTCCATATTTAGATGTTGAATAATCTCTCACCAATATATCTTTGAACCAAGAAAGTAGCTTTGATAACACTATTGACAAATGTGCCTAAAGATATCATAGGTAAACAATTCAAAGGATCGTATAATCATATTCACATAATCTCATACCATAATATCAATATCTCAAAAAGTAAAAAGCTTTATTGATAATCAAATTATATCAAACTTATTATATAGCCTAGAACTTTATCTCTAGTATATAACCTTACAAAATACTCTTCAATACTCTTGAATTTTTCTCTCCTCAAACTCATGGGAGATGCAACCTTTCACATGCCTTTCTTATATTATGACAAAGCTTCTCATGATTACATAACTTTCATTTCTAATCTTGACACATCTCACATGACTCTCCACTTACACACTTGACACCTAACGCCCATGACTCTTTATTTCCATGTAAATAATAAACACACTCCTAATTTAAATATTTAAAATGGTATTCAAGGTACCAAATAATGAAATACATACAACAAATATAAGGTTTTTTTGGGTTTTCTTCTCCAAAGGGATTGGATCTAGGGTTTTCTAGGTTTGTTTCTCCATAGGAATTGAAGCCAGGTTTTTTTAAGTCTACTTCTCCACAATAATTAGAGCTATGATTTTTTAGGTTTGTTTCTCCATATGTATTGGAGCAAAAGGATGAAATTTTATAGAATGTGGTCCTATGGAACATTAGTGGAAGTCAATGTTGTATATGATTCATGAGTGTATGAAAAATTATGAAATAATAGGTGTTATCCCAATGGAAGTATGACTTGGATAAAATAATATATGTATAGGTTGATCAAAGCAATGAGTATGAACATCAACTTTAGAAATTTCACAAAGAATTTAATCGAAAGTGGAAGGAGCATGAGAAACAACTAAAGTGCATGGTTTCTATTCTATTGTGGAGTTGAGTTCTAGTTTAGAGGAGTCATAGGGAAGGGAGATCTAGAAGACTATAAAATGTTGGTTTAAATTTTATCTTTTAATGTTTGTAAGGTTGGGGGTGAACCAAAAACCTTGTTTTTGTGCTTGATTTGGATATTTGTGGTTTATTTAGAATTAGTTGTAAGATTTTATTTTAAGGTTCTAGGTAAACTAGAATTCCCTAGGCATGTTATCTACGAGGTATTATTGGACCTATGTTACCTTTAATAAGAAGGATTTTCATATCTATAGGTGTGCTTTTGTAAAAGGGTTTGGATCGTTTCAAAATCTTGTTTTTACCCTTATAAAAAAACACCCTTCTTATCCAAACTCTTTCCTTTCATATGAGGAGCCAAATCTAAAGGTTGTTCATTAAAAAAAATTAATCTATTCCACTGAATTGAAAAGTACTAAAACTTAAACCTTGTCTCAATGAAGACACATCCTATGGAAGAAGCCAATCATAAACTTGTCATGCTTTCCAAAGCGTCAAAACATGTAATAAACCTCTAGTTGAGAATAATTACACATTAATAATTTTATCAAAAATGGGTATTTATTGCTAAGAATCAAGATGATGTACACCCAATATATTATGTAATATTAAGTGCTTTTTAAGGCCCATTTAAGGCTCTTACAATCCACTTATACCTCAATATGTTACTCTGCACCAAAGGATAAATAATCCCATGCTATCTCTTCTATAATGGATATATGTCCACTCTCATGCTTGAACCATCCCATTTATAGTGCAAAAATATTCATATTTATTTAATAAAATAATAATAGTGACTTTTAAAGGATAGCCAACATGACAAATATTAAACATGGGTAGCAATCAAAATATTTTTAATTATTTTAATCCTTATAGCTAAGCATAGGTATTTGGTAATCCAATTATCAAACATTTTTTTTAATTTGGCCAAAAACCACTTCTAGAGATCTTAAATCCCAATGAAATTTCAATATAGCTAACAACCTTCTTATTTAGTAATATAATTACCCTATATTTATCCTAAACCAATAAATCTAGTCTTGAAATAAGAGAGCTTAGCACTTGACACAATACAAAATGCATCAATAATAGCTAGGGAATTATCAACTTCCTCTTTATCATTACACAAAATCAAAGCTAAGTAATTAACAAAGTGTGAATTAAAAACTCAACCTTGACAGGAATACCAATACACTTAATCAAGCTCACTTTAATAGCAATTTAAATAGAATACCTAGGGTATTAGTTGTAATAACATATAAAAAGAGGGCTCAAGAATAGACTTATTCTATAGATATTTGCAAAATAATAATATTATAAAAACCACTATTCATACAACTCTAGAAGAAGCGTCAACAAAAAGTAAAGCAACCTTATGCTCAAAATAATGTTCATTCCTCAACCATTCAAGCATTTGAAGAATAAATGGCCACTTTTATCATAGGCTTTATCAAAATCTAATTTGATAAAAATAGCATCTTGACCAGACCCAAATTCCCACTCTAAAATCTCCCAATCAAGAAGAATATTGTCCAAAATATATCTCCCTCTAAGAAAACAAGTTTAATATAATAATATTTTGAGCAATAGGATGCAACATGTGATCCACAATTTTTGCTATAATATTGTATTCAACATTCAAAAGGGTAATGGGTTTCCATCACAAGACACTATCCCTATTACATCCTTTATGGAACAACTTAGTTAACATTTGATTAAGAAGAATACCAAAAGATACCTTCTTATAGGCTTCCTTATACATCATTAAGAAATATCAACCAATCAAATCCTAGAAATCATAGAAATATTTAGAAAACCATCGATGTTAAATTTTGTAATACTTTCTAGAAATGAATGGAATCAATACATTATGCATATATTCACGAAGAACACATCAAAAGGAAGCACATGATGGAAAACAGTTCCCATGGACACCAAAATATCTTATTAAAGAAAATATAATGCACTCCAACCAATAACAAAATGGCTAGTATGAGAGCATATTTATACGCAATTACAAGAGATCTTAAGGTCACTACTAAGGAACTAACCTTTAGGATAAATAATAAAATATTTAAAAATATTCACATATAAAAGGTGTACAAGGGCCCAAAGTGCATATATAAATAATAGAATACAAATTTGGTCATGGTCTCAAGTGAAGCTTAATCACCACATATTTTAACATCCCCCTTGACCTAGATGTTTGACTCTGAGAGAGACCCTTATAAGTCATCCCCCTTAAGGGGGTCAATATTATACCAAGACATTCTCACATATGCATAAATGGTGCCTATGGAATTACCTTGGTTAGGATATATATTTCTTACTCTATTGGTAGAACAAAAACTAGATCAAGCATATAATAGACATAAATACATAATACATAATGTATACAAATATCAGTGTGCTTGGTCCACTAATGAAATATTGGATTGTGAATAAACTTGGTGGTTCTATGATTTTCACAATGGAGAGTGATTGGGAAGGACTAAGGAATTCTCACCTACTTCAAAATCATAAGCATACATCAAAGGTGTTTCTTGACCTTATTGGCAACACAATATTTAGCTTCCATGGAAGACTAAGGAATAGTATATTATCATCTACAACACCAAGAAAGAGGGCTATATACAAGATGAAATACAACCAATAGTAGAGTTTCATTGATCCAAATCACAAGCCTAATATGTATCTAATAATCCTATGTAAATTGAAGTTGCACCAACTGAGTAGTGAATACTCATATGATATGTACCTCTAATGTAGCGAAGTATTCCCTTGGCCACTACCTAGTAACTCTCTTGAGGTGCTTGCATATATAGATAATAATAGATAATGATAAATGCAATACCTAGTCAAGTTTGAGTTAGGTAAATGAGACATCCCATAAGAGATTAATATAATGTATTACTACCAAAGAAGTAGTACAATCTACTTAGAGTTTTAAGCTAGAAGCAAAATGAGCTTGAGCATACTTACAATCCTCCATCTCAAAATATTGTAAAATATCCAACGCATATTTATTATATTAAATGGTGATTTTAGAAGAGTTCTAATAAATATAAACACCCAAGAAGTGGTTTCAAATCCCCAAGTCTATCATCTTGAAGGTATCATAAAGTCGTTACTTCATATTCTAAATCAAAGTAGGTGAGTTACAAGTAATTAAAATATCATCCACATAAATACATCATACATTTTTTCACATCATCTAAACCCACAACTAAGAAAGAATAAGTGGATCTTCTCATGCCAAGTACATGGTGCCTGCTTAATCCCATACAAGGACTTAGTCAAATGATACACTAGGGAAGTAGGACCCTCAAGATCAAAACTAGGTGGTTGTTATATGTAAATCTCCTCTTCAAGCCCACCATAAAGTAAGGAAATCTTCACATCCATTTGATGTACCTTCTAATCATAAGAATTATTTATGGATAGAATCATCAAACAAAACTCATCCAAGCAACAAAGGTAAATATTTTCAATTTGACAATCTCTCCTTTCAAAAAATCCTTAGCAATACTATGTGCCTTGTGATTTTCCACTTGAGCACTTGAAGTGTACTTTTTCCTATAAATCCATTTACACCCAATTGCATTTTTTCTTTTTAGAAGAGGAACAAGTTCCCATGTGTGATTCCTCATCATAGGTTCATAGCTGGTAAGCATGATATATTCCCATTGTGGTCAGTTTTTGACCTATTAGGATATCCAAATTTATTAGCTTTTGAGATAAGGGTCTAATAAGGGGTATTTCAATATCATTCTATAGAAATAATAGATTGAGTATCCTAAAGTAGAATCTAAACCCACTTGGATGTTGGATGAACCATAGAAGAAATAAATGCATCCTGAGAAGGGAAAACATCAAAATTCAAAACTAAAACATCTAAATCATACTCAACATCCAATATAGTTTCAAATAGCTTAAGAGGATCAAACTAATCACTCCTAAAATAAGAAAAATGGTGTTGGAGTGGGTTTTTCCTAAAGAGGATTAAAATCATTAGGATCAACTATAGAATCCCTATTAGAGGATGAAGATGCAATAACAATAAGAATGGTACCAATAAGAATCTTTGAGAAAGTCTATAAAATAATTAAAAAGACTAGAGGATCTTCTTCCAAAGGATCAATAATGGGAAATAAAGGTTTTTTGGAAGAACCTCATCAAAAATCACATCTCACCAAAAAACTCTCATCTCTCATGATCATAGATATGATAAGTATTGGAGGTATATAAATACCCCACAAACATATATCTATGACTCTTTATTATCTTTTTATTTTGAGTGTATTTATATATATAGGCCCATGATATAGATCCAAAGACAGAAATGAGGCACATAAAACTTATCTCCTATCAATATCTCAAGAGGAGTCATTCCCTAAATAACTTAGGTTGAAATCTGGTTGATAATATATGCTACAAAAATAACTGCTTCATCCTAAATTTTGGTCTTCATGATCTTATAATGTAATATACATTGATCCAAGTCCATAATTACACTATTTATCTACCTTATCTTCTCTAGAGTATAAATAATAGTCCTCTAAAAGGTAATACCATGAAGAGCAAAGAAATTTAAAAAATCATTTCTTACATACTCAATTCCTTCATCTATTCTAAGGTACTTGATCTTCTATTCCAACTTATTTTTCACTAGTGCTTTGAATTCCATAAATTTTTTAAAATTTTCATCTTTGATATGAATAGTATACAACAATTCATGTCAAGATAAATCATCAATGAAAATAAGAAAGTACCTATTCTTGAAAAGATATGGTGTACCCATGGATCCACAAATATCACTATAAATGAGATTTAAAGGTCATATGTCATGTCTATTTGTCTCATTTAGAATGAACTCTCTATGGTGCTTCCCTAAAACACACCCATCACATATACCACTAGAGGGAAAATGGTAGTAATCCCAATAGCTAACTAATAATAACTCATATACCTCAATGATCCATATACAAGATGCCTAAGTTTGTGATGTCATTTTTTTATCATAATTTGCATGTGTCATCATATCCATAAAATATCTCTTTCAATAGGATGGAGTCAAAATCTCACCTAGGTTGTAAATATTATTTGATTCATCACAATAACCTGAGGTAATTGTATTGAATCCATCATTAGTGTCCATGATCACCCAATAATTAGAATACAATTCCACCATGTTATTTGTGTGAGAGATATAATATATAGACAAAATATTGATGCCTACACTTAAAACATGGAGAACCTCATTAAATTAGGAACAACCAATATTAACCTCAAAACATCCAACTACCTCAAAGGAGGAATCATCACCACTAACAATATGTTTTCTAGAATATTATGTGTTGTAATCATGTCAAATATGTTGGTGCTTTGTCATGTATCAAGTTACCTCTAAATGTGTAATCCACTCATTAGAACAAGTGTGTGTATAGTATGTTAAATTAACAACTATGTATACTTTTGAGGATTCACCATCATGATTATCCTCAATCTAAGCATAGATAAGAGCAGCATCAACACCCCTCTTTTTGGCTACTTTTCAATAATTTTTATGCAAACCCAATATAGTTCTACTTTACGTCCTTCTTACAAAAAATCATAAAATATCTTCTTTGAGGGATTCTTAGTCCTCTTCTCACTTTGCTTTAGTTTTTATTCAATCTTAGTTTTATCACTTCTTTTGCATGAGCCTAAATGTGAGAGGATGAATCCTTAGTTGTTGTCCTTGAACCTTATGGGGAATAATATACTTGAAACCTTAAAAATTTGGAGGAGAGAAGAAAATAGAAAGTAGACACAAGAATCTCAAATACAAAATTAACTATCTTATATGTCTTAGAAACATTGTTAAACATAATGTTGAGAAGCTAAATATTTTTTGAATATCTTCATTTTCTTGTTTCTTCTTCATAACCTTCAAAACTCCTCTACTATTTGGATATTGTATTGCAAATTTTTGAAAAAACTAATATACTCATAAATAAATTCAAAGGAATCCATAGTCAAGATAGCAATATTTGCCTCCAATTTGTTGATTTCTATGGAATCAATGTGAACACAATCCTTAAAATTTATCAAACAATTTATTGGTATTTGTAATGTTGCTAACATAAGTGTCATATATCTTGTTAATATGAATATATATCACACCAAGAGAGTCGACCTTATCCTTAAAAATCTACTTTATTTCTTTAGAATTGGTCTTCAAAGACTTCTTGTTCACATATTTGAGTAACCCCTTGATTTGAAGCAAAGCTTCAATATTGATTTTTCAAGTGGAATAGTTTGGACCTTTCAAAAAGGGCACATGTTAATCCATAAATTTCCTATCCAAATATAAATTTTAACATGTATTTATAACCAAAAATGACACTAACAATGCAAATATATTGAAATATTATATGACTTAAAAAATATAAGTTCAAAATAATTTTGTATGCAAAAGTTACAGCCCCTAGAAAATTGACCTTGAAATCATACAAAATACCTTCAAAACCTTTTAAATTTTGAATATTTACTTCATTAATTACAATTAATGGGGATGCCACCATGTATCATTATATGAGTAGCTAATGGGGTTCCAACTAAGCACTAACTATATAGAGTACCAAAAACTAGGAAGTTACCACATGTCATTATCTTGTGCAAGGGGGTGCCACCAAGATGTTATGTAGGTCAATGGTCAGCGTATTGTCAAATCAAACTATACCATTTGTTGTGTATTGGTTTGATTTGAAACTTATGAACCATACTATGTGACTTATCATTCTTTGATTTGATCTAAAAACTCATGCTTTGCCAAGATTGTATTGACTATGTTATTGTTTAGTCAATGGGTTTGATGAGTTGATAATTTATTATTGGTTGAACCTCTACTTATACTCATGTTGTGCTCTACCTACCACATTGTCCTATAATATGTTAACCCTACCATAGCAGAATTTTCCATGTCATCATATGCCACATAATCTACCATGTTATTAGCTACCACATCATCAGCTTTCATATCATCACTAGGTGTCACATCATCATATAGTATCATGTAATCAGTGGGTTTCATATTAGTATATGCAATAAAAAAAGGGGATGTCATTAGTATTTTCCATATTATTACATAGTTTTATGTCACTAGGATGTTTCACATTATCATACAATGCCATATCAAAGTTGTTGATATCATTAGTCAAGGTGATGAAATCATCATCCTTGTCAAAAGTTTTGGATAGATGGAGTTTGAAATTTTGAACTATAGGGACCTCTTGGTCTACAATCATCCTTGTGGTGAGAAGTGTGCCCTATACTATAGGTAAATATTGTATGCTTAGTAATTTCTTCTTGCAAACCTTTAGAGAAGGTCGGTTCCTTTGTTGAAAAGCAAAAAATAAAAGAAATGAAAGTGAACTAAAGAAAAAATAGATGGTTAGAAAGAGAGAAGGGAGATAAATATGGATTTAAAGGTAAATTAAATTAATTTAATAGCACTACCACATCCCATGTAAATAACTCTACAACTAAACTACATATAGGGCCTAACAAACCAATCACCAAGCAATGCATTTTAAAATGTTAAGCTGCCCTCTAATACAATAACCCTTAATGATAGTCCAAACAACAACTATGGCCTAATAGAACAAACCACTAATAGACTTTTACAAAATAAAATATAACCACAATGATTAATGGTATGCATCCCTAATATACAAATAGACTAGAGTGATAATATAAATAACAACTTAGGCTAAATAGAATAGAAAGGTTTAATATAAATACCTAGATATAACAAAGCATGCATACTTGAAAGAATTCAATAACACATTACTAGCAAAGTTCAAACAACAAGTTGATTCATTAAAATTGCAAAGCACAATTGCATATTATACAATAGGTAAACACTCAAATTATTGACCCTCATACTGAGGTAGATTGTGCTATTTATAATTTTTTATACTATTATATCTAATTATTACAAGGATGGCCTACCATAGGCTTATTAATAATAGCATAGTTTAGCCTAGTTCAAGGATCATTCTTGATCAACATACTTGAGGAAGTGGTTATCGCTCTCCTACCTTGCTACTACTAGCTATTCTAATCCAATGATCAATCACCATATTTAGTAGCCATGTGTATTTAGCAATTTTGAGTCCCTTGGGCACACTCAATTCTTCTCAATATACCTTATGGTAGCACTAGCTATCAGATTTGAAAGCACCTTTACCAGTGGTGGTTGATACTATTGTAGGTTCCAAAATATTGGTTGTCATTTTCTCATCTAATTGCTTCCTTCTAGATTACTTATAAATGTCTAGGTAGCCCATGTCTCTGATGTGCATGATTTATGGTAAAATTAATTTATCCAAAAGCCTTCCTCTTTTGTTCCTATCTATTATAGGATTTTGCTTGTTTTGTAGATCCTAGGGATCTAGCCAGCTTTTTAGACACTTTTTTTGTCAGAATAAAATACTCCCAACCACTTCTAATTCTAGCCACTTATGCTTTTGGTGACTTATGTCTCTGGCAACTCATGCTTATATTTTGGGTAGTTGGAGCCTTTATAGACTTAGATTAATGTGACCCCTTGAAAATTTTGGATCACTTTTGATGAAGTGGCCAGACTTCCTTGTCTTAGTCAAATCTTATGCCTAGTAAACTACTTGATTTTTGGCCAATCATGTGTAGTAACCATCAAGTATGGAAAATTTTCCTTGCAATTAGTCAACAAAATTTTATAAAATTGATAGTCCAGCAAAATTTATTGGGATCTTTCTATGTGGAAACATTTATGGGTCTACATTATTGCTGCCTCTCGATGATTTTTGCTTGTAAAATAATAATCCCATAAAGCCTTATTCACTGGGCATTGGAGTCAAAAATAGGAGAAAATATTTTGAGTTGCAAAAAAGGATAAGAATAAAACTTAATATAAGAAACATTGGCAAGCTTAAGTCTTATGAGCTCCAGAGTTTTTACCTTGTGCTTGATTCCTTTGCTCTTTTGAGATTAGATCCTCTCGACCATTTTTGTGTACCTCTTTATTAGTTGGGGCATCCTTTTTGGGTTGTAGTATATGAAAAACCGCATCCCAAACATATTATGGTGGTATATTGAACCCCTTGAGATTCTTATGGATACCTCTAAGTTTATAGGTATTTTTGTAAGAGGGGTCTAGATATCTTTTTGATAGCTCCTATATTTTAGCATGTTTGGTGACTAGCTTACTAAATAATTCTAAGACAACTCCTCCAACATATTCTAGCCAATTGTTGAATTCTTTCCCACTCTTACTTATATGCTTAAATATTGGCTTTAGTTGCTCTATAGTAAGGATGTTTTTAATTTGGTACATGAGGCGAGGAAATATAAGGCAAAAAACTTCTTGCAATGGAATGGCTATTTTATCCCCTTTATCATTTAGTGATTTGGATATCTCCCAACCTTGATAAATCTATTGATGCCATTCATTGAGTTCATTAGCTAGCTCTATATCTTCATCCTTTTCTCAAGTTATTAATGCTTTTAGTTGAGGCTTAGAACCCTCCTTCATGATCCTTTTCTCAAGATATTAATACTTTTAGTTGAGGCTTAGCTAGATCTAAATATTTTTGAACTCAATATGGGTTTCCCTAATGGATTATAGGCTAAAAGTTCAAAATTTTAAGGTTGGCTAAAGTGATTTGGTGATCTTGAATATTTTTCTCCAGTTATCCTTCTTGATTTTCATCAAGGTTTCTTTGGATAAATGAGAAGCATGTGCCTTTTTTCTTTAGCAATTTCTTGTTTTAACCTTTCTAGATATTCCTCCTGGGCCTAAATTTTTTTATCTCTTTCTTGTAGTTGTGCTTTAGTTGGAGCACTATTAATGCTTTGTTACAACTTTTCAACCTATATCTACAAATGTGTTCTAAACCTTTGCTCTTTTGGTCTTAAAAACATGTGACTTGTTTGGGCTATGAGTTATTATCGCTTGTCAAACCAATAGTCTATTTATAATTTAAATTTATCATGTGCCACTTACTACTCCCTAAAATAGCCACGAGCTTATATTTTTATGTTTTTCTATTTACATTTATAATATACATTGGCATGTTTTTATTTCATACAAACCATCTCCTATAATAGTGATTTACCAATATTGGAATTTTTGGTCATTGTTTATAGTTGATTCACACACATTGCACTAGTACCTTTAAATACTTTGCTAAGGCCTAGGCCCTATTGGATCAAATATTTGGTGTCTCCTTGGTCTAGCCTTTCCTTCATCCTAGTGCATTGGATTACCCTTTAAGAATTCTTGTGAGTAGTCTTTCATGTCATAGTGGTATCTAGCAGAGTCTTGTTGTTGTTGAAGGTTATCATAAGCTCTTGCTCTTTACTCCTCTTGAAATAGCAATTCTTTGAATTTCTTAATTAAAATAATCAAAAATTGTTGACCTTCTTGTTGTTGCACCTCCACAACATGCCTTAGTTTGCATGGACTAGGGACCCACTTTTTTAAGATTTTGGTCATATTTTTTCTAAATTTCTTGGGTTTGCTTGCAATTTTCTATCATCCAAAAACTTAAGTTTGTAGTTGAAAGTTTTTAAATATAGGTGTCAATTTTTTAGCTTACCTTGAGTTTGTTGTGATGTTTCTTTTCATTTTCATGTTAGTTAAACCTTTTTAAATGGCAAATAACCTCTCCTATTAGACCGGTATTGGAATAAACTTTCCAACAAATATTTGCATGCCTATGTTTCTATAGCCTTAACATCCTAAAATTGCTTAAAATCAGTCATTGCAGACTTAAATTTTCCTCTCAAAAATATGGATGATTTCATTTTTAGATCTGTGTCTCCTATAATATTTAATAAAAAATTAAGAAACCACTTCCACTAGATGCCCTTTGAAAAGTGTTTTTCAAAAAGTATAAATTTGCTAGGATAATTGACCTGCCAGATAGCTTATTTTCAGTAGGTTTTCAAAGTTGCTATAACCAAGTTACTTCCAAGGCAATGGAAAAAAGTGGCTAAGCCCAAAAAATAACTGAAGAATTTTTCCCATTCAAAAACTAGTAAAAAAAATTGTTTGACCAGAAGTCTAGTCAATCAAGAGGAAATTTAAGAGTAGAATGCTACTCATAACTCTAAATTATGTTCCCTATTAAAACTCATGGAAATACCTTTCTCAGGTTTAAACTTTAGCTAAGAAAAAAGTGAAGTTGGACTTTTAAAATTATGACATCATCTTGAAGAGCAAAAATGCCTGACAAGCCAAATTTTGACTAAGGTGTGAAAACTGGCAATTGGAAATTTTACCCTGATAAGTGGAAATTAAGCCTGATAATGGGCAAATCTACCCAACCACCTGGATTAAATGCTAAGCAAAAAAATTTACTCAACAAAAATCTCGGACACATCATGGCCAAGAGATACAACAATGAGTCTACGTGTAAAAAATGTTAGAACTTTTTAGCAATGACGTCAACACTTCCCTCATATGAAGCCCAACTGTGTATGAGAAATGAAAAAAAAAACTAAGTGAAAAGGAATGTTGGATGTTGAACTTAAGTTTGAAGAAAAATAAATTTTTGGAAGCCTGGAACATGTAAGCATGGGAAGCCCAAAATATATAAGCATTGATAGTAGCACTAAGAGAATATCTCCCTACCAGAACTCGACTACCCACGGAGAACACTTAAGAAAAAAATCAATCCTAAGTAAATATAGATGCAAAGCAAAGGCTCAAACAAAATTGGAAAATTACCTTGACAGGGTAAGGAAAAAAACCTAAGTGGAAGAAAATTTTCAGATGTAGATGTCAATTTTTTTGGGCAATGACTTTAGCAATGGCTTTTTAAAACCTTGGTCCAATAAAAGAAAAACAAAGTGTAAGAAATTATCGGGTGCCCCATGTTGGATGCTAGAAGCTTTTTTGCAATAATATCAACACTTCCCCTCTCAAAACTAGGTTGCTCCTAGGGAAATAACAAATCTAAGTAAAACATATTACCTTGATCAATGGAAATTACCCTGAAAATTGAAATCTATCTAAAACCCTTACCACTTGTGGCTAGAATCATAGGGAAATAAAAATAAAGTATACCCAACCGAAAGCCTAGGCTACTTGCTAGGAAGCATAAGAAAAAAGTTAAAACCAAAGTAGAAGCCCCAAAAACTCATGAAAATCCTTGAGGAAGTGAAATTCAGTCCAACCAATAAAAAATTACCTTAACTATTAGAAATCAGCCTACCCATTAACACTTAACCCAAAAAATAAAGCTTTGACTAAAACATATCCCAATTAGAAGCTTATTTTGTTTGGTATATCAACTAACCAATCAGGTTTCAAAGACCCCAAGCACATGCGAGTGTAAATTTAATGAGGCATGGTCAAGCATCGTACTGTATATTTAATGAGGAATGGCCTAAATATGGCTAAAAGCAATGCCAAGGAGCACATCATAAATAGAAATTAAGTGTAGATGTAACATATGTGAGGGCCATAAATTATATAAATAGGGGTTCACTAGCCTATTACATAGGTTAGAAACCATCTATTAGTTGGCCCATTTAGCTTTTTTATTTCTTAGTTTTTTTATTTGTAATTGGATGGCATTTTTCAACCAAGTTGCTATTGTTATGAGCTTTGTTCTTGTAATGCACAAAAGTAGACATATCTGAATCAATGCACTCCATGAATATCTTTATAATAGAAGGATTTTGAAATTTTTTGTGTTCAATATGTGCATGTTGATGGTGGTTGCACTCAGTCCATTTCATAGTTTGTTGCTCCTCTGAAGATTGCACCATCTCAAACCTTAGACTATGTAAATATTAATTGGGTCAAGATTGGTTTAAATCAGAATTGTTGCTTAACCAAATTAGAATGGAAGTTTAGGGTAGTATTGACTTGTTTTCTTTCTCTTCTCTTACCCTTAAACCTTTGAATTTTCTTTGGATCCTTTTTAGATTATGAGTAGATTAAATCTAATATAAAGCTTTGAAGCCATTTTTTGTTGTGCTAGTTTAAAATTTTATTTTAGTTGAAAAATAAGTAATTTGAATGCAATGAATGATAATTTTTAGTTTACAACTACTTAAATAATTTCTCAACTCATGCATTATAAAAGTGATGTTGCAAAATTAATTTCAAATAGTTAAGCATTTTAATTTTAAAGCATTGGAGGTCCGAGGTGTAGACCAATTGGTTCATCCAAACCTCATAAGGGGGATGGAGGTCCAAGGTTCAAATCTCGGGCCTCGTCGGACTGAACGCTTGTCCCTTTCCTAATGCTTTCAGTGGCATAAAAGGTTTAAAATTATTGTGGCATGGTGGTTATAGGGTCGAACTGCACGAAGATCTATGTGGTAGATTTTAGGGCAGACAGTACAGAATACTGTGGTGGCCATAAAATGTTGGACAGCCTACCCGGATTCGTGGTGGCTACCGATTCCACCATGTAAATTCAAAAAAAAAAAAAGTAAAGCATTGTGCCTAGGAAATTTATCTTTTTGAGTCTATCTACACTAACCAAGACTTGGCATTCCCTAACCTTAGGGGAAAATAATTTTCCTTTTAAGAGGGGTGTAATGAACCTCAAAATCCATCCATTCCTAGAGAATGTTTTTTTGTAACTCCTAAAGTTAAGTTTGTAATCAAATAATCACATAAGTAATAATCAAGGGATCACATAAGAATGAATTTCCATGTAAGTCCAAGGTTGCACTTCACAAGAATCAATATTTTTAGTGTCTATCTTGTGGATAGAAGTGGCCAACCCCTATATATATTAAGACCTGCAGGTTTACCTTTATACATCCATGGTAAAATGATGCTTTCACGCGATCACCCTCTTTTCCTTTTATTCTCCCCAAATTTCAAAAATATTGACCACAACATTTGGAGATTATCCCATCTTAATACACCCAAGAATAGAAATGTCATTTTCCCCTACTAACTTAAGTCCACATTAAGATAGTCTCAACTTAAGTCCACATTAAGATAGTCTCAACTTAAGTCCATATGAACCAAAGTTTAGGCGTATGCCTTCAATATTAGATATTCTTCCATCAAGATAGAATACCAATCATTTTTTATGCTTATCTAACCTCATATTTACGATGGGTAGCTAAGGTGGTCCTCACATCCACATGATATACTCACATAGACACCCCATTGTCTATCATCAAACTTACTTGTATCATTAAAATCCAAAATTTCTCACTTGATCTTTCCTAAAGTTTTCCTTCTTTAGGTTATGCTAAATATTCTTCCTCCTAATAAAAATTTATGTATTATTCCAAGGTGTATCCATTTGGGTTCATTATTTTTCCCTTAATTATTTCCTTTCTATCCTTTAGCCTAGGGTTACATTTAAGTTTATCAATCAACTTAAACAATTAGTATTCATCTTTAGACCTCATCTAAAGATATGAACCCTATCTAATCCATATCAATAATCATTGTGTAACAATTTTCTTAACATCATAAATCATAGTATATCTTTACTTCATCCTTCCATATTCGTTTGTAATTAAAATTACATCATCTAGACATCCTCTAAGTGCTAAACTATATATATATATATATATTATGTTCCAGATTATAACTTGATTCTCAAATTAGAGACTTCTTTACAATAAATAACATTTCATCATAAAGGCCTTAATACAATATATGACACTATTTATAATGTCTGCATAGCATAAATATTTTCCTATCCATCTCGTATCTCCATCGCTTGGTTGATGGTAGTAAGGTATCAAGACAACTCATAACATATATATGATTATGCATTCTATTCATACAACAATATGCAATTTTCCATTTGAATGCACCCATGCAATATACATTCACCATAATGTAACTATGCATTTACACATTCAACTATCAAAGGAAGGAAACCCCATAATTTTCCAAGAATGAATTCCACACCCATTCCTATTTTTTCCACAAAAATATATTCCTTTGATCAATTAATTCTATATGCAAATGAGTAAGATATAACTTCATAAATTCCCAAATAATATGTCCCCAATCCATTCTAACATAGAATATGCATTCATAAACCAAATTTCATTGCATTCCATTCATATAGAAATAGCATTTAAACAAAGAAATCAAGTAGCATTCCAATTTTTGCTAAAATTTTACTTTAGTTCCCTACAAATTTTCCATAAATGTGTACTATAGTCCTTCTATAATTCTTCCACAAAATTATACTAAAATTTCCTACAAATATCACACTACAGCTTCCTACAAATTTTCCACAAACTTATACTATAGCTCCTCTATAATATTTCCACAAGATTACACTATAGTTTCTACAAATTTACCACAAATTTGTACTACAATATTTAATTATAGTTGCTACAAATTTTCCATAAATTTGTACTATAAATTTTCCACAATATTACACTATAGTTCCTATAATTTTATGATAAATTTGTACTATAATATTTCCACAAGATTACACTATAGTTAATACAAATTTTTTCACAAAATTTGTGTTATAATATTTCCACAAGATTACACTATAGTTCCTACAAATTTACCACAAACTTGTACTATAGTTCTTTAATAATATTTCTACAATATCACACACAAATTTGCACTATAGTTCCTTAATAATATTTCCACAAGATCACACTATAGTTTTCTACAAATTTTCCATAAATTTGCACTATAGTTCCTTAATAATCTTTCCACAAGATCACACTATAGTTTCCCACAAATTTGCACTATAGTTCTTAAATAATATTTCCACAAGATCTTACTATAGTTTTCTACAAATTTGTACTAAAGCTTCCTACAAATTTTCCACAAATTTGTACTATATCTCTTCATTAATATTTCCACAAGATTGCACTATAGTTCCTACAATTTTTCCATAAAATTATACTATAGTTCATTTGTAATTTAAAAAAACTTTCCAAAAGTATCATTCAATCAAAAATGAGTTTATAATCAGGTAAAAACATCAAAAATGTATATATAAACAGATTGAGTCATCAAACATGTGTTTGTATTAGACAAAGTCATCAAAAATATGTTTATAATCAGAACTAGTCATCATCATAGACAATAAACCTTGGTCAAACTACCTCAATCACACATCATATTTGGCACCTGTGAACATTCAAACTCGATCAAATGACACAGTTAGCTCCCATGTGCCTCTAGTATCCACAACTAGGCAGCTAGGCAGTGAGGTTTCACCACTAGCCTTGACCACCACCTGTGGTCACTTTACTAGAGGCAGATTTCACTCTAAATGAACCTCCACATGCTCCCGTGGGAAGCATGTGAGACAATAGACCATATGCTTACCAAAAGGGTTTTAAACAAAAACTAACCCAAGCAACCAAGTGCATAGATCATGAAGTCAACCTATCATCAATGGACATACAACAAACATATGGTAATAGTAGGGTAGATATATCTGACATCCATATAATATCTTCGATGAGGTAAATCTCACACATGGCATCATCAACAAACTTATACATACCTCCAACTGGCACTGAGCCGACCACCAGGTGGTGTGGCTCTCGACCACCACTTGGTGATCAGGTGTTTATGGAAGACTTGCTCCTTATAAACACTTCTAAATCTTGAGCATATCCCATGTGGGGCAATGCTTGGGTGGGCCTTTTCAAAACTTTTACATGTGCAAAGCCAAGCATGAACCAGCATGACTGTCTGCTCAAGTATTAAAGTGTAGAGGATGTAGGTCTCTTAAATCATTAACCATACATCCTTATAAGACATTAGACATTTGTTAGAGGGATATACAATGTCTACAAGTTTATATTCTTAATGTTTATGGTTTGAAATCCTAATGAAAGCAAATCCAGATGTCTAATTGTAGACATACACATTAATTTGATTGCCTTAACAAAACATGCCATTTGCAGTTCATAGAGGTTTCAATAGCAAAGTTTTTGTTATGGGAGGCCACCATTGTACAACCAAATTAAAGCATAAAATCACACTAAAATGATTTCTTAGTTTTGGCTTACATAGGCCAATTTTAGTTTTATTTACATGGATATATCCAAGCCTAGAATGTACAAGCTTTTACATAACTTAAAACCAATGAAATGGTGTTGCATTAAAATATTAATATATCAATATTGTAGGTAGATAATTATTAAAATATGAATTACTCAAGGGATTTAATAAAGAAACAAAGCAATATTAATAATCAAACAATATATCAACTCATTTCATATCTAAAATAAGACAAAGTGGGTAGGCTTCTCGACCTAAAACTTTTGTAGAACTGATCTCTCAACCTCCTTCTCGATCTCAGATTTCTTCCTCCTTTTTCCTTAAACTAAGCTCTTTCAATCTTAAGTATATATAGACTTTCTCTATGCCCTTTGTTCAAAAATTCATGCTAGGTAAATACAATAGGAAGGATCTAAGAGGAATCAAATTCTACCATATGAAGACTAAAATGGCCACGTTGGCTCATTTTTCTCCTTCTAGAACTCAGCCTACATTTTCTTCCTTTTCTAGAACATAGCTCAAATTTTCTTCATCTTCTAGAATTTAGATTAACTTAACTAATTTAATCATGCAAATAATTAGGCCATAGGTAATTATTTTTGCTTTTCAATTTAACAAATATATTTTCCCAAATATATTCTTTTCAAAAAGCATTGAATATATCACAGAACTTCATAAAGCTAAGCATTAGGCCCTAACTCAGCAAACAAAAGGGTTTTTTCAAAAGGAATTGTGACAAGGGGAAAAATCTTATTCTAAGTATTTTGGCTTACCCTTGACCATGTATCGTTTACATGTTTAATAAAACTAGCACTAAGAGGGATTAGACTCTGAGAATTAGATTTTTCCTGGCATAGTGTTTGTATAATAGATCTTGATTGTCAAGGCTAGAACCAAAGTCATAATCACTACATCCAAGTCATCTATGGATGGCATTGAGTTTCTCAGTCTTTTCCCATACAGAATATCTAAAGTTGATAAAGGCAAACCCAATACTTCTTAGACTACCAATAGTTCTCCCAAAGCTAATATCCCTTTTATGGATATTTTACCATTCTCCAAAGTGCATCAATAGCAAGTCTTACTCCATGGTTAGTAGGAAGTAGTCCTTTAAACATACCAAGGCTTTCACATAACATGCCTAATAATATTTAAATACACCTTCCTTGGTATAGGTATGATGGAATGAAGGTATTTGAAGAACATATTCAGGCATACAAAGATGCCTTAATCCATTTATAAATTTTGCATGAGGATGTTGCCTATAGAATGTTTCCACACACATTGGATAAGTTTACATATGACTGGTATATCAGATTACCTTTAGGCTCTATCACTTCCTATTATCAACTAGAAGTAGTATTTATCAGCCATTCTAGATTACTTGTTGATCCAATTGTGGTATATCAACAATTTGCCTATGCCCATAGAGAACCTAATGAACCTTTGACTCTTTTCAACATAAGGTTCCATAAATTACATGCTAGGATGGTGACACCTTACCACCCTAATAGAGGAAGCATCCATCTAGATGTAATTTATATCCCTAGACTCATTAACTTTTATGTTTATAAGGAGATTTTATCAAATTACATCCTTGCCCATAGCATATAGTAAGGTTAATAGTTGAAAAATAATTAATGGCTAAAAATTTTGGTTTGTATCAATTACCTTCACTTGGAAAACCAAGGACTTATAATTGAATGTCATTAATAAATTAAGTCTTTACACAACACCTTCCCATGATGAATCCATTACCAAGAGTTATGTATCCCAAACAGTACCAACCCTTCAATCTAGCACCCTTGAATAAAATGATGCCTAATATGATAAATCAATAGACCATTCCAACATACTAGGATAATCAATATATCATAAACAACATCCTAACCATGCACCTCCAACAAATAATCAATCAATATTACCCATATTTTTTAACATGCCTACACCCATAAATAATGTAACAGTTCAACCAAGACCATGTCAACCTCATACTCCAAATCCTGAGTTAGATAACTTATGAAGGATGGTTCAAAAATTGAGTAATTATATGCTTCAACTTTAGAGGCAAGTTCCTCAAAACCCACCTGCAAATAACATTTATAATAGTAACTTCAACTTCCAAAGGACTAACCACCAATGGGATACTTCCCCAAACAATGGAGTCCCAAATCCTATTAGCAACCATAATCAATCTAATGACAACCTAGGCACTTCCATAAATTTGGTTGATCTTGCTCTGCCCAAGTGGTATAGGGTCCATTCCACTGCTCAACACGGTGAAACTAATTGTCCAAATTTTAATACCACTTTGTATATTGTCTAAAAAATATAGAAATTTTGAAGTTAGTACCCACCAATGAGGATTTTAGGAATCAATCTTATCATAATATAGGGATAGCCTTAGTTTTAGAAACATATAAGCTCTCAAGAGTCTATGAAGAGGTACCTAAAGAATATGTAGATGAAGAAATGCAAGTTCACCAACAATTTTAGAGAGATAAATTATATTCTTCAAAGTAAAGGAAAAGAACTACTTACTTCCTCCATACCTCCCAACGCAATTTCTATCTTACCTAATGAGCAACATAATGAAAGTCCTATCCCACCTAAGGGTCCCATAATGCCTATGCAACCAAAAATCAATGCACAATTACCACATATAGAGAAAATCCCTAAATGTAACAAATATGGATACAATATTATTGAAGATCTTAATAAATCCAAGGCAAATAGTTCTCTGATTGAGGTAACTTAGTTGATTGACTAGAATATGTGTTGCTTAAAATACTCCCTAGTCAAAAGAAAAAAAAATGAAAATTATTTTTTATGCTTATGTGGCTATATACAAAGAAAAAATAGAACCTCCACATTTTATGTTGATTACCAGAATCATTGGTAAAAGTTTACATAACTGGATTGTGGATTCATGTGCTTCTAGTAATATGATGTCATATGTTGTCATGAAAATATTAGGGTTGACCCCTACTCACTCAAACCAAAAAAAAAATTAGTTGGATATGATAGAAGTAAATGTGGTTGGGTTGCTACCTTAAACTCATATACAATTGGTTTATGAACTCATGATACAACAATGTATTGATATCCAAGTTGTGGATATACAAGATGCATTTGGAATGTTGCTTAGTCGTGATTGGTCAATAACACTGAATGGTTGTATGGAAATAAATTTTTCACATATGTGGCTTCCTTGGAAAGGCATAGCCAATCAAAATTGGATAGAAAAAGACTAGAGGTTAAAGGAGCATATCACTAAGTACAATAATGTCAATGAGATTTTATACCCTAAACCAGAATTAGGAGTGTACATTGTGGCAATGGAAATGATAACTTAAGATAACTATCCAATAGTAGGTATCCCACAAAGTAAGCAGAAAATATTTAAAGACTAGTTATGTACCTTTAAGTTTTATGGATCGAAGTCTGAGCATGGTAGTGGCAGTGGGATTGAGTCAAGCTGGTGAGGTGAGAGAGGTAAAATAAAGGCTTTTGGGATCACAAAGTTGGTATTACTATGATATTAGATCCATAAAACCTGTGTGCTTATCATCATAATAAATTTCTAAATTATTGTAATTGTGTTTGGTATCCTAGGAAATTTAACCATGGAAAATTTGATCCCTTTGTCTAGGACCCTTTCAAATATTAGAGATTCTAGTCCTGTCTTGTAAATAAGCCTTGTACATAGTTTATTATTTTGATTTTTTTGGTGTGTTGGTCTTGTTTTATTTCATTTTTATTTTTATTTACTTTTTATCTTTAGTTTTGCTCCTACACTTTTCTCTTTTTGGGTTTAGATTGGTCAATTGTAGCCACCTTTTGGTTACTCTTATGAGGAAGTATTTTTTTTGCATATTTTGGAGATAAAATATCATGCTCTAAACTCAAGGAAGCTAAGATTGACTTAATCAACTATTTGGTGTATATCCAATATTTTGGGGTAAAATAAATTAATCTAAAAGTAATGCAAAAGGATATCACAACCTCACAATGAAATCACTTTAAAAGGACTCAAGATTAGGAGGAATGAAATAATTGTAATTTGGTTCTCAAGTAAAAATAATTTGAATGTTCACCCTTATATTGACATAATGATCCCCAAACCAAAACCAAAATCCAATGCTTGTGAAATTTTCTATATTAAAAAAAAAAAGCTCAAGTGCTTGGGTGATTCTTACAACCTCTACCAAGGCTATGACCTTTTAGCTAGTTGTAGAGCAAGGTCTAGAGTGGGGATCAAAGATAACTTCATCGGGACTATAAACATCCAGCTAGAAACAAAGCAATATATGGTAATTGGTGACACGTCTACCCATGTGAAAAAACTCATCATTAGTAGACCAATGATCACTTTGGTATGAACTAGCCTAATTTTTGAACTATGGTGGCAAATTTTAACTAACTTTGGAACAAGAATGATTTCATATGCACACACTTTTGTTGAAACAAAATGGAGTACTATTTTTAGATTAATGGCTTAACCCCAAGCCTTGGGTAGATGTCAAATTTCTAGTTTAGTTGGTCTTATAGTTTCATTGTTTTAGAGCAGTTTTTTCCTATTTCCAAAATGCTCGGGAGCATTTTCCAGCAAAGTCATCATTTGTTGTTGAGCTTGCACAACACACCCTAGTCTGCATGGATTGGGGATTCACTTTTTTTAAGTTTGGATAAGATATTTTCTTATTTTCTTTGGTTTGCTTGTAATTTCTATTCATCCAAAAACTCAAGTTTTCAATTGAAAGTTTTTAAATATAGATGCCCAATTTTTTGCTCACCTTGAGCTTGTTGTGATGTTTATTGTCATTGTCATGTATGGTAAACCTTTTAAAATAGATAATAATCTCTCATATTATACTAGAATTGGAATAAGATTTACAACATGTACCTACATGCCTATGTTCCCATGGCCTTAGCATCCTGAAACTACTTAAAATTAGGCATTGCAAACTTAAATTTCCTCTTGAAAATACAAATGGTTTCACTCGAATCTCTATGTCTCTTGCAATGTTCAATAAAATTTTATGAAATCACTTTCATTAGATGCCCTTTGAAAAGAGCTTTTTGGAAGTATGAATTTACCTATGAGGAGAATTGACCATCCAAATAGCTTATTTTTAGCAAGTTGTCCGTCACAACCAAAGTCACTCCTAGGGACATGTAAAAAAGTGAATAATTTACCCTGATTGAAAACCAATAAAAAAAAAAATTTGACCAAAATTTTGGTCAATCAAGAGGAAATTTAAGAGCAAAATGCTACTGGAAGCTCTAAATGTTGTGCCTTGCTAAAACCTGTGGAAATCCCTTTCCTGGATTTAAAAATTAGCTAAGGAAAAAGTGATGCTAAACTTTTAAAATTATGACATCATATTGAAGAGCAAAAAATGTTTGGCAAGCCAAAAATTGATTAAGGCATGGAGATCAACAGTTGGAAATTATACCCAATAAGTGGAAATTAAGCCGAAATAATTACCCAACCACCCAAAGGAAATGCTAAGCAAAATAATTTACCTGACCGAAAGCCCAAACACATCATAGACAAGAAATATAACAATGAGCCTAAGTGTAAAAAAATACCAGACCTTTTTAGCAATGATATTAACACTTCCCCCAGCCAAAGCTTGATCACACGTGAGAAATAAAAAAATCTAAGTGAAAAGGAATGCTAGATGTTGGACTTAATTTTGAAGAAAAATAAATAAAAGAAGCTTTTGTCTTATAGGAAAGCCAGATATGTTTAAAAAAATATCAAAACATTACAAATAAATAAATGTACATAGCGCATATATATATATATATAATAAAAATAAATAATAATAATTTATTTTTTTAATTATAGCATTTATAATAATTTTTAATGCTTGTTTTTTTGCTTTGCTTTGCAAAATAATTTTTGTGGTTGTTTTAAATGTAGAGGTGGCAAGTATGAGCTTGGTGAATGCAGACGTACTAGATATTGAACATGGGAAAATTAATTCTAGCCTACTTGTTGTGTTTGGTAGATCAACTATTTAATCATGTTCTAGAGACCCCAAGCACCATGCTAGTGGAGATTTAATGAGGCATGGTCAAGCATTGTAATGGAGATTTAATGAGGTATGTCCTAAGTATGGCTAAAAGCAATCCCAAGGAGCACATCATAGATAGCAATTAATTGTAAACATAACACTATGTGAGGGCAATAACTTGTATAAATAGGGGCTCACTAGCTTGTTACAAAGGTCAAAAACCATGTATTAGTTGGACCATTTAGATTTATTTTTTCTTAGCTTTTTTGTTTCTACGTGGATGGTATTTTTGAACCAAGTTGTTGTTCGAAGCTTTTTTCTTGTAATCCACCGAAGTGTATAAATCTGAATCAATATTCTCTATGAATATCTTTATAATAGAAGGCTTTTGAAATTTAGTGTGTTCAATATGTGCATGTTGATGGTGGTTGCACTCAGTCCATTTTACAGTTTGTCTCTCCTCTGAAGATTGCATCATCTCAAACCTCAAGCTATGTAAATAATGGGTAGGATGAGATTGGTTTAAATAAAATTATTGTTTTAACAGATCAGAATGGAAGTTCAGGGCAGTATTAACTTGTTTTCTTTCTTTTCTCTTACCCTTAAACCTTTGGATTTTCTTTAGATCCTTTTTAGATTAGGAGTATATTAAATCTAATATAAATCTTTGAAGTTGATTTGTATTGTGCTAGTTTCAAATTTTGTTTTAGTTGCAAACTAATTTATCTAAATGCAATAAATTATAATTCCTAGTTTGCAACCACTTAAATTTCTCTTAGCTCATATGCATTTTAAAAGTAGTGCAATGGAATTATTTTTAGATAGAATTTTATAACATTGTGTCCAGGAAATTTATCTTTTTGAGTATAACCAATAAAGGTCCCTTGAAAGAACAGCAAACAATGACCTTTGATTCTATACACACCGGCCAAGACTTGGCATACTTGAACCTTGGGAGAAAATTATTCCCTTTCAAGAGGGAACAAATCCTATTCCAATAATGTTGCCTTGATCTTGATAATGTTCCATTTGCATATTTAACACTCTTAACCTCACAATATCATAAAATATTAGTCCAATATTTGATACAACAATAAAGTCTTCTAAAGAAAGCTTAGCCTCTATTTGAAATTCTTCGATCACATCCTTAAAGTAGTCTCAATATTCTTTAGCCAAATTAACCTTTCTTGCTCTTAAATTTTCTTAACGTGTAAGGGAGATAGCTTTTCCACATAGGTATTAACCTTTCTACCCTTGTAAGAGATAACCATGTGATAATAATCTAAGGACAAGTATCCCTCAACTTGGTAGTGAATTCCTTGGAAATGCATAAACCAAATTATGCCAAAAGGTCAACCACCACCACATATTGAATAATTGTGACTTCTTGTAGCTTGTGGAGGGCCATTGGTATGTCCTTGACTACCCCAACTATTTGGATAGGAGTGTTGTATAAATATAGAACTCTATGGCTCAAGCAAGTAATTCCATTCCCATTGCTTCACATACCACATTTGCCATGATAGTAGTGGCTGCTTTAGAATTGACCATTCAGTTATAAACTATCCACCCTTCCATCTACAAAGACATAAAATGGGGATGGTTGATTGTTGTCTATTTTCGGGTTTTGCTGGTCTTGAGCCAGGTTTAAGTTTGATGGTTTTAGCCCTTCAATATTGATTCCTTTTAACACTACTTTAAGCAAGATTTTCTAACCAAAAATTAACAATGTGTCATACAAGCTTTCCTAGAAAGGGATTTTGTATTTCTTTACCAATTCTATAATTTGATCACTTCTAGCAACCTTTTGTCCTTTCGATCAAGTTTCCTAAACCTCTTTTCATATTGCTCAATGAATTCCAGTCTTTTCCTTTTGGTCATAGAGGGGTATCTTATATTTCTCAATGTTGTCTCCTTAGTATCTTCTTCAGTCACCTTCACATTTTTTGGTTTCGGCCTTGGCTACTCCTTTGCTTGTTTCTTTTGAGATTGAGCAAGAACTTTGTAGGACTCCAATTCATGTGGCTCTACTTGCAAAGTCTTTCTCAAATATATTGAGGACTTGGATGTATTCTTATTCCATAGGATCTTAGGTCAACATAACTTGGTATGGTTCCATTAGGATGTTCACTACTTCCTTCTATGACTTTTTTTCTCTTTTCATATTCTTTGTTGCTTCCAACTAGGCTTGATGTTGATAAACTGTGTTGGAAATATGTTGAATATTTTCCATGTTATTTTGGTAGGGTTAACTCTAAAAAGTATTGGACACTCTACAGGTATTCTCATTGGGGTTCGAGGGCTAGGCCCTGAGCAAGGGTTCAAGGGTGGTAGTCCTTGACAAAAGCTTTACAGTTTCTTAAGCTATTTTTAGACCCATATGGGTTGTTTAGGGTTAAATATATGAACCCATCCATAGTTTTTTGCCCATGGTATTGTAAAATTTGTTCTTATGTTATTATTTAATTGTACTTGCATTAGGGTTTGAAGAGAGATGAGATATGAATGTTGTTATATTAGAGATGGTTAAGTTTATACAATAAGGAGATATTACTATGCTAGGTTTTTTTTGTAAGGGTTTCCTAGGTAAAATATTGTGTTATGTGTGTATTTGTTATCTTCTTCTTTTTTCTTTAATTTTGTATTTACTATTTTTCTAGATTTAGTTTATCGGGGCCTTTTTGTTCTTCATTTGGTATCAAAGCTAGATTTTTTAGCTTTGTTAGAGGAGTAAGGATTTCAAACCTATGATAAATTAATTCTTAAGTGGGTGTTGTATGCGAAATAATTTGGGCAAATGAAAATGACGGGAAGCACATGGGTAGAGATTGAAAATTTTAATGGATAGAATTTTCAATTATGGAAATTCAATATGGGGGATCTATTGGTTGATAGATATTAGTGGATTTCGGTCTCAAAAATAAAACCAACATCAACAACATATGAAAATTAGTTGAATATTGACAGGAAGGCAAGGAGTTCTATCATATTATGCTTATATGATTCGGTATTGTTGAATGTATTGATATAGACCACAACAAAGTCATTATGGGATAATCTAAAAACTTTGTATCAAACAAAGTCATTGGTAAATAAACTCTTTCTCTAGAAGAAGTTGTATTCACTTCGGATGAATGATGGTAACTTTGTGGTTGAACATTTGAATGCTTTTAACATTGTGGTAAGTCAATTAAACTATGTTGAAGTAAAAATATATGAAGAGGAAAAGTGTATTACTTTACTTTATTTATTACCTGATTTGTGGAATAACCTAATTATGGCTATCACCAATACTACTTCTACATTAAAATTAGAGGATATAGTAGAAACATTGCTATCTAAGGAAATAAGATAAAAAATGTTTTTAGGATTATCATCAAAAGGATGCCTTGGTTGTGAGAGGTTGTTCTCAAGAAATAAGCAAAAAGAAATAAGGAGAAAGGAAATCAAAATCTAGGGATAAATTTGTTGCTCCAAAAAAGAGGAAATGCTAGAAGTGTGGTAAAACAAGGTATTATAAAAGAGACAGCAGATCTAAAAAGGCTAATAATTGTTGATTATCTGAAAAATAAACTTTGTAGAAATGAATACCATAAATGAAGATTCAAAGGAATTCATTCTTAG